>JAHLJS010000002.1:39300556-41700556 GCA_038502445.1 Eremochloa ophiuroides
TGCGCCGGGCCATACTCTACTGACCACAGTAAGTTAGCCGTATCTTTTCTTATTTTTATTATATGGGACAATCGCATTTACCCTATAAATGTTACACGTAAACTCTAACCCTACGAGCACATTCGAAGGTTAGGCAGGCAAATCTTCGATACAAGATTCCCGAAGTCGCCACAGACAGTCTCATTACTGACCAGAACGTCACTTACCATCGAATATACAAATTTGTTAAATCCTTAAATATTTGCTTTCAACGGGAAATCAAACTTACCTGTGACACTTGTAACCACTTGAATACGTCCTCTTTCTCAAGTATTAGAAAACTAGTGAATATAATACTCTACAAGATTCTACAAAAATAATTTACTAATCAGTAGAAAATTCCCAGCTAGCCATAAGGTTAACATCAGTAATATTTAAGCGCCGCGTCTATTGATGGTTTGGTGTTTTTGGCCATATCTCAGAGCTCCAAACTCAGATTTTGAATATTTTGTACTTGTTCAAAAGCTTGTGAAATGTTTACAGATTTTGTAAGAGTTCGACTCCAATACTCCCTATAACTAAAAACTTTGCGAATCTCAAAGCAAAAGTAGTTACGTGATTGCAACTCTTATCCAACTATATGGGTCGGGTCATTGCGGGTGAAAGGGCCTATAAACTAACGCTAATTGTTACAGTAGCCTCAGTAGTACCTTAGGTCTTTTTAGTTCAACACCCCCGTTGTAGTGAATTTTCTAAGATTTAATAGTGTTATGTTTTCAGTGGTATATAGGTGCATCATTATTGATAGCAAGATGTCTGTGGTAACTTCATCAATCTCGAAGATTTGCTAGTCCAGTCTTTAAAAATATTCATAAGGGTAGGATTTGTATTGGTATGTTCATAGGGTGAGTGTGAAAGGGTTATGAGTGTGTGATTCGAAAAGAGTTATGGATCACTGTACATGCCATGCAAATTCCCGTGTTTATTAATGTCATACATTAATCAACGCTAATGTAACACCCCGGCTCAGGGCTTAATATGATTGATAGGATACTCATACCAATAAGTTATAACTTCTTTTCTGTAAGCCCATCTATAAAGAACTCCGAGGTTAAGCGTGCTTGGCCTGAAGCGATGGGTGACCGACCAGGAAGTTAATTCTTCCTGGGTGCGCACTAGTGAGAACAAAGTGCGCAGAAAAGACTAGTGTTGGTATGTAAGGGTGGGCACGAGTGAGGATACTACTAACAAGAACCTGGTACAATATATCAATTTACCAACCGTTTCGGAAATCGATTTATCAAGACGGATATTTTTATTGTCTCCATAAATCGATTTACCGGAGCGGATATTTTTTTACTGCCTTCGTAAATAAAATGTTTGTCTTGGTAAATGCATGTAACCGCAGACAGTCAACTATGACCATCTCCATAAATAAAGATATATATCCATCTTCGGAAATCTTTAAGGACCCATTTGTTTCTTTGGAATTAAATTTACTTTAAAAAATACAATTTAGGAATATATTAATTAAGCTAATATAGTTGTATATATGATATATATTTGTATATTTATGATTAGGTATATAAGGAAACACACTTATATTTACACTTTTTGTTGTATAGAAGTGAGTTAAAAAATATGTTTTAAATAATAGAATTGCAAGCATAATGATCTATAGAATCCAATTCCATCTCCCATCTTATGAATTGAAGATAGGTTTATTTGTGAGCTTGAAAAAAGATGCGGAATCTCCAAATTCTAAGTTAAATAGTTTACTTATCATGCATATTTCAATTCCTTAAATTCTAAGAAAACAAACGGGCTCTATTATTTTATGAAGTAGTTACCCGCCTCAGTTAATATTCGTTCTGTGTCTCGTCTCAAAATCAATTGTACAGTACTTTCTCTGTACATAAATATTAATCATATTGGACCAGACGAAAAGTCATAATAGATTATAACCATTAATTTCTCTAATAATATAAAGTAAGTGATTAAATAATCAATATCGTCAAGTCACTTTTAATACATATTTATTGATGTAAGTTTTATGCTTTAAACTTTCACACAATTTAACTAATAGTCAAAATTATTTATAAAGGTCGACTTTTCTTCTGGTCTAATATAATTAACATTTTTGGGTGCGGAGAGTATTGCTCGAAAACTCAATGTGCATGTTGTATGTGACGGGTGCATCCACAACATGCATGGCCGAGCTAGGCCGGAAGATGCTGTGTCGTCCACAGTGGAGGAGCATCAACTTTTTTTTTAGTTTATAAAACTATAGAAAAAGTCTACTTGAGCTCCGAACTTATCAAGAATGGTCTACTTCACCTCAAACTTTGAAACCGTCTATTTTACCCTCCTAAATTTTACAAAATCGGTCAAATTACCTTCAAGTGGTTTTGGACGATAATTTTGCTACAGTAATGGTGATTTTGCTACAATGATTATGGTTTTTTTGGATATAGCGTTAGATTAATTGTCCCTCAAAAAAACGTTAGATTAATTGAAAAATCCAATTTTGTTTGTAATTAATTAGAATAATTCCTAGCTGCAACTTCTATGGTCCAGTTATGGTGAATTTTTTTTATAGTGGACTAATTATTGTATGCTTGAACTATAGTAAAAATTTTATACTAATTGGAGCATGTGTAACTTAGTTATGGATAAAGTTTAGATTTTTATCTATAACTAAGTTATAGATGATCCAATTAGTATAGCCGAGAAAGAATGTAGTTATAGAACAATGTTATGGTTTTGTATTTTAAGTTTGATAATTATAAATAAAAAATATCAATATTTATGATATAAAATTAATACAATTAGATTAGTTCTGAAATATATTCTCATAATAAATTAATTTGGAGTTATAAATATAAATATTATTCACTAAAAATTTGGTCGAACATGGACTATGTTTTACGGCACGCAACCAGCAGTTGCATTCTTTCCTGAACGAAGGGAGTATTATATTATATGTTCAATGTTTACTAATGTAGAGTCTAACAAAATTAGATTTTCATTATATGATTTTTCTATAACTTACTGTGTTTTTTTAAAAGATTCAACATAAATAAATAAAGAAAGAAAAAGATACTTTATACTAAAGCATCCCATATTATATATTCACTGTGTAGATCTACTTATGTGGAATCTAATAGAAATTGATTTCCTATTTTATAGTTTTTTTGAAATTTGTTTTTTCAAAGATTCAGCGAAAATAAATAAAAAAGAAAAAGATAAAACCATCGCCACTATAGCAAAACTACTATTACTGTAGCAAAACCGCCGTTCAAAATCGTGTGGAGGGTAATTTGATCGGTTTTGAAAGTTCAGGGGTAAAATAAATGGTTTTACAGTTTGCGGGTGAAATTAATGACCACCCTCAGTAGGTTGGGTGTCAAGTGTAGACTTTTTCCTATAACTATTTTTTGAAGTGAGCATCCCACCACCGCATCTTCTCTAGAAGTAGTTTTTGGCCGCCTATGTAGTTCGTTGTGTAATTTATAAGCCAAGTTAATCAAAGAAAAGTTGCTTAATGGAGATGGATTCCTAGCGTATCTATACAATCTATACCTCCAAACATCTATGATGTATTTGCAAAATTAGGACTTAATTGGGTCCAAATATTATATACACAGTTTCCCACAAACTTCTCCTATGAGAAGGAAATGAAAAGGAAATGAAAAAACCTTTTACTGGTACCTCTCTCTTCTTTGTGTGGTGAAAAGTAGAGCTATATGTATTTTGTAGATAACGTACTATAATATGTTTACCTACCTTGATCTCTTGAGATGTGGAAAACAACAATATAAGCACATGGTCTTATCGATTAGTCTAACTTTGTATTTGAAGCACAAAATTGGTTCAGCGTCAGCTAAATCAACAACCTACAGTACTGGAAGAACCTCCAACATCCCTAGAAGGTACGGTAGGTACCAGTAATAATACTGTACGACTATTTTCTGAAGCTAGCGCTAAGTACTCCAGATTTCATTGCCTTTCGTGATGGGATACAATGATTGACTCACGCAACGCCCCTAACTACTAACTCATCATCTGTGTACAATCTAAACTAGCTTAGCTGAATTTGTCAATAAACGGTGGATTATACAAGTATGAGGTCAACTTGATTTCTCGTATTACTGGAACATCAGAAATCGTTTATTTACGGGATAGTAAGCAATTTCACAGTAAATTGTTTATTTACTTGATTCCCGCGATATCTGTTAGCATGGCAGATAAAACAAACAACTAATGTAATTCGATGACACTGTAATCTGGCCACGTCAGAAAATGAACCAAGGTACTTACAATCTGCAATATGCATGTATGGTGGTGACGGTGAGACACGTCTCCTTGGAAGTCACCCAAAAAAAAAATGATGTTCTGGAGCGGTTGCGATGAAGAGCAGAGTTTGAACGAACTAATGTGAAAAGAATTCTGGTTAGTTGAATTGTCCGTTGCTAAATTATACAATAATAATACGTTGATAATTAGCACATGAAAACATAAATTGAATTAAATCAGTCGTCCATGATTAACTGAATTCCGTGTCCAAAGTCAAGCCTTGGAGCTTAGCTATCGTCGTGCATGAGGCATGCATACATGTGCTTGCTTCGATGGAACGCCGCGGATTTCCTTTGTTCTGAATAAGGTTATTCTGACGCGCAAGGCACGACCATCATTCTCATTCCCCTAACCGGCATCTCCTACCTATCGTGAGCTGTTGCGCTTTCTTCCGGCGGTTAGCCCACCACTCCTCCGGCCGGTACTATTTAACAAGCACTGCCCTGCCAATGCCATGCATCTCATCTAGCTCATCGCACAAGTCCAGAACACGGCTATTGCTTGATCGATCTCCATTGCCAACAATCCACATCGATCGTCGTCATGAGAATGAACATGTCCCTGGTTTTGTGTGTAGCTGCCTTCTCGGCGTGCCTAGTGCGGCTCGCCGCCGGCTGGTCTCAGGGCACCGCCACGTTCTACGGCGGACCCGACGCCTCCGGCACCATGGGTAAGCTAATAACTCACATTTGCAAGATCTAGCCACCATACACATTTTGCTAATAACTCACATTTGCACGTTGTTGGATGGTTCTCAGGCGGCGCGTGCGGGTACGACAACCTGTACAACGCCGGGTACGGCGTGAACAACGCGGCGCTGAGCTCGACGCTGTTCAACGACGGCGCGTCGTGCGGGCAGTGCTACCTCATCACCTGCGACACGTCGCGTCCGGGCGGCAGCCAGTACTGCAAGCCGGGCAACTCCATCACGGTGTCGGCCACCAACCTGTGCCCGGCCAACTACGCGCTGGCCAACGGCGGGTGGTGCGGCCCGGGGCGCCCGCACTTCGACATGTCGCAGCCGGCGTGGGAGAACATCGGCGTCTACAGCGGCGGCATCATCCCGGTGCTGTACCAGCAGGTCAGGTGCTCGCGCGCCGGTGGCGTGCGCTTCAGCCTCGCCGGCTCGCAGTACTTCCTGCTCGTCAACATCCAGAACCTCGGAGGCAGCGGCTCCGTGGGCGCCGCGTGGGTGAAGGGCGACAAGACGGACTGGATCCAGATGTCCAGGAACTGGGGCGCCAACTGGCAGGCGCTCACCGCGCTCGGCGGCCAGGGCCTCAGCTTCGCCGTCACCACCACCGGCGGGCAGTACATTCAGTTCTGGAACGTGGCGCCTGGGTGGTGGCAGTTCGGCCAGGTCTACACCACGTCCCAGAACTTCTACTACTGAAACACCACCTGCAATTGCATGCGGTTGGGTCAGATGGCCCCTGCGCTGCGTCTGAGCAATCCTGCTCTTAATTTCTTAGATATATACTCCGTTAAATACGTATACAACACAATGTACATGTATATGATTCCGAGAACGTGCATTCCACATGTTTTGGCACTTGCCTCATATGCTGCTGCTAAGCCACCGTTCAAGGACGGTGCTGGCGTCGTTCTGCTGTCAGGCACTCGTAAAACGAACAATATCTCTCCCGCCTCTTGGCAGAACTGTTATCGTACAAGAACGTGTGCTCTAGATAGGGCACATGACAGGCAGTTATGGAACCCGACCACTGGCATGATCAACCACCACTACAGATGAGATGAAACCCCACGCTGCCGCTGATCCCTGAAAGAAAGCGTTAGTGCATCAACTTGTAGCCGTTGACTCTGCCTAATGGAAATCGCAAGGGCATACCACACATATATAATTTTATCAGGTCATCTAACATGCTAGCTAAAGCTCATGATTGTTCAGCACCCACCAACAGCTAAATTATGACAAGCCATAATAACGAGATGAACACCTCTGTCTATACGCGGTACTCTGATTACATTGCAGTATAATGTAGTAAAGAGCTCCATAACAAAATCATAGCCATTAATTTTTAAAAGATAAGAAACAACTAAATAATTAAAGCATTTCATGCAAAACAAAAATCCTTCGGAATATCTTGAGCACTTGCACACTGCACACTCCATTCAAGCAAGCACCACCTGAATATATTTGTTTCGGATGCTATTTTAAATCTATATAGCAAAAAATAGTCTCCAATAGATGTGTTATCTAGCTTTGTATATTATCAAGTTGGTTATTCGTTCCTTGATTTCCAATGGTCATACAAAGCCAACCACGGGCGCTAGCTATCTGAAGATGAGAAACAGCAACATTGTTGTACTTCTTCTTTTTTTAGGAGTACGTATTTCTATTTTACAAAAATGCTAAAATATATAATTTGGCTACTCGTTTTAGCTAAGTTATTGGAGTTGCTCTTAGAGAGTAATTTGAAGAGTGTGTTGAAGATTTTTCTTTTATAGCTACATTTACATTTACTAAACCATTTAGCTATTCTATTGGAGATGCTCTTAGTCCTCGTATTTCAAGCTGACTTCATCAATCATCCATGCTTGTGCTTTTTAGGCGACTGTCAGCCGTATTCAAATTCTGCACCTAGGATTCCCACTGTTTTGCAATTTTGATTTTTTTTAATCAATTTTTGTACCAATTGTTTGCTTGCATCCTTAGGACCTAAATAAACATGTGAAATGCATCTTAGGACACATGCATGTTAGTTCTATTTATTATGTTCATTCAATCGAAAAAAACCATGGAGAAAATTGGCATTGATCCTTTTGTGGTATAAGAAGGTTGGTGCACACCGAAGGTAGTCATAGCCACCTAGTTTTGAAATTCATTTGAAGGCTGGAGACCGGCATCCTTGCATTGTAAACTCCTTATTCTCCTAAAATACAATGATATGCAGTGCTCGTGCATATTCAAGAAAAAAAGAAATTCATTTGAAGGCAAACTTTAATTGTTAGGCCTAAATGTTGATATCCTCTTGATGTTAATATCATTTGGCCCCTCTCAGATCTCACTTTTAGCTCTCCCGCTAATAGATGTCGCTGTTATACACTAATAGTTTCGGTAATCATACACTCTGTTACATTTGAAGCAGGGTTATGAACTCCCGCTATAGTTGTCGCTGTCTCCGGATATAGCGGTTCGTAGATTGCCAAGCTATTTGCTCCTAGCTACAATTTAGCTGATATTAGTTGAGTATAACCTGTTTAGCCCGTTGTTTTAGGTATCAGAGGTGGGGAAGCGCTAAATGCCTTCGGCCACTATTTAAAATAATTATTTGAAGCCACATTGTTCTTCCAATCATACAAACGCACATGCTCTCGATCGTTCATTCCATGGACTGAGATACCCGTCTTAAGGAACGACACCAATCCACCATGCGATGCGACGGCGCGCGGCCCCAATCAAGCCGGAATCCTCCATAGATGACCAATTCATCCATCCACTAACGGTGACAAACTGACTAGTTCTACTCACTAAATTAAGCGCCGCGCCCAGGTGCAGTGTGGAACGAATATGTTGGTTGCAAAAACAAATCAGCCCCCGCGCTCGCTCTGACGCTCTCCGAGCTCTGATCAACGACAGTTCTGACATACTACGCGCAATCAAAGTCAAAATCTAGCAGTTACCTGCACGCTGCGTCCGGAGGAGAGAATCACCACCATGTGCTCCCACTTCGCACCGCGCAAATGCATTACGTGTTCCATGACATGAGAATGAATCAAATGAGATCATTCATCATTGTGCACGATTGACAGAACACCACCGAGATTATCGCCGCTCATCCCCCTCAATCTCCTTCTCCTGGCTACTTCCTCCTCCTATTTAACCACTACCCTAGCTAGGAGATCATCCACCACATTCGCAACTCACAACTTGCTGATCACACGCAAGACAATCCTCTCATTTTTTTTGCTACGTGCTCTCGTACTCGTAGCAGGGTGGCAGCAGCCATGGTCATGGTGCCAAGGATGTTGGCTCTCTGGGGTGTTCTTGCGGCGTCCACCGCCATAGCCGGCGTGGCGGGCTGGTCGCAGGGCACGGCGACCTTCTACGGCGGGTCCGACGGGTCCGGGACCATGGGCGGCGCGTGCGGGTACGGTAACCTGTACAACGCAGGCTACGGCGTCAACAACGCGGCGCTGAGCCAGACGCTGTTCAACGACGGCGCGTCGTGCGGGCAGTGCTACACCATCACGTGCGACGGGTCACGCTCGGGCGGCCAGTACTGCAAGCCCGGCAACTCCGTCACGGTCACGGCCACCAACCTGTGCCCACCCAACTATGGGCTCGCCAATGGCGGGTGGTGCGGCCCGGGACGCCCGCACTTCGACATGTCGCAGCCGGCATGGGAGAACATCGGCATCGTCTCGGGCGGCATCATCCCGGTCCTGTACCAGCAGGTCAAGTGCTCGCGCACTGGCGGCGTGCGCTTCAGCATCGCCGGCTCGCAGTATTTCCTGCTGGTCAGCATCCAGAATCTGGGCGGCAGCGGCTCGGTGGCAGCCGCCTGGGTCAAGGGCACCAACACCGAGTGGATCCCGATGTCTAGGAACTGGGGCGCTAATTGGCAGGCTCTCTCGGGGCTCACCGGCCAGGAACTCAGCTTCGCCGTGACCAGCACCGGCGGGCAGTACATACAGTTCCTGTCCGCGGCGCCGGCGTGGTGGCAGTTCGGCCAGACCTACTCCACAAACCAGCAGTTTTACTACTGACTGATCCATCCATCCATCGGAATGAAGCTTTCTGATCTGTCGTCGTTAATGTTTATCTTCATAGTATATTGTCTGCATGGCAAGCGCCGACGTGCTGTCTCGTGGTTTTGGCACAGTTATTCAGCGCCTGAAGAACAGTGGCCGTGGCATGCTTGCTGTTCATATAGCTCTCATGGTCATCCTACCTTTAATTTTTTTTACCTATATATATTATGAGATTTGCTAAGATTCAGATGCCTGAAATTTAGTATTCTTTCGGACGACAGTTATTGAATACAGTATACTTTATACTAAAATTGCAAGTTTTGTTCGTTACAATTTCTTTGTACGCAATCTGTAATTTTCAGTACCAATAATAAAAACTCGCTAGACAAAACTACAAACCTAACAAAATCTGATTTGTTTTGGCACAAAGACAATTAACAATTTACAATTATTTCTATAGAAAGACAAGGACAAAAAATTAATATGTCATGACATAAAGATAAATAAAAAAATTATAAAAGTAACAATGCCCTTCACTAGTTGATAATATAAGAATGTTGTCTAAAATCATCTAAAATTTCGAGCACCTAAGTGATATATCATTGAGATACATAATGGCATCCCATACGTATATACAAATGGATTTGCTTAAATTTCAGATGACTTTCACACGACGGTAATGCATATATTTTATACTAAAATTACAGATTTCGATCGTTGTAATTTATGTGGACCCAATCATTAATATTTTGAATATCAATAATGAAAAAACTCGTTAGACAAAACTACAAACCTGATAAAATATGACCTGTGTTGGCACAAAGACAATTAACAATTTACAATATTTTCTATAGGTAGAGATGGACAAAATTTTAATATATCATAACATAAAGACAAATAACAAATCATAAAAGTAATAATTGAGTGTTACCTAAAATCATATAAAATTTCAGACGTCTAAAATATAGGAGAAGTGATATACATGTGTGCACAGTTGTTAACACCGGTTCAATCAGTATGCAAATTTACATTACCCATCTGTTCGTCCCATGCCCTAGATCGAGCTTAATTTTTTTTAGGTCAGCGCAAATAAGTGGAAGGTAATTAACAGCGTCAATTTACAATGGGGTGGCACTGCCTCCTACTACCTGAAGATTTTGCTGCTTCACATGCTCTAGAAGTATGGATGAAAATGGTACGGATATTTATCCGACCGTCTGTTCGACCGAATTCGTTTAGTGGTGTTCATATCTGTCCGTATCCAAGTCCGGATATTCAATATCCGATGCCGTATCCGTATCCGAATATTTAAATCATATATTTATGATGTCGACATCTAATCATATCCTATCCGGCATGGCTGACACTATCCATATTCGAATCCGAATCCGACCAGAAATATGAAAACAAATGTGATATCAGTGATATCCGTTCGTATCCGATCCATTTTCATCCCTATCTAGAAGGTTAGAATCGAGAAAAGAGCAAGTATTCATCCACAGCCTTTACTACCCGATAAGTTTGGATAATTGATATTTTTAAGATGTAGTTTTATAGATTTTTTTTCTTTGAAGTGGACTGCCCAAAACAACTTTTTCTGTATCTAGGCAACTCTGCTCTGTCTTTGCAAGCAGGATACACTTCGAGCAAAATGTGAAGAAATTTGTTAATTCCTCAAATTCTACGAGTGAATGTTCTGGACCTGCAAACAAGCACATTAAGTAAGATGCTACCCTTCCACTACTAATGTTTCACTTCAACTGGCTAGAAAAGCAAAGCACATGGGTGACACCATCCTCAAGGTTTCCACCATTGGAAACAGATAAGGAATGAACATGGTAAGAAGTTATGTTTAGTGGACTTAAAATACTGAACCCTTACCGAAAGGTAACATCGTTAGTTATCCATATTTACTTTATTGCATTGCATGGATTAATTTTCTTTAGCATGTTCACTTTTCTTCATTAGCACTGCATTAGAAAAGAAAATAAAAATATTTGTTTGCTGCACTACTTCATAAATCCTAAGCCCCATGTGAATAAATTTGTGGCGTGTAAAAACCCATAAGAATACTCACTGTGGTGGCATAAACATAAAAATAAAGATTTCATGTATGTAGAAGTAGATCATTGCATCGCATACGTTCATGGACAATTAAAAAATGTAGGCACATGAAGGTCCACACATTTATAAGAAAAATCCAAAAACATGTGGGCACATGAAGGTCTACAGATTAAGGAAGCAGTAATCATTCTAAAGTTACCAAGGAAATAAACGTACAAGAAGAACTAATCTCTGAATGGCTATTCAGTATTCCATTATCCTAATCCGTTCCATGAGTTTTGGTGTTCTTGTTGGCAATTGTTTTGCAGGATGTTACATGATCAAGAGCTAGTCCACCCAAACAACTGGCGAGCCTGCTCTATGAAGGATCACTCAACTTACACATTTCGACCACGACAACATCTATCTTGGGGAGAAACATCTCCTACGTATCTAGTTAAGTATTATCTCTCCTTTACGATTTTTGGGTGTGTTCAGTTAAAAAATAAAACAAAAAACAAAATAAAAATATGTCTTAGTCATTAGAATTGTGTCTGGTTTGATTTTAAGAGGTAAATAAAATAAAAGAGGAATCAGAATTATGTCTTGCAATGGAAATAATGAATAGTTGCACTACCGTAATTCCTTTCAAGTACCTAGTTTTTAGTCTTGAATTCTCCCGAATTCTAGATGAGATTGTTTTGACATAAGAATTTACTCTGAACTTGAAACTCGTGGGTAGCTAATGCTAGATCTAATTCTAGGTCATTGACGGATATGATATGATAAGATCTGAGCTACTATTTATCTTGTTCCAAGTGACACTATAGTTCTGGAGATTTACTTTTGAAAAATATAAGAATGCTACATGATGAGTTCGTGTATGGCAAAGTTTGAATTTCCACCAAAGCCAAACATGTTATTTAAGGTAGGAAAATTTCAACATTTATGTTGCTTGTTTTTTCATTGTGTTTTGTCAAGATTTGTTGTTGCCTTATGAGAGGTTTAGCATGCTCTTAAAATCAAGATAACACACCACATATATCTGCTACTCCTGCATAGGGAGTACGCAAAAACAAACCTTCCATTTAGATCCACCCAAAATTCTTTTAATTCTACACTAGGAGTAAACACCAAAAATACACTATAGGATTCCCATCACATAAATGCTCCAATTTTTAATTACTTTCTCTCAAAAGTTTATTGCAAAAAAGAGTCATGTGGCTATGCAAAAGTTATTCATAAAAAAGAGAGAGAAAAAAGAAATAGTTGAAAAAATTGGACAAGTGTCCAAGATAACTAAAATAATGGACACTTAGATGCCCGCTTAGAAAAAAATGGAGATGAATAAGATAGCCCCTCCTCTCAAGCAGCAAGTGTTTTCAAATTTCAAAAGAGAGGTAAGTTTTAAGGAGCAAAGTAGAATTAGAATTAGCCACCATATATATCCACACACATGTACATCTTGATTTGATTGTATGACTTAGCTCTCTTTAGATCCATTGTTTGACTTTACAATATATGCATTGCAAGTGGGCTCTAGATTTCTCCCTGCCTATGAACTCGGCATAAACCTTAGTTGTAGGAACAAAAAAAGCATAGCATATTTATTGCCTTGGTGAGGATCCACAAATACCACATATTGAGAGACTTGAGAGTGTCGCACAATGCAATCTCAGAGTTTTATTTTGAAAATTTATAAAACCCCAGAACAATGGCTGGATAAAGAGCTTGAGACATAGTGCTTGACTTGATTGCTCTATCTTTCAATTTCTCAAGACCCTAGTGAAGGCTAAGAAGCACCATAGTTGAAAGTAATATGGGTAAGTTTAAAAGTCAGAATGGTCTTTTCTAATCCGGAGGAGAATTCTCGTTTAAATACATGTGTACTTTTGAGGCATTAAAGCATTGTAGCAACTCCTGATCCATTACTAAATGTGACTTTGCTAAAGGACTAGCAAAGGGTAAGCTTGGGAAATTTTGTTGACGGTACTACCATTTTTAACCGTCAACCAAACATGGATAAGGGCATAATTCTATCACAAAACCTAGGTTTAAAGATTTAACTGACAAAATTCTACAAGTTTTGGTGAATCAGTGTTTTCCATAGACTAGACAGGAAAACATGAAAAAATATCAAGGACGTCGGTCTAAAAAGCAAATTCTATCGCCACACCAAGTTGAGAAGGATCTAGAAGACATGAGAAGGTGACCCACCAAAGAAGGGGTCCACCTGTTATAGAAGTGGGTCGGTGTTGGTGGTCCTTATGGATAAATTTTATACCACCAACTTAGACTAAAAAGAGGATTAACAATCATATTCTAGCACATATGCCTTTACTACTAACAAGTTTCACTTGTACCCCTAGCATTCATGTTTTACAGGTTTTATGACATAACAAGTGGAAATACGCATCAACATGGAGAAAGCGCAAAGTCAAATGACGAATCCGACAAATGCGCAAACAAAGAATACTAAAGAAGCCCACCTTCAAAGCGTCATTGGATCCATCCGCAACCACGGGAGAGGCCCAGGCCCAGGGAGCAACCGACCACCCAAAGGCGATGGCCAGATGGCGCTCCCCAGGGACCGACCGCCCCCCAGGTGGGGCCTCTCGAGCCCATCTTCGGAGGCGGTGCTGATGGCGGTTTGCTGATGGCGGTTTCACCTCCTTCCATGTTTAGATGCGCCAAACCGTCATAGTACCACTATAAATAGATGGTGCTCCATCCCCTTCAACACACACATCATTTTAGAGTCATCTATCTCACACTTCTCACTTGTATCTTTAGAGTAGTATTAGTAGTTTGTGAGCAAGGCAAGAACTATCAAGGAGAGCTTGTCTCCTTAGAAGAAAAGGATCATCTTGGTATGAATACAATTCGGTCTTCTTCCATGAGCAAGTTCTTATCATACTTATATGATTATGCATATGAACTAGAGTCTAGTTATGATCTTGCTATGTGCATAGTACATGAGCTAGAACATAGTTTATGTATTATGTTCTTGACTTGTTCATCATCGTTCTTCGTTGTTCATCGAATTAGTATGAATAGAGGAAGAACTAGGAATGAGGTGATGGTTCGTCGTGCTGTCATAGTTGCTCTTAACCTAGCCTATCAATCCGAAGGGTTGGGGTCTGCGGGGGTTAGGAGTTGTTTCCAAGTATGCAAGCATGGAGCTTGGGTATGCGGAGATCAGCGGATATGTCGGTATCCCACGGGCAGAGGGGTAGGTGGACAGGTGGTGACAGCCCTGTCCATCCCTAGCATTCCCCCACGTTTGGATATTGAGTAGGAGTTCGTAAAGTCTCTATCGGCTGGTAGACCAGCTGCGGGGATCTCCCTATCACCCTAGACTTAGTCCTGATACTAGAACTACTAATTAGATGATTTGCTAATAGTTCTTGCATAATTATATATGACCAATGCCTGCTCAGTTAGATATATTCTTTTATTCTTTATTTTCCTTTTATCCTTGAGGTTGATCCATACGTGTGTCCACTATCTTGAAATCATGTTTTATTCCTATTTACTCTATGCCTACCATTGCACTCAATAAGTGATCATGTTTACACCACGCTTGATGCATATTGCCCTCCCACGGGAAATTATAAATACGACACCCTACTCACGGGTTGAAATGCTACAATGATAGTTCTGTGCACTTGCAGAGTAATCTTATTCCTTACTGAGCTATCGATTGGCGTACCTAAGTACCGTTACTTAAGGATTGTAATTCTTGTTGCACCCCACGGCGCCGTACCACAGTTTTGCATATCATAAGTAATGACGGTTAGGAAGGTCAATCTGGCACTTATAACTGCTATTACCAGACCTCATTACCTAGGCCGGTGCCACTACGGGCCAAGGATTACTTTTCTAAAGTAATGGTAGTTCGGAATGTCAACTTATGTTTCTAAGTATTATTATTAAGGACGGACCTTTAGTCTATCTTTAGTAGTAATGCTAAGAAACGCCAATAAGCATTTCTAGCGCCGTTGCCGGGGATGGACTTTTAGTCTATCTTTTGTAACGACGTTAAGAAATGCCAACAAGCATTTCTGTCGCCGTTGCCGGGGAGGGCAAAAACATCTAAGCTGGCATAAATATCGATTACAAAATAAGCATTGGTAGACGTAGTTTAAACAGGCTAACTTCGCTGTTTTCTTTCTCTTTTTTTTATTGGAATGAAAACAGGATAGTGTATGAGCGGTTTTGCTCTGCCGAACAATTTCATCAGCAATCCGGAAGCACTCCTAAGAAAGAAAAGGTCTCATACCGTTTCTTCTTCTGCAACTCCGTCGGCAGACGAATCGTTCACTCTCGCACCATCCGCTACTACCGTCATGGCCAAGACACTCCGTGACTACTCCATCCCCGCTGTTGCCAACGTGCCCGTTGGGCCCGCTGTCAACATCGGAAATGAAAATTTCGAGATCCGTACAGGTCTTATTTCGATGGTGCAGGCAAGCCAATTCTGTGGCTTGCCAAGCGAGGATGCAAACGCTCATTTGCAACACTTCCTTGAGCTGTGCGACACCATTATCATCAAAGACGTCGCACAAGACAGTATCAGGCTCCGCTTGTTTCCTTTCTCCCTCATGGGGAAAGCGAAACAATGGTTCTATCAAAATAAGGAAGCCGTCAACACATGGGACAAGTGTTCCGCAGCATTCCTCGCCAAGTTCTTTACCATGAGCAAGACCAGCGCTCTAAGGGGAAAGATCTCAAACTTGCAGCAATCTTCCCTTGAATCTATCTCCGAAGCATGGGAAAGGCTTCAAGAGTACTTCCGAGCCTACCCTCATCATGGAATGGAAGATTGGCTCGTGCTCCAAAACTTCTATGAAGGTCTCACGGCCATGTCAAAGGGGCACGTAGATGCCGCAGCCGGAGGTGCATTCCTCTCTCTCACCATCGCGGATGCAACTACACTCATTGAGAAGATGGTGGCCAATCAAGGTTGGGGAGATGGAAGAAAAATACAAAAAGGCTCGCATACCGTGAAGGAGACGGACTTGCTTGCCGCAAAATTAGACTTGCTGATGCAAAAGCTGGATGATCGTGCTACCAACCCTACCATGAGTATCGTCCAGGCCATGGACTCACACATGACGTGTGAACTCTGTGGGAACATTGGCCACTCAGAGAATAACTGTCCCAAAACCCAAGAAGAAGCTTCATATGTCAACAATGGGTTTCGTCAACCTCAGCAAGGTAATAACGGGTGGAACAACCAAAACCGTCCGCAAGGTAATAATTTCAATTCAAATTACAATTCAAACCAACCTTCCTTAAAATATCTCGTTCTAGGACAAACTAAAATCAATGAAAATTTAACCAAAAAGCTATCTTTCAATGATAAAATGTTTGAAAATATAAATGCCAAGCTTGAAACTTTGTCTTCTTCTATTCAAAATCAAGCAAGTTTTAACAAAATGATAGAAACACAAATGGCACAAATAGCTGCTTCTATTCCTGTCAACAATGCGGGAAAAATCCCGGGGCAACCCGAGACTTCTCCCGAGTTTGTTCATACAGCTACAGATCAATAAAGGAAAGAAAGTCTGGCCAACAGACTATAAACGTTGAGCCCTTGCAGAAGGTCATCAGTAATTATCCAAAAATAAATATAAATAAATAAATAATTAATTAATTATCTGAAGGGGCCCGCACCATCATTCAACCTTGGGGGAGGTGTCCCCAATCAGGTATTGTACCTTATCCTTTTGAAAAAAAATATAATAAATGAATATTTATATACAAATTTATATAATAAAATATATATATTTCATAAAATTATTTTCTTGCATTAAAAGAAATTATTCCCTCTTCCTAGAATTATAAAATTTTATTCCAAAATAAATTCTTCTCCAAAAAAATTCTATAAAAAAATAATTTTCTGAAAGAATAAATTTTGTTGAGTCTAAATATTATTTTTAGAATAATTTTGAAAATCAAAAAGTTTCAAATAAAACTTGTGGAAAATCAAAAACTGGAGCAAAAATTTCGAATGGAGTCATTCGTAACCGGCTACACATTAGAAATAGCCGTTAGAGGGAGCTGTAAAAAAACTGGACCAAACCGGCCCTGTCAGGGGACCGGCCCGTCCCAGCGGCTACCGCCCCCTGGCCATCCGAGTCATGTCCTTCTGCCACCAGCTACTAGCCGTTGCAAGGAGCACTCCCCGCCTACATTCAGCTCTATAAATACAAGGATCCCGGGTGGAGCTCCTCACCCCTCTCATTCTTACATTTTTCATTCCCTCTATCACTCTCTTACTCCACCATTCTCCAAGCATTTTTCCACAAAGTTCAAGTGCAAGGAAACCCTACACAAACTTCTTCCACTCCCATCACAAGTCAAGTTCTTGTGCCAAGCTCACCATGAGTGGGATTGGAGGTCGGATTTCCGGCATGTTCTGGAAAAGCCGTCGCTCTCGTGGGGAATCTAGCCAAGGCCCTCCCACACGTTAGGAGAGCCCGCTGCATGAAGAAGAGGAGGCGCCAAGACGCCACGCCATCGACGAGGCTGACGCTCCCTTCATCGACTTGGAGAGCGAGCGGGAGATGCAAGCATACAACCTCCTCAAGGGACGTGAATTCCTGCATACACCGGCCTTCGACCCACACTTTCTTCAGCAGACAGGTATGAACGTCGAATTTAATACCATTTTCGAAAATGTTGGTTGGAGCCAAGTTGCCCCCGTGCACGAACTTGGGTCTCGTCTCTTGACCATCCAAATCTTGGGTACTTTACAAGTTGTCGACTATGGTATTACCTTTCCCTGCTTTGGGAAAGGACATAGCCTTTACTGGAAAGATTTTGCTACACACTTGGGTTTTAATGAGAGATGCTCTGTTGATTTGGGTTTTACTCTTTCGGGATATCAGCGTCATACTTTTTGGCACTTGATAACCGAACAAAATATGACTGGAAAATTCCAACCCAACATCAACACCATCCACCATCCTTCTCTAAGGCTTATGTATAAATGGATTGCTAATTCTTTCTTTCCTAGAGAGGACACTCACCATGCTTATGATATTGAGGTGAAGTTGCTTTATCCCGTGCTTAAAAAGATTAAAGTCGCTCCTGTCTATGACATTGTTAGGTACTGGTTAAACTCTTTTAAAACTTCCACACCTATTATGTGCACTTCACTCATCACACGTCTTGCTGCTAGCGTTGATCCTCATGGTGCTAACACTATTGTTTATCTCTCCATTCCGCGCATTATGATCAATGAGTATTATTTTACTCAAGCTCATACCATAAAACGTGATGACTCAGGAACAAATCTGGTATTTCATTATCCGGGATATATAAACGAGATTCCGTTACCTAACCCGGATCTCGCTTTATATAAATCCCCATCTCTCACCTTCGACCTTGTTGCAAAGGAAGAATCACGCTGGAGTTCTGTTTCTCGCAGGAGATCACGGAGGAGAGAAGTACAAGAGGAAGAGCCTGCGCAGCCTGTGCAGCCTACACCACACCCGGCCATGCCTACCATGATACCAAGGATGGAATGGTCCCCGGTCATATCTACACCTGGGTTCACCCCGGGGTATGGATATGGTATGGGACATGTTCCTCATCCTTATGCGGCTGGAGGGTCAGGATGGTAACACTCGCAGAAGGCAGGAGGATCAAGGCAGCCCGAGCACGAGCATTCTCCAGATTCTGAAGGCATGCCACCTCCGATACGCCCACAGCCGGTCACACTAGAAGTCCTCAACACACGCATGGGAGGACTAGAATTGCAAAACAGATAAATCCAAGGTACGCTAAATGCTCACATCCAGACTTCTACCCAATGGCATGAGCAGTACCAGCAGCAGTTCATGAACCTCGAAGATGCGAACCGGCGGCAGCACGAGGCACAGATGGCCTACCTTCGGTCCATGTGACAATTCTTGGGACCAAGGCCTTGAACTAGCTTGGCGGAGGAGACCCCACAAGAGGTAACATTTATCTTTCAATTTCTTGCACTTTATTTCTCGCACTTTTAAATTCTGCAATTTTATTTCCTTATTAAAAATATTAAATAAAATATTCCACTCCCATATGTGCTAATATATGTTAGTTTCTCTTCTGTTGAAATGATGAATAGTTGCTCCGTCTATAATTCGTTTGTGCCTAAGTTATAACTTAGTATTCCTCAAGATTTAAGTTTGTTGGCTAAAAATATCTCATTCTGAGATTTGCATAAAATGCTATTTTGAACTATGATGATATGCAAAGAGTGAATCATTAAATGGGAATGGTATTGTCCTCGTTGTTGGCGGTGCACTTGGCCAGTCCATTGTCATCAACGGGGATGGTTTTCCGTATGGTGGTCGTATGTTTGGGTTAGAGTCCCAACTTATAGTCGCCAGCGGAAAAGGGATGTGAAAACCGGGAGGTCGCCTGTGTACTTGGGTTAGAGTCCCAATGCATGGTTTTCAACGAAAAAGTTTTAGGGACCATTCGTTGTCGGCCTGCTGTGATCGAGACTTTGCAGCTAGCCACATACTACGGGAAGCCCAATCTCCGGTGGCTCTATTGCTTGAACCGACAACCACGCACTGGGAGTGGAGAGATGGCAAGAGTAGCATGTACCCTCGTGGCCGGCGTGCCTGGAGACGAGAGGAGTACTGTGCTCTCGGGTGGCGCAGGACCGGTTCAGGGATAGAAAAGCCGTGGTAGACGGGGTTGATATATGCAAGCTTAGGTGCTACATATGCAGTGTGGTTAGGGATCCCTAGCTGGGTACTTAATCGATTCGAATCGTCGTTGCTCCTCGGCTGTGGAGACTTGATCCACTGACTTACATCGAAAAGTGGTTCGGAACTAGGATGTTTTTGAGAATGAATAAGTAATTGGTTTTGAAGGATATATGTGAAAGAATTGTGAACTATTGATATCGATTATTAATAATGTTGAGTAGAATATTGAAAACAGGCTTAGTAATGATTTTCCGCAAAATACTTTGACTCTTGCTAAAGCCTTACCTTGACTCCCCTCAGCCTGCATTCTTGAGTCTCAGTCCTTTTTCTTAGTCGGGTAAGTCATGCGGAGTACCACCGTACTCAGGGTTTGTTAACCCCGTTGCAGGTAGTCAGCAGCCGGAGGTCTGTCTTGCCCCTTGCTGTGTGACCATCATCCAGGATAGCGAGGAAGAGTGAAGGTGAACTCGTGGGCAGGGTTCGTGTTACCACCTATCTTATTATGTTGTTGTCCTACTGCTACTATTTTAATTATGGTCTGTAATAACTGCACTTGAATTCTATTTGGACAACCGGTTTGTAAATCTAAGTACTATTTAATCTTCCGCACTTTACTCTGATGTATTTTATTATGAAATGTTGTAATTCTGTAATGGCTTCGCAATGGGATCCTGTCGGAGAAACGGGTGCTGATGTGACCCGGCAGGGCCTTCTAGATCATTTGGGACACAGGCCCGGCTGTCAGAGGTCATTAGTGACAATGACAGTGCCTGTGGACCATATGATTTAGGCGGTTCTATTACAGTCAACAACACCCCCAAACTTACCTTTTTGCCTGTCCCTTGGCAAACAAACTAAGCCTAATTACCAATGTATTTGGATCAGGAGTTGGTACAATGCTTTCATACTTTCCGAGTACACATGCTTTCAAACAGAAATTCCCCTCCGAATTAGACAGCAACTGCTCTAACCTTCAAACTTACCATTTTACCTTTAACAATGGAGCTTTACCGCTCTCGCAAAAGTCTTGAGCAATTGAAAGATAGAACAATCAAGTCAAGCACTATGTCTCAAATTCTCCACAGTACCAATATTCCGGAGTTTTTATAAGTTTTCAAAATAAAACTCAAAGCTTAATTGTATGACACCCTCAAGTCCCTCAATATACGTGGTATTTATGGATCTCACTTAGACAGTATCGATGTCATTCCTCTCTGTAGCTAAGGATATATAGTGGAGCTCATAGGAGTAGTAATGACAAGGATAAGCATGCTTGCAATTCATATGTTATAAGGTCAAACAATGGATCCACAAAGAATCGAGGCATACAATCAAACCAAGATGTGCATGTGTATGGAATATGGTGGATAGGTGTATATGTGGTATTTAGTGGCTAATCCTAGTTCTACTTATGCTCTTTTGAAAATAAATCTCTCTTTAGGACTCGCAGGAAAACATGGGCTATCTTTATTCTTTTCTTCTCTCTCTCTCTCTTTTCATCAGGGAGGTGGGCATCTCAGTACCCATTATTTTAATTGCTGGGATATTTGTCCATCTTTTACTCCCTTTTCTTTTCATATTTTTGCATAACCACATGTATCCTTTGAATATAAAAAATTAGAGAGATAATGATAAGAACTTAGAGCAATTAAACATGGGCTATCCTATAGGGTATTTTTTGGGTGTTTGAAAGGTCCTAAATGGCTAGAGGGGGTGAATAGCCTATAAAAATCTACAAACAACACTTAACAAGGCGATTAGTAATAATAGCAAGCTTAGCAAACCACTAGCTCTAAACTACACTATGCAAGCCACCTAGACAAGTATACTACACTATGATCACTAGTTCACACTCAAAGGCTATGTCACTAATAAACACTACTCCTAAGTGAGCAACTAACTAACAAATTACACAAGAGAGTAAGTACACAAAAGTAAAGAGTAAAGATGATTTCAATACCCCCGGTGTAGAGAAAATATGAAGTCCAATATAACCAATCAATCAAATACAAGAGAAATCCTCGGTAGAGAGATGACACAAGATTTTTTACCGAGGTTCACTTGCTTGCCGGCAAGCTAGTCCTCGTTGAAGCGATACACCCACTTGGAGGTTCACGCGCTAATTGGCATCACACGCCAAACCCTTCTCAAGGGTGCCGCACAACCAACACAAGATGGGGATCCACCAAGCTACGAGCAATCCACTAAAGATGCCTTTCGCGATCTCCCGCGGGGATAGGCTCAAGAACCCCTCACAATATCTTGATCGGAGGCGGAGACAATCACCAACTCCCCTCAACAATCCTCGCAGCTCCAAGCCGTCTAGGAGTCGGCAAACTCCAAGAGTAATGAGAGAAACCGCTGCGAATCACCACTACCAAGTGGCTCTACATGATCTCTATCAATGCAATGCACTTGATGCTCTCCAAACTCACCAAATGATGAACACAATCAAGTAGGATGAGTGAGAATGGAGTGGGAAGGCTCACAAGTATGCTATAATGTTCAGGAGTGCCAGGGATGCTCCCCAAACCAGCCAAGTGACTATTTATAAGCCTCACACAAAGAAATAGCCGTTTAGACTTCACTACGTACCGTCGGACTAATCTGCACGGTCCGACGCCCCGGATAAACGCCACGTGTCACTAGCCGTTTGAAGTCGAACGTTGGATCTCAACGGCTAACTTCCCGCGCTAAACAAACCGTCGGACTGTAGGCCGTCGGACCAAACCTTATGGTCCGACGCCCACTGCCATTGCACCGTCGGACTGAAAATACACGCTGCGTCGGACCAAACGAAACCACGGTCCGACGTTTCCAGAGAGCTCCCCGAGCCCTGAAAACCGTCGGACGTTGGTCCGACGCTCACCGTCGGACTAACGCCGAGAGTCCGACGCTCCTCTGCTCTCCACGTGTCGACCTGCTGCGGCTCTGCACCGTCGGACCCTGAGAACAATGGTCCGACGCTCCGAAATCAAGCGTCCGACGCTTGCTGAAGGGGTTAGCCGTCGGACCGAAGACAATGGTCCGACGCTCAGTCAAGTTAGAGTCCGACGCTAGTTTTTCTTATTGAAACAGGACTAAACCCTCTCTAACCCTCAAACTTCACCCCGTTTCTTAAGGCACTAATACTCCAAAGTATCTCTCACTTAGGTGCACGTGTGTTAGCCTTTTTAAAGAGTTTTCCACGGGTCAAGTTAGTGTCACTTGCATCTATATGCATATGCAATGATCATGAACACCTAGTGGCACTTGATAACCGTATTTCATCAATGATTTCGCCCCCCTTGATAGTACGGCTATCTATCCTAAATGTGATCACTCCCTCTATGGAGTCTTGATCACCAAAAGCAAAAGAGCTCCTATGGATTATACCTTTGCCTTGAGCTCCTAGCTTTTTCACCATCTCTTGATGAAGCTTGTGGACTCCTTTTGATGATGGACTTATACCATTTGTATGGATGCCGTCATTGCCCTTCACTTGTGGCCTCCACCGACCCGGTCCATTGCTCCATCTTGTTGTTTGCTAATCAATCTTATGAAACACTTAGAGCAATCGTTAGCAAACTAGGTTTCATCAATTACCCAAAACCAAACATGGGCTTTCAATCTCCCCCTTTTTGGTAATTGATGACAACCTTCACAAAGATATGAAATGAAAATCAAGTTTGCACTTTGGTAGTATTAACTCCCCCTACATATGTGATTCCTTATGTTTGGTTCAATTTTTCACATATGCATGAATTTAAAAGTTTAGGTGAGCTACTACTATCAAATGATGCTAAGGTATATAGAATGGACCTTTGAAGCGTGATACCATCGGAGTTGTGGAAATATACCATCCTTAGCACCATTGTTTACTAGTCATGCATCACAAACTCAAAATACCTCGTGAGATCAACATTTAAATAAAAGAGGTACTTTGTATGACATATAAGTCCTATGCATGTTAGTTTGTCAAATCACCATTCAAATCCTATTTCTAAGCATTTCACCAATTCAAACAAGTATAGGAATTGAAGTTTTGACAATGCAACATTTCATATGTTAATGCATACACAAATGCAACAACTTATTCATGAGCTTGCTCCCCCTACTTGTGTGCTTTCAAATTTTTAATTGACCCCTTTCCTTTCTTATCTTTGTGACTTTCTTCTTCCCCTTTGTTAACAATCACCAAAAATGGTGCAAATTATGGGAATATCAAGTCAATAAATGGGGTTTAGTTCATTTTCACATTGGTTCAATCTAGATTACTTGCCTAGAATATGTAACTAAGTTTGATCCAAGGACAAGCTTCTTCACACCTCACTAGTAGGGTTATCTTGACCATGTTATGTTACACATCATGAGCTCATGTTCTAGATTCAACACTAGGTTTGCAAGCCCATTAATATGTCATATGCTATCACTTGATCATACAAGCATAAAGAACAAAAGTGGTACCATATATACATGAAAGCATTTGATTTTTCATGAATGAGCCTATAAGATGCATTTCATGTCTACATAAACTAGACAAATCCTTATCAAAGTATGAATGCCATGTCAACCAATTTTACCTTGCTTTAGTCGAAGGAGAGGCATGTCATATAATGTAGGATGCTTTTCACTTCATGTTGGAGTAGTCTAGTATGTTTAGCTCATTTCTCAACTTGCAAAATCTTGACTCATCAAGTGGCTTGGTAAAGATATCCGCTAATTGATCTTCGGTGCCAACACTTTCAATTGCAATGTCCCCTTTGATTTGGTGATCTCTAATGAAGTGATGCCTTATGTCAATGGGCTTTGTTCTTGAATGTTGCACGGGGTTGTTGGTTAGCTTGATAGCACTCTCATTGTCACATAGCAGAGGCACATTCTTGTATTTCAATCCAAAATCACTTAAGGTTGCCTTCATCCAAAGCAATTGTGCACAACAACTTCCGGCACTAATGTACTCCGCTTCGGCCATTGAGAGAGCAACACTATTTTGCTTCTTTGAAGACCATGATACAAGTGACCTTCCAAGCAATTGACAAGTTCCACTAGTGCTCTTTCTATCCACCTTGCAACCGGCATAGTCGGAGTCCGAATATCCAATAAGCTCAAAATTGGACCCCTTAGGATACCACAACCCAACATCTTGTGTGCCCTTCAAATACCTCAATATTCTCTTTGCAGCTTTCAAATGACTTTCTCTTGGTGAGGCTTGAAATCTTGCACACATGCACACACTAAACATGACATCCGGTCGAGATGCGGTCACATAAAGGAGACTTCCAATCATTGATCTATATAGCTTTTGATCTACCATTTTTCCACTATCATCCAAGTCCAAATGCCCATTAGTTGCCATAGGAGTATTCATGGGCTTTGCATGTTCCAATCCAAATTTCTTCACCATGTCCCCTATGTACTTGCCTTGACTTACAAATGTACCATTCTTCATTTGCTTAACTTGAAGACCAAGGAAGTAGCTAAGCTCACCAATCATGGACATTTCAAACTCACTTGCCATAATATTTACAAATTCTTTACAAAAATCTTGATTTGTTGATCCAAAGATAATATCATCCACGTAGATTTGTAACACAAACAAATCTTTGCCAAGCTTCTTAGTGAAAAGAGTTGTATCAACCTTTCCCATTTTGAACCCTTTTGAGAGCAAGAAATCTCTCAATATCTCATACCATGCTCTAGGTGCTTGCTTCAAACCATACAATGCCTTTCTTAGCTTGTACACATGGTTGGGTTTCTTCACATCTTCAAATCTAGGAGGATGTTCCACATAAACCAACTCATTGATGTACCCATTTAGAAATGCACTCTTAACATCCATTTGATATAACTTGATGTTGTGGGCACAAGCATAGGCTAATAAGATTCTAATGGCCTCCAATCTAGCAACCGGTGCATAGGTTTCTCCAAAATCAAGACCCTCTACTTGAGTGTAACCTTATGCAACCAATCTAGCCTTGTTCCTTATTACTATGCCATCTTGATCTTGCTTGTTTCTAAAGACCCATTTTGTTCCTATCACATTGTGTTTCTTTGGTCTTTCCACTAGCTCCCAAACTTGATTTCTTGTGAAATTGTTGAGCTCTTCATGCATAGCATTAACCCAATCAACATCTTTCAATGCTTCCTCAATCTTGGTTGGCTCTATGGTTGACACAAATGAGAAATGCTCACAAATTTGAGCTAGTCTTGCTCTAATTTGAACTCCACTTTGAATACCACCAATGATTTGATCCAAAGGATGATCCCTTGCAATAGAGATCGGTTGGATAATAGGAACTTGATCATTGGATTGAGATGAACTAGCTTGTTGATCTTGCACTTGAGATTGATCTTGTGAGTCACTTGCACTTGCTTCATTTTCAACTTGCATATTAGTATGAATTGCACCATCATCTTCATCATCATTGACTTGCCTTGGCCTAATATCACCAATATCCATATCTTTCATTGCATTTGCCAAGTCATTGCCTCTCACGTCACTAAGATTTTCAGCTTCATCTTGAGAGCCTTGGGTTTCATTAAATTCAACATCATGTACCTCCTCAAGAGTACCACTAGCCAAATTCCAAACTCTATATGCCTTGCTTGTGGTTGAATAGCCAAGTAAGAAACATTCATCATATTTCTTTTCAAACTTGCTCAATCTTGTGCCTTTCTTGAGAATGTAGCATTTGCAACCAAAAACCCGAAAATATGCAATGTTGGGCTTTCGACCATTCAATAGCTCATAAGGAGTCTTTGCAAGCATACCATGGCAATATAAGCGGTTGATGTAATAGCAAGCGGTGTTGATTGCTTCGGCCCAAAAAGAATGACTAACATTGTATTCACTTAGCATTGATCTTGCCATATCTATCAAGGTTCTATTCTTCCTTTCAACAATGTCATTTGATTGTGGTGTATACTTGGGTGAGAATTGATGTCCAATGCCATACTCATCACACAATTCATCAATCTTGGTGTTCTTGAATTCACTACCATTATCACTTCTAACTTTCTTGATGGTTGTTTCAAACTCATTTTGGCTTCTCTTGACAAAAGACTTGAATATATCATACACTTCACTCTTGTCAACTAGAAAGAATACCCATGTATATCTAGTATAGTCATCCACAATCACAAATCCATACTTGTTCCCACCAATGCTAGTATATGTGGTTGGTCCAAACAAGTCCATATGCAAGAGCTCAAAAGCTTTACTAGTGCTCATCATGCTCTTCTTAGGATGTGTATTTCCAACTTGTTTGCCGGCTTGACATGAACTACAAAGCTTATCTTTCTCAAAAGTGACATCTTTCAAGCCTCTAACTAGATCATGCTTCACTAGTTTGTTCAATTGTTTCATTCCAACATGACCAAGCCTTCTATGCCATAACCAACCCAAACTTGACTTAGTGATCAAACAAGTTGACAATTGAGTTTCACTAGCATTGAAATCCACAAGATATAGGTTGTCATATCTAAACCCTTTGAATATCAAATTTGAGCCATCAACACTAACAATTTCAACATCATCAACCACAAATATGCACTTGAAACCGAGATCACAAAGTTGTGCAACAGAGAGCAAATTGAAGTTCAAGCTTTCAACTAGCAACACATTTGAGATAGACATCATTGGAGATAGCAATTTTACCAAGTCCTCTCACTTTCCCTTTCTTGTTGTCACCAAATGTGATTGCATCATAGCCACTATTTGCACTTGTGTTGAGAGAGCCAAACATACTAGAATCACCCATCATATGTTGAGTGCATCCACTATCAAGCACCCAATGCCTCCCTCCGGCTTTGTAATTGACCTACAAAAAGAGATCAATTCCTTTTAGGTACCCAAACTTGCTTGGATCCTTGAAGGTTAGTGACTAAGCTCTTTGATACCCAAATGGTCTTCTTCTTTGAACCTAACATGGATGTACCAACAAACTTAGCCTTCACACCGTTTGAGCCCTTTGTGAGAATGTAGCAAGAATCGAACTTAATTGAGGATACATATGCATTGGATTTCTTGCTTTTGCAATCTTGCTCTATATGACCAACTTGCTTGCATTTTGTGCAATACCGGCCATTTCTCTTCACAAAACAAGTCTTGTGAGGAGCAAAGGCGGTTTTGCCTTTCTTGGGGGTATAGCCCAATCCCTCTTTGTGGAGAGATACCCTTTGGCTACCCAAGCACATAAGCAAGCGGTCCTCACCACCATAAGTCTTAGCTAAGGAGTGATTGAGCTTTTTAACCTCCTCCTTTAGGTTATTGTTCTCAACTACTAGTGAAGTGTCACTAGTGGGTGAGGTAGTAGTGGGGGTGCTACAAGAAGGGTTAGTAATAGCAACAATAATAGGTTCACAAGATATATCACATGTCACACCTATGTTGCAAGTTTTAGTTTCTTTCTTTTGTACTTGTTGTTGCAAGTCTTCATTTTGCTCAACTAGAGAGGAATGAGCTTCATCAAGCTTAGTGTGAGCCTTTTGAAGCTTCTTATGGTCTTCCTTTAGACTCTCATAAGATGCTCTAAGCTCCTCAAGTTCTTACTCAATGGATTGTTTATCCTTGCGCAAGCCCTTACATTCCTTTCTAAGTTTATCAAAATAAATACGTGCATCATCAAGCATTTTAATTAATTCTTCTTTTGTTAGGTCATCATCACTATCATCATCACTAGATTCGGTGTCGGATGATACCTTAGAGCCCTTGGCCATGAAGCAAGAAGGGGTGTCGAAGATGGAAGGCTTGTCATGAATGGCAATGCTTGCATGTGCCTTCCTCTTACTCTTCTTGTCATCATCACTCTCTTCATCACTTGAAGAGGCATCACTATCCCATGTCACCACATGAGAGTAGTTCTTCTTCTTCTTGTATGAGGATTCCTTCTTCTCTTTCTTCTCCTTCTTCTCATGCTTATTCTTCTTTTTGCCCTTGTGATCATCTTCACTTGAGTGTGGGCAATTGGCTACCAAGTGATCTTTGCTTCCACAATTGAAGCATCTTCTTGAGCCATCAAATTTTCTTGCATTCTTCTTTCTTCTTGCCCGGTAGCTCTTCTTCTTCATGAACTTGCCAAATCTTCTTACTAGAAGGGCCATTTCTTCATCACTTTCACTTGTGCTAGAGGGATCTTCACTTTACTCTTCTTTGGCCTTGCTCTTGCCCTTTGATGAGGATGTGGCTTTGAATGCCACACTCTTCTTCTTCTCATCTTTGGAGTCTTCATCTTTTTCTTTCTTTTTCTTATTGATCAACTTCTCTTTATCATCATCATTTCTATAAGCATCATCGGTCATCACCTCCGCTAGCACTTGATTTGGAGTCAATTCACTCAATGTTGTCTTCACCAAGACCGTGATCAATGTGGCAAACCGCTTGGGCAAGCTCTTCAAGAACTTCATAGAGAAGTCACTATCTTTCACCTCTTCATCCATGGCCTTGAGATCATTCACAATGACTTGCAATCTATGGAACATCTCCGGCATGGTTTCATCATCCTTCATCTTGAAGCTTACAAACTTGTCCTTCAAGATGTATGCTTTGGCGGCCTTTACACCCTTGGTGCCCTCATATGATTCCTCAAGCTTCTTCCAAGCTTCATGAGCACTCTCAATGTTCTTGACTTGCTCAAACACTTTTTCATCTACGGCCTCATGAATAGCACAAACCGCAATGTCATTGAGTTGAAGCAATCTTTCTTCAGCGGTTGTGGGGTTTGCCGCATCGGCAATCTCAATCTTGGTCTCCACAACCCTCCAAACCTCTCTATTGATTGACTTGATATGTGAGGTCATCTTGCTCTTCCAATATCCATAATTTGTGCCATCAAATTGGGGTGGCTTCTTGGTGTTGTTGATGTGAATGTTGAGTTGAGCCATTTTTACACCGTAGGTTGTTAAGCCTCAAATCAACGGTGCCTCGGCTCCGATACCATTTGAAAGGTCCTAAATGGCTAGAGGGGGTGAATAGCCTATAAAAATCTACAAACAACACTTAACAAGGCGATTAGTAATAATAGCAAGCTTAGCAAACCACTAGCTCTAAACTACACTATGCAAGCCACCTAGACAAGTATACTACACTATGATCACTAGTTCACACTCAAAGGCTATGTCACTAATAAACACTACTCCTAAGTGAGCAACTAACTAACAAATTACACAAGAGAGTAAGTACACAAAAGTAAAGAGTAAAGATGATTTCAATACCCCCGGTGTAGAGAAAATATGAAGTCCAATATAACCAATCAATCAAATACAAGAGAAATCCTCGGTAGAGAGATGACACAAGATTTTTTACCGAGGTTCACTTGCTTGCCGGCAAGCTAGTCCTCGTTGAAGCGATACACCCACTTGGAGGTTCACGCGCTAATTGGCATCACACGCCAAACCCTTCTCAAGGGTGCCGCACAACCAACACAAGATGGGGATCCACCAAGCTACGAGCAATCCACTAAAGATGCCTTTCGCGATCTCCCGCGGGGATAGGCTCAAGAACCCCTCACAATATCTTGATCGGAGGCGGAGACAATCACCAACTCCCCTCAACAATCCTCGCAGCTCCAAGCCGTCTAGGAGTCGGCAAACTCCAAGAGTAATGAGAGAAACCGCTGCGAATCACCACTACCAAGTGGCTCTAGATGATCTCTATCAATGCAATGCACTTGATGCTCTCCAAACTCACCAAATGATGAACACAATCAAGTAGGATGAGTGAGAATGGAGTGGGAAGGCTCACAAGTATGCTATAATGTTCAGGAGTGCCCAGAGATGCTCCCCAAACCAACCAAGTGACTATTTATTAGCCTCACACAAAGAAATAGTCGTTTAGACTTCACTGCGTACCGTCGGACTGTCCGACGGCCAGACCATCGGACTAATCTGCACGGTCCGACGCCCCGGATAAACAACACGTGTCACTAGCCGTTTGAAGTCGAACGTTAGATCACAACGGCTAATTTCCCGCGCTAAACAAACCGTCGGACTGTAGGCCGTCGGACCAAACCTTACGGTCCGACGCCCACTGCCATTGCACCGTCGGACTGAAAATACACGCCGCGTCGGACCAAACGAAACCACGGTCCGACGTTTCCAGAGAGCTCCCCGAGCCCTGAAAACCGTCGGACGTTGGTCCGACGCTCACCGTCGGACTAACGCCGAGAGTCCGACGCTCCTCTGCTCTCCACGTGTCGACCTGCTGCGGCTCTGCACCGTCGGACCCTGAGAACAATGGTCCGACGCTCCGAAATCAAGCGTCCGACGCTTGCTGAAGGGGTTAGCCGTCAGACCGAAGACAATGGTTCGACGCTCAGTCAAGTTAGAGTCCGATGCTAGTTTTTCTTATTGAAACAGGACTAAACCCTCTCTAACCCTCAAATTTCACCCCGTTTCTTAAGGCACTAACACTCCAAAGTATCTCTCACTTAGGTGCACGTGTGTTAGCCTTTTCAAAGAGTTTTCCACGGGTCAAGTTAGTGTCACTAGCATCTATATGCATATGCAATGATCATGAACACCTAGTGGCACTTGATAACCGTATTTCATCAATGATTTCGCCCCTCTTGATAGTACGGCTATCTATCCTAAATGTGATCACTCCCTCTATGGAGTCTTGATCACCAAAAGCAAAAGAGCTCCTATGGATTATACCTTTGCCTTGAGCTCCTAGCTTTTTCACCATTTCTTGATGAAGCTTGTGGACTCCTTTTGATGATGGACTTATACCAATTGTATGGATGCCGTCATTGCCCTTCACTTGTGGCCTCCACCGACCCGGTCCATTGCTCCATCTTGTTGTTTGCTAATCATTCTTATGAAACACTTAGAGCAATCGTTAACAAACTAGGTTTCATCAATTACTCAAAACCAAACATGGGTTTTCAGTGTTTACTCCCAGTGTAGGAGAAAAATATTTTTATGATGAACATAGATGAAAGTGGAAATGGTTGCAATTACTCCGAGGGTAGGAATAATGCATATGTGGCTGGAATGTGTAAGTGATCTTGGTTTTAAAAGCATGACAAGACTCTCATGAGGTATACAACAAAGGTTGACTGAACTCAATGCAAAGCAAGTAGCATAAATGTGCAAAGGTTTCCTATCTATTATGGCTTTGGTAGGAATTCACACTTTGTCATACAAGAGCTCATCATGTAGATTTTTAGTTTTCAAAATAAATCTCCAGAACTTAGTAATGCTAGGAATAAGATAAATAGCAACTCAACCTTCATGAATCATATAAATCAATCACCTAGACTTAGCTCAAACATATGCCTCCACAAGTTTTAGGTTCAGAATAAATTCTCAAGTCAAAACAGTAGTATCTAAAACTCGGGAGAATTTGAGGTTGAAAACTAGGCACTTGAAAGGAATGACAACAGAGCAACTATTCCTCATCTTCAAGGTAAAATTTTAGTGTTCATCAATTTTTAATTAATTATAGCCTAGACTGACTCCGAACAAACTCTAATATGCAGCTAAGTGTTTATTTGGTTTTAATGATTATACATCTTTCTAGTTATTTTTGATTGGACTCAAAAAAGACTCTATGATTTGTGGACCTTCATGTGCCCACATATTTTTGGTATTTTTAGATTTTCCTATGATACTATGGTGAACCTTTATGTGCTCACATATTTTTGGTATTTTTATGACTATATAAAACAGACTCAATAATCGCCTAGGTATAATTACCTGATAACTAGGGGATGCTCCTTTCCCAAGCTAGATATTTGCAATACTTGGTGTTGAATGATCTTCATAGTGAGCTAGCCAGTAGTAGTCCTGGTGGGTGCCACTGATAGACTCTCTCCTTAGTCATAATATTGTTGCTGCATAATTATACTCTAACAAAAAAACCAAAACTCGAGGCTTGAATTTAACAAGGGGTTAGCGGTCAGCCAATGAGCAATTGATTATTCTCTGGGTTGATTTTAATTGACAGATTCTACCAGGATTCTAACAGGATTCTCTTTTTATGGTTTTCTAATTTTCTTATGCAGCAATCAAATATGTGTGCATGCTATATTTTTATGCCACCACGGAGAATATTTATTTTCATGGGGCTTAGGATAATGCAACAAAGTAAATACAGATGCTGTTATCATTTAATAATAATTTTTTTGGTTTTATGCCGCTACAGTAAATATTCCTACAAGGTTTACCATAAGTTTATTCACATGGGGCTTTAGTATTTATGATGCAGTAAATAAAGCAGCAAATATTTTTTGTTTTATATTTGATGTGCAAAAGTGATTGTACTAATAAATGTGTTAAAGAAAAATTACTAATGCATGCTAACTTAATTAGATTACCATTCTAATCTTATGGCTAGGGTACGGAATTTAAAGTCTACCAACAAGACTTAGATAGAGGAGAGTACTTACTCAGCGGGTTCATCATCTGAGGTTACCTCAGTCAATTCCTCATTTTGCGATGGTGTAGTAGGTGCTTCTTCTTTCTCCTTCCATCTCATTTCTGTCTCTTCTGCTTCTCTCTTTTCTAGCTCCAGCTCTTCCTTGTTACGTTCCCTTAGGTGTGGTTCTCTTGATTCTTCATCTCTCTTCATCCATTCTTCTAATTGTGCGTGGATCTCTTCTTTCTCTACCTTAGCAATCTAATCCATCCTTTCAGCTTCCGCTTCCCACTCACTCCAACGTGATGCTTGTACGGCTTCCTCTTTCTCCTTGTGGCAGTCTTCATACTTCATAATCTTGCCAGGGAATTCCTCACATTCACAATGAGGCTGGGCAGCCTGACGGTGGCCTTGACGTCTTCTCCTGTTGCGTTGCTTCCTGTTCTACTCACGGTTAACAAGTGTTCTAAATTGACAGCGTACCTTTTCCGTGGGTAGGTTGAAGTGGATCTATTCAGAACCGATGTATATAATAGCATTGGCGGTGTAGAGGAACGGTCTTCCCAAAAGAATAGGTGATTCATCGTCTCCCTGCATGTCAAGGACTAGAAAATCTGCGGGTATATATTTATCATGAATTCTTACCATAACGTCCTTAACCACGCCTTCAGAGAATCTTAGTGATTGGTCTGTCATCTGTAACTGAATATATGTTGGGTATAGAGGTAAATCATTAAATAAATCATCATATACCTTTTTGGACATTACATTGACGCCTGATCCAGTGTCGCAGATGGTGTCGGCAAAAGTGATGTCTCTGATTGTGCATTCAATGATTGGTACAGCTGGGTCACCTTTCTTTGTTGGAAATGGTTGAGGGAGCATATGATCATTTTATGTGTTAAGAGTAGTGATTAGTTGAGCAGTTTCTTTAGGTACATGCTGGGGCTTGTTCTTCCTGCATCTTCTATTGTTCTCCTTCTTTGGTGCTGGTTGTTGTTGCTCTTCTTGTTGATGGAATTGCTTCGGGACTGCAGGAGTCTTTAAGATACGGTTTTTAAACGAGAATCTCTCTTTCTTGTCCTTGATGGAGAGGACAATCTTGGCATGTTCCGCATAGATGATGGCTTTGGTTGTGCACAAGAATGGTCGTTCCAAGATAATGGGTGCCTTCTCATCTCCTCCTGTCTCCATGATCACGAAGTCAACTGGGACATATGATTGCCCTATTCTAATGACATCTTCTTCTAGCACTCCCTCGGGGTAGCAAATGGACTGATCTGCAAGCTGCAAATGCATATCTGTGTACAACAAAGGATCACCTAATATTTTCTCATAAATTACCTTGTGCATTATGTTGACACTTGCGCCGAAATCGCAGATAGCCTCTGGAAAATTGTGACATCCTGTGGAGATAGGAATGACAGGTCTCCCAGGGTCTCCCATCTTCTTAGGTAGCGAGTGATCAATTCACTATATATCTGCAGGCTCAATATGGTATTGGGTTGCATTGTGAATATCAACAAGGTTAGCAGTTTCTAAATCTTCCAGCTCGTCCAGAATCTTACCTTTCTCAAATGGAGGGACAGCAACAGCTAGCTGAGCTAGTTATGATTCTAACATTTTATTAAAGTTGTGCTGATTCTTCATAGCAGAAGTAAAGGTATCCATTCTAGTATTAATATTTTCTAAAGAGTTATCATTAGAGGCTACCTTTCTTGACATTTGATCTAACAATTTAGATTGACCAGCAACTAAATCTCTTAAAGGTGTAAGATTGTAATTATTGTAATTATTACCTTGGTTGTTACCTTGGTAGTTACCTTGTCGAGGTTGCTGATTCCATCCTTGATTTGGCTGGTTCCATCCTTGACCTTGCTGAGGACGATAGTAGGTGTTATTGTTGATGAAGTTCACATTCTCTTGCAACGTAGGGCAGTTGACAGCTGAATGCCCGTAATCTCCACATTCTTCACAGGTCATGCGAGAATCATTAATATGCATGACTTCCTTCTTCTCTATATCGAGCTTCTTCATGATCAGGTCTAGCTTGGCAGTGACCATGTCAGTTTCCTTGAGATGATGGATGCCTCCTCCTCTCTTGCGAGATTGAGTACATTCTTCATTACAGCTTGGATTTGAGGCCATTTTCTCAACAAGTGCTTTAGCTTCTGGAAGCTTGAGTGACAGAAAAGCTCCTCCTGCTGCAGCATCTATGGACTCATGGGTGCTAGAGATAAGCCCGTGGTAGAAGATCTGCATCAATAGCCAATCCTCTATCCCATGATGAGGACAGTCTTCAATATAATCTTGAAATCTTTCCCATGCTTCAGTAAATGATTCATCATGTTGCTGTTGAAAGCTTGAAATTTTCCCACGCAGAGCATTCGTCTTGCCTGTAGGAAAGAATTTTGCCAGGAAAGCAATTCAGCATCGGTCCCATGTAGTGTTCTTTTCTTTGTTGGCGTAGAACCACTGCTTAGCATTCCCAAAAGTGAAAATAGGAAAAGACGGAGTAAAATAGCATCTCTTGGTACTTTTCTGATCGTGAAGGTGCTGCAAATCTCTAGAATGTGTTGTAAGTGTGCACTTGCTTCTTCATGAGCTTTTCCACAAAATTGACTGGCTTGAACCATGGTGATAAGAGCAGGATTGAGCTCGAAGCCATTCTCCCCAGTATTGACTGTTGGTCCAGTCCGGATGTTTTCTGTTGTTGGGGCAGAGAACTCGCGCAGTGTCTTCTCAGACATGTCTTCAAATGCAGAAGCTAAATCTTCTCCTAAGTGTTCTTCTTCCAATGTTAGAGCTGGCTCCTCCGATGGACTAGCTTGAGCAGCGATGGGTATTCTTGATAGTAACTCGAAATTGTCCCTCACCTCTACAACCTTCTTCCTTCTAAGGAGTTTCTCTGGATCGTCAGTGAAGTTGTTTGGAAGAGAAAAACCATTCATTCATCACCCTGCATAAGATAAGCAAATGATAAAAAGCAAGGATGTGCCTGTTTGAGTTAGAGATCAATCGGTAACACAATCTTATCCATTATGTATATATGTTATCAATATTTCCTAAGTTTAATGTGCCTTCTCCGGCAACGGTGCTAAAAATGCTTGTTAACATCTACTAACGTCACCAAATATAACCATATAACTTTTAATACTAGAGACGATATTAGAGATGTATGGTAATTAATTAACCGGTCATTAGCAACTAGCCACTTATCTATCACCAACATTCTTATGCATGAACTAGGTTGTCATCCCTAATTATATATGCTAAGAATAAATAAAGGTTCCATATATTGTTCAACGTGACTAGGCAAAAATATATAAACATAAACTAAGAACAATTCTGCAAGCGGACAGATAATTATACCATTGTAGCATTTTACCTAGAGTTCTATCAGGTTGTCGATTTATATTTATACCACTGGGAAGGACTGGATAAACTTTACTCAATTATATTGATAGCAACTATATACAATGAATAAGCAGTGTTATCGATGTCATTTACTCTACTCATAACAGGTAGATGTCACAAGATGATAAAGATAAATAAAGGTGATAAGTATGATCAAGCATCATAAATAATGGATAAACATCAGAGCACTTTCTAGTCATAGTAATAGCTAGCCATTGGATAAACTAAGGAATTAATATCTAAGGTAATTCTATAACTACATCAATGAATAACTCTAATTAGTGCAACTACATCTAGCAATCATTGTTAGATTAGTCTTATATCATAATCACATGTAAAGGGCATCATCTAGAAAGGATGTGAAACAGAGTCATCACCCAACTTCGCGACCGTGCCTGCTTGCCTACATGGGGGGTGGACTACAGAGGACTCAACGTAGCTGTCACCTACGCGATCTACCACATGACCCGGCACATCAGGGTGCACTCGCAGATAAACAGAGTATCTAGACACCACGTCCACATATTGTTCATCATTTACCCAACGATCGTTTGGATACACGCTATACGAGCAATTACACGAATTCAATAAGATCAAACCAACTATACTAGACATATAATCAAAGTAGACAATGACTATTGTAATCAAGAACATATGAACTATTAAGAACAATGGTTCCCAAATCATAATGAAGGATACAATAATAGAGAGAATTAGAACTATACCGAACTCCGCGCTCCAGACAGACGCCGGGGCTCCAGATCCCGCCGAAGAACTAGAACTCCTCTACTTCTAATCTAATTAGGCTAGAACTATGAACTAGAAGGCTCTTGATGAACTAGGAGGCTCTTGATGGCTTGACCGAAGATTTGATGCCTTGGATAAATGATTGGATGCCTCCAGGGGGTCTGCCCCTTTATTTATAGCCCGAGTGGATGAACGTGCGCCGTAAGATCAAACCGACTTAACCAAGGGCCGAGATGACTCCTCAAAGGCGGTGGAAGAAGACTTGAAGACGGAGGGCGAAAACCTAGGGGGTGCCGGCCGGCCCCCTTGGCGCCGGCCGGCCCCACCTGTCAGGTGGTGGGGCCCCGGTTGCTTTGGGTGTTCTCTGCATGCTTATAGGGTCCTGATGACGATGTTGCCTTCGCGGTTAAGTTTCGTGTCTTTTATGCACTTTAATCCTTCTTTTATGCTTTTCTGGAATAATCCCTAGAAAATACAGAATATGCAAAACTCATGGAAATTGTCAGTTAAAACCCTATAATAGTGTGTATTCATATATCCTTTTGTGTCTAAAGTTCTAATAAAAGTTGACGTAATCCACCGTCAACAGTCGGCACTCCCCACTAGTCCTCGTTGGAGCACCCACGCAAGGGTGTAGCTCCCTCTTGATCCTCGCAAGGACCAAGTGCTCTCTACGGGCTGATTCTTTGCCTCTCTGACGCGGTGCATCACCCACAACCGCTCACTAGCTTGACTTGGGCCGCCCACAAGCTCTCCAAGAGGTCACCAAGCCTCCGATCACCACCGAACCGTCTAGGTGATGCCAATCACCAAGAGTAACAAGCCTAGACTCTCACTTGACCAATAACAAGGCCAAAGAGAAGGATGGATGCACACAAGTCACTCTTGAAAACACTCTAGGGAAGAAGCTCACAAGATTTGGAAATCTCTCAACCTCCCTAGGGCTCTTGCACTCACATGGTCACAAGTGTTGCTTCAGCTGAACAAATGGGCAATAGAGCTAGAATGAAGGCAATGGTGAAGTATAAATACTCCACCTCTCCAAAACTAGCTGTTTGTTCTGTTTTTAGCAGTCTACGAACCGTCGGACCTTGTGAACAGTGCCACTGTCGAACCATAGCTCCCAGTCCAACTCTCACAACTATCCTGCAGGCTTAACTGTGCCAGAGGGGCATCGGACGCTCACCAATGGTCCTACGCCTACCGTCGGATAGAGTCCGACGCACTCTGCGCTCTCCATTTGCTCTCTGTCTAGAACAGTCCGTCGGACACAACAGGTAAGAACAGTCTGACGTTGGCCGTCGGACAGAGTCCGACGTTAGAAAATCTCTCTGGTCACTCTCTGGAACCGTAGGACTCCTGAAGCCAATAGTCCGACGCCTCCAAAATGCTCGGTCCGACGCTCTTCTCTCACAGACTGGCACTGTCACACAGTAACCAATGGTCCGACGACCATCCGAGCCTAGCGTCCGATGCTTCCTAAAGCCTAAGAGGCAACCAGGGCCTGCCACGTGGCTGTCAGACTCTGAGCAATGGTCCGATGACTAGTCTACTCAGGGTCCAATGCCCTAAACAAGATCAAAACTTCACCGAATCGAAAACTTTCCAAAACGAAGTTTGATCTCCTCTCCCTCTCTCAATGGTCTCTCTGAGCCATCTAGAGCTAAGTTGGACAAGTGTGCATCGCATCTACACTCTCTAACCATACCCTAGGTCAAGCTACCCATCCATGCCCCTCTTTATAGTACGGTCAAAGGAAAATAAGGTCCTAAACTACTCTAAGTGCCCCTCAACACCAATTGGCACATAGACCTAGTCTAGCTTGATCTTGTCGTCCATCCTTTGAAAACCGAAACAAATTCCACCATCGTAGGGCATAGACCTGCCTATTATTATGACCTAACCTCTAGGTTATCCTGCAAAACACACGTTAGTCATAATAATCATCCGTTGTCATTAATCACTAAAACCACTAGGGCCTAGATACTTCATGGTGCTCACAAGGCCAGTGTTCGGTGCATGTTCTTCCATAGTGACATCACCAGAAATCGCTGAATCCTGCCGAGCTTGTGTGAGGCACGAGGGAGAGAGAACCCAAACCCTCTCTCCACTTGTTTCTTCGCATTTTGGCATTCAGCTTAGTTCTACCATGTTTCTCGGACTTGTGCTTGATCTTTGGATTCTAGTCCCAGTTCAATATCACATCTTCAAGGCCACCAAATCATCAAAACATTATGTCGCTACTTCTGCTAGGAGATACATCGTCATCATAGGCTTGTTACTCACCCTTGTGATCTAGGCCCAAGTTGGAGCCCGTTCCAAGGAGATGGAGAACACCCAAAGGAAGCCCTTGGACATCCTCCCCCTTGGCCACCACCTTTGTGCACCACCAATGGCGTCCAAGCCAAGTTGGAGGACCAATTCATGTCCAGTTCACATCCATCTCGTTTTCTACGAATAGCCTAAAGTAAAATAGACGCCCAGGTCACATATGGACTCCATTTTCATCGTTCCATAGATGGATGAAAAGATAATTTCATAAGCTAACCATGGGTTTTGGTTTGAGTTCCAAATTCCATCGGAATTGATAGGAATCAATGAAACATTGACATTCAGAAACTATCAGGGTGCAATATCGCTGTCTTTTGGGCCATTTGGGCCTTATAAGCTGTCGGGACTCCTAGGGATGTGAGTATGGGTTCTTGGATGTCCCTTGCTATGTAATCAATAGCCGTCTTCCACGTTAGAGTTTAGTTTTTTGCTTTAGGTCAATCTGTCATTGAATAGTCGCCTTTATCGGTTTGTGAATCCCCACGTTCGAGCTCTTAATCATATATCTGTAATTGTCACTACACTTGAGTTGTGTGTTATCTTGTTCTTGCTTGTGTTTTTCGATTCACAACAAGGATTTGTCCTCGTTGGCGAGGCCAACCGGATTGTGACACAGTTGATAACGAAAGGAGATGTGGTGCTAAAGTTGTAGGGATCGGGTCTTTGCGATCCGAAGACGGGTTGGTGTGTCGATCTCCACCAAATCAATAGTTATCACAGAACCTGATAGAAGATCGAGAATCATGTTCACATCATTGGTGATCTTGTGCATCTAGGTGTATCTCTCTTGTAAGGATAGGCTAAAGGGGGCTGAATTGCCTATAAAAATTTCTATAAAGAACTAGACCACAAGTTAGCAATTAACAAAGCAATGCTAAGCACTAGCTCTAAGCTATCCTATGCAAGCCACCTATCACAGATATGCTACTCAAGAGTATATGCACATAAGCGCAAGACACCCTCACTTCGATCCTATAGTAAGAGCACCTAAACAAGAATATGAGCGCAAGAGTATGAGACCGAGCAAGCTATACCACCGAGAAGAGTAGAGCAATCACCGGGAGAAGGTAATCAATATGAAATCCAAGATCAACCAATGGAAACACCAGAAAGCCAAGTGATCCACTCGAAGGTTGAAAAGAGAGAGCACTCGATTTTTTACTGAGGTTCACGTGATTGTCGTCACGCTACTCCTCTTTGTGGCACCAGTCTTCCTTGGTGGATTGCGAGCTAGGCTTCACACGCCAATCCCTCACCAGGAGCCACTCACCAACACAAGAGAAGTGGCTATTAACCACGAGCAATCCACTAGAGCCGGTTTTGGCACTCCGCCGGGGAATAACTGTAAGAACCCCTCACAATCAACTTTCGGTGTGGGCTTAAACAATCACCAATCAACCTCAACACCCAAATCACCTCCAAGCCACTAGGGACACGACAATGCCCCAAGAGAATAAGAACTTAGTATAGGCTTGCTCTCAAGTGCTCTAGAATGTAAATCACTAGTAATGATGCACTTGAGAATCACTCAACTCACAAAAATGATCAAAGATGAACAAGTGAGTGAGTGGGAGGCTAGAGAGTGCTCACAAGTTTATGGCAATGAATCAAATGTGCAAGAGAGTCACCAAGTGACCAGGAAAGGAGTATAAATACCCCAATTGCACTCCTAGCCGTTACCCAATGAAAAACAGTCGTTAGACACGATTTTTACCCGTCGGACGCTACTGTCGGACGAACACCGTCGGACCAAACTTAGCTTCCGACGCTCGGATGCTCGCCATGTGTCAGCAACCACAGCCGCTGGATCTCAACGGCTAACTGATCGTGCCAAAACCCCAATCGTCGGACTGGACAGCGTCGGTCTAAAATGCTCTGGCGTCCGACGCTTCCAGAGAGTTCATAGAAAGCTAAATTGCCATCGGACACTGTCTGAGGCTTAGCGTCGGACAAACCAGTAGCGTCCGATGCCCAGAACACTTCTCGCCACACGCTAAGTCAGAACGTGAACTCGCCACGACGCGCCGTCGGACCGTGAATCCAAGGTCCGACGCTTGTCCCACTCAGGCCGTTGAACTGTTGTTGGCAATTCTAACGTCATCACCAAAAATAGAGTTTAGACTCTACCCCGGCAACGGCGTCAAAAATGCTGATGGTAATAATTAAGTGCCACTTGGTAAATTACTTGGCCACCTCTTTTAAACCTACATCTCTTACAATAACTAAGTTGTCATCCCTAGCATGAATATAAGAGACATGAATGGAAACTACCCAGAATAATACTAAACAGTTATTATAGATGCAAGTGGCTAAAGAGGATATATTAATCAAAGTATCTGCAAGCGCACAGATTAATTATACCATTGTAGCATTTTACCCAGGAGTATTCCGGGTTGTCGTTTATATTTTACCACTGGGAAGGGTTGGCAATAAATGGGATGTAAGTAGATAGATAGATGTCATATGCATATGCAAATATGGAGATAACCATGCATGACCCATAATCTCAGAACAGGGGTTATGTCACAACAATAATGTTATATATGATAAGCATAATGATCAATCCAATCAGTCAATATATAATGATCACTTAGAGCACCTCCTATCTAGGCACTAGCATGGATTAGGTTGAAGCATAAGGATATTCTAAATCATTCTAACTATACTATTAAAGACATATTAGATTGGTGCAATTATACTAGTAATCATGGCGAAAACACTTCATATTCATACTTAAGGTAATATTGCTAAGGAAGAACAAGATCATAGCCAGTCTTCTAAAGTAATAATAACTTCCTACTCTCCCTACATTCGGAGTGTGGACTACAAAGGACTCAACAGGAGTGTCACATCCGTGATCTACCAAAGAATCCAGAATATAGGGTGCATTTGTAGACAAACCACATCTAAGCACCATGCTTACATGCTGTTCATCACCCAACCATGATATCAATGAATGAGCGCTATACAAACCTATGTATGAATATGAATGCATCCTAACTATGCAAAGTATACAATTTAGATAAGCAATGAATAGCATAATTGAGAACATAATCAATAGTAGAACAATGTCAATTAACTTTATCTCAATCACTCAAAAGAATTTAAGATACAAGAGAGCGCTTACAATGGCTCTAGGAAGCCTTCTAGCTCCAGAAAGATCCAGAACTCGAGTAGAACTCGCCTCCCTCTACTTCTAACCTATGTAGCTATGCTCTAGATGGTGAAGCTCTAATGATTCTAGGGTTTCTGGCTCTCTTCAACTGGGTTGAACTAATTGATGACTGAATTGATATGAAACCCTAGGGGGTCTGAGGGTCTTATATACGCTGGTGGGATGAACCGTAGCCCTTGGATCAAACCGACTTCGACGGGCGGTGGAGATTGCGTGATATTTTGGGATGTGGGTCCACGTCGAAGCGGAGGCGGAGATGCCTCACTGACAGGTCGGACGACCTACTCAGTGTGTCGGCCGACCTCCCCCAACTGCCAAGTGGGCCCCGCTTCAGCCAGTGAGTCTCTGGTGTTCTCTAGAATATTCTTGATCTCATTTCGTGGCGGATTTCGTTATTTTAATATGACATGTGGGCCTCCCTTGGTTCTTTTCTGGATAACCCCCTGTAAAACACTGATTCACCAAAACTATGGAATTCTGTCAGTTAAAGCCCTATTCTATGGTGGTGTTTGCTTTTATACCCTTATTTTATATTTAGTTGACGGGTAAAATCATACAATAATTACCGTCAACAAGCTCCCCCAAGCTTAACCTTTGCTAGTCCCTTAGCAAAGCCAAACTTTAGCATGTATAAAAAGTTATAGCTATCCCTCACAAGTATTCAGTTTTAAACTATGAAGTACTCAATAAAGTAGACCAAGCTAACCTTTAGACTTACCTTTATTACCTTTAGCCATGGAGTTTGTAGCTTTCTCTTGGGTCTTGGGCAATTGAAGGACAGAATGTCTAAGTTAAGCACTATGGCTCAAGCTCTGTTGTTCAACTCTTATCCTGGAGTTTTTGCAAGTTTTCAAAATAAAACTCAGAGTTTCCTGTGTATGACTCCCTCAAGTCTCTCAATATGTGGTATTTGTGGATCCATACCAAGACAATAGTGATGCATGCCTTCTCTCTCTCCTTCTCACCCTATAACTAATGGCTTATGTGGAGTTCATGGGCAAGGAGATAGCTCATACTTACTTATTATGAATATGTTGTAAAGTCAAACAATGGATCCAAAGGAAACAAGTCATACAATTGAATCAAGATGTGCATGTATGTGGATGTGAGGTGGTAGGTGGATATGTATGGTGGCTAATCCTAATTACTCTTTTGCTCCTTGAAAACATCTCTCTTTCTTTTTTTAGTATTTAGGGAATTGTGCTGCACGACAACATGGGCTATCTTTCTCTTCTTTTTTTTCAGGCGGGCATCAGAGTACCCATTGTTTTGATAAATTTAGACACTTGTCCATTTTTACTCTCAGGCGGGTATCTTTGTACCCATTGTTTTCTCTCATCTCACTCTTTTGCATAGCCACATGCCTCTTCTCTACAACAGTACTTCCCTTTTTCTTTTTAATTTGAGAGATAGCAACAAGAACTTTGGAGCATTGATCTGGGGTTACCAATGGGGTATATATATTTTGGGTGGAATAGATGGAATGTATGAAATGTGGATGCGCCTACTCAGGAGTTGAGTAGTGCATTATGGGTGGAGTGCACATGATCTTGATTGTAAAAGCATGACAAGTCCCTTAGGTATCAACAAAGCTTGACTAAACTCAAAACAAAGCAAGTAGCATATAATATGATGTGTGTTTTTCCTATTCTAGCATGTATGGCTGTGGTAGGAATGTAAAGCTCTTGTCATACAGGAACTCATCATGTGGTTTTAAGAATTTTCAAAATAGATCTCCAGAATTCAAGTATCACTAGGAATAAGATAAATAGCAGCTTAAACTTTGCATATCATATCCCTCAATTACTTAGACTCAGATCAAACAATTGCTACACACAAGTTTCAGATTCAAAGTAAATCTTCGAGTTAAAATGGTTGTATCTAAACTTGGGATGATTTAAGGTTGAAAACTAAGTGTTATGAGGAATCATGGTGGGGTGCTACTTATTAAATTCCTGAGCATAGTTCCATCTAGTCTGAGCAAAATTATTGTAAGCACTCTCTTTTTATTTTATTCAAACACACTAAATAACCTAAACACTATTTATTTGGATTTCAAATTTTATCTCACTAGCTAACTCACGCGAAAAGCAATATGGTACAATAATAAGGTGGGAAACTTATACTTAGCTGGATTTAAGTGGAGGGTGCCCTCCCCAAGCTGGATGTTTAACAGGGTCTTCGATGTTGCAAGTTGAGTAATCCTTCTGGGAGCAGGTGTACCGGCAGCGTAAGGGTGTCGGGTTGACTAGCTCTTTGATCTTATATTATCCTGTAAAACACAATTGCCAATAAGAATACCAAATCTCATGGAGAGGGGTTAGGTTAGTACCACTCCATGGTAAGTGATTAAATTTTTTTTATAGTTCCAGCAGAAATTTCCCTAGTTGGGTGAACCTTCATGTGCCCACATATTTTTGGTATTTTTCATAAAGTGTGGACCTTCATGTGCCCACATGTTTTTGGTATTTTTAATAAAGTGTGGACCTTCATGTGCCCACATATTTTTGGGTATTTTTAATTTTATAATTGCAGGAATTAAATATGATGCAGAAATCCATTCTAGATGCAAAATTATTTTTGTGCCACCACGGTGAATAGTCTTTATGGGCTATGCCACAAAATTAGTCACACGGGGCTTTCAGGTATTATTATGCTAAGCAATAAATATTTTTGTTTTCTTTTTAATGCAGGAAAGTAAATGTGCAACTACTAAGATATTAATGCAATGCTGAAAGTAAATATGGATAAACACCAGTTTTACTTTTTGGTGAAGCTCGGCGGTTTATGGTCCTCCGACAAGACTCCTTATCTGTTCATTCCTTATCGGGTGCAGCGTCGGGTTGAGGTAACCCTGGTTGCGCTTCTGATGATGAGCTGGAAAATGACTCCTTCTTCCTCCATTCCTTTCTGGTTGGTGAAGTTGATGTTGCTAGTGAGGTCGAAGCTGGGAGCTCATCCTTCTCAGTCTCTTCTTCCTTCTTTTCTTTGGACTTATTCTTTTCGAGTTCTTCCTTGTAATCTTCCCAACTATCCTTGAGTGGTTGGGTCTTTTGAGAAGAACGGCGTCTCCTTCTTGGCCTGTGTTTCTTTAGCTGCTCATAAGTTGTGTAACTGTTGAAATAGCAGCGGACCTTCTCTTTGTGGAACTGGAAGTGGACCTCTCCTGTTCTCATATAGATGATTGCTCTGGTAGTGTTGAGGAACGGTCTTCCATGTACAAGCGGTGGATCATACTCTTCTTCTCCCATATCCAGGACCAAAAAGTCAGTGGGGACCTAATGATCTTGAATCTTTAGTATAATGTCTTTAGCGATCCCCTCTGGAAATCTGAATGTCTGGTCCGCCATCTGCAGCTGCGTGTAGGTAGAGTACAAGGGTGTCTTGCCAAATAGGAAGTCATAAGTTACCTTAGCAATTATGTTGACACTTGAGCCTGTGTCGCAGAAGGTCTTGTAAAAGACATTCTTATTAATTGTGCAATCGATCGTCGGTACTCATGGATCATCTAGTTTGGGCATGTGTGGTGAAACCAGAAGGTGATCGTACTCAGCTCGGACTGAGTTGATCATCCTCACAGCTTCAGTGTGGGTTTGCCTAACCTTGTTCTTCCTTCTGCTTGTCTTCTTCTGCGTAGGCTTGTCTTCACAGATGTATGGCTTCTTTGGATGGGCTGGACTTTCCAGTATCTTATTCTTGAAACTTAATCTTTCCTTTCTTCCACAGATAGCGAAACAGATCTTGGTGCTGTCGGCATAGATGACAGCCTTGGCGGTGCTAAGGAATGGTCGTCCCAAAATGATTGGGAACTTCTCATCTCCTTCCTCTCTCAACTACCATGAAGTCGGCAGGTACATACGAGTATCCAACTCGTACACAGATATCTTCCAGGATCCCTTTTGGGTAGCAGAGTGATTGGTCTGCTAGCTGCAAGTACATATTGGTGTATAGGAGTGCATCTCCATGGATCTTCTCATAGATCACCTTGGGCATAATATTGACGTTTGCGCCAAAGTCACATATTGCTTCTTTGAAGGCGTGTTCACCAATGTCTATTGGTATGACGGGTCTTCCTGGGTCTCCTTTCTTCTCCGGTAGAGAGTCAGCATTCCATCCCTTGGACCGATGCTCTGTATGGTACTATCTTGCATTGAAGATATCCACCAGATTTGCAGTTTCTAGTTCTTCTGGTTAGCCTGGGATCTTTTCTTCATTGGCTGGATGGATAGAGGATGCCAGCTGAGCTATTTGGGATTCTAACATTTTATTAAAGCTACGTTGGTTCTTGATAGCAGAGGCAAAACCATCCATCCTGTTGTTGAAGGTTTCTAGCAACTTGTCATTGGAGATTAGCTTCTTGGAAATCTGATCTAGCAGTTTGGTCTGACCAGAGACTAGATCTCTCAACATTGTGTTGAAGTTGTTACTTTGGTAATTACCGGAGTAATTACCTTGGTAATTGGGCCTCTGTTGCTGATTCCAACCTTGGTTCTAATTCCAATTCTGATTCTGGGGACGGTAGTTGTTGTTGTTGTTGATGTAGTTCACATCCTCCTGAATCTCCGGACAGCTGTGACTTGAGTGCCAGTACCTCCATACTCTTCACATGTCATATAGGCAACATGAATGTGCTTGACCTCTCTCTCTTGTCATTGGCTCGGTCATCAAGCTTCTTCATCAGCAGGTCCATCTTGGCAGAAATCATGTCGGTCTCCTTGATCTGGTGCATTCCTCCTCTCTTGCGGGTCGGAGCTCGTTCTTCATTCCAACTCTGGTTGGATGCCATCTTCTCCACAAAGGTGGTAGCTTGCTCAATGGTGAGTGACAGGAAAGCTCCTCCAGCAGCAGCATCCATCGTCTCACGGGTGCTGGTAGTCAACCCATGGTAGAAGGTTTGCATGAGCAACCAATTCTCCATCCCATGGTGAGGACATTCTGAAATGTAGTCTTGGAAGCGTTCCCATGCTTCCAGGACTGATTCATCATGTTGTTGCTAAAAGCTGGTGATCTTTCCTCTGAGAGCATTCGTCTTGCCCATAGGGAAGAACTTTGCTAGGAAGGCAGTGGAGCAAAGGTCCCATGTAGTGTTCTTGTCTTTGTTTGCATAGAACCACTGTTTAGCTCTTCCCAACAGTGAGAATGGAAACAGGCAGAGAAGGATTGCATCTCTGGTTACTCCCTTGATTGTGAAAGTGCTACATATCTCCAAAAAGTGTTGGAGATGGGCACTCGCATCTTCATGCGCCTTTTCATAAAACTGGCTAGCTTGCACCATGTTGATAAGCGTAGGCTTGAGCTCGAATCCATTGTCTCCAACATCAGTGGGTGGTCTCGTACGGATGTTAGCGGTGGTTGGAGCGAAGAACTTGCGAAGGCTCTTGTTTGCCATGGCCTCAAACTCTGGTGTCAAACATTTCTTGTGCGGATGTCTTCCGGCTGCGGATCTGGGGTCCTCCTGAGCTTGGCTCGGGTCTTCCTGATCAAAGCTTCTGGGTTTCCAATAAAATTCTGTGGAAGGTCAAATCTGTTCATACATCACCCTACATAAGCTACACAAAGAGTAAACAAGGACAGGGTAAGCATGTTTGAATAAGGTTTATATGGTTTCTCAACATATTTGGTGTTATGCATATGATGTATCTATATCTTATGTACGCCAAACGCTTTCCCTGGCAACGGCGCCAAAAATGTTTGTTGGCATTTCTAACATCATCACCAAAAATAGAGTTTAGACTCTATCCCCGACAACGGCACCAAAAATGCTGATAGTAATAATTAAGTGTCACTTGGTAAATTACTTAGCCACCTCTTTTATCTTACAATAACTAAGTTGTCATCCCTAGCATGAATATAAGAGACATGAATGGAAACAACCCATAATAATACTAAGTAGTTATTATAGATGCAAGTGACTAAAGAGGATATATTAATCAAAGTATCTGCAAGCGCACAAATTAATTATACCATTGTACCATTTTACCCAGGAGTATTCCGGGTTGTCATTTATATTTTACCACTGGGAAGGGTTGGCAATAAATGAGATGTAAGTAGATAGATAGACGTCATATGCATATACAAATATGGAGATAACCATGCATGACCCATAATCTCAGAACAGGGCTTATGTCACAATAATAATGATATATATCATACGCATAATGATCAATCCAATTAGTCAATATATAATGATCACTTAGAGCACTTCCTATCTAGGCACTAGCATGGATTAGGTTGAAGCATAAGGATATTCTAAATTATTCTAACTGTACTATTAAAGACATATTAGATTAGTGTAATTATAATAGCAATCATGGCGAAGACACTTCATATTCATACTTAAGGGAATATTACTAAGGAAGATCAAGATCATAGCCAGCCTTCTAAAGTAATAATAACTTCCTACTCTCCCTACATTCAGAGTGTGGACTACAAAGGACTCAACGGGAGTGTCACATCCACGATCTACCACAGAACCCAGAATATAGGGTGCGTTTGCAGACAAACCACATCTAAGCACCATGCTTACATGCTGGTCATCACCCACCCATGATATCAATGAATGAGCGCTATACAAACCTATGTATGAATATGAATGCATCCTAACTATGCAAAGTATAAAATCTAGATAAGCAATGAATAGCATAATTGAGAACATAATCAATAGTAGAACAATGTCAATCAACTTTATCTCAATCACTCAAAAGAGGTTAAGATACAAGAGAGAGCTTACAATGGCTCCAGGAAGCCTTCTAGCTCCAGAAAGATCCGAAACTCGAGTAGAACTCGCCTCCCTCTACTTCTAACCTATGTAGCTATGCTCTAGATGGTGAAGCTCTAATGATTCTAGGGTTTCTGGCTCTCTTCAACTGGGTTGAACTGATTGATGACTGAATTGATATGAAACCCTGGTGGGTCTGGGGGTCCTTATATAGGCCGGTGGGATGAACCGTAGCCCTTGAATCAAACCGACTTCGATGGGCGGTGGAGATTGCGTGAAATTTTGGGATGTGAGTCCACGTCGAAGGGGAGGCGGAGATGCCTCACTGACAGGTCGGCCGACCTAGTTAGTGGGTCGGCCGACCTCCCCCAACAGCTAAGTGGGCCCTACTTCTGCCAGCGAGTCTCTGGTGTTCTCTAGAATATTCTTGATCTCCTTTCGCGGCAGATTTTGTTATTTTAATCTGACATGTGGGCCTCCCTTGGTTCTTTTCTGGATAACCCCCTGTAAAACACTGATTCACCAAAACTATGGAATTTTGTCAGTTAAAGCCCTATTCTATGGTGGTGTTTGCTTTTATACTCTTATTTTATATTTAGTTGACGGGTAAAATCATACAATAATTGCCATCAACAACTGTCCGACTCTCACAAACCAGAACTCAGCTTGCCACCGTCGGACGCTTGCTAGTCAGTGCGTCGGACCAATACAATTCATCGTCCGTCGCTAGTCGATTTTACGCAGAGAGGTACTGAAATGCTCGGACAGTGTCCGACGCTCACCGTCGGACTAACCAAACCGTCCGACGCCTTTAAACAGTTAGCAGAGAACTTTAAGGACCGTCGGACGCTGCCAAGCAATGGTCTGACGTCCTGTCTCCTTAGCGTCCGACGCTCTTTTCACAGCGAATCCAAGCCTATTTCTTCACCCTTGCTTTTATGTGCTAACACTCAAGGTCTTCAACACTTGTGCACAGTGTGTTAGCATTTTCAAAATATTTTTCAAGGCTTTCTAAGTTGATCTCTAGGTTGAGTTAGATTCAATGCAATGAAATACAACCTAGAGCACTTGAAGGTAATCCAAACATTTAGTTCTTCCCCTAATAGTCGGCTATCTATCCTAAATGTGATCACACCCACTTGGTGTCTTGATCACCAAAAGAAAAGGCCTACTAGAGGTTATACCTTTGCCTTCAAGTTTTTTCTTTTTACTTGATCAACTTCACTTGATCCGCCAAATTTCGTCCATGGTTAAGCCATCTTGATCATCACCATCTCCTAGGCTCTTCACACACCATGGATAGGACCACCTACACTTAGCCATCACTAAGTAAGTAGGTTACTCCTTAGGGTGTCATTAATTATCAAAACCAAACAATGGCTTTCAATCTCCCCCTTTTTGGTAATTGATGACATCCTATACAAAGATAAGAATTGAGTTTGTTTTTGAACTTGTGAGCTTATCCAAACAAGATTATCATGTTTTTGGAATGGACAAAACAAAACAAATTTGGTTTGGTGGCTATTTAGCTCCCCCTACATATGTGCATGAGTTTGGATTTAGAAGCTTGCACATATGCATAATAGAGAGTAAATTTCCACTAAAATGTGCTAGGATGGTTAGGATAAACCTTTGAAGCGTGATACCAAATGAAATAATCAATCGAAGTTGCGAAATTCTTCCATCCTTGGCACTTAGATAACTGGATGATCACAAAACTTAAGCATACCGTAAGATCAACATTACAAGTAATGCTCCGATATCAAATGGAAGAAACTATATCATCTAGCTATCATCTAAGCATGCTAGTTATCAAATCATCAATCAATTCTTATACTAGCATACACCGCTCAAGAACATGGCAATTGAAAGTAAAGACATGTGCAAATGCAACGAACATATATAAGTTCACATTCCAAATGCATTCAACCAAATTCATGAGTTTACTCCCCATCAAGGTGAGCTTATTTTTAGTAAAGGTTTTGATTAAAAAAAATTGATCCCTTTACTTTGGCCTATTGCTCTCCCATCATCGGCCTTAATGATGGTTCATCGCGAAGCTTAGTTAAATTTTATCTTTTCTCCCCATTTCTTATCTTTGTTCTTTCTCCCCCTTGGCATTAAGTACCACAAAAGAGTCAAATCAATGGAGAGTGACATTAAGTTTCTATTTTTGGTTCAATCTAGCAAACTTGCAAAAGTAGTTTAACTCAGTTTGAACCAAAGACAAGCTTCTTTACGCCACTAGGGGTTATCTTGCCTATGTTGAGTTAAGTACTTAGTTGCTCATTGGACTAGATTCAACACTAGGTTTGCATCCCCATGAATAAGTTATATGTCATCACTAGATCAATTAAGCAAACAAGCAATAGTGATGCCATATAGACTTTAAAACATTTTGGCTTTCAATGAATGACCTAGAGAGAACAAAAACATGTCTATATGTTCTAGCACGTCCTAGCAAAGAATGAGTGCACATGCCAAACAATGATACCTTTGCTTTGAGGAGAGGCAAGTCATAAGATTTTCAAGAAGTGCATCAACACATATTGGAGTAGTCAAGTATGTTCAATTCATACCTTAGCTTGCAAAATCTTGCTTCATCAAGAGGCTTGATGAATATATCGGCTAGTTGATCATCGGTGCCCACACTTGTGATTGCAATATCTTCCTTGGCTTGGTGATCTCTTATGAAATGGTGTCTCACATATATATGCTTGGTTCTTGAATATTGCACCGGATTGGTTGTGATCTTCACCGCACTTTCATTGTCACAAAGTAATGGAATCTTGTTGATTTTCAATCCATAGTCCCTCAAGGTTTGCTTCATCCATAAGATTTATGCACAACAACTTCCCGCACCAATGTATTCGGCTTCAACGGTAGAGAGTGCAACACTATTTTACTTCTTGGATAACCATGAGACTAGTGACCTTCCCAAGAGTTGACAAGTACCGGAAGTGCTCTTTCTATTGATTTTACAACCGGCATAGTCCGCATCCGCATAACCAATCAACTCAAAGTTAGAGCCCTTACGATACCACAAACCAATGTTAGGTGTGCTCTTCAAGTACCTCAATATTCTCTTTGTAGCCTTCAAATGACGGCTTGATATCTTGCACACATGCACACACTAAACATCACATCCGGCCTACAAGCAGTCACATAGAGTAGACTACCAATCATTGACCGTATTGCTTTTGATCAACCAATTCACCTTCTTCATCCGGTTTCAAGCTTCCACTAGTGCCCATTGGTGTTGAGATTACTTTAGTATTTTGCAATCTAAACTTTTTCACCATGTCCTTGATATACTTGCTTTGACTCACAAAAGTGCCATTCTTCAATTGCTTGATTTGGAGTCCAAAAAAGTAACTAAGTTCTCCAACCATGGACATTTCAAACTCCTTAGCCATCATTTCTCCAAACTCCTCACAAAATGCCTGACTTGTTGACCCAAAGATGACATCATCAACATATATTTGCATGATGAACAAGTCACTGCCAATCTTCTTAGTGAAAAGAGTGGTGTCAACATTTCCCATCTTGAAACCTTTGGAGAGTAGGAAATCCCTCAACCTCTCATACCATGCTCTTGGTACTTGTTTCAAAATATAGAGAGCCTTCTTGAGCTTGTACACATGGTCGGGCTTGTCATCTTCAAAACTGGGAGGTTGTTCAATGAACACTAACTCATTGATGTAATCATTTAGGAATGTACTCTTAACATCCATTTGATAGAGCTTGATATTATGAGCACATGCATAAGCCAATAGAATCCAGACTGCTTCCAATCTCGCCACGGGTGCATAGGTTTCTCCAAAATCTAAGCCTTCAATTTGAGTGTAACCTTGTGCAACCAATCTATTTTTGTTCCTCACAACAATCCTATCTTGATCTTGCTTATTCCGAAAGACCCATTTTGTGCCAATCATATTGTGTTTGCTTGGTCTTGGAACTAGTTTCTATACTTGATTTCTCTCAAAGTTGTTGAGATCTTCATGCATAGCATTGATCCAATCCCTATCTTTGAGTGCCTTCTCTATGTTAGTAGGCTCCTCTTGTGAGACAAAAGAAAAGTGCTCACAAAAAGAAGCTACCCTTGACCTTGTTTGCACGCCTCTACTAATATCACCAACAATTTGATCTAGAGGATGGTCTCTTGTAATGAGAGTCGGTTTGAGCACATGAGATGAACTAGCACCTTGGACTTGGTCTTGATCTTGATCATGAGCTTGAGCTTGAGAGTCACTTGAGCTAACTTGATTAGCATCATCTTCCACTTGCATAATAGGAGGGGTGACATCTTGATCATCATTTTCTTCAATTTGTCTTGGCCTAATATCACCAATGTCCATGTTTTTCATAGCATCAACTAATTGAGGTCCTCTCACATCTTCAAGATTATCCTTCTCATCTTGTGACCCATTAGTTTCATCAAACTCAACATCATGGACTTCTTCAACTATATGATGAACCAAGTTCCATACTCTAAAAGCTTTGCTTGTAGTTGAATAACTAAGTAAGAAACCTTCATCACACTTCTTTTCAAACTAGCCCAAACGAGTGTCTTTCTTCAAGATGTAGCATTTGCAACCAAACACTCTAAAATATGCAATTTTGGGCTTTCTTCCATTCAAGAGCCCATAGGGTGTCTTCTTCAAAATTGGATGACAATAAAGACTGTTGCTAGTGTAGCAAGCTGTGTTGATAGCTTCGGCCCAAAACTCATCACTCACATTGTACTCACTTAGCATTGTTCTTGCCAAGTCAATAAGTGTTCTATTCTTCCTTTCAACAAGACCATTTGATTGTGGAGTGTACTTGACCGAGAATTGATACTTGATACCCAAATCATCACATAGCTCATCAATTCTAGTATTCTTGAACTCACTACCATTGTCACTTCTTACTTGCTTCACCCTTATGTCAAACTCATTTTAGATTCTCTTGATGAAAGATTTGAAGGTATCATACACTTCACTTTTGTCGATGAGAAAGAACACCCCAAGTGTATCTAGAGAAGTCATCAACTATCACAAACCCATACTTTTTTCCTCCAATACTTGCATAAGTGGTTAGACCAAACAAATCAATATGCAATAGCTCAAATGGACTAGATGTACTCATCATGCCTTTCTTACGATGTGTATTCCCAACTGACTTTCCAAATTGACAAGAATTACACAACCTATCCTTCTCAAAGTGCACATCTTTCAAGCCTCTAACCAAGTCATGCTTTACCAATCTTCCAACTTGCTTCATTCCAACATGTCGAAACCTTCTATGCCACAACCAACCAAGACTTGATTTTGAGATCAAACAAGAAGAGAGTTTAGCTTCACTATCATTGAAACCCACTAAGTATAGGTTGCCATATCTAAAGCCCTTGAAGATCAAGTTGGAACCATTCACACTCACAATCTCAACATCATCAATACCAAAGATGCACTTGAAACCAAGATCACAAAGTTATGCAACTAACAATAAGTTGAAATTGAGAGATTCAACTAGCAACATATTTGATATGCTCATATCATTGGAGATAGCAATCTTGCCTAAACCTTTCACCTTGCCTTTCCCATTTTCACCAAATGTGATGGAGTCAAACTCTTGATTGCCACTTGTGTTGATAGAATTGAACATACTAGACTCTCCGGTCATATGTTGAGTGCATCCACTATCAAGCACCCAATTGAAAGCTCTGTGTTTGGTTTTGGCTAATTGATGGCACCTAATATATAACCATGTGCTTAAGCCCTATGATTACAAGTATGGTTAGAAGATCAAGTGAGGAGCTATGACGGCATCTAAGTCTTTCGTGTAAGTCCATCAACGTGAAGATCAAATGCTTCTACACTGGTGCATGGAAAGGAGCTCAAGGCAAAGGTGAAACTCATAGGGCCCTTTCTGGCTTTGCGATCAAGACACTATAGAGATTGTGATCACATTTAAGATAGATGACCGTACTATTAAGAGGGGAGAAAATCGTTTGCAATCTCGGTCATCAAGTGCTTCTAGATCAATTACTTTGAGTATATGCATTTAGATCTAGTGCACTAACTTAATCCCTGTGAATTTGCTTTGAAAATGTTAACACACTCTACACTTGTTGTTAAAACACTTTGTGATGTTGGTACATTTGAAAACACAGTTAAGGTTGAGAGGTAAAATGGGTTTGGTTGAGAGGTAAAATGGGTTTGGTTCCTAATTTCCTATTGCCGAGCTTGCTCGGCAGGATTCAGCGGTTTCTGGAAGCGTCGGACGCTTAGAATCACTAGGCGTCGAACCAATCGGTTGCGTCCGATGGCCAATCCAGCTGCACAGCGAGAGAGAGCATCGGACGGCCAAATTCCGAGCGTCGGACTATTGGCTCAGCGTCCGACACATCTGACAGCACGCGGGAGACTTCGTTTCAAAGCGTCGGACTGTTTCGTTAGTCCGACGGCCACCGTCGGACAGAGTCCGACGCGTTTTGTGCTCTCGGGGAGCTCTCTGAAAACGTCGGACGGTGAAAACTGTTAGTCCGACACTTGCCCAGCTTAGCATCCGACGGTAGCGTTCGAACGCGAGAGCTGAGTGCCGTTGCGTGGCAACGGTTGATTTCAAATGAGTTGTACACATGGCACGCGCCGGTTCGCCAGTTCGGGAAGCGTCGGACGAAGTCATTAGTCCGATGTTGACGGTGGATAACGTCAACTTTTATTAGAACTTTAGACATGAAAGGACACATGAATACACAATAGTCTAGGGTTTTAACTGACAATTTCCACGAGTTTTGCATGTTCTGCATTTTCCAGGGGCTATTCCAGAAAAGCATAAAAGAGGGATTAAAGTGCGTAAAAAATACGAAACTTAACCACGAAGGAAACATCGTCATCAAGATGTGGGAAGGATCTAGAAGACAACCGAGCAACCGGGGCCCCGTATCCCACAAAGTGGGGTGGGCCAGCCCTAGGGTGGGGCCGGCCGGCGCCCTCCTACTGAGTCTGGGCCCCGCCTTCTGGAATGTTCCTCCCACGCTTCCTTGGCACCCAAGTAAAGCATCCTTACGTCGATCTCAGGTCGGTTTGATCCGACGGTGCGCATAACATGAGACGCGGATCGATGACGTGATGATTCCTTGCCCCCTACTCCACCTTGGCCTATATAAGGATGCTCCAGGCCCCCACCAGAAGGCAATCTACACCTCGGTGCTTCATATTCTCTACATAAATTAGGGTTATGGTCCCTCTAGTTGATCTAGTTCTAGTTCATCTAATTCTACTTCATCTAGTTGTAGCAATTAGGAGAGACTATTTCATTTAGATCTAGTCTTGTTTAGAGATTAGAGAGATCGAGTAGGAGATTCTGGAGGAGTTCCGGCCTGTCGGTGCTTCTTCGTGGCTGTATTCTTCTGGATTCAGCTTATTATCTCCGGGTAAAATGTGATAGTGGTATATTATCTGTGCACTTGCGGATAATCTGAATACAATCTTATTTAATAGAGTGTAGTTAATTTATACCAACAAGCATTTCTGGCACCGTTGCCAGGGAACGGTTTGCTGATTTTGACTGAGTTTAGCTTAATCTTGTATTATACTTTTATCTTTTTTATTTTATCCCTACCTTTTCATCATTTTATGTTCATCCTTACGGATGCTTTAAATTCCACACCTATCTATCTATTTGGCATGCGCAAAAGCTTCGGGCTACCAAAATCTGTAGAGCCTATCATAACACCTTGCTATGAGCTGCGCCCATGTCTAATTAATATGATTCGGGATAAACCGTTCTCGGGAGAAGGTAATGAAAACCCATACATACACCGTACCTACGAGAATTCGAGTAGACCTGTGCATGCTTGCACATTGCTGGCATGTCTGATAAGACTTTAAGGTTTAAGTTTTTTCCGTTCTCTTTGATCCTAAGAGCTAAACGTTGGTATATTCGAGCCGTAGGAAGTATGCAAGGGGATTAGGAAACTTTATGCTCTAAATTCTGTTTATATTTCTTTCCCATCCATAGAGTAGTTAACCTTCGAAAAGAGGTTCTAACTTTTAGGCAACTAGAAAAAGAATCTCTTAGTACATCATGGGATTGTTATAATGAACTTGTTACATCTGGCCCTGACCTTGGTTTTCCGGACCCCATACTTATTCAATATTTTTATTTGGGTCTTACCAAGAATTCTAGGAAATTCCTTGATTTATCCTCTAGAGGAGCCTTTCCTTATTTGCCTATAAGTAAAGCAAGAGCTATGATCAACAAGATTGCCCTAGCTAATTTCGAGCTCCCCGAGGAAGAGAAGGAATCATACCCCGAACAAGCAGAGGAAGCTTTGGTAGCTAAAACACAACCACTCCAATCCCAAGATTTAACTGTCAATCCTAAACCATCGAAACCCCACTTTGATGATTTAGACTTCCAATTAGCTAAGATGCTCGTAAATCAATGTACATCAGATCTTTTCGGAAGAGCATCTTGGAAAAATATCGTCAACTTCCCTTCCCCTCTGAAAGACATTGGGAAGAATGCAAGGATGGCATGTCTCATGATGCTATAGAAGGAGAGCCAAGCCACTTAGGAATCAACTCTATCTTCTCCCCTTCTATGCCCAAATTAAATGCCTCATCTGAACCCATCTCTAAACCCATCCTTGACCCAGATGATCCTTCTTATGCTCTCTCTCCTAAATCTCACAATGACCCTAAGATCCCATTAAGACATCCCAAGAATAGAAGTCATGAAGATTATTGGAATGACTAAGAAGAGCTATGACAATGGCAGGAATGCGCACAACATACTAGAAATACATACGCTATTGTCAAATAATGGATGGAAGAGGACGAAGCCTTAGTGCTAGCATCTAAACTTGGTCTACATTCAAATGGTGAGCTTAAATCAATTTCTTAATATAACTCATCCAAGTTTAGAGAAAGCCTTAGATGAGACCGAACTTAGAGACACCAATCCATGGAAAATCTTAGAAAATAAAACATCCGACGAATGTCGTAGACATGAAATAATAGAGACAAACTTGTTACCTATAGACATCTATGAAGAAAGACCCTTGGAGTTTAAAAAGGGAGATCACATCAATGAGCATGGGAATTATTTCATTAACACCTTATCGAATTCATGCTCATATGAGAAATCTCCTAGATCAATTGGTCTCTCAAACATTATCACACACAAGATCTTCAACCCCCTCATTCTACCTGTTCATAAATTTTTCGAAAGGGTGGTTGTAGATGCATATGTTTATCATAAATATTGTAGATCTCATTGTAATCTTGAGATAGGTGCACATAGGTTGGTGTTCTAGAGGAAACCACCCCATGAACTTAAAGTACAATAATTAGAAGGTTTCCCAAGAATAACTTTGTGTCCTAAAATAACCACTCTTGAAAAAAAATGAATTGAGCTTGCACCTTTAATTTTACTATAATGCCCTTATGAATTGAGCATAGAATTATAATTGTGAAAATATTCCCTCGGGTACTTTTGTTACTAACCATTTCAGGCTTGAAGTAAAAGAGTGACAATGCAAGGTATATCTAACCAATCATCATGCAATATTGAATTATATCCATCCAAGCTTAACTTTGCTGCAAAATTCCAGTTTGGGGGAATGGGCTCAATTAGAAAATCTTATGTTGCTAGTATTGGTTGTCTCTACCTTTCTAATCCATGTTCGATTATTCGCCTTTTCATCTCTAAATGAATAAATCTCTATAAGTGCTTTCATTGCACCTTTGTTTGCCATAGTAACATTTGGTTTGAAAGTACTGCAAGTACTTCCACTGGCATTTAAATTGAGCGTGGTGCTCAGGTTAAAAACGCCTTCCTTAATTAAAACTAGACATGGAGTTTGGTGGTTATTGAACTAGAAATTACTATAGTAGACATTGGATATTTTGTTGGACTAACCCCTGCAGGAAACTTTCACAATTAATCTGGGTAAGTCATGAGATAAATTTTATATCAGAGATGAGACAGGGCACATGATGAATTTCAATAACTTTGCAGAGGAAGACATAGCTCATTCATCATGAATGGAAGAATTGTGAGTATTAATGATTTCCTTCACTTCATCTTCTACTGCAAGTTATTTTACCTCAAGCCATGCCTATATAGAACATGATCTATGCTAACGTAATATCAACCCTATCTTCTTAGTAGCATAGATGGAACATGATAAAATTCTGGACAAACAACCTATGTTCCAAAATTGTACATTCCTTTAGGTATGTGTTGTCCACTAATCTGTTGCAGGTATAATAATGAATGGAGTGATAAGGTGTCATAATTTCAAAGAAGCAAAATTTAGCAAAGAGGATAAGCAACAAAGGAGACAAGATGCTCATGAACAACTCAAGATACAAGAGAAGAAAGAACCACAGCAAGTCATCTACCTTCCATCACTTAGTGCGATCACGCTCTTATAATGAAGGTAATATTTTAAGGTAAGTGGTCACTATTCTCCTCTTGATTTTGGTATGCACATAAATGAAGATGCAAACATGTTAGAGTTACGCTTTAATTGATTAATCTAATTAACTCAATATGCTTTATCCTTTGAGATTGTTCATGGCACCATTCTTTTGATCCCAGTCTTAACCAAATGTGCTAAAACATTGTATTCTATCTTTGAAAGATGATAGTCACACTCATGTGAAAATTTATATATTATGTAGAGATAGACAACCCTTCCATTTGTTAAGCAATTTAAATCTTTTCTGCCATATGAACTTAAATGCAACATAAATGCTTAATCTTCTGATCTTATCACTCATGTCATAAGTAAACAAATTATGCAACACCAATTTCGTCCTGTTCAATGTGCCTAAGGAGAGAGAAAAAAATAAAGAAATAGATTTGGTTTTGTTGGTGTTTTTCCACTAGCAGAACCCATGCACATGATCTCTACCTTAGTTTTGCAAACAGGACAACACTTCGATCAAAGTTTATTGATTCTCAAAATTCTACAAGTGAAAGTTCTGTGAACATGCACACTGAGCAAGATGCTGCCAGATCCAACTATTAATGCTCTACTCCAACCTGCTGGCCAAACAAAGGATAAAAGTGACATCATCATCAAGGGGTGCAACCATCAAGACCTTCATCTTTAAGACGGAGAGATACACAAAAGTGGAAGAAAAAGTCCTGTCGGTAGACTTTAAATCCCGCACCTTTGCCATAAGGTAATATGGTAGTTATCTAATTAATTAGTATTTCTGTCTACATTAGTAATTTCACTTTAGCATATTCATCTTTATGCATATCAAAATGAAAAGGAAAAAAATAAAAATCTTTATTGTCTTATTTACTGCTTCACAAAGTATTAAAGCCCCACGTGAATAAACTTATGGTAACCCTGTAGGAGTATTTACTGTGGTGGCATAAAAAATGATAATAGCATCTGTATTTACTTTCTTGCATTATGAAAATCCTAAGCCCCATGAGAATAAATATTCTCAGTGGTGGCACAAAAATAAAATATACATCATGCATACATATTTACTTTTCCGCATAAGAAAATCAGAAAATCCTAAAAAGAATCCTGCTAGAACCTGTCAATTTAAAATCAACTCAAAAGAATAATCAATTACTTATTGGCTGACCGCTAACCCCTTATCACATTCGAGCCTCGAGTTTTGGTTTTCTTGTTGGAGTATAATTATGCAGGATGACAATATGACTGAGGAGTGAGTCCATCAGTGGAGCCCACTAGGACTGTTGCTGACAAGCTTGCTCTAAAAGATCATCAACACCAAGTATTGCAAACATCTAGCTTGGGAAAGGAGCATCCCCTAATTATCAGGTAACTATACCTATGCGATTATCGAGTCTGTTTTATAAAGTCATAAAATACCAAAAATATGTAAGCACATGAAGGTTCACAATAGTATCATAGGAATATCTAAAAATACTAAAAATATGTGGGCACATGAAGGTCCACCCAATTAGGAAACCTCTGCTGGAAATATAAAATCAATCACTACCATGGAGTGGTACTAAACCTAACCCCTCTCCATGAGATTTGGTATTTTTGTTGGCAATTGAGTTTCACAGGAAAATACAAGATCAAAGAGCTAATCAACCCGGCACCCTTACATTGCCGATACACCTGCTTCGAGAAGGATCACTCAATTTGCAACATCAAAGACCCTATCAAACATTCAGCTTGGGGGAGGGTACCCTCCATTTAAAATCCAGCTAAGTATAAGTTTTTCACTTTATTATTATTGTACCAGATCACTTTTTTTGCGTGAGTTAGCTAGTAAGATAAAATTTAAAAACCAAATAAAAACTTAGCTATATATTAGAGTAGTATTAGAGTATGTCTATAGTCAGTCTAGGTTAGAGTCAAATAAAAACTGGAGAACCTTAAAATTTTATCTTAGAGATGATGAATAGTTTCTCTGCCGTAATTTTTTTTCAAGTGCCTAATTTTCAACCTTAAATTCTCTCAAGTTTTGGATACTACTGTTTTGACTTAAGAATTTGCTCTGAACCTGAAACTTCTAGAGGCATATGCTTGAGCTAAGTCTAAGTGATTGATTGATATGGTACATGAAGGTTGAGCTGCTATTTATCTTATTCCTAGCATTACTAAGTTCTAGAGATTTATTTTAAATTTAAAATCTTACATGATGAGCTCTTGTATGACAAAGTGTGAATTCCTACCAAAGCCATATATGATACATTTAGAGATAGGAAAACCTTTGCATATTTATGCTGCTTGCTTTGCATTGAGTTTAGTCAACTTTTCTTGTATACCTTATCAAAGTCTTGTCATGCTTTTAAAATCAAGATCACTTACACACTCCACCCACATTTGCATTACTCCTACTCTGGGAGTAAGCGCAATCATTTTCCACTTCCAACCAGATCCACCTTAAAAATGTTTTTCTCCTACACTGTGAGTAAAACACCCAAAAATATACCCTATAGGACAGCCCCTGTATAATTGCTCTAAGTTCTTATCATTATCTCTCCAATTATTTATATTCAAAGGATGCATATGGCTATGCAAAAGTATTAAAAAAAGAAAAGGGAGTAAAAGATGGACAAGTGTCCCAACAATTAAAACAATGGGTACTTAGATGCCCACCTCCCTATGAAGAAAAAAGAGAGAGATAGAAAGAAAAGAAGAAAAAGGAAATAAAGATAGCCCATGTTTTCCCAAAAAATTCTAAGTTCCAAGAGAGATCTATTTTTAAAGAGCAAAAGTAGAATTAGGATTAGCCACCTTATATACACCTATCCACCATATTCCATACACATGTACATCTTGGTTTGATTGTATGACTTGACTCTCTGTGGATCCATTGTTTGACTTTACAATATATGAATTGCAAGTATGCTCATCCTTGTTATTGCCACTCCTATAAACTCCACTATAATCCTTAGTTGTAGGAAGGCATAACATCATTAATGCCTCAGTGAGATCCATAAATACCACATATACTAAGAGATTTGAGGGTGTCATACAATTAAGCGCTGAGTTTTATTTCGAAAACTTGCAAAACTCCGGAATATTGGCACTGTGAAGAATTTGAGACATAGTGCTTGACTTGATTGTTCTATCTTTCGATTGCTCAAGACTTATGCAAAAGCTAAGAAGCTCCATAGTTAAAGGTAAAATGGGTAAATTTGAAAGTTAGAGCAGTTTTGTCTAATCCGGAGGAGAATTTCTGTTTGAAAGCACGTGTACTAGGAAGGTATGAAAGCATTGTAGCAACTCCTGATCCAAATATAATAGTCATTAGGCTTAGGTTGTTTGCCAAGGGACTGGCAAAAGGTAAGCTTGGGGGGAGTTGTTGACGGCGGATAACGTCAACTTTTATTAGAACTTTAGACATGAAAGGACACATGAATACACAATAGTCTAGGGTTTTAACTGATAATTTCCACGAGTTTTGCATGTTCTGTATTTTCCAGGGGCTATTCCAGAAAAGCATAAAAGAGGGATTAAAGTGCGTAAAAAACATGAAACTTAACCGTGAAGGACATCGTCATCAAGACGTGGGAAGGATCCAGAAGACACCCGAGCAACCGGGGCCCCGGATCCCACAAAGTGGGGCCGACCGGCCCTAGGGTGGGGCCGACCGGCGTCCCCTACTGAGTCTGGGACCCGCCTTCTGAAATGTTCTTCCCACGCTTCCTTGGCACCCAAGTAAAGCATCCCTATGTCGATCTAAGGTCGGTTTGATCCGACGGTGCGCATAACATGAGACGTGGATCGATGACGTGGCGGTTCCTTGCCCCCTACTTCACCTCAGCCTATATAAGGATGCCCCAGGCCCCCTCCAGAAGGCATTCTACAACCCGGTGCTTCATATTCTCTACGTAAATTAGGGTTAGGGTCCCTCTAGTTGATCTAGTTCTAGTTCATCTAGTTCTAGTTCATCTAGTTGTGACAATTAGGAGAGACTAGTTCATCTAGATCTAGTCTTGTTTAGAGATTAGAGAGATATAGTAGGAGATTCTGGAGGAGTTTTGGCCTGTCGGTGCTTCTTCGTTGTTGTATTCTTCTAGATTCAGCTTTCTCGCCCGGAGCTGCGTTCTGAGGTACTTTTGTATTCAACGTCTGATTCAAGCAAGCATTTGTTCTTATTTGTTCTTAAGTTTGCAACTCATATTGATTTCTTTGATATTTAGGACCCTATAGATTGAAATAGTATTTCATAGTGTAGGCGTGGTGCCTAGGCTAGGTTTACTTGTGAATGTCCCCTGATTGGCCGGATAGTGGTAGATCGCGTAGGTGACAGCTGCGTTGAGTCCTCTGTAGTCCACTTCCCGTTGATAGAATCGATAGGTGTATAAGTGTCTGGTAGGAGGGAACTCTGATTTCACCTCTTATTCATGTCACTGCCCAATTAGAACGATATTATTCAAAGTTTACCGGTAGTTGGAACTAGAAATCATTAGCTATTTCCTCTTTCTTAATATTATCTAGCCTAATTGTAGGGTTAAGTTCATCGGCTTGGTCAGTATCACCTACTGTTCCCTGTGGATACAATATTTAAAACCTCCGGGTAAAATGTGACAGCGGTATATTATCTATGGGCTTGCGGATAATCTGAATACAATTTTATTTAATAGAGTGTAGTTAATTTATACCAACATCCGACGCCCTCGACGCAGCGTTCAACGCTCAGCGTCCGACGGTGCATTTTGGAGGGTAACGGCTATATTGTTTTGTGGAAGTCTATAAATACCACATGGCCGGTTCTTGCTCACTCTCTTGACTCTCTAACTTGTTGATACACCTAGTGAGCTCCCTCCAAGCACTCTAACTTACCTGGATCACTTCATTCTCATTCCTAGTGAGGTAGAGCTTGATCCGAGTGCATTGTTCATCCTAGTTCATCCATTTGCACTTGGTAATTGTTGTTGCTGCGGATTTCTCTTGTTTCTCTTGGTGATTGTCGTCACCTATACGGTCTTGGAGCAGCAGAGGAGCTTGGCGGAGTTGATGATTGTCTCCGGCCACTCCCAGTGATCTTGTGAGGGGTTTGGTGTCTTCCACGGCGGAGTGCCAAAGATAACCTTCATGGATTGCTCGTGTCATTGAGTTACCTTGCTCGTGGTAGGTTCTAGTCGCACTCATTGGTTGAGCTTGACATTGGTTGTCAATTAGCCACCGAACCAGCGAGTAGTGGTCGACACAACGGGGACTAGCGTGCTGGCAAGCACGTGAACCTCGGGATAAATTGGTGTTCATCTTTGTGTTGTTCTTGGACCATCACCTTCGAGTGTATTGGTATTATTTCGGTGATTGGCCAACTAATCTACTCGGCAGTATAACAACTATACACTCACTCCCTTACTTTGAGCACCTTACTTGTGTAGTCTTGATGTTTGTAGTTTGCTTGTCCACCTAGGAGTAGATTAACTCAACCTAGGCTAGCTTGAGTGTGGTCTTAGTGACTTAAGTAGAACGGTTAGGAAGGCTTGCACTTTGAGTAGGCTAGCGTTTAATTCGCTTCGCCATTTGTTATTCTAACCACTTGATTAAGTGTTGTTTGTAGAATTTTAAAATAGGCTATTTACCCCCCTCTAGCCACTTCGGACCTATCACCAATGCCTTCCTCTGGCTTTGTAATTGACCTACAAGGAGTAAATCAATTGGTTTTAGGTACCCAAACATTCTTGGGTCCTTGGAGGTTAGGGACCAAAGACTTTGGAACCCAAATGGATCTTCTCCTTGGGTTTCCACTTGGTGTACCAATATACTTGGCTTTAACACCCTTCACTACTTTAGTGAGCATGTGACAAGAGTCAAGGCGATTTGAACTCACTTTAGCAAAGTTTACTTGCTTGATCTTATTGGTCATGCAATATTGCTCATTGTGCCCCACTTGCTTGCATCTTTGGCAATACCTACCATTTCTCCTCACAAAGCTAGCTTTGGGAGTCACAAAGATGGCCTTGCCTTTCTTAAGGGTATAGCCTAGTCCCTCCTTAGAGTGACTAAATATTTGGTTACCCAACCACTTTAGCAAGCGGGCATCCCCACCATAGGCATTTCCTAATGCGCGGGTGAGCTTGTTGACCTCCTTGAGGTTCTTATTTTCCACCACAAGCGAGGACTTAGAGTCATCAACTTTAGGTGAAATAGGAGTGGTAGAGCTGCAAGAAGCATTAGTGACAATAATAGTAGAAGAAGGAATTGACTTGTCACTAAGGATGTCACATGATGAACCCATGTCACATGTCTTGATGGATGCCCTCTTCTCATTTTCGGCCACTAGAGAGGAATGAGCTTTCTGTAGCTTGAAGTGAGCCACCTTTAGGTTTTCATGGACTTCCATTAGCCTCTCATGAGACTTCAAGAGCTCATCAAAGGATTGTTCAATGGCTATCTTGCCTTTGTGCAATTCTTTGCACTCCTTTCTCTTGGCCTCAATGTAAGTGTTGGCATCATCAAGCATGGACATAAGTTCATCACATGAGAGCTCCTCCTCATCACTCTCATCATCGGATTGTACCTTGAATGGCTTGGCCATCAAGCATGTGGATGGAGTGTCGAAGAGAGATAGCTTGTTGTTGAGAGCAATGCTTGCCATAGCATTCTTCTTGATGGTCTTGCTCTCATCATCACTATCATCCTCATCGGTAGAGGCATCACCAAGGATTTGGTTGGGCTTCTTGGTGCTCAAGTCTTCTCCTGCAAGCAATGTCTTTATGATTGCAAATCTTGTGGGCAAGCACCTTAAGAACTTGTGAGAGAAGTCCTTGTCCTTGATGTCCTCACCCAAGCTCTTCAAGTCATTGACAATTACTTGCAACCGGTTAAACATCTCCGGCACACTCTCATCATCATTCATCTTGAATGTGCCAAACTTCTCTCTCAATATGTAGATCTTGGCATTCTTGACCACTTGAGTACCCTCATACGTTTCCTCCAACCGTTTCCAAATGTCATGAGCCAAATCAAGATTCTTTATTTGCTCAAATACATGAGACTCAAAAGCGGCGTAGAGTGCATTGATAGCATGGGCATTGCACTCCATCTTCCTCTTGTCGGCATCGGTAGGAGCTTGTGGATTCTCATATTTAATCTTTGTCTCCGCTGCCTTCCACACCTCAATGTGCATGGCCATAAAGTGAACTATCATCTTTCTCTTTCCAATGATCATAGCTTGTGCCATCAAACTTTGGCGGCTTTCCCAACACATTGATTTGAGCCATCTTGCACCACAAGGATGTTAAGCCTCAAACGGTGGTGACCTCGGCTCTGATACCACTTGTAAGGACCAGATAGGCTAGAGGGGGATGAATAGCCTATAAAAATTTCTACAAAGAACTAGACCAAAAGTTAGCAATTAACAAAACAATACTAAGAACTAGCTCTAAGCTATCCTATGCAAGGAACCTATCACAAATATGCTACTCAAGAGTATATGCACACAAGAGCAAGAAACCCTCACTTCGATCCTATAGTGAGAGCACCTAAACAAGAATATGAGCGCAAGAGTATGAGACCGAGGAAGCTATACCACCGAGAAGAGTAGAGCAATCACCGGGAGAAGGTAATCAATATGAAATCCAAGATCAACCAATGGAAACACCGGAATCCACTCGAAGGTGGAAAAAGAGAACACTCGATTTTTTTACCGAGGTTCACATGATCGCCGTCACGCTACTTCTCGTTGTGGCATCGATCTTCCTTGGTGGATTGCGAGCTAAGCTTCATACGCCAGTCCCTCACCGGGAGCTGCTCACGAACACAAGAGAAGTGGCTATCAACCACGAGCAATCCACTAGAGCCGGTTTTGGCACTCCGCCGGGGAATAACTGCAAGAACCCCTCACAATCAACTTTCGGTGTGGGCTTGAACAATCACCAATCAACTCCAACACTGGAATCAACTCCAAGCTGCTAGGGACACGGCAATGCCCCAAGAGAATAAGAACTCAGCGTAAGCTTGCTCTCAAGTGCTCTATAATGCAAATCACTAGCAATGATGCATTGAGAATCACTCAACTCACAAAAATGATCAAAGATGAACAAGTGAGTGAGTGGGATGCTAGAGAGTGCTCCCAAGTGTATGGCAATGAATCAAATGTGCAAGAGAGTCACCAAGTGACCAGGGAAGGAGTATAAATACCCCTAAGTGCACTCCTAGCCGTTACCCACTGAAAAATAGCCATGAGACACGATTTTTACCCGTCGGACGCTACCGTCGGACGAACACTGTCGGACCAAACGTTAGCGTCCAACACTCGGATGCTCGCCACGTGTCAGCACGATTCAACCACAGCCGCTGGATCTCAACGACTAACTGATCGCGCCAAAACCCCAACCGTCGGACTGGACAGTGTCGAACTAAAACGCTCTGGCGTCGACACTTTCAGAGAGTTCATAGAGAGCAAAATTGTCGTCGGACGCTATCCGAGGCTTAGCGTCGGACTAACCAGTAGCGTCCGATGCCCTGAACACTTCTCGCCACGCGCTAAGTCAGAACGTGAACTCGCCACGACGCGCCATCGGACCGTGAACCCAAGGTCCGACGCTTGTCCCACTCAGGCCGTCGGACTGTCCGACTCTCACAAACCAGAACTCAGCTTGGCACCGTCGGACGCTCGCCAATCGGTGCGTCAGACCAATGCAATTCATCGTCCAGCGCTAGTCGATTTTACAAAAAGAGGTACTGAAATGCTCGGACGGTGTCCGACGCTCACCGTCGGACTAACCAAACCGTCCGAAGCCTTTAAACAGTTAGCAGAGCACTTTAAGGACCGTCGGACGCTGCCAAGCAATGGTCCGACGCCCTGTCTCCTTAGCATCCGACGCTCTTTTCTCAGCGATTCCAAGTCTATTTCTCCACCCTTGCTTCTATGTGCTAACACTCAAGGTCTTCAACACTTGTGCACAGTGTGTTAGCATTTTCAAAATATTTTTCAAGGGTTTCTAAGTTGATCTCTAGGTTAAGTAAGATTCAATGCAATGAAATGCAACCTACAGCACTTGAAGGTAATCTAAACACTTAGTTCTCCCCTTAATAGTCGGCTATCTATTCTAAATGTGATCATACCCACTTGGTATCTTGATCATCAAAAGAAAAGGCCTACTAGAGGTTATACCTTTGCCTTCAAGCTTTTTCTTTTTACTTGATCAACTTCACTTGATCCACCAAATTTGGTCCATGGTTAAGCCATATTGATCATCACCATCTCCTAGGCTCTTCACACACCATGGATAGGAACACCTACACTTAGCCATCACTTAGTAAGTAGGTTAGTCCTTAAGGTGTCATTAATTATCAAAACCAAACTAGAGCTTTCACCTCTGCAGTGTTTTGGTTGATCATTGGATACATGCATAGTCATTCCTTACGGTTGTGGACCTTTCCTATGTCATTGATTCACTTGACTTGGGAGACAAGTCCTTTCTCTTCCCCCTGGATTTTGGTACAAGTTTCGGCTGTCACCGTTGAGGCAAGGACTAGCAAGAGTTATCCTTGTCGCCTATAAAGTAAAAGTGTGGTGAGAAGTGTGGATGTGTGTGGATGGGATGGATTGTTGGAATCATGTTAAATTTTGATAAAACAATTGTAAAATAGTATTGATGAACTTGCATAGAAAGCTTACATCCATAAATAGGTCTTTTTCTCTACCCTTGCGTACCACTTTCCAACCAAGCAAACACAAAGCATAGGTGAGAAATAGTTATATATTCCACAAGTGAGGAGCACAAGTATGGCTTCAGCGCTGGCGGTTGGGAGGATTAGAGATATGCTCAAGCTTGCCCAAGGGGGAAGGAGTCTACACCCGTTGTTGTGCCTTTGATGCTGTTCTAGATGTTGTGTGATGAGTGATTTGACCAAGTAACAATGTAATAATGACTAAACCACTCTATTGTACTCTTTAAGACACGTATTCCTTATATATGACTATGATAACACTTGCGATAATCTGATGGTGTGATCTCCTAGGACTATAACATTATAGATTATATATGTGGATTTCTCTTCGTGGAAATGTGGATAGTTTCAGAGTTGATATGAAAATATAATATGACAGAGGAAACCTAATGTCGTGAGAAGATTTTTTTATCACAAGAAAAGATAGAGCCGAAGAAGCCGTAGCAAGAGAGAAATTAAAGAAGAAAACTGAAAACTGCGAAGGATTATCAAACTGTATCATCGTGATGCCCTGCATACATGGATGATTTGGAGTGTCCCACGAACACATCAGAGCTCAGAGGCGTCTTTAATTTGGGCGGACCGTGCTTTCCAACCCGCGCAGACGAATGGAAACCAAGCTACGGACACATGTAACGATAACCAAGCCATGTATGATGTATGCATGGCACCACGGTGGACACAGTTTGATTTGGACGCAATTTTTCCCCCTTTTATGGGCATGGAGACAGAGGCAGAATGCTAGCTTATCCTACGGCGGCAGGCTTGCCATTCTTATTTGTAGCTACTACAAGCCGGCGACAAAGAGAGAAGAGAACCAGATGACGAGGTCCTCGCTGAGCTGCTGCTGCTGCTGCTGCTCGACCAAGCCCAGGGCAGGTCCGCCTATGTGCAGGCGGCAGAGCGGGCACGTACGCCGGCAGCGCGCCAGCCAGCGGTCGACGCAGTCCCGGTGGAAGGAGTGTCCGCAGGGCAGCCTCCGGATGTCGTCCCCGTCGCGGCACGCCGATATGCACACGCAGCAGTACCCCGGCGACGTCGGCGCCTTTGTCGTCCCAACCGCCATGCCGCCGCCGCCCTCGGTGCCGGAGAGTGCCGAGGAGAGCAGCGCCACAACCTGGCTCACCGTCACGGCCAGCATCGCTTACTACTACAGCAGCGCAGGATTAGTGAGAGTGTGAGACGAGTGATTAGTGGGGGAGTGAGATCGAGAGGATTTGAGACTGGTGGAACGCGATGGCTTATAAAGATGATGAATTGATTACAGCGTATATCATCTGGAATCATTTGGGCGAGTAGAAAAGGGGAGCAGAAGGTGCACCTAATGCATGCTGCAGTAGCTAACCTCCCTATTATTATGTCAACAAGTAAAAATAATCTTCCTTGGGCATAAAGCGTCTGCGATGCGAAAGGTCGGGCTGTCGTATCTGTGATCCAACACGAGATGTCAGTTTTCAGGAGGTACAAATACTGTCATACTGAAAGACCCAAGGGATATCTGAACAGTACATGGCCCTTACCTGCATTGAAGAGTTTGAGGATGGCCTTATGTAACCATGCATGGGGCCTGTTTGGTAGTAGCTTCTTCCTAAAAGTTGTTTTTCAGTTTCTCTTGCATACACAATTCACCGTCCACCGATACAAATCGTGTTCCCAATGGACGACGAAATCCGTTGACGTTTTGTACGCGGAAAGGCGCGCCTAGCTTCTGTTTTAGCGCTTGGAAGCATCGTTAACGACCAGCAATATACAAACTCGGCAGCTGAGTTCTCAAGTAAAATGTGAAGATAAAGCCGGGCATGCCGGCTGCAAGTCAAAGTGTCAAACGGATGTGTCGGCAGAGTTCCAGATTGCCTGTTGAGTCTGATCTAGCAGTGAGTGAGGCCGTAGGCTGTTGCTTCATCAGCACATAAGCCAGCAGGACGGGCCTTTTCCATGGCTACGCAACTTCAGTGACCTGCAAGCGAGAAACCGAGGAGGAATGAGTGAGAGCGCCACTGCGTGATCAGGTTAGGTACACTGACCGACCGTCGGGCCGACCGACCGGACGCCATCCTCACACTGTAGTTCGTACACTCCAACAAACGTATTACGGCTCTGTTCGCTGGAGCTGATAAGCTGAGCTGATTTCGGCTGTTGCTGATTTTTTTGAGAGGAAAACACTATTTCAGAGTAAAAAATAAACGATTTTTAGACGAAACAAACAGGGTCGTACAACATTCTGAGTGGAGCCGACGCCAGTCATATAGCCTCATAGAGCTTAAGACCTGCCCGTGGCGTGTCAACATCCAGCGGATCCATGTGTCCATGAATCGGATTCCATCATGTTTATTGCCCCTTTTTTTGGGTACGGAGGCTGCATGCAGTACGATTATGCAGGATACTCCCACATAGACATCCCCAGGTCCAAAAATGTTATATAATCATAAATTAACGAATGTTAAGTTTAACTAAATTTATGGAGAATAATATCAATATTTGTTAATCTAAATGATTTACTATTAAAAATACGGTATGATTAATCTAATAATATTTGTTTGGCCTTAAGTATACATATTATTAGTAAAGTTATATATAGATTTTCTATAACAGGTGGTAACTATCTACAGGGGTGTGGTAATAACTACCCTCGCGATGGATAAGTGACACGTGTGCTAGCTACTACCAATCAACGGTCCGAAGTGAATGGTCCCGTATTAGTAATGTATATAGGTACGCATTGGAATATATGTTTGGGCTGTCCATTTCAGTTTCTAGAACTAGCTTCGTTGGCAGGCGTAAAGCATTTTTGGCCAGGAATGCAATGGAATGCTGAAGAGCGGCCCGGAAACATGAATGGCAGGATTCAGTTGCGCTTACTATACTAGTACAAAATGAGTTTCAAGCCGGACTGTACGTCAACACTCAACTGACAAGGTAAGTATTTGCTTACCGTACTCTGGCACCTTGTCTTGTACTACTTGGCCATGTATACAAGGGGCTCGCATACATGACTGCAAGTACACTTACTTGAATGCACAGGAGACGCACGCGATTTATCCATTTCCATCCTGCAGAGCCAAGCATCTTTCACACATGCTACCAAAGGAAAAAAAAAAAAGGAGAAAACAGCTTGCTTTGATGGAAAATGTGTGGTCCAGTACGAGCAGCTACCACCTAGGGGTGGTAGTTACACGTATCAGAATAAGTGATCTGTCGAAGATGCACTAAGATGTTGTCCGTTATAATAATAAATTGTTTTTGAAGAGGTGACGATCCACCGGCCTGTTTCATGGTCCCGTGGTTCCCACCATATTTACCACATCTCCACTCGCCAGTTTTATGGTCCCATATTTCTAATGTTTTGTCAATATTTTTAGCTAACTACTTTTAACTATTATGATTTAAACTTTATATTAATTAGATTTATAATCAAATGTGCTAATCATAAGTACAAATGATCAATGTGTAAGCCACATCAATACATTTCATCGACATGACCTCCCATGCCTCTCTCTCTCTCTCTCTCTCTCTCTCTCTCTCTCTGTCTCTGGGATATGTTATCGGCATGCAAGGATGATTGGATGGGGTGCAATACTAATGACATCCATGGGGATATGATATCGGCATCATCAGGCATGCAACGATGATTGGACGGGGTGCAGTGCATGACATCCACGGCACCGTGCACAAGCTCCTGTCCTACAGTCCTACTAGTTCATTAATTCATTTTTTTTTTTGAAAATTATGCTCCTGTCCTACAGTCCTACTAGTTCATTAATTCTTTTTTCTTTTTTTGAAAACTAGTCCATGAATTCATGCTATGACGGCAGGCGGCAGCCCCCCACCACTCAGTGGACGGTTCCTTTCTGGAACAAATATCCGGACAGGTGCCAGACACTATTTCTTTTGCGTTTTCTGGTACCAGCAACTCTGCAATAGTTATATAGATGGTAACCCTATCATTAGCTCTTCCCTTTGCCTGGCTAGGCGCCTTTCCTTGTCCACTTTATTTTTACTTTTACCAATATAATATCATTGGCTGGTTTCAGGAATTCCTCCCAAATCAGGGCGAAGAAAAACATATTTTGCCAGGTTTAACTGATTGCTACTTTTCTTTTTAAAAAAAAAGCCAAGTGGTTTTTCCCCCCCTAAAAGAACACAGAGAGAGCATGACAGCTTTGAATCCTGAGTTCAAATATTACTTTGTATATCAGGTTCAGTATATGAACAGTTATTCCAGTAAAGGAAAATGAAGCAGAAACTATGTTTGCCCATTTCATTTTTCTCATTGTCGACATCCAAGATAACCATATTAGCATTTTCAACAGGAATGGTGTAAAAGCACCTCATTATATTCAATATGGTGAGTACACATCAACGGGGTAGTAAAGATTTACAACAAGAAGCCAATTTTGAGAGAGAGCTATAGTTCTGGTTTTATTACCATCGATTTACTACATGTTGCTTCAACTGGTTGTTGCATCGACAAGGATTCAACCAGAAGAATCCCTAGTGCTGGACTCTTGTTCTGATCTCACTTCTTGCTCATCGAGTAACTTTCCATCTTTTGGTACAAGAGAAGGAATCCCATCAAGTACCTGTAGTCACAACACCATACAATAAGAGTTGGTGAAAATGATAAATGAAATCGCCAGGTACAGGAGCAAATGAGAGTGTTGAGCTGAATAGCTAACAAACAAATAAAATGTCTGAACAAAACGACATATTTTGATCCGTGCAGTTGCATAGGTTCAAGATTTTCCTCCTCTGCAACCAAAAGCCAATGCAAATAATTTATCAGTTCCCCCCTTTTCCCAATCCCCAATCAAATCAGTTGGTTTGGTCACAATAAGCTATTAGGTGTGCACTTTGCCACTTTGATCATTTCCTTCTCCCACCCACCATATCAAGTACCTAGTCTGTTCCAACCGAACACTCATGTAAATCCACTTACGGTAGCGGTAAAATCTGGTTGTAAAATGACTATCCGTATAAGCACTAAACTCCAATCTGAATTCGCTCTGAAACTGCCTTACAACTAGGCAAGACCTGATCCTGTAGAGGCCACCCTATACATGCACAGCAGCACAGGCTACAGACTCCCAAACACTCATTTGTTTGAACGTTTGCGCTGCAGGAAATTGCACTTCAGGTTTTGTCTCTATTAGAACATTTAACGCCCTTTTTCCCCGTTCAGTCAATACAACAAACATGTAGCCGGCAAGAACGGGCATCACACAAGATGAGCTCGGGAGCGATCGAAACTCACCGGAAAGGAGACCCCGGCGGCGTCGCTGACCAGAGATCCGGTTGCCTCGCAGTACCTGTGCGCCAAGATGCGGCACACGGCTAAGCAAGCAGGATGGAAACGAGGGCAATAGCTGGGGCGAAAGAAGAGACGGAAGCCAATTAGTCTCGGATTCTCCACCTGAGAGGCTGCTTCGACAGTGGGCAGACGAGTACGTCAGCGAGCGCCCGCGGGATGCTGCGGCCGCCGTGGGTCGATAGCAACGCCGCCGTCCGCCTCATTGCTCTCCTCGTGGACTGGTAGTGGTAGATTCCGCCCGGTACAACCCGCCGGCCGCCGCTCAACAACAAAGAGGGTTTCTTTGTTGTCAAAAAAAAAAAACAAAGAGGATTTCTCTGAACAAGAGGGGGGAAAAATATACACCGGCAGTCCTCAAGTTTGCTATTGTGTCGTCTGTCTCCAAACTCTCAAAACGATTATTTAAATCCCTGAATTCATTTTAGATGTCAACTCCTCTGTTTCAAAATAAATACACGTCTCACTTCTTAATCTTAAAAAGTCAAATTTCTATAAATTTAACTAAAAGTATACAAAAATTTATCCACATTTGAATCTCCAAATAAATTTGGTATGAAAATATACTCTATGCTTGATGTAATGGTACTTATTATACATCATATGTATTAGCATATTTTGATATAAACTTGGTCAAGCTTTAAAAAATTTGACTCCTCGAAAAAACAAGACAAACGGATCTACAAAGTGGTTAGTGTGGCTCGCTGACATGTGAGACCCACATGTCAACTCCATCTTCCACCTCTCTGTACTCCGCACCTCAAGGCACTGACGGGGCAAGGGTGGCATGGAGGCATCCCGGTAGAGGGTGCAAACAGGGGCGAGGAGTCGAGGCAGCGGCGGGTGAGGGCGACACAGTAGGAGCAGGTGGTGGTAAGGCCCTCGGGTTGGCGTGGCATCGACGGTGGCATGACCAGCAGCATGTGCTCGGTGGTCCCAGGGCACGGCAGCGCGGCCCAGCCCCCTTCCCCCCCCCCCCCCCCCTCCCCTGCCCACTCCTCCTCCCCGCGCGCTCGCCTACTCAGTTTGCAACAGCGGCGATGCGACCTGCAGCGCACACTCACCTGCTCGATGTGGTGGAGCATGTCGGTGCGAGGAGCAGCTCGCAGTTGCGGCTTCCCTGGTATGATTCCTTCACAAGGCGGAGGTCATTGGCGCAAGGAGCTGCTACCAGTCCACGCACTCGTGCCTCCCCCACCCCTGACCGCGCTGGCCATTCCATCCCTGTCCGCAATGCCCTCATGGTTGTCCCATGAGAGAGAGAGAGTGTGTGTGTGTTTGAAGGAGCTCAGGGGAGGAAGGAGACAGAACTGACACGGTGGAGACCCGTTTAGACTATTTTGACACAAAAATATAGTTTACAGACGATCATTCTGAGAGTTTAGGAACTGATATGATATAACAACGCAAGTTTAAAGACCGCCGCTATACTCTACTCACAAAAAGACTAACAATAAAGCAGATCGTTGTTCTTACCCGAAGCCAATTCTAATCATCTATATTTTGGAAACGTTCAATAAAAGAAAAGGTGATATTTAAATGCACCTGTTCGGCTGTTCCATATCATGTCTTTTAATGTACAAAATTTATAAAATGTGTTTAGACATTTTTTATTTAAAATGCTTTACAAACTTGTTTTATTTTTTTCCCACTTTCGTAGTGCTAAAACTAATTCTTGAAAGTATATATGAATGTATATATTTACTAGTTTTAAATATTTTATTTAGGTTTTTTCCAGTGTACCCCTGATAATCTGCTTGTAGGATTTTTAGAAAGCTTAGAATCTTCCATATCGAATTTTAAAATTTATGATATTCCAACGAAACCAAAGGACTTTTTCTCAATTTTCCGTTCGGAGCTTGAGATAACTCAGGCCCATCGGAGTTCTTAAAACTTACCGCGAAATAGAGCTCCCTCCGCGCTTCACGGGGGCGCCGAATGCCTCCCGTGCCGACACGTCGCCGCAGCGTAGCATAGGAGCGTGCGGAGGCCTGTCGAGCGCACGTAGATTTTACAAAGAAACCCTCTATATTTTTCAAAATCAACCCGCCGTCCATCTTGTAGGCAGCACGTGTTCAATAATTTTACGTATAGTCCCTCTTTATAAATTTATTTCAAGGTGAAGAAGAGAGAATTCAGGTTCCTTGACATTTTTCCAGAACAACCCCTTGGCGATTTTGCGTATCCCATCCCCAACTGCCTAACTGGCTAACCCTATGCCCCTCATTCCTCTCTTTCTCTCCCCCCCCCCCCCCCCCGCGCCGCCGCCGCCGCCACCTCGCGCTGCTCACAGCACGCATCTCCCGACACCACCTTGCTTGAGCAAGGGTATCTGCATCGGAACCTTGCGACTCATGGATGTCTAGCCATGATGCGGGTCGTGATGGTGGCGCCAATCTACGAGGAGACGGCATTGTATGTTTGTACAGTTTGTGCAAAACCCACGAGACGAATCTTTTGAGCCTACTTAATCATGATTGGACACTTATTACAAAAAAATTCCAAAAAGCCCTTGATTTTTTCACTCATTTGAAATGGGTGTTTGGATGGAAAGCTTCTCCCCAGCTGCTGCTAGTTGCGCCCGTTCGTAGATGCAGCCATGGGGGCGGCGGCGGAGAATGTAAGCAGTCGTGTGCAAGTTGTAGATCGCGTTGACTTGGCGTGCGGAGGTCGGCGGAAGAGCCTACGCACCCCGACAGCCGTACAAGCACCTGCAAGGGAGCCGCTGTCGGCGGCGGCGGTGCCCGCGTGCTTGGCCCTACTCACGAGGGAACCACACTTGGCTAAATGTTAGGTTGATCTCTCATCGGTTGGTCCAACGGTTAATTGAGCCTTGACTTCACTCCCTGATCGGGGAGCCTAACCCAATATATCACTGGTGGACCCTCGTTGCATAGCGCTATAAAGAGGGTGTAGGAACTAGGGCACAAGACACAAGATTCAAGTAGATGTCATTTCTCCACCGTCCTACCCTACACCGATCGAGAGGGTATATAGAGAGGGCTTGAGAGCCTCATGGGCTGGGCCATAAAGGCGTATAATATAAGAGTCACTGAACAGTTATAAGATGTTATATTCCGTAAAATATTATGCATAAAAATTGTGTGTGTATATAACTTGTAACTTTCTAAAAATAAAAAGTTGTGAAAATATTTTTTTTTTAAAGCAAAAGGAAAAGTTGTGGATCAATTGTTGATTCCCTGGATTGTAATCCGGTGGACATTCGATGATTAGTCTCAAGCGGCCGAAAATTTGGCATTCTATGTATAGCAGATTAGCATATGTGATCTTGTAGTATGTTTATGATTGAAAATAGTGATCAAAATGATTGTAGACATTGAGCCATAATAAAATAGAAACATGTTGAATTGAACCTATGGTTAGGCCTGGTTCGGAGGCATGAATTTCTCCATAGATTTTGAGAATTTTTAGGTTGCTATCTTCGTAGCAAATCCTAAAGCAAAGTCTAAATTCGCACAAAATCCGAAGCATATGTTGCACTTGCACCTGCTCCCTTTGGACTGGAGTGATTTGACGAGAGTGGATTCTGTTTGAATTTCAGAAGTTGGTTTCGAATTTCGATTGAGGTTGAGGCCGAGACTGAGGATTTGACCGCCGCTTACAAATCACAAGCCGGCTGGCGGATGGGGTTGGCAAGAAGATGTGGGTGCAGCGGGCCACCGGCACTCGGGCACGGCTTGGTACGCGTCCGTTGCTCACTCTAGCAACCCTGTTCCACCGACACCTTCCATTACCTGAAGAAATTTGCTTTGTCATTGTTTATTCCAAGGTTCATGGCGTGATGGCGACACTGGAGTAAGCAAAGACAGTGCATGCGCGGCTGAGTGGGTTGCCACATGTGCCATCCCAACTACTCTATATAGTATCATGGTCAGTTATAACGGCCAGGCCAGACAGCTAGCTTCACTCTGTCCAGGGTAAGAAAGGGAGTGCATGCAAGTCGCTAAAACTTGTGAACTGTTATGATCAAAATCATGCTGTGCAAGAAATGGAGAAGCCACGATCCCACGACAACAAAAGTCTCTCCAACTTTGGTTTTACCTTCTAGGCAATCTCCTGCTACTATTATATTTGCACCACCTCCTTCAATGGCAAGACCATCGTCAAGCAGATCGAGCACCGAAGATGGCGATGAGAAAGCGCACGGCATCGCGCGCTCTCCTTGTCATGACGGCGGCGGTAGCCATTCTGCACCGCACTCTCTGCGCTGCCGCCACCTCGTCGGCGGCGACGCCGGTTACGGCGGTCGCAGCGCCGCCGGCGACGAAGCAGACGAAGTGGCCTCCCGCGCTGTTCTTGTTCGGGGACTCCATCGTGGACCCGGGCAACAACAACGCCATCATCACGACGGTGCGCTGCAACTTCCCGCCCTACGGTCAGGACTTCCCCGGCCACAACGCCACCGGCAGGTTCAGCAACGGCAAGGTCCCCGGCGACATCCTCGGTACGTTCGTCGTTGTCCTTTTTCTTTTTCATAGATTAAGATTAGCATAGAGAAAGACAGAACTTAATAAAACAGAAGAGCTTTTAAAACTGCTGTTACTGTGCATGGTCATTGAGTTGCTTGCTGCAGCCAGCCGGCTGGGCATCAAGGAGTACGTGCCGGCGTACCTTGGCACGGAGCTCAGCGACTTCGACCTCCTCACCGGCGTCAGCTTCGCGTCCGGCGGCTGCGGCTTCGACCCCCTCACCGCCGAGCTCGTGGTAACCGATCGTAACCGATCGTCCTCCGTTCCAACGTCTCCGAAGTCCGAACCTGTGGCAGCTCTGCATTCTACAAAATCTAATGTAATTCCTGATTTCCTGGCCATGCCTGCCGTGTCATCAGTCCGTGCTCACCATGGACAACCAGCTGGACCTGTTCAAGGAGTACAAGGAGAAGCTGAAGCGCGTCGCCGGCGCCCACCGGGCCGCCGACATCGTGTCCACGAGCGCGTACCTGGTGGTCACCGGCACCGACGACCTCGCCAACACCTACTTCACCACGCCGTTCCGGCGAGACTACGACCTCGAGTCCTACATCGAGTTCGTCGTGCAGTGCGCCTCCGACTTCATCAAGGTCCGTAGTCTCAGCCAGCTGATGCCGACCGACCGAACACGACGCACGCACCAATGGCACATGTCAACGGCTCACGTCTCTTCTCTGGCTGGCAGAAGCTGTACGGTCTGGGAGCGCGGCGCATCAACGTCGCCGGCGCGCCGCCGATCGGGTGCGTGCCGTCGCAGCGGACCAACGCCGGCGGGCTGGAGCGGGAGTGCGTGTCGCTCTACAACCAGGCCGCCGTCGTGTTCAACACGGCGCTGGAGAAGGAGATCAAGCGGCTCAACGGCAGCGACGAGCTCCCGGCCTCCGTGCTCAAGTACATTGACCTCTACACGCCGCTACTCGACATGATCCAGCGCCCTGACGCCTACGGTGACCTCCTCCTCACGCGCAAATCCAGCCCCAAATCCGCGTGTTTTCGCACGAAAACCGCGCGCTTCGCTTTTAACCTGTCTCCAAACTCCATGTTGTAGGATTCGACGTGATCAACCGGGGGTGCTGTGGCACGGGGGTGTTCGAGGTGACGCTGACGTGCAACCGGTACACGGCGGAGCCCTGCAGCGACCCCAGCAAGTTCCTCTTCTGGGACACCTACCACCTCACGGAGAGAGGCTACAACATCCTCATGGCGCAGATCATAAACCGATACGGGCTGTCATGACAACATTTGAGTATAGTTTGTCCTTGAAGCTGAAGTACAGCTACATCAATATGTGGTCCAATATCATATCCAAGTTTGTATTACGATGAAAATGCACCCCCGGTCCTTCAACTTGGCTCAAGGTGTCATCTAGGTCTCTGAACTTTTAAAGTGATATCTATGAGTCCCTAAAGTTGATAAAAAGTGTCATTTAGGTCCCAAACTTTCAAAGTGATCACCACAGGTCCCTAAACTTGACACAGGGTGTCATCCAGGTCCCAAACACTGTAGATAATTTCAGCACCGAATTTAAAAAAAATCTAATTTCGAGTACTGTAGCTACAATATGTAAAATATTTTAAAATTTGTATTTTTTTCATACGATCTCCGATGAAGATGAGTTTTATATAAAAATTGTAGCTTGTGACGAGATCTATAACTTTCTAGTTTTGAGTTTTTTAATTTGAGGTGTTTAAGACAATCAAAAAAATTAAACAAATTTTTCAGCAGTATATTAATCACGTACAAGCGCGTGTCGTCTTGAAAAAATCATTTCTTATATACTATCAAATTGAGATACTTTCTATACAAAAGTTGTAGCGTTCGACAAGATCTACAACTTTTTAGTTTTAACATTTTTAATTTGAGGTCGTTAAGATTCTAAAAAAAATTAAAACGCTAATTTTGGTTCTTGCACAGTGGTTTTGTATTTTAAATTTTTTTTTAGAATCTTAACGACCTCAAATTAAAAAAGTTAAAACTAGAAAGTTGTAGATCTCATCGAACGCTATAACTTTTGTATATAAAGTATCTCAATTTGATAGTATATAAGAAAGATATAAGTTTTTCAAGACGACACGCGCTTGAACGTGATTAATATACTACTGAAAAATTTTGTTTAATTTTTTTGAGCGTCTTAACCACCTCAAATTAAAACACTCGAAAGTAGAAAGTTGTAGATCTCGTCGCAAGCTACAATATTTATATAAAACTCATCTTCATTGGAGATCGTATGAAAAAAATACAATTTTTGGAATATTTTACAGATTGTAGGTACAATACCTGAAATTAGTTTTTTTTTTAATTCGGTGTTGGAATTATCTACAGTGTTTGAGACCTGGATGACACCCTGTGTCAAGTTTAGGGACCTGCGGTAATCACTTTGAAAGTTTAGGACATAAATGACACATTTTGCCAACTTTAGAGACCCATAGATATTACTTTGAAAGTTCAGAAAGCTAGATAACACCTTAAACCAAATTAAAAGACCGAGGGTGCATTTTCCTCATATATTATCACCTGCACAATTGCTTTTCTGTGTACGATTAGTACAACTGTTACAGTGATGCTAACTTTCTATTCCTAAACGCGACCAGTTTCATCAAAGTATATAAATCAGAACAAGAAGCAATGATAGCTGATAAACCATTTGGCAAACACACACTGAATTCATCCAGGCCTCACAAGTCCTCTGCTCTTGAAAGATCCGATCTGATTTCAAGACAGAAGGTGGAAAAACAATGTCTGCAGAATCCTAAATGATGAAAATAAGTTAAGTGCAGCACTTTTGCATGAAAATGGATATAGATATAAATATGTGCATAAAAAAAGCCCATTTTATTATGTGCTATATACAAACTCATGGAATAAAACAAACTCCATACTTATGACAAGTATAAGACAGTCTAGAACTAGTCTACAACCTGACCTGACCACAATAATCTAAGATGCCAGCTTAGGATCTGGCAGACAAAAATCATACTAGGGGCTTGACATAGATAAACTATACACTATAGATGAAAGCGCTACACTTTTTGGATCTTCAGAGAAGCTTATTCTGTGCCACGGCTTCGCAAAGCTCCTCCTCATATAGTAAAACTCTGGGTGAGGGTGCAGCTTTACACACAGGTCTTGGCAGCCCTGGTGGCACTGAACGTCGGAGACGCTTTGAACGAAAAGGAGTAGAAGACTCCTGGAAGAGAACAGCTGTGATTGGCTTCACATCAACCAGCTTGAGGCGTGAAAGCCGAGCAGCATGTTTTGGAGCCCTTGGTGTCCTTGGGGTGGAAACACGGACGTCCTTGCCATCAATTCTAATCAACATACAATGTTATTGGAAGAGATTAACGAGTTACTAAATCAGCACATCTGTTAAGCAAATAAAATGTGGCTAACCTTAAGAAGGGCCAATGTTCCGTTGGAAGAGGAGTTTTGTTTAGGAGCAACTCCTGTCTGCTTCGATCTGGAGTAGTATAGTTGAAATGGTACTGCCTGGCAAGTTGAACCTAGTTCGCATTTATTAAAAGTGAGCTTGGAAATAGAAATAAAAGGAAGTAGAGGACATGATGACTGCTGAGAATGCAAAATAAACATGTAGAATGTCAAGGATGCAAAAAAAAAAAAAAGAATAAATAGACAGTTGTCATGCAAAAACAGTGACAAAATTGACAAGAACGACTTGCTAGTACATAAGAAGATGAGAAACTACTAAAGGCAGATATCTTACTGCTTTTCGAATCCTTTTTGAAACATGGAAAACAGGCTTCAGTTGGTCATGGTGCAAGCAACACATTATCTTGATCTTTGAAACAAAACAAAGGCAATCAGGTTTACCACAAACATAATGGACACTAAAGTTAACAAAAAGGTGGTAGTTTCAGTTACATACCAGCAAATCAAGTGGAAGTGATTCAAGCCTTGAATCACCATCAAACACAGATGCATCAGGAGTCCTTGGAGTCTTTGGCAATATCTGCCCCTTATTACTACCAAACGGCTCAAAATTGAGTCTTGCAGGGGACAAAATTGGTGTATTACTTTCTAAGAGAACCTCAGGTTTTGGGGGCAACTCCAGCTCATCTTTCACGTTCAACAGAATCCTTTTCTTCCCGATATCCCTGCTTGTACTCCTACTATAACGAATCTGAGCCAGGGCACCAGGTTTCAAGTACTTGTTCTTTGCATGTTTCACCCGTTTCTTCTGCTTCAATGTCACTGATCCAGACCCCATGGTGATTGCTATTCGCGCTAAAATTAGAAGTGGCAAGTGTTGCAGAACTTCGATTCTTTTCCAGTTTCATCTCAGCTTCAACAAAAGAGAAATTAAGAGATTAGGATAACTGTAAAAACAATCAGTGTCACAAAGCTTTTTAAGAAATCAGTCGCTTTAGATAAATCCAAGTTCCACATGATGGTTAACTATACTGAAAAACGCCCAGACAGAACAATTGCTCTGTATTAACTATAATGAAAAAGAAAAACATAGAAAGAACAGAGCTTATGTGTTCACATATGTATCAATCATTTAACAAAACTGTTAGCCCCTTTTCTGAAAAAGAAATACCGCAAAGACTCCAATATCAACTTGGCATAGACAAATAATTGCTTGATATTGATATATTTATGGAACTAGAATTACCGATATCAACTTGACATAGCTAAACAGGAGTGCAAACCCAATAAACAAGGTCGTACTGGGAAACACATGGGCGAATCATAGACACAACATCACACAGCAAAATTTCTAGAAATGAAGTCTTGCAAATTACTTAAAAGAACAATGAGGTGACTGTTTATTTATACTCTGCGGGATTTTTTTTCCTGGGGAGATCTGGACATCGATAAAGACTATCGCAAGCACAATATTTTCATATCAAAGATCAAAATCTTCCATTTTACTCCTTGTCAAGCACATGCACAAACAAGGCAGATATACACAAGCAAAGATAAATGTGTAAAACATGGTCTAGCTGAATAAATAGTAGAAAAGCTTTTAAAGATTTGACGCAACTTGTAGCGTCGATTAAATGTTTAATCATGGAATAGTAGTAGTAGTGGTCTTGAGCAGTAGTTAATGAGTTTCCTTGGCTAATAGTACTAGTATTAAGGACCAGTTTGGATGCAAAGGGCTAATCGTTAACTGCTAAAAATGAGTAAGCTGATCAAAACAGGCAAACTAACAGGTATGCTAAAAATTATCCTGAGCACCTGGCTAGTTGTTCGGCCATTAACGGCACAGCCAGCTAACAAGAGTCAATAGACCATCGATAGGGATGTATGGACCTGATAGTCAAGTCTCTAGAGACGCTTAGCTGGATATCTTTTTTACCTTTTTAGCTGTCAATAGCTGATCAAAACATACGCAACTATAGTACAATACTTTTCTGTAGCAGCAATTAAATGTTCGATCCATGGTTTGGTTACTTGCATCCTAATTTTGAACTGAGCACCCTAAGTAACTGAAAAAGCTCACAGTTACTATGACTTGTTACCATGTACACATCAAGTAGAACTTCAGCGGGGGGAAAGATTGTGAGATGCGAAGACAACTTTGCCGCCAAAAAAGAAAATAGATTCAAAATCTACCAGAGATCTGGAGGGCCCAGCAACTACATGAAATCCGCGCCCCCAGCATCTCCACAGGGCCCAGCCGAATCTCGCAGCAGCAGATCTCGAAGGTCGGGACTCTAAAAAAGAGTCGAGAAGCAGCAGACGCGGCCTCATCCATCCAATCCGGTCGCAAACCAACCGCACTTGAAGACGCGAGGCCGCGCAAGGGTAGTAGAGCTAAAGACGCCGTGTTTGGAGTAGTAGTAGCATGAGCGGAAGCATGAACGGAGGGAGGGACCGAATGGTTTACCTGAAAGCAGGCCGCGCAGCTCAGGAGGAGGACCCAGCGGCTCCTCCCATCTTCTTGCCAAGGGGGGGAAGGGGAACCGAGCGCGAGCTGGATGTTGCCTGACACCGCCTGCGAGCGCGAGCGAGCTGCTGGCTGCTCCCTGACACCACCGCCGGCGAGCGCGAGCGGGAGCGGGGGATGAATCAACGGGCGCCGCAACCGCAGGCGGTATCGCAATAAATTTTCTCCCCTATTCCCCTGTTTTGCTTAATGCTGGAGAGAGAGAGTGGGGAAGAGGAACGGCGCTTTTGTACCAAGTCGGGGCGAGGTGGAGGGAAAACCGAAAATTTTCGGCGGGGGTTGGCGCCAAAACCAGGCGCAGAGCTGCGGAGTACGCGGAGCTGGACCGGACCGGGACCCGCCGCCAGGGTAGCTGGGTACGGGGGTTCATCTAGGGGCGCGGGACAGCCGTACGTGCGCCGTGCGCGCGGATGCGGCGGGGGGAATCCCGATGCCGAGACGACGCCGCCTTCCAAAACCGAGCAAACGGAGCTCGTTCGGCGCCCCTCTGACGAGCGGGGCCCGCCTCAACGGCGTTAGTTGCCCCAGGTGGACGTGGAGGAGACCGACGTCCCAGGCGACTGTCTGGCGAGATGGGACCACGACGCAGCGCAGGTGTCTGCGGCGCGGAAACCGTGGGGCTCAGCGGGGTCGTCGGCGGTCGGCGGGATTCGATTCCCAACTTTTCAGGGGTTCGGTTCTCGGTTCGGTTCGCTTGGTTACCGATGAAATTCGGTTTCTACAAAATAGGAACCAATCGGTTCTAAAAAAATTTAAAAACCGAGCATTTCGGTTCGGTTTCAGTTATAACCAAACTAACCGAAATTTTTTAAAAGACCTCAAGACAATAATAAATATACGTGTTCTAAAATAAATTTATACAACACTATATTTATTTTTAATCATAATAATGTATAAGAAAACAATAGCAATATACTAACAAGAATATATAGTAGTTCATATATAAAACATTACACATTAACCAAATATAACCTTACAAAATACAAGTAAGTGAAGTATAATTCATATAATTCGGTTCTTTCTGTTAATTCGGTTAACCGAGACTAGGAACCGAATTTTCTTCGGTTATTAGAAACTGGAATTTTTGGTTCGGTTATTTCGGTTTTGGTTCTCGGTTATTTCAGTTCGGTTCTCGGTTATTTTTTCCCAGGGCTACCGACTTCTCTGTCGGTGTGCAGTGGGAGGGCAATGCGTACGAATCGGCATCGTGCCAGGACCGGGTGTGTGGTTGGGTCCGAGCTTATGAGTGTGTGTTTTAAACTTCCATTAATAAATACCATAATAGTATATGCTCCTTCCATTCCAAATTATAAGGCATTGCAAAAATCTTGAGAGTCAAAGCATTTCAAATTTAACCAAAATTATATATAGAAATATGAAGATTTATGACACCAAATAAACATACTATAAAAATATATTTGTTGAAGAATCTAATGATACTTAGTTGATATTATTATATTATTATATAAATTTGGTTAAAGTTAAAATGTTTTGACTTTCCAAGATTCTCGTAATGACTAACAATTTGGGATGGAGCGAGTATTGATGTGACTACTTTTCCAATTGATGGGCACTGCCACTAGTAGCTCCGGGTCTCTCTACAAATTATTACGGGCGCCTTTGGTAAGGTTTGGCTCTTATGGCAACGTCCGACAAATAAACAGTTTTGGCCCCATTGATTTGGCCTGGGAAATGTATGGAGGCATGATAAAAAAAAAAACCGCCGTTTTCTAGCTAGATGTAAATACATAGCACTTCCATATGGTTCCTACGGATACGGGATATCTACTTCCTTCGATGTGTTGGATCATGCTCTACCATCCACAGGGTTTGTAAGTACAAAGCTGGATGACTACAGTTTGAAAGGTACTTACATTTCATATTAGTATGTTAGCATCTACAAGAATATCTCTAAAATTCACTCTTAAAATTACTTATTTAGAGAGTCATTTAAATAAAAATCATTTTCTATATATTATCACTATCCAATAGTTTTTATATATGTTTTTCATATTCTTTTTTTTTCAAACAATGTTCTGTGTGTTCTATAGAGCCATTCTCGCTCTCTATTTTTTGTCTTTTTGGCTAGCGAGAAATCCGAAATAGAGGATGGTTATATTTAGATAACCAATTAAAGAATATGTTGGATAGTGTTTTTCTAGCACAATCTCTATTATATCATTAGGAAGCATTTAGAGAGTTTCTTGCTCTTAATTCGTATTTGTTGAATTAAAAGAGATCATTAAAGATATGTGTCTTTGTGCGAAATAATAGACTAGTAGGTACAAAGTGCTTCTTTGGTTCGTATCATGAAGTCATCCGATCCAACCACCGAACTTAATTAAAAGAGTAAAATGTATCATAGGTCCTTAATTTTGGTGGATTCTTACTCCTTGAACTAAAAAAATGATCATCTGAATCCTCAATGTATTATGGACCATCATTTGGGTCCTCCAACTAAAAAAATGACTATATAGGTCCAACTAATGTTACACTAGAGTAGAGGTCCATATCCACCGACGAGCTACTAGCTGCCTAGCTTCTGATGTCACTGCTGCTCAATCCCTCTCTCATCCCAGGCACTTAGCAAGCGAACAAGTGTTGCTGCATGTTTTGGACCCTACTAGTTAATCATCTTCTAGTTCTTCTGATCCTAGCTATTTCTATCATCACCAATGGGTGAATCGAGGGCAGGTGATGCTGGAGGTGGCAGGCACATCTACCTGCAGCCTGCACCCATGATGTCCACTGCGAGGACAGGCTATTGGGCAGTGGCACATTCTATCTGGTGCTCCCGTGGACAGCATGTCCGTCTCCCGCAGGGTTATGACACGGTGACTGTCGTGTCACTAGCCACGCTCTCTTACAACTGGCACAGGCAGGCTACTGGCTTAGAGAGGGGGTTGTCTCGAGTGACGGAGCCAGCGGGGGGCTAGGGGGCTCTAACCCCTACCGTCGGTGAACCTATATATTTCTTGTACATTTTTTATAAAATTTATAGAATTTTTAAAGGATAGGAGAGGTATTTTAAAAGGGTATGAGAGACTGAAAATACGATCTAAAAAGTGAAGAAGACAATATTCACGATTTGTACTTAAATTAAGATTAAATTAGTCTAGTGCAGCTCCTCCTAAATATTTTCCTAACTTCGTCCCTGGTTGTCTCCGTCCATCACAGGACTCGGGAGGCCTGATGGATACATTCTCCATCCCGAGCCAGCGAAAGCAGGTTGGCTGTAGCACAAGAACAGCAGCTCGACATCAAAAATCAAGCATAGTTGCACTGTGGTTCGACAGCCCACTAGTGATCGCGTTGGCTAGTATTAGTTTAAGGACATAAATGGTCATATTTTTAGTTGGAGGATCTAGGCGATAGTTCACAATAAATTGAGGACATGGTTTTTTTAGTTGGAGGACCAAGTGCGAATCGATAAAAAGTTGACCCGTGATGCATTTTACTCTAATCAAAACATTTTGTTTGCATATTGGAACGGAGTCATCCGTCACCAGGCCACTCCGTCCTAGTCCGGTCCCTAGGCAAATTATCTCGGACCACTTCATTTCTTTGTAAAGGGCTGGACGACCTAATTCCTTTCCATGCTGCACCATTCCATTTCGGATTAGTTCCATCTCCAAACCAAACACGTTAAAAGTTTATCTCGCTTTTATGCTGGTACTTACTCTCTCCAAGTAGTCGACTAATGTATGATGCCATATTTCGCTTCAGCTAGATTCAGCTTACTTTCAGTCACAGAACAGTATTTTCCTCTCACAATAATTTAGTCGTAAAATTCAGTCTAGCTAAATTTCAGCTCGGCCGAACAAAGTGACTCGCAGAATTGTGTTGATGCTCCATTTAGCTTCATGACATTGCAAATAAATTACTAGTGGCATAGCCGTAGGCAACAACTATGGTGTACTGATTGCTCGCTCCACTAGTATTAGCCGCAACTAGCACATATGATTAATTTGTAGGTGTTACACAGTGAACCAACTTGCAGCCTGTAGGTTGGCTGGATCATACTGTATACTGTAGAGTCCAGTAAATCAGCCAGGAAGACAGAGCCCACCGTCGTTTGGTGTGGCTGTGCTCTGGATTTGGAGTTCTGGACTCCGGAATTTGGCCTATGATCACTTTTGGTCGCCTGATCGCACCAGTCATGACGTGAGTTGTATCTCCCAATTTTCAAACCTACTATCTCTAACAGCCCATACTCAAATTGGAGACCCACTGGGTTATGTACAGTAAAAAGGCCCGGTACCCAAAACTTCCCTTCTCCAACAACCAGAGCCCATTTTCTCTTCCACCGGTTCACCTCGTCTTCCTGCCTTGCGCCGCCTCCATCGCGCCCTCTTCCACGGCGCGAGAAACACCAAAAGTCGCCGCTTCCCCGCGCCTCCTCCACCACGTGGCTCCTCAAATCTCAGCAGCGGCGGGCTCCCCAAGCTTGTGCCCCACACCTCCTCCGCGCAGCCCCCTAGGTCTCCGCGCCATCCTCGATGGCAGGGGACTCTCCCTGCTAGGCTGCTCCATGACGACGGCGCCGGGGACGTCTACCGCAACTTCCTCGCGCTCTCCCTCCCGCCACCCGGCGCCGTTGCGCCCCCTGGACCTGCCAGGCACTGCCGTGGGCTCGCCTCGTCGCGCCCTGCCGTCTCCTATGGGCCCACCAACGCCAGACAATGCGTCGTTGATAGAGAGGACACAATTTTGCCTCTCGGTTCTGTTCGTAGGCAAAATGCCTCTTCAGTTTGCCTCTTCCGTTGGAGCTCATTTTCTGTACGCAAAACTACTGTAGGTGAGGCATTTTGAGTTTGGGTCATCTTTTGCATCATCCGTTGGAGATAGCCTCACTATATTAAAAATTGGGTAGATGAGTTTTGTTGGGAGAGGCTTTAAACTTTCACCATCCCTATCCTTTCGATTGTCTTTTTGTTAAGAACGTTAAGGGCCCCGCCGGCTCCCATGGTCGGGGCGAAAGGATGCATTTTCCTTTTGTTGGGAGTAACCCTTCCGTGTTCACCCAATCGTTTGTCGTTTCGACGATGTCGGGTGAGCGGAAGGGACGCCCCGACTCCTGCTTACCGTGGCCCTTTCGCCTCGCTTACGTTTTCTTCGTAGAAGTTGTCTCGTTCGTGCTGAATGCTGGTATTCAATTTGTCTAGGTTTTCATCAAGAAAGACATTATGCCTTTTGTAGGTCAACCTTTTTGCTATGGGAGAGACAGGAATAGCACGCCTCCACCGCTGAGGCCCCACACCAAGGTCAGGAAGCGTGCTGGGGAGGAAGGAAAGGCCCAACTGCGGAGGTGCTACCCAGGGAAGGTTCTAAATGGATCGGACCATAATTGCGTTGAATATGCCCCCTGCGTGGGTGGTTGGATGGGCAGTTCTGGCCCATGTAAAATATCTGGGCTTATATAAATAACGCTCTATGAGAGTTCGTAAGGGGGAGGTTCCATTAAATGAAAACCTATTTCCCTCAGCACCGTATTTCGTTTACACGCTCCTTTCACCATTTTCGGTGCTTCTGGTAGTTCAAGCATCAACCCCATGTTCAAAGGCTAAGGCATAGAACAACAAGTTTCATTCTCATCAAATTCATTTCATCCTTGAAATGTTTATAATCTCTTTTCATGTATTTCATGTCATATTAGCTCATTTAATGCCATAAAACTCTGATGAAACTCCTGCTAAGATCATGTTTGACATAGCTTAACTTTACTAGTGAAATTATTTTTTTTATAAAAAATAGCATTATGAGCAATTTTTTTTTTGGTGAAACTGAGTTATTTTAAAAATTATTTGGTAAAATAGTCTCAACCAACAACTTTAACATGGTTGAGAGTGAGAAAGTGAGAAACAAGGGATAAAGTTAAGCTATTTTTTTTTATTTTTATGTCAACTCATCCCTTGGTGAAAAGAGGGGAAAACAACTCAACCATAAACAAAAAAATGTTTGGAAAAAAAAAACTCACAACAGGCTGATGTGAGTTGTAACAAGCATGCAGTCGAGAACTTGAGACTGGCCAGGCCCAGGCGATGCGGTTCGTTCTGAAGTGCCCGATTTAACCTTGAACAGGAACCACCTTGGCAACAGCATAGGAGTCTGCAGTCCATCGTTTGTGCCTCATGCTGTGGTACAATACATTCAAAAGCATGGCACTGATCCGACACAATCCTTGCATTGCATGGCATTCGAGCTCCACGAACAAAGACAGCCCCCTGAAGAAAAGAAGTTGGGCCATCCATGGCCACCTTCGTCTACCTCAAGACAAAATGCCGACACGGCATGACCGGGGAAAGAAACCAGAACCCAAAGAAAGCAAAAGCAAAAGACACCGAAAGAAAAAGGCGGGGGCATGAGAGAATAAAGGCGGGAATTGAATTTGAAGCAGCCTTCTCTTGCAACAATTAGCAAGATCTCGTATTCTTCTCTTCCAACAGCTCTCCGCTTGTTACCGAGGCCTCGCGGCGGCCGCTGGCTGCTCCATGGCCTCTTCCTCGTCCTCACCCTCCAACCCCGCATCGCCACAGCCGCCGCCTCTGCTGCTGCCGCCGCCGGAGCCGGCGTCCACACCCACGCTTCCACCGCCGCTGCCGGAGGCCAGGAGCAGGCCCAGGCCGAGACCCACCGTCGCCGATGGCGTCCGCGGCCTGCTCAGGTCCGGCGAGGCGCTCATCCGCGCCGTCTTCTTCTCGGGTAACTCCGGCCAGCCGCCGCGCCTTCCCGTGAAGCATCAGCAGCATCACCTTCACCACCAGCAGCCGCAGCACCCGCAGCACCGCCCAGTATGCTCTCCACCTCCCCTTCTTAGGAATTCATTATGACCTGTGAAACTACTAGTGATTAGTGACTAGCATTGACCATCTGATTTTCATGCCGCCACCGAACTGTGCTTCAACTTCTGTCATTTTAATATCCATGGATTGCTCCTCGCCACAGGATCTGAACTTGACACGAGTTCATATGTCCTGCTGCACCTTTTCCATGGTTGCTGTTCTCATGTGGTTTGTGCGCATTTAAATAGCAGTTTCTGTAAATCCAGAACAGTTTGAATGATGAAATTTCCATAGCAGTAGGCAAATTTTTAAATGGAATTTACTAAGCTATTACTTCAGATATTATAACTGCTAAACTGCAAGCTGCATGTGCGCTCTACAGAGTTATCTTGGCTTTGCACATTGGTTTGTTGGAACCATCGACTTTAAGCTGCATGTATCTCTGATATCATTATCTAAAAAAAAAAATTGTATCTCTGATATTAGGTCAGATGATCAATATACTAACGTTTGCAGTGCATCTGTTGAGTGAACTGCAAACATGCATAAGTAATTGCTTCTTACATAACCTGCACTTAACAAACAATCAAACATCATTAGTTAGTCCAAGTGGGCATTCTTTCCTCCTTGATCTGTGTTCTTACTTCAAAAGTGGCTCACTGCTTCTTTTTTTACCGCAGGGTGATATCATGAAGCGTCTACAACAAGAAACATTTCCCGATGTCATGAAGTTCATGGAGAAACATGATCAGATCGAACACATCATTTCGTTATATAAAACTGTCAAGGGGTTTGAGTCCCTAGATCTTCCTATCCATGCCAAAATAGCACTTGATGTGGTTGCGGCACTGTTTCTTGTTGACGGTAATGAATTCGAACAAGCAAAAGCAACCCTTGACAAGGTGGGGAGAAGAACAGGCCTCGGTTCAAGGTTCGTCTTTGAGTCAAAGACCAGGGGCAAAGACACCATTGCTGCAGAGCTCTCAACCCAGCTTGGAGCAGGTGGCCATTTGGGGAGATCTGTAGAGCTGACTAGGCTGCAGTACAATGCCCGGATCAACAAATGGCTGTCGATGACCTTAGTCCCGTTTGGAGCCCGGTGCAACAACTTCTTGCATAATTCAAGCATGATTCAGGTATGTGTCCCTTTCTGCTGCAAGCATTGGTACAGCTGTTACTTTCCTTGGACAAAACTGAACCATGTAGTAACTTGACTGGTGAAATCATGAAATTTGCTGACAGAATCTTCAGAGTCAAGCATCTTTTGACGGTCCACCTTCATTTTTGGAGCATCATAACTGCGGAGCTGGTTTGAGAATCGAAGGATCCAAATTCACCGCCTCCTTTGCTGAGCTAATCTTCGGTTCAGGAGTCGTAGACAGTGGGGGCGGAGGAACTAACCGCATGACAACAATCGGGCATGTTTCCTGCAAACCAGCCAATGATGTCAAGCTCAGTTTGTCGGGAATTTGGCAGGTCCCCTCATTGTCGCCTCAGTTCAACAATCTTGGCATCCTTGCTATTCCACTAGGCAGCCTAAAACCAAAAAACCCCACCACAAGCGTTCCAGAACATACCGAATTTAGTGTGAAGGTCAACAATCAGACTGGTGTCAGTACCACTTCACACACCCTAGTAGCAGTTCAAGGTGCCTCTCCCGCTGTGCAGCTACCACATTCGATGGCGCTGCTGGTAGACTGCGAGCTGTATGAAACTCTCAAGACAGAAGGTTGGTTTCAGATGGAGAGGTCCAACCATGGGCCAGTGTGCTGGGGCTTTACCTTGTCCGACATCCCGGATAATGAACTCGGTTGGGGCGTGAAGGTGAGCGGCGGCGCAGCTGAAGAGAAGAGGAGGAAGAATGAGCTGCAGCACCTGGAACTGGAAGGATTCCTCAACTTCAACCTTGGTAAGGGCGCGAAGCTGCAACCAGGACTTGTGTATGCCAAAATGGAGGGTAAGATGACGCCAGCGCTGTTTCTGCGCTCGTCATGGGTCATGTGATTTCATCCTTAGAGCATTATGGTTTCTGGTTGTGAGAGCTATCTTCTAATTCGTCTTTTTTGGTCAACCGTTCACCGCCGTGACATTGTTTCAGCTAATAAACATTTTGACTGACATCCTTGGAGTTTACTTTGAAACCCCACAACAGCATTGTTTTGTGATTTTCTGTCTAAGGATTATGGTACTTGTTCTACAGGGCAAAAGGATCATAATTATCATAATACTTATACAGGTTTAACTAATTTTGCAGTGCCCAACAAAGCGCCACACCCACAGAGCACACACCAAGTATAAAATCTGAAAATTAGACTGCAGAACAAACTGAGCAAGACAAAGATGTACATCCAAACAACGAACTTGCAACCACAACCGTCTTCACAATTGCCCACATAGAGGCAGAGGCAGGCAAATGCAAAGGGCGAGCCAGCATACTAATTGAGAAACAACTAACATATTAAATAACTGGGCAAGATTTGCAAGTAATAAGATGATATAAGTTCTCCCAGGCTTGGAATCGAAACTAGTGATGCCTTAAACTGAACACAGTGTGCAAGAAGCATAGCACTTTCTGGACTCTGGTGATGAAAACCAGTTGAACAAAACATCCATCCATCCACAATTCGCACCAAAACTTTCAGAGACCCAGTTTGCATTGACTTCCCACAAACTGATCTATGTATTGATCTTCCTACTTGACATCAAAATCATTGTTCCTATTTCTTCTGCTAACCACCCAGAACCGCAGCAGGAGTGCAGGACTAACCAATCCAATGTAAGCTAAGCCAGATGAAGCGTGGTTCAATCCTCGAATGCCCAGGCGTTCTCCCTCCTGACCTCGGCCTCCTCCTCCTTCGTGTAGTCGTTCTCGATATCCAAGGCAACGCGAATCTCGTCAGGCGTCTTGCCCCTCATCTTGTCCGCTACGGCCGTGCAGCCCAGGTCGACCAGGTCTTCGATGGCCATTAAGTTGGCAACCTGCAGCGCAGAACCACACAAGTCATCACGGATTGCACAGGCCGAGGTTGCTCAGATTCATCAGGCAAACCCAAGGCAGGTATATCAATTTTCGTTTCATCTAACAGCAGTACCACTCCGAAGTTCGCTTCGATCCGAAGAAGGAAAGGGAAGCATCGACCAGTGGCGGTGGGTTGCTTACGATGAGGAGGTTGAAGAGGGTGGCGTTGTCGGGGAGGTCGCTGATGAACTTGCGGTCCCAAGCCTCGAGGCCTTTCTGGTCGGGGTCGAGCTGGGTGACGGGCGTGAAGGCGTGCGTGACGGGCGTGAAGTCGATGGGGAAGGGCGGGAACGGGCCGCCGAGCCTCGCCGCGGAGGCCACGGGGTCGTAGTGCGGCCCGTGCTTCTCGCAGTAGGCCGCCACCAGGCGGAGGATGCTGGCGGCGGCGTCCTTGATGGGGATGGGACCATCCGCGCAGCCGTCCTCCATCATGTGGTGGAGCATCGTCGACATCCGCGCCGCGGAGCGCGACAGCCGCACCTCCGTGCCGCATACCGCCACCAGCCGTAGGTCGCTGTCGCCGCCGCCGACCTCGACGCCTTCCCCTCCTGCCATGTGCTGCTCCTGCTCCGTCGTCGCCGCGTCGGTGGCCGGGGGAGCCATGGCTTTGGGGGATTGCGGTTTCACGGTGAATATGTGGGAGGAGGAGAGGAACGGGGCCCGGGGGTTTACGGGTTTTGTTACTTGGGCGTGGGTGGAGCGCGTTCTGGTCGGTCCCGACCCGGTCGGTTTCCTCACCGGGGGTCGAGATGGTTTCAGTAATTCAGTTCCATTTTTTTTAAATGCATCACATGTATTAATCTTTACGCAAAGGCAAATCGCCAGATACTATATCCATTACATATGATGGAACTTCACTCATGTAAATACATGAGCCAGGATCTAAAACATAAGTACCGTAGACCGCTAAACACTCAGCTACCTTATTACAGTTTCTATTACACAACGAGACATTACAAAAGAAAACTCTGATTGTATCATGTCTCGAATATTGAACACCAAAACCCTAATACTACTTCGATCTACTTAAGGGTTGTTGCCAGAACCATGGCGTTTGTTTCTAAAACGATTTGGGACATACCTAACTGAGTTGCATGAATAATGCTCTTATAGGCTGCAATTGCCTCGTCATGTAAGGCCGATGAAGCATGCCGAATATTCCCAGCTCCAACTACCAATATCTCTCCATTCATATTTCTCACCACAAAACCCCATTCTCCAGATCTTTTATCTGGATCAAAAGAACCATCTGAATTGAATTTATAAATGTTCTTTGGGGAGGTGTCCATGAAACTTGAGGTACAGGTTTTACCCTCTCTTAAGTCTCATCTAGCTTTTTAAATTGCATGAGAAAGAAAGAAACAGATCCACAAATTTCAGTTGCCGTTGGCATCCTCCCACCATCATTAGCCTTATTTCTTGCCAACCACCATCTTCAAAGAAAAACAAATACTTTTAATTGTATATTATTCTGTAGTATCCAGATCTTGTTAAGGCAACTTACCAATTCAGATATGATGTCTTCCATATTCAAAAGGTGCTAGCATATTTTAACAAATTTGCATTTTAAAAAGATGTGCTCACAATCCTCGTCCAACCTGCTACAAATAGGACAGATAGTATCCAATTTCACTCCACGTCTAGCCAAATTTCTTCTCACAGGAAGGCTGCTATGTGCTAAACGCCATATAAAAATTTAAACTTTATTAGGGACTTTGAGTTGCCAAATCTTGATCCATTTAAAATCCGACTCCCCTCTATTTGCACTTACAGAACTAGAAGCATCTTATCCTGTCAGAGCATCTCCAGTAATTCAGTTTCGGTGGGACTGAAGACGTGACTTGTGTCGTCTCAAAAAAAAAAGACATAATTATAGGATTCACAACAGTCATTCTAGAGCTTAAGTTTAGGTGAATTTACAGTTAATAATATTAGTGTCTATGTGTCCAATAAATTAATTTTAAAATATATTCTCTACCATGGATGTTAATCCTCTAGTCTAGTTAGAGGAGGTCTCGGGTTTGACTCCCCGTTACAGGTCAGGATTAAAAAAAATTTGTGGCCGTCTCACATAGGCTACTACATCGCTGTGTATTGGTGGGATAGAGGTTTACAGGTTTCTCAACATGTCTAGGCAGGCCCTCTACATCATTTGCTTGCAGTGAATGAAAACGGTAAGAAACATCGAAAATATACTTGCCACGAGCAATGGATGTTTCTCAACATGTCTAGACAGCCCTCTATATCAGCGCTTATTTTCAGTTTTGGAACAGTGTTTTCTCTCACAACAAATCAACATTAGCCAAAATCAACGCTTATTTTTAGTTCCAGCGTCCTGAGTTCGGAGTCCCCGACCTGGCCGGTTAGGTGTCCTCACGGGGTTTGGACGGTTTCAGTTTCGGTGGGAGACGTGATTTGTGTATGTATAACTGTGTAGGGTGTGTACAAATAGTTGTTTCTGTTTTTCATAATTTTAATGGAAAATAAAATCAGAAATGATATCGCAAAGCACCGAATGAACAACATCTCCCGGTCCCACTTGATTCAAGTGGTAAACAAATGCAAAGTTAGTATTACGGGAACATGTAATACAGCTAGTATTAGTCGGTGATCAATAATTCATGGTAAAAAAATACTATAACAGAGCGTCATGCATGTCATCATAAAATTTTTAAAGTAGTTCATCGCAAGTCCATTATACCCATTTGATTAGTTCTTAGATCTGACTTATGGAATTTACTTTTATAGATGATAAAAGAAGGATTAGAAACAAATAAGGTGGGACCAGGTAGGTTTTTAGATGTTTGGGTGGTTGGTATGCCTTCCTTGACACGGCAACCAACATTCGAATGTACACATCAGGTCTTTGTGATCTTTGACTGTACTGAATACTGATATATTGAGAGGCTTGGGCCATGTTCATCCTTTATTATGGTTTATATGGAGTATCTTGGTTTGCTTATTCACGATCCTTCCACTGTACAGAAACTGAGAAAGAAATTTCTTGATCCGTGCGCAGGCGTTCGCCTCAGTGCCTTCAGTCGTTCTTGGGCGCCTGCCCACCGCCAGGCTGCTTGTTCTTGGCGAACGCGACGAGCCAGAGGAGGACGACGGCGAGCACGACGTTCAGGACCACCTGCCGGTGCCTGCTGAGGCCCCTGGCGAGCCGCCGCAGCGGGTGGTGCTCGCCGTCGCCGTGTCGCCGCGCCGCCGCGCCGCCGATGATGTTCCAGCGGCAGCCACGGTGGCCGTCGTCGCTGGTCTCGTCCTCTCCTCGCAGCGCGTCCTCGTACACCTCGGCCCGCTGCTGCTCGTGCTCGGTGCCCCACCTGGCGGCGGCGCTGGTGGCGGTGGCGCCGCGCGGCACCTGGATGTAGAGCATGCCCTTGTCTAGCTGGACGGTGATCGCGGCGGGGTCGCCGACGTCGCAGCCTGCGGGGAGGTCGAACCGCTTGGTGAAGTGGCACCACTGCCTGCCGCCGTCGACGGCGCGCTCGCCGCTGACCTTGAGGCTCCCCGACGGCTCCACCTGCACCTTCAGCTGCTCCTTGCTGAACCCTGACATATGTATCGATGACGGTGACATGATGGATTCCGTTCAGTGCAGCTAATGATTTGTCGCCAAATTATTGAGATATGATGGTGCGAGTGGCGGCGCCGTGGTACCTGTGACGTCCACCACGAGCACGTTGAACTCGCGGCCGTGCACCCACTCGCTGTGCGGGTCGATCTCCGCGAGGACGCGAGGCCGACGCGCCGCCGCTTCCATTTCTATTTCTATTTCTTGTGTGCTTTCTTCTTTTCTTCTTGATGTCCTTGTCCCAGTGCTCGTCGCTCGCTTGAATGAATCTGAAACGAGAGCCTGCACTGCCTTATATAGACGGGTTCGATCGGGCGGGGTGGTAAAAAATTGGGACGTGAGGTCTAAGCTATCCTGCCTATTGTCAGCCTATTCCGGGAAGAGAGATGAATGAAGGAAAGTAAAGGATACCTGACCCAGGCACCATGCGCATCAATGGGCCTGCTGTGTTGGGTAATAAGGGATCTCCCATGCTTTGCTTCTGTCTACTGTGCACCAGGATTTTGCTTCACCCCGAAGCTGATGCTATTCATATCTTCGGCGCAATAATTTCCACTTATGTTTTAAATAGCGGGTTACACCGAATAGCGGCGATCCTCCACAACAAGCTTATAGCGGGGCTATAACGGGGTAAAATGAGGCTATAGTGGAAATTTAAACATAAATTCATTTAGCGGCAACATGCTCAAAAGGCTATATTGAGGCTATAGCCGGCTATTTGAAACTAATTTATGGTCACCTATTTTACTAGAAGAATGCCCAGTACGGTTCTGCAAGATTTTCTTACAAATAAATTAAACCGTTTCATGGATGAGTTAACCTACATGTTTTAACATGCATTCTTATCAAAAGTAGGCAAGGTAACCAAAGAATCCGATAAAAACTAACACAATTAGATCGAATTACAGATGATGGAAGGACAAAACAATATATGGACTTCTTCTATAGTTCTCATACATTCAAATTACAATAGTAACTTTGCTCAGTGGTCAGTGCACATGACACGGATAGTTTGTCCCTCTTATATTTTAGGTGCCTAGATTTTAAAGTAATTTTAGGCAACACGCTTGTACTACTTACTAACTAGTACATGTAAATTGTTAGTTTTGTAATTTGTTATTTATCTTTGTGTCATACCATATTAAATTTTTGTCCTTGTTTTCCCATACAAAATAATTGTTAATTGTTAATTATCTTTGTGCCAACAAAAATCAAATTTTGTGGGTTTCTGGTTTCTCTAACAAATTTTTTTATTCTTGGTACAAAAATTATAGTGAATGAAATTTATGATTTTAATACAAAATATATGAAATAGTCGTGGCCTGAAAGGAAACTAAATTTTAGGCACATAAATTTTAGGAATCCCATAGTTTGCATTAAGAGGTTAGAAGCTAGTGGGATGACATGGCTCTTACTAGAGCATGTGTTGATAGTTAGTAGAAGAATGATACGAATGGTCTGTATGTTGAGATAGAACCTGTATTATAGTGGGGATTAGCTTCATAGGAGATATAGATACCTAGATGTACAATGTTTTAGGTTTTTCATAACTCAATCTCTTCAAATTTGGAAAAAAAAAACTTGGGCTACGGGGGAAGACACCCTCAAATTAGCTTAAGGTAGAAGACATCTCAGCGGCCCAAGAAAACCTCCAAACCCCATGGCCCATCCGCATATAAGGACCCGTTATCCGATGAGAGGGTCATTCCTTTACCTATGCTTTGGGAACATGGGACAGACGTGGCTTTCTTTTTTCCGAACTGTCGACTAGAAATTCGTCTGACCAAGGATTTGAATTCTGATCACAGAGGACACTATCCGAAGACTTGATCAACTGACCAAGTTTGAACAAATCTCTACCTAATATTAAAACGTAAAGCTTTTTTCAACTAGCTATTTCTATAAAAAAAATACCACTATATTGGTTTTTAATACGTAAACACTATTGATGCTATTCCAATTTTAACTATATGAACAAAATTTATATTACTAAAACTTAGTTCCGTGGATGGTTCAATTGATGAAACAGTAAACTAAGACCTTGACTTGACCCAAACTAACCATCTTTATTTTCTCTTTAACTCGAACAAACTAATAGTGCCCTCAAATTAGGTAAAGTCAATCTAAAAAGTTCACTTAAGGACTTTGCATAACTCATACTCCTGGCGCCAGTGATCCCCTACCCAGCAAAGGTGACAAAAATTGGAGCTTGTTGGTTAACTTTAGCTAGCCAGGTCTAGCAGATCTTTTTTTTTTTTAGGAAACGGATGAAGGGGCCAAGGAGGGTGGACTTCTCAGGTTTGTGTCTACACCTAGGCGACCCTCCTTGGCCCACTTCTCAGGTTTGTGTCTACACCTAGGCGACCCTCCTTGGCCCCTTCATCAGTTTATAAAAAAAATACCACTATATTGGAAGAAGCTTTCATTGTGTGAGGTAGTGTCTAGATTTTTTGTGATGTGCCTTTCTTGGACAGCGTACATAATTTCTATCATAGGGCTGCCCTAAGTTAATTAGTTTATTTTTTCACTCCAATTCAATTCAACACAAGTGGATTTAATTGTTCACCCCAATTCAGTTCAACACAAGTGGATAGACGTGGGTTCCATGGCATTGCTTTTGTGGGTCCCATGAAGTACCCAACGAATCGACTCGACGTATTCCTATTGTAAGGAACACATAATTGATGACATAAATATAAGCTAAGCTTGTTTGGAATGAAGGAATATAAAATAGAGGAAATGAAGAGAACACAATAATAAAAAATGAGTGTATGTAGAGTACCCAACGAATCAAATCGACGTATCCCTATTGTAAGGAACACATAATAGATGACATAAATATAATCTAGGGCTTGCTTAGAATAGATGAATATAAAATAGAGGAATAGAAGAGAACACAGTAATAGAAAATGATGTATGTAGAAACAGAGAAGTGAAAAACACATTAATTTTATAGGAATTTGTGTTTGGAACATCAGAATGTAAGAACATATTTATTCCTTCATGACAAGAGCTTGCTCATCTCTCCATTCACATGTAGAAAAAAATTTCAAAGAGCTTAGAGCACATGTTTTATTTCCTTCATTCCATGAAGAGACGTCTACACATGCACGTACACTTACCCCTATGAATATATGTACGTAAACCCTACCTTTATGAGCACCTCCGAAGGACTGAGCCGGCAGATCTTGAAGTTCACGAAGTCGCCACAGGCGTCTCGCTGTTAGCGAGGACGTCGTCTACCACTTTAAAGCAGAACGCCAGTAAACCCTGAGAAAATCCTAAAAAAAGTTGCGAGCACTAGGATTTAAACATTGATTGGTCACGTATCACTGGACAATTCTAGCATTGGACCACAAGCTCAAACACCATATGATGTAAGCAAAACATGGGAATTAGATTCGTCAGAAATTCCTCCAAGCCACCCTTACCGTTAAACAATAATGCAACTTCAAGTGAAATTCGTATGCTCTGGCAGCATTCGAGGGAGGCAGCCTTTAGCAAGTATACGTGTCGTCAGTTTTTATTTTTTATTTTATTTAAGAGGCAACACCAAAGAAATCATTTCCTTCACTCATTTTTTGAGAAACAAATTAAATTAAATTGAACACACACATCCCTCCAATTAATCGGCCATCCATGTGATGGGCAGATTATTCGATACATTCATACATGTACGCACGGAGCCATTCATCACTACAGCCAGCAATCGTTCCACATCCCGTATATACCACAATGCACGCGGCACCGGGCGAGCACGGTCGGTTTACGGCCTGAGGCTGTACCTGACATAGATGCCGAGGCTGATGAGTGCGAGCACCACGCCGAGCACAGTGGTCGCCATCTTCTTCCTGTTATGGAGGAAGCCGTAGCCTTGGCGCGCCGACGACGGAGAAGTGTCGTCGCCACCGCTAACGGTGGTGCCACTGCCGCCGCCGGCGTCTTTCGCCGAGCTCACCACGCGCTGCCGCGCTTCCTGCTTCCGCGGCGTCTCGCGCTTGTCATCCTGTCCTCGCGCGGCACCGTCGTCGCCAGCCGCGGCGCCGGCGGCGGCCGTACTAGCACTAGCACGCTTCGGCGGCGGCGACGGCAACGGCGTTGGCTCCTGCTGCTGCTGCTGGCCGGTGGCGGCGACGACGACCGCGAGGGGCTCCGGCGGGACGCCGCCAGGCATGGTGACGCGGACGACGCCGCCGTCGAACCTGGCGTGGATGGCCTTGGTGTCGCAGCCGTCGGGAATGCGGAGCTCAAGGCGGAAGCGGCTCCAGCGTTTTCTGTCGGCGTCGACGGGGCGCTCCCCGCGCACGATCAGGCGCCGGTGGCTGTGGACCGTCTGCACCCGGATGTGCTCCTTCTTGTACCCTGCGCCATCATTAATTCATTATGCCGCCCAAGTAATCAACGTCGTTTTACTTGCTTGCACGAGGAAAATGAACCAAGAAAGGGTGCACGCATTGCTTGCATTGCCTTGGGCGGAGAGGTCGACGGAGAGGGTGTAGGTGGCCGGCTTGTGTTCCATTTTGCACGGAGGCACGAAGTCCTCGTACACGCGCTCGCTGGAACTGGAAGCAGCCATGGATCACCCGCCTCGATCTCTTCGATCGCTTCCACTGCCTCCCGATTCAGAGATGATGATGATGATGATGTGATGGACGAACGGCCGGGAAATTAGAACAAAATCCAAGGAAAGTCTGGGAGAGGAGAGGAGTGTGCACGGAACAGCAGTTCTGTTGAGTTGAGGACATGGAAGATTGCGTTGATGGCCGGATGGACATATACAGGCGCGCGCGCGAACTCTTTTTGCACGCATGGGGAGATGCAAGGTCATCGTGAGCAGTAGTGCAGGTCGGGGGAGTAGGAATCGCTTCACGGAGGGGTAATAATTTTGCAGGTGGAGTTTGTTTGGGGGGGCAACTCCACTCCGATGGGGGGAATGCATGCATGGCGCGATACCTTGTCGCTCGCCCTGGACCACGTCTTCTTCCCCAGGATCGCGTCTGCGTGTCCGCCGGCCACCGTCCACGGACGCCGAAGCACAGTGGTCATGCGGTCGGTCTCCAAGAGACTCAAAGCTACATGGAACTCCAAAGTTTTAAGATCAGCATCTTGACACCGGTGGATCCCACTACGAGATATGCACGAAAAAAATGAAGAACTGAACATATTAACAAGTATCCTAATTTAGAGATACAGCAAAACTACTCAAGATACGAAGCATCAACCCTCCTGTACCAAAGCGTCTAACTGAGCTCTTGCTATAGAACAAATGAATTTGTGGCCACTTCAAAAAAAATGCAGAAGCTTCCCCTGAATCTTTCCTCTAACATTAATCTCTTTCCAGGAAAAGCCCCATCCACTGTGTTTGTCCAATAGGTAGACCCTGAATTCACACTTGGTGCGATTATTAGGATCTGGCAACAAAAAAAAATTGGCTCTGTGACTCGCACCATCCTGCAGAATTCAGGAATTCAGGATAAGGCATGCCGCAGCTGTGTGAAGCACCAAAAGAATTGAAACAGTCGGTAACTGACTTCTATGCGACAGAAAGCCTTCAGGTCTGTGAATGCCAAATATTGACAGTTCCTTGGACAGTTCAACAATCACCACTGATATTTGGCAGCAAGAAGAACTTCCTCATAGAGTTTAGCAGCATTATCCCAGCTTAGATCCTGCATCATTCCTCTACTTTGGATACCTTCCCAACTGCTCCTGTAATTTCTGTACGTGTTCAAGCAGTGCCCTAGGGCATCGATCATTCTGTTTGCCTCAGCTTTCTCAAAGGTCCAACCAACTCCAGCCTCCTCATAGGGATTATAATGTTGAACTGTGTCACGGAGACCTCCAACCGCATGAACTACAGGGACAGTCCCATACATCATGGCATATAGCTGGTTCAGCCCACATGGCTCAAACCTTGACGGCATCAATAGTATATCAGCCCCTGCTGTCATCCGATGAGCCAACCGGACAGAAAACCCAACCCAGCCCCTAACCCTGTCATAATACTGGCTCTCAAGCCTCCTCAATGTATCTTCGAGGTCTTGTCTTCCAGTACCCAACATAATTAATTGTACATCCTGACCAGCAATCCATGGCATTGCCTCTGCTATCAGGTCCACACCTTTTTGATGATCCAGCCGTCCAATAAAAGCAATGACTGGAACATCGCCACGAACTGGGAGGCCGAGCTCTTTCTGTAGTGCTTCCTTGCACTGTGCTTTGCCGGTCTGAACAGTTTCTAGAGAATAGTTGGTGTACCCATCAGATTGTAGATGGACATCATGCCTAGGATTCCAATCAGTAGTATCAATACCATTTACAATACCCTGGAATTTCCAATCATTTTCATTAATGACATTATGAAGGCCCCAACCGCCATCAGGTGTTTTGAGCTCCCATGCATAACCATGGCTAACAGTAAGCAAACGGTCAGCAGCTCTAATACCAGCCGCAAAAATGTTTAGATGATCACCTCCAAATGGATCATAAAGTTTGAACTGATCAATGTAATGACCTGGCAAATCCAGGTAACTGAAATCATCTATTGGGCCACGACCCTGGAAAGAGAAATTGAAATTAACTTATCTATAGCAAACTGAGTGAGTTTATCACTTTATCTTCATCGATAGTATAAACGAAATAGTTTTAATAGATAACATATTTATAAAGTAATAGCATCAATACTAAATTGCTAATGCAAATAGGTTCTAGAGAACCCAGTACAGCGCTTACAGAGGGTATAGATATAAAGAGGGCAGCAAAATACAAGTTGTTATCTGTACATACATCTTTAAAGACAACAAACACCAACCATCCATTACTTTTTACAACCTTCTGGACAAACTACCATTTTTGCATCTCCGGAAGGTTTGTTCTGCATGTTTTGCTGTAGCTGTGACCATACTATGTTCAAGCGTTCTGGTATATCCCATTATTTTCTAGTGAAACAAATATGCAAGACAGTAAAGGCACTACATAATTTCTGGCTTTCCATTGTTTGCACACAAAACTCTGCCATCATCTTGTGTCAGTTATGATACATCCAAAGGCTCTAATGATCACACGGTTCCCTGTCTAGAATTAAAGGCCACTTATGTTACTTTAAACACTCACCATGTGATTATTTACTTTACTAGATTCATTTTGTCGAATCAAATCTAGGGTACTCAGTTGTGCTCATTTGCCTGATTGGTTGTGGGTAAACACAGGAGAGGTATATTCTTGACTTTTCTTTTTTTACTGCAGGCGCATTCACGAACACAAAGTCCTACGTCCTGGGAACGCACCCTCCCCACCCCCACCACACCCACCCACCCACACACACACCCGAGGGAGGAAGGGACATTACCTTGCCACACAATTATGCACAAATCCTAGCCCTAGAAGCTAAGGGAAACAAAACTCATCATTTAGGCACTGTTCCTCACTTCTCTCTCAGCCTCACTACACACACTGACACACATTTCCGGTTGATTCGCAAAAAGAAAAAAAGACACACATTCTGGTAAGAAGACCCTCCTGGCTCCAGCCACACACCAGCTTAGCATGGTTGCCTCTACAGCCCTACCTGCTTCCTTCCAGCCACTCAATGCGACCTTCTGGGTTCCAAGCCCAAAACAAAGAAGCTCCTACATTTTGAGGCCTTTTGATCAGCAAAGACCCCGTCAAAGATGCATTCCATATTATAGACTTCTTTCCAATTTGAGAGACCAAACTCAAACATGTCAAGGCATTGTCAATTCCTCACAAGGAATGGCAGCAGGTAGGGGTTATGCTACATGATTCACCATGTTTGTCCATCCAGAATGATTTCCCAGGTACTTATTTTTCTCAATCTCTTTGGATTTCTCTTTGTATGCTCACAAGAGACATGGGCAAAGGTTGCCATACACATGCTAGACATGTGCCTGGGCTCAAATTGCCTGGCAGGTACAACCATGGGCCACTATGACCTGCGCCCACCGCCTAACTGCCATTCCTAGAGTAGATCACATAATTGTCCACTAACTACAACAATAGCAAAGTCTCTTAGTCTTAAACAAGTTGGGGTAGACTACCTATAAATCCAACAAGATGCACCAATGAAGAGGACAAAAGAAATAAATAGGTATAGCAATAGTACACATATAGTAAGAGCAATAATTTTCAATTAACTGAACAGGAGAGAATCCCTGTAGTATGAAAGAGTAATAATTCATGCAAATTATATACACAGGACATAGAAGGTAACAGTAACAAAAAAGACCTTACCTGATGTGCTATATTGTGTATCACAAGAACAGAACGGGCATATGGCATAAAACCATTGTCACGATAGTATGCCTTTAAATAAACAGGTAGAAGTGCAGTATGCCAATCATTTGCAAGAAACACAAGATTTCCATCGCCGTAGCAGAAGCCACCACATGGAACATACCATTGAACCTAAAATGATGTTTTATATAAGCATATTGAATAAGACAATGAAAGAGAAATAACGAGGTTAAACAAAGTCCACGTATGTAGGCAATACTTCAACTGGGGAAAAAGTGTACCCCTAGAAAGGGCACTCAAACAGACCAAATGATAAAGTCATAAAGATATCTTGTTTTATACATAAAAAGCTGGATGTATCTGAAGGAGTGTTAATTGTGTAACTAGACATCTTAGATGTCAATGGAACTATAGATGTTACAGCCAAGAAAGGTTACCTCTACGGCTGCTTTGCACAACAAAACCATTCGTTTCCAGATGTCCTGCAGATAAAGGTTAATCTGCTTAGTGTCAACAACAAACAACCCAAAAAAGGCAAGAAACTGACAGGTACACCCTCCATTCCAAATTATAAGATATTTTGGCTTTCCTAAGATACAGTACTTTCACTATGTATCTAGACACAGTGTATATAGAAAAGCCAAGATGCCTAATACTCCCTCAATTCCAAATTATAAGATGTTTTAAGTTTTCTAGATACATAACTTTACTATGCGCTTAGATATACACTATGTCTAAATACGTAGAAAAATCAATGTATCTAGAAAAGCCAAAACGTCTTATAATTTGGAATGAAGGGAGTAATCTGGATATAGATCTCATACAGCTTTTAGTAAAGCAAATGTTTTCATAGCCTGGTGTGTGTTACGTGTGTTTGCAAGCAGGCTCCAGCCTCTCCTTTGTACTACGAGCCCCCTTGGTGCTTTTTCTCTCTTAAAGAAATGACACTAAGCTCTCCAGTGTTGTTCAAGAAAAAAGTATCAGCATTCAGAAAATGAAGTGGTATACTCACAGTTCGGTTCCCACCATAAATTTCACTCTGAACATAGTGGAAGATAGGATTGTCGATGAAAACAAAATCCACACCATCTATGTATGCATGATAATACTTTACTTCCATATCCTGTCCAAAGAGAACATTTTCAAGCTATATTCAATATGTTAAGTTAATACAATATGATAGCGAGGAAAATACCTGCCCTGCAACACGGTAACTCCTTGGCTCTCCAATCTCTTGTGCTTCCTCATAGTTACCATATTTTGGAACTACTACCTAACAAAAAAATATAAAAGTGATTATGTATTTAGTATTTAAATGCTTTTCCAGATATGGCTATTGAAAATTTAGTGTGTGTTATCTGACCAAAAAACTCAGAAACATAGCCTATGTTCTCTCAAATAAGCATAGTTCCGCTAGGTGGCGAATAGGCAGTGACTACGCACGAGTAGTCGCTGTGCGAGGCCCGTCGCCTCGACTAAGGGGGTAGTCGCGCGTCTTGGCGCTAAGCGGCGCAAGTCGGCGCGGACACGCGAGGCGGACGCACCCGCGAGCCCGCGGCATTTTTTGCCCGCGAGTGCGCGCGATTTGGCGCGGCGCGGGAAGGATAAGAGGGAGAGCAAGGGTTCCCGCCCGCCATTTGGTCGTCCCCGTCACCCCACCTCGCCGCCGAACGAGCTCCTCCCGCCGGTCCTGTTCCTCCCCTGCTCCTCCGCGTCTGCTCGAACTATTTGTCGCCCGGAGTCCCGTCCCCACCGATCTCGTCTTCCCATCGTCTTCCCCAGGCACATCCCTCCCACAGGCGCATCCCTCCCGTCGGCGCCAAGGTCAGTCCCTCCCCTCCCCTGCTTCCCTCTCCTGCTATATTGCCAAAACGCCTAGGAACGCCAAGGCGTGAGTACTCCTGACTAGGTGCTAGGCGGAGGGTCAGCGCCTAGATTCCGCCTAGCGCCTAGCTAAACTTTGCAAATAAGAACGCAGGTTTGCTTTGAATGTACTGCATGAGTTATTCCCACAGGCACTAACCAAAATTAACAATACAGATCCTATTTTTTAGAAAAAGTTATTGTGCCTATTGGTATTGTGGCTTTTCAAGAGTGTACTTTTTAATGTTGCCATGTTGGACATAACCATTATATGAAGGTATGTTTTCACTAGGACCATAAAGCAAAAGGTTAATAGAATTAGTAGACTCCCACAATTAACTAGATTGCACAGTGAAGATAGCAGAGCACAACAGCACAATCAAGCCCTAAAACTGAAAGCCAGAACATCCAGGTGCACTGCTTATTGAGGCAATTTGAGCTGCAGAAAAATGCTTCTATTATAGCTGAAATATTTCAGATACGATAGCTCATAAAAGGCACACCATGACACGATGATGTCTCCTGGCCAAAGCCTTAGGTAATGCTCCAGCAACATCCCCAAGCCCACCTGCAAGAAATCGGTACAAGGTTATTGCAAACGAAGTGAACAAGGGGTTAAAATGATCAGTATATCCGGAGCATATATATGTGCATGATAAAAATAACAACTCCCGATATCTATAATAATTTTCCAGATATATCATCAGTGACGAACTCATAATGTGCACTAGGGGGTCACTAAACCCACACCTTTTTTGTCAAAAGAAAATGTTATTTACTTGTACATATTTATTTTTAAAAATAAGGGATGAAATGAAGTCTCTAAATGTAGGCAGGCAATCAACAGCAAAGCCTAGTTCCAAGCATATTAAGTAACCAAATAAAAAATATCAACCTGCCTGTTAGAGAAAAAGAAAAACATCAGTATGTCCAGTTGTCTCTTAGATTGTATATGTGCTGCGTGGTACGGGCCTAGGCTGCGTGTAAGCCGGCCGGCCCTATAGTTGATTAGAGAGATATGAGGAGATCTCATTTGGTTCTATTTGTATAAACCACGAGATCTCCTCCCCCTATATATATGTACATGGGCCTCTCAATCAATCCAATCTATTATTCCACGCAATCTTATTGCTTTCATGGTAGTCCTATGGAGGTGCGCTGGCATGGCTGATAGCAAGCCATGCTCCACACCAGTTGATCTCAATCCAAAGTTGTCTGCTGATTGCGATCCTGTTTCTCATCCTACGGATTTTCAGAGTCTTGCCGGCCAGATATTGCCTATGCATTTCAGCAAGTATGCCTTTATATGCACGATCCACGTCAGCCTCATCTTGCAGCCTTGAAGCGCATTCTGCGCTATGTTCATGGCACTTTGGACTTCGGTCTTCACCTGCGTGCCTCCACTAGGTCTGAGCTTGTGGTCAACTCGGATGCCGATTGGGCTGGTTGTCCCGACACCCGTAAGTCTACCTCAGGGTATGCTGTCTTCCTTGGTGACAACTTGATCACCTAGTCTTCCAAGCGTCAGAACACCGTCTCCCGTTCCAGCACTGAAGCAGAGTATCGCGCCGTTGCTAATGCTGTTGCTGAGGCTCCGTGGTTGCGCCAGTTGTGGAAGAACTGCACACACCTCTGAGGCAGGCTACATTGGTGTATTGTGATAACATCAGCACAATATACATGTCTTCAAACCCTGTTCAGCATCAGCGTACAAAGCACATTGAGGTTGATCTTCACTTCGTTCGAGAGCGAGTGGCCCTTGGAGCTGTCCACGTCCTTCACGTTCCAACGACATCTTAGTTCGCTGACATCTTCACCAAAGGGCTACCTTCTTCTGTCTTCATCGGTCCAGTCTCAACGTCCAACTCATCAACGATGCGACTGTGGGGGCGTGTTAGATTGTGTATGTGCTGTGTGGTATGGGCCTGGGCTGCATGTAAGCCGGCCGGCCCTATAGTTGATTAGAGAGATATGAGATCTCGTTTGGTTCTGTTTCTATAAACCACGAGATCTCCTCCCCCTATATATATGTACATAGGCCTCTCAATCAATACAATCTATTATTCCGCGCAATCTTATTGCTTTCAGTCTCTTTGACCCCACAAGTCAGAACATAGGTTAACAACCCATTGAACAAGTAATCCCACCTTTCTAAAACTGAAAAGATCACCCAAATTTTTAAGCCGAATATGCAAAGTTCAATCATGTTTCAATCATCGAACATTACATTCAATCATGAAAGGCAAATATGTAAGCCATTTAAGTTGCGATTCACTTCTGAATTTTGTCTGATAGCAGCAGTAAGCATGCATAAACACTCGGGGAAGTATGTGACTGAGTTATGGCCAGGGATGCAGCATAGTCAAGGATTAGGCAACAGTAGCAGTTGTAATGGTTTTCGATAAAGTTGTGCTTCCTCCACCACTAATAAATATAGGATGCATGGGATCCATGCAGGCTTAATTTTGGAATCTTAACAAAGAATGCTATTAGATTTGTAGCAGAATATACTTTTTACTACACATATTTTTATTTGTTTTACCAGCATATGTTCCATAAAACAATGGTGAAAGGTGTACACTAAAATTTGGAACTTACAGAACAACTTATCCCAAATGACAGAGAGGGTAGCAAACCTCTTTCTAGAATCATAAAAATTAAACATTAACAGGCTTCCACTTAACATATATTTCTCAAATCCTCACGGCAGAGTGAGGTGGTGATCTTGGTAATGGGCCGGTTTCCCTCTCTTAATAGAAAGGAACCCAGCTCTCCTGCGTATTTAAGAAAAAAAACAGGCTTCCGCCATAAATAGCTTGCGAAGTCGCGAAATTCATACTGCATGTATTGCCAAAAATGGATATGAAATCAATCGTAGGTGCTAAATTTACAAAAAAAAAAAGGTAGGTTCAGCTCTGAGATCCTATTGGTGTACATGGCTACGTACCTCCAGTTGTGGATAAATAGTTCAGCATGCAACACATCAACAACAACAACAACAACATAAGCCTTTTGTCCCAAGCGAGTTGGGGTAGGCTAGAGATGAAACCCACAAGAGACCAAGATTAGAGAAACACAAAACGGACACAAGACGAAAGGTAGAGTTAGGGATAAACAGAAAAGGAAGCAAAGGTCACGGTTCAGGCACATTGATTGCTAACCTCCAGGCGCTCCTATCCATAGCTACTTCCTTGGAGATATTCCACTCTTTAAGGTCTCTCTTAACCGACTCGTCCCAAGTCAGTTTAGGCCGACCTCTACCTCTCTTAACATCTTCGACCCGCTTTAGAACCCCGCTGCGCACCGCCGCATCAGGAGGCCTTCGTTGGACATGTCCAAACCATCTCAACCGATGTTGAATCAGTTTTTCCTCAATTGGTGCCACCCCGACCCTCTCCCGAATGTCCTCGTTCCGGATTCTATCCCTTCTTGTGTGCCCACAAAACCAACGTAGCATACGCATCTCTGCTACACTCAGTTGTTGGACATGTCATCTTTTTGTAGGCCAGCATTCAGCACCGTATAGCATCGCCGGGCGAATCGCTGTCCTATAAAACTTACCTTTTAGTTTTTGTGGCACCCTCTTGTCACAGAGGACGCCAGAAGCTTGACGCCATTTCAGCCAACCGGCTGAAATTCTATGCCTAACATCTTCATCAATGTCGCCATCCTTTTGAAGCATCGATCCTAGATACCGGAAGGTATCCCTCTTGGCCACCACTTGTCCATCGAGGCTAACGTCACCATCCTCATGTCAGCATGCAACACATACTCATAAAAAATAAATGCCTTTGTATTGAATTGTTGGTCATATAGGCATGATTAAACGCGTAACTTTAGCATGTGTGCTCTTCTTCAAGCAAGCACAATAAGCCAAACATGAAGTATTATGGAGAAAATTTAGCAGAAACAAGCAAAAGGTAGCCTAGTTTCATCTAGATACTTTTCAAAATTCGGTGATACCGATCTCAAGTGCTGTATCACAATTGCATGTAGACTATAGAGCAGCCACTCCAGGGTGGACAGGACTCCTAGTAAGTTACACATTTGGGTTTGAAAAAGGGAAATGAGCCTAATAGCACCTGTTCTGTCGTATTTAGAGAAAAAAAAAACAATTTTGCACTTGACTGCTTAATAAACATCAATTTTCTCAAACAATGCAAGAGAGATGCGTATCATTTCATTAAGAAAAATGGTGGGTTTTCACCATTATAATAACTTCAAGTTCCATACAAGAGAACAGATGGACTCTTCTGCCCTGCGAGCGTAATCTAAGTTAGAGAAATAGAGCGTTTGTGGCATTATGATAAAATGTTAATGGGGTATTCCAGTGATTGCTATTTTCCAAAATTGCCATACTTTCTGGAGCTATTTGGCTGTTGCGGTTCTTTGCCGTGCTAAATAATTGCAATCCTATTGATCTAATCATCCCTTTGAAAAAGTGTTAGATTGTGAGCTTGTGCTTCCTTCTCTTAGCTATCACTACAGCCCCAAATCACAGAATCACAACCCAATTCCACCCCACTGTCCAAGAAATACGACCAAAATATGACAGAACAGGTGCTATTAGGCTCATTTCCACTGTCCAAGAATAGCCCCAAATCACAGAATCACAACCCAATTCCACGTGATTCACAACCCAATTCCACACACGCAGCTATTCTTTTCCAAGAATGTGGTAAAGTGACAGCACCAGCATACAAATTGGAAAAATAATGTTCATGCTAAGTTTTAACTTTCAACCACACCCTTACAAGAAAAACAAAGCACATAAGAAATGCAATTATATCATTCAGTTCTTGCCTGTTTTGGACCAAGGAGCACACTCTGCCGCTACCAATATGACATTCATAACATCAACTCCAGCAGATGCATCGCCGTTTGTTCCCTCGTTAACTGACTTCTCATGTTCGCTTACTTGACTTTGTTGTACCACAAAATCTTGTTCCACACCATTATCTGTTTCTAGTCCATACACACTACTGAGCAGCTCTAGGAAAACTGTCATACTGATAATTCTCAATGAAATCAGTGCCATCATCTTTTGAACTTTCATAGTATTCATTCTGATTGTAGATGGATTCTCCATAAGTGGTGTCAAATTCAGATTGCTGCGAAGACCTATCATGGTATGTCTGATTGTCATCACTCTGACCACTGAGTGGCTCTTGCTCATTGTGAATGGAACTGTCTAGCATAGAGAGGAGCTTCTTCTTTTCTGATATCTGAGTAATTTACGCATATATCATCATTTGAAACATGATATAGTTCAATAAACAATACAACAGATTCACACACTACACCTCCATAGAAGTAAGTAACTAGTAAAATGGATGCATAGTAAGGCGAATTGCAAATAATTCCAGCAAATCTATCTTGAAACACTAGTTCCAAGCAGAGCAGGTACTGAGAAACAGGCCAAAATGGGAAAAAGACCAGAAGTGTGATGACATTCTTAAATTATCCGCGAATTCCCAATCTGTATTATGAAAATTCTTAAATTCCGTCAGGAATATATCAAAGGGACACATTCCTCAGTAATTTCTATGCATTTAGCAATAATCCTTCGCTTATATGGAAGGTTGTAAAACGATGATATTGCATCAATGGTAAAAGAGGCTCCATTCCTAACACTGTCACCTTCTTCCACAAAAATATAACCCATCCAGGATCATTCTGATACTGCTAGCTTCTTCCACAGAAATGTGACCCATTCAGAGTACCCACAACTCATGTTTGCCATAAACACAGGTCATGTGTGAAACAATAAAAATATAAAATATAAAGAGAGACATTTTTAAAAGTGACTACAGGGAAAACAGAAGTCAGACTCAATTTTGAGTCCAACATTCTTCTGTAAAACCATATCTTAACGAAGTTTGACGGTTCAAACAATTTGAGCAGGTGCATGTATGTAAACTTTTTTTTTTGCGAAGAAGCATGTATGTAAACTTCATCTACATATGGAAGACATAGGCTATGTAATGTGCAGCAGCATTGGACTCAATTGCTGGAATATAGATAATAATTTTCTAGTTTCATGGATCTTTTTTTTTTTTAGGAAACAGGAGGGATCAGAAGCTGATCCCTACTGGAATGAATTTAAAAACCACCAAAAAAAGGTACAGAACAGAAACAGAACAGTATAGTTTCATGGATTGTCAGACAAAATATCAAAGATCCACAGTCCAAACAGTACATACAATGTAAAACGGTATAAATTAATTATTGACAAAAACATTTGATTCCATCATCAAAGTACCTGCTCCATTAAGATCTTGTGCCTTGCCAGCACTTCCTTGCTTTTCTTTAAGGCTGTACGAAGGGTCTCGCTGGTGATATGGTCGAAATTGTCGTCGTCATCACCAACACCAACTTCACCCGCAGCATTGTCATCCATCCTCGCGACACTTATACCCATGCGAAACCCCCTTTTGATGGATCGAGTGGGCACCACGGGCCACCCCGAACCAACTCTCGCACAGAACCTCACCTAGGAACACACGAAGAGGAGAGCAACACTAGTCAGCACGCGCACAGCGAAACACTAGACGTGCATTGCACACCCCCCCAAGAGTTCACCCCAAAATCCGCCATGCGCCACCGATTTATGACCTGGACAGACACACAACCCACAGAGCCAGCGGATTGGCCCGCTCCAGGATTGACTGCTGGAGAACTCATGTTCAGAAATCAGAACACTGACTCCGCCGTTAATTTTCAGCTGCCAGATCACTGAAACAGACGCGCATTTCAAGCGGAAGAGAGGGAGAGAGAAGCAGGCTCACCGGGCGGGTCGCCGGGTTGCGGCGGCGGCGTGAAGCGCAAGCCTGAGGGAGCAGGGTGAGTCCCCCACGCGGAGCGGAGGAGCCGCAGGTCGGGAGAGGAGGGGAGACGCGGGGGCGCACCAGCGGCGGCGCGTGCACCGGGGCGGCGAGGAACGTGGAAGCCGCCATTGGAGCGCGCGGCGAGGTGCGGGTGGGACTTGCCTCCGTTCCACTTCTCGTCGCTTGGCGACTGGCGTGGTGCAGGCTACTTCGCTGCTGATCCCGGAGGTGAGGTGGGAAGGGGACGCGGAGAAGAAGTGCTCTTTTTACTCCTCTCTGTCGCGAGTCGCGAGGGAGCGGGGGAGTGGCCGAGTGGGCCTCGGTTCGAGCCAGCTCGTGCCGTGCCGTGCCGTTGCGGTTGCGAGTTTCTGTTTGCGTTTTTTTTGCCTTTTCTGCAGCGTCTTTTTCTTCGGTTCCGCGGTGCAAAGCCGTGCGACGCTGCTGGCCACGAGGAGACCCAGGACAACGTGTGGCTTGCGCTGCGTGCACCCTTTTCCGCCCTTTTCAATCCTGGCCAGGAATTTTGTTTTTTTTTTCCCCGTAGAACACCAACAATCATTTGGGGTTTTCTTTGGAGGTCACTTGTTTGAACGGTAAAGAAGGTTCGGTTTATTTCGCATGTCATACGTAGCTGATGCCTATTACTGTAACACACAAGAGACATTTCTTCCATGTGCTGCCGATGGTGTCGATGAAAAGAACGATAAGGTTCACTTTGCACTGCTCAGCTGGTGAAACGGTATTTGGCAGTGACACTCTGTTTTTTGTCAGCTTTTGAAACTGTCTTTTAACTTTATGGCCGTTTGGTAGTGCTCCAGTTCTAGGTAAAACAGATTCAGCTGTGGCTTTACCTGTAGATTAAATTTACTTAAAACTTGAAATAGTTTTTTAGACCGTTTGAAAAAAAAAGCTTCTATGTAAAGTCTAAAAGAACGATGTTCATACTGCCCTTACTTTTTTTTTCCTTTTTTTCTTTCCTTTTCTATCCTTTCTACCTTATCTATTCACTGTATGCTTATATGTTCATGATCTTTCTATACATTATTTTGTTAATTAATGCATATGGGTCAACATAATTTATTAGGATGACTATTTTATTATTATTTGACAAAATTTTGGATCGGTATTCAAAACAGTGTTCAATAAAAAAAATGCTTAAGATAAAACATCGCGTGGAGTTCTAGAAGACTACTAGCATTACAGCATATATGGTGCCTCATCCAATCAACCCGCCTGTAAAGTGTAGAGTCATCTGTTGTTTTCTGTAAAGAACTTTGTTTATTTGTGTAATATACATATGTTCATTCTATTAAGTAGTAACACTGTATCTGATTATTCCCTGATTAGTCGTCATACGTGAAAACTGATGCTAGCGTACATATAGTTTGTATTTATTTTCCTTTTTAAATCAGGCGTGACAGTTTCTCATCCGAAGCATAAACCTTTACAATGTCAAACCAAAATGTTTGCTACGTATGGAAGAATCAAGATGCCGTCACGGTGTTGTAATTTACACATTTGTTACCCCTGTTATCTATCGCTAATACTAGAGAGATAAAAATTTATGCCACTAATATTTTTTCCAACTCAACTTAAGTGGAAAAAAATTGAGTAGAGCAGATCGCGTACGCCCCTCTACCCGATGGCCCTAGTGGAGCCTGTTCATGTGTAGGCGACAAGCCGAGGGAAACCGATGACATAACCTTATGCGCTGGCCGTCTGATTAATTTTCCTAACACGCAGCGAACATCGGCCATGGGGGCGTATGCAACCTAATGTACGCCCGGAGCGTACTTAATTTTTTTCCACTTAATTTTTTTCTTCCTTATTTCCTGTTTTTTATATAAACAATGAATAAATAAATAACGTACATGGTATATTATGGTTGTTTGAACTATTTATCTTTTTTTAATATAATATAAATACTTCATGAGTAAAATCTTACATAATTTATCATTCGAATATAATCTTATCTATATACTTTCAGTGACTTTTTTGTTCTCCTTTTATACAATCTATTTCATGTTTTTTTTCTCTTTTTGTATCATGGCCCTTCTTATAAATAGAAATAATAAGTAAATATAGTATTATGGATATTTAATCTCTTTATTCTTCTTCTAATAAATGAATCATGATTGAAACTTAAGTAGTTTGACATCCAATCCAATCTATATCTATAAACATGTAGACCTTGTTTGACAGGGCTTCTCGACTGGCTTCATGGGTAAAACCAAACGGCGTCACCTAACGAGTCCCTTAAATCGTGCTCTCATATAGCACATATGAAGAGTGGAGCCAAAGATAATAGCTTCATCTAGCTTCACCTGGTTTTGATAGATCCCGGTTTTGGTGGGTCATGCATGTAATTTTATGATAACATGTTTTAATAACTTTTGCATGTAGAGCAGTTCACCTATGGAGTTGTTCATGGAGCCGAATCTAAAAATAGTAACTTCACTAGTGAAGTGAAGCTGTCCCAAACGGGGCCATAATATAATACCTATTAATAATAAAAAGAGAAATTTTCCTTTTTTCACCGCTTTAGAAACTCACCTGGAGGCTCAAAGCCATCCACCACACATTATTAATAAACCTAATTCAAATGCAACACACGTTAATAAACCTAATCCAGATGCAATATGACAACCATTCCTTGCACTTATGCCTAAATGTTCTATGTGTGATCTCGACTCATCTGTGCTTCCAAAAGTTAGAAACATCCCGTGCAATAATAGAATGAAAGTATGACACAAGACTTACCGGCTTCCGTTGCAACTTACAAAAATGTTTACTAGTAACATGGTGGTTCTCTATTTCTCCGAGTGCATCAACGTAGGAATTGAGAGATGAAACGCGGATTATGATACAAAATCGAACATAATCAAGGCGACATGACTGATACTGATCCTGCCTCTGTTTATTCCCTAGTAGAACTGAAGAACGGAGACCGGAGATCAGGTCGTCGCCCGGTGGGCCGTATGCTCCTCGTCGCGAGGAGGCTTTACCACCATGATCGGGCAGCTCGCGTGGTGCGCGCAGTAGTCGCTCACGCTCCCCAGGAACACCCTGCAAACACATTCATATTGTCCATGTGAATACTTGTGTGACGACTCGATCACCGTGTAAGCATCCAATCCAACATACCTCTCGATGGCGCCGAGACCGCGGCTGCCGACGACGAGCAGCCCGGCGCCCATGTCTTCGGCGGCGCGGCACAGCGCCTCCCTCGGATCACCCTCCACCACCACGCCCTCCGCGCTCACCTGCGGGCAGACAGACGATGCAAAATGCAGCGACATCGTCACGTCTCCCGGTCCGCGCCACGTTGCACATGCACGCGACACAGAAGGGAAAAAAAAAAAAAGAGTTACCCCTCGTCGGTGGCAGATCTGCTTAGCCCTGTCGAGCACGTTGCGCGCGTTCTCTGCCTGCGCCGCACGCACCCACTCCATCATCGACGGCGAGCTATACACCGCGGACCCTGCGAGCCAGCGGTTACAGAGTTAAGACGCGTGTAGCCGGAGCCCGGCTGGACTAGCTGCAGGGGCGTGGAGTCACCTGGCCCGACCGGGTACATCATGACGTGCCGGAGCGGCTCCTGGGCGTGGACGAGCACCAGCGGCGGCGGCTGAGGCTCCCCCTCCTGCTGCTGCTCGGCGGCCGGGAGGAAGAGGTGGTCCAGCACCCAGGCCAGCGCGTGGCGACTGCCGTCGCTGTCGTCCACCGCGACCAGTACCTTCATCGTTGCTCTCTCCCTGACTCCTCTCGGTGAGGCTTTTCTCAAGTTTGCCGCCGGCCGGCGTCTGCGTCGCGTCTCGCGTGGGTGCTGTGATATAGTAGTACTGGCGCGGTGGATAGACCCGATCCGAGCGTGGCAGTGACGCGTGTGCAGGTAGAGCGCTTGTCAGGATCACATGAGTCCTTCGTGTAATCGTGTCTGCCATGCAGGTGCAGCGGTGATGACGGCGCGGCGCCCCGGTTTCGCGAGCCGAGCGTCGAGGCCCAGCAGCCCCCAGCCGCCACGGGCCGCGGTTTCGCCTGCAACACAGAACACGGAATATTGTCGTCCGAGACTCGCCCGTGTGAAAACTCTCTATCGCCGCCGTACACGTACCGTCCCACTGCCCTGTTTTGCTGTTATACGCGGTTTTCCCACCCATTTCGTTGGCAAAAGCCAGAGTCCATTCGATTTGGAGAGTAACTTCAAAAGGGCTACTACGTACGTTGGCTATTGAAAAACAAAGAAATCCGATTCTTCAAATAAATTAACCGTGTGTGTTTGGATGGGAGGTCCGACTAGTCGGAGCGGGTTGGACAATATTTTTGAGTTCCATACAACTTCGGTTTTCCGATCAGAAAACTAATTACTCTCAACTAACACATGAGAAAGGATAGTCCTATTAAAAAAAATCATTTCATCCACTTGTACCGAACAAATATGGGCTCATCATTCAATCAACAAATCACTCTAAAACATATTCCCTCTGTCCCAAAAAGAGTGTCGTTTTTTACTTTGAGATATCGTGTTTGGCCACTCGTTTTATTAAAAACTTTGTGCAAATTATAAAATAAATTAATAATACTATTTACTATCATTTTTTGAATAAGACGGGTGATCAAACAACATGTTCTGAACTCCTAAATTTTTTTTTTGGGACACCCTTTGTCCCTAAAAAGAGTCGTCGTTGGTGTGCTGTCACTAGTTTGACTCGGTTTATAGAAAACACGTGCAATATTTGTATCTCTAAACAAATTTATTAAAAATTAGATTCAAAAATCTTTCCAGTGATACTAATTATGTACCATAAATATTAATAGTTTTTATATGTATTTGGTCACTAAAGCGACTTTTTTTTGAACGGGGAAGTGCATATTAACTATAGATGGCCAACGGGCCAGCCCGGTACGGCCCAGCACGGGCCCGTGCTAGGCACGGCCCGATAGTCATCGAGCCGGCACGGCACGTCGTGTCTACCGGGCCGGGCCAAGGAGGCCCACGTGCCTCGACTCCGGCCCAAACACGGCACGGCGGGCCGATTTTCGTGCCGGGCCGGCACGAAAAGCACGAAGCCATTGGCATACCGGGCTGGCCCAAGGCCCGCGTCTCCAGTACTGTGCCGCCGCCACTGCTGCGTAGAGAGAAGGGAGGGGGCGCAGGCATGGACGCCGAGGAGTTGCCGGAGCGGACTCGGAAGCGCGGAGAAAGAGTCGTGGCAGGTGGCGAGGAGGTGTCACCGGCACACCGCTGGCGCTGGTCGCCGGGTGGGCATCGCGGCTCGCGAGCGCTCGCGGCCGTGGACACGGGGATGGGGAGGCGAGGGCATGGCGAGCGCTCGCGGAGTTGCGGCTGTGGACGCGGGGACGAGGAGGCGAGGTCGTGGCTTCGCGCTGCCTGGGACGGGGAGTGCTCGTGGCCGTGAATGTGGGGACAGCGAGCAGAGGCGCGCGTGTGCGGCGCGACTGCGCGAGGACGGTGTGCGGTGCCGACGCGGGAGGGAGCCGAGCTGTGTGTGGATTGGATTGGGTTACGACCTAGGGTTAGGAATTTAGGATAAGGCCACCAGCGGGCTCTTAACAGGCCACCACTCCACCAGGCTGCTCTACTCAATCGAGCCGCCACCATGCCTATTCTTGTGGATCGGGTCGTGCCGTGCCGCCCGTCGTGAGCGGAGCCCTGTGTATCGGGCCGGGCCGGCCCGGGCCCATAGGTCACCGTGCCGGGCCATGCTCGTGCCGGGCTAAAATGTCATGCTTCGGGCCGTGCCATCGTGCCTCGGGCTGCATGGACATCTATAATATTAACTGCTTTCAACCACTGTGCTGCTATAATTACAACTATTCATCATATAAATTCTTTCATATGACGCTGCTACAAATCTATACTTAACCTTATTTCTATACTATGTGTCAGTGACTCAGAGTACTGTTTATATGCAACAGCGACGCAATTGCACGGCCATGAACAGTACCACGGCATGAAACATGAACAGTGTTTCGATTACTGCAGCAACATGAACAGGGTTCGATTACCGCAGCAATTATAAGCAGTACCACCATTATTACTGTAGCAACATGAACGGTACCACTTTTTTTGCCTTCTCTTTTCCTGCTTTTTCTTTAAAAAAGCTCCTCATTTCAAACCCCTCCCGTGCTTCACGGGGTTCTCCTCTAGTTTAGCTTAACATAATATAGGAAGTCTAAACATTGCTTAACGGCAATTTAAAGTTCAGTCACAATTTGATCAATACATAGAGAAACTTATCTCGCGATCTTCTAAGTTTTTCAACTTTGTAAAAACAACAAAGATCAAAGTAAGATAGTCACATGAAACATGACCAATATAGTATATGATCACACCCATGGCTAAATGGAATTATTGTCGCAGTTGTTGATATGATCTCCTAATCGCTCAAGAAGGACTCTGTCTAGAGAGCACTTGGGTGTTTTGATGCTCCAAAACACACGGTTTTTGGACTGTCGATACGATCATCCAACGACTCACAACTATTTTCTTATTTCTTCACATCTTCCTCTTCCTGACGCCCATCCATCGTCGTTGAGCACCTTGTCCTTCTCCTCCTCGCTCCCTCCGCCTACATCTTCCCCGCCACGACGCTAGGATTCGTAGGAGCTTTGGCACCCTAAGGCAATGGCCTAGCGCGCGCGGAGATGCAACGAACCATAGCGCTTGCTGCGACCGCCTTCTTTCCTCCACCTTCTCGCTGGAGCTTTGAGCTCCGACTGTGGCAGCTCCGCCCCGACCTGGCTCGGCCGCCACTAACTACTAGGGCTCTAAACCGTTCGACCACCATCCCCACAGTCTGCCCTGCCTGTCTCCCCGACCGACCCCTTCTACACCCATCGGAGTTGGAGAAGAAAGAGGGAGAGAGGCTCGCCAAAACTTTAGCCACCGCGTCGGAGCTAGAAAAGAAGATGCGAGCATACATCTAGGTGGAGGAGGGATCGACCTACCTCATCAGCGCTGCTGGAACTTGCCGCCACCATCGCCGAAGGTGAGAGAGGGAGGAGCCGCGTGGGGAGAAGCACCGAGCGCGTACGCGTCGGGTAGGAGGGAATCATGTGCGCGTCTGAGAGGAGAAAGTCGGGTGTTAGAGAGAGATAAATGTTTAGCATTACTCCTAAGAAAATTTTTACAACAACAACCTCGTTTAGATTTACTCTTAAAATCATTGCAACAACGACCTGTTACTTAAATGAATGTCTCAACTTGAACGGTGTCATTGCGACCTACATTTGCATGAGCTCCTCGGTTAAAATTTCTCAAAAAAAAAAAAAAAGCTCCTCGGTTAAACACCCAAAGCATGCGCGGCCACACAAAACTTCATGGCAGTTCGATAGTCTAGCGAAAAGGGTAATCAGCCAAACGCTTAAAAGCATTTTTCTCTCGGTCGCTGAATTCACTCGCAGGCCACCGGCGGCGGCCTCTTTCCCTCTCCCATAAACCCTAAACCATTCCCCACTCAATTTCGCCATGGAAGCGGACGAGGCGTCGGCGCCGCCTCCCCCGCCGTGGATGCAAAACAAGTCGGCCGCGGCCATCGAGGCCTCTTCGGGCCCGCTCGCCGCCGCGGCCTCCCGCCTCTCCGCCCGCTCCCGTGCGCTCCCCTCGTCCCGCGACTTCCACTTCTACAACAACTTCCCGTCATTCAAATCCCCCATAGGCGCCGCGGCCGCCAAGGCCGACGCCTCCCTCGGCGTGCTCGGCGCGGCTCCGCTTCTCCCGACGCGGCAGCAGCCGTTCCCCGGTGGCGGCGACCTCGACGACGCGCACGACTGGCTCGTCGCCCTTAACGACGACTTGCTCGAGCGGTTCGGCGCCTCCACGGACGAGTTCAAGGCGCTGCGGGAGATGGAGGAGGCCTCCGGGCGGAGGGCGGCGCCAGAGGCTGGGGACGGGTTCCAAGTGGTGTGCGGGAAGAAGAAAAAAAAGGTGGGCAATGGGGGTGAGGAACGCGTTGGACGAGTCGAGGCATTTGAGGGTTCTGGCTCTGTGAAGATGGTCACCAAGGACAAGGCGGCCGCACCGGGGGTGAAGGCGAAGGTGCCCTTCCACATCCGCACCATCCCACGGCCGCAGGCTGTGTACCATATTGTGGTGGACAACTCCAGCAAGCCGTTCGAGCATGTCTTGCTTGAGCGCAGCGAGGATGGCACTCGTTTCGTGCACCCGTTGGTTAGTTTCTCTGCACAATTTTTTGTAATTTTACATCAAAGCAATGCCACTTTCTTATATCTGGTTCTCACCCACTGAGTCACAGAAATAATCCTTGGGCTTACTGTTTCTGTTTTGTGTTTGATATGACTAATTTAAAGACAGATTAAAGATGTAGAGAATCTCTTTTCTGTTTGTTAGAGGATCAATGGGTTTTACATGTTTGTGGTGATGGATCATGTGAAAATGCGTATCATCCATATAGTTGAGAAGCAATGCAACATTATTACGAATCAGTTATGATTTGCTTTTATGGAAATACATTGGATTTCAAAAGAGTACGTGCGTGTGTGTTGGGGGGGGGGGGGGGGATCACTCAATTATTCCATTCCTGGCGGCTTGATAGGATGCAAAATTCATGCATGCAGAAAATCTCTTCAGCATGGCATCGCAAATTTAGCATCAGCATTAGAGAAGTATATGCTGCTGTCCATGTTCTGCATTTGTATATGAAACGAACAAAACAATTTATTTGCATGCATGTCCTATATTTTCAGGAAAAACTCCCTGTTGAACAACTAATCAGCAGAAATGTTCCTGATAGTGAGCCAGTAAAGCCACCTGCTTTAAACAACACTCCTTTTACATTTGTTGAAGACCTGAAAACCTTGGAGGTGCTAGCCACAAAGCTGAAGAATGCAACTGAGTTTGCTGTAAGTGTACTTCTTCCTCGTCACCTCAAATAGATCAGTGATTGTGATAACTGCATGTGACGCAGTTTACTTTGATATAACTGTTATCATGCTTAGGTTCATACTGTTTACTGTGAGTATTCAGGAGGCTTGTTTACTTTGATTGTGTCCAAGTAACAACTGAGATTGAGAATATGAAGGCAGCATTGTGTGTCATCATACTTAAAGTTCTGGTTGTTGAACATTAATTTCTGTACTGGAGCTATTGTGTGCATTGGGAATTTCTGTTTTGTAAGTGTACATTGAGAATTAAGGGTCAGTCTGCAGTCTGCACTACCAACATAATGTACATAATGTTGGTGGATGAACGGCAGTGGTGAAGCTTCACATAAATGTTATAGGGGGCTGCTAGTAACGTTTAAGCATGATTAAGTATAAAACTAAGAAAAAGGAATATGGAAAATTAGGTCGGGGGGTGGGGGGGGGGGTGGGGTCATGACCCATTTGGCCTCAACTCAATGAATGTCTGCCAGTGATGAACGCCAACAGATCAACAAAAGCTAGCTTAGAGTTTGACGGAAGGGTTCGGAGGACGAGAACTTGCTCTTAGGAAGCAAAGCACGCATATAGTTAACCAGCCCCCGCCCTGACAGTGATACCCTCGCGTTCTGGGTGAGTTGGAGCGCTTTGCTACTTTAGTATATGTTCAATCCCTTACATACATGGGTGTGGTGGCGGCCTTTTAAACTCTGGCTTGCCCCCCCCCCCCCTCCCCCCCCCCCCCCCCCCAACACACACACACACACACACCAGCGCACGCACACCCTCGTGGAGCCCCAAGGGGCCACAGACTGCACTCTGGATGCAATGCAGCTCTGCTCCTCACCGTCCGCCCAACTTCCCCCACACCTCAGCATTGGCGCCGTGAAAAACTGGGATGGTGTGCCGTTAGACCCAGCATGCTCCCCTTGACGTGACTAAGGCAGTCAATGATGACGGCGTCTTCCCCCGCGCTGCGCGTGCCCCAGCTTTTCCATCTCAATTAATGTGCATGGTCCTGGGCATGGGGATACAGTCAGGGGTAATGCCAAAATGGCCGAGCACCTTCCAATGCCCTGGGCAGGTGCGTCCCATCGCCACCCAGCAGCTGCCGCCTGACTAGGCTCGGAGTTGGCTGGGATGCAAGTGCCAAGCAAACTAGCTTCCCACAGGTGACCAGGCGCTGAGGGCCATGTCTGGTCTTCCTCGGTTTGACCACTGCACTCCTGTTCACTGTGTGGGCCTTAATGGGCCAGCCCCCCCGGTTAAGAGGCGGCCATCGTGGCCCATCATGTGCCTGGCAAGACGCCCGATCCTGTGGCACTGACATCTAATAAATTGATATTTCACACATATCAATTGTTGGATGGATGCAACAGTGAGTTATGCATGTTGAATGTGTTCAATTGCCATCATTTCAGCCAGTAAATTCAATCTATTGTTCTTAATCATCAGTATTATGGTGAATATGATGGATCCTAGTATAGTAATGTCATATCTGCTACCAATTTAGGGCTTAAGGGCATTTTAATGTGCACAAAGTTGTTAGATATATCTTCTTTGCTTGGCAGTTTGTTAGTTCTACTGTCTTATCACTCAAAATACTGTGGTTCAATTCCTCCATTTATTGATGCATCACATTTTCTAGAAGAGATTTCTACTCTATGTTAAACATATTGTTTGGAAATTACATGCACTACTATTTTCTCTATGTTGCTCTGTGGTAAAAGTTTTTTCTTTGCGTGATTATGCATCTATGTACTGAGCACTGTTTATTAATTACTATATTTTGACCCTTTCTCTGATCATTTCAGGTCGATTTGGAACACAACCATTATAGGTCATTTCAGGGTTTGACATGCCTGATGCAGATTTCAACAAGAACAGAGGACTTTATTGTTGACACTCTTAAGCTTCATAAATATCTTGGTGATTATCTAAGAGAATTTTTCAGAGATCCAACCAAGAAAAAGGTGCAATATGCTTGCTTTCTAATTTTCTATACATTTATATTTTGTAATGTGCCTAAAACTGGAGTTTCTTATTGGTCTTATGACAAATAGGTAATGCATGGCGCAGGTCGTGATATAATATGGCTTCAACGAGACTTCAGCATATATGTGTGCAACCTTTTTGACACAGGCCAGGTATGGTGCACACAGCATTATTATTTCCATAGTTCATACATTTCGCTTCTGTTTCTTTACTTGGCATTTTTTTGTCATACTTGGTCGTCATCTTAATGTTTTGTTAACTGAAGCTTGATCTTTTCCTCCAACTTAAATAGGCTTCAAAGGTCTTACAGATGGACCGCAACAGCTTGGAGCATCTTTTGCACTATTTCTGTGGTGTGACCGCAAATAAAGAGTGCGTGATTCTGTCTACCTCCTTAATGCTTCTAGTTTACAGGTTCCATGTCATGGGAATTCTAAAGCATGATATACATTTTCCTGCAGATACCAAGCTGCAGATTGGAGATTGAGGCCCCTTCCTAATGAAATGATCAAGTACTGTGCACTGATACTCTGTCTTTTGATATCATGTATTTTCAATATTTCTTTTTATCATTTTCCGTCCTGACTCCAGTCCAGAGAATAATTTCCACAAAATATATCTCATTGTGATTGCTGTGTGCAGATATGCTAGAGAGGATACACACTATCTGCTATATATATGTGACCTGATGAGATTGAGACTAATGAATGAGTCATCAGGTGAAAATGATCTTCTTTTAGAGGTAAATCTTTTTTTCACGAGTGCATTTTCCCTTCTTCCCTGTCTATTGTCCAACTTTACTGGACTTGCTCAGTATTCTCTTCCTCTGGTATTCTCCCTTAGATTAATGTAGAGCACACGGTGGGCATTTCTTTTCTTTTTTCCATTTCATATGTAAATTGCTAAATTACACCGTTTATCAATCTATGAAACAAGTCTAGTAGGCTCTATTGTATAAAATGGAGCATGTCTTAAATTAAGATTAACATCTTACTTACCTGAGTTGTTGCATTCTTCAATGTGTGTTTTATTAACTGATTTGGAGAACTGAGCACATGCATTTTTTTTTCTCATTCCACCCTTATTGCTTACAGATTCACGTTTCATGTGTGCGTCACCAAACATCATACAGGCAGGAGCAACTGAACTGATGTTTCTTTAATTACTGCAGGTTTGCAAGCGCAGCAATGAAATTTGCTTGCAACTATATGAGAAGGAGCAGCTGACTGATACATCATATCTACATATACATGGGTCTGTATTGTGCTTGCTTTAATGTGACTTTGTTCAATAGATTACAAAATCTGTTGAAGTTTTGTAATATTAGTTTATTCAATTGCAGGTTGAAAGAAAACGAGCTGAATGCAAGACAGCTGTCAGTTCTTTCCGTAAGTACATTATTCCTCTTTTTCTGGGCATCATACTGGCGCTAACCATGCTGCAACATTGCAATTTACTTGTAAAAAACATTCTATTACTCTTCATCTAAGTTCTTCTTCTTTTCCCTCCCAGAGTCTATATCGATGGAGAGATGGCATTGCCCGTGCTGAGGATGAGAGCACTGGCTATATATTACCCAATAGGACTCTACTTGAGATAGGTTTGTTACTAATCTCAACTTATTTATTGTATTGCTTTGCTTGCCTTGGCTAATAATTTTGCCCTTGATTTTTGGATTTATAGCAAAGGAGATGCCTGTGACAAGTGGGAAGTTAAAAAGAATTGTTAAATCAAGAAATTCTTTTCTTGAGTGCAATCTCGCACATGTTATTAACAATATAAGGGATGCCATAGCAGCTTCTGGTGCTTTTGAAAGTATAGCGGAGCAGCTGAAGAAGGGAAAGCTGGAAGAGGTTTGTTATCTGATTTTAATTTAACATGTCTTCCACTTTACTATGAGATTTCTATTCAGTTTGGTGGATATCATTTGAACTGCAAATATGGTTTTCTGCAGTTAACAGTGGCAGCTGTGAAGAACAGCAGTGAGGACACTGAAATGATTCCTGCTGTTGATGTTGGTAACATTGAAGATCCGAATGATGAATCTGCTGCAGTTTCTACAGCGATTACAAATGTTGGTGCTGCTCCTTGTATGGGGACAAGCAAAGCTTCTTTGGGTAATATGCATTTAGAGGACGCCACGCCTGAAACAAAGGACTTGGGTACTTCATCAGGGTTTACTGGTCCGGCAGATAAGGAAAATCTGAGCAATGACCAGCAGCAAGTAAGAAAAAAATAATTTTACATATGTTCCTCTGTATTTCTGGCCTTGTAGTTAAACAGTTGAATTATCCAGGCTGCAAAGGCTACTGTTCAAGTCTCAAAGAGGCCTACAGCTTTTGGTGCGCTGTTTGGAAAACCAGTTGCTGGAAGAAGACCAGATCCTTTCCTAGGGTTTTCAAATGTTCAGGTATTATCTGTTGTACATTTTTTTCTCTATGAGAACTGTTGATCTCAGGGGTGGTGGTATTGAAGCCTTGTATTTAGGGACTTTCCATGAATTGAATTAATGCTTGGTTTTGAAGTACTGCTGAAACATTAAGTGCATTGCTAGAGTTTTGACATGCTTGGTATTTACAACTCTTTGATGAGCATGCATCAGCGCAACATAGTAGAACCTGGATTCCTTACGTTTGTCGATCAGGTGATATGCTGGCTTTATTAACTTCGTTTTGCTGCTGTATTGAAGTTGGGTTCTCGTGCCACTCTAGTAGTTTTCGATATGGAATGCTTGATAGCCACCGTTGTCCTGACTTGCTCTGTTTGTCTGATAACTTCAGGGTAAGACTAAGGTGGACAAGATAACGTCTTCCGTGGTACTTCCTTTCCATCATTTCTCTGGTGGTGCAAAACCTTCATCACCCATCCTTCCAGCGAAAGAATCATTGCATTCCGAACCAGAAAGCATCCAACACCGTGATCCAGCTTGTCAATTGGAAGAAGTGATACAGTTGGACATGGAAACAGACGAGCCACAACCACCAGAAAATGGCAACGAGGATGGACACTGTGAGACTGAAGACACAGAGATGTCAAAGTCCCCTTCAGATGAGCCGTCTGTTACCGAGCAACGATTCCGAACACTCAACGAAGAAAGAAACGTTCAGCAGAATCAGAAGACACCTCAAGAATTCGAATTTAGTGTTCCGGTGGTGACTTTTGATTATGCCGAGGCCAGAAAGAGTCTCATGTCTAGTGCGCCTAAAGCTGAGAGGAGAAAAGACGATGCCGTAGCAAGGGCCATAAATCCAGAATCTGGAGATAAGCGGATGGCTTCAAAAAAGCCAGGTGGGGAAGAGGACGTGGGAAATTTCCAGCATCCACGAAGACGGCAGGCTTTCCCGCCTTCTGGCAATAGAAGTGCTACATATCACTAGTAAGTTGAGATGTATAACTGACGAATTGGATTATTCCATAATTATGGATAAAAGAGTACCCTAAAAGGGTACCACGCTTTGTACGTTCTGTTTGTAGTTGGACTTGGGAGAGACAAAACTTGTTATCTGGCCCTTTCATCATGACTCATGAGAGAAACCGCCGAGACTGCTACTGGACTTGGGTGTCCTGATGTGTTGCTAACATGAACGTGCTAGACTAGATGACTACGATGACTGTTAGGTATTGCATTATTTTTTAATATGTTTTGGAACATGATGTATTTCATTAGGATGTATACATTTTACGATGTTTTATGGACAATTCTTGTCGTGTTCTTACGGTTGAACTACAGGCTCCTGTTTTGGTACTGCTCTACAAATTTTCTCCTAAACTCCTTCTCAAACGTGTACGGCATTTCTAAACAGGATCCGTCTACTTTCCAGCCCGGTTCATCCGCCGTACTGTTTGGCCGGCGCCTAGGACAAATTTTCTCCTAAACTCCTTCCCAAACTGATTTGTTTAAGAGAGAAAAACATTATTTCATATCTGATTTGATTATAAGCTAAAACGAATAAGCCAATTATTTATTTTCTTATGACTTATTCTACTATTAGAGATACTTTAATAACAACTTTTTTTTTGAACATAACAATGACTTATTTGTTTTATTATTTATAAAAAATGGAATAAAAAACAAACAGATAGACCAGAAGTCTAAAACTAAAAAATGTCATTTATTTTGAGATAGTGGGAGTATATTCAACTATAGATTTCCATGTTTAAATGGTTTGTTGATAGTCCGTACTTAGAACATTCATTGTTTATTAATTTGGGAGTTTTTCAAGTTAGGCCTTGTTTGAATGTCCATGTGCCTGTGTATTGGAGTGACTTAAGTATACATGGATTGAGGAGAATACATAAACATCCAAACAAGCCCTGATTTTATGCTTGGAATGGTAGTTCACTTCAGATTGTTCATATTGTTATTCTTCTTTGAAATCATGCTATGAGCCATGGAAAATCTGAGGCAATCTTCAGTGATTCTAAACGCACCATGGTGAAGTGCTAGCTATGGTGCTCTTAGCCGTTTGGTTCGAGGACAAGCTGAGATAAGTTGGTCCCGTTCTGGTTTTCTACAGTTGCATATAATTATGAGTAAAATGCACCAGCAGTTCCTTAAACTTACGTTGCTGTGTCATTTTGGTCCCTAAACTCTCAAATCGAACGTTTAGGTCCTTAAACTTGTTCGATTGTGTCATCCCGGTCCCTAAACTTGTTTGGTTGTGTCATTCCGATCCCTAAACTTGCAAATCATCCGTTTAGGTCCTCAAACTTGTTCAGTTGTGTCATCTCAGCCACTAAACTTATTAGACTGTGTCATCTGAGTCCAAACAGGACGATTTAAAAACTTGATATAAAAAATAATTTATAACTTTTTCATATGAACTCGAATGAAGACAAACTTTATATCAAAATTGTAGTCCTCGATGTGATCTATAACTTTGTAGTTGAAAAGTTTTTGAATTAAAACCGTTTAGGGTCCCAAAATATTTTTGTATATTTATATATTTTGAAATTTGAAATTTAAAATTATCAAACAAACTTGATATTGATACGGCCTATATAAAAGTTATAGTTTTCAATATGATCTACAACCTTGTAGTTGAAAATATTTTTATTTGAAGTCATTTGGTATCCCAAAATTTAATTTTAAATTTTAAAATCTGTAAACTTTCAATAATATTTTGGAATATTAAACGACTTCAAATAAAAACAATTTCAACTACAAAGTTGTAGATCGCGTTGAAGGCTACAATTTTGATATAAAGTTTGTCTTCATTCGAGTTCATATGAGAAAGTTATAAATTATTTTTTGATATCAAGTTTTTATATCGCCATGTTTGGACCCAAATGACACAGCCGAACAAGTTTAGAGACTGGGATGACACAATTGAACAAGTTTGAGGACCTAAATGTGTGATTTACAAGTTTAGGGACCTGGGATGACACAACCGAACAAGTTTGAGGATCTAAACGGTCGATTTGAGAGTTTAGGGACCGGAATGACACAACAGCACAATTTTAGGAACCGCTGGTGCACTTATATGTATAATTATCCTGTATCTGTATTGGTTAAGAAGATGGTGGAGTTTGTCTCTGTTTTGCGTTGCTCTTGTATAGTCCAATTCAGAAGTAGCGGCAGCTCGCTGCTGCTGCCCTTCTCTGAAAGAAAACTAGCCGAAGGGAATCGAGCAAAATTCACCGACGGTCCTTCAAATTGGTACAAGCTGTTACTAGGTTCTCGAATTTTTAAAGTGATATCTGTGAGTCTCTAAACTTGGCAAAGTGTGTCATCTAGGTCCTAAACTTTTAAGGTGATCACCGTAGGTCCCTAAACTTGACAGAAAGTGTCATCCAGGTCCTAAATACTGTAGAAAATTTTGGAAAAAAATTTTAAAAAGAAAAATCTAATTTTGAGTACTGTAAGTATAATTGTATAATATTTCAAAAATTATATCTTTTCTATATGATCTCAGATGAAGATAATTTTTATATAAAAATTGTAGTTCTCGACGAGATCTACAACTTTTTAGTTTTGAGTTTTTTAATTTGAGGTCGTTAAAATTTTAAAAAAAATTAAATAAATTTTTACCAGTATAATAATCACGTACAAGCGCTTGTCGCCTTGAAAAAATCATATCTTTGTTATATCCTATCAAATGGAGATACTTTCTATATGAAAATTGTAGCGCTCGAGGAGGTCTACAATTTTCTAGTTTTAAGTTTTTTAGTTTGGGGTCGTTAAGATGCTAAAAAAAATAAACCGCCGATTTCAGTTTATGCATAGTGGTTTTATATATTTTTTAATTTTTTAGCATATTAATGCTTTTAAATTAAAAAACTCAAAGTTAGAAAGTTATATATCTCCTTGAACGCTACAACTTTCATATAGAAAGTATCTCCATTTGATAGCATATACGAAACTTCCTGTTGATAGACGCTTGTACGCAATTATTATACTGCTGGAAATTTATTTAATTTTTTAAAGCATTTTAACAACCTTAAATTTAAAAATCAAAACCAAAAAGTTGTAGATCTCGTCGAGAACTACATTTTTTATATAAAAATTATCTTCATCCAAGATCGTATGGAAAAGATATAATTTTTGAAATATTCTACAATTACAGCTATAGTACCTAAATTAGATTTTTCTTTTTTTTAAATTTGCTACAGTATTTGGGACCTAGATGATACCTTCTGCTAAGTTTAAGGACCTGTGATGATCACTTTGAAAGTTTAGGACCTAAATGACACACTTCGCCAAATTTAGAAATTTACAATTATGACTTTGAAAGTTGAGCCACCGAGTAACCGAGAAGTCAATGCCCTTCCAGCTGTCCAGCTTTCGCATAGAGTGCAGGTCAACCACCTCTCGATCTGCGGAGTACTGCAACAACCTGACAAATCTCCCGAGTTCTTCTTCATCTCCTCTCTCTCAACGGCATCCATTCAGCCCTTGAATGATCAGGCATGGGAGGTCCCTCCTGGCCGAATTTGCAGTGCCTGGTGCGGCGGAAGCCGGCGACGGCGAGCTCCGCTGGCTCTGGCTGGGCCGAAGACGCGGACAGGGGAGGCGGCCAGCGCCTCGCCAAGACGCTATCTGTTACCCACCTCGCCGCCATCGGTACGCATGGGTTCTTGGGGGTTCGGACTTCCGTTCCAGTGGGCATATATGCAGTCTCTTTCCTGACTCTGGAGAGGGTTTTCGTGCTTTCACTGAATCTATCCCTCAGATTTAGACAATGCAAGATGTGCCTCACCTGAATATACACACGTACATGATCCTCAGGTGTCGGTTCGACGATTGGCGCCGGCATCTATGTCCTGGTCGGAACTGTGGCTCGTGAGCACACCGGGCCAGGCCTGACGCTCTCCTTTCTGATAGCCGGCGTCGCCGCGGCGCTTTCGGCATTGTGCTATGCGGAACTCTCCTGCCGTTTCCCTTCGGCAGGGAGTGCCTACCACTACTCCTACATCTGCATTGGAGAGAGGTACACGTGCAAATGCACCTTGCCATCGGTTTCTTGCTATTTTCCCCTCTCTGCCTTACTCAGTGCATAAGCACAAGCATTATCATAACGAGCATTCCTCACCTTAGCCTTTGCCCCTTTTGTTCTTCTTCATGATAAACTCCGGCAAACTATGCCCAGTGTCGCTTGGCTGATTGGGTGGGCCTTGATCCTTGAGTACACCATTGGGGGATCATCAGTGGCACGTGGCATGTCGCCAAACTTGGTAATGCTATCTACGAAGTTATCTCTTCGGGGAATGGATCTTTTCATAACCAGGTCATCGATATCCTTTTTCAGGCTCTCTTCTTCGGTGGCCAAGATAAGTTGCCGTTCTTTCTGGCACAAGTGCATGTCAAAGGGCTTGACACCCCACTTGATCCATGTGCTGCTATTCTTGTCCTGATTGTTACTGCATTACTCTGTCTGGGAATTAAAGAGGTACTAGCACTGAGCCTACAACTTGTTTTGGAATTTTTTTTGGTTCTCCATCTTTTCAGTTATGCAGTATAATGAATGGGGTGGAGTGACTTACATGAACCTTTGTGGTGTGGATTCTACAATCTTGGTTTTTCTTTTGTGTGTTAGTGCCCTTTCTAGACACAAGCACATTTATCCATCAGATAAATACAGATAGTAAGAGATGCCACACTCTTTTGTCCCGTTGTTTGTGCTCCAGTAAAATGTTTTTTTTTCTTGAATACGTAAAAGATTTGCGTATCATTGTAATTAATAAGAAGAGTTTAACCATACAAACGACGCACTTTGACGAGCGCCCTAGGTAAAATGTTTCTAGTTCTATGAAATTATGACTCCACTTGTTCTGGAGTTCAACAGTTGTGGCTACTTTCAACTTAAAATTATACACTAAAGTATGAGCTATGTCCTCATCAGAGCTCATCTGTGGAAGGCATCATCACCACTGCAAATATCATAGTGATGCTCTTTGTCATCTGTGCTGGTGGATGGCTAGGATTCAGGAATGGCTGGGTTGGTTATAAAGTACCAGAAGGGTATAGTAAAATTTCTTAATTCATATAACCAAATCAATAAATTGAGCTCCAATTAGATTTTGGCACTTATCTGGCTGGTACACAGTTATTTCCCTAATGGTGTCAGCGGAGTTCTCTCTGGATCAGCAACCCTCTTCTTCGCATTCATTGGCTTTGACACAGTTGCTAGTACAGCCGAGGAGGTCAGCTTACATTCATGTACAAAATGTCATTTGTGTTCCTGTAAATGCTGCTCCAGCTTGTGTGCAGTTACATGATCACCTTTAATTGGATTTGTCAAAGTGATTTCTAGGTAAAGAATCCTCGGCGCGATCTTCCATTGGGAATGGGCCTGACCTTGTCCCTGTGTTGCTTCCTTTATATGATGGTTTCTGCTGTTGTGGTCGGTTTGGTGCCGTACCATGCAATGGATCCGGACACCCCTATTTCTTCTGCCTTCGCCCGATATGGGATGCCGTGGGCCGAGTAAGTTCCAGGCTACCTTCCAGCTGAAATGCTGAATGATCCAGCTGCGATCGAGGTCATTTGCACATCTTGTGTATTGTCAGTTATTAAGCAATTTTTACTCCACTGAACTGTAGGTATGTTGTTTCCAGTGGAGCTGTTCTTGCTCTTGTGGCATCCTTGATAGGCGGCATTCTTCCCCAGGTATATGTGAGAACCAAAGAATTGTCGAGTTCCCTGTTTTATTTCAGTTACTTTCCTGATTCTATTAGGACCGAGTAAAAGAAATGCAAAAACTATTGTTTTGAAATATGCTGAAGTTTAATGAAATATGTAAGATCGTCAATGATCATCTAGAAAATTAAAACAATAGAGGAGCTACTCAAAGGACAGAGCTGACACCAAGCATGGAGGTCAACACATACCATAGCTGATGGCAGGAAATGCTACAATTGTGGGCAGAAAGGACACTTGAGCTACACCTGTCCTTCCACAGAGAATTATAGTGGCCGCGGTGGAGCTCGTGGAGGTTCTGATGGTGGTGGCTGTGGAGGAGATTATAGAAGCTGCAGTGGAGGCCAAGGTAGTTCTTGGACCAATGTGGCATGATGAGAAGGGCTTGGTGGTACCATGGCAGAACTTGTGTTCAGAAATGACATGTGGTGTTACATGACAAAAAGAAATCAAGTCACTGTCACAAGCAATCTTGTTCACCATGATCTCACCAAACACATTGAAATTGATATGTTCACCATAAGGTGGATAGGGTGGCATCAAGACTAGAAAATATAGTATAGTAACAATTGTCGAAAAAATGGCGGTGTATCAATATGTAACAAGGCATGATATATTTGCCTATCCTGAGGGTATGTTCTGTTGTAATATGTAAAAGTATTAGGTACTTCCTGGCAAATTCAGTTGACTACCCAGCTATGGTGCCTCGCAGGTGCTCGTGGTTTGAGTGCGCTTGGTTTTGGAGGTTATTCTAGTCGAGTTGGGGCGCGTTAGGTCCGGTCTCACTCCTGGTGTTTTTTCTTAGTTACAAAACTTTGTTTTGTTTACAACCCCTCACGGCTTGGCTCGGACTGAGGTGGTGGTGTTTTTTAAGGAGCCATTTCTCTCTCTTAATGCAATGATACACAAATGCAATGATACACAGCTCTCCTGCGTGTTTGAGAAAAAAAATCCGTTGACTACAGAGTGGAATGGTGAAAGAAGGTTACCCAACAGTTTTCCCAAACAAACTAACAGAAACAAAGTAATCATTAGGTTTATTCGAAGTAGAAATGTAGCATGGTCATTGTATATTCCATTTGAGGAAGAATCGTTTATCCAAATTTAAACACCAAATGGCTGATTCTTAATTGTTTACATGTTTCTTTTGATCAGCCAAGAATTATTATGGCTATGGCTAGAGATGGATTGCTCCCGCCTCTGTTCTCAGATGTTAATCGAAAAACTCAAGTGCCAATCTTGAGCACAGTCTTAATTGGCACATGTGCTTCTATCCTGGCCTTTTTCATGGATGTCTCCCAATTGGCAGGGATGGTAATACTAATTATATCATAATAAAAATGGTAAAAATGCTGGATACAGAAGTAGTCAAAATGATAACAGTTTCTTGTTCTGTTTGTTCAGGTAAGCGTGGGAACCTTATTGGCGTTTACTACGGTTGCCATTTCTGTTTTAGTAGTGAGATATGCTCCTCCGTATGAGATGCCAATGGAAGTGGCTCTTGCAGGATCATCTGAGTCACTAGCTTCATTCTCTGGGCATATAGAGCATGATGAGCAAAATACAGAAGATCCTTTTGGCAATGGTAACGAGAACAATCTTTTTGTGAACTGTTAAGTTCAAGTTATAGCAGGAATTATATTTGCCTTTTTTTAGCAAGTAACTTGTATTCGCACTATATTAAGGTGCCGGCTGAACTTTATATGTTAGCAAGTTATCTGCACCAGCAAGGCAGCAACGTTAGAAACACGTTAGCAACTTGCATTCTTCTAATCTTATTCTTCTTTGATAATGAAGCTGGCTGACAGATTAGCAGTTCTTCCTTGATATATTCGTTTTAGGGCAATGCTAAGGTACACCCTTACCTCAATCTTACCTCTTTAGGAGGTAATATCTCAAATGAATCTGGACCGTTGAATATTAGAATTTTTCAAATTACATAATACATTAAGTCATATAGAAAATGAAATTTATTTCCTTTTTTATGTCCTGTAATCACGCCGCATGCAGACCGTGATGTTCTCGTCTATAGAAAAAGAAATTTATTTTCTTTTTTAACTCCTATAATCACGCTGCATGCAGTTAGACTGTGATCTTCTCGCCGCCAGCAGTTGTCGCCTGGGAACACTGCAGCAACTCGCCAAATGCAGTTTTTAACACTTTTTTATGTTTATGATTTTTTCAGCCGATGTTATTTACTACTTCAAAATGTTGTTCGAACTTGCTATTGTTTTAAATTCAAAATTTCAAATGATAGAACAAAGTCTAATGAAAAAAAGAATGCTTCAAATCGATACAGCATGATTTTAGAAACATTTACGAAAAAGAATCGTCACATTTGGAGCTAGCACGAGAGAGAAAGACTAGTTACGAAGTTTCGTTATAGATTTAAAAGAAAAACCACAATTATTATTTACAAACTATCAAGAACACCATCTAAAATGTTGGGCCAACCACGTGCATGCAATTCCTACCTTCAAGGTGGATCACGGTATTGCCAAATAAAAAATACGGGTGCATGCAATTCCAACGTGCATCACGGTACTACCAAAAAAATGCATGCATGCAAACAGATCTACTAATGCATGCAAACAAATCTAAAAAAAGATTTTCCAAATCCTAAATATTCCTTTTTTATTCTATTTTATATAATAAATAAATAAATAAACAAAAATGTATTTAAGATATTACCTCCTAGGAGATAAGATCTAATCGTGACCGTCCGATCGAATAAAATGAACGACTCACCGTCATTTGGGGGTACCGTAGCAATTTTCTTCGTTTTATTATTATTTGTAATTTGCATATGAATTGCCTGCGAGTATCTGCACCAGAAGCCCATTATTTCAGATATCATATTACAGCATTTCTCGCTTTACATTCATGATTACTGAGATTCTCTAATTTGTTTTCTGATGTTTCCCCTCTGTATCTAGAATTAGTTCAAGAAGCACTTACTGTCAGTGAGGTACCCGGAAAAGTAAGGCGACAAAAAGCCATTGGAAGCATAGTATTGATATGTGTCGGAGCCATCATCTTGATTTCTGCAGTTTCTGTCTCCTTTTTACCATTGTAAGTGATAGGTCTCCACCTCCTGTGTCCCTGTGGGCACTCTTTCTGATGTCTACAATGCATAAACAAAGCAATTGAACACTGTTCCTTGAAGAGTGTGACCTTCATATTATTATTACCATTATTTCCTTTTTGCCAGGAACAGGCAACATTATCTGATTCTGTTTTGCTTTTTATAGTTATGTACAAACGATTGCATGCACTGTAGGCGGATTGGTAGTGTTGAGTTCTTCTATTGTGCTTTTGTGCATTGGACAAGACAAGAGATTTTTGGGACAAACTGGAGGTACATGCTAAGGAACATGGTCATTTTGCATTTCTGTAAAGTTGATGAACTCTGAGTGAGAAATGTGTTTTTTTTTTTCCAATTCAATGCAATCTCAAATTAGCTGTCTCTCCTAGGTTTCATGTGCCCGTTGGTCCCATTGCTTCCAATTTCTTGCATCATTGTCAACTTATACCTTCTTATGAACCTCGGGTAAGAAATGTAGCTTACAACCATCTTTTTTTTTGTTTATCCTTTATGCAAAATATAGTTTACATTCATTTTTTAATTGTTTGCGCTTTTGCACAGCCTGCTATTTTCTGCAGGGTGTGCAAATTTCATATGACTGTTTGATCAGGCAACACACGTATATCCTTTTAAGCTAATAATGTGGAGTTTTATGAAGCCAAAGAAAAATAACTATTTAGTTTACAGTACATTGAGATGTCAGAATCTTTGCATAGCGATATATGCTTTGTGGATATCCTGAAGATCATCTTGACCTTAAGTTTCAGCTCAAATGATTGCAGGAGTCACACATGGATTCGTGTTTCCATATGGTTGGTGGCTGGGGCCCTCATATACTTCTTCTATGGCCTGAAGCATAGTTCACTGGGAGGCGTGGCCTACCATCGCATATCACCTCTATAGTTCAAGGTTGGGTAGAGTTCTTTTGCATTTTGATAGCAGAAAATGACAGCACATGGCGGCTAATGCAGCTGTTTGTCAAAGATGTCTAGGGGTTCCTGATCCCTGCAGTTTTGAATTTGAAGGATCAGGAGAATTAACATAGATACTTCATCCGTTAATGTACATTCTCATTTATCGATAAGTTAAATGTTTCTAACTTTGACCTAATATAGACAAGAAATATAATATTTATAGTACAAATATAGTTGTGTTAGATAGATCGATAAATCTATTTTTGTAATAAACTTATTTCAAGAAAGTGCTGATAAAAATTAACCGGCACGAATACATTGACAACTATTTTAAATTTATTTTTATAATAAATATATTTAAAGATATAAGCGCTAATATTATTTACTGTAAACTTGGTCAAATTTAAGTTACTTTATCTGGCATGTTTCTTATAGTAACATTATCATGGACAGAGGGAGTACAAGCACTCGCTGTATTTGTTGGTACGTGTACGGTATACCAACATGCATTTCCAATTTCCAGCAAGAATACCTGGCTTGGTTCGTCAATGCCACTTCTCTCCATACGATGGTTCCCATATCACAGAGCATCATCCTGCCATCAACAGCAACGGTGTGACCCTTTGTGAATATGCCTCAGTAATTTATCCATTCATCCATATCTCGTGGCATAGTATTTGTTTTTTGGATAACAACAATTCAGGTAATAACAATCGGTATGAATAAGAAAGTACCAAAAAAAAAATCAATTTAAAGAAGCAGGAAACTAAGCAGCACCCCGGTGGGCCTAACTAATAAGTAGAGAACGCGACAACACCTGCTGGGCCGCAGCCCATTAACATAGCACTTGACCGACGCGGCAGTCTCACGCCCGCAAGCGGTGCGCTCAGCTTCATCCATTAGTCCCACCTCGCCTAGCCAAGCAGCGCGGAGGCGCGGACTCGATATAAAACAGACCCAAGGCAGCAGGCCAAAGCATACCTTTCTCGGCCTTTTGGCTAAGATCAAGTGTAGTATCTGTTCTTATCAGTTTGATATCTGATATGTGGGTCATGTATCCACTTTGATATTCAACTAATGTTTTGTGGGGAAGGATCCACAACAGTGGCTTGCCACTTGGGCCCTTGCGCGTTGCCTAGCCGTTGCACTGCTGGCTGGCTCTGGCGCACCCCAACCAATTCCAAATTAATCTTTGAAACTTGATTTCTTGGCCTGTTTGACTTGATGGTAATTTTCCCAACCAATCCTAAATTAATTTATGAGATTCGTTGGTATTTTTTAATAAAGTTATGTTAGTAATTTCAGTGGCATAGCTTTTATTTATGAGGTAATTTCCTCTTTAATATTAGCTAGAGAAGAGGATATAAAGACGAAATTATGCCTGATACTTCCCCTCGGCCCATGATCACTGGAGGAGGGCCAAATGGGCCGGATCGAAAGAAACTCGTAGGTTCGGCTGGCCTGCTCCCAGGTGGCCCTCTGTCTTCTTATCCCTCTGCTTATCCAACGAACCCATTCCATTCCGTCCGTCCGTCCTTCCATCCGCCATGGCGACCGCCACGCTGCTGAGCTCCTCCTTCGCCATGCCCGCCGCCACCCGTAGGGCCTCCTCCTCTTCCTCCACCTCCTTGGGCTTCGCCACGTCGCAGCTCGCCGGCCTCTCCCTCTCCGCCGGCGCTGCAGCTCCAACCGCCGTCGCCCTCCTCCCCAAGAGGCAGCAGCTCCAGCCCATTGTCGCGCGTAAGTCTTCGATTTCGATTTTCTTTGCTGTTGTTTCCTTGTTCATTAACTTCCCTTACTTAGTGCGAACGAGCCTTAGGATTTCGTGGTTGCTCCGCTCTTATCTGAATCTTCAGCTGTCTCGCTGTTTCATTCTTATTTTCCGCCTCTGCTAGTAACTGATTCAGCTAATCTTCAGAGCATTTTTTCAAGATAAATTGACATCTGTGGTTGATTTCGAGATGATGAAGTGTGCTGTGTGTGTGTGTGTCTGTTCAGGGCGGGTGTGCCCGTTCTTGGACAAGAAGACGAACCGGGCGAACATGGTGTCCTTCTCCAACCACAAGACGAAGAAGCAGCAGTTCGTGAACCTGCAGTACAAGAAGCTGTGGTGGGAGGCCGGCAAACGGTACGTCAAGCTGCGCCTCTCCACCAAGGCCCTCAAGACCATCGAGAAGCACGGCCTCGACGCCGTCGCGCGCAAGGCCGGCATTGACCTCAACAAGAAGTGAGCCCTATCTGATGAGCAGCCAAACTAGTGTGGTGCGGCACTAGCTTAGCATTCACATTCACGGGGTCGTCTCGTCTGTCTGTCTGCCTGCCTGCCTGCCTCCTGCTGTTCTTTCACAATAAATCAAAGCATATATTTCATTTACTTTCCACCCCAATTTGATGTGTGTACCATACCAATCAGTGTAGGCAGATCGAGGTTGCACATACAGTATATTGCTTTTGGTCTCCTGTTGGGGGCTAAGGTTTTCTCCTCTGAATCGATCGTGTCTCCATTTCACAGTCGTGATCAATGGCAGAAAGTTAAGTCGTGTTCGACTGGTCCTCTTTCTCACGAATTCACTGCTGATGAAGTAGAAATTGAATTGAAATTGAACTCTTGTGTATCCTGCTTCCCGCCCAAGAGAAGAGATTGTGTTCTGGCATATGCTTGCAGTCTGCACCATTACCTTCCATTCCATCCCACCATGCATCATACCTCTAAGCAGCAGAGGAGGATGCATACCTTCTTTCTCTCTCTCGATCGATCAAGTGTAAGAAAGGGAATGTTTGCTGTTCTCCTGGCAAAATACTGGAACGACCGAGTAATACCAGAAGAAATCAGGTTCAATTCTTCAACCCTCTAAAGCCTTGTTTTTTTCGTTTTTAAACCAATGGGCTTGGGGGCATTGGTGAAGATTTTGGCTCGTAGGAGATTTAATCCCAATCTTTCCCAATTCCCATGGTTTTGGAGTAAAACGAACATGGTCTACAGTGAAGTAGGACTGGAATATGTAGCAACTCCAAGAGTCATCACTTTTATATTCTTCTCTATCGATAGAATAAAAATTTTGGTGAAAAAATGCACTCCAACGACGCCATTAATTGGATCTTTAAATTTTTTTGATGCAGTGTTCCATATTTTTCATTAGCCAAGGATGGGGACCTGAACTAGCTCTCTAAAGTGTTCAGTGTTCACTAAGATTCAAAGAACCTGTTGGAGGATGGAAAGATATATAGAGAGTGATTTTTATTCAAATGTCTCTTGAAACAATGATTTAGAGAATGAGTTTAAGAAAAGCTCTTGGATTTGGAGATCGATTTGATTAAAGGGCGTACCCAGTGCCGTAGGCTCCCGCACTGACGCGGGGTCTGGGGAAGGGAAATCAGCGCATAGGCCTTACCCGCACAAATATGCAGAGGCTGGGGCTCGAATCCTGGACCAACCGGTAACTTTTCTATGTTATGTGCATACTCTAGAGAGCCAATTTCGCTCTCCTTTTTTTTTTTTTTTTTTTTTGCTAGCGAGAAATCTGAAATAGATGATAGCAATATTTGAAGGTGTTGGAGTTTTTTAAATCAAAATCCCTATTCCTATCAATAAGAAAGGATATATAAATACTTTTGGAGTTGCTCTGAGATCATGGAAGGTTGTTTTAGTTCTTTTAAAAGGTTTCATTTGTGTTTTCATAATTTGGTCATATGCCTCTCAGCCTCTGGCCAACTACCTTGGCAAACCTTACAGCCATATGGTCCATCATATATTTTTTTTGTTGCATATGAACAATGAAGGGCAGGCTTGGTGCAGTTGGTGAGAAGCTCACCCACCGAGCACCAGGTCCTGGGTTCGACGCCGTCTCCCTGCATATTTGCAGGGGTAAGGCTGGCCTCGGTTAAACCCTTTCCCAGAACCCCACTTAAGTGGGAGCCGCCTGGCACTGGGTCTGCCCTTTTTTTTTTGTTGCATATAAACAATGGCACCTCATGGTGGCTACAACATCTATTCATGGATGGTTAGGGCTTTCTGATTCCAACAGGTTTGCAAGGAACGGAGGCGCCCGTACTCTGGATATATGAGTGAGGATAGGCAAACACATTTGTAAACACAACAATATCTATCTGCATAGGCTCATATTTCCTCTTCATATCCTGGCAGTCTAAGTAACCACTAGAAAACGGGTTGTCACTGCACACTTGTGATTCTGTGGACTGTGTGGTGCGAGAGGAAAATCACACTATCACAGGAAGGCTGAAAGTAGTATTCACCTGTTTGGTTTGGCAATGGCCCAGATGGAGAGGGTCCGTGGAATACTAGCACTGGACTGGGCTCACTCCACCACGGCGCAACGACTTCGATATCCATCTGGTAACACTAATGATTGACTCAGAAGGCTTGTTTCATAAAAACTTTACACCTCGTCACATCGGAACACATGCATGGAGTATTAGATATATATAAAAAATAACTAATTGCATAGATTACATGTAAATTGCGAGACAAAATTTTTAAACCTAATTAGTCCATGATTTGATAATATCATGCTACAGTAAATATTTGCTAGTAACAGATTAATTAGACTTAATAAATTTATCTCGTGGTTTACAGACGGAAATTGTAATTTATTTTTTATTGGAATCAAGACGACCATATGACACTTTATAAAACATTCATCCGATGTCATATTATCTCGTCGAGATCTACAATTTTCATATAAAAATTATCTTCATCCGATGTCGTATTAAATAGTTATGATTTTTTAAAATATTTTAATCTGAAGAGTATTTTGGTCTTTCTGTCACCCCTCATGTGGTTGTTGACTAACGGAATGGATGGAACGGCAAAAAAAAAAAAAAAAAACTAAACAAATTTCGTTTTAAAGCCAAATAATAAAGTTTAATGAAAACAGGGTCAAGAAACTTTATTATAACCCTGCAAAACCTTTACAGCCTAAAACTAAACAGCCCGAAAATTGTGAAGGATGGGCCAGGCCATCCAACCTGTTTTGTTGTCTGCGAGAAAGCATCACTCGTGGGCTTTGCTGTTTGTCAGTTGTCACCGACAATTTTTCTTTTCTTTCAAGAAATACATCACTGAGGTGAGCTGTGATGTGCTTGTCCTCGACTGACATCGTTGCCCCGCAGATGGAAAGGAAATGAAGGCCCTGTTTGAATCGCTAAAGTTTAGCAATCTTTTTTTTTTTTTTGAGCGAGAGAGTTGTATAATTACAAACACGACAATTGAGTTCATTTTTACAGAATGCTCCCGAAAAGCAAAGGAATTGAATGTTCCCCGCATGAATTTGTCATAAAATTATAGAATAAAAGTCATGACAGTGTCATCCATACATTCATGTTAATTGCATCGTTGGCAAAGCATCTTGCAATGATCTCAAAAGGAAAATAGGGAAAGAGTGTTCTCATTGGGGAAAGACGAAGAAAGATATTACTGTTCCGAACATTGTGCTAATGCTCTCATGTTGGCATCATACGTGTGTCTTTTAATTAGTTCAAGTACAAGTACAGAGTGCTAAAACCCAAAAGTTATTCTCTCTTCTCATGAAACATGCTGTCATGTTGGCATCATACGTGTGTCTTTTTAATTAGTTCATTCAAGTACAGAGTGCTACTAATTATTATTATTAGTATTATTGTTGTTGTTGTTGTTGTTGTTGTTGTTATTATTGTTGTTGTTATTATTATTGTTGTTATTATTATTATTATTATTATTATTATTATTATTAAAAGGTTTTCGTGCAAGATAGGTGCAACGGACAGGTAGGTTGATGAGAAGCGCAGCATGCAGTTATCAGGTCCGATCCTGTGAGATCTCTCGGCAGGCCCACACGCTTCTGAATCGTAATCGAACACAATCAGGGCGCAGTCAGGCAAACAGTTGCTTGCAATTGCAAACGAGCCACCGTTCAGCGCCCTGTCCATGTCATGCCGATTATTGTCTCCGATTTTGTTTTCGAGAAGGGAATTATTGTCTGGAGTTTAAGCCAAGAAACGTGCGCACTGCAGTAGAGATCTCTTGACGTGTGCACGCAGGCACCCCGGAAAAAATTGCAGTTGTACAAATGTAAAATTATTAAACAATAAAGATAAAGAGTCTATTTTTTGCCGTCCAACCGTCGTCTAAATTTGGTTTTAGCCACTGAATTAGAAGAACAAGGAATCTTTGATCATATTTCGAAAAATAATTGGCAGTCAGGCCCGCATGCCATCATCGTTTAAAATTTTCCAAAATTATCTTTCAAGTTTTCATTTTTTAGATTAATTTTTTTTGAATTACTCAAACGAACTCGGATAGAGAAATGACTAAAACTAAAGATATATGTCTTTGTAGTTAACTATTTCATGTACAAACCCCTGTATTTCAAGTTCTCTTATTTTAAAATTTAAAATGTTTGAATTATTTACATGAACTCAGATGGAGAAATGACCATCAAGATCTACCACTTTGATTTTGGTATTTTTCTCTTTTTGAGTTAATTTGATGAAAGTGCATCTTGCCCTTTGGTGGGTTTTGGATGAATTGATGACAATGTTGATTAAAGGACTAACCCGTGTGCTAAGTGTGAAACAGGGAATGGTATATCTCATATATGTTTGAAATATTACTTAGAGCCAAAATGATGGGTTGTTGTATGATTTAAATCAAGTTCAAACACAAGACAACAATGAAAATGAGCTTATTGCAAAGGCTCATCTATTATGGGATATCATTAATTCACTTGGAATCAAAACAATCAAAGTGAAAATGACAATACATTTAAATGGATGATTCAAAGCTAGTTGTGACTAGAGTGCTTGAGTTGGTGAAGATAACAAGGAAAAGTCTTTGACGTACTAAGCAAGGGTGAAAGGCAAGCAAGGGCTTGGCAGCCGAAGAACCTAGCTAGGGTGAAGAAGATAAGTACTTGCATTTAGTTGAGGGACTAATCAAGCATGAAGGACATGATGTAGTGGAAGAATCAATTTGCTTGATGAGAAGAATCGATCAAAGTGACTTGATGCATTGAGATCTTCCCACAAATTAAATGTTGCATTCAAGTTACATGCTCAAGATGGTAATTGCTCAAGACGGATTTCAAAATCACTCATGACATCCCATTGGGACAAGATTGAAGAAAAACGGCTTGGTTCACTTGAAGATCAACTCCTAAGGTTTAAATTCATTTTTCATTTTAATTTCAGTTGATAGGAAAGCCGTACTATTAAGAGGGATGCATCATGATGATAGATGAAGTTACATAAGTGCTCAAACCAACCCAAGTGAGATATGAGAGAGGTAGGGCACTTCAACTAGTTGAGAGCTCTCAGGCTGAGCATACCGGACATGTCCGGTATTCATACCGGAGGCGTCCGGTATTGGCTGGCTCAGCAATTTTTTCCTCAGCTCCGGGTTGTTCGTTTGTCAGAAGTTCCGGCGTTGGTCGGAAGTTCTTCGTTTGTCAGAAGTTCCTGCGTTGGTCGGAAGCTCCGAGGTGTCGGAAGTATCGACTTAGGTCGGAAGTTTCGAGGGAGATCTGAGCTCTGACATGTGACCGTTGGGGCAATACCGGACGTGTCCGGTATACATACTAGTTGTGTCCGGTATTCCAACAGCTAGTTAACGGCTAATTTTAGGGAGTGGCTTATAAAAGGTTCCAAGCCTCCACCTTTGGAGGCTGCTGATTCTACTGGCTTCCCGTACTTTCTCTGAGCTCTAGTAACACTCTCTAACCCTTTCTAAGTGAGTGATTGATCCTAAGTGCCAAATCCATTTGTGGGTTTAGAGAGAATTCAAAAGTGAGCAAACCAACCTCTTGAGCACTTGTGCAAATCGTCGATCTCGTGGTTCGCATTTGTTACTCTTGGACTCTTCAGTCCTAGACGGTTAGGCATCGCCAGAGAGCACCCAAGATCTTGTGGTGTGCCTCGGAAAGTTCGTAACGGTTCAATCTCACCGAAAAAGAGATTACCTAGTGGAAGGAGCATAGCGGGTGAAATAGACCGCGACTAGAGTTGACCTGTGGTGTCCTCTAGAGCTAACCCTTGTGGTTGCTCGCAGCCGGCTCAATGGAGAGTAGGACCCGAGGGGGTGCCGAACTTCGGTAAAACAAATATCGTGTCTCATTCGCATTTCTTTTGATATTTGTATTTATCTCCGTTGTGCAAGTGGTTGTGCAGGTTCCACAGACTTATCTATACCATTAGAAGACTGTGCGATAGGTTGGAGAAGAAGTGCAGAAGTTTTGGAACAAAACTTGCCAGCCCGAGTATACCAGACACGTCCGGTATGCATACCGGACACGTCCAGTATTAGCTTCCTGTGTAGAAAAGTGTGCTATTTGTTCTAATCACTTGTGGTGCAGGTTTTAGGCTCCTAGGTGTTTTCTTTACTGTTTATATTCTCTGTTTACTCCTTTGGGAGAGTTTGTTTCATTGTGAGGAGTTTCTAAGTAATTAGAAACTCCGGTTCTAATCGCTTCCGCATTTGAAAGTATAAATTTTCAGAAATGCCTATTCACCCCCTGTGACAGAACCGCCTTAATCATAGGGCCCACGTGCACCATCATCGTCCCTAAGGACCTCCGATCAGTCTGCACGAGTTCCCTTTGACCTAGGTGGCCTGCCGGGTCTTCTAGGAAACCCTAATTTCCCGAGGATCTCCATTGTTAGCCTTACAGTATTACAACAGTTAACACAAGTAATATAAATCATAGTAAAGAGTGCGGAAGTATTACATAAATATAGGTTTACAAACTTAGGTTACATTTTCCCAAACCAGAGTTTCATAGTAGAGTAGCTGCATACAACTAGGCATCCTACCCAAGGGTTATATCATATACACACCTTCATCCATGCACGATTCGTCGACCAGCATGGTCCCACACGGAACTGTACACTGAATACACCTGTAACAGGGGTAAACAAACTCTGAGTACATGGGGTACTCTGCAAGACTTACCCGACTAAAGAAATTGGGGAGAAGACTCAGGAATGCAGGCTGAGGAGAGTCAAGGTAAGGCTTTAGCAAGAGTCAAAGCATTTTGCAGAAAAGCAATACTATTCTTGAATCCTACTTTCAATATTTTGACTCAGAATTATTTTAGTCAAGAACCATTTATCTCAGTTATTTCACAAGTGTCCTTCAATTCCAATTACTTATTCATTCTCAAAAACATCCTAGTTCCGAACCACTCTTCGATGTAGGTGTGAGGATCAAGTCTCCATAACCGAGGAGTAACGACGATTCGAATCGATTAAGTACCCAGCTGGGGATCCCTAACCACACTGCATATGTAGCACCTAATCTTGCATATACCAACCCCGTCTACCATGGCTTTTCCATGCCTGAACTGGTCTTGCGCCACCCGAGTGTACAGTACGCCTCTAATTCGGGACTCTAACCCACGAGAGTACATGCTACTCTCGCCATCTCTCCACTCCCAGTGCATGGTCGTTGGTTCAATAAAGCCACCGGAGTCAGGGCTTCCCGGAGTATGTGGTTAGTTGCAAAGTCTCGATCACAGCAGGCCAACAACGAATGGTCCCTACTTTCCTTTTCCGTCGGTGACAGTGCATTGGGACTCTAACCCAAGTACAAATGTCCCTTTGGTTTTCGAATCCCTTTTCCGTCGATGACGATGCATTGGGACTCTAACCCAAGTAAATGACCACCGAACAGAAAATCCCTTTCCGTCTGTGACGATGGACTAATCAGGTGCACAGCCACCGAATGAGAACATCACCAATTCCCTTTTTCATGAATTAATCAATATTGTATCACAATAGCTTAAAAATAGCATTTTGTGCAAATCTAAATTATTCAAGCAGGCTAAGGATTTTCAAACATTTTATTTAAAATCAGGTTTCAAGGATGATATTCGAGTGGTCAAGGATGGTAATGCATCAATTGGGTTATCACTCAACTCCTATAACTTAATGTAGTAGATTAACTCAAGTTATAAACATTTTGTAAATCACAAGGAAAGGGCTGAATGCACCGGGGCTTGCCTGTGTTGCAGGTCTGTCGCTTCTGTCAGAAAACCAGAGAAATTCCACTTGACCTCTCTTGGCGAATAATCCTCCCATCGGGGATCAATCCAACTGTTTCTCATGAAAACCCGATCACTACACGTAATAATAATACAATGCTTAATATGATGAGATGTATGCCATGATGCATGAGATGCACTACATTGTGGAATAAATAAAGCGAACTTTAATTTGAAAAGTTGAGTGCAACTTTCCTTCATGATAAAGTTGCAAGTCAACAGACTAACCTGTTGTTTTATTGACCATTTTAACAGTCGTTGAAAACCGCATTAACCGACTTATACTACTATTAAGCAAGTTAATAATGATCTCAAACAATGGTTAAGGATGCCAAGGATCATCTTAAGTTAATGACCCAGGGTCAACAATCAATCTGAAAGTCATACCAAACCTAAAATGATTAGGGTTTCTTTTTGTTTTATTAATCAATCAATAGTGCATTAAATAATAAATGAGTAGACTACTTTCAATTGAGCCCAAACTTTTCCAACAGATAGTTCCTGCCCTAAAATAGTGCCCAGACAAATTTCAAAATTTTTGGACAAATATTATGGCCTATAAAAATCCTAGAAACTTCATTTATTGATTAAAAGGAACATTTTTAATACATAGCAAAAGTACTAAAAATGCATATTTCACATTTTTCCTAACATCACCGAGAGGTTGCACAATTATTTTCACAATTTATGAAGCTCTGGAAATATTCCTATGAAATTGATAAAGTGCACTACTATTCAATTGCTTAGAAAATAGAAAAACTCTAAAACTAATTCTCCAGAACTACTGGGCCGGCCTGCTTGGCCCGCGCGCGGCCCAGCCCACTCGACGCCCCGCTCTGAAACACCCCTGGTGTTACGGTAACCAAAACCTGCCATGTCAACATGATTACATGCAAATCATCTCGCATAAACTCATTATTACTGTGCATCACTAAAATAATTTTTATTTCCACATGTGGTTGTGCATAAGTTATTTAGAGTGTTTTAGTATATAAATGCTGGTATTGGTGTATAATTACCTAAATCCAATTAGAAAATAAAAAGAAAATTATTTATAAACCCTACGTCGGACCCGAAACCCTAATTTAAAAACTAAAAGGAATTAGGTGTTGGGTTTTAAACAAAAGTTGTAAATTTTTAAAAGCTAAGCAACTTCTATTTTGGGCAATTTTGAAGTTATTAAAAATAATTTCAAATAAAACCTTAATCTATGCTTTAAAGTTTAGAGTTGAAACTCAATTTCAAAAACTAAAAGGAATATGATGAAAGTTATTTAATAAAAATTATAGATCTTTTAAAATGGGACAACTTTCATTTTTGGAGATTTTAATGTTTACCAGTGGAAATTTAAATTAAACCCCAATTAGTGTTTGTTATTCAAATTTAAAATGCCCATTCAAAAAATATCAATAATTTTGGCAAACTCCTTTAATAAAAGTTGTAAGGATTTTCAAGTTGAACAACTTTTATATTTGGGGATTTTGAACTTATGCATTGAGATTTCGAATTTAACCCTAATGAGTGTTTTGGAATTTAAATTTGAAATTCTATTTCAAAAACTATGAAGAATCTCATGAAACTCCTTTAATGAAAGTTGTAGAGCTTGACAAATAAAACAACTTCTATTTTTACAGATTTTCAAGTTATTGAATTTTTTTTGAGAATTTGACTGGATTTAAAATGGAATTCAAAATCCACTTTTACCCCCTTTTAAATTAATCAAAAACCATTCAAAATTTGAATATTTCCCAAAAACCAAAGTTGTTCATCACAGAATTTACTACAACTTTTGTATTGATGATTGTTCAAGTTTGTGCTTAGAATTAAAAGAAATTGGACAAAAACAGTACATGGGAGACTTCAATGTGCTACAGTACTCTGCCCCTCTCCTGTCCTTGCACCGTGCCGGGCCCCCTCGTATGTGCCGCGCTGCGCGCCGGCGACGCTCGGGGCCGGCCGGCCATGTATCGCCGATGGGGCCGGGTCCGTGGGGGTCCTCTCTACGTCGTGTGTCCATCCTCTCCCCATATAAGGCACCGGTTCCCCTTCTTGTTTCCGTTGCCGCCGCGGGAAGCTCTCGGTCGCCGGCGAGCACTCCCTGTGCGTCATTCGAATTCACCCTCTGTGTTGTGCCTCTGTCCAATTCCTCCCTTGAGTAGTATCACCACACTCTAGCACACCCTTTGGACCAGTTCTTATTGCCTCTGGTTGCCGGAAACTCTCTGGTGAGGCGTCTCTTCGCGACCGGCAAAGCGCCACCGCGGACGTGCCTACCGCGGCCAGCCTGCCACGGTGAAGTTCTTCCCTTGCTATAAGATGTTCTAGAGCTCTTGTTCCTCCCTGAAACTCATGCGCTCGGCTTTTTCGCTTTTGGTGCACAGACCACGCAGGAACGTGGTTCTTGCTGTCGGAGCACGTCGTCGTAGCCTCGGTCAACGTCGCGCACTTCGCTCCCGCCTCTCTCCGGTCACATTTGCATGAGCATAGTCATCGGGGTGAGCTCCTTAAACTCTTAGCATCATCCTTTTGAATCCTACCCGCTTTCTATAAGTCAGAATGGCGATGCGCCGCCGTGAGCCGCACGGTCGTGCCACCTTGGTCGCGAGCAGGCACACCTTGAGCCTTTAGATGTCTAACCTCCTAAGCCCAACCGATGCGCGAGGTAGTGTAGAGGTTTCGGGTGTTTTCCTCGTCGCTGGAGGAGCCCTAACCGGCGAGCTGCGGCCGGTCAGAGCTTCACCGGCGCTCTGGTCAACTAAGCAGAGGAGAGAGGGGCCACGCGGGGAGAATATAAAGAATGCCAGGGGGTCTAGTGAAAACTCAAAGACTCAGTTGAATAGTGCATAATGGATCTCGGGTTGAGGGGCTTAAAAGCCGGGGGTTTTCTTGCAAAACCATCAGGCTGTGCGCGTGGGAGGCTAAGTGGGCCGGTCCGTTCGCTGTTGGGCCGACTCGGGCCAAAAGGCGTTTCCTATTTTTCTCACGAATTTAAATTAGTTTTCCATTTTCTAGGGATTAAATAGTGCTGCATCTTGTTATTTCTGTAGGGAATTTATTATTGCTCCAAAAATGATGAAATAAATTGTGGATGCTCTTTCTGTTATGGTTAACACATGGAAAATATAAAATAAACATTTTGAGTACTTTTTATATATAGTAAAAAGGCCTAATTTAATGGATAAATGGAAATTCCATGAATTTTCTAGGCCAAGATATATATCCAAAAATCATGAAATTTGACTTGGTACTGTTTGAGACTAAGATCTGTTTGTGGAAAAGTTTAGGCTCAAATGGAGATAATTTATTTATTTATTATTTTATGCTCCATTTATGGATTAATAAACCCGATAGAAACCCTAATCATTTTAGGTTTGTGTGATTTTTGGATTGTGTGTTGACCCTAGATCCTTCACCACAGTGATCCCCGGCAATTTAAATGTTGCATTTAGGTGGTTGTTGGATAGCTGTGCAGCGGCTTTCAATGACGATTAAAATGATCGATAAACTAATTATGAAATCACCTTATTGCTTAGTGAAGTTGGCTTGCAACTTTATCGTGAAGGAAAGTTGTACTCAACTTTCTAATTAAGTTTACTTTCCATTGATCTATGATTTTATGCATCTCCTGCATCATGGTATACATTTCATGCTAAGCATCGTATTATTATTATTATTATTATTATTATTACGTGGAGTGATCGGGTTTTCGGGAGGATTGCTTGATTGATTCCCGACGGAAGGCTTATTTGTCAGGAGAAGTCAAGTGGGTTTTCGCTGATCTTCTGATAGAAGCGACAGACTTGCAACACAGGCAAGCCCCGGTGCATTAGCCCCTCCTTGTGTTTTATAAAATTTATCACTTGAGTTAAATTACTGCATTAGGTAGATACGAGTTGATTGACACCTATTTGCTGCATTACCTGCCTTGATATATCACCCCTGAAACCTGTTTTAAAATGAAAATATTTGAAAAATGTTTAGCCTTGCTTAATTAATTAGAGTTTTGCATAAAATGCTATTTTTCCGAGCTATGATGCCATACTATTAATGAATAATAAAGAAATGAAAATGAATATCGATTTGTAACCATTCGGATGACTTGCACTTGGGTTAGAGTCCCAATGTATTATCGCACGGATTGGAAACCGTTCGGATGACTTTGCACTTTGGGTTAGAGTCCCAATGCATCAACGCCGACAGAAAATGGAAATGAAAATGAGTCTATTTGGTTGATGTGCACTTGGGGCGGTGCCCCCATGTCTTATCGCCGACAGGCGTGGATTTAAAACCGTTGGGTAACTGTGTACTTGGGTTAGAGTCCCAATACATGGTCACCGACGGAAAAGAATTAGGCACCGTTCGTTGTAGGCTTGCTGGATTGAGACTTTGCAACTAGCCACATACTCTAGGAAGCCCTATCTCCGGTGGCTCTATTGCTTGAACCGACAACCATGCACTGGGAGTGGAGAGATGGTGAGAGTAGCGTGTACCCTCATGGCCGGCATGCCTGGAGACGAGAAGAGTACTGTGACCTCGGATGGCGCAGGACCGGTTCAGGGATAGAAAAGCCGTGGTAGATGGGGTTGGCGTATACAAACTTAAGTGCTACATACGCAGTGTGGTTAGGGATCCCCAGCTGGGTACTAATCGATTCGAATCGTCGTTGCTCCTCGATTATAGAGACTGGACCCACTGCCCTACCCCAAAAAGTGGTTCGGAACTAGGATGTTTTTGAGAATGAATAAGTGAATGAAATTGAAGGACATATGTGAAAGAACTGAAAACTATTGATATTGATTATAATAATATTGATTACAATACTGAAAGAAGGTTTAGTAATACTTTTTCCGCAAAATACTTTAACTCTTGCTAAAGCCTTACCTTGACTCCTCTCCACCTGCATTCCTAAGTCTCATTTCCTTTTCTTTAGTTGGGTAAGTCTTGCGGAGTACCCCAGTACTCAGGGTTTGTTAGCCCCTGTTGCAGGTAAACTAAGTGTGCAGTTCTGTGTGGGACCGTGTGTTGACACTTCTTAGCGCAACCACCAGAGACAGGGTGTTAGGCTATCTCTGATAACGGCGTCAGAAGTGCCTGTGGTATTTCTTATGTCTATTGGATAATTCCGCAAGCGCACAGAAAATACCGCTGTAGCACTTGACCCGGGAGTATTTCAAGGTATCGTTATTTATTTTTATCCCAAGAGAAAGCGGTTGCTAGGAATAATTAATAAAAAGAGAGAGATCCTTAAGTCTATAGCAACTTAGTATCAACTAGTGATAGGGGGGTAAATCGATATGTAGAGGAAAGGGTAATGACACCAAGCCACGACAAGGTTTTAGGATAAGTAAAGATAACTAGTTGAGTATAGCTAGATGAGAGGACAACGAGTGAGTATAAGACTCCTATGACACTTACTTTACTCTTGTGAACTATCTTATCAAATGGATGAATTATACTAAGACAGCTACCTTACTTCCGGTGTGTAGGGGATAGGCGAGACAGTAGGGGATATAACATCTACCCGAAGCGCCTATTCTCTTATGGGAGCCTACCTTTTAAGAACTTGCCTAAAACATGTGGAGGGATACTAAGACTAGACAGGGCTGTCACCACCTGCTAGCACCCATAAACAATCCGTGCGACAAGCGGCATTCAAAGGCAAGATCTAGCCTAACCATCACGCTTACACTAAGCCTTACTACTCTAGTTGCGTACCAACAACTAAAGTACCCTATGACAGGCGATGAACTACACACGTGAGCTGGTTACAGGATCACTATCCAATATAACTCAACTATAAGTTAAGACAAAACACAACAATACTATAAAGAATAGTAATGCACTAAGTAGAGACTTAGTTAAAGTAAAGTAAAGATAATATATTGATAAAGATAAAGTCTTACAGAAGGAAAGGTACAAGAGCTATACCAGACTCTCCAGCAGACGACTCCGGAGACTCCGAGCGTAGCTCGACTCGACTCTAACTCCCACACTAGACTAATACTACTACTAAAGAGTGGAACTCTTGTGACTTGTGACTCTTGGGTGTCTTGTTTGTCTTGAAAAGGGTGATAGCAGCCTCTATTTATAGGGGAGAGTTGAGGGGCTCCACGTCAGCGATCCGCGTGCCTCTTGCCTCTCCACCCTTGGATAAACCGCCATTGAACCGCTATAAGATGGACGGCCGTGGTGATTTCAGGACATCGGAAACATGCTAGGAGGCGGTGGAGGCCAACCGACCTGGCTGGGCTCCAGGGGGTTTGGCCGACCCCCCTATGGCAGGTGGGCCCAGCCAGGGTCTTCAAGAAGGAGTCCCCACCTGTCATAGAGTGCAGTAGTGGCCTAGTCCCACCTTGGGTGGTTCGGCCGAACCACCTTTGGTGAGTTGGGCCCACCACTGTGGTCCCCATCTGTCATTGATTGTCCCCGTGTGTTGGTTCCAGCTTGGTTGCATGTTTGTCACGTTGAATCCTTGTGCTTTGTTTCTCCACCGATGAATAGAAACAGATGTTGATCTGATGGATGAAATGAGCTGAGTAGAGGGTCACATGGATCATGCCATGTCACCAGAGCCAGGTGGGCCCCATGTAGGGTTCGACCGACCCATACATGGCCCCACCCTGGGCTCTCCTCTCTTCTAAGTGATGTTGTGCACCATTTCTTGATGTTTCTTGGCCTATTTGATCTTTGCTGCATTCACAAGATTAAGAGTACAAGTGGAACTTCGTTATTGATAAAATATGTTCATGATATATTTATTCTCCCTTGAATCCGAGACCTGTTGATGGTGTTTGAATGTGGATTTTCATGGTATATCCATCGTCAACACCGTGCCGGTCAGCGGATCATGCATGAATGAAAAGGTATATGATATGACCCTTGGGCAGGGTGTCTAGTAATATACAGCTACTCCACTACGAAACTCTGGTTTGGGATAATGTAACCTAACTTTGTAAATCTATATTAATGTAATACTTCCGCACTCTTTACTCTGATTTATCTCATTTGTGTAAACTGTTGTAATACTTGCAAGGTCTTTACAATGAGATCCTCGGGTGAATTAGGGTTTCCAAGAAAACCCGGCAGGCCACCTAGGTCAAGGGGAACTCGTGTAGACTGATCGTGGGTCCTTAGGGACGATGACGGCGCGCGTGGGCCCTATGATTAAGGCGGTGCTGTCACACGCTCCCTTTCCTCCCTCAGCGCACCCCAGCACTGCAGGGCCGGCCCACTTGGCCCAGCAGGCCCAGCACGCCCCTGCCTTCTTCTACCTCCCGCTCAGTCCTTCTCCCTCTCACCGACCGTGACGGCGAGGACCCGGCTGGCTCATCCCGCACGACGGCGAGCTTACCGGCGCCGGTAAGGGCACCAACAAGACCCTCGCACCCACACAACTGCCTACGACCTCTTCCCCATAGCTTGGACTCCCGAACTCGACCACGGCAGTCGTGACGGTTCGGATGCGCCGCGCACGGACGTCGCGCTGCGTTCTGGCCACTGCGAGTCAGTAGTGTTCAAATAGAGATGACTACGAGTACTAGGGGCTCACCGCAGTGCTATTTCTCGAGCTGGTTGGGTCGGAAGCGGCTCATTTGACGACGAGGGTGGGCACAACGGGGCACGTCGGTGGCAAAGACTCTGTTCCGGCGAGCTCGAAGCACCAAAAGAAAAACCATCGAGTTCATGAGAATCAAGGAGTCATGGAGACACTAGAACATGCCAAGAAACGACCCGAAGCTCACCAGAACCTCCTGACCACGACGGAGGGCATGCGGCGGCGCTCTCGCTGGTCGCAAAGAGGACAGATGACCGACCCAACGATGCAGACCACCAGAGTTAGCGCAACATGGCTCAAACGGTGCGCAATAGAGTGAAGATTCTATCTATGAGATGGAGAGGGTGATGATGAACCACAAACGATGAATTTCACCCCAAACCGCGAGCTCGTCGGCGGCGGGATAGAGGAGAAAAGAAGAAGATGGTGACCGGTTGGAGCTTTATATAGGGCAAAGGAGAGGGCGCGTCGTGGAGAGGGCCTCCACGGCCCCGGCAGCGATGTCGTCCGGACCCGGCCGGCCCCAGGCAACGCCGGCGCCTGGCGCGCGCGCGCGGTCCTGCCCGCGACAGAGAGGACCGACCCTTCCTGGCCAAGTACTGTAGCAGACCATGCCCCTAGATCCTATTTGTGAAATTACTTTTCATTTCCCATAGTAACCTGAAAATAACCTTAATAGGAGTTGTGGTAAATTTTGAGATGTACATCTTTGGTTTTTGAATCATATCCAAATTCTGCCTAATTTTGAAACTGTTCAAAAGGTGGTAAAAAGGAATTTTGAATTTCAAATGCAATTCAGTCCAATTCTCCATATTTTTCTCAACAATTTAAAAATCTACAAGAATAAAAGTTGTTCTACTTGTGAAGCCCTACAACTTTATTTAAAAGAGCTTTGTCAGATTCTTGATTATTTTTTGAAATAGCATTTCAAATTTGAATTTCAAAGCATTAATTTGAATTTTATTTGAACTTCCACTGCATAACTTCAAAATCTCCAAAAATAAAACTTGTTCCATTTTAAAAGGGCTAAAACTTTTATTAAGGAACTATCAACAGATTCTTGCTAGTTTTTGAATTTGAATTTTGAAGTTAAACTCTAAAGCATAGATTAAGGTTTTATTTGGAATTATTTTAATAACTTCAAAATTGCTCAAAATAGAAGTTGCTCAACTTTTAAAGTTTCACAACTTTTACTTAAGGTCCAACATCTAATTCCTTTTCATTTTTGAATTAGGGTTTTGGGTCCTATTTAGGGTTTTTAACTGATTCTGGTTTGAATCACTAATTCGATTTAATCACATATGTACAAACAAGCACTTATATAACCAAATCACTCTAAATTACTTATGAACAACCACTGGTGGAAATAAAAATAAAAATTATTTTAATGGTGCACAGTAATAATGAGTTTATGCGGGATGATTTGCATGCAATCATGATGGTATGGCAGGTTTTAGTTACAGTAACACCAGAGGTGTTACACCCCCTCTAGGTGACATTCTAGGTCCTTTTAATTGGTATCAGAGCTTGGACTCACGTTTGAGCTTCACCGCTTGTGAGAAAGGATGGCTACGTCTATGGAGACGGAGCCGGTGCTTCTCCAAAATGATGGTTCAAACTTTCTATCTTGGTCATCATATATACTCAATGCATTTCGGACTATTAGTCCTCTTATTGAGCACATTGCAGTTGGAAGCTTATCTCTTTCTATAGTTGATTGGAGCAACTATAAGAATTTGACAAAAGAGGAAGAGATATGCGTCCAACTCAATGCTCAAGCCGTTCTTATCATTCTAGATACATTGAGTGCAGAGGTTCTAGAGGAGGCAATCTACAATGGACAACCACCTCCGAAGAGTGCTCATCTCATTTAGACCAAACTCATTGAGTTATATGGTAAATCCAAATGTGACAATGCAATTGATCAAGAGGCAATGGAAACCATGTCCATTGCATCCTCAAGTAGTGAAGAAGCCTCAAGAAACCGTAAGGAAGCTGAGCAAGAACAAGAAGTGCAAGCTGCTGCTTCTCTATGCTCTGTCAGTGAATACCGGACGTGTCCGGTAGTGCTACCGGACGTGTCCGGTATCACCAGGACAGACAGGGAGCCAACAACTGATTGTGTTGATGCTCAAGCTCGCTGGAGACCAAGTGATGAGTAAATTTCAACATCTCATGACACTCATCATTTGTGTCTTATGGCCAAGAAGAACAAGAAGAAAGCAACCAAGAGAAATTTAGAAAAGATTCTTGGTGGAGTAAAGGAGAAGGCACAAGGCAATAGTCAAGATGAGAGTGATGTTGATTTTGAAGATGATGACTCCCTTGGCTATCTTAGCAACGAAGACAAGCTCATGTTCATCAAGTTATTGAAGGAAAATGATGAGCTAGAGAAGGAGAATGAGGAACAAGAGCAAACCCTTCAAAATCAAGAAAAGTTCCTCATCTCCAAGTTGGAAGAACTAAAAGCTCTAAATGAGAGGTATGAAAAATTATCAATTGAGCATGCTTTGGTTACTAACTCTTCTTCCAATGTTGAACAACTAGAAAAGGAGAACTATAGGCTCAAAGCAAAGTTAAGTGACCTCTCATTCGAGCACGACTTTCTACTAGCCGAGCACACTCATCTCAAGTTCTCATATGAGAAGTTAGTAGAATCACATGCTATGCTTGAAATAGCACATGAGTTGTGATAACCATGGTAAAATCTTTCCAACCTCACACCCCTACACTCACTACTGCACCATCTCAATTAAACCTTATTGATGCTAATGAGTGTGTTTCTCAAGCAAGCCAATCTTCGATTGAGAAATCCCTTATAGAAAATGCAAAGCTCGTCGAAGAAGTTAAAAAATTGAGAAAAGAGTTTATTGGTTTGAAGGGAGAAGAGAAAGCAAAACCTTCTCAAGATAACCGTGATAACATGGTGAAAAAGCTTGAGAAGGGTTCAAACCTTGCTTTCTCCAAATCCCAACAAAACAATCATGAGTCTTTGAAGAACAAGTCAACCAAGAGCAAGAAACATGGAAAAAGGCTATGCTATGGTTGCGGTGTGTATGGACATATGAGTGCAGCATGTCAACACAAGAGTTGGGCCGACAAGTGTGAAGTGGTGGAACAAAGAGCTGCTTCCAAGTTCGCAAATCAAGTGAAGAAGGATGGCCTTAGCACTTGTGTGAAGTGCAATACATCCGGCCATCCTAGCAAGAATTGCCCCATATTCAAAGAAGCAAGAAAGAAGGCTCAAATGGCAACTAGAAGGTGCTATGGGTGCAACGAAGTGGGACACTTGATTGATTCTTGTCCTAACAAGCAAAACAAGTTCAAGGCAAACAAAGGACGCATATGCTACTCTTGTGGAACAAAGGGATATCTAAGCTATGATAGTCCCAATGGTAACTTCTCTAAGCTGAAAGCTCATTCTCACCATTATATGCTTAGGAAGACCACTTATGGAGGTAGTACTAGACAAGTGATGTGTTCACCATGCACTAGTGCTAAATCCATTTGGGTGCCTAAGCACTTATTGACTAACTCTCAAGGACCCAACAAGAGTTGGGTACCAAGATGTGCTTAGTGTCTCATTATAGGTACCAAGGTGAGATGAAGACTTCGGGGTGGTTGAGCAAGCATATTGAAATCCTAACTCAAACTATCAACCTATTATCTACATATCATCTTATATGGTTGACCCGAAGATGACTTGGTGGTTATATAACTAATTTCATTCTCACTATGGGTAATAAGCACCTAAACTCTCTAGGTGGCTAAGTGGACTCAATTCATATTCATAATCATAATGTTTGCCATTTGATGCTTTTAATGGCTCTCTAGTAGAGCAATACATGTATTAAAATGCAGGAATACTCAGAAGACCAAATGGCAATGCAAGAGTTCACAAGTCAAGAAACTCAGTTGGTGCTGTCCTGCACATACCGGACGTGTCCGGTATGCATACCAAGGACAGAAAAAAGTGAGGTCAAGGTTGCAGCATGAATTCATATTACCTTTCTAGCTGACACCTCACTCAGTAGGACTTGTGATCATGATTATTCACCCCAAGTCAAGAGAAACAACCTTTCCTCTATTTCGCATTCATTGGATGTGTCCAAAATCATTGGAAACAAAAGGAATTGTGGTTTAAGTCACTAAACTTCACCATTGACATATAGTCATTGACTTAGACATCTCTTGGCTGATTGTGAGGATTTCTTCATCATGAAGTTGATTAGGAGCAAACCCTTATGGTTGATTCAAAATAGGCATCGAACTCTCAAGTTCTTAATAGAACCAAGTGCCGGTCATAAGTTATACAAACAACTTCATGCACTTATTTAGGGGGAGCTTGATCTCTATTTTGAATTCTTGTGGACTAATGCCTTTCCTGAGTAAAACTTGTAGTCCTATGAGATAAAGAAGAATCTTCGATGAATGGGCATGGCAAATCAATGAATGAAGACATGGTGACCATGACCATACTATTTATCTTCTAAGTGAAGTATGATATTCTCTGAAGCTAAATGTAATATCATCTTAGTGGAATATTCGTGGGCTCAAGGCTAAGGTACGTGTTTACATACTTGCATTGAAATTGCATCTAAGGTCTTTTATGCTAGATTGTGCACTTGTGTGACATAGAAGTAATGTTTTCAAAACCCTTACTAGTATGAGTAGGATTTGTGAATTGCGAAAACATTGGTTCTTGGTCTTTGTGACCTACTCATGAGACTTGTGATTATAGCTCCTCTTGATTGCTTGATTGCCTAATCACAAGTACCATGAGTCTCTCAAGTCCATTGCAACTAAGTATAGTTTTATCGTACTTCTAAGTCTCCCTAGTAACTGAACTTTGGATCAAACAATGGACTAGAAGAGAAAAATAATTCAAATCCTCTCTTAAGAAAATGAATTGGAAGGAAAGAGCCTAAGTGGCATTTGGATCAAGAATCAGTGCACTTTTGGATGAAGAATGTGCTGAGAAGGGGTTTTGGAAGAAAAAGGAAACAAATGACTGCAAAAACAGACAGCACATTCTTCCAAAACAGAAGAGTATAGATATCGGACGTGTCCGGTATCTGCGGGCTATATAAGGGCAGCGTACCCCTTCAGCCCAGAATAGAAACTCAGTCTCTCACCTCTCTGTCTCCCGAAACAGTAGAAATCGCCCCTCCTTCACCCTAGGTGGCGATTCGGTGATTCAACCGTGGAAAATCAAGGGGAAGAAGTGGATTGGAGTGATTGAAGGCCAAGATTCAAGGATCTACTCGCTGCATTTGGATTCCCCTACTCTCCTCTCTCAAGGTACCCAAATCTCGGACGGCTTCTGATCTATCGCATAGAGCATATCTTTCAAATCCCTCTGGTCAAAATGCTGCATTGTGGGTCTAGATGTTGTGCCAAAAGTTTGGGCAGGTTTCGTGTTGGTTGAATCGAGGGCCCTGGTTAGGGCTGTTGTGCGCTCATACCAGACGCGTCCGGTATTCCCCAGCAGTGCTCAGTCAGAGCGCCCTCTACTTCAATTCAACCTACATTGTCTATAGATATGTGATATGTTTGTCAATGACAAGTTTGTGAACCTATGACCATGATTGATCTAGGTGATTACAAGACTTTAGATAAACATTCAGATCTCTATTTGATAATTATTATTAAAACTTCTTAGCACATCTCTAAAAGTCTCTTCATGTTATATGTTGGACACAGGGTAGCAATCATGAGTGGAAGGCAAGAGCCAAGGACCAAGCATTCTCATGACCCTCGAGTGGCAAGGTTCAAGAAGGAAAAGCACGACTCAAATGTAGGGCAGTCAAGTGGGAGTGGGAGGCCTAGGAGGGAAGCAGCAGCTAGAGCTTCACAGCAGTTCACTTCCTCAGCTGGTGGCTATCAGTCCTCAGGTGAAGAAGGGGATGACATATCAAGGAAGAGAAGGAGTAGTGAGATTGAGTCCGAGGAAGAGGATGAGGAGACACCTTCTCAGCATCAATAACCACCTTCGAGGGGCATTCACTTTGGGATGCTTGAGGTTCACCCATGTCCTGTGCCATCTCACCGTCCTCAGGTCAACTACAGGGGTAAGGGCATGACAGAGAGAGCCATAACTGAAAGGAGAATTGATCCAAGAGGTATGTCCAATAACCAGAGTGATTACAGATTTCACACTCAGTTTCACAAAGATTTCTATAATAGTGTGATACTCACAAGGAACCCAATAGTGACCAAATCTAAGTTGGTTGATTGGGAATACACCAAAGAGCTACAGAAGCCATCACTTGACAGAGCCATTGATATCTGCCATAGGATTGGAGCCTATGAGATCATGAAGTTCCAGCATGACTGGAACACAGAGGTTATTGCATAATTCTATGCCACCATGTTCTTTGAGGAGAGACGGCTCCACTAGAGGCTAGAGGGAGACTGGTATAGTGCGGAGTATGAGGCATTTGCAGCATATCTCAGTTTCGGTCAGGAGGACTTAGAGAGGGAGAAGATTCACACAGAGTTGCCACTTCCACCTGAGCAGATGGGACACCTCTACCCAGCAGGTTTTGGAGGAGTTGCAGGGAAGGTTGATGGCCTTCACCCTACATACAGATATCTTGAGAGGATGTTCAGGAGAACGATTAATTGCAAGATTGGTGACAAGAGAAACATTGCAGATTATTCGAAGAACCTTGTTGTGAGGATGGCACCAGGAGCGAGACTCTTTAGTATCTTTGATTTCATATGGTGTGAGATCAAGAGTGTGGGCGAGAGGCCACTCAAGGGGTGTGGATTTGCCCCTTACATTATGCATATGATTGAGCAGGCGACCGGGCACACTTTCTTGTATGATACACAGCATACAGTCTTGAGGATTTCAGCAAACCTACCAGAGCTAGGTGATGAGCCAGGAGCAGCACCAGCATCAGGAGTACCACCACCTCGTTCACGACCTCCTTCTCACACAGGTGGTAGACGCTCTCTGATCAAGAAGTTATTCACCATGCTCTTTGGCATTTATAGAGATATCAGTGACGTGAGGACTCGACAGAGGAAGACTGATAGATCAATCAAGAGGTTTCACCAGCAGCTTGAGCTTCAGCCTCCAAGGTCCTCTATGTCAGATGAGGAGCCTACCGAAACCTTTGAGCAGCAGATGGGCAGATATAGCACCTACTTTTCTGAGTTTGATCAGAGTCAGAGACAGGAGACTGAGGCAGAGAGGGAGACTCAGCAGCAGCACCAGGAGACTGAGCCACCACAGCAGCAACAGGTCATATGCCTCTCAGCCTCTGGCTAACTACCCTGGCAAACCTTACAGACATATGGTCCATCATATATTTTTTTTGTTGCATATAAACAATGAAGGGAAGGCTTGGTGCAGTTGGTGAGAAGCTCACCCACCGAGCACCAGGTCTTGGGTTCGACGCCGTCTCCCTGCATATTTGCAGGGGTAAGGCTGGCCTCGGTTAAACCCTTCCCCAGAACCCCACTCAAGTGGGAGCCACCTGGCACTGGATCCTGCCCTTTTTTTTTGTTGCATATAAACAATGGCACCTCATGGTGGCTACAACATCTATTCATGGATGGTTAGGGCTTTCTGATTCCAACAGATTTGCAAGGAACGGAGGCGCCTGTACTCTGGATATATGAGGAGTGAGGATAGGCAAACACATTTGTAAACACAACAATATCTATCTGCATAGGCTCATATTTCCTCTTCATATCCTGGCAGTTTAAGTAACCACTAGAAAACGGTTGTCACTGCACACTTGAGATTCTGTGGACTGTGTGGTGCGAGAGGAAAATCACACTATCACAGGAAGGCTGAAAGTAATATTCAGCTGTTTGGTTTGGCAATGGCCCAGATGGAGAGGGTCCGTGGAATACTAGCACTGGACTGGGCTCACTCCACCACGGCGTAACGACTTCCATATCCATCTGGTAACACTAATGATTGACTCAGGAGGCTTGTCGTCACATCGGAACACATGCATGGAGTATTAGATATATATAAACAATAATTAATTGCATAGATTACATATAAATTGCGAGACAAAATTTTTAAACCTAATTAGTTCATAATTTGATAATGTCATGCTACAGTAAATATTTGCTAGTAACAGATTAATTAGAATTAATAAATTTATCTTGTGGTTTACAAACGGAAATTGTAATTTATTTTTTATTGGAATCAAGACGATCATATGACACTTTATAAAACATTCATCCGATGTCATATTATCTCGTCGAGATCTACAATTTTCATATAAAAATTATCTTCATCCGATGTCATATTAAATAGTTATGATTTTTTAAAATATTTTGATCTGAAGGGTATTTTGGTCTTTCTGTCACCTCTCATGTGGTTGTTGACTGACGGAATGGATGGAAGGGAAAAAAAACTAAACAAATTTCGTTTTAAAGTCAAATAATAAGTTTGATGAAAACAGGGTCAATAAACTTTATTATAACCCTGCAAAATCTTTACGGCCTAAAACTAAACAGCCCCAAAATTGTGAAGGATGGGCCAGGCCATCCAACCTATTTTGTTGCCTGCGAGAAAGCATCACTCGTGGGCTTTGCTGTTTGTCAGTTATCACCGACAATTTTTCTTTTCTTTCCAGAAATACATCACTGAGGTGAGCTGTGATGTGCTTGTCCTCGACTGACGTCGTTGCCCTGCAGATGGAAAGGAAATGAAGGCCCTGTTTGAATCGTAAAGTTTAGCAACCTCTTTTTTTTCTTTTTTTTTTGAGCGAGAGAGTTGTATAATTACAAACACGACAATTGAGTTCTTTTTTACAGAATGCTCCGGAAAAGCAAAGGAATTGAATGTTCCCCCGCATGAATTTGTCATGAAATTATAGAGTCATGACAGTGTCATCCATATTGTAACACCCTAGTGTTAGTTACTATTTTCACACTTGCATTTGCATGTCATCAAGCATAGATCATGTCATTTCATGCATTATTATCATTGCATTTGATTTGATTCCCTTTTATTGCTATATGTTTGTTTATATGTCCATATTATGCAAAATGTGTTGTCATGCAAATGTGATGCTTGTTTACGGTTCTAAATGCTTTATACATGTTTAGGATAACATTTGGAACAATGTTCATGTTGGTGAAATCCCCAAAATACCCCTCTAGCTCATAGTTGACTAGAGAGCCCTTTAAAAGCTATTCTGTTTGACCAAACAAGAAGGGCATTTTAGAGATTCTGCATGTCAGTGCACTCTTAATCAAAGTTGTGTAGAATTTTATAAGCAACAAACTTTATTTTTGGGTCAACTCATGAAAATGAGTGGAAGAAGGTCAAAAAGTTGAATTAGTGCAGATTTGGAGCTGTTTTGGAAGTTTTCAAATTTTCCTAAGTCTAAACCGGTTTTCTGTTTCGGTGTACCCCTGTTCATCGACTTGTATCTCTCAATCCAGGCCGAACTAGAGTAAAGTGTCTTAATATGAAATGATCTACTCATATAGCTCTTCAACTCATATTAGTGAAGTTTTCGCTGAAACGCTCTGGATCGCGAGTTGTAGATCGATGAAAATCGAGTTTCAGTCGGGTCCGCGGAAACTGAATCGGAGCCGATTCAGTTCGACCCTCGGGCGAATCGCGAGCGAATCGCGCGACCGCGTCAGGCCTCGGCCGCCAGATGGCGCCGTACGCCGTCGTTGCTGCCGCGCGGTCGGCTTACAAAGGGGAACACGCAATGCTGTCTCCCGCACGCTCGCCCTCACTCTCCCTGCTCTCTCGCCCTCTGTTCGCTCGCTGCTCTCCTCTTTCCCCTCCGCCGTCGCCATTTCCGCCGTGACCGCCGCGGTGAAATCCGCCGCCACCGAGCCGCCTCCGACCGCGCCACCCTCGGCGCAGCTGCGGCTTGCTCTGCTCTTCGTTTCCGACCCGTTGCCGACCTCAGCCGACCTAAGGTACAGCTCCAGCGAGCTTCTCGCCGTCCGCCATTGCCGGAGCGCCGCCGAGCTCTCGGGTCGCCGTGACGAGGGCGATGCCGGGGTCGGCTTCCCTCTCTTTTGCTCGTCTAAGAGTCTCCGTTAGCCGTAGATCCTTTCCACACCGTCGGTTAGATCTACCTCGCCGTGGTTTCGCCGGAACCCGAGTTCGCCGTGAAACCGCTCGCCACCGTGCCGCCATGCGAGCGCGGTCAGTGAGTTTCCATGCGCAATAGTTCGATTAGTCGCGCGCACAGGTCCGCTAGGGTTGCAGGAACACGGAACGAGGCCGAGCCGCGCGAGCAACGGCCGGAATCGGCCGGCGCAAGTTCGCCGGACCACCGCCGTCCGCCATTGCCGCCGTCGAGCTCTCTCCGGTGGAGTACGACCCTCGGCAGTTGGTCCATCGGGTTCGTCTCGTTGCCGCGAGTCGGTAGGTAGCCTCGGCGTCGCCGGAGACCTCGCCGGTCAGCGCCGGCGGCTCTGTTTCCTCTCTCTGACGCGTGGGGTCGGGTCGACCCCGGGACCCGCGAGTCAGCCGTTCAGGTGCGCCTCTGGTTCGCTGAGCCGGGTGCACGTAGCAGTTCTATCGGGTTTAGGTTTTTGATTTTATAAAATGAATTTCCAGAAAATGTGTAAAACCTTCCAAAATTCATATCTGAAGCTAGGAATGTCCAATGGGGGTGAACCAAATTTTGTTGTGTTTGTATTTCTGAGATCTATCAAGGAAAAATATAAAATGTACTTTTTGAATACTTTTTATGTGCAGTTGTAATTAAATTGTTAATTGCTTGTAAACTTGATAAATGCATAAGTAATTGTAGGAATGTGCTAAAAATATGATTCCACTTGCATTCATCTTGTTTAGGGAAGTAGAATCTATGAAAAATATGTTTGCTGGTGTTTCACTGTTATTTATATGATGTCTAGTATAATGTGCCTTTTATGTTTTAATCTTGCAAAAATCACCATGCTTAATGTGTTAAGGTTATGGACATGAATATTTTTCCTGGGCTATGTTATGTTGGAAAGAAGCTATGAAAATTAGGAAATCTGTTGTTTGATACTTTTCACTGTGTTAAGTATTTTCCATTGCCTAAAAGGCTGGTTGCTTGTTATTTTTGTGTAGACTGTTATACTTGTCAAAATGACTTGAAATTTTGTCAGTAGGCTAATCTGGATGTGTAATAGCTACTGTAATTTCTATGGATTTTTCTGGTCACAGTAAGCAGTAGGTCCAGTTATAGGCTAGGGTTTATTTAATTGTTTCTAAGCAAATATCTTTTGGTTGTGGTAGGTTAGTTGATGCATGTTAATTATTAAGTGCAGGTTGTAGACCTCTCACCCGGGACGAGAAATTGTTCTATGCTTTGCTTAAGAAGGGATGAGTATGAGTTGGTTGTCTAGGAAAGAAATAAATGAGTGTGGATTGTTAAACTGATTGCATATCATGGGTTAATTCGTGCATCTCTATCTTGCATTTCATGTGCATTCTCAGTTCTCATATATGCATATCATGCATACAGGATCGCCGGGAGGAGTGACACTGTTGCAATTCGATCCACCGGAGGAGGGAGTTCCGCCGGAGATTGAAGTGCCCGAGGTTTCCGAAGGACAAGAAGAAGAGGCTGAACTTCCGGAGTGCCCGGATCACCAACCCGCTAACTTTGTGAAAGGCAAGCCCCGGAGCATCCCTAAGTCTCCACCTACTCTTTTTACAAATACACTGGTCTTTATTAAATCGTATGATTGTGCACTTAAGTATAGGAGTTGATATGATACCGTTGCTGCATTTATTCCTTGTCCACTTATACTTGATCCTGAAGTTATTACTAGACAAGGGGATGGGTTCGATCTTATGCTTAGCCATGCTTAGACCGGTAGAAGTCGAGGGATTTCCTGTCCTTCGCGAGCATAGGTGGTTACTAATGATGATGGGGTTGGATTCCACATGATGGACTATATGTGCCACCATGCCACAGTGTCTAATGAGAGAATCAAGGCTAGGTAGCGGGGAGCCGCATGACATGGTTGAGGTCATGCCGTCTTCGGTGCTGCTTGCGGCCGACTAGGACTGAGGCCACCAGACATCAGTTGAGATTGAAAGACGTCGTCACATAGCTGGCCAGATAAGTCGTTCTGACCGCGAAGCCGAGTATTTCTTTCTGAGCCGGGAATTGGGCGTGATAAGGCAGACATATTCTGAAGGTAGGAAGGATGTGCGGAGACATCATCTTACCAAGGGCAGGTCAGGGACCTGATGCATCCTGGGAGTGGGTTTGTCTCTGAGAATATGGACCCCTCCAAGCCCGCGATACATATTATGTCTCAGAAAGATTTAACGGTGGCCCAAGAAGCCAGTGGCTCGGCTGACAGGGTTTGTGATTGGCATATTTGCCAGCTGGTACAATCAATTCGAATCGCCATCTCTCCTGGTTAGTGAGAAATTGAACTGATCTTTTGGTGAGGTAGAGGCTAATAACTTGAACATAATGATTATGGTGAGATGAGGTTGATATCTGTGGATATCGAAAATCATATGGTTTTATTGATTGCTACAATATTCAGTGAATGCTTAGTATAGTGGCTAATCCTAGTAAATAGTTTAACTGAAATCGAAGCTTATCACAATTAAAATGAATAAGTTGAGGTCCTACTGTAGTAATGCCTTGATGCAAAAAAAAAATGATGCTACCCTCTGAGCTCCACCAAATAAGCCTTGCATATCCTTGAGAATCTTTTTATTTACTCCCTGTCGGGTAAGTCTAGCTGAGTACAATTGAGTACTCAGGGTTTTATTCCCATTGTTGCAGATGGTGTAGTTTTCTACGCGTATTGCAGGAACTGCTTCACCCCTGCGGGCGAAGAAGACTAGACCCGAGGGCGGGGTCATTATCTATCTTTAGTTGTTGTAAGAATGCTGTGACAGGGTCATGTGATGGTACTCGTATTTGAACTCTGTGGTGTAAAACTATGTTGACTTCCGCTACTACCCTATTTGTGTAAAAGACTATGTTGTACTCTGATGTTTAAATTCGGTTGCGAATTTATGTGTCATGTGATCGGGTATTGCTGAATGAATGATCCTTGGGGTATGAAATGTTTGAAATCCTTCGAGATTTCCGGACTACCGGGTTTATATTGGCTCAAGTGCGACTGGATTGCGGCAAAAATGCGATCGTTGTACTTGTGCTCGTATAAATTGGTCGGTTCTGTGACACATATATTCATGTTAATTGCATCGTTGTCAAAGCATCTTGCAATGATCTCAAAAGGAAAAATAGGGAAAGAGTGTTCTTATTGGGGAAAGACATACATTCATGTTAATTGCATCGTTGTCAAAGCATCTTGCAATGATCTCAAAAGGAAAATAGGGAAAGAGTGTTCTCATTGGGGAAAGACGAAGAAAGATATTACTATTCCGAACATTGTGCTAATGCTATCATGTTGGCATCATATGTGTGTCTTTTAGTTAGTTAAGTACAAGTACAGATTGCTAAAGCCGAAGAAAGTCATTCTCTCTCCTCATGAAACATGCTGTCATGTTGGCATCAGACGTGCGTCTTTTTAATTAGTTTATTCAAGTACAGAGTGTTACCAATTATTATTGTTATTATTATTATTATTATTATTATTATTATTATTATTATTATTAAAAGGTTTTCGTGCAAGATAGGTGCAACGGACAGGTTGATGAGAAGCGCAGCATGCAGCTATCAGGTCCGATCCTGTGAGATCTCTCGGCAGGCCCACACGCTTCTGAATCGTAATCGAACACAATCAGGGCGCAGTCAGGCAAACAGTTGCTTGCAATTGCAAACGAACCACCGTTCAGCGCCCTGTCCATGTCATGCCGATTATTGTCTCCGATTTTTGTTTTCGAGAAGGGAATTATTGTCTGGAGTTTAAGCCAAGAAACGTGCGCACTGCAGTAGAGATCTCTTGACGTGTGCACGCAGACACTCCGGAAAAAATTGCAGTTGTACAAATGTAAAATTATTAAACAATAAAGATAGAGTCTATTTTTTTTGCTGTCCAACCGTCGTCTAAATTTGGTTTTAGCCACTGAATTAGAAGAACAAGGAATCTTTGATCATATTTCGAAAAATAATTGGCAGTCAGGCCCGCATGCCATCATCGTTTAAAATTTTCCAAAATTATTTTTGAAGTTTTCATTTTTTAGATTAATTTTTTTGAATTACTCAAACGAACTCGGATGGAGAAATGACTAAAACTAAAGATATATGTCTTTGTAGTTAACTATTTCATGTACAAACCCCTGTATTCGAAGTTCATAAAATGTTTGAATTATTTACATGAACTCAGATGGAGAAATGACCATCAAGATCTACCACTTTGATTTTGGTATTTTTTTTCTCTTTTTGAGTTAATTTGATGAAAGTGCATCTAGCCCTTTGGTGGGGTTTGGATGAATTGATGACAATATTGATTAAAGGACTAACCCATGTGTTAAGTGTAAAACAGGGAACGGCATATCTCATATGTGTTTGAAATATTACTTAGAGCCAAAATGATGGGTTGTTGTATGATTTAAATCAAGCTCAAACACAAGACAACAATAAAAATGAGTTTATTGCAAAGGCTCATGTATTATGGGATATCATTAATTCACTTGGAATCAAAACAATCAAAGTGAAGATGATAATATATTTAAATAGATGATTTAAAACTAGTTGTGACTAGAGTGCTTGAGTTGGTGAAGATATCAGGGAAAAGTCTTTAAAGTACTAAGTAAGGGTGAAAGACAAGTAAGGACTTAGCGACTAAAAAACCTAGTTAGGGTGAAGAAAAAAAGTACTTACATCTAGTCGAGAGAATAATCAAGCACGAAGGACAGACGTATTGGAAGCCTGTGGGCCTGCCGAGAGATCTCACAGGATCGGACCTGATAGCTGCATGCTGCGCTTCTCATCAACCTGTCCGTTGCACCTATCTTGCACGAAACCCTTTTAACAACAACAACAACAACAACAATAACTACTAGATAGCGTGCCGTGCATTGCTACGGAACAACTAAAATTTTATAATAAAACACATGGATCGCATGAATAGATAATATAGGCATTATGATGAAATTTAATCCAGAAGGTAAAGTTCTTAAAATTAACCAGAGTATGGCATCGCAGGCTCACAAACTCTACTTTCGGTTGCCTAAAATTAAGTTTTTTCAGTCATAAAACAATGTTTTTCTCTCACAATAAATCAGCATTAGCCAAAATCAGTGATTAGAGAAATGAATAGGGCCACATATATACCTTTCCGTAAAGCTACATGTTGTACATAAAAAGAAATTTGCGATATTTTCTTTCGTGGGCTAATAAATCTATGAACAAGTTCCGCCGCATCTTAATACCATCCTATAGAACGGTTCAAGTATAAATATAAATATTAATGCCCAAAACACGATCAAATTCATGTGATAATTTTCATATGGACGCTTTCCAAACAAACAAATATAATTACCAGCGTTTTACACTGCAGCTACAACTCAATGAAAGGTCCTCTACCTTAGCAGAGGAAAGCTCAATACTGGATATACATACTCGGTGCATAAAGCTGTCAAGCTGATTTGAACACATTATTTATAAGCATAATATGGTTATTTAAACAAGCTTAGTGCAATCTGTGTAGCTTTCGGTCAGCCTTGTTCACTAAAAAGATAGTACATTAAAATGAGCTAAATTAAGGTGTCCATGTTCAGTGGGTTCAGACATCTTCTCTTTAACAATACTACCTTAAAGCTTCTGATCCCAATAATACATAGAGGAGAGCCAAAGCATATTCCTGTAAAGCAATGCTGACTTATATCCGGAAAGCCCTATCATATTGGCTTCTCTCTAAATTCAATCCCAACCAACATGTCACAACAGAATGTTCTAACATAAACAACATGTGGCTTAGCGCATGCTACAAATGCTCAACCAAAATTTCACCATACTATTTTGCCAACCTATAAGCTTCTGATAGAGCCAGTGCACATGGGCATGGTTCCCTCCGCCCAATATATTTCTAATCTTACTGCTTCTATATGTTTTTAAGAAATAAAATTAGTTTAAATGTTAGCATAGGTGTCTCAAAAAAGTTTCATTCGACGGTTCAAATATCAAATATTTTTTTAGAAATAGATTCTTATAACATATAAAAATATCCATGACCTAGATTCATGGCATATGAACATTCCGTTACTCAATTACTGGTGCCAAATTGGTAACCTGGTCATCCATACAACTGAGAATATTGTTAAACAAGAGGACATGACCCTGAATGTGACTCACTCCTAAGCTGCTTGAGGGTGGGATACATGATTACAAACTCTTGAGGTATGGAGTACATAAACATTTATAAATTATAAAGTTATGAGCTAACATCTCGTTCAGTCCCACACCAAACCACTCGCAGAGCTCTGATCAAAGTATGTTGACAGCTTGCCTTACCATCGTCAAAATATATCTCCCTCATGTACTGCGTGCTTGCTGCTTAGTATAATCTCAACATCCTTTCATTACCCTCCTACTTCTTCCCGCGTCCTCCTACCACACTTCCTACGGCAGTCTGAACCCATCAGTTAGTGTAGAGCAAGGAAATTAGCTAGTAAGCACTCAACACAGTAGTGTTACCTGCTTCCAGTCATGACATGGCTTCATACATAGAAGAAAGGAGATGGAGGAGCCTGAGCTGTTTTGGAGGAGCCTCTCAGGAGGCTGTGGGTTGAGCAGCCAACTTCATGCTAGCACTAATTTGCAGTAAACATTAGGAAGACACGTGATGTGATTTCCATCCGTCCCAAAACCAGAGAACTGAAACTCACTATAACCACATGGGAATCGAATAAATCATATGTGAAAATCTAAGAATTGTAATTTTGTCACCGATAAACATGAAAAAACATGGAGAAAGTTGGATCAGTGTGAAGGCTCAAACATCTCATTCTTTTACAAAACAATGATGATAATGGAGTTCACTCTAGTCATTGATTGGTTACTTTTCTCATGACCGTGACTGAAATTTGATAATCTATTTTCTGAATTCGGAATCACGCTAATTATGAGGTATATGATAAATTATTTGCATCTAAATTACTTAACAATAAAATATCAATTCATTCCATCTAACCAGCACTGAGAAAAAAGTAAAACACCATACTGGTGGACTACTGGAGTGCATAAGCACGGTAGAATAGCAGTCCGGATTACTACTTCCCTGTATCATTAGTGGCCCAATTATATGAGCCGAGCCTTATCAGAAGGCCCAATATGAGGCAAGCACGACCTTCGGTCTGGGCATCAATCTACAACAAGATACCTTTTGGCACATCTACCTCAAAATAACAGTAGCTATAATATGCAATGTCAGAGCAAATGATTCTTGAATGAAGCACTTGCCAAGAAATAAATCTATTTAATTAAATCTGGTATTGTTCACATTAATAGACTGCATAAATCCCAATATTGCGTTTCATGAAGACATGTTTCCATTCTTAACTTATTTCATAGTTGTATAACAGAATCACTGATATAGCCCAATTATCTACATGGAACAAAACAGCCAGGGAGCCGATGATGTCAACATCCCTGTTAAACAACCACCAAGCTAGTGACAGATAAATACATGCAGTCCTATGGCGCTTGATTATGTCCACAACCACCAAGATAGTGACAGATGCATGGTTAAACAAGCTAATCACAACACTAACACAAGCCTTCACGTCACATGTGCTAGTTTACAACAGAAGCACTAACACAATTTTGCCTGAACAAAAATAATGATCATATTCACCTGAAGGATAAAGATAAGGTTCCAAAATAGTCAAATTTACCATTTTCAGTGAGCCATTGTCATCGTTCTGATTTGCTCCGAGTTATCAACTCGCTATACCAATCGGAACCGCTTGCCATCTGAACCAAGAACAAGACCAAATCCAACAAGGCTTGTTTGTCGGAAACCTCTTTTCATTGCATCCTGCAGAAAGGCAACAGAAGATTCAATAAAGCACAATAAAGAAGGTCTGAAGACGCCGCTAGTATCGATTAGCTGCCAAACATATGTTTCATCTCATCCTCGGAAGCCAGGAAAACAGTTGTCTATTTCTGAACAGCAGTATCCAGCAGCAGAGCTGCTACAAACATAGCAAGTGTAGCAAATCATATTTATCAACTGCCAGACAATGTACGTGATGAAAGTTATGTGAATGAAAATTTTGGATTAACCAGCAAGGGCTCAGGAGAGGAACATAGGCAACAACGTCACATGTTCTTTTCATGCTAGTTGCTCCCATATTTGGTTGGAAGAAATAAAATAAAGTATGAACTGATTAATTTAAATTTATCTAGATATGCATGTACAAAACATCACAAAACAATGTCATAACTCATAAGGTATAGGTAAATAATGTTATCATTGTTCTTTTGATAAAGGTGATCGCAACATATAAATTGTTGAGGCCAGGGGGGTCTGAATGTATTGGTTGTAAGTTAATTTTGATTCAATATTAATTCAAGCTATGTCCTTGAGCCTTGGGATGCAAAACCTATACAAGAATCATCAAGCCACTAGCTGCATTCAAATTCAAGCTATGTCCTTGAACCATGAGATGCAAAATCTGTAAAAGAACCATGAGGCCACCAGCTGCATCCAAACTCATCACTTATTCTGAAATGCACAAAAAAAACTCTGGTCCAAAGAACAAAGGATGGCTGCATGAAGTACAGATGAATAATGCTATCCAGCGGACTCTTGGATAATATCGACATTAAGAACACGAAGATATAATAAAAAAGGTTGTAAAATCAATGGAAGGATAAAATGAATTGGGTGCGAATTCTATCAGTATCATACTGAACTTCGACCAATAGATGATGCTGACCTGCCGAGTCGGCCAGTTTGAGAAGCGTGTTCCCTTGGTCCAAATTAGTTGCTCGATTGACAGATCAAATACTCAAATCATATCCACGGCCATGGCTTTCTTCTTTACTGCACCATGATATCAGCATCAGACAAGCAATTGGTGAAATTTGGACAGGTGAGAGATCCCGACCAAATTAGATGTAGTATCTCCAAAATGCACACAAACCAACATAACAAACAGATTATTAGAGCCTCTCCATCAATCAATCAGTAAATCAAGGATCTGAGATAGTTAGGCTAACGTGCAGATCATGGGGGAGAGAAGGATAAGAACGACTAAGTGGAGCCATCCAAAGAAAATCAACAAAGCATGGAGTATGGACTGCGAGAGGGCCGAGTGCAGTCAACCGGATGATGGGGATCACGGTGGGTGGAGCAGCCCCAACGACAGGGAGCCGGTTCTGGGTGCGGTGGAGCGATGCGGTCGCGGTGAGGTGAGCAGCCACAAAAGCCTCGCCTCCACTGCACTTATGCCTAACAGAATCCACTTCTTCGACGTTACCGCGAACACCCTCGCCGCGGCCGCATGACCCCTCGCGCTTACTCGGCACCGCGGCCAATGGACGAGTAAATTTGCGCCTCCACCTCGCCCGTCGTGCGTTCGTCGTTGGGGCTGGCCTGACGAAGCGGCGAGCGGGTAGAGGGGGAGGGGGAAGGGGAGGGCGAGATTGGGGTTGGCGGCGCGGACCAGGACAGAGTGACGACGCAGCGGGTGGGATTGCATATGCATGCGGTGATTGACAGAATGATTCCCGCTGATTGATTTCTTTCCGCTCTTGACGGAGAGGCTGTCACACGGGGCCACGGGGGAGACCGGGGGCATCCCACGCGAGCGTCGCATGGGCAGACCGACGCACGGGCACGCGGCGGAGGGGCGGGGCGACGGCGGCGCGGGGGAGGGGCGACGGTGGCGCGGGGAGAGACGACGGCAGCGCGGGCGTGCGTCGTGTGGGGGAGGGGCGACGGCACGGGGGAGGGGCATGGATCGCGCGGGGGAATGACGACGGCGGCTGTCCTGCCGCGGCCTCGAAGGCTCACACGTCGGCGCGCGAGGAATCGCAAGGGAGCGGCAGACGGACCACCTCAAATAAATATGGCATCAAAAATCTATCTCCTCTTTGCTCTTATTAGTTATAGATAATAATAATAGGTAGCACTCTGTACTTGAATGAACTAATTAAAAAGACACACGTATCATGCCAATATGACAGCATGTTTCATGAGAAGAGAGAATAATTTTCTTCGGCTTTAGCACTCTATACTTGTACTTGAACTAATTAAAAGACACCGTATGATACCAACATGATAGCATTAGCACAATGTTCGGGATAGTAATATCTTTCTCCGTTTTTCCCCAATGAGAACACTCTTTCCCTATTTTCCTTTTGAGATCATTGCAAGATGCTTTGACAACGATGCAATTAACATGAATGTATGGATGACACTGTCATGATTTTTATTCTATAATTTTATGACAAATTCATGCGGGGAACATTCAAGTCCTTTGCTTTTCCGGAGCATTCGGTAAAAATGAACTCAATTGTCGTGTTTGTAATTGTACAACTCTCTCGCTCAAAAAAAAAAAAAAGAGGTTGCTAAACTTTAGCGATTCAAACAGGGCCTTCATTTCCTTTCCATCTGCAGGGCAACGACGTCAGTCGAGGACAAGCACATCACAGCTCACCTCAGTGATGTATTTCTGGAAAGAAAAGAAAAATTGTCGGTGACAACTGACAAACAGCAAAGCCCACGAGTGATGCTTTCTCGCAGGCAACAAAACAGGTTGGATGGCCTGGCCCATCCTTCACAATTTTCGGGCTGTTCAGTTTTAGGCCGTAAAGGTTTTGCAGGGTTATATTAAAGTTTCTTGATCCTGTTTTCATCAAACTTTATTATTTAGCCTTAAAACAAAATTTATTTAGTTTTTTTTCCCTTCCATCCATTCCATCAGTCAACAACCACATGAGGGGTGACAGAAAGACCAAAATACCCTTCAGATCAAAATATTTTAAAAAAATCATAACTATTTAATATGACATCGGATGAAGATAATTTTTATATGAAAATTGTAGATCTTGACGAGATAATATGACATCGGATGAATGTTTTATAAAGTGTCATATGGTCGTCTTGATTCCAATAAAAAATAAATTACAATTTCCGTCTGTAAACCACGAGATAAATTTATTAAGTCTAATTAATCTGTTACTAGCAAATATTTACTTGTAGCATGACATTATCAAATCATGGACTAATTGGGTTTAAAAAAATTTTCTCGCAATTTACATGTAATCTATGCAATTAGTTATTTTTTATATATATCTAATACTCCATGCATGTGTTATGATATGACGAGGTATAAAGTTTTTATGAAACAAGCCTTCTGAGTCAATCATTAGTGTTACCAGATGGATATCGAAGTCGTTGCGCCGTGGTGGAGTGAGCCCAGTCCAGTGCTAATATTCCACGGACCCTCTCCATCTGGGCCATTGCCAAACCAAACGGGTGAATACTACTTTCAGCCTTCCTGTGATAGTGTGATTTTCCTCTCGCACCACACAGTCCACAGAATCACAAGTGTGCAGTGACAACCCCTTTTGTAGTGGTTACTTAAACTGCCAGGATATGAAGAAGAAATATGGGCCTATGCAGATAGATATTGTTGTGTTTACAAATGTGTTTGCCTATCCTCACTCCTCATATATCCAGAGTACAGGCGCCTCCGTTCCTTGCAAACCTGTTGGAATCAGAAAGCCCTAACCATCCATGAATAGATGTTGTAGCCACCATGAGGTGCCATTGTTTATATGCAACAAAAAAAAGGGCAGACCCAGTGCCAGGCGGCTCCCACTTGAGTGGGGTTCTGGGGAAGGGTTTAACCGAGGCCATCCTTACCCCTGCAAATATGCAGGGAGACGGTGTCGAACCCAGGACCTGGTGCTCGGTGGGTGAGCTTCTCACCAACTGCACCAAGCCTTCCCTTCATTGTTTATATGCGACAAAAAAAATATATATGATGGACCATATGTCTGTAAGGTTTGCCATGGTAGTTGGCCAGAGGCTGAGAGGCATATGACCTTTGGTGGGTTTTGGATGAATTGATAACAATGTTGATTAAAGGACTAACCCGTGTGCTAAGTGTGAAACAGGGAATGGTATATCTCATATGTGTTTGAAATATTACGTAGAGCCAAAATGATGGGTTGTTGTATGATTTAAATAAAGCTCAAACATAAGACAACAATGAAAATGAGCTTATTGCAAAAGCTCATATATTATGGGATATCATTAATTCACTTGGAATCAAAACAATTAAAGTGAAGATGACAATATATTTAAATGGATGATTCAAAGCTAGTTGTGACTAGAGTGCTTGAGTTGGTGAAGATATCAAGAAAAAGTCTTTGAGGTACTAAGTAAGGGTGAAGGGCAAGTAAGGACTTTGCGGTCCAAAAACCTAACTAGGATGAAGAAGGGAAGTACTTGCATTTAGTCAAGAAACTAATCAAGCATGAAGGACATGACGTAGTGGAAGAATCAATTTGCTTGATGAGAAGAATCGATCAAAGTGACTTGATGCATTGAGATCTTCCCACAAATCAAATGTTGCATTCAAGTTACATGCTCAAGATAGTAATTGCTCAAGACGGATTTCAAAATCACTCATGACATCCTATTGTGACAAGATTGAAGAAAAACGGCTTGTTTCACTTGAAGATCAACTCCTAAGGTTTAAATTCGTTTTTCATTTTAACTTTCAGTTGATAGAAAAGCCGTACTATTAAGAGGGATGCATCATGATGATAGATGAAGTTATATAAGTGCTCAAACCAACCCAAGTGAGATATGAGAGAGGTAGGGCACTTCAACTAGTTGAGAGCTCTCAGGCTGAGCATACCGAACATGTCCGCTATTCATACCGGACGCGTCCGGTATTGGCTGGCTCAGCAATTTTTTCCTCAGCTTCGGGTTGTTCGTTTGTCAAAAGTTCCAGCGTTGGTCGGAAATTCCGAGGTGTCGGAAGTACCGACTTAGGTCGGAAGTTCCGAGGGAGATCTGAACTCTGACAGGTGACCGTTGGGGCAATACCGGACGTGTCCGGTATTCCAATGGTTAGTTAACGGCTAGTTTCGGGGAGTGACTTATAAAAGGCCCCAAACCTCCACCTTTAGAGGCTGCTGATTCTACTGACTTTCCTGACTTTCTCTGAGCTCTAGGAACACTCTCTAACCCTCTCTGAGTGACTGATTGATCCTAAGTGCCAAATCCATTTGTGGGTTTATAGAGAATTCAAAAGTGAGCAAACCAATCTCTTGAGCACTTGTACAAATCGTCGATGTCATGGTTCGCATTTGTTACTCTTGGACTCTTCGGTCCTAGACGGTTAGGCGTCGCCGGAGAGCACCCAAGATCTCGTGGTGTGCCTCGGAAAGTTTGTAACGGTTCGATCTGACCGCAAAAGAGATCACCTAGTGGAAGGAGCATAGCGGGTGAAATAGACCGCGGCTAGAGTTGACCTGTGGTGTCCTCTAGAGCTAGCCGCGGCAAAGCTAAATGTGAACTTTGTCCAAAGAGTAATAAAGCAAGCACACACAAGTAGACAGTATCTGGTGCGGGATGTCACCGGCAGCACTCTAGGCTAGCGCACTGGAAATCCACCATCGTCTAATAATCTCTAATGATTCGGAGCGATGAATAAAATAACAGCAAAGTTAGTGCTGACATCTCCCTCGCCTTATCATCATGGGTGCATAAGAAAAGCCAAGTTCAATCAGCGGCGGGCCCTTGTTTGAAACCGAGAATTTGTGTTCATAAACGCAGCAATAGAAAAAATATGGAGAGAGGAAGGACACAAGAATTTGCTGAGAGAGTGATACACAAAAGTAACTTTCTATGTTCAACCTCTTGGTAAAATGTTAGGAATTTAGATAGTAATTTCCAAGTCAATTTCATCTAGAAATAAAATGATAGTAGATTCATGACGACATATATGTGCATATGTATATCACTAACAAAAGCTACAGTATGCAATAACGATATACCGATCACAACAGTAAGTACACAATGCACTGTAAGATAAGAGTTACAAATTAGTTAGTAATTTTTAGTCACACAGGCGGTAGCAGATTCATGACGACATATATGTGCATATGTATATCACTACCAAAAGTGACAGCATGCAAGAACGATATACCGATCACAACAGTAAGTACACAACGCACTGTAAGATAAGAGTTACAAATTAGTTAGTAATTTTTAGTCACACAGGCGACTAGATCTTCCAAATTGGCAAACACTAGCAATTGATCTCCATGGACACTGATGATGCTAATTAGGGCTTTGAGTCGAGGTTAGGAGTTTTAAGGTCAATTTTAGAGGTTTCAAATATGCTACCTCTCTTCTAAAGAAAATGATCTTACAGATTTAGCTAAGACCAACTGCACTCACGTCCTCTACGCGTTCCTGGAGGAGGAAAAATCGCCGCAGCGGGTCCGCTCCCGTCGTCCGGAATCGACGTGGCCGCGCGCGCTTCCTGAAATCCAACCGGAGGTGGAGGACGTCCGGTTAGCGCTCGCGGGGCCCGCGTGTCCTCGCGCATCCCGCCGCCCGTCGCTCGCCGCTCGCCGCGTGGCACGACCGGGGGGAGAGAGAGAGGGGGGGGGGCTCGCCGCCAGGCCGGGCCGGATCCTGGCCGTGGTGGCGCTCGCCGGAGCCCGCGCCGGGGCAGGAGGCGGCGGAGCTCCCCGCGGCCGCGCTCGCCGGAGCCCGCGCCGGGGCCAGAGGCGGCGGAGCTCTTGGGGCCGCGCCGCGCGAGGGAGGCCGCCGTGAAGGAGGAGGACGGAGGCCGCCGTCCAGCTCGCCCGCGCCGCTCGCGTGCCGTGCGTGGCCGGCGTCGAGCTCGCCCGCGCAGCTGTGCGTGGCCGCAGGAAGGCGCCTGTGTCGGGGCCATCCATGCCCGCAAGGAGATGAGAGATGGGGGCCGCGGGGAGGTCCATCGCCGTCGCGCCCGCCGCGGCCGCCGTTGCCGCCGTGCGTGGCCGCGGGGAGTCGCCCACGCCGGGGTCATCGATGGCCGGAGCTCGAACGCCATGGCCACCAGAAGCCGGCGCGAGAAAGAGAGAGAGAATGGTGACGGAGAGACCGAGGGAGCGCGACGGGTGAGGGGAAAAAAAGAAAAAAAAAGACACGTGGGTCCCACCGATGGTATAGAGTAAGAAATAGAGGATGGATGGGTGCGGGAAAAAGTTGTATAGAGGAGAGAATATGGATGACCAGGATGTAATATTCCTTTTGAAGGATAAATTTAGAGGACAGTGAGTGCGAATGATCTAAAATGGGGCTATTGTAAGTTAGAGTAAATTTAAAGAAGATGTCTATATTTATGATAATAGTAGTATTATTCAAATATAGTTTCATTCACAATACTTCTAATCTATGGCATGCCTATTCTCTTGAGTTTATCAGCTAAAATCAATGTTTTTTGAACAAGTATTTTTCTCTCACAACAAATCAGCATCAGTCAAAATTAGGGTTTATTTTTAGCTCCAGCAAACATGCCTTCATAAATTTTGTTATATTTGTAGCAGTCTGATTCTAAATTCATTCTTCAGTGCAAAGTTAGCAGTACTTTGGAGGTACGACAACGGTGAGCATGTACTTATAAAACAGTGAAAGCATAGAGGTTTTGTCCCTCCATTTTGAGTTTTTTTTTTTTGACAACACAACACGTCAAGCTGCCACGGCCGTCGCCGATCCTCCCCATTTCGTCACTGGGCCCCACCCGTCACTCACCCTCCAGGCCGCCACCACCTCTCGACGCCGACAGGGACTTCCCTCCTACTACTCTCCTTACTTGTCTTGTCCCGAATGCTCCAAACCCATCCAATCGCACGCCACTCCCTGCTGCTCTCTGCTCAGGGGTGCTAGATCTCGGACTCGCACTCGCCATTGATTTGATTCCAAGAAGGACCGTGAGTAATCAATCCATAGATTGACCTGACCGCTCGAGAGCGAGAGAGAGAGCCGAACGGATTGATTCCTGATTGCTAGGTAGGTGGAGACTCAGGGTCGCTCCCCCGAGATTGATGCTTGCATGGTGATGCGGGCGCGGGTGATGGGGCTGAGCAGCATCCGGCGGGAGGTGCTGGTCTCCGCCGTCTTCACGGCGCTCCTCGTGGCCTCCATCCTCCTCCTCCCGTCGCTCCTCCTCACGGGGCCCAGCAGGCGGAGGTGGCCGTTCCTGTCCCCGTCGACGACGGCGTCGTCCGCCGGCGTCGGCGTGGAGGGGGAGGAGCAGGAGCAGGCGCGGTACCCCGTGACGTTCGCGTACCTGATCTCCGCCTCGACGGGGGACGCGTCCCGCGCGGCGCGGCTGCTGGCGGCGCTGTACCACCCGGCCAACACCTACCTGCTGCACCTGGACCGGGAGGCCCCCGCGGAGGAGCACCGGCGGCTGGCGGAGCTGGTGTCCAGCCGCGGCGGCGTGTACGCGCGGGCGGGCAACGTGTGGATCGTCGGCAGGCCCAACCTGGTGACCTACCGCGGGCCCACCATGCTGACCACCACGCTGCACGCCGTCGCCGTGCTGCTCCGCCTCCGCCGCCGCTGGGACTGGTTCATCAACCTCAGCGCCTCCGACTACCCGCTCGTCACCCAGGACGGTACGTTGATTGATTGTATTGGTGAGGCGATCCCGGCCTTGAATATGCTTTGCTTGCTTGCTTGTTGTTGTTGTTGGGATGGGCCTCAATCAGCTGAATCATCAAGTGTTTCTGAATTAATTAATCTGGGGCTTGCAATCCAGACATGATGGAGGCGTTCGCGGGGCTGCCCAGGGACCTCAACTTCATCCAGCACACGAGCCACCTGGGCTGGAAGATGTAAGAGAAATCCTGTCCTCTGCTACGCTACCTGAATGGATTAGCAAGATTGCGTTCCATCCATCATCGTTCACTAGTTCGGCACATTATATTACTAGTAGAATGTGATGTGGTGTGTTTAACGGAGGATTGGATTGAACTGATGGTAGCTGTGCAGAAAGAAGCGGGCGCGGCCGGTGATCCTGGACACGGCGCTGTACGAGGACGGCACGGCGGAGCTCATCCGCCCGGTGAACATCTCCACCAACCTCAGGAGGCTGCCCACGGCCTTCAAGCTCTACACAGGTATAGAAGCTGTCATCATTTCTATTTTTACTTGCCCAAAAAAAAAAAAAAAAAACAAGGACATCATGTTTCGTCAAGCCGGTTGTTGATCGGACGGTAGGGTACGGAACCGTACCCTCGGACGGATCGATCGAGAGCCCGTGATCGACGAATTCCGGTCCGGTCCCGCCCAAAAATAATCTTATCTGAAATAATGGCGTCTAGTCAATGGAGTAGGTGAAATAGCTCTTCATCGCAGTTATCAGTTGAGTTGATTATTCCCTCAGATCAGATCTGAACCAGCGGCTTTGGAGCTCGCATTGGCAATGTCCAAGCCAAAGAAGCAGTCGTCTTTTTTCTAATTTTCTACCAATAAATAAATATGGAAACGAAACGCAGGGTCTGCGTGGACGATGCTGTCGCGGTCGTTCGCGGAGTACGTGACGATGGGGTGGGACAACCTGCCGCGGACGCTGCTGCTGTACCACGCCAACATCGTCTCGTCGCCGGAGTTCTACTTCCAGACGGTGGCGTGCAACTCGCGGCGGTTCCGCAACGCCACCGTGAACCACGACCTGCACTTCATCCGCTGGGACAACCCGCCCAAGCAGCACCCGCTCTACCTCACCGCCAGGGACTACCGCCGGATGCTCCTCAGCGGCGCCGCCTTCGCGCGCAAGTTCAGGGACGCCGACCCCGTGCTCGACCGCATCGACAGGGACATCCTGCGCCGCCGGGAGCCCCACCACTTCGCCTACGCCGGCTGGTGCTCCGGCGGCGGCGATGAGGCGCTGTGCTCCAACGCCAACCCGCAGGAGGAGCCCCGGGCCAGCATCATCAAGCCCGGCGCCGGATCCAGGCGGCTCAAGGCGATGCTCAGGAAGACGATGTCGCCAAGGAACTTCAGGAGGCAGCAGTGTAGGTGATTCATTGGGTTACTACACTACAACAGTGCACTCTACACTACTGCTTCTGATCAAACAAACATGCCCCATTGACACTTTTTGTATGTATATATAGAAAAATGGATCTGAAACGCATCAAGTGGTCTAGGCCAATTTTGTTTTTTTTTTTTATTGTTCACATGTAAGTCTGTTCGCTTGCTGCTGATTTTGATTGATCCTGATTTGTTAGAAAGAAAAACATTCTTGTATGACTGAAAAGAAACTAAAAGTTTAGCTGATTTTAGTAACCAAAGACCGCCTCATGACTGGATTTTAGTAGGGAGATAGTCATCGTCTCACACACAAAACAATAATGGAATGGGCATTATGCAGATTATTATGGCCTTGGCCTGATTATCAGTTATTTATTAGTTCAAAAAACGAAAGAAAGATGGTCGTCAATTGGAATCTTTTTTTTTTTTTTCCGAATCTGGAATCCTTAATGCTTTGGCATAGTATATGCTAACGAGTTTTCTATGGTAAACGGAAAAGACCACACTTCTCGAGTGAACAAGGCATGGGCTTCATTTCCTTTACCATCGGCAGGGCAACGACACCAATCGAGGACAAGCATGAAGCATACCATAGCTCACATCAGCGATGTATTTCCGGGAAGAAGAAAAAAATGAAAAACTTGTCGGTGACAAACAGCAAAGCCAACGAGTGAAACAAACTATTGCTTTCTCGCAGGCAACAGGTCGGGCGTCCTCGCCCATCTTTTACACAGCAAAAAGGGATAGGCTAACCTTCCAATCGAGTCAACTCTTAAAATAAAATAGTTCGTTCACACATTAAGTTAGCCAGTGTGCACTCGGAGACCAGGTTGTGACGATTCTTATTTAGGTAATGCACCCAGAGTTGAGTCAATTTTATTTGTCTATTGATTTTCGGCCATTATTATTTTATATACTCGTATTGCGTGGTATCTGCTAGTTTGAAAAAAAAAGATTAAATCTACTTTTAGCTTCTCAACTATTATCTTTGTCTAATTTTAACCCTAACTATAAAACGTCTAACTTTACCTCAACTATTAAAATCGTTAATTTTGACCCCAGAGCCATCGAAAACCACTCCAAATCGTCTCAGGGGTCAAAATTGAATGATTTTTGATAGTTGAAATACCAAAATTAGACATAATCAAGAGTTGAGGAGCTAAAGATAGACTTAATCAACTAATTTAGTTTTTAAATATTTATAAAAAAATATATTTATCAATAAATATTTATATATATTAAAATATTACTTATACATCATTTATAAGTAAATAGTATACTTCCTCCATGTTGTAAATAGAAGTCGTTTTGCAAAAGTTCTTGGTCAAACATTGAGAATATAAATCATGAATAACTTTTAAATTATTGAGTTTGAAAATATGAAAACTATATAAATATTATTGTTTTTAAATTTACTTTCATAAAAGTATACCTATATCACTTTTCAATAAGTATTTTTATAGAAATATGAAGTCAAAGTTATGCTTTGAAGACTACTCCCTCTGTCCTTTTAAAATTGTCCCTAGAAAACCGTGTTTCCCTCGTAAACACGCTTCCCGGAAGTCACTTTTTAAGGGATGGAGGGAGTATGTCGTTGTTCTAAACGACTTTTATTTACAACATGGCGGGAGGATGTATTAAAATATTGCTTATACGACATTTATAAGCATTAGGACAACCCAGTACGTTTCTTTTTGGGCGAAACCAAAGTGAGGAACCTTGCGTGAAGTAATTTCTAGGTAAGTTTTTTACTTACGGCTTCGGTACGAAAACTACTTAGCGATTTAAGCATTAGGACCTAATAAACCCAATACGTTTCTTTTAGGGTGAATAAACCCAATATGTTACTGTGCAATCTTAAGCTGTGAAATATTAATACAGAGGAAGCAAAAGTATATGGCCAGGAGCCCAAAACCCAGCGTCCTGTCCACCCTCATTCCTCTCCTAGGTAGCATCACCGCTGCCCACAAAAGGCCAGCAACCACAAAGGCCAGCGTCCGGTAGAGCCCGGGCTCCCTGGGTATCTCGACGGGCCGTGGGTACCCGCTCCAGCACGACAGCAGCATGGACAGGCCCAGGCCCACGAGGACGTTGAACACCGGCCCGCCGTAGCAGCCGGACACGGCCACCTGCGCGCCGCCGCCGCGGGATGCCACCGCCACGTTCGCTATTAGGTCGCTGATGGAGTTTCCCCAGGCGAGCACGGTGACCCCCAGCGCCGCCGAGTCCACGGAGAGGATGGTCCCGGCCGAGACCAGCAGCGCCAGGACCTCGTTGGCGATCACGTACGCCCACGCCACGCTCATGGCGAACCCGCCGGCGAGCCACGCGCCGAGGAACCGGGTCGGTGGGGCGGAGGGATCCGTGGTGAGGAAGGCAGTGAGGCCCAGCGCGACACCAGCGAGGCCGCCGAGGAGGACGGCGACGAACGGGCTCCCGGTGGCGCTGGCGCGGTGGCTCCAGAGCAAGGACAGGAAGATGGGGGCGAGCGTGGCCGCGGTCACCGCCGTCGGCTTGCTCCACCGCTCTTTGCTCGCGTCCGGGATCGTGAGCCGCCGCGGGAGACTCAGGGGGAGCTCTAGCACGCGCAGGACGGTCCAGAACACGCTCTCGTTGTTGCTGCTGTCGCCGGCGGCGGCGTAGTATTGGAGTAGCGGCGCGGCGTCGGGGAGGAGTGGATCTCGGGCCTCCTGGTCGTCGGTGTAGAACTTGTTCTCCGTGACGTTGTGGAGCTCGGAGAAGGCGGCGGCGGGCGGAGACGCGGCATGGTCGTCCTCCGCGTGCGCGTCGTGGCGTCTGGCGGCCCAGCGGTCCGGGGTGAAGGCGACGGCGAGGACGTAGACGAGGTAGAGCGAGGCGAAGCCGGCGGCGGCCCAGATGGTGACCTCGCCTACGGCGACGACGACGGCCACGGCGAGGAGCGCCAGGAGGAGGAAGGCGGCGTCCCGGAAGAAGCTGGCGCGGTGGACGGCGACCCCCTGGGCGCCGAGGCGGATGGCGATGACCCCGAGCACGGCGGAGGAGACGAACATGGCGCCGCCGAGCACGCCGCTGAGCCCCACGGCAGCGGAGGCGGCGGCGGCCGTCCCTCCTCCCTCGTCTCCGGTGGCGAAGGAGGCGATGGCGGAGATGGCGTCGGGCGCGCCGTTCCCGAGAGAGAGGAGCGTGGCCCCGGCGATGGCCGGCGGGAGGCCGAGCAGGCGCGCGAGGCCCTCGAGGCTGGCGCAGAAGTAGGCCGCGGCCGTGTCGGCGAGCAGGTAGAAGAGCAGCGCGAGCCACGCCGCCATCAGGGCGTACCCCAGGGCGGGCCGGCGGTCGCCGCCGAGGACGCAGTAGAAGAGGTAGAGGTAGTCGATGTGCCCGCCTCCGCCGCCGCGGCCGTCATACCCGGACGCGGTGGCGCGGCGCCTCTCGTCGTCGTGGGTCCGCACGCACGCGCAGGCGCCGGCGCCGTCGCTGGGCGCCGAGGAGGACGAGAGATCGCCGGGCAGGGCGCGGCGCGGGAGGCCGGAGGAGGCGAGCAGGAGCAGCATCGCGAAGGCGACGCCAAGGCAGGCACGCAGCGCCGCCGCCGCTGCAGAAGCGGAAGGCTTCGCCATGCATGGTGGTTGCCGCGATGGCGCGCGGCGCGGGGGGATCGGGGAAGATTATCTGATCCGGAGCGCAACCGCAATATTGACGGCACCGTACCGACGACATGGACACGGCAGTAGCAGTGGTAGGCGAGGCGATCGAAATCATGCTCACTGTCACGTTCAGAACGAGTAAACGGCCACTCTTTCTTTTCTCTCGGGTAGGTCCCGTGATTTTGAGGTCGCGACGAGATTCGGAGGACGATGGATGATTGCGAACCCGCATAGGGTGATGATGGTAGTAGCCGCGTAGGCGCACAAAAGCGAATGGGAGGGGAGGGACACCGGCGCAGTTGCAAAAGCGTGACATGAAACAGAGCCATGTGCCCATTCATAGACTCTGTTTGATTCTCCGGCTGTGTTACAGGTTAGAGTTAATTTCTAACTGTAAACTAATCATTAATTAGTTCTAACTCAAGTGCTGTTTGGATGTAAGGGTTAGATTGACAGAAAAAATACTTTTCCAATCATTTAAATGTGCCATAGTGTGGCTAGATGTGAGGGGAAAATATGATCCCACCTGAAGTAGTCCAAATAATCACCTCTTGTAGGGGCTAGATTTTTAGGGTGTATTAGTTACAAATAACTTAATTTAGCTCAAACTATGTCTAGCCCCTGGATCAAACAGGGCCATGGTCTTGCTCCATTCAGCAGTGCAGTCGTCAACAACGGTGTCAGTGTCACGACGGATCTCGTCCCGGAACCAGAACGATCTCGACCGTCGAGTTCGAGGCTCACAAGCTGCAATGTGTAGCGTAGTTGATCTTCATCGTACAAATCGCAAATGCAATTGGGCCCGCTGATACAGATACAAGACAAAGCTACAACTACAACCACAGCACGGCTGATGCAGTGTAGTTAGACTAGACCCGCACCCACCGTGGCAGCCAGGCGGCAGCACCCCACTCCACCCCACCGTCCTACGACCAGCACAGTCACAGACCAGCTCGTGGCCAAAGGGATGATCAGATCTGCTACGCTGGCGCTGCTCAAGCAAACGGACCACACAGAGACAGCCACCACCGTAAAAGCTGCCTCTAGCCCAGCCAACTTGGGCACACATGTTTGTTGGGGGGAATCAATGTTGTACTGCGTGCAAATCATCTCCATTCTCCAATCAGGGATGTAACACTAGAGCTGCGTTTAGTTACTAGTTGTAGTTACAATTCTGCACTGTAGTATTTTCGTTTGTATTTGATAACTTTTATCCAATTATGGTCAAATAGACTTAAAAGATTCGTCTCGTGATGTATATGCAAAAAGTACAAACATGTAAATATTTCGTCTACATTTAATGCTCCATATATATGCCCCAACGTTGATGTGATTAGTTACAATTGCAATTTGCAGTGTAACTAAACATGACCTAATACTACTAATTCTCACATGTGCAAGGATCTGCATCAACACATGGAATTGGAAAATGGGGGTTCAATCTCAGATGCGGCAACTCAAGTCAAGACGACGTATGCCTTGTATTGCATGGTCATTTTCAGTATCAGCATTCAACAGTGTTTTTCTCTCAGAACAATCAGCCAGCCAACCGTATAATTCAGCCAACCGAACAGAATGGTCCATTTAGTAAAGTTGAACTATTCCAAACGGAGTCTATACTTGATTGAAAATTATATACTAGATGTGTGCAAGGTTTGTTGGTCAAACATTTTCGCTGTGCAATATTTTAATACATTATACTTGGCAGAGATTTCATGAAACAATCTGGCAACGCACGAGACATGAATCTGTTTAATAATTAATTTTGTTCACAACACCTTGTGTGTGTAAGACCTTAAGAAGCAATTATGCCACGATATGTTCTAGAAATTTACCGGACAAATAAATGGTCCACAAACAAAAAAAAAAAAAGATGATCGACCAAATAATCCTTAAATTCAATAAGTCGCTTTGCATCAGTTGTTAAGTTTGCGATTCATTAGGTACAATTCAATTGCAGGCTTGCAGCTCAGAAACAGGCAAAGTGGTTCACTGAATTCTTCTTCCCAACGAACAAGCTTCAGTATGCTTCTCGCCTCTTACTGAAGCAAATTGGGCTTGCACTTATTGCTGCCACTACCCTAGCGACATGTGAGCTGACTCTTTTTGTCGACTCGTGATCTGCAGAAACACATATAGGGGGAAAAACGGAAAAATCTAATTAAAAACTGGGTTTATGAATTTAAATCTCACTTAGCCTTCCCTGATCTTTCATGCACTTTGTCATCAAAATGTCCGAGTCGCCTTCTTCAAATACCTACCTTGTATGGTCAGGTAAATTTGAAATTTAATTTGAAGCATACTTTATTGTTATTAGTTCTAGAATCATTAGTAATTGTTATACAAGCCATCTGGAAGAATTAAACTTTACAAAAAATCATTCTTGATACTTGGTACTACCTCTTTCTTTGATTGTTGATATCAACTTGGAGGATGTTGAGCATCTCATCAAATGTCTCAAATATCCTCTGTTCCCATTTCTGAATGCTACAAAGTTCATCCATTTACACCTAGATAAATTTTAGGCATGAAAATAGCAATTTTCCTTGTATCGTACTTTAGATTCTCTATATGGAAAAAAAGAAGTGTCATGTCCTTATGACCTTATTTGAGGAAATGGCAACATATACTGTAATTTGACAGCTAATAAGCAAAAATCAAACAACCAAATGAGCCTCGTACCAGCAGCTCCTTTTCTTTCTTAATACGCAAGAGAATCATTGCATTAAGAAGAAAAAAGGAGAGTACAAAACACAAATCAGGATGTTTTTCTATGCCAACAATATAATTGGCAGTACAAACCATCCTGAGTTGTTATTGCTACAGTATTAAGACATAGCTTGCATACATGAGAATTTAAAACGTCATGATTTCCATTCCTAAATATACTTCATACAATCCAAATTGCAACACAAAATCCAGCAAGGTAACTTTATTATGATATTATAATAAATCAGAAGTTACCAAATATTTAGCTACAATTCGTTGCCAAAATGGGCAACTCCTATGTTGCCACTAACTAACAAATCATGCTATTGCTAGTCCATTTTTCCTATAGTATTCAGTGGTCAGCCATGATGCTAGAATAGTGCTAAAATTCTATTAATAAAATACTTTGAGAGTATAGAATCCATACAACAAACCAAGCCAAATTCCTAATTATTCTCATTCATTCCAAAAAAAGAGGTCGATCATTAAATAAGAACCACAATAGCAAGCCTGTGCTATGATGTAGTAGTACAATGAGCGTTTTGACCATGGCTGCTGTCTGTCCAGGTTCTAAATCTAAATTCTTCAGATACATTTGCAGAATCACCAATTTGGCTGTGCCAAAGTAGTACACTAACTCTTTTACCTGTTCCTAATGGCACACAATTTTGTGCTTTATCTATTGTTATCCCTGTTTATACCAACAGAAGTATCTCTACAGTTTGTGTGCTTTTCCTTCGAAGGAAATCCAATTCAACAATTGTCTTCTCTCATTAATATACCATTATATTTGTAATAAAGTTGACATCTTTAGGAGGATAAACTGTGTTTGCAAGGAGTGTTAGTCCTCTGACAATATTGATAGGTCAAAAGATGTTTCAGTGGCAAATGTGCAGTTTGACTGGGATACTGTTGTTTCAGACTTCAGTGCAAAATACTCAACGAGCCAAAGCAAAGAAGCATTTTAAACTGTGACAACATCAATGGAAATTGATGAACAATAGGATGGAATAAAGGTAACTTGGTGTTATTCCATCCTAGCTGAATCTAACTCACTGCAGCCCAAATCTTCAGCACTGTAATCATTAATTGGAGCATTACCAGAATCTATGGATCGCATGGTCAGATCTTGGAAGGTCGAAGTTGCAGAAAACCACATTAAAATATCTTCTCAAATCCTTTAGACTGCAACCTAATAACCAGAAAAAAGAATTAATGGAACTATGCCATGCTCGGAAGCAAAATAATCAAAATCTGGAATTGGAACCATGATGAAAGATACTCAGTAGAGAGTCCACTGAACTGGCCATATTCCAACTTGCGGCGCATACGAAGAAATTCCAAGAAGGATTTGAAAGGGCGCTAGAAAATAATCATCGTGCTTGAACATCACAGATTCACAATAGCATATGAACTCTAGATCCTTGGACTTCTGCTGGCAAATGGGTGAGTCACAAGAGGGCATGACTAGCGTCAGCAATGAAGAACATCTGGATCTGCTTGCACCAGAATGGATTGATCTCAGTGCTAACCTAACAGGTGTAGAATCTATGGATAGGAAAAAAAATTGGAGAATCGACGAAAGAGACAGGGAAGAAGGGAGGGTAGGATGCTTACAAGAGTCCAGTCGATGGGCTCAACAGTGAGGGAAGTTGCCTGAATATGGGGCAACTCAGGCACAGAAACACATCATTCAGGCATATTGCGAGGCTGCAGTTCATATCTCGATAAATAATCCTGTGGTGCTCAACTTACTTCTCCCAAAGTTGTCTCCAGGAAAAGGTTTCCCATCCTCTACTCCTAGTTGACTCTCTCCCTCGGCCTTGGCTTACTTGTCTGCTAGAAAGGCAAAGGCTCCACCCATGCAGGTCAACAATTCATGTGGGACAAATGGGCTGGCAGGCAAGGCACTGCCCCGCTGGCCATTCAAGGTACACAAGCCAGGGGTAGGAGAGGGAGGGAGGGAGGGAGGGAGGGAGAGAGAGATGGTGTCACCATCACATCATGTGATCAGCATGCCACCTCTGCCATTGTGACATTAAAGCCAACATATCTCTATTGTTTATGAGTTGTTTATGAATTTGATAACTGATATTTGGTTACTGAATTTGTAGGAATCTGGCCAAAAACCATACACATGGAAAGAGGTTAAGAGAAAGCTATAACTTAGTAGCATCTGCTGATCACAATGTAAATGGACCATTGGACTAAGTGAAAAGAAAAAGACAATGAGAAATTCAGTTTACTGTTGAAGTTGAACCTGTCATGTAGGAGTACGCTATTCATATCAAGACTACATAGACAACCATTGATCAATGTATTAGTGGCTATGTCTATTTGTGTAACTCAACATGCTAAGTACATCTCAAGAAGGAACACAGAAGTGGCTTTTCCCTGATACTAATACTCAAAGATGCATTTCCTAAAATAGAATGTTTGTAACTGAACTTGAGACCTACTCCCTCCGTCCCAAAATAGAATGTCATTCTCACTTCCCGAGAATTGAAACACTTTTAAGTTTGACCAAATATATATTAAAAATTATTAATATTTATAATATGTAATTAGTATCATTAGATAGATTGTTGAATGTACTTTCATAATAAAATTGGTTGGAGATATATAAATGTTGCACGTATTTTCTACAAACACAGTCAAAGTTGATAAAGTTTGACCGACATGTATCCCATAGCGATATCTATTTTGGGACGGAGGGAGTATATCCTATACAGTAGTCACATAAACGTCCAACATAAGACCATACTCCCTCCATACTCATAAAGGAACTCGTTTAGCACAACGACACGGTCTCCAAAGGATGACTTTGGCTTCATATTTCTATAAACATATTTATTGAAAAGTGATATATGCATACTTTTGTGAAAGTATATTTGAATATAAATCTATTTATATAGCTTTCATATTTTCAAACTCAACAATTTAAAAGTTATTCATGATTTATATTCCAATGTTTAACCAAAACCTTGTACCAAAACGACTTCCTTTACGAGTACGGAGGGAGTAGACTAGAGAGAGGCAACCTAAAATCCCTAGACAGATCAGTACCTATAAATAAAAATTAGATTGTCAAAATCAAATAGTGATGCCAATATACTTCCAAAGCACCAAGCAGATATCAGTTAAAAAGTACAGCAGCGAGACCCATAGGAACAATAGCAAAGTCTGATTAATATCTCTTCATTAAAATCTTCATAACTAAAGAACTAATTCATTTTATGACTGAAAAACCTTTTGATTTGGAGCCAAAATATGTTTATAGCCCTCATGCTTTCAGAAATGCTACTTGTTGCCGGTCTTCAGGAGTGGTAGTCTCTTGATAATCATTAGATGCAGCAGTTTTAGAATCACCAAAGGGAGCATCAAATCCCTGCAGACCATCAGATGGCCTGTATCCAGGGTTGTATCTATAGAAGCCATTGTTATTTACTTATTTTGGACATGTAGCATACCAAAACTTCCCTGGTGATGCGGTAACTGAGATTCATGTGACTGCGCTTGAGGACCACCATATCCCAGTTGCCCTTGGGTTGATCCATAACCACATGAGGTCCAGCGGGTGTCATATGAGGGTTGGCTTGAAGCCACATATGAAGGTTGTGCTACTCGATTTCCAAATCCAGCCTGTTCTTGTTGGAGTTCAAAGCGATAACCTGACTGAGGCAATTGGGCACCATACCCAACTTGTGGTGGATGGTTGCTAAATTTTGGTTCTCTCTGGGGAGAATCAAACTGACCATGCTGATTTCCTATGTTGCTATATCCTGGTTCACCGTGAGAAGCACCAAACTGTGTCCGTGATGGCTGAGATGAACCAACTACAGGCTGTACAGGCTGAGATGCACCATATCCAGGCTGTGCTTGAGGAGTACGAAAACCTGAATTCCACGAACGAGATGAGACAAACTCAGACTGCTGATTGGGAGTGTTCCTAAGTGTTGACTGTTGTGGCTGAGAGTAAACAAATTCAGGTTCTCCCGCTGGAGCAGAGCTAAAGCCAACTTGTTTTACTTGAGCAGAACCAACTGCATTGCGAGAGTGATACTCAGTCCTCGACTGATAATCTGCCCTAGGCTGAGGTGTTGGCATAGGTTTTTCTTCAAAAGCTTTCTCAATTTCTTCCTGTCGACCAGCATTCTTGAAAAAGTTAACAATAGACTCATGAAACTCTGGAGGAGGCACAATACCACATCTTGCCATGTCGATCACTAGGCCCCTTGCTTGATCCATGGCCCCTTCTTTGCACAAGGCTTTGACAAGGATTTCAAAAGTGATCATGTTTGGTTTGATCTCCTTGTCAGGCATCCTCCTGTACACCTTCAAGGCATCATCAATCCGGCCAGCTTCTGTAAGCCCTTCAAACATGCGGTTGAAGAAATCAATATTGAACTTTGGCCCATGCGGTTTCCCATCTGCCATTTTGTAGAAATATTCCAGTGTATCTTCCACATGGCCTTCCTTGAAGCATGAGTCAACAAGGTAAGTGTAGGTGTACACATCTGGAAGGACTGACTTATTCTCCATCTCCTCAAAGAGCATTTTTGCCTCAGCTAGCATCCCATTCTCACAGAGTTTGCCAATGATGTTGTTGAAGCAACCAACGTCCATTTGGACATTCTTCCTGGGCTGGCGATGGAAAACCTCAATGGCCTCCTGGAACTTACCCTCCCTGAAGCAGTGGTTAACCATGACATTGTAGGACTCAGCGTTGATGCCGATGAAGCTTGGCGGGGTGTGGTTGTCAATCATGGTCTCCCATAGGTCGTTAGCTTCCTTGTGCTTGCCGTGCTTGAAGAGTGTCTCGAGCAGGACGTTGCAGGTGGCCGGCGTCATCTTGAAGCCCCGATCAAGAAGGGACTGGTAGTTGTCCATGGCCTCCTTGTCCTTGCCCTGCCTCCAATAGCCCTCCATGAAGGTGGTGTGCACAACACCGTCGTAGACGAAGCACCTCTCTGCGAGCTCGTTAAAGAGCTCGAAAGCTCTGCCCCAGTCGTCGAGGTCGATGTATCCAGCGATGAGGTTGTTGTAGACGAGGGAGTCGGCGCCAGCGCCTCGGCCGAGCATCTCGCGGAGGAGGTCGAGGGCGTCACGGATGCGGCCAGCAGCGACGAGGCCCTTGGTGAGGTGGCGGAAGGTGACGGCAGAGGGGGAGAAGGGCGCAGACGCGAGCATGTCTTGGTAGACCTGCATCGCGGTGTCGACACGGCCGGCCTCGCAGTGCGCGAGGATGAGGGTGTTGTAGGAGACGACGTTGGGGACGATGTTGGAGCGGCGGAAGAAGAAATCGAAGAGGGCGACGGCGTCATCGTAGCGGGCGGCGCGGACCATGGCCGTGGCCACGGCGTCGCAGGTGAAGACGGTGGGCCGGACGCGCGAGGAGACGGCGGCGCGGGCGGCGGCTGAGGCGCCGTCCAGGTCACCCGAGCGGATGAGGGACTGGACGCGGTTGTGGAGGCTGAGGCGCGGGCCTGTGAGCGCGGAGGTGGTGTCTGGGAGGCGGGGCGCGTTGGGGTCTCTCGGGGGAGGCGGCCCGCGGCGGAGGGAGTGCATTGGAGGCTCGATGCGGAGGCGGCGCTTGCGGCGGCGGCGCTCGGCGGCGGCCTCCTCGGCGGACGAGAAGGCGAAGTGGCGGCGACCCGTGGGGGTGAGGAGCCCCGCGAGGGTGGGTGGTGGTGGTGAGGAGCAGATGGCGGGGACGGGCGAGGGGTGGAGGTGGGAGAGGCGGCGGAGGAGCAGGACACGACGGTACAGCGCCATCTCCCCTTTCGTGGGCGCCGGCGGCGGAAGGAAGGACGAAAGACGAGTGATCTGCTGTGGCTGCAACTGCAAAGCCTGCAACAAGCAAGAGACCGGTAAAACCCTCGCGTCCCACGTGGGCCGCATGTGCCAGCATAACCCATGGGCTGTCTTGGCTATTTCTTCGTTACGGCCTACTCTTAGTTTTGGACAATTCGTAAATATATACTAGCGGATGAACCTTCCCCGACCTAGCAAAGAGAAAATTAGTTTGTTAAAAAAAAAAATACATAGGTTGCTAGGGTCGAGATGGCGGACTAAGGGGGGTGAATAGTCTTTTTTAATAACTTAATCGCAGCGGAATAAAAGCTATTCGGTTCTAGAAACGATTCACCCCTCTAACTATAACTCTAAGCACCTTGTCAAAGATCCTAACAAGAAATAAAGGTGTAAACCTACCTTGAACTTTCCTAAACCGTTCTAGTATAAGTTCACACAAATCTAAGCACTAATACTTAAAGCACCGGGGAGCTCCTACCAACTAGCAAGTAAAAGCGCACTAAGCACCTAAACTCACTACGTGCTCAACGACAAGGATACACAATCCTAATCAAGGAGCGCAACTTGATTAGTTACACAAACTAATTAAGACACTAGTTCTAAGCTACACAAACTAAGAACGTGATTGTCAAACTATACAAGCTAACCGATCTCACAAAAGCAACTACAACTACACAAATAAAGTAATGCACAAAATAAAGGACTTGTGTAGAAGGGAGCAAACCACCGTGAAGGATGGGAAGATGTTGACGCGGTGATTTATTTCCCGGAGGTTCACTTGTCGCCACAAGCTACGTCCTCCGTTGAGACAAGCTCCAAGGTTGCCACCGGTCCTCTTGCTAGTGGTGACCCGCAAGTCACACTCTCCCACGTGGAGTGGTTACCACAAGCTCTAACACTTGACTCGGCCGGACCACCTGTCGCTCTTCACGTTTCGCTCTACTAGCGATGCTCTTCGCGATCTCCCGCGGGGTGAGCTCCAACCCCTCACAAAGCTTTCTCCGGAGCCAAGCACAATCTCCTTACTTGCTTCCACAGAGCCTCTCACCACCGGCTAGGAGGCGGCAACCTCCAAGAGTAACAAGTACCACCGGCTTGCAACTCGATCACCTAGTGGCACTAGAAGCAATCTCACAATGTAATGCACTAACGATCGATCACTCACTTCTCGAATACGAAATCTATGAGCACAAGTGAGTTGGATGGCACTAAATCATGCACAAGCAAGGAAAACACATTCCCAAGGTGCAAGACACTTCTCACAGCCGGCCACACACTCCTATAAATAGCTCTCAAACCAAAGGAGCCGTTACCCACTTAAAAACACCGTCGGACGGAGCGTCGGACCCTCGCACACGAGACCGTCGGACTATTGTCCAACGTCCAACGCCCTAAATTTGTGCCACGTGTCACTAGCCATTTCAATCCGACCGTTACCGCGCTCTAACGGCTCTCTGTGAGCGTCGGACGGAGCGTCGGACCATTGCTTAGGTCCGACGGTGCTCAGAGAAGTTCTCGAGGGCAAAATAGCGTCGGACGCAACCGTCGGACGTTCCCGGGGTAGGCATTGGACTAATACTCCAACGTCCGACAATTAAACCCCTTCAAACGGCTATTTTTAGAGCATCGGATGCTAGCGTTGTGACAGAACCGCCTAAATCACATGGCCCACAAGCACCTGTCATTGTCATTAATGACCTCTGACAGCCGGGCTCGTGTCCCAAATGATATAGAAGGTCCTGCCGGGCTACATTATCGCCCGTTTCCCTCCGACAGGATCCCATTGCGAAGCCATTACAGAATTACAACATTTCATAACAAAGTACATCAGAGAAAAAAACGCGAAAAGATTATAAATACTTAGATTACAAACCATTCGTTCAAATAAAATTAAGGTGCAGTTATTACAGACCACAAATAAAAGTAGGTAGCAGAGGAACGACGATACAACATATTTAAATACTTAATAATAAGAACCCTGCTCATGGGTCCAACCTTACTCCTCCTCACTTCCCTCCTGGACCACTGTCGCACAGCAGGAGGCGAGACAGACCTCCGTCTGCTGTATCCCTGCAACATGGAGTTAACAACCCTGAGTACTGGGGTACTCCGCAAGACTTACCCGACTAAAAAAAGGATTGAGACTCAGGAATGCAGGCTGAAGGGAGTCAAGGTAAGGCTTGAACAAGAGTCAAAGAGTTTTACAGAAAAAGCATTACTAACCTATTTCATCATTTTACCTTAAATTTTAATTTTTGCATAGTACATAATTACAAGTTCCTTCATATTTCGTCATACTTTCAAGTTCTTAACTCAATCTCAAAAACACCTAGTTTCTGAACCACTTTTCGGGGTAGAGGCAGTGGATCAAGTCTCCATTGACCGAGGAGCAATGACGATTCGAATCGATTAAATACCCAGCTGGGAATCCATATCCATACTGCGTATATAGCACTTAAGCTTGCATGCGCCAACCCCGTCTACCACGGTTTTTGTATCTCTGAACCGGTCCTGTGCCACCCGAGAGCACAGTACTCCTCTTGTCTCCAGGCACGCCGGCCACGAGGGTACACGCTACTCTCGCCATCTCTCCACTTCCAGTGCGTGGTTGTCGGTTCAAGCAATAGAGCCACCGGAGATAGGGCTTCCCGGAGTATGTGGCTAGTTGCAAAGTCTCGATTCAGCAAGCTTACAACGAACGGTCCCTATGCTTTTTCCAAACTTATGTCTGCCGGATGATAAGACATGGGGAACGTCGCCCCATGTGCACATCAACCGAGCGAAACATCTCATTTTTCATCAACCGGTTCCAAACTATTCCGATGGCGACAATACATTGGGACTCTAACCCAAGTGCAAGTCGACCGACGGATAACAATTTCTTCAGCTATTATCATATTTCGTTCTCAATATATAATCATAGCACAGGAAGTAGCAGTTTATGCAAATCTAAATTAATTTAGCAGGGCTAAGCGTTTTCCAAACATTTTATTTAAATCGGGTTTAAGGATGATATATCAAGGTAGGCAATGCAGCAATTAGGTGACAATCAACTCCTATCAATCTAATGCAGTAATTTAACTCAAGTGATAAATTTTATAAAACACAAGGAGGGGCTAATGCATCGGGACTTGCCTTGGATTGCGAAAAGTGTCGGGTCGGGCTCGGTTCCGCAGATGTCGAATCCCTGGACGACTTCGGGAGTCACCTCCTCAGCAGTGGCCTCGACCTTGACTTCCTCGGTGACGGGCACTACACGTATGCAATAATGTATGCTTAGCATGGTGTGAAGATAATGAATGCAATACTCGAAAGTAAACAATTTAGTCCTTGAGTACAACTTTCCTTCACGGTAAAGTTGTAAACATTTTACAGAAAGTAAAGTAGTGTTTTCATACTTTAGTTTTTATTGACCATTTTAACAGTCATAGAAAGTCGCTGCACAGCTTTACTACAACCACCTAGTGGCATCATTACTTTTGTCAAGGATCAGTACGGTGAAAGATCCATGAATCCAATCAATCCAAAAATCACACAAAACTACAGTGGATTAATTGTTTATATTGATTTTATTATCCAATAAACCTAACACTTAATTAATAGATGGTCTAACAACTTTCATTTGACCCCAAAATTAACCAACAGATAGATTTTACCCTAAAACAGTGCCATATAAATTTTCATGATTTTTGGATCAACCTAGATTTTATTAAAATTGCCCAAAGTCGCATTTATTAATTAATATGCTGATTTTTAGTTCCTGCAGAAATTGTTCAAAACACACATTTGATATTTTTTTTGTAAAATACTACACATCACAGAGGACCTCCACAAAATTTTTCATGCCTCTAGGTGCCATAAAAATATTACTACAAAAAGGTGAAAACCGAGCACTATTCATTATAAATCAATATGGAAAAACCCTTTTAAATTCCTCGGGAAATTAGAAAAGGAAATTCAACCCCGAAGCGGCTCAGCTACTCCCAGGCCGGCCCATGCGGCCCAGGCGTGTGACCGCGCGCTTGCTCTCCCTTTCTTGGGGACGCTGACAGGCAGGGGGCCCCCTGTCCGCTCCTCCTCTCTTCTCCAGCCGCGCGCTCACGCGTGCATGCGTCTGCCCGCCGGGAACCTCGCGGCCGGCGATCCCCGTAGCGAAACCAAGCGCCATAACATAGAGCCTAGAGCCTAGCGGACTCCCTCTCCTACCTAGCCCCCACCCTCATCGCCTCCGACGAGCTCCAGCTCGCCCATGGCGGATGCGGCAGGCACGGTGGCCCTGTTTCGGCCGCTAGGATGCGGTAGAATTAAAAGAAAAGAGCCAGGGAGGACCAGGAGCTCACCACGGTCCTAGACCAGCAGACGGTTGGAGTAGAGGCGGTGCGGAACGACGAGCTTGACACCGAGCAGTCCCACGGCGGCGTTCACCGACGGCACCCTCCCCGTTCCGACGGACCTAGGGCATAAGACGACAAACCACCGCGTGCATGAGCATCACGGTAAGCCAGAGAGTCCAAAACGCCATAGCACTAGGGAAGAAGCTCACCGAGACCAGCTAGACACGTCGAGATGACATGCGGCGGCGCTCCGACCAGATCCGAGGACGACGACAGGCGTTCCCGGACCAACGGGGCACGAACCTTTGCACAAGTTGGGGCACTAGGTGCGCAAGGGAGTAGGAAGGTCAGCTGCTCGGGTAATTTTGAAATGGTGGACGGGTGCTAGCCAATTCGGCTGGGGCAGTGATGGTGGTTGCCGGCGTGCCGAGATGGAGAAGGGGAGGCAGGGAGGCGACCGGGGGCTTTTAAGGTGGATGTGGGAGGGGGCAGAGGCGATTCGGGGCGGCGTGGGGTCCCCTACAAGCACGGCTATGACGGGAGGCACAGGGACGGCCAGCACGGGCGGCGCCGCGCGCGCTCGGCGCGGGCGGCTGCCGGCGCTGTGGCCGAACAGGGGAGGGGCAAGTTACTGTAGCCACTTGAATGCCCTCCAATCGGTTTTTGATCAATTCACCTAATTTCTGTGCATCAACTCGAAAAAGTGTAAATACAAAAGTTGTAGGATTCCAAATTCTGAACAACATTTGTTCTGGGGCCAAATCCAAATTTTGAATAATTTTGAAGATATTTGAAAGGGGGTAAAACTACTATTTGAATTCTATTTCTAATCCAATTAAATTCTCTAATTTATTCTCAACGACATGAAAGTCTTCAAAGATAAAAGTTGTCCTATTTGCTGAGCTTGGACAACTTTCATTAAGGAAGTTTAGTCAGATTCCCAATAGTTTTGAAATTAGTATTTCAAACTTGAATTTCAAAGTAGTAATTAGGGTTTAATTTAAATTTCTACTAAAGAACTTCAAAAACACCCAAAAGAAAAGTTGTTCCATTTAAAAAGATCTACAACTTTTATTAAGACACCATCACTAGATTCTAAGTAGTTTTTGATTTAGGGTTTTAGGTTCCGATTAGGGCTTAATTAGATTTTTCCTTTTGATTTTCTTTTTAATCACCAATTAGGGATTCAATAGCAACATCAACCTCATTCATAAATAAGTCACTCTAAAGTCCCTAAGCACAATCATATACAGGTACTTAAATTAAACATGATGACATGGCATATTTAATTAGCCGTAATACCCGGGGTATTACAAGCGTCGGACTATTGTTCTCAGCGTCCAACGCTTGCCCCCCCCGCTCGCTAAAACAGGCGATATCTCTTAGCACCGAACTTCGATTTCGGATGATCTTGGACATTTTAGAAAGCTTATTCAGAGGGCTACACAACTCACATGATTGGTTGATCCAAAACTCAAAATATAAAAGCAGTTATCCATCCAAGATCCAACTAAGTTTCCTGCGAGCTCGAACCTTCCACCTTTTGCAAATGTGCCAACTCCAAAGTGTTCCACTACCTTGTGCATGTGAGTTAGCATTTTCACAATCATTTTTCTAAGGGTTTTTATTCTTTTCACCATGCCACTCGATCCTATCAATGCATGCAAGTTAGATCACTCAAATGGCATTAGATGACCGATATGTGTGACAGAACCGCCTAAATCACCGGGCCCACGTGCACCGTCATTGTCCCTAAGGACCTCCGGTTACTGTGCACGAGTTCTCCTTGACCTAGGTGGCCTTGCCGGTGTCGACGGCATACCGGCGATAGTCTACCGAGGGGTATGACCAAGGTAGTAGATTGATCGGTGAAGGTGCGCCTGAGACGAGCAAGAGTTACGCTAGAAGCGTGAGACACGAGATTTATACAGGTTCAGGCCGCCGCTAGGCGTAATACCCTACGTTCTGTGTGTTGCTGTATTGTATTGCTAGTAGATGAGTTGTGTTGAGGGGATCCCCTGCCCGCATTATATAGTCCGGGGGGCAGGGTTACAAGTCGGTTTTACCATACATATCAGATTACAATCCTAACTGAACAAGGAAACTAATCGGCTAGATATTAGGAAAGCTATTTCCTTGTCCTGCCAAGTCTTCGCCAGATATACGTGATCTTCTAAAGAACGTGTAGACGACGCGTCCTTGGCAGTCCTGGGCCTGATCGGATGACTCGGCCCATGTATAGCCATGCGGGTATATGGGTCTATACCCCCACAGCTAGTCCCCGAGCACCTTGCATTCGTCGGGAGGTGCAAATCTTCGGAGTTGCTTGACCAGACGGATGTAAGGAGCTCAGAAAAAATTTGAAAAATCCTTCTCTTTGGTTAAGTGTATCCACTTTTGATTCTTCGGAAACAATACCTTCACCGTTAGGTGAAGTGTATCCACTTAGTCCCCGAGCCTGATAGTAGGTGATGCAAGCACGTAGTGTCAGGGTCAAAGTCTTAATTCTTTGTGATCATGTGAAGTGTCGACGAAGTTCCCGAGCACCTCCTGTGTTCGGAAATGTTGGCGAAGCGATGGAACCCCCAAGCAATTCAGTGCTCGGAAATACCAGCGAAGCGACGAAACCTTCGAGCAATTCAGTGCTCGAAAGTCATGACATAGCGACAACGAAGTCCCTAAGCACCTCTTGTGCTCGGAAATGTTGGCATAGCGACGAACCCTCCGAGCAGTTTTAGTGCTCGGAAATACTAATGAAACAAAGAAACCTCCAAGCAATTCAGTGCTCGGAAGTGCTGAAGTAGTGATGACAAAGTCACCGAGCACCTCCTGTGCTCAGAAATACAGGCGAAGCGATGAAACCTCCGAGCAGTTCAGTGCTCGGAAGCGCTGAAGTAGCGATGACGAAGTCCCCGAACACCTCTGGTGCTCAGAAATACAGGATGAAGCGATGAAACCTCCGAGCAGTTCAGTGCTCGGAAATGCTGAAGTAGCGATGACGAAGTCCCCGATCACCTCCTGTGCTCGGAAGTACGGGCGAAGCGACGAAACCTCCGAGCAGATCCAGTGCTCGGAAACGCTAAAGTAGCGATGACGAAGTCCCCGAGCACCTCCTGTGCTCGGAAGTACGGGCCAAGCGACGAAACCTCCGAGCAGATCCAGTGCTCGGAAATGCTGAAGTAGCGATGACAAAATCCCCGAGCACCTCCTGTGCTCGGAAATACAGGCGAAGCGACGAAACCTCTGAGCAGTTCAGTGCTCGGAAGTGCTGATGTAGCGACAACGAAGTCCCCGAGCACCTCCTGTGCTCGGAAATGCAGGCAAAGCGATGAAATCTCTGAGCAAATCCAATACTCGGAAACCCTTACGTATCCTGCGGGCCTTATGCAGAAAGCCGAACCGTCGCACTTCCCCTTTTTAAAGACTTGACCGCAGACGAAACGGTTCGTCTTCCTTACCGCACCGCCACTCAATAACCATTCAAACAAACATTACATCTATCCCGCCGCCGTCGCCATCTAGGGTTTCTGAGATCCTTGATCCAAAGACTCGAAATCGCCAAAATCTCTTCAATTCAACCTTCCAGCAGCCCAAAACTTCGACCAATTTGAAGAAATGGCGCACAGGAAGAGTATCCCGCGCGCCCTCGAAGAAGGGGAAGGAGCCACAGCCTGGATAACTCCGCCTTGACAACGAGTGGCAACCATCCACCATGACAGGAAAGGGCCATTTCGAAGTTGGTGGCGAAAGGGCTCCTGCCAAATCGTGCTACCGCCGGATGGAGGCCATCACAAGGTGAACCGTACCCCATGCCCAATACCGGTGAAATAACTGTTTTTGCTGACTACTTCCTCCGCGGATTTGGTGTTCCGTGCCATCCCTTTCTTCATAAACTCCTTGACTATTACGAAATTTCTCTGTGCCATTTACATCCCAACTCCATCTTCGTAATCTCTATTTTCATCCACTTTTGCGAGGCCTTCACCGGAATTCTTCTCCATTTTAATCTGTTTCGCCACTTGTATATGCTTGTGAAATTGAGTGGCGGGGGATCCCGGATTGCCGGGGAAGTATACCTTAAACTCCGAGACGGCATGTCCGTCCATTATCTTTCTATCCCCATCAATACTAGTCTTCGTGATTGGAACAAGAGGTGGTTCTATCTGCCAAATCAAGACCCTCCTGTTCGGTGTGCCATCGAGCAGATACCGGAAAGAAAACCAAGCTGGTCGTCGAGACCCACGCCCGATCAGATGGATCAAGTGAACGAATTGTTGGAAATCCTGAAGGGCATGAATCTGAATGGAGTTGGAGTTGCTGCCAATTTTGTGAGGCGCCGAGTTCAACCCTGTAAAGATAGAATTCATCCTACATATGAATGGGTTGGCGAAACTGACCCGACCAGAGAGGTCCCCGATCAAATGTCAGCCGAAGAGGCTATGATAAGGCTGAAAGAGCTGTTCGACAACAAAGCAGTCTATCAACAACCGAGGACAGCAGAAAGCTCTGCACATTGCAAATCCACCACCCGAGGTACACGTTTGTAGATTCCTTTCCTTGTGTCATCTGTTAAAATGTTGATCCTTTGCATCTCATTTGATTTGCTGAAGATACATGGCCAGGACCAGAAAACCTACTTCTCCGAGGTGCCCAGTGCGGAATGGCCTGAAGGAGTTGACCCTCGACACCGCTATCAACCCGGTAGCGAAGACTAAGGCCTTCTCAGAGCCTTCTGAAACAGAAGCCGATGAAGAGGAAAAGGACCAGGAGACCCCCTCTCAACGAGAAGCTCGCGGCAAGCAGCCAATGCCTGATAAAGCCAGGGTCGTCGAGCAGAGTCCAGCGACCTGAGAAACCAGTAAAGCTGTCCGAGGAGCGAGCCCGTCGCCAGGCGGTTATCCCGAGCTCAAGTGATGACGACAGTCCCCCTCCGAAATGTCAGAAGGGTGAATTCCCGCCGACCAAGAAGTCTGGTGATGAAGAGGGGACTTCTGGTCCGAAAAAAAGCTTCGCGCGGAAAACGTCGCCGCTCAGAACTGTGAGTACCTGTGTCTTCTTTGTTGCTGACTTTTGCTGCTCGGCATGCTTTGTTATATGAAGTCCGTATTATTATTCAGGGACCCTTCAGCCGAAGACGTCGAGAGGGTAGCCGGTGGAGAGACTGGTGGTGGTGCATCAACTAAAGATGGTGGTACCGCGAGCTGGCCTTCCGACCAAGAGTCACCGAAGACGCCGCCAGAGCAGCAGCCGAACTTGGAATCGCATGAGCAGGCGCCACCATCCGACCAACCTCGCGAGTCGACTCTACTACTACCGTCCCCACCCTCAATGCGGGGTGCCGAACAGCAGTCTGAGGACGCCGGAAGAGGCCATTCTTCAAGCCGAGACTCGCCCACTGGTTCTGACCAGGGAGCAGACACGCAGACCGGAGGCCCTTCTTTCGGGGGAGCACCGGGGTCAGGCCAGGAGATCCCCGAGCAACCACCAGCAGGCACTGCTTTTCCGGAGCAGGACGTTGAGGAGATTTCCCGTCAGGCTGCGGGTGGGGCTCTGCCGGTGGTGCTCAGAACCTTCAGGCGGGTTGGCGATCAATATGCCGCCGTCGTGGAGGAAGGAGCGGACGGACGAAGAGCTGGAGGCCTTAAAGGTAGATATCGCAAGCACCCGCTCCGATCTCAGAAACGTGCTCCGGCGTCTGGGGTAGCTGTCTTCACAAGTCTAGGTAAATGTACCCTCCTTGAATTTGCTTGAGGTTTCTTTGCTTGTTTTTTGTGTCATGTGCTGTCTTTGCCCATCAGGCCGTACATGATACGGCCGAAGATCGACGAAAGTCTCTGCAGCGTGCGGCTGGACTCGCGGTGAAGAACGCTAGGCTGGAGAAAGAGAATGCTCATTTGGAGAAGGCGATGGAAGACCTCCGTGAGCAGCAGCGACACATTGCACTTACACTGCAATGATCTGATGGAGGCCGAACAAAAGCTTCTGCAGGATAAAAAAGGTATGGAGACCGTTATAGCTCTAGCTATTGTATCCTAGCTCCTTCTTATTGCTAAGCTTCGAAGTCCTTGACCGGCAGATCTGTCCGATTTGTTGGAGGGAGCCGCACGCCGAGGTACATGCATCTTCAGACGTCCAACCTTGCCCAATTTGCTTTTTTAAGGGAGTGCTGATCTGTCATTTTTCTTGGCACAGTTAAAGAGCTGGAGGATGAAGTGTCCATGCTACGGGAAGCTGCTCGGAGGAAGGAGGAGGCGCACTTGGGTGAGTTTCTTCTGCTTATAGGATGTTCCAGTGCTTCTTGTTGAGACTTCTGATTTTTGGCTTCTGTCACGAACAGATACTGATCTGCGAACCCGAGCACAGATGAATAATCTGTCGCTGCGCCTTGAAGCTACCGAGAGCCGCTATGACGCCGTGGTGAAAGGTGTCAAACCCATCCTGGACGTCATCGAATATGCTCCAGCCGATCCTCCTGCAGATGGGCCGAGGCCTTTTGATATCATTCGTCGTAGTCGTGAAGCGCTACGGCACTTCAAGGCCTTCTGTATAGACGTGGCAGAGAACACTGCAGCTCATGTGCTCGGCGTGGTGCGCTCCCATTACCCTGGTGTAAATAACGACAGGGTGAAGAGAGGTTACGCCCGTGGCACCACTGAGCAGCAGGAGGATCAACTGGAGGAAGAGGCAAAGCCTACGGCAGGAACTCTTGGCAGCAGATATGCAGCTGTTCCCCACGGAGAACACTTGAAGACACCTGCACAAAAATTGTAATTTGCTTTGTACAACAAACGAAGATGAATGATCGGAGGTCGCATTATGTAAAAACTGCTCCGAATGACGTTTGTGTAAATTTGCTTCTGCTCGTATAACGTTAGCCAAGCTTTTGGCTGCGTAGTAACCGAGTAGTACTTCGAACGCTCTCATGGCGTTTTTTCTTTGGTTGGTCGGCGTGAAGCCAGAGCGTATAGCTCATTAAAGTGATCGACGACCGGTGCCCGTTCCTTTCGACTGGGGCTTTTGGAGACGCTGCTAAAACTGCCCAAGCGTCCCCGGGGACTTACATAATAGCGAAGACTTAACAGCCTAGGCAGTCCCTGGGGCTTACGTGGTGGCGAAGCTGCCTGCGCCTGGCAGGGCTTACACTTATCATGGCGATGGCTTCCCGAATCTGTCGGGGCAGTCGATGAAGTGGCGAAGTAGGGCGGCCTGGCGATGCAGGGCTTATGTGCCATCGTGACTCGGCTACCCGAACGGGTGCGGGGCTTACGCGTAGTCGGAGTTGTGCTGCCCGAAGCAGTTGCGGGGCTTACGCATTGGCGAAGTTGTGCTGCCCGAGCAGATGCGGGTCTTACGCATTGGCGAAGTTGTGCCGCCTGAGTAGATGCGGGTCTTACGCATTGGCGAAGTTGTGCCGCTCGAGCAGATGCGGGGCTTACACATTGGCGATGGATTTTACTGATCTGCGAATGTGGACATGCTCGTATATCGAAGCAATATGATTTTTATTGAAGTAATGAAACAAGAAATACACATATCTGTCTTGACATTGTTGTCAAGGATAGAAGCGACAGAGGTGTTCGATATTTCAGGTGTTGGGGATGTCGATGCCATCGAGGTCGCACAGCCTATACGAACCTGGCCGAGGTTATGGCCCTGACCATGTATGGACCTTCCCATGGAGAAGAAAGCTTGCGCATGCCCTCCTTACTCTGCTTGCGACTAAGGACAAGGTCACCGACCACGAAGAACCTGCCGTTGACGTTCTGGTTATAATATAGTCGTAGCCCTTCCAGGTATTTGGCCGTGCGTACGCAGGAGGCCAGACGCTCTTCTTCGAGTCTGTCGATGTCTTCTGCTTGTGCACCATCGGACCTTTCTTCATTGTAGTTCTCAATTCTAGGAGCCCGGAAAACGACGTCGGCCGGTAGCACTGCTTCCGATCCGTAGACCATAAAGTATGGAGATACACCGGTATTCTGGCTAGGCTGTGTCCACAAGCCCCAGACGACTAGTTAGGAACTCGTTGATCCAGTTTCCTGGACTTCTTTCGATGACTTCGTGTAGGCGCTTCTTGGGGGCGTCGAGCAACATTCCATTTACTCTTTCAACTTGTCCGTTAGCTCTAGGGTGAGCCACCGAGACATACTTTACCATGATGCTTCTTTCGTCGCAGAAATCCTAGAAGTCACTTCCAGTGAAGGTGGTACCGAGGTCGGTGATAATGCTGTTCGGAAGGTCGAAACGATGAGAGATGTCATTGAAGAACTCCGCAGCTTTGCCCGTTGTTGCTTTCACCAATGGCTTGTACTCAATCCATTTGGAGAATTTATCGATGGCGACGTACACGCAACGGTAGCCCCCTTTAGCCACCTTGAAAGGACCTATCATGTCAAGTCCCCACGTGGCAAAGGTCCGGGATGCAAGTATGGTCTATAGGTCCTGCGCTGGGACATGTATCTGCTTTGCGAAAAACTGGCACGCCTCGCAGTGGCGCACAATCTTCTCGGCATCCTGGACAGCAGTAGGCCAGTAGAATCCTGCTCAGGAAAGCTTTGCCGACCAGGGTGCGTGAGGCTGCGTGATTACCACACATGCCTCCATTCACTTCTTGGAGTATCTTGATACCCTCTTCACGTGTGATGCACTTCTGGAATACTTCACTCCTGGCTTTTTTGCGCATGAGCTTGTTGTCAACGAGGACATAATTCTTGGACCGTCTCACAAGACGTTCTGCTTCTATTTTGTCTTCGGGGATTTTGGCTTCGATCAGATAGGCGACTGAAGGGTGCTCTCCAATCTTCTATAGAATCAGATATGCAAGCCACCAGGAAGTCTCCAAAACTGGTCGGCCGAGTATGGCGTGATACGCGGCGTTCGAAATCGGCCACCAGGAAGTTGATGTGCTCGATGCTGAAAGCACTGCAGTGTCTCGAACTGGATGGGAAGACTGATCTGTCCCATGGGGGTAGGAGGGCTGCCCCAGGGACGATTCCCCAAAATGGAGCCGTGGTCGGCTCCAGGTCTTCTACTCGGAATTTGAGCTCCTTGGCTGGCTCCAGAGAACAGGATGATGAGGCCGCTGCCACCGTCGATCAGCACCTTGCGGAAGCGTGTCTTGCGTATCACCGGGTCGAGGATCAGCGGGAAACGCCCCAAGTATGGGATCTCGGTCCACTGGTCTTCTCTGCTGAAGGTGATGGCCTTGTACGACTAAGGGGGAAATCTTGGGTCGGTGATAGGAGGCGTCGTGGTTGACGACGGAGTTGACGCGTCTAGCGACGAGCTTCTGCTCTCTCTTCGACTCCATGGCTATGCGGCCACCAATGATTGTGGAGACCGTTCGGTGAGCTTCAGTGAAGCCTGGAGGCTGGTCGTTATTGTCATCGCGCTTGTCTCTCTCGGACTCTATGGGAGCCCTCTTCTTTTCTTCTTCTTGGAATGCCCTGGAGAAGCCATAACATTTGTTGGTATTTTTAACATCACTTCACGTTAAGTTGTCATCCCTAACATGATGCCAAAAACCAAAGGTAAAATAATCTTCACTTGCCTCCTAAAAACAATACTATAGAATATATTCGCAAGCGCACAGATAATTCTCCCATTGTAGCACTTCACCCGGTAAGTATTCCGAGTATCGTTGATTTATTTTATGCCAAAAGGATAAAGAGGCATTCTACTCATTAGGATAATTTACTATAATGATTGGAAAGATAAATGTGCAGACCTATGATAACCCATAACTCTAGTGCTTTAGCTATAAATAAGTCAATGATAAATGGTAAATGATAGCTGAGTAAATAAAGTAAATGGTATTCCAGAGATAGAATATGAAGACTCACTAATGTAGTAAGACAATCTCGAGATTCGGCTAAAGTAAAGGAAACCTATGTAATTACTAAATACAAAGTTTACAGCCTACGCCACATTACACATTTTTATTTATAGCATAATCAACTCATAAAACATCATAAGGAGCACCATCTAATGAGGATATTAAGACACAAGGGTCACCTCCTTCGCGACCGCGCTCTGCTCGTCCTATGTACGGGGGGTGGATTACAGAGGAAACCAACGCAGCTGTCACCTACGCGGACTAGCACACTGACCCGGTACGTCAGGGTGCCTCCGTAGGTACACAATACTATCTAGACACCACGTCTACATAATGTATACCACCTAACTCACTTGAGTACTGAATTAGGCGCTTTACGATCAAATGACAATAATCATCACCAATCACAACTATATCGAATATGCAACTAGAATAAACTAAGAACTGAATAAGTAGCTAATATATAAAAATAGAGCAAAGTCATAATGAGATACAAGATAAGATTACTGATCTCCAGAGGAACAGATCTGGAATCCCGAGCGTCGCGCCCAACTCTACTTGAACCTTGCTAGACGCCTAAACTATAAACTTGAAGAACTAGAGCCCTATTTCTAATCTCTGGAAACCCTAACTTCTGTCTACTCTTGACAAATGAAGCAGGAGGAATGAATTGGTGTTGTGGGAGGGGGGTCTGCCCCTTTATTTATAGCCCGGTGGGATTGAACGTGCGTCGTGGGATCAAACCGACATGAACAAAGGGCTCAGATGACTTCTTAGAGGCAGTGGATGAAGACTCCAGAAGGCGGCGGCGAAACCCTCGAGAGGGCGCCGCCCGGCCCCCCTTAGGGCCGGCCGGCCCCACCTGGCTAGGTGCGGGCCTCCGCTTGCTTCGGGTGTGTTCTACACTCTTTCAGGGTCTTTGTGATGATGTTTCCTTGGCGGTTAAGTTTCGTGGTAATTAAGCACTTTAATCCTTCTTTTAAGCCTTTCTGGAATAATCCTTGGAAAATGCACAATTCACCAAAACTCATGGAATTTGTCTGTAATAACCCCTATGCTTCTATTATTGTCCTTCCCTAGGCATTAGTTGACGGTATAAAATTGGTACTTAACGATCGTCAACAACATTCTCTCATGGTATGCTTGTGGAACTTGTGGATGGGGCATTGACTATCGAGGAGCTTGTCGTAAGCCTCTTCATAATTGCGCTTCGGAGCTGGTCGGGCGTTGTAGACTTGGTAATGGCGACACCTTTCTCCAGCCCTGGAGCCTTTAGGCTCATCGTGGCGACATCGATCGGAGCGATGTTGGTCGCGGCGATCGTGTTCTCCGCTGGTGGTGGTCTCGCCAGGCTCCTCGGTCATCATGGCGCCGATCAGATCGGCGGTCGGCGTCCTCTCGGCGTGAGCGGTCAGAAAAGTGGAGGCGACTATGGATGGAGTGGCAGGGCAGCCTCGCTCTACTCGGCGTACTTATTGGCGATGCGCAGCATCTCGGCGATGGAATCTGGTCTGCTGCGGTATAGTTTCCTTTGGAGCTCCTCATCAAGGTCGGAGGCCACGTATGAAAGCAGAGATGGCCTCAGCATCCGTGACGCCTGGGATGTTCTTTCTGGTCTCAGAGAAGTGCCGAATATAATCCCACAATGACTCTCGAGACGCCCGCTAGAGCTTCTCAAGATCGAACTTCGTGCCAGGCTGCTTGCAGGTGGCACTGTAGTTGTTGATGAACTGCTCCCTCAGCTGGTCCGAAGTGTCAATGGAGTTCGTCTTCAGGCTCAGCAACCAATTAGTTGGCGGATACATTGAGCATAACAGGCAAGTAATTCTCCATAACGTCGGAGTTTCCCCCCAGCAGCTTTAACCGCGATCTCGTAGACGGTAAGCCATTTGGTGGGATCGGCGGTACCAGTCGTAGGTCTCGACGCCAATGACCTTGAAGTTCGGCGGCCAGCGTACCGCCTGGAGTTCTGTCGTGAAGGGGAGTCTAGGAGCATTTTTGTCATTGACCTGGAGGGCCGTGCGCTTCATCATATTCCTTGTGGCGCTCAGTCTCTGCTGAGTGCCTAGCTTCCCTCCGATTCTCGTTGCGCCCCCGGAGATCTCTGGTCTTCAGCTTTTCACGGAGGTCAGACTGATTCACCTCCCTGGTCTCCATCTTGGCGATGACGTCTCCGGCCACCACGGGAGTGACCACCACCGTCATGAATAATCTCGGTGGCCGACGCAGTGGAGTGCGACGGAGGTGGTAACTGGCGTTCTTCGTTCATCCTGGACTTGGGCAGCCTGGAGGTAAGCCGTGAGGCGCTCCACGCCAGCCTTTTGGCCTCCTCTATCGTGACGGTGACGTTTACACTTGGGGTCTTGTAGACCTGGTGTTTGCCGACTCGATCAAATTCTCGGAAACCCTGATTTCCTCGAGGATCTCATTGTAAAGACCTTACAAGTATTATAACAGTTTACATAAATAGTTTGAATCAGAGTACAGAGTGCGGAAGTGTTGATGGTCGTTAAGTACCAAATATAACCACCAACTATTGCATAATTTTACACAAAATATATTACAAAGCATAGTTGTAGGTTTCAATTCTAACGAGTTCTACGAGTTTTTGTGTTCTCACTTGTCTTGTAGTAATATGCAGTTTTCCATCAATAAAAGTATCTCAAATGAGGAATTGGACTGCACCATTGCGACGGGCTCATCGAGACGATCGAAATGAACATATCATTTGCTATATTCGGAGCTCGGAATAAAAAGATATGAATTTCACAAATAAAGGAAAAATTCGGGATTAATTGGGCCTAATGTGGAATTTGGCCCATTTGCATGTTAATGATGTATGAAGAAAGTTTAGTACGACATTGCTTGCCTAAGGTGGAGCGGAGGCTAGGCGCCCCCATATAAGGAACCCAGGACCCCCCGAGTTCAGGGGCACCATCCTGGCTTGAGAGGCGTCCCTAGAATAGATCAAACTCTCAGAGATAGCTATCAAGTAGTTGTCTAGGATCTAGTCATGTAGATAATAGTGAGATGGAGAGTGAGGAAAGAGTTTGGAGGAGGCGTCGGCCTGTCGGTGCTCCCTCTACAGCTTGTACTTCAGCGGATTCAAGTTCTTCATGAGTTTGTCTTCGAGATTTCTTTGGTAATTATCTTTCTGATCTAAGTTTACGTTGTCTATGTTGTTTATCTGGTTTGCGACTCTTTAGAGTACTTTATTCCTATCCTAGGAGGGGTAGAGTATTGATCGTAGTGTAAGCGTGGTGCTTAGGCTAGGGTTGATCGTGAATGCCCCCTGATCTTCCGGATCGGTGGTAGATCGCAGGTGTGACAGGCCTGTTGATTCCTCTGTAGTTCCACCTCCCGTTGATAGGACTTGTAGGACGTGGTTAATGAAGTAGAAAATTTATATCTTTATAGGTGAGGTTTCTGCACTCAAACTACTCTAATTAATGTCCAGAAGTTGAGCAGTAGACGACATAGTTTACCCAAAATTAGAAGAAGAGAACCTATAGTTATCCTCTCTATACTCCTATTATCATCAACATTGATTGTTACTCGCGACCACAATAAACCTTAAGTTAGTGTTTATATTAATATAGTCTCTGCCTTCTTACTTTCACCTTACCACCCCTAGTTGAGTTAGTACGTAGTTAGTCTCACACGTTTCCCTGTGGATACGACATTTAAAACCTCCGGGTAAAGTGCTACGATGGTATTATATCTGTACGCTTACCGATAATTATATTTTCTTGTGTGCATTTAATTTATACCAACAGGAAGTATTAAATAACCATAGGTTTACAAATATAAATTACAATATTCTGAACCAGAGTTTCGTAGTGGAGCAGCAATGTATAACTAGACACCCTGCCTAAGGGTTATATCATATACACGTCATTATCCATGCTTGATCCGTCAACCGGTACAGTCCCACATAGAACTGTACACTTGGCTCACCTGCAACAGGGGTTAACAAACCCTGAGTACAGTGAGGTACTCCGCAAGAAATACCCGACTAAAGAAAATGGGGAGGAGACTTAGGAATGCAGACTGAGGGGAGTCAAGGTAATGCTTTAGCAAGAGTCAAGGTATTTTACGGAAAAGCGATACTAATTTTTAATCCTACTTTCAATATTTTAACTCAGTTTTATTTTACTCAATAACCATGGATTTCAGTTCTTTCACATGCACTATTCAATTCTAATTATTTATTCATTCTCAAAAACATCCTAGTTCCGAACCACTCTTCGTTGAATGGTCGAATGATCAAGTCTCCATAACCGAGGAGCAACGACGATTCGAATTTATTAATACCCAGCTGGGGATCCCTATCCACACTGCATATGTAGCACCTAAGCTTGCATATGCCAACCCCTGTCTACCACGGCTTTTCCAAAACCTGAACCGGTCCTGTGCCACCCGAGAGCACAGTACTCCTCTCGTCTCCAGGCAGGCCGGCCACGATGGTACACGCTACTTTTGACGGTGGATATACCATGAAAATCCACATTCAAACACCGTCAACAGGCCTCGGATTCAATGGAGAATAAAGATATCATGAACACATTTTATAAAGAACTAGTTCCATTTGTACTCTTAGCTTGTGAATGCATGGAAGATCAAAACAGAACAAATTGGAGCACTTGGAGCCCAATATGATGGGTCAGCCGAACCACATATTTGGGAACCAAGTCATCACACTTCAACAAATGACTCAAGACATCACTTAGAAGAGAGGAGAGCTCAGGATGAGCCCATGAGTGGGTCGGCCGACCCCATCAAGGGGCCCACCTGGCTCTGGTGACGTGGCAGGATCCGTGTGACACTCTACCCAGCTCAATTCCACCATCAGATCAACATGTGTTTCCATTCAACGGTGGAGAATCAAAGCACACGGATCAAGATGTGAAATGACACAATCAAGACAAAACCTGCACAAGGCAACACTCTATGACTGGTGGTGTCGGTTACCAAAGTTAGGGGTACCCAACTTCCATGCAAAAACGCTCATTCCCAACTTGGCCTGGCCCAAGTAAGGCCAGTCGAAGCCCACGAAGGCCGCGTCTACAGAGGCCCAAGTCTCCCTCCTCGGCGCCCAAATCTCCGATTCGCCCGAGCCTCCCCGGGAGAGCTCGGGCGAGCGGCACCCTCGGCGCCCAAATCTCCGATTCGCCCGAGCCTCCCCGGGAGAGCTCGGGCGAGCGGCACACTCGGCGCCCAAATCTCCGATTCGCCCGAGCCTCCCCGGGAAAGCTCGGGCGAGCGGCACCCTCGGCGCCCCAAATCTCCGATTCGCCCGAGCCTCCCCGGGAGAGCTCGGGCGAGCGGCACCCTCGGCCGCCCAAATCTCCGATTCGCCCGAGCCTCCCCGGGAGAGCTCGGGCGAGCGGCACACTCGGCGCCCAAATCTCCGATTCGCCCGAGCCTCCCCGGGAAAGCTCGGGCGAGCGGCACCCTCGGCGCCCCAAATCTCCGATTCGCCCGAGCCTCCCCGGGAGAGCTCGGGCGAGCCTCACCCTCGGCGTCCAAATCACTCGGTACCCAAATCTCCGATTCGCCCGAGCCTCCGCGGGAGAGCTCGGGCGAGCGCTCCGGAGAGCGGCATCCCCGGCGCCCAAGTCTCCGATTCGCCCGAGCCTCATCGGGAGAGCTCGGTAGAGCGGCGTCCTCGGCGCCCAAGTCTCCGATTCGCCCGAGCCTCCTCAGGAGAGCTCGGGAGGCGGCGTCCTCGGCCCCCAAGTCTCCGATTCGCCCGAGCCTCCTCAGGAGAGCTCGGGAGGTGGCGTCCTCGGCCCCCAAGTCTCCGATTCGCCCGAGCCTCATCGGGAGAGCTCGGTAGAGCGGCGTCCTCGGCGCCCAAAGTCTCCGATTCGCCCGAGCCTCCTCAGGAGAGCTCGGGAGGCGGCGTCCTCGGCCCCCAAGTCTCCGATTCGCCCGAGCCTCCTCGGGAGAGCTCGGGAGAGCGGCGTCCTCGGCGCCCCAAATCTCCGATTCGCCCGAGCCTCCTCGGGAGAACTCGGGAGAGCGGCCTCTTCGGCGCCCAAGTCTCCGATTCGCCCGAGCCTCCTCGGGAGAGCTCGGGAGAGCACGGGAGAGCGGCACCAGCTCGGGAGAGCTCGGGAGAGCGGCATCCTCGGCGCCCCAAGTCTCCGATTCGCCCGAGCTTCCCTATCCCCCTCGAGCGCAATCTCGCGAAGACATCCAAGGCACAGGTAATGTCAGCGGAGCAATCTTGGACCACAAGAGATCTCTCTGACCACTTTACAAGCACCGTCCCGTCGGGCGAGACTCTCGACGCGACCGTGCTTCGCACGCCCCTGACGGCCATACCACCTGTCTTCCACGGTATGGTCCACGGTGCGCCGCCCCATTTCGGGAAAGACGCCCACTGCGCCGTCCACACGAAAGGACGAGCACGCCTTCAGGATCCCGAGCCTCGGGAAACAACGCCCCAAGGTGACTCTCCCTCTTGTCACATCGTACGGAAGGATAGCCGGCAGGTGTGAACTCACCAAAGTCGTGCGGACCACGGCGGCCATATCCAGAAGACCCAAAGAGCTGACGATATAGTCAGACGACTGTTTCTACCTTGGAACTCGCAAACCAAGATAGCCATACCCATACCCCGGAGACACGGAGAAAAGGCAAAAGCTAGTCAAACGGGAACAGCAACTCTTCACTATTTTAATAGGTAGCGTCGTAGCCGCCTTTGCCTCTCCCTTGCAGCTATAAAAGGGAGGGCAGAGACTAGCTTTAGAAAGACGACAGAAGAAAGACGAACGAACCGACGGAGAAGTTCTAAGTTCTCACCCACAGCAAACGACTTGCAAACACTTAGACACTCACAAGAGACCTGGGAGCTCTTCCCTCTCTCGCCTAGCTTGTAACCCCCTACTACAAGCACCCCGGTGCAAGGCAACACGACTCTCCTCTCCACTGGACGTAGGGCTCGCTCGGCCTGAACCAGTATAATCCCTGTGTTCCCCCTTGCACACCATCCGTAGCCTCAACCGCAAATCACATATTTACTAGCCGGTGTTAGCCTCGCCAAAATTAGCACCGACAGTTGGCGCGCCAGGTAGGGGACTTTTGCGTGTTGATCCCGGTTGCGGATGGCAGCCAACGTCCCTGCGCTTCCTGCTGGCTCGGTGCTCCGGTTCGGGCCACTGTCCTCGGCCTCGAGATGAACCTCCGCCCAACCCGAGCCCCGGGCCATCATCATCCTGACCCCGGCCCAGCAGGTGGCTGGGAAAGGGACCCCGGTGACACCTCCACCCGTTTCAGGGAAACAGAGGGAACGCCACGCGCCGCTCCCGCCGAACTAGGCGGGGGAAGCGCATCCGCGTCAACCCGACCAATCCGGCGCCCCCCGCGCGGGACACCGCCTCTACGATCATCACCAGCGCAACGCTGGTAGCTCGAGCAGCTAAGTCACAGTTACCCTTAAGCTTCCATGCTTTGTTCATATTTGTGGTCTCGGAATCGATAAATAAGCGTTCTTTAATTATCACGAATTTTGAGATTTAAACTGAAACCTCCCTCACGTCCGAACCTCTCCAGCACTCTTGAAAAAATCCGTGAAACCCGAACAGGCAAGAGAACACCCTTAGGGCATGGCCGGCCGAGCCGCGAGACCGCCTACGCCTCCGGGCTACGGCACCTCCACTCACCACCCACCGTCCGACGGGTGACTTACGCTTCGAGGCAATTTCATGGAGTTTTTCAAGTACGGGACGAGGGGTGGACGCTTGGGGACCGACGATCTAATTTTCTCTGCGCCTTTTCGATAGCTTTTTCGAAAATTCCGCGCCGAACTCCTTTCTGCACTCTAGCAAAACTTGCGAGATCCAAAGAAGTAAAAGGACACTCTTAGGGCAGGGCTGGCCGAGCCGTGAGATCGCCTACGCCTCCGGGCTACGGCACCTCCACTCACCACCCTCCGCCCGAGGGTCAACTTGCGCTCCAGAAAGATTTCGCGAATTTGCCTGAGTGCGAGAAGAGAGACGGGCGTTTGGGAAATTTAGTAAAAAACGATCTCACTCGAGCCTTCTCTGAGATACCTAGCTGTGTGCGCGACAAAGCGGGAACCCCTCGGGTCGGACTGGCACAGCTCTGGCTCTGTCTACACCACCGAGGCTACGGCATCCCTAAAAATGCTAAGTCCTCAACTTTCATCACAAAGTCTGATATTTACATGGGCACTCGGCCAAGACTTATTGTTCACAGGACGACAGAGGACTTCGCGCCACAAGCTCACTCCGCCGTGGGAAGGACCATTCATCGTCGCCGAGGTGCAACGCCCCGGCAAAGCTCGCGAACGAGAACGGCGAGGTCTACAGCAACGCTTGGAACATCGAACAGCTACGTCGCTTCTATCCTTAAGATTCCAAGCATTATACTATTTTGAAAATCTTGAAATCGATGAAAAGACCCGACTTCTACTCTTTTTAACATGATTTTAGATTTTCAATCCGAGCCTACACTCGGGGGTGAAGCGACCCTTTATTTCACCGCACAGTAAATGCGAGGCTCGGCCTAAACTACGGAAGGGCCGACCCTCCCTCGGGGGCTAGGACGGGGGAAACCCCCGAACTATCCCGAGATTAAACAATTTTGGAAACGCAAAAATTTCAAAACTTGTCGAATTCGTTTCTCCCTAAAACACGCTTCCTTCCGGAAATCAAGCATGAACTTATAGAATTCGAAGAATGAGGGAAGCCCCAGAAGACAGAGCCGGTCGAGTCGGAGACCGCTTATGCCCCAGGGCCACAGCATCTTCCCTCGCCACTCCGTGTTCGAAGGCTAACCCGCACTCGGAAGAAAACCTATAAGATCTACGCTCGGCCAAGGGAGGAAGCTCGGGAGGAAACACCTAAGCTTCTTTTCTAAAGGATTCTTTCTGCCAAAGCTCCTAGGACATCGGCTGCGTCTATGCCACTAAAGCTACGACACCCGAAAAGCGTCCCCCGAGGCTCGAAACCCCGGGCATAGGATCGGCAAGAAAAAAAAATACCTAAGGAAAAAAGCACGAAACCAAGCGAAACAAACATTCAGCAAATATTTACATAAATGTTAAGGCCACGAAGGGCCATATTGTTTGTTTCCTTTCAAACCACTCCCGAAAGGTTACTTTTTACAAGGGCACTATGGCCCGCTTCTTCTTCACGGCAGGTTCAGAGGAGGGAGCTCGACCTCGGCTTGGAAGAGACCCGCCATCACCGCGCACGCAAACCGCCTCGACTGAGCCGAACCGTCGCGTTCGTCAGGCTTCGCACCTCAAAAGGTGAGCCAAATCATTACAACCGCGCGCCTCGATTCCACCTACGTTTTCTCAACGAAGAAACCCCGGGCTCGGGCGCCCGTTACGTTCCCAGGGGATCGAAGACTGGCCCTCCGAGGCTCGAACAGTCGCCCCAGGGAAATCGAGTTAGGGACAGCTAGTGATGGGTCACGAAAACGGCCAGTATCCCGACGCCCGGAACGTCACAAGGGACATCCCATGCTGTGTCCAAGTCCCAGTAGTGAGTCGGTTACGTGGAATCCCTCCGTGGGAGGCATCATGCCCTCGGGACCCGTCGAAGGGACCCGACATCCACTAACTGACCCTCGGGAAATAATTGGAGTGTGCTCAGGCCACTAGCCGACCCTTAACGAATAGGGCACGGACCTCCACTTGGACCAACCCGTTTGTAGCTCACCGGAAATGCCGACTCGTGCCCCAGCGGGGAAGTCGAGCAGGACCAAACCTTCCTCTTCCCGAAAAAAGAGCGTGAAGGTCGAATTAAAAAAGACAGGGAGGAACCCGATCGATCTCCGATACGAAAACGGAGGCTCGGAAACTTGCCCTGCACCTTGGAAAGACCACCGAATGATCTCCCAACACGGTGGGAGGCTCGGGGGCTCCGCTTCCAAGGAAACAACCCACCTAAATAAATCAAAAAACACCCGAGGACTAACAAACACGATTCTAAGCCTTTGAAGGGATATATCATCCCTCCAAAGCCTCGGGGGCTACACCCGGCGGGTGCGCTCGCGCGCACCCCCCGGAAAAACAACCCACACTTTATCTTTTTTGACAGGAAGAACCGGCGTGAACCTGTGGAGGAGTGCCTTCACTCCGCCACAGGCTCGGGGGCTACTGTCGGTTACCAAAGTTAGGGGTACCCAACTTCCATGCAAAAACGCTCATTCCCAACTTGGCCTGGCCCAAGTAAGGCCAGTCGAAGCCCACGAAGGCCGCGTCTACAGAGGCCCAAGTCTCCCTCCTCGGCGCCCAAATCTCCGATTCGCCCGAGCCTCCCCGGGAGAGCTCGGGCGAGCGGCACCCTCGGCGCCCAAATCTCCGATTCGCCCGAGCCTCCCCGGGAGAGCTCGGGCGAGCGGCACACTCGGCGCCCAAATCTCCGATTCGCCCGAGCCTCCCCGAGAAAGCTCGGGCGAGCGGCACCCTCGGCGCCCCAAATCTCCGATTCGCCCGAGCCTCCCCGGGAGAGCTCGGGCGAGCGGCACCCTCGGCGCCCAAATCTCCGATTCGCCCGAGCCTCCCCGGGAGAGCTCGGGCGAGCGGCACACTCGGCGCCCAAATCTCCGATTCGCCCGAGCCTCCCCGGGAAAGCTCGGGCGAGCGGCACCCTCGGCGCCCCAAATCTCCGATTCGCCCGAGCCTCCCCGGGAGAGCTCGGGCGAGCCTCACCCTCGGCGTCCAAATCACTCGGTACCCAAATCTCCGATTCGCCCGAGCCTCCGCGGGAGAGCTCGGGCGAGCGCTCCGGAGAGCGGCATCCCCGGCGCCCAAGTCTCCGATTCGCCCGAGCCTCATCGGGAGAGCTCGGTAGAGCGGCGTCCTCGGCGCCCAAGTCTCCGATTCGCCCGAGCCTCCTCAGGAGAGCTCGGGAGGCGGCGTCCTCGGCCCCCAAGTCTCCGATTCGCCCGAGCCTCCTCAGGAGAGCTCGGGAGGTGGCGTCCTCGGCCCCCAAGTCTCCGATTCGCCCGAGCCTCATCGGGAGAGCTCGGTAGAGCGGCGTCCTCGGCGCCCAAAGTCTCCGATTCGCCCGAGCCTCCTCAGGAGAGCTCGGGAGGCGGCGTCCTCGGCCCCCAAGTCTCCGATTCGCCCGAGCCTCCTCGGGAGAGCTCGGGAGAGCGGCGTCCTCGGCGCCCCAAATCTCCGATTCGCCCGAGCCTCCTCGGGAGAACTCGGGAGAGCGGCCTCTTCGGCGCCCAAGTCTCCGATTCGCCCGAGCCTCCTCGGGAGAGCTCGGGAGAGCACGGGAGAGCGGCACCAGCTCGGGAGAGCTCGGGAGAGCGGCATCCTCGGCGCCCCAAGTCTCCGATTCGCCCGAGCTTCCCTATCCCCCTCGAGCGCAATCTCGCGAAGACATCCAAGGCACAGGTAATGTCAGCGGAGCAATCTTGGACCACAAGAGATCTCTCTGACCACTTTACAAGCACCGTCCCGTCGGGCGAGACTCTCGACGCGACCGTGCTTCGCACGCCCCTGACGGCCATACCACCTGTCTTCCACGGTATGGTCCACGGTGCGCCGCCCCATTTCGGGAAAGACGCCCACTGCGCCGTCCACACGAAAGGACGAGCACGCCTTCAGGATCCCGAGCCTCGGGAAACAACGCCCCAAGGTGACTCTCCCTCTTGTCACATCGTACGGAAGGATAGCCGGCAGGTGTGAACTCACCAAAGTCGTGCGGACCACGGCGGCCATATCCAGAAGACCCAAAGAGCTGACGATATAGTCAGACGACTGTTTCTACCTTGGAACTCGCAAACCAAGATAGCCATACCCATACCCCGGAGACACGGAGAAAAGGCAAAAGCTAGTCAAACGGGAACAGCAACTCTTCACTATTTTAATAGGTAGCGTCGTAGCCGCCTTTGCCTCTCCCTTGCAGCTATAAAAGGGAGGGCAGAGACTAGCTTTAGAAAGACGACAGAAGAAAGACGAACGAACCGACGGAGAAGTTCTAAGTTCTCACCCACAGCAAACGACTTGCAAACACTTAGACACTCACAAGAGACCTGGGAGCTCTTCCCTCTCTCGCCTAGCTTGTAACCCCCTACTACAAGCACCCCGGTGCAAGGCAACACGACTCTCCTCTCCACTGGACGTAGGGCTCGCTCGGCCTGAACCAGTATAATCCCTGTGTTCCCCCTTGCACACCATCCGTAGCCTCAACCGCAAATCACATATTTACTAGCCGGTGTTAGCCTCGCCAAAATTAGCACCGACAGTTGGCGCGCCAGGTAGGGGACTTTTGCGTGTTGATCCCGGTTGCGGATGGCAGCCAACGTCCCTGCGCTTCCTGCTGGCTCGGTGCTCCGGTTCGGGCCACTGTCCTCGGCCTCGAGATGAACCTCCGCCCAACCCGAGCCCCGGGCCATCATCATCCTGACCCCGGCCCAGCAGGTGGCTGGGAAAGGGACCCCGGTGACACCTCCACCCGTTTCAGGGAAACAGAGGGAACGCCACGCGCCGCTCCCGCCGAACTAGGCGGGGGAAGCGCATCCGCGTCAACCCGACCAATCCGGCGCCCCCCGCGCGGGACACCGCCTCTACGATCATCACCAGCGCAACGCTGGTAGCTCGAGCAGCTAAGTCACAGTTACCCTTAAGCTTCCATGCTTTGTTCATATTTGTGGTCTCGGAATCGATAAATAAGCGTTCTTTAATTATCACGAATTTTGAGATTTAAACTGAAACCTCCCTCACGTCCGAACCTCTCCAGCACTCTTGAAAAAATCCGTGAAACCCGAACAGGCAAGAGAACACCCTTAGGGCATGGCCGGCCGAGCCGCGAGACCGCCTACGCCTCCGGGCTACGGCACCTCCACTCACCACCCACCGTCCGACGGGTGACTTACGCTTCGAGGCAATTTCATGGAGTTTTTCAAGTACGGGACGAGGGGTGGACGCTTGGGGACCGACGATCTAATTTTCTCTGCGCCTTTTCGATAGCTTTTTCGAAAATTCCGCGCCGAACTCCTTTCTGCACTCTAGCAAAACTTGCGAGATCCAAAGAAGTAAAAGGACACTCTTAGGGCAGGGCTGGCCGAGCCGTGAGATCGCCTACGCCTCCGGGCTACGGCACCTCCACTCACCACCCTCCGCCCGAGGGTCAACTTGCGCTCCAGAAAGATTTCGCGAATTTGCCTGAGTGCGAGAAGAGAGACGGGCGTTTGGGAAATTTAGTAAAAAACGATCTCACTCGAGCCTTCTCTGAGATACCTAGCTGTGTGCGCGACAAAGCGGGAACCCCTCGGGTCGGACTGGCACAGCTCTGGCTCTGTCTACACCACCGAGGCTACGGCATCCCTAAAAATGCTAAGTCCTCAACTTTCATCACAAAGTCTGATATTTACATGGGCACTCGGCCAAGACTTATTGTTCACAGGACGACAGAGGACTTCGCGCCACAAGCTCACTCCGCCGTGGGAAGGACCATTCATCGTCGCCGAGGTGCAACGCCCCGGCAAAGCTCGCGAACGAGAACGGCGAGGTCTACAGCAACGCTTGGAACATCGAACAGCTACGTCGCTTCTATCCTTAAGATTCCAAGCATTATACTATTTTGAAAATCTTGAAATCGATGAAAAGACCCGACTTCTACTCTTTTTAACATGATTTTAGATTTTCAATCCGAGCCTACACTCGGGGGTGAAGCGACCCTTTATTTCACCGCACAGTAAATGCGAGGCTCGGCCTAAACTACGGAAGGGCCGACCCTCCCTCGGGGGCTAGGACGGGGGAAACCCCCGAACTATCCCGAGATTAAACAATTTTGGAAACGCAAAAATTTCAAAACTTGTCGAATTCGTTTCTCCCTAAAACACGCTTCCTTCCGGAAATCAAGCATGAACTTATAGAATTCGAAGAATGAGGGAAGCCCCAGAAGACAGAGCCGGTCGAGTCGGAGACCGCTTATGCCCCAGGGCCACAGCATCTTCCCTCGCCACTCCGTGTTCGAAGGCTAACCCGCACTCGGAAGAAAACCTATAAGATCTACGCTCGGCCAAGGGAGGAAGCTCGGGAGGAAACACCTAAGCTTCTTTTCTAAAGGATTCTTTCTGCCAAAGCTCCTAGGACATCGGCTGCGTCTATGCCACTAAAGCTACGACACCCGAAAAGCGTCCCCCGAGGCTCGAAACCCCGGGCATAGGATCGGCAAGAAAAAAAATACCTAAGGAAAAAAGCACGAAACCAAGCGAAACAAACATTCAGCAAATATTTACATAAATGTTAAGGCCACGAAGGGCCATATTGTTTGTTTCCTTTCAAACCACTCCCGAAAGGTTACTTTTTACAAGGGCACTATGGCCCGCTTCTTCTTCACGGCAGGTTCAGAGGAGGGAGCTCGACCTCGGCTTGGAAGAGACCCGCCATCACCGCGCACGCAAACCGCCTCGACTGAGCCGAACCGTCGCGTTCGTCAGGCTTCGCGCCTCAAAAGGTGAGCCAAATCATTACAACCGCGCGCCTCGATTCCACCTACGTTTTCTCAACGAAGAAACCCCGGGCTCGGGCGCCCGTTACGTTCCCAGGGGATCGAAGACTGGCCCTCCGAGGCTCGAACAGTCGCCCCAGGGAAATCGAGTTAGGGACAGCTAGTGGATGGGTCACGAAAACGGCCAGTATCCCGACGCCCGGAACGTCACAAGGGACATCCCATGCTGTGTCCAAGTCCCAGTAGTGAGTCGGTTACGTGGAATCCCTCCGTGGGAGGCATCATGCCCTCGGGACCCGTCGAAGGGACCCGACATCCACTAACTGACCCTCGGGAAATAATTGGAGTGTGCTCAGGCCACTAGCCGACCCTTAACGAATAGGGCACGGACCTCCACTTGGACCAACCCGTTTGTAGCTCACCGAAAATGCCGACTCGTGCCCCAGCGGGGAAGTCGAGCAGGACCAAACCTTCCTCTTCCCGAAAAAAGAGCGTGAAGGTCGAATTAAAAAAGACAGGGAGGAACCCGATCGATCTCCGATACGAAAACGGAGGCTCGGAAACTTGCCCTGCACCTTGGAAAGACCACCGAATGATCTCCCAACACGGTGGGAGGCTCGGGGGCTCCGCTTCCAAGGAAACAACCCACCTAAATAAATCAAAAAACACCCGAGGACTAACAAACACGATTCTAAGCCTTTGAAGGGATATATCATCCCTCCAAAGCCTCGGGGGCTACACCCGGCGGGTGCGCTCGCGCGCACCCCCCGGAAAAACAACCCACACTTTATCTTTTTTGACAGGAAGAACCGGCGTGAACCTGTGGAGGAGTGCCTTCACTCCGCCACAGGCTCGGGGGCTACTGTCGGTTACCAAAGTTAGGGGTACCCAACTTCCATGCAAAAACGCTCATTCCCAACTTGGCCTGGCCCAAGTAAGGCCAGTCGAAGCCCACGAAGGCCGCGTCTACAGAGGCCCAAGTCTCCCTCCTCGGCGCCCAAATCTCCGATTCGCCCGAGCCTCCCCGGGAGAGCTCGGGCGAGCGGCACCCTCGGCGCCCAAATCTCCGATTCGCCCGAGCCTCCCCGGGAGAGCTCGGGCGAGCGGCACACTCGGCGCCCAAATCTCCGATTCGCCCGAGCCTCCCCGGGAAAGCTCGGGCGAGCGGCACCCTCGGCGCCCCAAATCTCCGATTCGCCCGAGCCTCCCCGGGAGAGCTCGGGCGAGCGGCACCCTCGGCGCCCAAATCTCCGATTCGCCCGAGCCTCCCCGGGAGAGCTCGGGCGAGCGGCACACTCGGCGCCCAAATCTCCGATTCGCCCGAGCCTCCCCGGGAAAGCTCGGGCGAGCGGCACCCTCGGCGCCCCAAATCTCCGATTCGCCCGAGCCTCCCCGGGAGAGCTCGGGCGAGCCTCACCCTCGGCGTCCAAATCACTCGGTACCCAAATCTCCGATTCGCCCGAGCCTCCGCGGGAGAGCTCGGGCGAGCGCTCCGGAGAGCGGCATCCCCGGCGCCCAAGTCTCCGATTCGCCCGAGCCTCATCGGGAGAGCTCGGTAGAGCGGCGTCCTCGGCGCCCAAGTCTCCGATTCGCCCGAGCCTCCTCAGGAGAGCTCGGGAGGCGGCGTCCTCGGCCCCCAAGTCTCCGATTCGCCCGAGCCTCCTCAGGAGAGCTCGGGAGGTGGCGTCCTCGGCCCCCAAGTCTCCGATTCGCCCGAGCCTCATCGGGAGAGCTCGGTAGAGCGGCGTCCTCGGCGCCCAAAGTCTCCGATTCGCCCGAGCCTCCTCAGGAGAGCTCGGGAGGCGGCGTCCTCGGCCCCCAAGTCTCCGATTCGCCCGAGCCTCCTCGGGAGAGCTCGGGAGAGCGGCGTCCTCGGCGCCCCAAATCTCCGATTCGCCCGAGCCTCCTCGGGAGAACTCGGGAGAGCGGCCTCTTCGGCGCCCAAGTCTCCGATTCGCCCGAGCCTCCTCGGGAGAGCTCGGGAGAGCACGGGAGAGCGGCACCAGCTCGGGAGAGCTCGGGAGAGCGGCATCCTCGGCGCCCCAAGTCTCCGATTCGCCCGAGCTTCCCTATCCCCCTCGAGCGCAATCTCGCGAAGACATCCAAGGCACAGGTAATGTCAGCGGAGCAATCTTGGACCACAAGAGATCTCTCTGACCACTTTACAAGCACCGTCCCGTCGGGCGAGACTCTCGACGCGACCGTGCTTCGCACGCCCCTGACGGCCATACCACCTGTCTTCCACGGTATGGTCCACGGTGCGCCGCCCCATTTCGGGAAAGACGCCCACTGCGCCGTCCACACGAAAGGACGAGCACGCCTTCAGGATCCCGAGCCTCGGGAAACAACGCCCCAAGGTGACTCTCCCTCTTGTCACATCGTACGGAAGGATAGCCGGCAGGTGTGAACTCACCAAAGTCGTGCGGACCACGGCGGCCATATCCAGAAGACCCAAAGAGCTGACGATATAGTCAGACGACTGTTTCTACCTTGGAACTCGCAAACCAAGATAGCCATACCCATACCCCGGAGACACGGAGAAAAGGCAGAAGCTAGTCAAACGGGAACAGCAACTCTTCACTATTTTAATAGGTAGCGTCGTAGCCGCCTTTGCCTCTCCCTTGCAGCTATAAAAGGGAGGGCAGAGACCAGCTTTAGAAAGACGACAGAAGAAAGACGAACGAACCGACGGAGAAGTTCTAAGTTCTCACCCACAGCAAACGACTTGCAAACACTTAGACACTCACAAGAGACCTGGGAGCTCTTCCCTCTCTCGCCTAGCTTGTAACCCCCTACTACAAGCACCCCGGTGCAAGGCAACACGACTCTCCTCTCCACTGGACGTAGGGCTCGCTCGGCCTGAACCAGTATAATCCCTGTGTTCCCCCTTGCACACCATCCGTAGCCTCAACCGCAAAACACATATTTACTAGCCGGTGTTAGCCTCGCCAAAATTAGCACCGACAGGTGGGGACCACACCTGGCTGGGCCCACCTATCATAGGGGGTCAGCCGACCCCCCTGGTGCCTGGCCAGGTCGGTTGGCCCCCACCGCATTCCTGCATGCCTTCCACGTGATGAAATCACCATTCCCGTCCATTCTAAGGCGGTATTGAGGCGGTTCATCCAAGGGAGGAGAGGCAACGAGCATGCGGATCGCTGACGTGGCACCCCTCAACTCTCCCCTATAAATAGAGGCTGCCATCACCCTCTTGAATACACCTAAGATACACAAGTTCCACAAGAGACAAGAGAAGCTCTATTCTTTAGTAGTAGTGTTAGTCTAATGTGGGTGTTAGAGTCAAGTCGAGCTACGCTCGTGTTGACACTTTTTAGCACAACCACCAGAGACAGGGTGTTAGGCTATCTCTGATAACGGCGCCAGAAGTGCCTGTGGTATTTCTTTTGTCTATTGGATAATTCTGCAAGCGCACAGAATATACCGCTGTAGCACTTCACCCGAGAGTATTTCAAGGTATCGTTATTTATTTTTATCCCAAGGAAAAGCGGTTGCTAGAAATAATTAATAAAAAGAGAGAGATCGTTAAGTCTATAACAACTTAGTATCAACTAGTGATAGGGGGGTAAATCGATATATAGAGGAAAGGATAATGACACCAAGACACGACAAGGTCTTTGGATAACTAAGGATAACGAGTGAGTATAAGACTCCTATGACACTTACTTTACTCTTGTGAACTATCTTATCAAATAGATAAATTATACCAAGATAGCTATCTTACTTCCAGTGTGTAGGGGATAGGCGAGACAGTAGGGGATATAACCTCTACCTGAAGCGGCTATTCTCTTATGGGAGCCTACCTTTTAAGAACTTGCCTAAAACATGTGGAGGGATACTAAGACTAGACAGGGCTGTCACCTCCTGCTAGCACCGACAAACAATCCGTGCGACAAGCGGCATTCAAAAGCAAGATCTAGGTTAAGAACCACGCTTACACTAAGCCTTACTACTCTTGTTGCGTACCAACAATTAAAGTACCCTATGACAGGTGATGAACTACACACGTGAGCTGGTTACAGGATCACTATCCAATATAACTCAACTATAAGTTAAGACAAAACACAACAATACTATAAAGTATAGTAATGCACTAAGTAGAGACTTAGTAAAGTAAAGTAAAGATAATATATTGATAAGGATAAAGTCTTACAGAAGGAAAGGTACAAGAGCTATACCAGACTCTCCAGCAGACGACTCCGGAGACTCTGAGCGTAGCTCGACTCGACTCTAACTCCCACACTAGACTAATACTACTACTAAAGAGTGGAACTCTTGTGACTTGTGACTCTTGGGTGTCTTGTGTGTTTTGGAGAGGAGTGGGCAGCCTCTATTTATAGGGGAGAGTGAGGGGGTGCCATGTCAGCGATCCGTGTGCTCCATGCCTCTCTCCCCATGGATGAACCGCCTCAATACCACCTCAAGATGAACGGCAGAGGTAATTCCATCACATGAGAAACGTGCTGGAAGGCGGTGGAGGCCAACCGACCTGGTTGGGCACCAGGGCGGTTCGGCCGACCCCCCTATGACAGATGGGCCCAGCCAGTGTCTTTTAGAAGGAGTCCCCACCTATCAGGGAAGGTGTAGGTAGCCTGGGCCCACAAATAGTGGTTCAGCCGACCCACACCTGGTGGGTTGGGCCCACCACCATGGTCCCCATCTGTCACAGACTGTCCCCTTGTGTTGGTTCCACTTTGTTTGCATGTTGTCACGTTGAATCCTTGTGCTTTGCTTTTCAACCGTTGAATGGAAACACATGTTGATCTGAGGGCTGAAATGAGCTGAGTGGAAGGTCACACGGATCCTGCCACGTCACCAGAGCCAGGTGGGCCCCATGGGCAGTTCGGCCGACCCATGGGTGGGCCCACCCTTGGCTCTCCTCTCTTGTAAGTGATGTTTTGCACCATGTCTTGATGTGTGATGACTTGTTTCCAAAATACATGGTTCGGTCGAACCACATTATTGGGCTCCAAGTGTTCATTTCTGCTCTGTTTCATCTTCCCTGCGTTCACAAGTTTAAGAGTATATGTGGAACTAGTTATTCATAAAATATACTCATGATATGTTTATTCTCCTTTGAATCGGAGGCCTGTTGACGGTGTTTGAATGTGGAATTTTATGGTATATCCACCGTCAACAAGATCCCCCAAGCTTAACCTTTGCTCGTCCCGAGCAAATAATTAAACTTAGTCTCGGTGGATCAGGAGTTGATACAATGTTCATGTTTCAATAGTACCATGTGAACAACTAAATACTTCTCTTTTGAATGGAAAAATTGGCTATAAAAATTCACCCATTTTACCTTAGTCCTTTATGGGGCTAATGACTTTTCCTTTGCCTTAGGTGGTTGAGAGACAGAACAGTTTAACTTGAATACTACTTTTCTCATTCCTTGCAAGTTTCATACTGGAGGTTTTAGCAATGTTTTTCAAAAGATAACTTAATGTTCCTCATATGGTTCTCTCATGTCGCTTAAATGGTGTATGATTCCTTACCAAGGCACAAAGTAAATGTTGCCTTCTCTTTATCATCCTACTTCTAAAAATGGCTTATGTGGAGTTTAAGATAGGAATGAAAGAGTATATCATACTTACTTTGCATATGTTGTAGAGTCAAAGCTTGGATCTAAAGAGAGAAGTGTCATGCCCTTAGATCAAGATGTGCAAGTGTGTGGATGATGATGGAATATAATGCTCCTCTATTTGAATTGTATCTCTCTCTAATAAATTTTAGAGATATGGCTATCATTTTCCTTTCTTTATTCATGAGCCTAGACTTGCTCATTTTTTTCTCTTATTTTCTATGGACTCTCTTGTGCCCATTTCTCTTTTCATTTTGCATAGCCTTTTATCTCTTCTACCAAATTAAATGAGAGAGACATTTTATATCTTTAACACATCGAGCATTTATTTGGTGGAAATGAAAGGCATGTGATTGCGTACTTTCAGTGTAGAAGCAGCACATATATGTGGTGTGTACATGATCTTGATCTTGGGAGCATGATAAGACTCTCAAGAAGGGTCAACAAGACTTGACAACACACAATACAAAGCAAATAACTTAAATGGAAGGTTTTAGACATGTATAGGATATATGGCTGTGGTAGGAATTTATCACCATTGAGGAATAATAAGGTTTTGATTGATTTAAAAAATAAGTCTCCAGTAATCATGCATGCTTAGAACAATATTATAGCAGCTCTTGTTTCACCATATCATATCTCACAACAACTTAGACTTAGTTCTAGCACTTAGCATCCATAAAGTTTTCAGGTTCATGATGATTTAAATGAGCCATGTGATCCATACTCAAAGAAATACTAAGTTGTAAACTAGGCATTAAAGAAACATTAACAGAGCAACTATTCATCATTTTCATGAGGAAGATAAACATTCATGAGACATATGGATTTAAGGGAAATATTTTTGGTATTTTTATCTTATGCATTTTTTTTATATGCCATAAATTAAAATAATGTAAAGAGCTACGATAAAATACTTACCTTGGTGGGGGAGAGGATCTCCCCCAAGCTTGTCCTTTTGCTCATTGTGGTGGCGGGTAGTATTGGAACCATCTCGTCCAGCATTGTGCTTCTTCATCTTGGATAGCTTGCAATAGTTGGGCATTTTGTTGCGCCATATTCAGAGTTGCATCTTACTCAACTTGCATTGCGCCCATGTCATTGATGAGTTGGTCCATTTCCGGTCCTTGGCTTCAGCGGCCCCTCGCCCGTGTGGGCGGACGGAGAGTGCGCACTCTTGGAGTGTGCTGTTGAGGCCGTTCCGTGGACCTTGAAACGTCCTTGGAACTTGCCTCGTCGCCTTCTTCTTCATATCTTCCTGCAGCTCGTGATGTGCCACCTTGCTCAAATTGAGCGGCTTGTGACATACTCCTTGTCATGCTTCTTAATCCTGCAATATTTTGGCTTCGTGCCTCTCGGTCCCAATTTATGGTTAGTGTGCGCAGCGCATACAACAGACGTCTCTCACATGGGAGAGAGATTTCGGCTGTATGGCCAGGATAAATCATTTTTATATCACCATTTTTATCTCTTTTTAGGACTTGAGTACTTATGAAGAAATCTTCGGTTCCAATATCTCTAGGAGAAGCAATGTATTCAAAGTAATGTTTTCCATCTAGCAAGTCCATTGTTTCCGCAATGCGAGTAATAAAAGAAGTAAAGAATATGGGCTCGCTTCTATGAAAAATACCAAGCCAAAAGTGGATTAACATCTTAGCAGGTGAAACTTTTGTTTTCTTTGTCATGGCGTAGAGTAGTCTTAATTCATCAATATAAAGAACTTGCACATTAGAGCCAGGAAGAAAAGTTATAGCCATCCAATAGCGGATCAAGCGCAAAGTAGGATTATGGATTTCATCGGTTTTAGGATCAGAGCAATCATTAGATCCTGTTATAGCTTTCCAAAATTCAGCTTTATCAAATCTTCTTGTTGCATTAACCAGGTCTAGATAGATAGTCATTATCAAAACCAAGTGTCATGCTAAAAACTCCCCATGTTAAATTATACTATTGGTTGAACATGCGAAAATAGACATTATTTTTAGTGGCTTGTAAAGAGCATAGAAATTCAGTGGTGAGCTTTTCTATTCCAATATTTTGCACTTCCCAAAAACTTCCCCACCCGATTGTATTGAAAACAGTATTAAATTCTGCGATCATACCTGTGCTGTCCAAAAGGACAGGGTCGATGATTCCGGTATGTTCATACCCTCGGTGTCGGATGGAGGTGTACCTTTGGTACTCTTCTTGATTTAGCATGAGGCCGCTCTCGGGGTCGAACGTCCTCTCGGAAGGCACTCCAAAGCTTCGTCTTGGTGGAGCTTCTCTTCCTTCATCTTCATCATGGCAGGGTCGTCGGGAGAAACTCCCTACGACACTCTTGGCCTTCTTTAATACGGAGGAGAACTTCTTCATCCTGCAACAATAAGCTAATACAAGAACACACTACAACAACCGGGATTAGCGTTAGCTATCCCACTGTTAGTAGTCCTTGCGGGGTATGGTTACCTCCACAAACAAGATATTGAGAACAAAGATGAGAGTGAGACAAGCTTCTATTACTACAAAATTTTTGGGTTTTTGGTTTGAGTGGCCTAAACTTAAACTAAACTTGAGAAAGAACTTGCTCAAATGGAGAGAAGAAGGGAGATTGTGTGTTCGAGATGATTCAGCTGGTTTGTGTGTGGAATTGAGCATACAATGCAAGGGTATTTATAGGGGGAGAAGGGCTAGTGGCCAGGCCACCATGGCCAGTTCGGCCGACCCCCCTAGGACAGGTCTTTATTGTTTTCATCTTTGGATAGGGAATCTATTTGAATTCAAATTCAACTTTGCTGTCAACTCTTCGTAGATGGGTCGACCGAACCCATTATGACATGATCAGAGTTGCTTTTGCCTTTATACAGGGAATCTATTTGAATTCAAACGCAACTCTGCAGAGAGGACCTCAATTATGGGTCGGCCGAACCACTTATGACAGGTTCAGTCTTTGGACAGGGAATCTATTTGAATTCAAACACCATTTTCTTGAGGGGAGCCAAAACATGGTTCGACTGAACCATATCATGTCCCCTTTCAACTTTAAACAGTGTGTCCAGGAAAGTAGAGACTAGTGGTGGACCAAAAGTTTTGAAATTTTCAGAGATTCCCTTGTCTAGTTTTTGATGAAAGAGAAAATGTGTATGACAAAAGTGGGGATATGTTTAAAGTGATTCCCATGTACCATGGGAACACTAATGCATGCCAAAGTGTCCACTTTTCATAATTGGATGGTAGTGGATGTTGGATTCACTTTGGAGCAAGTGAAAGTGGTCATAACCAAATGTGGTCGGCCAAATTCAAAAGGAGATGGTGCTCAAAATTCAGGAAGTGACACACTACACCTAGGCCAACACCACCAGAGGTGGGTGGGCCCCATGGTGGGGTCGACCGACCCCACCTAGGTAGGTCCCACCACCTCAGGTGTGAGCACTACTGTTCATTCTCAAGTTTTATTCATCTAAGTATTTTATTTTGTCGAAATAGATTCTTGCAAAATTTAAATATGAAATGCAACGAAGAAAATGCAAAAATTGAAATGCAGGAATTCAATATAAGATAAATACTAATTTACCTTACCAGCAAGGGCTCTATGTTTTAGGTCCGTAGAGCAGGACCTCTCCATTTCGGGTTCATTCTTCGGGTGCTTCGATCGGTCCCGGAGATGGAGACCGCGATGATCGCACCTCAGCCTTACTTACCAATTCGGCCTTTTTGGCCCGTGGCGGTTGATTCTTTCAGCGAGGTGCATATTGTGGCTTGTTTCTCCACAGATTCTTCCTTGCCTGTTGCATTGATTTATAACCATTGAAAGGACATTTAATTCTCTTACCTGGGACTTGGAAGTGGACTTGGCCGGATCCCAGGTAGATGATGGCATTTACGGTGTTGAGGAACGGCCTTCCCAGGATGACGGGGACTTCGTCATCGGCCCCCATGTCACGAATGATGAAGTCGGCGGGGATGTATTCGTCTTGAACCTTGACAAGGATGTCCCTTGCCAATCCCTCGGGGAACCGGATTGATTGGTCGGCCATCTGCAATTTGACAAAAGTGGGGTACAAAGGTGCCCCTAGCAGGTTCTCATACATTACCTTGAACATGATGTTCACTCCAGATCCAAGGTCGCAGAAGACGTTGTTAAAGGTGTGCGGCCTGATTTCGCAGGTGATGGTAGGATGACCGGAGCCACTCTTCTTGGCCATGAATGGCGGGTCAAGAAGACAACCTGGGTTTTGCCTAACCGGAGGCTTACCAAACCTCGTGGAAATTAACTTAACACCCTCAATTGGTTCCTCAGGTTTCCGTGGGATCTTACCTTTTTCGAAGGATGGGACAGCTGCTACTATTTGAGCTAATTGGGTTTCTAACATTTTATTAAAGCTCAATTGATTTTTCATAACAGTGTTAAAGCTATCCATTTTCTCACTAAGATTTTCAAGAATCTTATCATTAGCCATTATTTTCTTGTTTATACTATCATTGATTTTAGATTAGCCTAAGACAAAATCTTTAAGAGAAGGTTGGTTACCATGAGAATTATTAAAATTATTGCTGTAACCATTACCTTGGTTTCCTTGGTAGAAGGGGCGTGAGTTCCATCCTCCTTGTTGCTGGGGTCGATACCCATTGTTGTTGTTGTTGTTGTTGTTGTTGATGAAGCTCACTTCCTCCTTTGTCTCGGGACAGTTGTTGCCCGAGTGATCTTCTCCACCACATACCTCGCACCATGGGTCATCTTCAATTGCTCGTGCGGTGGCAGTGGTTCGAATGGCCTCTTGTTCCTTTTTGGAACCTTCCTCAATCTTTTTCATCAAGAGGTCTATTTTTGCTGAGAGTATGTCCACCTCATGAACGGTGTGCATACCCCTTTTCTTGGGCTAGAGACGCTCCTCATTCCATCCTTGGTTGATAACCATCTTTTGGATGAGGTCTTTGGCATCCTTGACATTGTGTTGCAGAAATGCTCCTCCAGCGGCAGCATCAAGGTGACTACGGGCTAATCCAGTCAGTCCATGGTAGAAACCTTGGATTAGGAGCCATTCTTCAATCCCATGATGAGGACAAGCACGAATGTACTCCTGGAGGTGTTCCCATGCTTTGGGAATCGTCTCGTCAGCTTGCCCATTGGAAAGAATTTCTTAAGAAATGCATTGGCACACTTCTCCCAGGTGGTAGCTTCATTCCTGTTGGCATAAAACCATTGCTTCACCTTCCCAAGCAGTGAGAATGGGAACAGGCGAAGATGGCTGGCGTCAGCCGAGACATTCTTGATAGTGAAGGTACCACACACCTCCAGGAAGTGCTGGAGATGGGCATTGGCGTCTTCATGTGGCTTCCCACAGTATGGATTGGCTTGCACCATGTTGATAAGCTGCTGGCTTAAGCTCAAAGGTAGTATCCCTCAAGTTGAGGTCCAGGACCGGTGGCAATGTTGTCAGCCGACGGTGCAGAGAACTCAGAGATGGTCTTTTGGGCCATAGCTTCCTCGGTTGATAGTGCAGAGCCTCTTTCCTCGAACGGATTCAAGTTTGAGATGAACCTTTGAGGTGAAACTTGACGGTGTCTAGTTCTCCTCAACAATTGCTCAGGATCTTCAATGAAATTTGATGGCAATTGAAAACCGTTCAAGCACTGTCTAGCTTCACGATAACGAGAAACACAGACAGGGGTAAGCCTCTAACACTAATCGATAACTAAATTGATAGTAGACTCCGGATTCAATTTTTATTAATATTCCTACACTGATGCTTTCCCTGGCAACGGCGCCAGAAATGCTTGTTGACACTTCTTAGCGCAACCACCAGAGATAGGGTGTTAGGCTATCTCTGATAACGGCACCAGAAGTGCCTGTGGTATTTCTTATGTCTATTGGATAATTCCACAAGCTGCACAGAATGTACCGCTGTAGCACTTCACCCGGAAGTATTCTCATGGTATAGTTATTTATTTTTATCCCAAGGGAAAGCGGTTGCTAGGAATAATTAATAAAAAGAGAGAGATCCTTAAGTCTATAGCAACTTAGTATCAACTAGTGATAGACGGGGTAAATCGATATATAGAGGAAAGGATAATGACACCAAGACACGACAAGGTCTTTGGATAACTAAGGATAACTAGTAGAGTATAGCTAGGTGGGAGGACAACGAGTGAGTATAAGACTCCTATGACACTTACTTTACTCTTGTGAACTATCTTATCAAATAGATGAATTATACCAAGATAGCTACCTTACTTCCGGTGTGTAGGGGATAGGCGAGACAGTAGGGGATATAACCTCTACCCGAAGCGGCTATTCTCTTATGGGAGCCTACCTTTTCAGAACTTGCCTAAAACACGTGGAGGGATACTAAGACTAGACAGGGCTGTCGCCACCTGCTAGCACCCACAAACAATCCGTGCAACAAGCGGCAGTTCAAAGGTAAGATCTAGTCTAAGCACTACGCTTACACTAAGCCTTACTACTCTAGTTGCGTACCAACAACTAAAGTACCCTATGACAGGCGATGAACTACACACGTGAGCTGGTTATAGGATCACTATCCAATATAACTCAACTATAAGTTAAGACAAAACACAACAATACTATAAAGAATAGTAATGCACTAAGTAGAGATTTAGTAAAGTAAAGTAAAGATAATATATTGATAAAGATAAAGTCTTACAGAAGGAAAGGTACAAGAGCTATACCTAGACTCTCCAGCAGACGACTCCGGAGATTCCGAGCTGCCACCGCACGAGCAATTGAACCCGATCCATGGTGCGAGGTATGTGGTGGAGAAGATCACTCGGGCAACAACTGTCCCGGGATGAAGGAGGAAGTGAGCTTCATCAACAACAACAACAACAATGGGTACCGACCCCAGCAACAAGGAGGATGGAACTCGCGCCTCTTCTACCAAGAAAACCAAGGTAATGGTTATAGCAATAATTTTAATAATTCTTATGGTAACCAACCTTCTCTTAAAGATCTTATCTTAGGCCAATCTAAAATCAATGATAGCATAAATAAGAAAATAATGGCTAATGATAAGATTCTTGAAAATCTTAGTGAGAAAATGGATAGCTTTAACACTGCTATAAAAAATCAATTGATCTTTAATAAAATGCTTAGAAACACAATTAGCTCAAATAGCAGCAGCTGTCCCATCCTTCGAACAAGGTAAGATCCCAGGGAAACCTGCGGAACCAATTGAGGGTGTCAAGTTAATTTCCACGAGGTTTGGTAAGCCTCCTGGTTAGGCCAAACCCGGGTTGCCTTCTTGACCCACCATTCATGGCCAAGAAGAGTGACCCTGGTCATCCTACCATTACCTGCGAGATTGGGCCGCACACCTTCAACAACGCCTTCTGCGACCTTGGATCTAGAGTGAACATCATGTCCAAGGTAATGTATGAAAACTTGCTAGTAGGGGGAACCTTTATACCCCCACTTTTGTCAAACTGCAGATGGCGGATCAATCCATCCGGTTCCCCGAAGGATTGGCAAGAGACATCCTTGTCAAAGTTCAAGACGAGTACATACCCGCCGACTTCATCATTCTTGACATGGGGGCCGATGACGAAGTCCCCGTCATCCGGGGAAGGCCAGTTCCTCAACACCGTGAACGCCATCGTCTACGTGGGATCCGGCCAAGTCCACTTCTAACTCCCAGGTAAAAGAATTAAATGTCCTTTCAATGGTTATAAATCTATGCAACAGGCAAGGAAGAACCTGTGGAGAAACAAGCCAGCAATATGCACCCCGCCGAGAGAATCAACCGCCAAAGGCCAAAAAGGCCGAACTGGTAAGTAAGGACTGAGGTGGTAAACAAGGCTGACTCTGCTGAATCACAAGCATCAACCAAGAAGGAATGGCAGAAAGAAAGAAGTTGCGATCATCACGATCCCCATCTCCGGGACCGATCGTTGCACCCGAAGAATGAACCCGAAAAGGAGAGGTCATGCTCTATGGACCTAAAATATAGGAGCCCTTACTGGTAAGGTAAATCAGTATTTATCTCATATTTACTTTTCGCATTTCAATTCTTGCATTTTTGCATTGCATTTCAAATTTAAATTTTGAAATAATTTATTTCGGCAGAATAAAATATTCAGATAAATAAAACTTGAGTAGAACTGTGTTGCTCACACCTGAGGTGGTGGGACCACCCAAGGTAGGGTCGGCCGACCTCACCATGGGGCCCACTCACCTCTAGTGATGTTGGTCTGGTGTCCTGGTCACTGTCTCAACTTTAATCACCAGTTAAATTTGAATTTGGTCGACAACTTTTTGTCATGACCACTTTCACATGCTCCAATGAGAATCCAACATCCACCACCATTCAAATTCTGAAAAGTGGACACTTTGGCATGCATTAGTGCTCCCATGGTCCATGAAAATCACTTTAAAGCATGTCCCCACTTTTATCATACACCTTTCTCTTTCACAAAGCAATAGATAAGGGAATCTCTGAAAATTTCATCACTTTTGATCCACCACTAGTCTCTACTTTACTGGACAAAGTGAAACACACTGTTTAAAGCTGAAAAGGGGACCAAACATGGGTCGGTCGACCCATGTTTAAAGTCCTGTCTGCAAAATTGTGTTTGAATTCAAATAGATTCCCTATCCAAAGGTGAAATCAGCTCTGAAACTGTGAGGGGTGGGGTCGGCCGACCTGGCCCTTGTGGCCTAGTCACCAGTCCTTCTCCCCCTATAAATACCCTTGCATTGTGTGCTCAATCCCACACCCAAACCAGCTGAATCATCTCGATCACACAATCTCTCTTCTTCTCTCTTCATTTGGGCATGTTCTCTCTCAAGTTTAGTTCTAGTTAGCCACTCAAACCAAAAACCCAAAAATATTGTAGTAGTAGAAGCTTGTCTTACTCTCATCTTTGCTCTCAACAACTTGTTTGTGGAGATAGCCATACCCCACAAGGACTACTAACATTGGGATAGCTAACGCTAACGCTAACGCTAATCCCTGTTGTCCTAGTGTATTCTTGTGTTGTCTCATTGCTGCAGGAACACGAAGAAGTTCTCCTCCGCATTCAAGAAGGCCAAGAGTGTCGTAGGGAGTTCCTCCCGATGACCCCGCCATGACGAAGATGAAGGAAGAGAAGCTTTGAGTGCCTCCCGAGAGGACGCTCGACCACGAGAGCGGCCTCATACTGGACCAAGAAGAGTACCAAAGGTACCTCTCCATCTGACACTGCGGTTATGAACATACCGGCATTATCGACCCTGTCCTTTTGGACAACACAGGTATGACCTCAGAGTTTAACATTGTTTTCAATACAATTGGGTGGGGAAGCTTTTGGAAAGTGCAAGAACTTGGAATTGAAAAACTCATCGTAGAATTTCTATGCTCTTTACAAGCCACTGATAATAATGTCCACTTTCACATGTTCAACCAAGAGTATGATTTAACTTGGGGAGTTTTTATCATGGCACTTGGCTTTGATAACAACTGTCATCTAGATCTAATTAATGTCACAAGAAAATTTGATAAAGCTGAATTCTGAAAAGCCATAACTGGATCCAATGATTGTTCTGAGCCTAAAACTAATGAAATCCATAATCCTACTTTGCGCTTGATCTATTATTGGATGGTCATAACTCTTCTTCCTAGCTCAAATGTGCAAATCCTTCTTAATGATGAACTAATACTGCTTTATGCCATGACTAAGAAAATAAAAGTTTCACCTGCTAAAATTTTTGTCCGCTTTTGGCTTGGTATTTTCCATAGAAGCGAGCCTATATTCTTTACCTCCTTTAACACTTGCATTGCTGAAACAATGGACTTGCTAAATGGAAAACACTACTTTGAATATATTACTTCTCCTAGAGACATTATAACTGAAGATTTCTTCATAAGTGCTCAAGTCCTAAAAAGAGATGAAAATGGTGATATTAAAATGATTTATCCAGGCCATACAGCCGAAATCTCTCTCCCATGTGAGAGGCGTCGGTTGTATGCGCTGCGTACACTAACCATAAATTAGGGACCGAGAGGCAAGAAGCTAAAATGTTGCAGGAACAAGAAGGGTGACAAGGTGCATGTCACAAGCCGCTCAATTTGAGTAAGGCAGGACATCACGAGCTGCAGGGGGATATGACGAAGAAGGCGGATGAGGCAAGTTCCATGGACTGTTCCAGGGTCCACGGAATGACCTCAACAGCACACTCAAAGAGTACGCACTCCCCGTCCGTCCACACGGGCGAGGGGTCATCGAAGCCAAGGATCGGAAATGGATCAACTCATCAACGACATGGGCGCGATGCAAGTTGAGCAAGATGCAACTCTAAGTATGGCACAACAAAATGCCCAATTATTGTAAGCCATACAAGATGAAGAAGCACAACGCTGGGCGGGATGGTTCCAATACTATCCGCCGCCACAATGAGCAGAAAGACAAGCTTGGGGGAGATCCTCTCCCCCACCAAGGTAAGTATTCTATCCTAGCTATTTACATTATTTTAATTTATTGCACTTTAAAAAAATGCATAAGATAAAAATACCAAAAATATTTTTCTTAAATCCATATGTCTCATGAATGCTTATCTTCCTCATGGAAATGATGAATAGTTGCTTTGTTAATGTTTCTTTAATGCCTAGTTTACAACTCAGTATTTCTTTGAGTATGGATCACTTGGCTCATTTAAATCATCATGAACCTGAAAACTTTATGGATGCTAAGTGCTAGAACTAAGTCTAAGTTGTTGTGAGATATGATATAGTAAAACAAGAGCTGCTATAATATTGTTCTAAGCATGCATGATTACTGGAGATTTATTTCTTAAACAATCAAAACCTTATTGTTCCTCAATGGTGATAAATTCCTACCACAGCCATATATCCTACACATGTCTGAAACCATCTACATAAGCTATTTGCTTTGTATTGAGTTTTGTCAAGTCTTGTTGACCCTTATTGAGAGTCTTATCATGCTCCCAAGATCAAGATCACGTACACACCACATATATATATGCTGCTTCTACACTGTAAGTACGCAACCGCATGCCTTTCATCTCCACCAAATAAATGCTCCATGTGTTAAAGCCATAGAAAATCTCTCTTCGTTATTATGATAGAAGAGACAAAAGGCTATGCAAAATAAAGAAAGATGGACACAAGAGAGTTCATAGAAAAGAAAAAAAATATATGAGCAAGTCTAGGCTCATGAATAAAGGAAAAATGATAGCCATGTCTCAAAAAATTTATTAGAGAGAGATACAATTCTAAATAGAGGAGCATTATAGTTCATATTTTCCACACACTTGCACATCTTGATCTAAGGGCATATTTTCCTCATATGGTTCTCTTTGGATCCAAGCTTTGACTCTACAATATATACAAAGTAAGTACGCTATACTCTTTCATTTCTACCTTAAGCTCCACATAAGCCATTTTTAGAAGTAGGATGATAAAAAGAAGGCAACATTTACTTTGTGCCTTGGTAAGGAAGCATACACCATTTGAGCGATATGAGAGAACCATATGAGGAACATTAAGTTTTCTTTTACAAAACACTGCTAAAACCTCCAGTATGAAACTTGCAAAGAATGAGAAAAGTAGTGCTCAAGTTAAACTATTATGTCTCTCAACCACCTAAGGCAAAGGAAAGGTCATTAGCCCCATAAAGGACTAAGGTAAAATGGGTGAATTTTTATAGCCAATTTTTCATTCAAAAGAGAAGTATTTTGTTGTGCACATAGTACTAAGGAAATACGAACATTGTAGCAACTCCTGATCCACAGAGACTAAGTTTAATTATTTGCTCGGGACGAGCAAAGGTTAAGCTTGGAGGATCTTGTTGACTGGTGGATATACCATGAAAATCCACATTCAAACACCGTCAACAGGTCTCGGATTCAATGGAGAATAAACATATCATGAACACATTTTGTCAATAACTAGTTCCACTTGTACTCTTAGCTTGTCGAATGCAGTGAAGATCAAAAAAAGAACAAATTGGAGCAATTGGAGCCCAATATGATGGGTCGGCCGAACCACAAATTTGGGAACCAAGTCATCACACTTCAACAAATGACTCAAGACATCACTTAGAAGAGAGGAGAGCTCAGGATGGGCCCATGAGTGGGTCAGCCGACCCCATCATGGGGCCCACCTGGCTCTGCTGACGTGGCAGGATCCGTGTGACACTCTACCCAACTCAATTCCACCATCAGATCAACATGTATTTCCATTCGACGTTGGAGAATCAAAGCACACGGGTCAAGGCGTGAAATGACACAATCAAGACAGAACCAGCACAAGGCAACACTCTATGACTGGTGGGGACCACACCTGGCCGAGCCCACATGTCATAGGGGGTCGGCCGACCCCCCTGGTGCCTGGCCAGGTCGGTTGGCCCCCACCACCTTCCTGCATGCCTTCCACGTGATGAAATCACCACTGCCGTCCATTCTGAGGCGGTATTGAGGCGGTTCATCCAAGGGAGGAGAGGCAAGGAGCACGCGGATCGCTGACGTAGGCACCCCTCAATTCTCCCCTATAAATAGAGGTTGCCATCACCCTCTTCAATACACCCAAGATAGACAAGTTCCACAAGAGACAAGAGACGCTCTATTATTTAGTAGTAGTATTAGTCTAGTGTGGGAGTTAGAGTCGAGTCGAGCTACGCTCAGAGTCTCTAGAGTCATCTGCTGGAGAGTCTGGATAGCTCTTGTACCTTTCTTTCTGTAAGACGTTACCTTTACCAATATATTATCTTTACTTTACTTTACTAAGTCTCTACTTAGTGCTTTACTATTCTTTATAGTATTGTTGTGTCTTGTCTTACCTTACAGTTCAGTTATATTAGATAGTGATCCTGTAACCAACTCACGTGTGTAGTTCATCGCCTATCATAGGGTGCTTTAATTTTTGGTATGCAACTAGAGTAGTAAGGCTTAGTGTAAGCGTGGTGCTTAGGCTAGATCTTGCCTTTGAATGCCACTTATCGCACAGATTGTTTATGGGTGCTAACAGGATGGTGATAACCCTGTCTAGTCTTAGTATCTCTCCATGTGTTTTAGGCAAGTTCTTAAAAGGTAGGCTCCCATAAGAGAGTAGGCGCTTCGGGTAGAGGTTATATCCTCTATTGGTTCGCACTACCCCCTGCACACCGGAAGTAAGATAGCTGTCTTAGTATAATTCATCTATTTGATAAGATAGTTCACAAGAGTAAAGTAAGTGTCATAGGAGTCTTATACTCACTCGTTGTCCTCCCACCTAGCTATACTCTACTAGTTATCCTTAGTTATCATAAAACCTTGTCGTGTCTTGATGTCATTACCCTTTCCTCTATATATCTATTTACCACCCTATCACTAGTTGATACTAAGTTGCTATAGACTTAAGCATCTTTCTCCTTTTATTAATTATTCCTAAAGCAACCGCCTTCCCTTGGGATAAAATAAATAACGATACCTTGAAATACTCCCGGGATGAAGTGCTACAACGGTATATTCTGTGCGCTTGTGGAATTATCCAATAGACATAAGAAATACCCCAGGCACTTCTGGCGCCGTTATCAGAGATAGCCTAACACCTCGTCTCTGGTAGTTGTGCTAAGAAGTGTCAATAGCTACTCTCGCCATCTCTCCACTCCAGTGTGCGGTTGTCGGTTCAAGTAATAGATGCCACCGGAGACAGGGCTTCCCGGAGGATGTGGCTAGTTGCAAAGTCTCAATCCAGCAGGCCTACAACGAATGGTCCCTCATTCCTTTTTTCGCCGGGAGACATTGCATTGGGACTCTAACCCAAGTGCAAGATAACCAAACGGTTTTCAAATCCCTTTTCCGTCGGTGACAATATGTTGGGACTCTAACCCAAGCTACGATCACCGAGCAGAAAATTCCTTCCCGTGGGTGACAAGGCATTGGGACTCTAATCCCAAGTGCTCAACCACCGAATAGAATCATTTTCATTTCCCTTTTTTCATGAATTATCAATAGTATATCACCATAGATCAGAAAATAGAATTTTGAGCAAAAACTAAATTAATTAAGCAGGGCTAAATACTTTTCAAACATTTTTATTTTAAATCAGGTTTCAAGGAGGTATTTTAGTGGTCAAGGTTGGTAATGCATCAATTAGGGTTATCACTCAACTCCTATAAACTTAATGCAGTAGTTTAACTCAAAGTTATAAACATTTTATAAATCACAAGGAAGTGTTTAAATGCACCGGGGCTTGCCTGTTGCTTTGTAGGTCTGTCACTTTCGCCAGAAAATCCAGAGAAAATCCACTTGACTTCTCCTGACGAATAATCCATCCGTCGGGGAGCAATCAATGCAATTGTTCCGAATACCCGATCACTACACGTAAAATAATGATGCATGCTTACATGGTGCAGAATGACATGAATGGAAAAAGTAGAACAAACATTTAACTAACAACCTTGAGTACAACTTTCCTTCACGGTAAAGTTGTGAATCAATCTTCACTAAGCAAGGTGGTGATTGCATAATTTATGTATTGGCCATTTTAACAGCCTGTTGAAAGCCGCTGCACAACTATTCAACTTCTACTATAACACAAAAATCAAGGTGCCAAGGATCATTATAGTAAATGACCCAGGGTCCAAAACCAATCCCAAAGTCACACAAAACCTAATTCATTAGGGCTTCCTAATTAAATTAATTTTTTTACTAATCATTATAGAACCTGAAATAATAAATACATAAATTATTTCTATTTGGGTCCAAACTTTTTTTCTTTAGATCGTTCATACCCGAAAACAGTGCGACCTTAAATTTCATGATTTTTGGATCATTATTCTAGTCTACAAAAATCCTAGAAGTCCCATTTATAAATTAAATTAGGCATTTTTATTGTATACAGAAACTGCCCAAAACATTTATTTCATATTTTTCATGCATTCAGCATTTCACAGAGAGTCTCCATACTTCATTTCATAATTTTTGGCGCAACAATTTTATTCCTTCAAAAATAACAAACTGTGACACTATTCATTTACTCAGGAAATAAAAAAATGCATATTAATTCGCGAGAAAATGGAAAACCTCATTTTTGGCCCGAGCCGGCCCAACCGAGGTAGGCCGGCCTAACAGAGGCCTGCTCGGCCGTAACTTGGCCGTTTTATCGAAACCCCTCCACGTTTCCAATCCTCAACCCGCAACCTGGACCGTACTATTCATCTGAGTTAGCAACTTTGCACCCAGCCCCCGGCCTTTCTTCTCCTTCTCAAACGCCAGCCCCTCCCCTCTCTCTCACACAGACCATGATGGGTAGCGCACGGCTAGCTCGGTTTCACCGATGGGGAGCTCACCGACGATGGGGAAGGCATTGCCATGAACCCCACGTCCTCACGGACACATCTACAAGCTAGGTCGGGCAGGTAGGATGACAGGAGCGAGCCCCAGGGATGGCCATGGCGGCTTGGCACGCTGTGCCCGGCGGCGCAACCGCGTTGCGGCAAGGGTAAGGCAGGTAGAGTTTAAATAGAGGGCAATTAAAGTACTAGGAGCTGATGGGCACGCTGATGCTCACCTCGGTCGAGGTAGAGACAGGTCAGGAGCAAGGAATTTGACGGTGAGGGCGGCTCGGTGGACGTGCTCCGGCGGCTCCGAGTCCGTTTTGGTGAGTGCTGTGCATCAAAGGCAAAAGGTCGAGTACCGCTGCTTTAGGGAGGCACGAAGGCTCAAGGACATCCTACATCAAGAGGATAATCTCACCGCAGCTAGCCGGCCGTGGAGGGAACGCTCGCGGCGGCGCCGCGGCCGTCCGCATGGAAGAACCAAGGCCATGCCGGTGATTCCGGCAACGAGGGACTGCACCGCCGGGTTCAAGCGAAGCATAGGAAGGAGTAGAGGCTATCTGTGAGATGGAGAGGGTGGAGGTGAAACGGTGGCCGCGAATTTTGGTGGAAACCGGAGCTCGGCGGCAGCGGCGATGGAGAGAGGGAAATAGAAAGCGACGACCGCCAAGGGTTTATATAGAGCAACAACGGGTGTGCTAGTTTCAAAAAAAAAACAACGGGTGTGAAGCGTGGCCAGGGCCCTACGACCCCGACACGCCGGCGACAAGCAGCGGGCCGGCCCGGGCGGCACCGGCGCGCGGCGCAGCATGCCTGCTGGCCCCTACGTGCGAGCAGAGGTAGGGAGGGGCGAGGCCCTGTAGCTGCTCAGTGCTCCTACCCTAATATTCCCCTCTTTAATTACCAAATTACTTCTTATTTTTCCTATGAAATCAAAAATTACCAAAAATGAAAGTTGTGGAGGATTTCATGATGAACAACTTTGCTTTTTGGGCCAGATTCAGATTTTTAAGAAATTTGAAATTATGAAAAAGGAGGTAAGAACTTAATTTGAATTTTATTTTAAATCCAAACAAATTCTCAAGATTTTTCTCAATGAGCAGGAAATCGTCAAAAATAAAATCTGCTCTACTTGACAAGCCCTACAACTTTCATTAAAACAGTTTTGTTAGATTCTTGATAATTTTTGAAATTGCATTTCAAATTTAAATTTCAAAACACTGTTTTGGGTTTAATTTGAAATTTCACTTACTAACTCCAAAAATCTCTATAAATGAAAGTTGTTCCATTTTGGAAAGGCTAAAACTTTTATTAAGGAACTATCATCAGATTCTTACTTTTTGAATTTGTATTTCAAATTTAAACTTTAAAACAGTAGATTAGGGGTTTTATTTGAAATTCTTTTTAATACTTCAAAATTATCCAAAATAGAATTTACTCAACTTTTAAAGATGTATGACTTTTATTTAAGGCCCAACATCTAATTCCTTTTATTTTTGGAATTAGGGTTTTGGAGTCCGATTCTAGGGTTTATAAATGAATTTCTTTTTAATTTCTAATTGGATTCAGATAAATACACACAAATAAGCATTTATATATTAGAATTACTCTAAGGTACCTATGCACAATCATATGCATGAATAAAATTTATTTTTAGTTAATGCACACTAACAGGGTTGAATACGGAATGATTTCCATGCAATCATGATGACATGTCAGGTTTTAGTTACAGTAACACCAGGGGCATTACATCCTTTCCCCCTTAAATAAATATCGTCTCGAGATTTAAGATACAGCTAAAGCCTTAGATTTAGGAATCGAAAAGAGAATAGTGTCAAGTAAGCATTTTTCAAACTTGACTATAGAGTGTAAGACTTTGAAAGGGGTGAATTATGTTTAAAGAGTAGTAAAGATCTTAGGAAAGCTTTCAGATAGGAACTCTCTGATTACCGAGTGGCTTCTTCTTCTGAAGGCTGATTCCAAAGTACTTCGTACCATCTTGTTGAAGCCCTTCGAGTATCACGATCGTTTCTGGTTTAGGACTCACACTGGATACTTGAAGTGTGTCAGATCTGTTTCAATTCAACTCCTACCAAGTCAATAATCGATCTGGCACTTGAAGATACTTCTCAAAAGATGATACATGAAATACATCCTGCGCAGCCGACAGGTGTTCCGGCGCTTGAGTTGACAAGTTGCTAAGCCCACACTTCTCTTCCTATCTGTATAAGGAAAACTCTCATTTGACCTAATCAGTTGTCTCTCAACACTAAAAATTTCAAGATTGACTTCTTCAAAGTAAACCTTTTACGAGGAATATCATTTGAGGGTAGTTTCAAGGAGAGTGAGAGCACATTAATTGCGAGCTATAATGATTCAGTAGCACCGACTACGATACCAGTGTATACCCTGACAAGATCTTATGTGGCTGCAGTCCATAGAAAAATCCAAGTTTTGAAATAGCACCATAGTCACGGGTCGAGATACCATCATAGAACACAATTAAAGTAACCTCAGCAAAAAGAGAGAAAGTATATCGATTGTGGCTATGATGAAAAATGACCACAGACCTTGATACGAGCATATAGCCCTTCAGAATCTCATGTGGTTGTGAGTTACAGGAGATTCCAGGTTGCTATATTGTATCGCAACTATAGATCATGTTATATCATACCGAGGTGGATTCGTTTCCACATAAAGTGCAAACAAAAGAAATTTTATTAATTGTGAAGCTATAGTATGTCACAACCCCAAACCTCGATACCTGCGTGTGCCTAGTAGAATCTTTGTGTGGCCATGGCATGCCAGAGACCCTAGATTTCGATGCGGCACCATAGTCATAGGTCATGGCACCACTATAGGCACAACCATAATGACTCTGAACTAACAAGTTGAATTCAAGGAAATAGGTGCATGTCAGATCAAGGCATGACACGTATACAGATAAAAGGTCATGATCTAGTGTTAGGTTTTTGTACCGGGTTTGTGGGTAAATTTTTAGTGTAGCCTAAAGTTTCTGAAGAACTGAATTTTCAAAATAGATTTCAATGATATTTATAAATAACCAGGAATCCTATAAAACAACAGAGAATCCTCTTCGGATCGCAGATACCATTTCCAAGTGATTGGATCTTAGGTACCATTTTCAAATCGGTCCCCGTTATTTTATCATATGAGATTAAGATGATTGCAAGGACAAAGAATTTCCGGAAGTCAGGGAGATCAGACGTGAATTCTCAAAGTAGATTTGAAGATAGTTATAATTAGTAAAAATTTTGGAAGTTCAGGAAGAAATATGGATACGAATTTTGTAAAAGAGATTTGAAAGAGAGTGAAAAGCACATTAATTGCAGGCTAGAATCATGACCATTAACCCTGATAACAGCGAGAGTCCGGCAGTAACTTCCTATGGTCACGATCCATAAGAGACCCCAGATTTTCGACGCTGCATCATGGTCATGGATTCACGATATCCCATAGACTGCAATTACAATAGCTTTCAGAAAATAGCAGTGTCTTGAAACGAGAAGATAAAAATGTACACATGAATGGATTTAAGAAATCAAGGATTAGATAAAGTTTTGTATCGAGTTGATATAGTAAATGAGTGCATCCAGAAGTTCCCCAAGGACCAGGAACTTATGGAATAAAGACTATCAAGGGAAAAGAGTACATTAATTGTGACCTTGATGGGTTAGGAGCACCAACTATGATATTAGTATGTGCCCTGAGAAAAACTTACGTGTTTACAAGTCATAAGAGATTCTCAGTTTTGCAAGGCACCATAGTCATGGTCGAAACACCATTACAAGGTACAATTAAAGTAGGCTCAGATCAAAGGTGTCACGAGAGTGATGGTATAACAATTAGGACTATGATGTATAATGACTACGGATCTCGATGCAAGCGAATACTCTTCAATTTCTCATGTGGTAGCGACCCACAAGAGATTCCAAGTTTCAATATTACATCATATCCATAGGTCATAATACATCACAGCTAAATGGATTCATTTCCACAAAAGGTGCAAACGAAAGAGAGGTTACTAATTGTGAAGCTATAGTAGACCACAACCTTAAACCTCGATACCGGCACGCACCCAACAGAATCTCGCATGACCCAGGCATACAAGAGACTCTAGGTTCTGTCACGGCATCGTGGTCACTGGTTATGGCACCACCATAGGACACAATTACCTTATTTTCTTGACCGACATATAGGATTCAAGGAAGTGGTATGCGTCACATCAAGGCATGATGCTGACCCAGGTTAAAAAGTCAAGAACTGATGCATGGATTTTCAAGGCTTGGAAAAAAATCCAATACGTACTGAAATTTGTAGAAATAGCACAACCATGATAACAATAGCTGCACTAGAATGTAACAGGAAAATTTAAACATTTCAATCCCTCGAAGATGATATGATCAGTGCTCGTCCTATGCGCCTTCACCACGTTAGTTAGTATATAACCTATAGGACAATACTTTATATATTATCTTTACTTTAATTTGGAGAGAAGTTGAGAAGCATTCTATAGAACATTGTGGAGAACTTCAACTCTTCACTAGTCCTTTGAAGAACAACTGAGACTCTTGAGTGTCTTCATCTTGAGTTGTCAGAAAATCATCACCAAATCTTTCAGCAAGCATGAGAAAAACTAAAAGGGTCATTTTAATTTATTTTCTTCAAACACTTTTAATGTATACAACCTTTTGAAGTTTTTAAAAGTAAAGTTGTAGTTGACCCATTGTTAATGCTCTGGTTAGGATCTGTAGGGACACTACATACCACGGTCTACCAAGGAGAGTAGTACGGGACCAACAATATTTTTGGTGATTCTGAGTAGCCCACTTCCGGCAATAATCGCCACAACACTGTAGGAGTTCCGAATATAGTCAGGCACTCGTTGATTCCAGCAGAAGGTTCTTGCGGATTCCTCTGTCTAGAAGAAGGGTGGGAATTAGTTTTTAACAAAAATATATTTTGAAGTAAGCCTTATCTTAGAAAGTATAGATATACTTCATAACGGGGGGAGGGTATTATTAGTAGTTGTAATGTCATGATGCATGAGTGTGCCAACACGAATCAGAATACTCTGATATATATGTATTATACGGATTAAATTAAATACTAGAGTGACATGCACTCAGTGTTAATCCACTACTAAGCTCAAAACTTGACTATAGATCTATAGAAATACTCAAGGAAAGATTGTATAGAATGAATGAGGAAAGTTCAGAAGCAACACAGACCAAACTACCCTATTAATTTTATTAATTCCAAATCATTTTGAAGTTTTTGTCAAGTAATACTGTAAGTACTTTACAATAAAATGCTCTGATACCATTCTGTGACAGAACCGCCTAAATCACCGGGCCCACGTGTACCATCATCGTCCCTAAGGACCTCCGGTTACTGTGCACGAGTTCTCCTTGACCTAGGTGGCCTGCCGGGTTTCCTCAAAAACCCTGATTTCCCCGAGGATCTTATTGTAAAGACCTTACAAGTATTACAACAGTTTACACACAAATAGTTTGAATCAGAGTACAGAGTGCAGAAGTATTAAATAGCCATAGCTTTACAAATATAAATTATATTATCCCGAACCAGAGCTTCATAGTGGAGTAACAGTGTACAACAAGACACCCTACCCAAGGGTTATATCATATACACGTCATTATCCGTGCTCGATCCGTCAACCGGCACAGTCCCACGTAGAACTGTACACTCGGCTCACCTGCAACAGGGGCTAACAAACCCTGAGTATATGGGGTACTCCGCAAGACTTACCCGACTAAAGAAAATGGGGAGGAGACTCAGGAATGCAGGCTGAGGGGAGTCAAGGTATGGCTTTAGCAAGAGTCATGGAATTTTGTGGAAAAGCGATACTAATCTTTAATTCTACTTTCAATATTTCAACTCAGTATTATTTTAATCAATAACCATAGATCTCAGTTCTTTCACATGCACCCTTCAATTCCAATTATTTATTCATTCTCAAAAACATCCTAGTTCCGAACCACTCTTCGTTGAATGGTCGAAGGATCAAATCTCCATAACCGAGGAGCAACGACGATTCGAATCGATTAATACCCAGCTGGGGATCCCTATCCACACTGCATATGTAGCACCTAAGCTTGCATATGTCAACCCTGTCTACCATGGCTTTTTCCAAAACCTGAACCGGTCCTGCTCCACCCGAGAGCACAGTACTCCTCTCATTCTCCAGGCACGCCGGCCACGAGGGTACACGCTACTCTCGTCATCTCTACCACTCTCAGTGCGTGGTTGTCGATTCAAGTAATAGAGCCACCGGAGATACGGCATCCCGGAGTATGTGGCTAGTTGCAAAGTCTCGATCCAACAGGCCTACAACAAATGGTCCCTAATGGAGACATTGCATTGGGACTCTAACCTAAGTGCAAGATGACCAAACGGTTTTCAAATCCTTTTTCCAGTCGGTGACAATATGTTGGGACTCTAACCCAAGCTACGATCACCGAGCAGAATATTCCTACCCGTTGGTGACAAAGCATTGGGACTCTAACCCAAGTGCTCAACCACCGAACGAAAAACCCCTTTCCGTCGATGATAATGCATTGGTCAAATGCACAACCACCGAATGGAATCATTTTCATTTCCCTTTTTCCATGAATTATCAATAGTATATCACCATAGCTCAGAAAATAGCATTTGGAAGAAAAACTAAATTAATTAAGCAGGGCTATGCATTTTTTAAACATTTTTATTTTAAATCAGGTTTCAAGGGGGTATTTCAGTGGTCAAGGTTGGTAATGCATCAATTGGGTTATCACTCAACTCCTATAAACTTAATGCAGTAGTTTAACTCAAAGTTATAAACATTTTATAAATCACAAGGAAGGGTTTAAATGCATCGGGGCTTGCCTGTTGCTTTGCAGGTCTGTCACTTTCGCCAGAAATCCAAAGAAAATCCACTTGACTTCACCTGACGACCGTCGGGGAGCAAACAAGCAATTCTTCCGAATACCCGATCACTACACGTAAAATAATGATGCATGCTTACATTGTGCAGAATGGACATGAATGAAAAAAGTAGAACAAACATTTAACTAACAACCTTGAGTACAACTTTCCTTCACGGTAAAGTTGTGAATCAATCTTCACTAAGCAAGGTGGTGATTGCATAATTTATGTATTGGCCATTTTAACAGCAGCTGAAAGCCGCTGCACAACTATTCAACTTCTACTGTAACACAAAAATCAAGGTGCCGAGGATCATTATAGTAAATGACCTAGGGTCCACAACCAATACCAAAGTCACACAAAACCTAATTCATCAAGGGCTTCCTAATTAAATGAATTTTTTTATTAATCATTTATAGAACATGAAATTACAAATACATAAATTATTTCTATTTGGGTCCAAACTTTTCTTCTATAGATAGTTCATACCCGAAAACAGTACGACCTTAAATTTCATGATTTTTGTATCATTATTCTAGTCTACAAAAATCCTAGAAGTCCTATTTATGAATTAAATTAGGCATTTTTACTGTATACAAAAACTGCCCAAAACATTTATTTCATATTTTTCTTGCATTCAGCATTTCATAGAGAGTCTCCATACTTCATTTCATAATTTTTGGCGCAACAATTTTATTCCTTCAAAAATAACAAACTACGACACTATTCATTTACTCAGGAAATCAGAAAATGCATATTAATTAGCGAGAAAATGGAAAACCTCATTTTTGGCCCGAACCGGCCCAAACGAGGTAGGCCGGCCTAACAGAGGCCTGCTCGGCCGTGCCTTGGCCGTTTTACTGAAACCCCCTCCACGTTTCCAATCCTCAACCCGCACCCCAAAGCGTACTATTCATCTGAGTTAGCAACTTTGCACCCAGCCCCCAGCCTTTCTTCTCCTTTTCAAACACCGGCCTCTCCTCTCTCTCTCTCACACACACACAGACCATGACGGGCAGCGCACGGCCGGCTCGGTTTCACTGATGGGGAGCTCACCGACGACGGGGAAGGCATTGCCGTGAACCCCACATCCTCATGAACACATCTACACGCTAGGTCGAGTGGTAGGATGACCGGAGCGAGCCCTAGGGATGGCCATGGCGGCTCGGCACGCTGTGCCCGGCGGCGCAACCGCGTTCCGGCAAGGGTAAGGCGGTAGAGTTTAAATAGAGGGCAATTAAAGTACTAGGAGCTGATTGGACGCTGATGCTCACCTCGGTCGAGGTAGAGACAGGTCGAAGCAAGGAGTTTGACGGTGAGGGCAGCTCGGCGGCGTGCTCCAGTGTTGACAGTTACTAACGCTATCAAAAGAAGGTAGCCAAACTATCCTCTAGCAATGGTAATAATACTTCTCAACAGCAATCAACGGGGTTGTCAATCCTATGCTCAAAGTATGTGATTGTTGGCCAAAAATGCTATGGGTAGCTCTATAGGATAGGTGATGGGATTTTGCAAGCGTATAGAACTATCGTGTAGCACTTTACCTGGGAGTACCAGGTGTCGAATTTATAATTTCCCATAGGAAGGCGGGGTTTGTGATTCCAAGGATCTGATAGTCAAAGATCTAGATATGGATAAATAGGGTAATAACCTTAGTAAGGATAAATGAATGAAGTATAACTAAGGTGGAAACACGCTAGGTAGCTCTGGCAGTTTTGGGGGAGAACTCTACTCAGTAATAGATCAAATGATTCTTATACCAAAGAGACTGCTATACTCGGGACAGGCAAAGTCCTAAACTCGCCGGGGTTCGACTGATTAGGCACCGTACGTCCCAAAGTCCTACGATAATAAAACTAGACCGAGCGTGGTGGAATCCAGAGGACTATCCGTGGGTCTAGCCGCACTCAAGGGTAAGTTATAGCCTAAGCACCGCGCTTAATCTATAAAACTTACTACTCTAACCAAGCAATGAGCAAGTATACAGCTACTTAAAGTATAACAATAAATAAATGAGAAAGGGGATCTTTATTACCGATAAGAGTGAAGAACACCGCAGAGGAGGTCGCCGACAGTCCCGGCTCCTCCACAGACTTCCTCCTTCTCCTGACTTCTCTCCACCACATGACTCTTCTCTGGCTAGCACTATTCCTAAGAGCAGAGCTTCGCTAGAGAGAGAGAGGAGCTACTGACTATGAGCTGAATCTCAAGTGATTTCTCTAGTGTTTTCTAGTGTATTTATGCTTACAAGTGAGGATTCAAGTCCTATTTATAGTGTAGGAGTGCTCCAGGGGTACTTGTAGGAGTCCTGGAGGTCGGTGGCACGAAGAGGCAGGGCGGGCGCCCTCCTAGGGGGGCGGGTGCACCCCCTTGGATGCACCGTCTTGCATCCTACGGCCCTCCTTCCTCCCCTATGGCGGTTGCAAGGTCAGATTGGTGCCCTGAAATGGCGGTTTACAACCCCTGGGAAGGATGACATGTGGGTCCTTCGATGCATGGCACATCACTTGATCACTGTTGGATGAAAACCGACTTCATTTGATGGTGTGGATGACTCCTGGACACCTTCCCTCGGATTGTGGACGTGGCACTCACTTTGGACAGGGTGGGCGCCCTGTTGATAGGGCCACCGGATCCTCGTGCCTTGTATCTAAGCCGTTGATATTGTTTCAACGTGCCACATGCCATTTGGGAGGATGTCACACGGATCATGTGAGGTGGCAAGTGCCATTTGGCACTTTTGATAGGGCGAGCACCCTACTTGGTAGGGCGGGCGCCCCCTCTGGCTCCCATGTGGCAGCTGAGGTGTCAAGCTATCTTGGTATGCTTCATTTTTGCCTGATTTCACCATTTTTCCTGCATACACAAGATTTCTCCAAAGACATGTGGAACTAGGTAAGTTTCAAAGTGAGTTCTTTGCATTTCATGTGGTTTTACCTTGATTATGGGTGAAATGTTGACAGTGAAATAGGGTGTTAGCGACCGTCAACATCCGGCGGCTCCGAGTCCGTTCTGGTGAGTGTTGTGCATCAAAGGCAAAAAGGTCGAGTACCGCTGCTTCAGGGAGGCACGAAGGCTCAAGGACATCCTACATCAAGAGGATAATCTCACCGCAGCTAGCCGGCCGTGGAGGGAATGCTCGCGGCGGCGCCGTGGCCGTCCGCATGGAAGAACCAGGCCACGCCGGTGATTCCGGCAACGAGGGACTACACCACCGAGTTCAAGCGATGCGCAGGAAGGAGTAGAGGCTATCTGTGAGATGGAGAGGGTGGAGGTGAAACGGTGGCCGTGAATTTTGGTGGAAACCGGAGCTCGGCGGTAGCGGCGATGGAGAGAGAGAGAGAAAACGACGACCGCCAAGGGTTTATATAGAGCAACAACGGGTGTGCAGCGTGGCCGGGGCTCCTATGACCCCAACACGCCGGCGACAAGCAGCCGGCCAGCCCAGGTGGCACCGGCACGCGGCGCAGCATGCCTGCCGGCCCCTACGCGCGAGCAGAGGTAGGGAGGGGCGAGGCCCTATAGCTGCTCAGTGCTCCTACCCTAGTATTCCCCTCTTTAATTACCAAATTACTTCTTATTTTTCCTATGAAATCAAACATCCCCAAAAATTAAAGTTGTGGAGGATTTCACGATGAACAACTTTGCTTTTTGGGCTAGATTCAGATTTTGAAGAAATTTGAAATTATGAAAAAGGGGGTAAGAACTTAATTTGGATTTTATTTTAAATCCAAATAAATTCTCAAGATTTTTCTCAACGAGTAGGAAATATTCAAAAATAAAACTACTCTACTTGACAAGCCCTACAACTTTCACTAAAACAGTTTTGTTAGATTCTTGATAATTTTTGAAATAGCATTTCAAATTTGAATTTCAAAACACTGTTTTGGGTTTATTGAAATTTCACTTACTAACTCCGAAAATCTCCATAAACGAAAGTTGTTCCATTTTGGAAAGGCTAAAACTTTTATTAAGGAACTATCATCAAATTCTTGCTAGTTTTTAAATTTGTATTTCAAATTTAAACTTTAAAGCATAGATTCGGGTTTTATTTGAAATTCTTTTTGATACTTCAAAATTATCCAAAATAGAATTTGCTCAACTTTTAAAGATGTATGACTTTTATTTAAGGCCCAACATCTAATTTCTTTTATTTTAGGAATTAGGGTTTTAGAGTCCGATTCTAGGGTTTATAAATGAATTTCTTTTTAATTTCCAATTGGATTCAGATAAATACACACAAACAAGCATTTATATATTAAAAATACTCTAAGATACCTATGCACAATCATATGCATGAATAAAATTTATTTTTAGTTAATGCACACTAACAGGGTGAATGCGGAATGATTTGCATGCAATCATGATGACATGGCAGGTTTTAGTTACAGTAACACCAGGGGCCTTACAATATGCAAACAAGTTTGCCCCTCTTGATAGTACGACCATCTATCGAAGATCCAGTCAAGCACTTCTCTACTCAACCTTAGACCGGTGAAACGGAAACACCCTAGGTTATACGTTTGCCTTGCGCTTTCCATTCCGATAACCGTCTTCATCTCGTTCTCCATCTCCAACTCGATCGATGCCGGTGCAACACATGCACCAACACCTCATGAATGATATGATCCACTTCATATCATCATGGCTTTTGGTTCATCGATCCTCGACTTGCTTGCTCTTTACCGTTGCGTTGGTCCATCGGCGCCAAGCCATCACCCGACTTGCTCTTCACACTTGCAACCGGTCTTTCGACGCGAAGCCTTGTCTTGATCTTCTCCACCTAGCCACATGACTCCATGTCATGTCTCATGTGCATTAAGCTCCTCCATCATCATGTGTGAGCTAATCATCACTTTCAAGCCATTTCACCTCCATGGCATAGATAATCACACACATGTACCTGTGGACTAATCACCTGTGTAAACAATACTTAGACACATATTAGTCCACATAATTTGTCACTCAATTACCAAAACCAAACAAGGACCTTTCACAGGTCAGCTTAGTTTCTTAGCTCTGTTTCTGTTGAACTTAGTTATTTGGTCCTGAATCAAAATTTGTTAGAAAATTTGGCCCTTCCGTCCATCTATACCGTCAACCAGCTGAGGGGTCACTTGCTATAAGACCAAAATAGCCATGTATCCCCTTGTTGATGTCTTGGTAGTCTTCCTGTCCGTTTCGTCGAAGCGTAGTCGGAGTCACATGATTTTAGGCGGCTTCCATCCAAACCCTAGACACCGGCAATGGAGATGGATGACTCCAACGAGGTTCCGCTAGCGGATCCTACAGGGCCGACGCCGGATCCACCTCGTTCACGACACAACAGGGTGACTAAGCTGGTGTCGAGGTTGTTCGCACCTGCGCGAGGCAGGGCGACGAGCGGGCTAGGTGACAAGCGCGTGACCCAAGGCGCCGCGGGACTAGGCGGTGAGCGCGCGACCCAGGGCGCCACGGGGCAGGGTGGCAAGCTCGCGTCCCAGGGAAAACAGGACGGCTAATATGTTCTAACCCAGCTAAACCTCCAATCCAAACACATGCTTAGTGTCCAACCGAAAAAGGAATGGCTAATATATATTCTACTTATTGAACATGACGTGCTTTAAAAAATTATTAAATAGGAAAAATATTAAATAGATCGAAGGCGTCCTTGGGGTGATCTGGCGTGGATCTAACAACTTGCCCAACGAGACGATATGGCGATGGATTTTTCATTCACACATTGTGGCCGTTTCTCGTTTATTTACCATAAATTCTAATTATCTGTGTCCAGGATTATTGTTCAACAAGTACCGCAACGGCACCAGGAAAATGGTCCTGCTAATAAGTATTTCCCTATGTTCTAAATTATTATAAGACGTTTAAATAAAAGGCAATGTATATCTAGAAAAGTTAAAATGTCTTATGATTTAAAACAAACATATAGCATGGATGTACATAGTAGTGGCCTTATTGGGAGCCACAAAGGGAAATAACTATAGTGGGTAGATTTATTGGCCGTAGATCCATTGCTGACTCTATTCGTCTCCAAATCTGAATCCAACAATATTATAGCTATATATATCCAGATCCATACGTATATGTCTATATTGCACGTCTAGATACAATATTCCTACAAAACTTGCAAAGTTCTACAAAGTACAAATGCATGCTCCTCACTAAAAGAAAAATCCAAAGCATGCTTTGTTAAGAAGTATCCAACGTATTTTGACAATCCTTTGATCCTCTCGTTTCCTATCTCAAAAATCTATATTGAAGATATAATACAACTACCAGTGAATAGTGATCCAGAGATTTTCAGAGTAGGGAAAAGGGTCAAGGAAAAGCCAAGTGCGTTTGTGCGTTCCTTAGTGGCCACATATTTCACTCAAAATAGCGAGTGGTCCTTTTTTTTTTTTGTGGTTGCACTTTTACATCTCCACCATTACACTGCACATTGTGCACATCCTCAATAGACCGGCTGTTGACAAACAAAACCGATGATGATAGATCCTATAGATGAAGCAACCTGTTACACGAATCAAGAATCATGTACCACAGGCTCACAAAAACAAGAAATGAACTCTGAGATGCATCCTTGTCTTGCATCAGCATCCACGGGTAAGTGACAACAAAGCGGGAAGATTTCTTCTGATCAAGCGTTTTGGTTCACTTTTTTTTTTTTGTCCGCCCCTCCCCACACCTTCGGACTCTGCCCCGTGCGATCCATCACAAACCGGTTTTTTTGCCTCCCTCCCGTGTTCATCGAAAGCATCACAGTGAAGTGGCAGCACTGGTTTATTGATGACACTCTTATCATTGTCCATGCTAATGATGACGCTTTTACCTTTATCCATTCTCATGCTTGGATGAATGATAATTTATTGTCTGAGATATATGATAGGCACAAAGCTGTTAGGTTTAAAAGAAAGCAAATATTTCAACGCCTTGTTGTGCACTTCATTAACACAAACGATTACAACAGGGCATATCTACATTTGTTGCACACAAGGAATGATGGTGGGACATGCTAAGTTATGACAAGGAACCAAATAAGGTAAGGAAGATAAAAATAACGTTAATATTTTGCCAACGCTTGCTCTTGTAATTAAACTACCGGACCACTTCCTAGATCATGCACCCAGTGTTGTTTCCCTACCTACACCAGGGAAGGAACTTGAAATGTCCAGTTAGCTATTGCCCATCTATGCGGTCCCTACACTGCCATACCTTGGAACCAGCTATATAAATAGCCAACCCTGCATGGCTAGAGTATAGCGGGCAGACAGGGACCTTAGGTAGGTGAACTACATCCATGTCAAGGATGTGCTCTTTGAATAAATATTGTCACTGTTTGCTTACCTGTTATTTGATTGGACTGCTCATAGCTTCGGGTGCATGGTTGATTAGACTGCACCATATGTTCTCGGTTTTTGAGGTAAAAAGCCTGAAACCCAACCCGTTTGGACTTTAACCATGCATCAGTCAAGCAACTCCAAAAAAAAAAAGAGGGCATACAAAGTAAGAGAAGGCCCACCACATGGCACATGGTGCAATGTACTGCACTGACCATGCAAAGTAAGAGGAGACCCACAGCAGCAGACATCCTTGCTAGGGCCTTTTAAGCGCACCTCCATCACCTACCAGATGTGATGTTTTTTATTTTAACCCTTTTTTCAAAGGTATTTTTAAAACTAACATCGTCTAACTTTTATTTCTTAAACTAACCCTTTTGGCCGCTGTGAAACGGCACGACACGGTCAAAACACGCTGCCACGCCACATGCATCGGCGAGGCACGATGCGCCACCGTCGATAGCGTTTTTCATTGTAAAACCTTGCCACGCCATGGGGAATGGCGTGGCAGTACTGTAGCACCACACCACCTCCGATGGCGCGACAAGGCGAAATCTTTGAAAAATTATAGTTTTTTAATATGATCTCGGATGAAGATGATTTTTATATGAAAATTATAGCCCTCGATGAGATCTATAACTTTCTAATTTTTTAGTTTTCATTTAAGGCCATTAAGATGGTAAAAAAAGGTTTCAGCTGTACGTTAATCACGTGTCAAACAGAGATACATATTATATGAAAGTTCTAGTCCTTGATGAGATATACAACTTTCTAGGTTTGAGTTTTTTTTCATTTGAGATCGTTAAAATGGTCAAACAAATTAAAAAAAGTTTTAACAGTTCATTAATCGCGCGTACAAGCGCTTGTCATCTTGAAAAATCATATCTTTCTTATATGGTGTCAAATGAAAATACTTTTTATACGAAAGTTGTAGACCTTGATGGGATCTGCAACATTATAGTTTTGACTTTTTTTCATTTAAGATTATTAAGATGCTCAAGAAAAATAAAATAATGTTTCAGGCGCCACTTCATGATTTGGGGTTAAGCCCAAAAGAAAGAAGATAGATCTTTTTAATTGGAACAACCTTCATGTTAAAAGATTTTGAAGTTTCTAAACAAAATATTGTGCAAAACCCTAAATTTAAATGCAAAGTTTCAAATTCAAACCCTATTTTAAAAAATATTAAGAATTTGGAGATAAGTTTTAAATGAAAGTTGTAGATCTCATTATTTTGAGAAACTTTTATATTTGGAGATTCTGCAGTTGTTAAATAAAAATGTGAATTGCAAACCTCAATTCAAATGACCAATTTAGCCCCAATTCAAAATTTCAAAAACTAGATAGAATCTAAAAATAGTTTAAAAAGCAAAGTTGTAGAGCATACAATTTGGAACAACTTTTATTTTGGGACTTTTTCAATTTAGGAGAAATTTGGAGAAAATTAAAAGGTGACGTCACTGCTAGAGTAGAAATGCACTATCAGTGAACTCCATACAAAGATTAAAGACCTAAAACTGCATTTTCAAAATGCCATGCGTGTCAGGGCCCTTTAAATGCAGCCTCTTGGCTAGATAGGTTGGCAGTGGTTTGTGCTAGATTCACTTTCTGTGCATGCATGCATAGCTACATTTTTACCTGACTACATGCATTCATCCACACCATGACTCGACATGCACGCTTGAAGCTCCTATCTTTAGTGATGCTAGTGCAATACATGGACATATTTGACTTAATTAGCTGCTCTATTAATTCCATTAACCAGTCTGCTGTACTGAGTCGATGGAGTACCTGCTACGTTTAATTAGAAGTGCCATCCTCGGCTTCCTTAAAAATACCTTTAATGCATATTAATATTTAGGGTACATGATTAATATTAGTAGAGACATAGGAATCTAGGTTTAAATAAATCTATCCGGAGACGTAAGAGCATCATTATCATGGCCTGCTAGGAACACAACCTTGGAGCCTCTTCCATGTAAATTGAAGGCAAGACCAATAGCCATTTACATACCCTACAAATCGGCAAAGGCTGTACAGTAGGGGCATCATATTACCTAGCACGAAAAGTGTTAATCTCTGGAAGGTCAATGTTTATGTACCATTTGCTGGCATCACCGGTCACACATGTGGTGTTATCTACATTGGCAATGGGTTGAACAGCTTATAATAGCAGCTACGTGTAACACACAGGGTAGAGGAAAACGACACGATGAGCAACACACACCTAAGCATTGCTTCACTTGCACCCCAACAAAAGCAATCACAACAGGTTCATCGTTATCAACCGTTTCAATAAGGAACTGGTCCTTAAAAGACATTGTATGCTCACCCCACAAAGTAATTTGCAGAACACGATCACTGCAAGAGTGGGCACAATAAGTATATAGAAATCTAGGAAAACCATAAACTGCTAGGGAACCAACCTTAGATCACATAGCTCCAGCACCCTACTCGCACACACACACCATTTAGGCTGCTGGATCGCATGACCAGATGAATGACTTTCAGCTGTCCGATAACATCTGTTCGAAATCCAAACAGCATGTCACCTGATAAGTCAATCCGTGAAGCCAGGATAAGGCAACCTGAACAGCAAACACAAGGATAGTGCATACCTAATAGGCCTTGTTCGGTCTGCCGCCTGTAGCTTAAAAAGGCCATGAAATTAAAACATAGAGGGGAAGCTAGGTAGCCAAATCCTTAGAAATCTCTTCTATGACAGTCCACGGTGTAAAATAGATCGTGTGTGGGTTTGGCACAGGTTATACTTCCTTGGAAGTCTGCTAACTTGGAATTTTCTAATCATATAGGAGTGGTTTTCCACCAAAGAGTCAGCAAATTTGCTAAGATCTTTGTGGGCGATGCAAGTCGTAATACCCACACTCTGATGTAGAGTCTCAGATTGCACAACCGTTGGTAAAGGGAAATAGCATCTATCTGTAAGTAGCAAGGGCCATACCTCTTCATCAACTAGAACAAGCTCCATGCCAGTTACACCCTTCCCCTTAGGAGTCCAAGATAGCTTCCACATCCTGGCAACTCTGATCTTGATGCTCCAATTGTGCCTTGCTGGACTAATTTGTGATAGCAAGGTGTTGTCCATCTGTTGAGACACAACAATAGGAGAAGAAGAAGCATGTCAAATAGAGCAATGTAATATAGGTAACTTTAAGACACCATAGGCTGCAAATGTGTGGGCACAAAATGCATAGTCAAAAAATATTTACCAGAGAACCCGAAGCACTTCTTTGTAAACAATGTTTTCAGTGATGTTGGAGCCCAGTTCTGTACCATCATCAATCAAAACACTGAGTCCATTTCTAGAGGTAACACGTGATATAAGCAACATATAGATGGACACGGAGAAAAAACTGGGCGCGGCATCTATAGGCCAACATTATGCAAAGTTTTTCCTTGGCTCTTATTTATAGTCATTGCAGTAGCACAATCTTACCAAGAACTGGCGTCTACTAAGAATAAATGGCCATTTTGTGCTTGACACATGCAAGGAAATTCTAGGAAGAAGGACCTTATCGCCAATGTTAGAGCCTAGCTATTATCTGATCCTCCAAAACACGGTCTCCTAGTTGTGTTATTATAAGTCGTGTACCATTGCAGAGGCCTAGCACTTTGGTTTAAAATACGCAACAGCACTACAGGTGAACCAACCTTAAGAATGAGTTTGTGAGGGGGGATACCTTTGAACTATAGGGAGTTCAGGAATTCAACAAGGGTAAAGTAGGTCAGAGTTACCATGGTCCTTCAAGGTTTCAACCAACGAATCAGAACTAAGGTATACCTTTTCATGTCCTGGGTTAAAGAAAGAACGCGGATATTAATCTCATCAATGGTATCATTTTTGGGAGCAATGATAGCCCGTTCCCTTCGGTAGTTTGGATCTGAGTAGGATGTTTCTAAGCTAGGATATGTAGATCTTATGATATCATCAATAGGGGAACCGAGTCTTGGAACCAAGATGTCATGGGGTATCTCAACCAACTCAGAGTCTCCATCATTTGTATGAGTACTACTGGGACCTGCAGCAGTGCCATCACCAATACTTAACACCTAATCATTAAATGCTTTCACCTCATCAGTTGGCAAACCACTGCTGGCCATCCCAAGTAAGCCCATATTGACTATTAGCTTTAAAATCTTGACATGGTTCCATAGGTAAGAATATAGATGCATCAACGGTGTCTAATCTACTGCCGCCCTCAACCACAGGCAATACTTGGTGGAAATATCCACCAAGCACCATGGTCTCTCCACCAAACAGTCTAAAGGCACGAAGAGTCTATTTCTCCGAGAATGTCACGCATACTACGATCTAAAGGTTCGAAGCAATGTCGGTGACTCACGCCTCATCCCATATGATCAGAGCCGCACAGATTCATTTTTACTGTGCATTCACAAAAAAATAAATTTTATCTCTACATGTGATTGTGCATAGGTGCTTTGAGTGAATTTACGATTTAAATGCTTGTTTGCGTGTATATCTCTAAACCTATTGAAAATGAAAAGAAGATTAATTTATAAACCCTAAATTGAAACCCAAAACTCTAATTGAAAAACTAAAAAGAACTAGAGGTTGGGCCTTAAACAAAAGTTATAAATCTTCAAAAATTGAGCAACTTATATTTTGGAAAATTTTGAAGTTGTTAAAAAGAATTTCAAATAAAACCCAATCTATGCTTTAAAGTTTAAATTTGAAAATACAAATTCAAAAACTAGCAAGAATCTGATGATGGTCCCTTAAAAAAAATTTTAGCCCTTTAAAAATGAAACAACTTTTATTTTTGAAGATTTTGAAGTTAGGCAGTGGAAATTCGAATTAAACTCAAATTAATGTTTTAAAATTTAAATTTGAAATGCTATTTCAAAAATTATCAAGAATCTGATAAAACTATTTTAATGAAAGTTTTAGGGCTTGACAAATAGAACAACTTTTGTTTTTGTAGATTTTCAACTTATTGTCACACCCAATTTTAAGGATAAAATTGAATGCATAACCTTATGTGCGCCCCAGGATCAGTCACACACATAAGCCGACAAATACAAGGTAATATCAAAAGACAATGATCAAATACACAACGTAGTAATAATTAAAATAGAACCTTTAAGAAGCAAACAGCGGAAAGACACTCTGATCTTCGCGTGTAGACGCCAACTCCACAGGGACACCACTGACTGGTTGACCACAAGCCTAAACTTCTCCTGAGGTGTGGGGGAAATAGCAAGAGTGAGTCCATGTCGAACTCAGCAAATATAACATGGGGTTTATGAGGCTCAAAAAGGATAGACACGGGTTTACAGCGGTTTGCTTTTAATTAAACATCTTTTATGCAATTGGATAGCAACAAGTTGAATAAGCCCATAATTCATGATCAAAAGTAAACATAATTAATGAATTGCATCAATCAATTAGCAACAAGTCAACATCACCCAAAAAGATAACTACTCCGTGAGTTTTCCAGGCCACTCGTGACCGTGAGCGCGGCTAGTATACCAGTTTTACACTCTGCAGAGGTTGTGCACTTTCACTATGAGCCGTGATTCCCATTTGCTCGGGGTAGCTAGCCCCATAACACTACCAAGGTGAGCGAGCAGGGTTTCACTATGAAGCCTTTCAAAGGTTCGTCTAACATGTTAGGGCCGCGAGGTTTCCTCGGCAAGCAGATGTAGAGCCCCCCTTCCATATAGCACAAGGTCACGCAGGTTATACACATATGGACAGAGGCCGCACTATACCCGAGTCGTCTAAGCCCCTCTTGCGCCTTTCGGTAACCTCTAACAAGCTAGAAAAGGTCCTCATACTGAGCTAAAACCAGAGCCATATAGCCCTCATAGTTGCACTGTAAGTCCCAGCTTTTGCTGACAGATCATTACCAAGGGGGAAAGGATATGGAGCATCACAAAACTATGCTCGAATCCCCTAGTTCCATGTTGCTAAAAAGACATCTTTCAATGTTATTGCATATTCAATTAATCAAGTTTACATGATCATGATTCCAATAGCGCGCTAGCATCAACTACCCAATGCATAAATCCCATAGGTGATCAAGGAACAAGATAACAATTCTAGGTAGAAACTATGGTTAACAAGGTAGACACATGCACATGAAATTAATTATTGCGGTGAATAGGATAACAAGGAAGATCCCATGCTATACTTGCCTTGATCAAAGTGCTCTGGAGAACTTGGATCCTCAACGTACTCTTGATCACCTACGTATTGCTCACCGTCTGAACTCGATCATAAAATCACCACACAATCATCGAGGCAATCATACACGAAGCAAACAAGATCTATATTAGAAACAGTACACCAACAGTGGAAAAACAGATTGAAAAGTGTATAAAAATAATCTATGCGTCGCTACGATTCCAACGATATAAAGATCACGAAAATCGGAATTCAAACGGAGAAGTTATGAAATAAACAAGTTTTACTTTAATAAAATAATAGATTAAATCTAATCTCAAATTTTAAAAGTTGAAAACATGAGTATCAGTAGCATCATTAGATAGATTACGAAATTATGAATCTAACGAGACTTGAACGGATCAAATCGGAGCTAAAACGAATAAAATATGGCCGAAATAAACTGAGTGGCAAATCTGTAAATATTGAAAACGTCTTTTGAATTAAAACCGAGGAAATACATTCTCTAAATAGGAAAGCGTAATCTGAGAAATACGCCAAAGGACCGCGGGTTAGAACATTAAAAAGCTCAGGGGCTCTTTTGCAAAAGTGCCGGCGAAAGGGTATTTCTTCACTGTGAGCCGTTGGATCGGCCGTGGACGGCGCAGGTAGCTCGGGGGAAAGAGGAGCGGCTCTGGTCGCCGGAGTCGGGCGGCGCCCGGCCGATTCCTCGCCGGCAAGATGGCCGGAGACATCGTTTTCGGCGCTAGGAAGCTCGGCACACCTCGGGATCTGGTCGGGAAGCAAGAGGAGCTCAAGCCAAACCTATCTATGGTTTCGGTTGCCCCAGAGGTAGCTCGGGGAGGATGCGGCGAGCTAGGTGGCGGAACTATGGCGGCGGCGAAGCTCGGCATCATGGCTATAGTGCACAAAACCGAGGGAGAAGGGGTCGGGAAGGTCCCTGACCTTGCTGCGAAGCTTGGAGAACAACCAATTTCGACGGAGAAGTCCTCCCGAGGAGAAATCGACTGCGGCGGCGGAGCTCGAGGCGACGGCGGAGCAAGATCGGAGGGCGTGGCTTGCTCGGGAACTTGTGGGGAGGGACGGCAGGGCTCAGCCGACCTATATAGGGGCGCGAGGGAGGCGTAGGAGATCCGGACTCGTCCGAGGATCCCGGCGGCGGAAAGCTTCGAGCAGCGGCGGCTCTGTTCGCGCGAGGGCAGGAGGAGGCAATGCCGCTAGGGCTGGTTGGCGGCAAATAGGGGCCCGCCTGGACTTATATAGTCCCGAGGCGATGGGGATAGGGGAGTTGAGTTCGCCTCGGATATAGGAGATCGAATCGAGGGCGGCGAGCGACGAACTCGCTCTGTTCGTTCTCGCATCGGACTCTCGGCGAGCAGCAGAGGGAAATAGGGGAGGGGCTGTCCTGTGGGTCCCACTGGTCGGTAGCACCGAGCGCTGGGGTCGGCTGGCAGTCACGGCAGAGGGATGCTCCGCGCGCGCGTGCTCGGTCGCGGCGTGGCTCTCTGCTTTGGGCGCCCCGGGGAGAAGAAAGGAAGGAGGAGAAGAGGGACTGCCCTGTGGGGCCCGCCTGTCATCCAAAGATGGGAAGAGGAGGCGCTCAGCTTGCTGCACCGGCTGGCTGGCTAGTTAGCTGGGCCTCGGCCCAAGTTAGCAGGGGAGGGGGCAGGCCAAAAGGAAGAGGAGGACTGGGCCCTCGGGCCAAAATCAGAGAGGGGAGGGTTTTTCCTTTTTTCCCTTTTCTATTTTCTAATTTCATTTTCCAAAAGGATTTTCAAATTGGGTTTTGAAATATTTGAAAAAAATTCAAATAAGCTACAACAGTACAAAGAAAAAATGCTCCAGCATGAATGCATCATACATGTGTATGACCTAGGTTTGATTTTTTTTATTTGAGAAAAATTATTATTTCCCTATATTGGAATGATCAACTAATTGCATAATTAAATAAATTCCCACTATTTAAAAGAATGCAATTTTTCGGGTGTTACACTTATTGAGAAAAATCTTGAGAATTTGACTGAATTTGAAATGAGGATTCAAAACCCATTTTACCCCTTTTTGAATTATTCAAAATCCACTCAAAATTTGAATGTGGTTCAAAAACTAAAATTATTCAGCACAAGATTGTCTACAACTCATATTAGGAAAATTTTTCAGGTTTATACACAATTAAAAGTAATTGTGCCAAAAGTCAAAAAGGGGAAGGGCCCTGCTACAGTGTAGTACAGGGACCCCCCCCCCCTTGCTCTGCCTGCGCTGGCACGCGCGTGCCGCGCCGCGCGCCGGTGGCATCTGGGACCGGCCGGCCGCGTGTCGCCGGTGACGCCAGGTCCGTGGGGGCCCTCCACGGTGCACCTCTCTCCTCTGCTCTATTTAAAGCCCAAGACCGTCGTTTTTCTCCCTCCTCTCCTCCATGTCCGCCACCGACGAGCTGTCTGTCCGGCCCAAAATTCATCTTCGATGTTCCATCTCTGCCCGTGCCACCTTACCAGTAGCTTCGCCGTCCTCTTGCGCGTTCCCGCGTTCTATTGTCGCCAAAATCACCTATGACGCCGCCGTCTTCCCCGCTGCCGGCAGAAAATCCGCCGAGCTCGGGTTCAACGTCGTCGGCTCGGTCTGGTGATTCAGTGGCTCAACTGAAGGTAGTTCAGAGTTTTCCGTGAGGTGGTATTGCTTATGCGCTTGATGGTTGCCCGTATGACCCACAGGTTTCACCGGAACGCCGCCCTCGCCGCCGTGGTCGCTGTCCGCGACGACGAAACACTTCTAGCCCTCCTTCGTCCTAACCAGGGTGCGCAGCACACTCTGGTAAGCCCCTTGGATTCTTCCCGCACCCCGCCCAAACTCTACCATAACTGGGTCGCCGGAACGCGGCGGTGCCGATGTGCCGGACGCCTCTGAGCCGCCATAGCCACCACCGCATGCTCAGCTGTGTGCTTGACGTCGAGAGGAGCTCATGGGTAGATTCAGCATCGCCTGAGCGCCTCCGTAGTGTCCTTGTCCTTTCTGGAGCATCACCGGTGGCAGGTCGCCGCGGCAGAGCCGCCGTGCGCGCACGAGGCGCCTGCGCAGGGTAATCGGAGGGGGAGGGGCAGCTGAGGCCACTTTGGGCCGCTCAATAGGCCAGCTGGGCCGGCCCAGTAGCGCGAGCGCGCTGAGAGCAAGAGGAAGGGAGAGCCGGGCCTGGCTGGGCCGAGTAGGCCGGCCTGTGTAGTTGCCCGCGTGCATTTAATTGAGTTTTCCAATTTCTTAAGTGTGAATAGTAATGCATTTTGTTATTTTCCTTAGAATAATTTCAGAGCTCTAAAAATCATGAAAATAAGTATGTGATCTCCCTGTGATGTTCTGAATTTAGGAAAAATATGAATATACATTTTCAGTAATTTTGCTAGGTATTAAAATGTGCCTTTTACTTAATAAATGGAAAATTAATGATTTTTATAGAATAATTTATTAATCCAAAAATTATGAAATTTGTTTAGTCACTATTTTAGGGTAGGAACTACCTGTTGAAAATGTTTGTGCTTCATTGGAAGTATTTTACTTGTGTATTAATTAATGCTCTATTAAGTGATTAATAAAATAAATAGAAAAATCTAATAGCTTGGGTTTTGTGTGACTTTGGTACTGTGTGTTAACCTTAGGTCGTTATCATGTGTTGACCTTTGGTACCTTACTAACTTGTTTAAGTTCATGCTAATCTTGTTGATTAAGATGTTTAAATGTTACTTCTATTAAAATAGATAAATTGTTAAGTAAAAACATTAGTAGTTTATATTATACACATAGGATAATAGGATTATATGAATCACTTAAGTGAGTACTGGCCATTATTATAGGAGAGCTAGTTTAGCTTTCAACAGCTGTTAAAATGATTAATTAACCAAAGGAGTTAATACTCGATAGTAATTAGTTTCGTCGGCTTGCAACTTTATCGTGAAGGAAAGTTGTACTCAACTTTTTACTTAAGTTTACTTTCTATTAATCCACGAATTCTTACATCTCGTGCATCATGACATACATATCATCATATTAAGTCTGCATTGTTATTTCGTTTAGTGAACGCGCGGTAATTATTATCGGAAGTAAGTCCCGAGTAAGGTCTTTACTCGGTGGATGTAGATCTTTCTTGGTGATTGACTTCAGGGTTGTATCTACTCCAACCAACAGGCAAGCTCCGGTGCATTCAGTCCTTTTTCCTTGTGATTTACAAAACATTTATAACATGAGTTAATCTTCTGCATTAAGTTATAGGAGTTGAGTGATAACCAAATTGATGCATTACCATCCTTGACCACTTGAATATAATCCTTGAAACCTGATTTCAAATAAAATGTTTGAAAATGCTTAGTCCTTGCTTGAATAATTTAGATTTGCACAAAATGCTATTTTTAAGCTATTGTGATATAATATTGATTAATTCATAAAAAAGGGAATTGATGATATCCTTGTTCGGTGGCTGTGCACCTGATCAGTCCATAGTCACCGACGGGAAGGGATTTTCTGTTCGGTGGTCATGTACTTGGGTTAGAGTCTCAATGCATCGTCATCGACGGAAAAGGGATTTGAAAACCGAAGGAACATTTGTACTTGGGTTGGAGTCCCAATGCATTGTCGCCGACGGAAAAAGAAAGTAGGGACCATTCGTTGTCAGCTTGCTGTGATCGAGACTTTGCAACTAGCCACATACTCCGGGAAGCCCTATCTCCGGTAGCTCCATTGCTTGAACCGACGATCACGCACTGCGAGTGGAGAAGATGGCGAGAGTAGCATGTACCCTCATGGGTTAGAGTCCCGGACTGGAGGTGTAGTGTACTCTCGGGTGGCACAGGACCGGTTCAGGGATGGAAAAGCCGTGGTAGACGGGGTTGGTATATGCAAGCTTAGGTGCTACATATGCAGTGTGGTTTGGGATCCCCAGCTTGGGTACTAATCGATTCGAATCGTCGTTGCTCCTATGTTATGGAGACTTGATCCTCACACCTACATCGAAGAGTAGTTCAAAACTAGGATGTTTTTGAGAATGACTAAGTAATTGAATTGAAGGATACATGTGAAATAACTGAGATCTATGATTCTTGATTAAAATAATATTGAGTTAAAATATTGAAAGTAGGATTCAAGTTTAGTATTGCTTTTTCGCAAAATACTTTGACTCTTGCTAAAGCCTTACCTTGACTCCCCTCAGCCTGCATTCCTAAGTCTCATCTTTTTCTTAGTCGGGTAAGTCTGGCGGAGTACGCCATGTACTCAGGATTTGTTAACCCCTGTTGCAGGTAAGTCGAGCGCACCAATCTAAGTGGGACCGTGCCGGTTGACTGGACTGTGCATGGAAGAAGATGTTTATATGATATAACCTTTGGGCAGGGTGTCTAGTTGTACTGCTACTCCACTACTGAAACTCTGGTTCGAAATAATGTAATTTATATTTATAAGTCTGTGGTTATGTAATACTTCCGCACTCTATACTCTGATTTAAATAATTTTGTGTAAACTGTTGTAATACACTGCAAGGTCTTTACAATGAGATCCTCGAGGTGAATCAGGGTTTCCAAGGAAACCCGACAGGCCACCTAGGTTGCGGGAAACTCGTGCACAGTAACCGGAGGTCCTTAGGGACGATGATGGTGCACGTGGGCCCGGTGATTTAGGCAGTTCTGTCACAGTCAATGACTATAGGAATTTTAAACTAGGAATGCGCAGTGCGACCTCCAGGTAGCAATAGGGATGCAACTCCAGACGAGGCCACAGCAAGGACGACAAGCTTCTTGGATATAGACGCGAAATAATTGTATTCCAAAGGAACGTCTTGCCAATGCCACTGCATCCATATACAAAAAAAACATTGGCCTGAGTTACCATAGACGGACTGTGTGACAACATCATAAATTTCTTTTTGTTCAACATTCAACTGCCTAATGAGGGTATCATGGACACGCACGAGGTCATCACAGTCATAGGCTAGCTCCACAGATAGCAACCAATTTTTAACTTTGTTACGTATGCTTCGATTAGGCTCCGGTAAACCGTAGTTAGTCATTAAACCACCATTTTTTATAAACACGTTTTCAAGTTCAAGCAAAACATAATTTCTGACATGATCCTCTATAACTCTATAGAAAGGTAATTGCACCAACTTTCTGATGTTGTAAAGTATGTCATCAGTAAAATATTGGTAGAAATTCATTGAAGAGGGAGGCTGCATCACAAACAGAGCAAACAAGTATAATAGTAACAAGCAATTGCCGCATTTGGGCAGCCGATCCCCACATAGACGCTTCCCTAAGGGCCTCACGCTACTCGCTATCATCGCCAAGAAGACCCATAGCTTGGCACGCATCCTTAAATGTTGGATACAGTGCACCACTAATAGTTTGGAGGTCTTCATATGAAGTAGCACCCTTGGCAACATTAAGGAGCATAGGAAGGTAATAAAGCTCACCACAACTAGGATTGATGTATATAGCCCTCCCAATTTTTGTAGGCCCCTTATGTGGGCACCATTCCTTGTACTTCTTATTCCAGACCCACTTTGTTGGGAATTCTATATATGTTAGCTCTCGAGCGCATGGGAACTTCCTATTAGCAGAAAAGCATTCAGTCAGCGTTGTCTACATTTAGCGGTCATCATATACAATAGCAGACAAGGGTTGGTTAGTTGGATACACAACGTTATTCATGAAAGGGAGATGCACAGCCAACCTCTCCATTATAGGAATATTGAATTCAAACAAGCGCCAGGTAGCTTCATGCAAAGATAAATAACGGCAATCAATGCACTCACAAACCTCATCCACGTCCTCAGTCTGCCTCTGGGAATCTAATGGCTAGGCATCAAGGTTGCTACCACCAATGGCAGTTTGTGAACTGACCCTAGGAACGTCAGGTGCACATGTTTCAATGACTGCCTTAGCAAGGTCCGAGCCTTTTGTAATATATTTAAACAGGAACTTGATAAGATGTGTTTTGTTACACCACTCAACGTTTATGTGTGCTCTAAACCTTTTTAGCAGTGTCATATTGTATGGTACAACCCATCTGTTATCAAGTTTAACACCGCATCGCTCAACAAAGTACCCAGTGTCAGGACGCCGCCTATATTGCACAAAGCCATCTTCACCAACAATTGTGTTTGGTTCAGTGCTCTTTGGGAAGAACTTTGAGCACTTGTTATTTTTCATGGATGGGCAATTCTGGTGCAGCTGACCACAAGGGCCGTGCACCATGAATTCATCGACAAGGTTGTATGCCTGTATCCTAGCGGATCAGTTGATTTATTCAGTACCTCTGCACATATTATTGAGTTAATAAAAGAAGGATGAGGGTCTTTAGTGTCACCTTCAAGCTAGACCAGAATATGAACGTGGGGTAGTCCATTCTTCTGAAACTCCACGGTGTAGAGTACAGAAGCAGAAAATCAAAGCACCAGTATTAGGAAGCTAACTGGTAGGCAAACAATTCGCAAACCAGCACAGTGTCCACAAGCACGCCCCTAACTGGATGGTAAGGAATAATACAAGTGATCAACTCTAGGCAAACCATCCACCCACTGGTTTGGCCTGTTAATTTCGTTATGCATTGAACAACCACTAAGTGCCTAGAAAAGCTAATTTTCCAAATAAACAACAAAGTGACGGAGGTTGAAAATTGATGGTTATATCTGCACCTGCCTTCCAAAAATAAGTTCCTTTCTCTAACCCAGAAACAAGCTCGTCCACCTTTAACGTGAAAACCCGACTAACTCTATTAGGTCTACAATCAGGCCTTTGCCCTGGAACAAATGTAAGGGCATCAGCTATTTCCTACCACTTTGGATTACATCTAAAAGTAATAAACATATTTGGAGGGTCATACGATCGACAGATGGCCATTGCATCTTGTTAATTCTGGACCAGGTACCGTTTACTCCCTATAAAGCTAGCAGGCAAAATAACCTTTTTACCTATGCCACTACCATCAACATTGCCCTTGCGAAGGGCATCCTCAAGACCCTTGCACACCTCGGACCTCAGGTTCGTATTGCTTTTAACTATAAACCTAAGTCTATTCTCCTCCATGGATGCAAAGGCATCAACAATATAGTGCTGCAATAGTCGGTCCCCACATATCAACGTGGTTGCCTCACATCTACGCTGCTGCAATTTGTAAGCATAGTACTCAAGCATCGTGACCTCACCCCTAAGTCCAACCTTCAACGTTGCTATCCTATTGTACCTAATTCCTAGTTTGAAACCATGATCCCCATGAAGGAACAAGACTTGGGTATTGTAAGGCCATATAATTTGCATGTAGGTTGCTAATTCGTCTCAGTCCACCACCCCTATCCTGAATGATTATATATGGACTCTTCTTTTCCTCAGAGAAGTCCCTGACTATCAAAGCAGCTATCTCGAAACCTAACGGTGAACTATATTGTGGGGTGCTCTTGGACCTATCGTGCAACAGCCTAAGACATAAAGGCTAGGAATGGCTCTGTATCAGTAGGTCTCTAGCTGCCCTAAATGATTTTACCAAGTCATTTGATTCATCAAACATTTTTACCAAGCCTTCAACTATCTGTTTGTCAACCTGGTTACCATCGTTGCATTCCCCGTGTCTATCAAAAATCGATATTCAATTTTGAACTTTGTTTTCAGTGTCAAAAATATAGATCTATGCATAAACTGGGGGAGTACCCTCGTCCGGCAACAAAGATCCAATCCTATGGTGCACCTAGCCATTAATTTTAAACACATATGGTCTGGATCCCTTGTTTACACCTGTGTCAATCTTAACACCAAGTGACGTGAATGCAATCATAGAGTTGTATGAACGAATAGATTTAATAAATTATTTGGATAAAACATCACCATTTGGATTCAAGAGACCATCTAGAAATGGAGGAGGGTCTTTCTGGAAGGGTAAACTGACCTTCCCTCCCTTGCAGCAAAGATGAAAACGAATAGCGTCTTTGTCACCTCGACATGATCTTTTCACACACTCTTCGTACCAAAACAGCACACGACAGTGCTGGCACTCATGGGCTGGAGGCCTGTAATATGAAGTTTCAGTGGAAAGGCGATCTGCAGAAGGCACAAAACATCAGGGCAGCGCAGGAATGAATCTTGTGATGGAAGGGAATGCCCATTAAATAGGACATATGTTGCCACCTGCTTGTTCTTGAGCCCCACCACAACTGTCTGCATATAAAATCAAAAACTGCACGCTAACATAGAGGCGAAAACAACGCAACACGTATGCGTGGGCACGCACACACCTCAACACAAACAAGGAAGCACACAACTAACCTTCTTTCCTTAGCTGCCTTTTAGATCTCCGACGCTGCTGCCTCTCACGGACCGTCCCTTCACCAATAGCTAAAGCTGGAGGCCAAAAAGTAATAAAGAAAGATAGCCCGAGGCATGGTTATTTAATTAGGGATGGGAACAGCCTGACTGAAAGGCGAATGGTAAACAACTAAAAAGAGAGATCACGTGTCCCTTATACTAGGAAGAAAATGGGCTACCATGAGCACTATACATAAAATGAAGAAAAGGGTACTAGGACAAATTGATACCTAGAAATGAAGCGGCACCCTTCCCACGATGCCTCTTCTCTAGCCTACCAGAGGAAGTACCTTCCATGTTCCATCAAAGCGTCCCCATATACGGTGGAAAACCAAAAAAATTACATATGTATGGCTACTAAGCGGATGGAAGGAAGGTTAGAGGACGAACGAGAACAAAATGAAAAGGGAAAAAGGAAACACAATAACAGTGTATAAAAAAAAGGCCTACAAGTGCCATTTCATAGGATCAAAATTATTGGGTAGCACCAACACACACGAACCACATATGGGGCCATGGTCTCAATAGGCGTATACGCTGTTAGGTTCGTAAGCACATAGTAACCAAGTTAGCCCAAATGTAAATTTGCCTCCAGCCACTCGCTACATCCATAAGTAAGAGTTTATTTATAAAATCTTTCATTTGGATAGGTGCAAAGCACGGGCCCAATGTGAAGAGCTGACTGTGATGTGTTCTTTCGACGCTACTACTCGTGCGTGGAAAATGCCATTGCACCCGTGGTGGTTGTGTGAGCGTGACAAGGGAAGAAGCAATAACACAAGCTGGTTTTGGGATGGACCATATGCAGTAGTACTGAAACCGCTTGCAAGCAATAGGAGGAGGGTAATAAAGCAATGGCTGGCAAGCCACCTGCTTATATAGGCAAGAGGTGTAAATGAGGGGAAGCATCGGCACCTCTGGCACCACAGGATGCAAGGAACCCACTAAGAGCAAGTATTATGGCTGGCTGAATCCGAGCTAGCGGGGAGAGAGAGAGAGTAAAGGAGAGCGTGCAGAGTGGGCGTCTCGCAAAACACCGACTTGAAGCGGGCGGATACGTGCGAGCTATGCTCCCATTCGCTGCTCTACTGCTACGCTCACTCAACATTGGCTGCATATGATGCTACAGAGCTACAGTTACCACTGCCTGCATTAATTAGAAGCCACGCTGGAGTTTATTTCGCTGGCGAGTAGGCGTATCCATTATCCTTGCTCTAATAGTAATGGGGCCTAACCTATGGAGTGCATTATCACACACCTGCATGGCTATGTAAGGACACAAGATAATAATTCATCCGCCATGCATAGGTTGTCTCGTATTCCTCGCTCGTCCATTTGACTATCCACCTGCTCCATGGATGGCTATTTAATTTTCTACCTACACATGGCTTGCAAATTCTTATCGCAGTAATTTTTCTATATGTAAAGGACTCATACAATTTATCCGCAATACACCGTCTGTCTTGGCTTGCTCCCGTGTTCATTTACCTATCACCAAAGCCGCACTTTATATGCATGCATGGAAGAACAACACGGTGATTTATCTCTCTTGTTCATTTACCTACCCTCCTGCTGCATGTATGCTTATTTAATTGTTCACCTATTCATATTCATCTACCCGTCCATTTACTTATTAGCTGCGTCATTCAATGCACCAAGGACGTGTTTGGTTGCTTGGATATGACTCGACCAGGCTCTTGCGATGCAGGCTTTAACTGATTGGTTGCCTGGATGATTGGCTAGGCCTGGCTCAACCGGTGCAAAACTGTCTCTTCAGCCTGGCCCCCAAGAAACGAAATGGCAACTCGTTTCTCGCGAGCCTGGCCGGTGCCATGCAGCGTAGGCATACTCCGTGGCTCTGCTCGGTCACATGCATGCAGGCTGTTAGCACCGAGTCAGCCAACCAATCGAAATCTGCAACTAGCCATGTTCTCTGGATACAGCCAACCAATCAAACGGTGATTGCACATACAGGACCTGACTGCTCAGGGCCTGGCTCTAGGATACGAACCAGGTTACTCTGAAACGAGAACCAAACGCACCCCAAAATAACATGCATGGATGCAAGGACACCAATGTCCCACTGCAGTTGCATGCATGGAAGGGCAGCAGGGTGATTCTTATACGCGTTATGCGGCCAGCAGGATTCGAACCCATGACCTCTCCCTCGCGCGATACCAACTTTACAACTCCACCACACCATTACCAGTGTGTTTGGTTCCCCACATATTATAATGTATAATGAAAAATTGACTATTTAAGGTCTTAAACGAATTTAAATGAAAATATTGTCAACTACAAAGTTGCATAACTTTTCAAGATCTACAAATTTTGTGCTGGAAGTTTCTTCATTCGAGGTCGTTTACAAAATTTGAATTTCAAAGTCAACAAATTCGAACGTATTTTTCGCTGACAAGATTATTTCAAATGAAAAGGTTGTCAACTATAAATTTTCATAACTTTTCAAGAACTACAACTTTTATTTTGATAGTTTTTCATACGAGGGACATTTAAAAAACTAAAAAAAATATTTTCAGATTATTTACGAGCGGTTTTCTTAAGAAACCGCTAGTTACAAATTGATTTTTACCGGTGGTTTTCTTAAGTAACTGTCAGTAGAAGTTCGTTTGATTTCTACTGACGAGCGTAAAGTGAAACCGTCTGTAAAAAAAATCGTAGCGTCGAGACAAATCATCTCTGTAGCAGTAGGACGTCCAGGCGTGGCTGCGCAACGTTGAGACAGGCGAGTTCACAAGTGACGTGATCACCCTGAGGCTGGCTTACGAGGCCAATCATCTGCGCCGCAAGTACCTCGCCGCGTCGACATACGTGAGGCTGATGGTCGTGCTCAAACACTCTAGGGAAAGCCGTCGATGCCGCATGGCACGTGCCATCTCGACAGACGTGCGCGTAATTCTTCAAGGTCCAGATACTGGACCACGACAAAGGCCCATGGGAGGAGGCGGCAGACATTGGCGACGCCGCAATCTTCATCGGGCGTCAAGGGATCGTTGTGCTGTGCCTGTTGACAAGGGGAGCACCAGGACATCACGTCCGGCTGTGTCTACCTCACTGACGACGATGTAGGGGGTGCCTGCCTCCTGTGATTCCGATGATGACACCGAGCTCATAGACGAGCTCGGGGACATTGGCGTGTGTAGCCTAAAGGCCGCCAGGGTAGAAGATAGGAGCGTTCAGCAAGCATCGGTTGTGGCTACCAAACGGATCTAAAATGAAAAGAAAAAAATAAAGGGTACCGTCTCGCCCCGGATGTCCAGACAGCGACGTTCGTCTGGACGCCTGTCTGTCTGTCACCGCCAGGTATCACTCAAATAAATACGTGTCATGATTTTTAAAATTAAAAAAGTTACAGCTCCTAAACCAATTATCAAAATTAAAATCCGATTGCACCATCATGTTTCTTATAATTAATTCTTCAAAACAAGATCCCACATAGATATATTTTGATAATTTTTTTTACAATATATGTAACAGCTTTGCAACATCGATACAAAACACCTGCAATATAATTTTAAAACTAATGAAATACTAGATATATGCTTTTGCAACATGCATGTTTCACCCCTTGTTCCAGACAAAGCTGAGCAGAGGAGCGAAATGGTCGATCCTATTATCCGGCAACAGAGGATGTAGACGATGGCTGGTTGAAGGTTACTGCCGGGCGTACCAGATCCGAAGCTACCGAGGATGGAGAATGGCCGCTATGAAGCACAGGAGGAGGCAAGTAAAGATGACCACGCGGGCATAGGGATGATTACAGTTGATGGAAAGATGCGAGGTCGCGCCGGCTGAGGCGGAGAACGATCACCGCTAGTGGCGAGCCTCCCAATCCAAGCGATGGACATGAAACATACATCTGAAACACTAACTGCAATATTAGATCTAATTTTGAAACATTCAGATACAACAATTGCAACATATGTACGAAACTACTGAAACACTCGAAACATGCGGATGAAACATTTGAAAAAAAACAACTAAAAACACTTGGAAACAATTTACAAACGTATGCAACATTTAGATAAAATACTTGCAACATACATGTGAGTATATATGCAACATCCAGACAAAACTGTTCAAAAATCAATAAAAACTGAGATGAAATATTTGAAACATACACCACAAATATACGTGTACAATCGTTGCGACATATGCAACGCTCTGATCTAAATTTACAATATATATATCTGAAACACTTACAACATGTCCACTAACACATATCGATACTTGAAACACATGTTTATGACACATAGGGAGGCCGAGTACGGTCGACTGTAACAAAAAGAAAAAGGAAAAAGAAATAAAAAATAAAAAGAAGAAAAAGAAAAAACGACAAATATTACAAGATATGCAATCCCGAATTACAAGATATGCAACATTTTCGATCTACTTTTACGACAAATATATACATAGATATATACATAGGAATAGAAAATATAAATATTAAAAAATAAAAAAGATAAGAAAAAATAGAAGAAAAAAAAGAAAGAAAGGAAAAAGAATGGAAAAGAAAAATAAAAAAACGACGCGGGAGCGGGCGCCAGGGCGGCACGCGCGGACCGCGGCAGACTCGCGCGCGCGTCCGGCCGGTCGGACGCCCGATGGAGATCCTTACCGAAAAAATAATTGTACTCAGCCATCCCCGTGCTCAACTTCACCAGAATTTGGAACGAAGAAAGTACTTTAATTAATATCTATTACTTCCAATCTAGAAAATAATTTATTCATTAGAATTTTGCCGGTGTCAAATAACTACAAATACACGCAACAGCCTCATACAAGATATCGCGACAAACAACATCATAAACGAGGCTAGATTATTGATACTTCAAGTTTGAATTTGGCGGTAATAATATATTTATCAATCAGCCGTTGTGACGCATGGGCAACTAGTTTGAACCAGAGCGAAAACTCAGCAGTGACTAGTTCCTACTAGATCCTTTTTCATTCAGCCAGAACCTAGTTAGAACCTGACCTAGCAGTATATTAGTTTAAACCAGACCCATTTTGAACCAGCTAGAACTTAGTTATAACCACTCAGAACCCAGTTAAAACCAGACCAAGTAGCAAACCGGTTCCGACTAGACCCAGTTTCAACCGATTAGAATGACTCTCTAAAGTGCACATAACATATAGAAAACTATGAGAGAGTATCAAGATAAAGAAATCGACTTTTACTCAAATGCCTATCTACGATGATTCAAAGAGTAATTTCAGAAAGACTCTTGAGATTGAAAGGATCTTGTTTAGTTTTGATAATTGAGTGACAACTTAGTTGGACTAATATGTGCTGTTTGAGTGATGATTACAAAGGTGATTTGTCCACATGTATATGTGTGTGAGCAATTATGCCATGGAGGTAGAGATGGCTTGATGAGAATTGCTTAGCTCATACATGTGATATGGAGGAGCTTAACGCACATGAGACATGGCATGTGGCGGAGAAGATCAAACAAGACTTGGCTTGACAGACTCGTTGCAAGGGCAAAGGGCAAGTTAGAGGCTTTGAAGCCGCTGGTACCGAGTGTCGGGAGGCTTAAGCAAGACTTGACGCCAGAGGCCAAAGCAAGGGTGAAGAGAAAGTGGAGTAAAGCATCGATGAACCAAAAGCCATATGATGATATGAAGTGGATCATATCATTCATGAGGTGTTGGTGAATATGTTGCACCAGCATCGAGCATGTTGGAGATGGAGAAGGTGATGAAGACGGTGATCAGAATGGAAAGTGCAAGGCAAAGGCATAACCTGGGGCGTTTTCATTTCACCGGTCTAAGGTTAAGTAGAGAAGTGCTTGACCGGGTTTATGATAAATGGACGTACTATCAAGAGGGGAAAATTTGTTTGTATATTGGTCATCTAGTGCCACTTGAGTGATCTAATTTTGCATACGTTGCTAGGATCGAGTGGCGCTGTGAAGTGAGTAAAAATCTTTTGTGAAAATGTTTGTGAAAAGTTAACACACATGCACATGAGTTTGAACACTTGGTCGTATTAGCACATATGTAAAGGTGAAGGAGGCTGGAGAAGAGGAGAAGCGTCGGACACTAAGGAAGAGGATGCACCGGACGATTGGCTCTGTCCGGTGGCAAACCCTAGCTGAGGCGCGAGCGTCAGATGTTGGCAGCAATGACAATGTCGGACTATTGCGACCGTCCGATGCTAGCAGGTGTTTGTGAGAGTCGGACGATGAAGTGGGCGTTGGACAGTGCAATCTAGACCATTTCCTCAGTGTCCGATGGTGTAGCGCAGTAGTGGAGCGACGGTGGCGTGATACATGGTTTGTCGTAGTGCGTCGGACGCTCGGCGTTCGTCTGGTGCTGTGCGTTGGATAGAGTCCGACGGGTTTGGAGCTCTCGGGACCTCTCTGAAAACGTCGGACTCTGGTGTTCGTTAGTCTGATGACGGTATCGGACCGTCCGGTGGTGAGCGTCCGACGGTGGTTCAGTTCAAGTGCGAAGTGACCGTTGAGTTCCAATGGCTCTCTTCAAATGGCTAGTGACATGTGGCGAAGATTGGAGGCGTTGGACGCTGGACTTTGGTCTGATGGCTGCGCGTGCGCGTGTCTGACGGTCGGTCCGGCGGTAAGTTTCAGTGGTCTATGGCTCTATTTGGCTTGTGGGCTATAAATAGATGTTGTGGCCGGCCTTGGCGAAATGCTGAGCACTCTTGGGCCTGTGTGGCTTTTGTAGGTGTGTTTGAGATCCCTCTAACTCACTAATGTGCTTAGTGTTCATCCAATTGATCGCTAGTGAGTGATTATAGTGCATTGCATTGAGAGATTGCAAGAGTTGGCACTAGGTGACTGAGTTGCAAGTCGGTGGTGCTTGTTACTCTTGGAGGTTACCACCTCTTAGACAGCTTGGTGGCTTGAGGCTCCGTCAAAGCAAGCAAGAAGATTGTGCTTGGCTCCGGAGAAGCTTTGTGAGGAGTTGGAGCTTACCCCGCGGGAGATCGTGAAGAGCATCGCTAGTAGAGCGAGACGTGAAGAGCGATAAGTGGTCCGCACGGATCAAAGAGCTTGAGCTCGCGGGCACTCCACATGGGAGTAGTGACTTGTGGTGTCTCACCTCAAGCTAGATGATCGGCGGCAACCTTGGAGCTTGTCTCAACGAAGGACGTAACTTGTGGCGACAAGTGAACCTCCAGGCAAAAATCACCGCATCAACGTCTTTCCATCCTTCGCGGTGATTCGCTCCTTTCTACACAAGTCATTTATTTTGTTCATTATTTTACTTGTGTAGTTGTAGTTGTTCTTGTGAGATCGGTTAGCTTATATAGCTTGTCACTCACATTTTTAGCTTGTGTAGCTTAGAACTAGTGTCTTGCTTAGTTTGTGTAGCTAAGCTGGTTGCACTCTTTGATTGTATCCTTGTCATCCATTTAGTGACCTTAGATGCTTAGTGCTCTTTTACTTGCTAGTTGATAGGAGCTCCCCCATACTTGAAGTACTAGTGCATAGGTTTATGTGACCTTACGTTAGAACGGTTTAGAGAAGCTCAAATTAGACTAGCACCTTTGTTTTTTGGTAGGATCTTTTACAAGGTGCCTAGAGTCTTAGAGGGTTAATTGTTGCTACAACTGAATAGGTTTTATTTCCGTTGTGATTATTTTTTGTTCGAGCTATTTACCCTCTCTAGTCTGCCATCGTGACCTTTTCAGATATGCTCTTAGTTTGTATGGGACATTTTCTTTCTATGCACCTACGACTAAAGTTCTTTTTTTTATTTGTTCTGCATAGAAATACTAAACAATAAGCATAGACATTTGAACTCTTTACCCTTTCCTACAAAACAAAGCATAGAAATGTTAAGGTGCCACTATTTAGGTTAGGGGCGCCTGTGCCTACTCCCCACCATGTAAAAAGGCTCATCACCTAATAGATACGAAGATCTCCTTGTAAATTCACAAATAATAAGGGATAGGTAGTAAGATGACTCCTCTCACCTCTCCTATAAATAGAGCCCAAGGAACAAGTGTAAGGTCCCCACTCATTCCTCTAAACGCCATATCTATTACACTCCTTCTCGTTCTTTGAACCTCTCCTTCTCCTTACATGCGACTAGCATTCAAGCAAAGGGCTTAACCCCAACACCACTCATTTAAATTATCATCCCACGTAGAGTTAAAATTACCGTTATTTTTATTAGAAATGGACAACATATTAAAATCACCACATGCAAAACTGGACCTTGACAAGATTGCATCCATGTGTAACTCATTGAAAAATCTTTTTCCCGTCTTCATATGTAGAATCATAGACAATCACTAGGTTCTATATAAAACCATAAGTATCCTGTAACATCAGAGCCCTTAGTACGTGAGAAAACCAATCAAAAGTAATATTTTCGCTTAAACTTGTTGAAGCAGTACGCGGATCGTCTCACAGTTGTCGGTAACTTAGAACAGGAGGTCGACTTCCTCAATCAGGATCTCATCCACCACGTTCAGCCGCGTCAGCAATATAGCTCTTATTAGCGCCGTCGACGACCTCATCCGTCGCGTCAAACGCTTACTAGACACAACTGTCACCGTGAAGCACCCTCAACACGAGGAGTGTGAGCTACAGTGGTGAATTAAACACACAGCGGCGGCGGTGGCGTCCGAGACCCAGGAGGGTAATGCATTGTGAAGAGCTTCATTCGGCATCGACCCCAGCATCGAATCTGAATACTCTACATACTAGTAGTTCTATCAATTTCAGGAATGTTCGCTGAGCTCGTGATGTGATGTTGCTAATAGTTGGAATTCGATTTCAGATTTGCAATAAACATCTGTTTGTTTTGCCTTCATTTGGCATGCAAATTTCTGGCTGCTGGATTTGGCTTGTATCACATGGTGTACCGCTAGATCTGTTGTCCGATCTCTACTCGATCTCTGTCTCTCTGTTGTTGGTTTAGTTATTTCTCTATTTTGTAGGTCCACTTGTCGGCGCTATCGATTCTATTTCCCATCCTCTTCCTCCCCGCGTCGTTCCTTACCTGCGTGAGGCGACTGACGATTCTTAGGTTCTACCGAGGTTTCTCTCTTTTGCTTGCTTCTACAGCTAGTCAACCATCGATGTGTGGTAATTTACTATTGCCCGGTGACCTGATTCATGCCAATTTAGATTTGGTTTTGGTTTTTGGATTGGGCTGCGAAAGGGGCTGCGGCGTTGGATTTAGGTTTGGTTTTGGTTTCGGCATGGGCTGTGGCAGTGGGTTTGGGTCTGGGTGTGGACTTGGTTGCTGCAGGGGTTGTGGCAGTGGATCTCGCTGTAGCACAGGCTGGTCGGCGGGTTTGGCAGTTGCAATGGTGAGGTCATGATGACGCTGCTTGTCGGCAGCTCAGCATTCAACGTCTGTGGCGAGTACTCCCGTTCCGAAATATACGTCATTTTTATTTTTGTGCCACAAGTTTATTGTACAAAATACGTGCAACATTTATATCTCCAAATAAATTTATTAAAAAACTAGATTCAAAGATCTTTCTAATGATACTAATTATGTATTATAAATGTTAATATTTTTAAATATATAATTGCCGATAATCGTTTTTTTAAAAGCGCAAACGATAGATATTTTGGAACGGAGGGAGTAGCTACGAGCGTGCAGCACGGAGGCCACTCGCACAGTTGGTGCAGAGGCAGGCGTGGTGCGTCCTTGCAGCAGCTCGCCCTCATCCTGATCTCCTCCGGCAGCCATAGTGGTCATCCAAGTCTACCTCGCCGCTGTCCTCGAGTATCTCGCGTCAATTCTAACATTTGAGGTTCGTGGCCCCTCCTTTATCTTGATCTGGTTCTTATTGTCTTCTGAATCTGGTTGCACAAAATACCCGATTTGGTTAGGTCTTCAGGTGATTCTCCAGGAGTCACCTTCTTTCCCAGGTCAGGCCCTACCTTCTCCATCTGGTTTATGGAAATCATTAGTGTGTTCCTGTTATAAACTATTCAGAAGGCTAAAAATAGTTTGCTGGATTAAGTGCCATGTGCCCATGTGAAGGTGCTATCTGTCTATATTACACGTCTAGGTACAATATTCCTACAAAACTTGCAAAGTTCTACAAATGCATGCTCCTCACTAAAAGAAAAATCCAAAGCATGCTTTGTTGAGAAGTATCCGACGTATTTTGACAATCCTTTGCTCCTCTGGTTTCCAATCTCAGAAATCTATATCGACAGTAAGTTGAAGATATAATACCACTACCAGTAAATAGTGATCCAGAGATTTTCAGTTTAGGAAAAAGGGTCAAGGAAAAGCCAAGTGCGTTTGTGCGTTCCTTAGTGCCACGTATTTCACTCAAAATAGCACGAGTGGTCTTTTTTTTTCGTGGTTGCATTTCTACATCTCCACCATTACACTGCACTATGTGCAAATCCTACAGAGACCGACTGTTAAAAAACAAACCCAATGATGATAGATCGTATAGATGAAGCGACCGGTTACACGAATCAATAATCATGTACCACAGGCTCACAAAAACAAGAAAATGAACTCTGAGATGCATACTTGATCTTGCATCAGCATCCACTGGTAAGTGACGATGTTAACCAGTAGCAGCCTAGCAGTATATATCAGAGTCAAGTCCGGCCATTACGAGAGTTTGGCGCAGGACTAAGGATGAGAGTCACCATACTATACCTTATATATAATATAAAAATAAGAATTCTGAATGGTATAAGGTAGCTATATCGATGTGGAGACGGCGGCTCTCCTCTCTTTCGAGCTTCCTCTTCCTCTTTACCTTTTTTTTTAATAGGTCCTATTTACTTTTTTGCAGCTCCAGCCTCTAGCTAGCACTCCAAGCACACACGTACTGGGCCAGGACTGCTTGCTAAATGGTAATCCATTCTGGCCAACGGTAGCGCTTGTTGGGCTTTCTGGCCAGATGGCCCATTCCTCGTTGAATTACCACTGCTACTTCAGAAACTCCATTCTCGCCTTCCTTGCCGCCATCACCATCAGCAGATACAGCAACTTCAGCTTCAGGAGGCTTGTCTTCTTCAGTCGTCATCGATCCCTTTGCTGTGGCGGCCGCGTGGTCCTTGCCTTCCTTGTCGCCATCAGAAGATACAGCAACTTCTTCAGCTTCAGGAGACTTGTCTTCTTCAGTCATCGATCCCTGCGCTGCGGCGGCCGGATGGTCTTGGTGGTGAGACGGATGGGCCGAGGGTGGAATCTTGGCGAGGTGCCTGTTGTTCTTCATCCACTTCTTGAAGACGCGCTGGGGGACGCCGATCTGGGCGCAGAAGGCTTCGACAGCTTCCGCGCCGGCTTTGTGGATGCGCCACCCAAAGCGCTGCGCGAACTCCAGCATCGTCCGCTCCTTCTGCTCCAGCTCCGCCGTGATCTTGGTCAAGACCTGATATCGATTCTTCCGCGGCGCCGAGGGCGCGAAGGCCGGCTCCACGGCCATCAGCGCGGTGGGGGCGGAAGTCTCGGGGGCGTGCGGGCACGTCTGCACGAGTGGCGAGGCCAGAAGGAGCGGTATGACCGGGGATGAACATGAACTGGCAGTGCCGTCGGTAGGTGCCGCCGCTGAGGGGGACAACACGACGGTAGAAATGCCCTGGATCTTTACCTTGTTTTCTGTTCCACTGTCTCCCGGATTATTCTCCATCGACGTCTCGTCGCTTGAACTCACAAGCTTTGGCAGCGCCGCCTCGTCGCCCTTGCTGTCGCCGTGCTCATTGAGGTTGACCAGCCCATGGTAATGGTTAGCACCGAAATAAACAACTACAAAGAACAGGGGCAAAACAGGTCAAGTCCAGGTAGGTGTAGGTATAGGTGCGAATGGGTTAAATGATGATGAAAACAGCAATCTCCAATTCTCCATATCTAGTGGAATTTGATATAGTATATAAGATGCCCCGGAACAACAATATATGAAATGATAAAAAAAAAATTGCAGTTAACGAAGTGCCAAAATCTGTCATGTCCTCGATCCTCTCAAGTCTTCAAAGTACTCACAAAACCCTTAAACTATGCAATTTTTTCTTCTCCCTTAAATCTCAGGGAACAGTTCCAATCACTGATCTGTAAAGTGACTGCTGCTTTATTTCTTCCATTTAAAACAAAAGTTCTTGCTTTTTCTTTAAGAAAAGGAAAAGGATAGGTAACATCTTCAGAGTCTTTAGATTTGGTTAGATGTTACCAATAAACACTTGTTTATGCATTTATGGCATTGCTCCAAGACATGACTATGGTATCTTCCATTTCTGGGAAATCTGGGGTTTACTTGACTTACCATCATATGATACTTCAGAAAGCTTAGTAAGTGCATCCAAAAGGTCCTTTTCTTGGGCCTGATTCAAGGGACAAAATATCATCAAAGCACAAGAAATATCTGGAGTAAGAGCAAATGAATGCAAATTATAGCACTGCTGTAATGAGTTCAAGGAGAATCTCACTTTGAGTATCGATTTTGCTTTCTCTAAATTAGCTGAATCTGGATTCTCTTTCAATATTCTTTCAACCTAAAAACAAGATGGCTAAAACTCATCAAACAATGACAGAAGAAATCCTTGTCAGATTCCTAAGCCTAATTAAAAAAAGATACAAGAAATCCTTGTAAATTTGTACTTTCACATAATGCCAATGGTCACAAAATGGAGATAGAAGAAAGAATAGAATGCATGTAAGTATGTAACTAATAAGAGGAAATTCAAGATAGAAAGTGGTATATTAATATGGAGAAAGGATATACATGGAATCTTAATTTGTGAGATATGTCACAGGACATCACAATGTAAAAAAAGAAAGAGTCCTGCAGCCAAATTATGTATTTGGACCAGAAGGATACCTTGTTTAGAAGGCTAGCAGTAAGGCAAAGTTTAATTATTTCAGAACCATTTTCCAAATCTGAGTCCTTACTCTTGGGCTTCTGGTACTCAATCGCATACTTTCTGTCCATAACACTCATCTCAGACACTACAGTTTTCCTTTTCCCTGATTCTTGCCTAGCATGATCAACACTTGAATGGCTTTGACCAGCATTCAATTGGTTATGCTTTTCTTGAAAAATGGGAGATGAAGCACATCCAGACTTCACTTCATAGCATAACGTCTCACAATCAAGTATATCAGCAATGCAACCGTTCTGCTGACACATAAAATACACCAAAAGTCTTTGATTTAACAACTTTGACACTAATAGCGTGTAAACTATGAAAGCATAAAATATGCATTTTATCATCATTTGCAGTCACACAGAACCACTAAATGGGCAGGGTAATGAAGAATAAAGATGGTTTCCATCATGATAGTGTGCATGTCCTTTTCAACAACATTACGGTTCAGCAACTTTTCTATATATGAATAAGATAATTACAGAAGAAAACACTGAAATCCGTATGCACAATTCCAAGTTGAATGCAGATGTTCTTTTATAGAGAGAGAGAGAGAGAGAGAGAGAGAGAGAGATTGCATACTGCCATTACAGCACAAACTGCCACTGGTACCTGATTAGGAGGGGCACATTTTAAGTATGCTGGTGCATGCCCATTTACGGTTTTCAACCTTTTAGCAGACACCACTGTGCGGGATTCAAAGTAAGGTCCTCCTTTGGCTCCATTAGAGCTATCTGATATCCCAATGTCCCTATTCCATTAGCCATCACAATTGAGCATCAACCCATTTATTTGTGAAAATTGGATGTGTGAAAAAAAAAAGAAAATTGAAACCTTGTGGAGGACATTGAATTCTCTGATATTGGTGATTGCTGTATCAAACTGAGGCAGCATGTGGATGATGTGCAAACTTGACCAGTTGAGCCAACCTTTTCATGAAGCACATCATGCACATCAAAAGCAGGATTGATCTTTGTAGCAACAGACAGATTTGCCAAATTAAATTTCCTGTTCAATAGAAAGGTTAAGCATGTGAAACTGCAGGGAAGAAAATGCATTTAATAAGCATACACTTCGTACTGAGAACAAATGACTAGACATGCTCACCTCAAAGCCTTGATATGGTCATTTAAGCTGACCTTCCTAACAACTTCTTTATGCTCAGTGAGCGATATTCTAAGTTCATTTTTTAGTTCAGATAGAAGCTTGACCTGTAACTGTAAAAAATTGTATAGGTAAAGAGTACTGAAGAAAGCAAACTGGTAAAAAGCTTGGCATGGATATAATGTTGTAATCCCTCCGTTCCAAATTTTAGTTCAGTTTGGCTTCATCCTAAGTCAAAGCTCTCTAACTTTGACCCGTTTTCTAGAAAAATATATTAACATCTTGAGTTTCAAATAAATGTGTTTTCAGATATATTTCATGGAGAATTTAATGAAACAAATTTAATGTTGTAGATGTTGGTGCAGCTTTTCTATAAACTTGCTTTTTTCCCCCTAGGACATGCAAGAGAGCTGCATATCTTTGTCATTTTGTATTAAGAATAAAATTCTATAAAGTTGCTCAAAGATAAAGAAGTTTGATTTGGGAGTTGGGACAAAGCCCAAGTGAACTATAATTTGGAACTGAGGGAGAATAATACAAGAATATACAATTGATCCAACAATTATATCATCTATGATTTGCTTATTTGTATTTGGAGCTTGCAGGAAAAGGATATATAGCTAACAGATGTACCCATGAGAGGCGGTTTGTCAGAGCACAGAAAGCTCTTAGCACTGATGCATATGCTGATCGCTCTAAGCAGTGAATCTGAAACACGGTATCTCCAGCATCTGGTAGGACACATGCAAGATCTGGAAAATCCTTTATAGCTTCAGTATTGCAAGTGTTTCCTATGGAGTGCAAGCCGGCACTGTGACAAGAAATACAGCAGTCCACATAAATTGTTATGTAATATATATAATACGACGGTGATCAGTATTTAGGAGAATTTGCTTAGTTAAGACAAGGAAATAGGAACATGAAAATTGATATCTAGGACACACAGAAGCACGAAACAGCACTAGATGCCAATATATAGCATCATAATTTAAGAAAAAAAGCATAGAGATATGGAGCTGTGGAACAGATAAGTCTTTCAATCAGCATACATGTTTTATTGTGAGAAGCAATACTAATTACTAAATATTTCACCTGAAAGACTTGATTTGCATATTTGATCTGGCCTTCACAAGACATTCTGCATGTTCAGTCTCCAATATTTTAAGCTCATTTCTCAGTTCAGTGAGACATCTTACTTTCCCCTGTAAGAAGGCAAAGGTAAGTAGCATGTAACACATATGTGTAGCTGAAAAAGATACTGAATATGCTGTCACGCATATTCTAGAAAACAAACGCTACACATTGAAATTCACCTGAAAAGTGTAATAGCTAAACATACACGTAAAAAAGGAGGGTTAAAGTAAGGAAACTAATAAGAGCATGAAAAGTAAGGTTTGAACAACATATACACAGAAGTGGAATGAGAAACAAAAGTATCTACCGTATTACCATGCCATGGATATAGTAACAGATCACCAGGTTTCCAACTGTGTATGATTTGCTTAGTAATAATACTGCACAGCTGAACTTATAGGAGTAAAAGGAAGTACCCTTGAGAGAATGTCTGACTGAGCACAGAATGCTCTCAGCACAGCAGCATATGCCGATCGCCTCAAGGAGTAAATCTGAAATGCAGTATCTGCAGCATTTGGTATATTCTGTGCAACTTGCACAGAATCCTCCATAGCTTCAGTATTATGAACGACGCCTCTTCAAACCAACACTGGAACATGCACCCGTCAGTATCAATTGATATATATAGTGATATGATGACTGACAAGCATTGGGATAATTTAGGATAATTTGGGTTCTAGGAGGGATGCACGGCAATTGCAATACAGTGACTCATAAATCACACAGAATGAAAGGAAAGTCATGTTTACAAGGGAAGAAATGTTTCTGGATTAATAAATAAATCTACACGTTTGTGGATAAAACAACAAATGTAGTGAACCAGGACAATTCGTTGTGCCGAAAGGCAAACTGCAGTTGTTTTACGACATGGGTTGCTCAGCCGCGTATCCAGCAACCAGCATTTCAGAAAACCATATCGATGCCTCTGCTCCTCTCGATCCCCCCCCATTCAGAACCTATACTGTTGCAGTGGAGCTATCGCATCGACTCTCCAGCAGTTTTCAAACTGAACGACGGGAAATCTACACTGAGCTGCTTCTGTCTCTAGCATCACGCAGCACGGCACCAACGCTACACGATCGCGCTACCTATGCAGAGGATAATATGAATCCCCTCTAAAGCGCTACCAAATGCACATCAACAGGATCTTAGAACCCTATCGGAAGAAGGAAAAGCATCGGAAGTGCCCAAATGAAAGGGGACAGGAAACAGGAGCGACCACCACCGCGATCATCACGCAGTACAGCGTTTACACCCGGTGATCGAGGTCGAGGCATGCAAAGGGAGAAAAACAAAGGAGAGGGGACGGAGCGGATCGGAGGTGTGCTTGTACCTGCATACGACGGCGGAGAGAGCGACGGCGAGGTGGGGACGGAACGGATGCGGATGCAGCGGCGGACGAGGGAAGGCGAGCGGGACTGCGGGTGGCGGGGGAACAGAGGTGAGTGCTGAGTGCTGACGCTTTCTCAGTTCCTCCCCTTTCTCGTCCCGAGGGCGATTTCAAAATTTTGAAATGGCCGCCCTCGGAGCGACGCGTGCTCCCTGTTCCGTCGGCGAGGCGCCTTCTGCCAGACGAGCCCGCTGGGCTGTTAGGGAGAGGGAGGCGCCTTCTCATCGGTCCAGCAGACCAGCATAGAGAAATAGATTCGGGAGCCTCTTGGTCTAAGGACATATTTTTAACGTAGGAATTTGATAGAAATAGCACAAAAATTTTATAGGAATCAGTTTATTTTTATAAGAAAAACGTATGAATAAGAAAAAATCTCACATTCCAAACAGCCCCTAAATTTTTACTACTCCCACAACGGTAAAATCCATCGACCATGCAGTATTCCAGTATCGTTTAAATCTTGGACTGTGCCTCAAATCGGACGTCCGGACAGGGCCAACCGTCCGGACATCCGCATCTGCCCGCCTACAGCTCCGCGCGCGCAGGCCCATGCGCCCCCACTCGCAACCACCGCGCGTCACCCCACCCGGACGCCCGCACATCCACCGCGTGCCCCACTCCGCCTCCCCACACCCGTGCCCCCCTGTCTGTATCCCCTCGGCCCTGTATCCCGCGTCTCTGTAACACCTCTGGTGTTACGGTTAATTAAAACCTGTCATGTCATCATGATTGCATGTAATCATTCCACATTTAACCTTGTTAATATGCATCAACAAAAATAAATTTTATTCCTGCATATGATTGTGCATAGGTGGTTTAGAGTGAATTATTATGTCAATGTTTGTGTTTGTATGTAATTATCTAAATCCAAATAGAAAATAAAAAGGAAAACAATTAAAAACCCTAATCGGACCCAAAACCCTAAATCAAAAACTAAATAGAATAAGTGTTGGGCCTTAAACAAAAGTTGCGAATCTTTAAAAGTTGAGCAACTTCTATTTTGGGCAATTTTGATGTTATTAAAAATAATTTTAAATAAAACCTCAATTCATGCTTTAAAGTTTAGAGTTGAAATTCAATTTCAAAAACTAAAAGAAATCTGATGAAAGTATTTAATAAAAATTATAGATCTTTTAAAATGGAACAACTTTCATTTTTGGAGGTTTTGAGGTTTACCACTGGAAATTTAAATTAAACCCCAAATAGTGCTTGTTTATTCAAATTTAAAATGCCCTTTCAAAAACTATCAAGAATCTGACCAAACTCTAATAATAAAAGTTGTAGGGATTGACAAATAGAACAACTTCTATTTTTACAGAAATTCAAGTTGTTTAGAAAAATTTTGAGAATTGAATTGGATTTCATTTAAATTTCAAAAATCTTATTTACCCCCTTTTTCATAATTTCAAAAATATTCAAAATTTCGATATGGCTCAAAAAGTAAAGATGTTCATCATGAAATTTCCCACAACTTTTATTTTAGAAATTTTTCGTGTTCCTAAGTGAAATAGAGAGTAATTTGTAAAATAGGATTTGACCCTAGCCTTGCTATAGTACTCAGAGGGGGGGTCCGGTCCTGGCACTTTCCGCGCGCCTGCGCCGGCCGCCGGCGCTGCCCGGGGCCGGCCAAGCCCGGCCACCACGTGTCGAAGTCCGAGGGGACCCCGGACACGGCGTACTCCTGTGTGTTCCCTATATAGAGCCCCGAGGCCACTGTTTCCCTCTCCACTCCTCCATTGCCGCCGCCGCGGAAGTTTCGGCTCGTCGGGAAATCGGCCGTCGATCATCCACCTCCACCAAATTCCTCGAGCCACCGTGTCCGCCTTATCCTTGCACATCGTTTGAGGTCCTCTTTGCCGCTTGAGACCGACGGAGGCGAGTAGCCGAGTCCTTCTCCGCGGGCGGCGAAAGCGCCACCGCACCCGGTTCGACGTAGCCAGAGTGGTACGGTGAGTGTTTCTCCCTCCTGTTTGGTGTTCTACGTCCATCTGAGTGAGGTGAAACTCATGCTTGTGCTGGTATTCTTAGTGGGGCTCAGTTGACGCCGGAACGCCGTCGTCGTCATCGGGGAACGCCGCCGCGAGCTCGGATCTCGTCGTCGGGCTACTTCCTGGCCGCCTCTGCTTCAACCAATGTGCGCATCCGCTTTGTGGTAGGCTCCTAGACCCTGTCATGTTTTGTTTTCCAGCGCTACCGTAGCGAGTTCATCGGAACGCGTGCACGCCACCGTGCGCTGCGAGCCGAGCCATCCGGCCCGCGAATAGGTTCTCACCGGGATCCTAACCGCCGATTTAGGTACCCAGATAGTTGTGCCGGAGTCTAAGGGTCACGCGGGTGTCCTTTGTCTCGCCGGTGTAGGCACCGGCGGCAAACCGCCGCGGTCCGAGCCACCGCCTGCGCACGGCCGTCGTCTGAGCGGGAGGTAGGGGATGAGCTCGGCTGGGCCTCGCTGGGCTAGCTTGCCTGATTCGGTTGGGCCGAGCCGGCCTGTTGGGTCAGAGAGAAAGGGGAGCAGCGCGGGTGGCACTGGGCCGTCCAGGTCGGTCCAGTAGCTCTGGCCCAAGTGAATTGCTTTGCCCTTTTTCAATTTTCGAGTATATGAATAGTGTTGCATTTTAATTATTTTGTAGAAATATTTCTAGTGCTCCAAAAATTATGAAATAATTTTAGATACTCTTTGCAGTACATAGTATTTATAAAAAATATCAAATATAGGTTTTGGCTAGTCTGTGCAGGAAATAGAAATGTGCCCTTTAATTAATAAATGACACTTCGATGAATTTTGTAGTTAAAAATATAAATCCACAAATCATAAAAATTAGTGTGGCACTGTTTTGGGTTCAGAGCTATCTGTAGAAAAAGTTTGGATCTATTTTGATAAATTTTACTTAAATAATTAACTCAAACTTGAATTAGGGATTTAGAATATTTAATAAAAGATAATATGAATTAGGAAGACAATTAGTTTAGTCTCTGATTACTTTTGGGGATTTGTTTGAAGACCATGAGGCACTTAACCCTTACCGCCCCATGGCATGAAATGATTGATTTATTGTAATTATAATCACCATGCATGATTGAATAAAACTCTAAGTAATAAATAATAAAAGCAATATCAATATTTATAACTTGGAGTTGGGTGTGACTTTTGGATGTCCCTGGGTCATTAACTGGAGATGATCCTTGGCACCTTAATTAGTGTTTGGGTTTTTAATTAAATTATTGATTTAGAACACTAATAATTTATGTTATTCACATATGATGATAGGGTCTAATAATTCGCTTAGGTAAAGGGTTGATAGTGTTCTAAGGGAAAAACTAATTCGACTTTCAACGACTGTTAAAATGGTAAATAAAATAAAATGGTTAATACTCAGTAGTAATTAGTTTCGTTGACTTGCAACTCTATCATGGAGGCAAGTTGTACTCAACTTACAAATAAAGTTTACTTCTATTGATGAGTAATTTTGTGCACCTCTTGCATCATGGCATACATATCATCATGTTAAGTGTTGCATTATTATTTCGTATAGTGAGAGCGCGGTGATTGTTATCTGAAGCGTGTCCCGAGAAAGGTCTTCACTCGGTGGACATGGATCATTCTCGGTGATTGACTTTTGGGTTCTATCTACTTCAAGCAACAGGCAAGCTCCGGTACATTCAGCCCCTTCCTTGTGATTTACAAAATGTTTATAACTTGAGTTAATCTGTTGCATTAGGTTTATAGGAGTTGATTGATAACCCAATTGATACATTACCAACCTTAACCACTGAAATATCCAGAAACCATTTTAAAATAAAAATATTTAGAAAATGCTTAGCTCTGCTTGAATAATTTAGATTTGCACAAAAAACTATTTTTAAGCTATTGTGAAATGCTATTGATTAAATTCATGAAAAAGGGAATTGATAATGTTCTCGTTCGGTGGCTGTGCACCTGATCAGTCCATTGTCACCGACGGGAATGGGTTTTCCGTTTGGTTGGCCATTTGTTTGGGTTAGAGTCCCAACTATCGTCGTCATCGGAAAAGGGATGCGAAAACCGGGTGGTCACCAGTTTATTTGGGTTAGAGTCCCAATGCAGGGTTTTCAACGGAAAAATATTTAGGGACCATTCGTTGTCGGCCTGCTGTGATCATGACTTTGCAACTAGCCACATACTACGGAAAGCTTCTGACTCCGGTGGCCCTACTGCTGGAATCGACAACCACGCACTGAGAGTGGAGAGATGGCGAGAGTAGCGTATACCCTCGTGGCCGTCGTGCCTGGAGACTAGAGGGGTACTATGCTCTCGGATGGCGCAGGACCGGTTCCGGGGTATGAAAAGCTGTGGTAGGCGGGGTTAGCATATGCAAGCTTAAGTGCTACATATGCAGTGTGGATAGGGATCCCCAGCTGGTTACTTCTGGATTCGAATCGACGTTGCTCCTCGGTTAATGGAGACATGATCCTCACACTTACAGCGAAGAGTGATTCGGAACAAGGTGTTTGTTTTTTAGAATGAATATGAATTTGAAAGTACATAATATACGAGAATTGATATTGGAATTATGTATATGAATAAAATAATATTAAGATCAAATAATGAAATAGGATAGAAATGCTTTTCTGCAAAATACTTTGACTCTTACTCAAGCCATACCTTGACTCCCCTTAGCCTGCATTCCTGAGTCTAATTTTACACCTTTAGTCGGGTAAGTCTTGCGGAGTACCCCATGTACTCAGGGTTTGTTAACCTCCTTGTCGATGCTAGTTTTGGCGGGGCTAACACCGGCTAGTAAATATGTGTTTTGCGGTTGAGACTACGGATGGTGTGCAAGGGGGAACACAGGGATTATACTGGTTCAGGCCAAGCAGGCCCTACGTCCAGTGGAGAGGAGAGTCGTGTTGTCTTGCACCGGGGTGCTTGTAGTAGGGGGTTACAAGCTAGGCGAGAGAGGAAAGCGCTCCCAGGTCTCTTGTGTGTCTACTTGTTTACAAGTCGTTTGCTATGGGTACGTTTGTGTGGGTGAGAACTTAGAACTTCTCCGTCGTCTCCGGGCATGGCTGTCGTGGTTCGCACGATCTCGGTGGGTTCCAAGGTGGGAACAGTCGTCTGACTATGTCACGTCGGCCCGGATGGAAGGCGTGCTCGTCCTTTCGAGTGGACAGCGCAGTAGGCGCTTTTCCTGTTCTTGCGTAGCCCGTCGTCAGGCGCTTGTCACAGTCGGAGTTGATAGGTCCCGGCGGAAAACGGGGCGGCGCGCCGTGAACCATACTGTGGAGGACAGGTGGTATGGCCGTCAGGGGCGTGCGAAGCACAGTCGCGTCGAGAGTTTCGCCTGATGGGACAGTGCTTGTAAAGTGGTCAGAGACATCTCTTGTGGTCCAAGTTTGCTCCGCTGACATCACCTGCGCCTTGGATGCCTTTGCGAGTTTGCGCTCGAGGGGGATAGGGAAGCTCGGGCGAATCGGAGACTTGGGGCGCCGCGGATGCCGCTCTCCCGAGCTGGTGCCGCTCTCCCGTGCTATCCCGAGCTCTCCCGAGGAGGCTCGGGCAAATCGGAGACTTGGGCGCCGAGGACGCCGCTCTCCCGAGCTCTCCCGAGGAGGCTCGGGCGAATCGGAGGTTTGGGCGCCGAGGATGCCGCTCTCCCGAGGAGGCTCGGGCGAATCGGAGGTTTGGGCGCCGAGGACGCCGCTCTCCCGAGCTGGTGCCGCTTTCCCGTGTTCTCCCGAGCTCTCCCGAGGAGGCTCGGGCAAATCGGAGACTTGGGCGCCGAGGAGTGCTGTCCCGAGGAAGCTCGGGCGAATCGGAGACTTGGGCGCCGATGACGCCGCTCTCCCGAGCTCTCCCGAGGAGGCTCGGGCGAATCGCTCTCCCGTGTTCTCCCGAGCTCTCCCGAGGAGGCTCGGGCGAATCGGAGACTTGGGCGCCGAGTAGCCGTGTTCTCCCGAGCTCTCCCGAGGAGGCTCAGGCGAATCGGAGACTTGGGCGCCGATGACGCCGCTCTCACGAGCTCTCCCGAGGAGGCTCGGGCGAATCGGAGACTTGGGCGCCGAGGAGGCCGCTCTCCCGAGCTCTCCCGAGGAGGCTCGGGCGAATCGGAGGTTTGGGCGCCGAGGACGCCGCTCTCCCGAGCTCTCCCGAGGAGGCTCGGGCGAATCGGAGACTTGGGCGCCGAGTAGCCGTGTTCTCCCGAGCTCTCCCGAGGAGGCTCGGGCGAATCGGAGACTTGGGCGCCGAGGAGGACGCCGCACTCCCAGGCTCGGGCGAATCAGAGACTTGGGCGCCGAGGAGGCCGCTCTCCCGAGCTCTCCCGAGGAGGCTCGGGCGAATCGCTCTCCCGTGTTCTCCCGAGCTCTCCCGAGGAGGCTCGGGCGAATCGGAGCGAGCTCTCCCGAGGAGGCTATCATTAGTGGAATGATGTCGTGGGCCTCTGTAGACGCGGCCTTCGTGGGCTTCGACTGGCCTTACTTGGGCCAGGCCAAGTTGGGAATGAGCGTTTTTGCATGGAAGTTGGGTACCCCTAACTTTGGTAACCGACAGTAGCACCCGAGCCTGTGGCGGAGTGAAGGCACTCCTCCACAGGTTCACGCTGGTTCTTCCTGTCAAAAAAGATAAAGTGTGGGTTGTTTTTTCCGAGGGGGTGCGCGCGAGCGCACCCGCCGGGTGTAGCCCCCGAGGCTTTGGAGGGATGATATATCCCTTCAAAGGTTTAGAATCGTGTTCGTTAGTCCTCGGGTGTTTTTCGATTTATTTAGGTGGGTTGTTTCCTTGGAAGCGGAGCCCCCGAGCCTCCCACCGTGTGGGAGATCGTTCCGTGGTCTTTCCAAGGTGCAGGGCAAGTTTCCGAGCCTCCGTTTTCGTATCGGAGATCGATCGGGTCCTTCCCTGTCTTTTTTAATTCGACCATCACACTCTTTTTTCGGGAAAAGAAAGGTTTGGTCCTGCTCGACTTCCCCGCTGGGGCACGAGTCGGCATTTCCGGTGAGCTACAAACGGGTTGGTCCAAGTGGAGGTCCGTGCCCTATTCGTTAAGGGTCGGCTAGTGGCCTGAGCACACTCCAATTATTTCCCGAGGGTCAGTTAGTGGATGTCGGTTCCCTTCGATGGGTCCCGAGGGCATGATGCCTCCCACGGAGGGATTCCACGTAACCGACTCGCTACAGGGACTTGGACACAGTATGGGATGTCCCTTGTGACGTTTCGGGCGTCGGGATACTGGCCGTTTTCGTGACCCATCCACTAGCTGTCCCTAACTCGATTTCCCTGGGGCGACTGTTCGAGCCTCGGAGGGCCAGTCTTCGATCCCCTGGGAACGTAACGGGCGCCCGAGCCCGGGGTTTCTTCGTTGAGAAAATGAAGGGGGAATCGAGGCGCGCGGTTGTAATGACTCGACTCACCTTTTGAGGCGCGAAGCCTGACGGATGCGATGGTTCGGCTCAGTCGAGGCGGTTTGCGTGCGCGGTGATGGCGGGTCTCTTCCAAGCCGAGGTCGAGCTCCCTCCTCTGAACCTGCCGTGAAGAAGAAGCGGGCCATAGTGCCCTTGTAAAAAGTAACCTTTCGGGAGTGGTTTGAAAGGAAACAAACAATATGGCCCTTCGTGGCCTTAACATTTATGTAAATATTTGCTGAATGTTTGTTTCGCTTTGTTTCGTGCTTTTTTCCTTAGGCATTTTTTCTTGCCGATCCTGTGCCCGGGCCATCGAGCCTCGGGCACGCTTTTCGGATGTCGTAGCTTTAGTGGCATAGACGCAGCCGATGTCCTAGGAGCTTTGGCAGAAAGAATCCTTTAGAAAAGAAGTTTAGGTGTTTCCTCCCGAGCTTCCTCCCTTGGCCGAGCGTAGATCTTATAGGTTTTCTTCCGAGTGCGGGTTAGCCTTGGAACACGGAGTGGCGAGGGAAGATGCTGTGGCCCTGGGGCATAAGCGGTCTCCGACTCGACCGGCTCTGTCTTCTGGGACTTCCCTCATTCTTCGAATTCTATAAGTTCATGCTTGATTTTCGGAAGGAAGCGTGTTTTAGGGAGAAACGAATTCGACAAGTTTTGAAATTTTTGCGTTTCCAAAATTGTTTAATCTCGGGATAGTTCGGGGGTTTCCCCCGTCCTAGCCCCCGAGGGAGGGTCGGCCCTTCCGTAGTTTAGGCCGAGCCTCGCATTTACTGTGCGGTGAAATAAAGGGTCGCTTCACTCCCGAGGGTAGGCTCGGATTGAAAATCTAAAATCATGTTAAAAAGAGTAGAAGTCGGGTCTTTTCATCGATTTCAAGATTTTCAAAATAGTATAATGCTTGGAATCTTAAGGATAGAAGCGACGTAGCTGTTCGATGTTCCAAGCGTTGCTGTAGACCTCGCCGTTCTCGTTCGCGAGCTTTGCCGGGGCGTTGCACCTCGGCGACGATGAACGGTCCTTCCCACGGTGGAGTGAGCTCGTGGCGCGAAGTCCTCTGTCGTCCTGTGAACAATAAGTCTTGGCCGAGTGCCCATGTAAATATCAGACTTTGTGATGAAAGTTGAGGACTTAGCATTTTTAGGGATGCCGTAGCCTCGGTGGTGTAGACAGAGCCAGGGGTGTGCCAGTCCGACCCGAGGGGTTCCCACTTTGTCGCGCACACAACTAGGTATCTCAGAGAAGGCTCGAGTGAGATCGTTTTTTACTAAATTTCCCAAACGCCCGTCTCTCTTCTCGCACTCAGGCAAAATTCGCGAAATCTTTCTGGAGCGCAAGTTGACCCTCGGGTGGAGGGTGGTGAGTGGAGGTGCCGTAGCCCGGAGGCGTAGGCGATCTCACGGCTCGGCCAGCCCTGCCCTAAGAGTGTCCTTTTACTTCTTTGGATCTCGCAAGTTTTGCTAGAGTGAAGAAACGAGTTCGGCGCGGAATTTTCGAAAAAAGCGATCGAAAAGGCGCAGAGAAAATTAGATCGTCGGTCCCTAAGCGTCCACCCCTCGTCCCGTACTTGAAAAACTCCATGAAATTGCCTCCAAGTGTAAGTCACCCATCGGACGGTGGGTGGTGAGTGGAGGTGCCGTAGCTCGGAGGCGTAGGCGGTCTCGCGGCTCGGCCGGCCATGCCCTAAGGGTGTTCTCTTGCCTGTTCGGGTTTCACGGATTTTTTCAAGAGTGCTGGAGAGGTTCGGACGTAAGGGAGGTTTCAGTTTAAATCTCAAAATTCGTGATAATTAAAGAACGCTTATTTATCGATTCCGAGACCACAAATATGAACAAAGCCTGGAAGCTTACGGGTAACTGTGACTTAGCTGCTCGAGCTACCAGCGTTGCGCTGGTGATGATCGTAGAGGCGGTGTCCCGCGCGGGGGGCGCCGGATTGGTCGGGTTGACGCGGATGCGCTTCCCCCGCCTAGTTCGGCGGGAGCGGCGCGTGGCGTTCCCTCTGTTTCCCTGAAACGGGTGGAGGTGTCGCCGGGGTCCCTTTCCCAGCCACCTGCTGGGCCGGGGTCAGGATGATGAAGGCTCGGGGCTCAGGTTGGGCGGAGGTTCATCTCGAGGCCGAGGACAGTGGCCGCGAACTCGAGGCTCCCGAACAGGAGCACCGCGCCAGCAGGAAGCGCAGGGACGTTGGCTGCCATCCGCAACCGGGATCAACACGCAAAAGGCCCCTACCTGGCGTGCCAACTGTCGGTGCTAGTTTTGGCGGGGCTAACACCGGCTAGTAAATATGTGTTTTGCGGTTGAGACTACGGATGGTGTGCAAGGGGGAACACAGGGATTATACTGGTTCAGGCCAAGCAGGCCCTACGTCCAGTGGAGAGGAGAGTCGTGTTGCCTTGCACCGGGGTGCTTGTACTAGGGGGTTACAAGCTAGGCGAGAGAGGAAAGCGCTCCCAGGTCTCTTGTGTGTCTACTTGTTTACAAATCGTTTGCTATGGGTACGTTTGTGTGGGTGAGAACTTAGAACTTCTCCGTCGTCTCCGGGCATGGCTGTCGTGGTTCGCACGATCTCGGTGGGTTCCAAGGTGGGAACAGTCGTCTGACTATGTCACGTCGGCCCGGATGGAAGGCGTGCTCGTCCTTTCGAGTGGACAGCGCAGTAGGCGCTTTTCCTGTTCTTGCGTAGCCCGTCGTCAGGCGCTTGTCACAGTCGGAGTTGATAGGTCCCGGCGGAAAACGGGGCGGCGCGCCGTGAACCATACCGTGGAGGACAGGTGGTATGGCCGTCAGGGGCGTGCGAAGCACAGTCGCGTCGAGAGTCTCGCCTGACGGGACAGTGCTTGTAAAGTGGTCAGAGACATCTCTTGTGGTCCAAGTTTGCTCCGCTGACATCACCTGCGCCTTGGATGCCTTTGCGAGTTTGCGCTCGAGGGGGATAGGGAAGCTTGGGCGAATCGGAGACTTGGGGCGCCGCGGATGCCGCTCTCCCAAGCTGGTGCCGCTCTCCCGTGCTATCTCGAGCTCTCCCGAGGAGGCTCGGGCGAATCGGAGACTTGGGCGCCGAGGACGCCGCTCTCCCGAGCTCTCCCGAGGAGGCTCGGGCGAATCGGAGGTTTGGGCGCCGAGGACGCCGCTCTCCCGAGCTCTCCCGAGGAGGCTCCGGCGAATCGGAGGTTTGGGCGCCGAGGACGCCGCTCTCCCGAGCTGGTGCCGCTTTCCCGTGTTCTCCCGAGCTCTCCCGAGGAGGCTCGGGCAAATCGGAGACTTGGGCGCCGAGGAGTGCTGTCCCGAGGAGGCTCGGGCGAATCGGAGACTTGGGCGCCGATGACGCCGCTCTCCCGAGCTCTCCCGAGGAGGCTCGGGCGAATCGCTCTCCCGTGTTCTCCCGAGCTCTCCCGAGGAGGCTCGGGCGAATCGGAGACTTGGGCGCCGAGTAGCCGTGTTCTCCCGAGCTCTCCCGACGAGGCTCGGGCGAATCGGAGACTTGGGCGCCGATGACGCCGCTCTCACGAGCTCTCCCGAGGAGGCTCGGGCGAATCGGAGACTTGGGCGCCGAGGAGGCCGCTCTCCCGAGCTCTCCCGAGGAGGCTCGGGCGAATCGGAGGTTTGGGCGCCAAGGACGCCGCTCTCCCGAGCTCTCCCGAGGAGGCTCGGGCGAATCGGAGACTTGGGCGCCGAGTAGCCGTGTTCTCCCGAGCTCTCCCGAGGAGGCTCGGGCGAATCGGAGACTTGGGCGCCGAGGAGGACGCCGCACTCCCAGGCTCGGGCGAATCGGAGACTTGGGCGCCGAGGAGGCCGCTCTCCCGAGCTCTCCCGAGGAGGCTTGGGCGAATCGCTCTCCCGTGTTCTCCCGAGCTCTCCCGAGGAGGCTCGGGCGAATCGGAGCGAGCTCTCCCGAGGAGGCTGTCATTAGTGGAATAATGTTGTGGGCCTCTGTAGACGCGGCCTTCGTGGGCTTCGACTGGCCTTACTTGGGCCAGGCCAAGTTGGGAATGAGCGTTTTTGCATGGAAGTTGGGTACCCCTAACTTTGGTAACCGACACTCCTGTTGCAGGTAAGTTGAGTAAACAGTTCTACGAGGGATCGTGCCGGTCAACGGATCGTGCATGGATGAAGAGGTGTATATAATGAAACCCTTGGGCAGGAAGTTTAGTTGTATACAGCTACTCCACTGCGAAACTTTGGTTTGGGATAATGTAATTTATATTTGTAATCTATGTTTAAGTAATACTTCCGCACTTTTTACTCTGATTCAAATTATTTGTGTAAATTATTGTAATACTTGCAAGGTCTTTACAATGAGATCATCGGGAAAATTAGGGTTTCTTAGGAGACCTGGCAGGCCATCTAAGTTAAGGGGAACTCGTGCAGGCTAGTCAAAGGTCCTTAGAGACGATGACGGGGCACGTGGGCCCTATGATTAAGGCGGTGCTGTCACAGTCTTGCCCCAACAACGCACCAAACCAAAACCACGCCCTGCCGCCCTGCATGGAAACCTGACCGCCCCTTGTGCTGAACCCCGCCCCTGACCCTCACAAGGAACCTCCCCCCACCACCACACCCCCCACCGCACAGAACCCCGGCACCGCCCCACACGCAGGAACCCTGCTTGCCACATCATCTAGAGGAACGGGTGAGTCCTCCGCTCTGCACACCACGCCCTTGTCCCCCGTTTCCTTACTCACTCGTTCCCTCACCATGCCCCTGTAAAAAAAAGGAATGAAAACACTTCAGCATCAACATCGGGCTGTAAAAAAAACTGCAACATCGAAAAACATGCAGTGCACCATTGAAAAACATGTACTGCAACATTTAAAAATACGCACTGCAACAAACGAAAAAATGTATTGCAACATCGAAAAAATATGTACTGCAACATTGAAAAACATGCAATGCAACATCGAGAAAAAATGTATTGCAACATCGAAAACTAAGTGCTGCAACATCAAAAATTATGTGCTGCAACAACTCGTAAAATCTTATGCAACATTTTAAAATCATCTATTGCAACATTACGAAAAGACCCATTGCAACACGGGAGGAACAGCGAAAAAGTGTTAAAAAAAACAGCCCCTGGCAATCACCTTCGAGCTCACCGGAAGGAGGAGGGATAGGACCCCGGAGCTCGTTGGAACCCTAGCCACCGCCACGTCCCTCAGATCCAGAGGAGTAGGAAGAAGAGAAGGGGTCATATTCAGAGAAGAACTGACATACCTCGTCGAAGCCGCTGCCGTCGTCATCGTCTCCGGTGGGTGTCGCATGGAGGTAGTGGAAGAGGTGAGGGAGGGAGAGAGGAGGGGCTGGAGCGACTTGACCCACCCCGTGCGCGTCTCCGGTGGTGTCACATGGAGGCCATGGAGGAGGTGGGGGAGGAAGAGAGGAGGGGCTGCAGCCTGACCCCGCGCACGGCGCAACAGAGAGCAGAGTTGCGGAGGAACGGGAGGAGATCGGGGGAAGAGAGGTGGAGGAACATGTGAATGGGCAAGTGGATGGGAGGGAGGAGAGCAGGGGATGGGATAAGGTTGGGCAGGGGCGCTGAGCCACTTCGAGCGGTCGAGCCGTTATGATGCGGATGCGTTCGACCGGGTCCGGACGTTCGCGCGGTATCATTACCGTTAAATCTTGCCCCTCGGTGGTTTCAAGTGGAAAAAGTATATAGAATAATCTAATGTTTTCTACCCTCTGTTGCAGGATAAGATATATCCCTTTTTTTATAAAACCATTTGATGGGATCATCGTCCTAATACAATTTTTTTTAATCTGCTCGTCTAGGAAGCTCGTGCGCCGCCTGGTTTGCTTCTTTGCAACAGGCTCAGTGGAAATATCCTAAAAATCATCCTAGATCATATTGCAATCTTAATGCAGCAGTTGAGTTCACAGCGAAACCTCCGTTACTAATGATTTTAAAGACCTCTAGACAATTAGATTAGACAATCAATCAATTGCAACTGATTTGTTGTACTAGCATTAACCCTTCCTTTAATGCATAAGCTTCTACTCCCTCTGTCCCGCGACGACCGTCACTGGGGAGGAGCGTTTGGGTGTCTGAGTTCAGCCAGTCAATGATGAACCAGTGCACATCCTCCAATGATACAGACAACGGGACAGAGGAAGTACCATTGATGCATCCACTAGATGAGAGGAACAAAAGAGTTGACACGGCCACCGTACCCCTGTACCATCTCTAATAATCGCTCATGTACTTCCATATCCCATGTCATCATCAAAAGAAGCATCGATGTTCAGCATAAGATATGTTTTTGGGGGTTTCCGCCAACCTTGACGTATGCCGCTATTTTATAGTTTTTCTTTTTTGCCAAAGTAATTATCAATAGCCCTGATTTATTGTACGTTCTCGCTACGTACCAGTTGCCGCCTCTCCCACCAGAGAAACCAGCCCCCAGTCAAAGATGAATTCAGCCATGCCAAACTTGCTCCCCTCCTAGGATCACTTCTTTTAGCACATTTGATCGCCCAACTGATCGGTTTCCAGGAGTTGAATGATCTTCTCCTAGACACCTACCAATCTAGCTCGATCACATGAGAATGTCATATGCTTAATGTCCTCCGCCCCATTATGGGACACCAGACAACTATATCATCAATAATATATCTATTTGCCAAGATTGCTCGACATGGCGTTAGTCCATTAGGGGCCCTCCATCCGAATATCTTAATCTCCCCTTACACTTGTAGCTTCCACATTTTTTTTTCTCACATTTGCAGATTACTCACACCATTAGCCGACGCTACATTGACCATTGAACCGAACTTCTTTCATTAGCTGTGATAAGCTGATCTCACCGAAAACATCTCTTTCTATTGTGTAATACCAAGCAACACAATCCTCCTTTCCTAGAGTGCTATAGACAGTTTGCATAAGCGGCCCGCTCCCACCCAACCACACACATAGAAACCAAACTACACCAGCATCCCATGTTGCACTATTTGTTGTGATAAGATATCACCACTAGAGCATTAGAAAATGCTCTAGTTAACACAAATGTTGAACTTATTATTAGGAACTTATATCATCTATATGATATATATGATCGTCATCTTCCTTTATATTTTTTGAACAAGAATGAGGTATCGTCATTGTTCGAACTAGACTTGATTATGAACCACCGGTTTGACCAACCTGACCCGGCCAGCTCAATAAAAATTGATGCAAACACGAGGTGACAAGTGCATCGGGTGGGTTTGAATTACGATTCTCAACCCGAAACAATCATGGGGACAAGCATGTCCTAAAACAAAAAACCTCACAAATTATTTCGAGAAATGACCCGACCACACACAACTGTTGAGTAGGTGGTACGGCAACTAAAAGATGTGAGCGATACTAAAGCCTTATTTAGATTCACCGTAAAATGCAAAAAGTTTCGTGACATCAATTTTGCGGCACATGCATAGAGCATTAAATATAGATAAAAACTGAAACTATTTTGACAACTTCGCAAAATGTTACAAAACGAATGTTTTGAGCCTACTTGGATCATAGCTGAACACTTAATATAAAAATTAAAACTTTTGTGGTACCTCATTTTGCAAAATGGGTGTAACTAAACACCCCCTAAGCTTAGGTCAAATTCGGGACAACCAAAAAAATATCCAACTTTTTTCTAGTCTGACATGATCCGACACTTCAGATCTAGTTCAAACCACTATTTTTAGGGCATCTCTTAGTCCATAACCATATCAAACCCTCCGAGAGCATGTACAACACATCTGTAGAGGTCGTCTATGTGCGATGATTTTTATGAAAAACCTCTTTATAACCTCTGAACACACAAATCCCGTCATCTTGTGAAGAGACGAGGATAGCTTGTGCTTCTATGCTTGAAGAGATGATGGCTTCTGTGTTGTACGGCTCATGGTCTCCTTGCGGATCCTGTGCATCGCAAAGGGAAGTTGGCGTTAAAATCCCTCTCCTTCCACCACACATGCTCCTTTTTTCTTCCTTCTCCCAGCGCTATGGTGTGGATCTAGAACACTAGTACTCAATGATATATTAATATATGGCACCGAGAGCATCAGGAGCCCAGTAAATAAGGGAGCCTTACATTTTCCATGAATCTAAGGGCCTGCTTAATTTAGATCCAAATTTTGTCACGCCAAAGAATTGGCAAGCCAAAACTTGGCAACAAAGTTACCATAGATTTAGCAACCTAAATGTGAGAGTTTGGCAAGTTTTGATAGCAAACCAAATACCAGCTAAGATCATGACTTGTCAAATCTTTGTCGTGGCAAATTTTGAAAGTGAACTAAACAGGTTAAGTATCTAAACTCACCCATGGAGAGCCCTATCTTCACATAGCAAAGAAAAGAGGCCTAGTATACGAGATGGCGTATGCCATAAGGGGCCATTGTATATATGAATTACATCCCATAAAATCATCAACTAAATTACCGAGGATTTCGCTGGTTTAAATATCGAGAGAGCAAGAATATAAACCTTATAAAAGCAAACCCACAAGTTTTCAATTTCAAATACAAGCTATCTACATTATTTTATTGCTAATTTCAATATCTTCATGCAGCTTATCCACACCATCCACTGTTTAATTGTCTATATCGTCCTTTAAGTACAAAAGCTATCCAAGACATCCCTATTATAGGTGCAATTATTTTTTTCATAAAGGTGCAGTTGCTATTTTCGATCTATCAAAATACAAAGCATCCATATTTTAATATAGATTTGTCTCACTATTCTATTGACTTATACTCCCTCTGGTCCAGTTTATAAGGTGAACATGCAAAACAAAGTTTTCAAACTTCACAATCGATCTTTGACCAATAATTTAGTGAACAATTTTAACTAATGTGATACAAACTTGATATGGTTATTAGATTCATGATCAATTATACTATCCAATGGTCGTACTTATATAACTAAAAAAATATAACATAAGATAAATGAATGATCAACTTATAATTTGGGTGACCGTGCCATATCTGGCTATGCAGGGGAGTAAGTTATAATTCGATCTAATATTCTAATAGGCATTTTATTGGATTCTTTCACTATCTTGCCTAATTTTGACTAGAATTGATGCAAGAACATGCATATCTAGCTCATACATACAATAACTTTATTTCGAAGAAAATATGGTTGCAATTGCAATATGCAAAGTGTTCTTCCAGCTCTTCACTTCCTATGACGATGTTGAGGGAGGAAAGTTAACCAGGACAAAAGTTGAGAAAGGTGAAGTGGACCTTTCGTATGAAACCACTAAGAGACGTGATTTGCATAGTATTAAATAGTTAAGGTAGTAAAAGATATATTATTTTGTGGTTGAGGAAGCATAATCGAACTGGATCGATAGCTGAGTGAGCTTAATAAATACAACTACAGTTGGCATTATATTCTTTGGAGATAGCAAGAACGGGGTTCCTTTGGAAGGTTGGATTTCCAAAGTACAAGAACTGGAAAAATGCAGTACATGATTGAAGTTACATTGTGCTACAGAAACTGAGAACGCAGGAAAGTTCTAATGGAATTTTAGAGAAACACAGATAGAAAAGAACGCTTTCAAGTCGAATCTCCTCCTAGAATTTCCTCATAAATTACTATGGAAGAGGCATTTCATAGTAATATTATAGGATTTCAAGATGACTAATCCTTTGCTCCAAAGGACCACATAGCAAAAAAAAATCGTATACTGAAGCAGGGAAGAACATAACACAAATGCTCTTATTTCAGAGTATAAAAACAGGTTGCCACGCAACAAAACAAATGCCAAATTTTCCTTAACCAATATAATGGATGACGTTTATTGATGAACACTTTCTGGGACACTTATTGTTCAAATGGACAACAATATGTTTATGTCGACAATGTACAAAGGAACCTTAATTTAGGGGTGGCTACTTTGACAAACAATAGGGCAAGCTGTGCACATATACGAAGGGCCGGATGTATCCAGGAACAATGGGAGAAGCCGAGGGCTGAAGGAAAACTTTTACTGCACAGGGACGGCTGGCTCAAGCATGGTGAGCTAGCTTCTTCACTATTGAGGCCATGTACTTGCCCTGGTGCTCGGCAAGGGCGAGTTCCGTCTCGCTGGGTTGTCTGCTGCCATCCCCAGCAAAGACGCCAGCGCCATAGGGACTGCCTCCTCTGATATCATCCATGTTGAACATGCCTGAACCAAAGGTGTAGCCAATTGGGACAAAAAGCATTCCGTGGTGCACTAGCTGGGTGATGGCTGTCCACCTACAACAAACAAAGCATGATCACTGATCAGGAATAGCTATGCATGGTGAAAACAGATACTTCTATTCAGCTACAAAGATTATGTCGAGAAAAATTATGTCACAAAATAGTAGAGAGAATACAACCAAGGACTAAGGGTTTCTATTCTTTTAGATTATTTTTAAGATCACAGGAACACTACTCCTAGCCTTGTACCAAGGATTATGGTTCTGTAACAATTAAGTAGAAACTCCATGCTATAATAAAGCGATGGTTATTATTTATGCTTCAAGATTTGTGCATTTTCTTTGCATTGTTTTCCTTAAGCAGACTATGGAAGCAATTAATAAGGTTGGCTCGTTCAAGTGAAGAAACTGTAAAGGATAGCCAACTGGCTACAAACTTGAACAAGAAGCATTTACCTAACAAGGGATAATGTTTTCAGCGAGTAGTAGTTTTGGTTAGCATTTGATGGTATGCAAGAATTTAAATAGGGGCAATTTTGATTTCTCATCCTGATCTTAAAAATCTTGAATTTACTGCCTGTGCCTAGGACTGTACCACACACTGCGGCTTGATCTGCACTGCGGCAGATGTTGATCAGGTACACCTAAATGTACTCATTACCATGGCATTAACTCAAAGGTCCTTTTTGTACAAATCATATCCAATTCATCTATGTCCACCCTGTGTTGTTGTTAATAGTCTCTGTGCAGCATCATGATCATCAATAACGGAGAAAATAGCGTGATGGAATCTTAAATTGTTACAAATATGGTACTTCATTTACATATTTTGTAACCACCGAATTGTTATCAGCACTACCATGATGCAGGCATTTCGTCTTGCTTTAGAAGTACTTAATAGTGAATTACGGTAAGTTATCAAAATAATAAGAGCCTTTGAGCTTCAATTACACATGTTACCGCTCATTTTGGTAAATTGTTACTCGTTTTGTATATTATACTATTTAATAAATAATAACATTTCCTAGTTATAAACTCACATTCACCAAATTAACCAGAACAGTGGATGGAGTGGAAGCGCAAATGATCAAACATACAATAGAAACAGGTATTTCTGAAAGTTGGGAGTTGGGAGGAGGAACCCAAACAACTTCAAACAAAGCAGAAAAATGAGTGTGGTGCTAAACTAATCCATGACATGGAGCCTAAACCAACGGGCAGTGAAAACATCACAAATCCTTCAGCCAGTTAACCAATCAGGATTATACTATTGTAAGCTTGCTTAACCCTCAGTAAAACAGGAGGAAAATAAGTCATATACCTGTAGGTTAAATTCATAATCACTTATATAGCAGCAAAGTATAGTAATTTAATCTCAAGAAGTAAGGCCTGTTTTCAGTTTTAAGAAACAACATATCAATAGAATATAGCAATTCGAAGAACCAGTTCGCCCTTCAACAGCACTGCATGTAACACGTACTAAAAGAAACCTGAATGAAAGAGTAATAAAGAGATGCTTACGCCGTGGTCTCCTGGCCCCCGCCCTGCGTTCCGGTGCTGACGAAGAACCCGGCGGGCTTCCCAGCGAGCTTCTGCGCCTGCCAGAGAGAGCCGGTGGAGTCGAAGAAGGCCTTCATTTGCGCGGCCATGGCGCCGTACCTCGTCGGGAACCCGAACAACACCCCGTCGGCCTCCAGCAGCTCGGCGCCCGACGCGATGACGGGGACCGCGGGGTCCTTGGTCGGCGCCTGCATCTTCTCCAGCACCTCCGGCGAGAGCGTCTCGGGGACCCGGCGCAGCACGGCCTCCACGCCGTCCACGGCGCCGGCGCCGGCCGCCGCGCGCTGCGCCAGGGACTCCACGTGCCCGTACATCGAGTAGAACACGACGTACAGCCGCAGCTTCCGCCCCGCCGCCGCAGCCGTCGGCGAAGCTGCGGCCGCCGCCTCCTCCTCGGGCGCCTCGCGTGGCACCGCCGCCGCGGCGGACGATGAGGAGGGCGCGGCGGCCGGCGGCTGGCGCTTCTTGCTGGGGACGCAGCCGCCGCCCTTGCCCATCACTGGCGGCCGCGCTAGTCAACGGGCGACAGCACGGGTTGTCCTACCCCGATCCAATCCAATCCAACCCAACCCAACCGCCGTCGCCGTCGCCGTCCCCGTCACGGTCACGTCCCGCCCCGCTCGCCGCCGCACGCGGGAAACCTGCGCAAAGAACCCGCAATTCAGCGACGCCTCCGGGGAAAGCGTGGATCTGAGGAGGAATTCCCGGGTCCCCAGAAGGGTTTTCCGTTGATCAAGAACTCGGAAAATGCGATCTCGGGGACGGCGGAGGGGCAGAAGAATAGACCTTGGAATTCGGCGGGGCTGGTGGTGGAGATGTGCCAGCTCAGGGAGTGAGGCAGTGCGTCGTTGGAGTCATTCATGGAGAGATGTGTAGTGTCGGGGTATACCGAAGCCGAGAAGGTTTGGTTCACCTCGGTTTGGATGGGCCAAGTTCACGCAAAATCGGTGTGAAGATTGTTCGTTCGTGTGATGATCAAATACTCCTTTTGCATTCAAGGCTTTCTTAATTGCACATCCATCCCAATACATTTAATTGCATATACTGCCTCCAGCCGAAAATATTGTAGTAATTCATATAGGATTTAGATGTCGCTGAGGATAACGATACGACCTATAAAGTGTGACTTTGATTTCATATTTCTATAAAAATATTTATTAAAAATTGATATATACATATTTTTATGAAAAAAAAATTTAAAGACAAATCTATTTATATAGTTTTCATATTTCTAAACTTAACAATTTAAAAGTTATTTATGATTTATATTCCCAGCATTTGACCAAAACATTGTCCAAAACAACATTTAAATCCTATACGAAGGGAGTACACTAAAGAAAAAGTCAAACGTTATAAATTTTGATCAACAATCTTTTTTTTTTTTGAAAATTTAGAGCATAAAACTTATGTCAATAGATTTATGTTAAAGGTGCCTTTAATATGATATTGATTTTTCAGCCATGATATTGCTTTTTCAGCCACCAACCTTATATTATAAGATAAATATAATAGTCAAAATCTATTTTGGAAAATTTTTCCTCGGATCTAATTACCATTTTTAATTGGATCGAGGGAGTAACATGCAAACCATTGCAAATGAGTAATTTATACCTTGAGAGTTCATTTTCATGGTACTCATACTATATGAGTAAGGCTTTTAATATAGCTGACTGCGAAACACTGAGCCTATCTCTCAGTCCACTTACATAGTTTATCATATCATAATAATTATTACATGACCCACTTATCTATCCCGTAAAGTTTCTTGATTCTAAGCTGGTTATAAGCTTATAGTTTGCTTCTTCTCTCTCTTTTCTCCACCTTAGCATTCAACCTGCTTATAGTCTATTAGGCTAGTCTCAGTGGAGAGTTTCATGGCGTTGTTTCCAAGACTGCCATGTCATGTAAAATGAAATGAAATGTCGATGAAACATCCATTCTCAATGGAGAGTTTCATTCTACAGTCTTATTATCATTTAATTCTATGACTCAAAAAGAGTTGGTAACTGTGCTAAGAGAGATTCATCCCATTACACTCTTCTTCTCTATCTTCTTAAAAACATTGCCACATCATCAAAAGTGCTTATGTGGCAGCTCATTTAATACGAATGAAACTCAGATAAAATTGGCATTGACACTGGCCTTACTATACTTGTTGCAATATACTACAAATGAGGATGGGGACAACATGAGTTATGCCAAAATGAACATGGTGTTTGTTATTACATGTATTGCACGATCCAATGAACTTATTTTATTAGCCTTCAATGGATATCGACGGTCTATGCTTGCAATAATGCCACAATGCACATGATTGGGAGCTCAACGGCCATGAGTATTAAAGGAGTGCTGTTCATTGCCGCGAAGGAGTTGCACATGAAATGTCTATATAGGTTTCATAGGAGTTTCAATGTATGTTTTATAGGAGTTTCATGCATATTAAATAGTATGTCACATCAGTTTTTGTTTATATAAAAAAAAGGAAGAGAAAGAAAACGTTTCATGGGATGAAACTTATCAGCGTTGTTTCCAAAACATTGAAAACTGCATGCCACCTAGAGCTTTCTTAATTTCATGGGGTTGAAATTATTGCATGCATAGGGAAGAAAAAGACACCTGTGAGACTAAAAAAAGGATAAAATAACCTACGAAACTATGGAATAAAACTATGCACTATGAGAGATCCCCATTTTATTTCGTTCAAAAAAAGAGAGATCTCCGTTTTATGTTAAGTTTCATGTCTTAAAAATCGGAAGATGAAATGTTGCATTGAGACTGGCCTAAGAACCCACGAAACCTAAATTTGGGATATGAATAGCTAGGTGTAACCTAATTTTTCAGTCACGTGGAACAGTGACATTCATACAACATCCGTCTTAGAAAAAGAGTCGTCGTTGGTGTACGTGACACAAGTTTAACTCGATTTATAGAAAATGTGTGCAACATTTATATATCTAAATAAATTTATTAAAAAAACTAGATTCAAAAAAATCTTTTTAGTGATACTAATTATGTACCATAAATATTAATAGTTTTTAATATATATTTGGTCAAAGTTATTTTCTAGTTAACGAAAATGACTCTTTTTTTTAGGGACGGAGTGAGCAGGTTATAAAATGGATTGCTATATATATATATATATAATACATTCTAAATTATAATATGTTTTAATTTTCCTAGATAAATTGAATTTTGCTATGTATCTATACAATGTATATAATAATTGGTTTTATAGCAAGCAAACTTTTGCCGTGAAAGAGAGAAGAGAAGAGAGAGGAGAGAGCTTGTCTCTCGTGGAAACAAGGTAGGCACGAAAGCATATACAGTGGTGGACCTATATATTATTAAGTAGATCTCAAGAGAACTAGGAATAAGAAAAAAAATGAAAAATGAGATTTAGATAAAACTAGCAATAATAAAATTTTATAGCTTGACTTTTACAACTTAGCTAATAGTCCAACACTTAGCTCTATTATTGGACTTGCTCTAAGTGCATAATAAGCACTAGGAATATGTTTTATTCTACGAGAGAACCAATCAGTTCCTATATACAAATCCTTAATAACTTTTTATGTTTATTACTTCTCTATTCTAAATTATAACATATTTTGGTTTCATTAATGTATAGGTTTTTTTTTATAAACTTAGATAAATAAAATATATAATGAAAATAATATTTTAAAAAAGGTCGAGGCGTTATCACATAACATGTTATGAGTACCATATATATATCTAGAAAAGTTGAGATATATCCAAGGGAAATTATATGTTTGTTTTTTCTTATTGTGCGGAGTCCGTTTAATAATAACTCACTCAAATCAAAAGTTGGAAGCCGAAAAATAATAGAAAGTTTTGCACGATAGTGAGCACAATATACAAAGGTTCCATTCCAGTGCCTTTTTTTTTTTGGGGACACGTCACGGGGATGTTGGTAGGTGAGTGCGCCTTCTAGAAGCGGGCGGCCGCCGTATTGCGCTGTTTGTTTTTGAGTGCGGAGTGTTCTTGCTTGTCTGACTGTCAGGGTGCGTTTAGTCGAGAAATTTTGGGAAGTTTTGTAACTATAGATTTGACAACTTTTATCCAATCATGGCCCAAGTAGACTCAAAAGATTCATCTCGATCTAGACAAGCAAAAAGTATAAACATGCAACAGTTGCTACTTTATTTGGTGCTTCATGCAGACGAAAAGTATAATTGATATGACTGAGGAGAGAGAAGGAAAATTTAAACGGGGCCTCAATTTCTTTTCGCCACCAACCCTTTCGGTCCATGCTGAACACGGCGCATTTATTTCCAATGTATTCAACAACTGACCGTCTAAGGCAGCGTTTAGGATTCTAAACTTTTCCTTCCTCTCCCCGTCACATCGATTGTACTTTTCGTCTGTATGAAGTACCATATGAAGTAGCAGCTATTGCATGTTTGTACTTTCTGCCTGTCTATCTCGAGATGAATCTTTTGATTCTACTTGGACCAAGATTAGACAAAAATTGTCAAATACAAACGAAAGTGCTACAGTTGCAAAATTTTGCAAACTTTGCAAACTAAACGCAGCCTAATTGCTAATCCCAAATAATTGAGTTATATAAACCAGTGAACTAACAATGTTTGGATCGTATGATGTGTTTCTTCGATAAAGTCAATAAAAAAATGTTTAATTCTACATTTTCATAAAAAAAGTTAAAATGTTTAATTCTACATTTTCATAAAAAAAAGTTAAAATGTTCAATTCTACGATTTCATAAAAAACTGAAGTACATATAGCTGTTTTTTTATCCTACTTTTGCTAGGACTGTTCGGTTTGATTCCCCTTGGATCGTCGAGCCGATGCACTGCCAAGTTTAGAGGCTGTTTAGTTACACTCATTTTGTAAAATGGATTACTGTAACAACGTGCTAACTTTTATAATAAAGACATGCTTGGTTTAATGTTAAAATCTACCATGCCAAAGATTTAGCAGACCATGATTTTAACTAGCATTTGGTCCTACCAAAACTTGACAAAGTCTCACAATTGACTTACCAAATCCATGGTAAGTTTTTTGTCTAAGTTTTGGACTTGCCAAATCTATGACAATGGCAAATTTTAGACATTAACCAAGCAAACCCTAAATGTCCAATCATGTCTTAAGTAGATTTAAAAGATTCGTGAGACAATATTTTTCGAAGTTATCAAATTATTTAGTTTGCATCAACATTTAATGCTCATGTATGTGTTCAAAAATTAGTGTAACAGAATTTTTTGTATTTTGTGATGAACAACAGGACCTTAATTAGGTCGTGCAGTAGATTGCGACAATGCTGTAGCAAGGAGAGGACAGGCAAGCCAACGTACGGTAGGTTTGACTGTTTAATTGATACTCACTCCATCTATTGTTTCCAGAAAAAAATACAATTCTAACACAATGTTTTATGTTAGTATCTTATATGTTTGATCAATTAAAGATAAAAAAATATTTATGATATAAAATAAATATTATTAGATTAATTATAAAATTTAATTTTAAATTAATTTAAAGAAAATACTATTCATTAGAAATTTTAGTTAAACGTGAACCACTTCAAAGATATACATAACTTATTTAAATGATATATAACTTATAGTTATATTTATTTTTCGACCGAGGATGTATTTTGTAGAAAATAATAAAACACCACGTGTTCAACACGATACTAGTTGGATGCCCACGCATGCGCTTGGTGAGGGTCAAGCCATAGACAAAGGCTTATTGCCATGGAAATTGATATGGACTCCACAACCACTACTAGAGAAATGACTTTTGATCCACGTCGAGTTTTGGTTTTAGTCTCGGCATTTTTTTAATGTTCGGGACTAAAGATCTTTAGTCTCGATTGGTAACACCAACCCGGACTAAAGGCCTAGACCCTTTAGTTCCGGTTCGTAACAAACCTTTAGTTCGGGTTGGTGTTACGAACCGGGACTAAAGGTCCTTTTAGTCCCGGTTGATGTTCCGAACCGGAACTAAAGGATCACCTGCGGGTTAGTTCAAAAGGCAAATATCCTGTCCATGGTTGCATGTGCTATATAGGTGGGGTGGTAAGGCACATGCAATACTGTGCACGAGGTCTTGGGTTCGAATCTCGTGAGGGCGTAAATTATTTTTTGTCCGTAGAGACCTTTAGTTTGGGACCTTTAGTCCCGGTAAAGGCACTTGTGCCCCAGGACTAAACCCCAACTTCCTCGCCATAGACAAAGGTTACCCTGCATGATCAAATGGAGAATATTGTAACCATTTAAAAAGAAAAAAAAAACTTTGATAACAATATTGCTTCGTCCTGTCATAAGATTTGTACCGATCAAGTTTGTATAAAACATTAACAACATTTGTATATCTAAATAAATTTATTATAAAAATAAATTCAATGATATATCTATTAATATTAAATTATATATTATAAATATTAATATTTATTTTTATATATTTAATTAAAGTATATTTGATTTCTCAAAAAGAAAACAACAATATAGATAGAGTAGCACGGTAGGCAGTTTGGCACCTGCACCTCTTGTTGGGTGTCCACGCTACTGGTGCACATACAGTATTCTTTGCTTCGTAGATCCATGAGACGAAAAAAAGAACAGATAACTCGTCCATAGGCCCCACCGCTGTTGCAAACGATACTGAGCGTTCGATCAAATGAGGGGTTGGATGGAACATATTTTTAAATATCATAATTCTCTTTGATATATCGAATATAGATACAACAGGCATGTGTTGGATCATATGGACTAAAAACAAATTGACTAAAATTTAGTTCTTAAATGTCTAAGCAGATAGACTGACAACTAATCCAGATGCCGCCCAAACGGACAAGAGGGCTATCATGATCAACAACAAGAATTTTGGACAAAACAAAGAAATGATCATCCAGAGAAAAGCACCAAGAATATTGTTTATAAAGACGTTCTGAGTTGGAGATTAATGGTGGGTATACTCAAACCATTTTTTTCAGTCCTCATATGAAAAAACAATATTATCATTTGGTCCTTCACATGTGCATCCCTAAACCATCATTAGTGTTTGGTAAGCTATAAAAGACACCAGTCGGAAGGCATAAGGCCTTGTTCAGTTACCAAACTTTCTCAAACTTTCTTAAGATTCTAGTCACATCGAATCTTTAGATGCATGCATAGAATATTAAATGTAGATAAAAAACTAATTGTACAATTTATCTTAAATGTCGAGATGAATCTTTTGAGCCTAGTTAGTCCAATATTGGAAAAAAAAGTTTATCAAATGCAAACGAAAATAATATAATACCAGAACCTAAGCTTTTTTCCCCAACTAAACGGGGCCTAAATCACGTGTTGGGCTGCTTTCCGTTGGTACGGCCCATTAAGACTTGTACGCCCATGAAGCAACGTCCTAGACGGCTTGCTTTTACTGGTTTCATCTTTCATGTCTTTCATTTTGATCGAGTTAGGGCTCTTTGATTGGATTCAAATTCACCAAATTCAGGTTCACAAGATCAGATTCACCAAAATTGTAGCCAAACGGTTTAGATTCACTTGGATTCGGATTCACCAAAACAATGAATCTAGGGGTGGATTCACAATTTTGGTGAACCTCCTCAAGGGGTGTTTCACGGATGGGTTTTCTGTACCTCTTCATGAATTTAGGTGGTATTACCCGCCTTGCCATCGATTACACAACGTACCCCTTCATTCTTTTTCCACCGATGCCTTCTCCACCGTTCCCCTTCCCTGCGCCTATGAAAAAAAAGAGCGACACCTCTCAGCGCCGCCGCCACCTCTGCTCCCTCCTCCTCTTCTATCTGACGAGCTCCTATGGCCAGATCTGGTAGATCCGGTCCTCCTCATTGCTAATCGTCCCGGTTATCTAGCTCCTTACAAAGGTGAAAGATATCATATGCTGGAATGACATAGAGGTATGGAACCCAACACACCCAAGGAAAAATTCGATAGAATTCATTATCTATGAAATATTATTGAGAGGTCCTTTTGAGTTTTGAAAATGAAGTGGCAGATCCTACTCAAGATGCCTAACCACCCGATGTGGAAGCAAAAAATGGTTGTTGTTGCTTGTATGGTCCTTCATAATTTTATTCGAGAACATGATAGCGAAGATTCTGACTTTGCCGGGTTTGATCGTGATCCTAGTTTTGTCCCAAAAAGACCAAAAAGTTATAATCGATATGCAGCTACATCGGATGGTTCTTCAACGGAAGCCAATGCTGCCACTATGGACAAATTTCGTGATGACTTGGCCACTGTTCTTGCTCTTGCTTGGAACAGCTAGCTTGAGTGAAGAATACTCCTCATTGAAAGTTTAGTTATTTTATCTTATTTTTATGTATGGACTATCGAAATATTATTGACATGATATTATGGTCATGGGTTAATTATTAATTATCTATTTGGTGTATCATGATATTCTTATTAATTTGTGCAAAAAAAGTCATTTTGAGTGATATATATATATATATATCGTTTTATAGCACCAAGGGCAAAACTGACCGTTCCCAAGAAAAACTCAGTTTGGTGAATCGGAATCTGAAGTTTTGCCAAACAGCTTTTACCATGGTGAATCCGAGATCCTAGATCCGCCGTGAATCCGATCCATAGTAAATCTCATATTCGGATTTACTTTTTACCATGGTGAATTCAATCCAAATAGGCCTTTACATTTACACTGTAGCATGTGGGTTCCAGGAGTACAAGGAGGGTAACTAAAAGATATCCATTAGAATTTAACTCATAGGTATAGATTATAATCCCTTCATCCATTTATACTTCAGATTAGAATGGCCGCTCAAGTCCATAAAAAAAAGAATGGCCGCTCAAGATCACATGTACAACTTAGATGTAGAACCCTCGAGCACAGGGTAGTTACAAAAATATTATTTGACTCACATTAGATGATGAAAATCCTCTATGAGTTCTTTGTTAGTCCCTTATTAGATGGAATCCAGCATCAAGTGCATGGGAATGAACCAATATTTTCTTTGGCGACACATAAAAGACGGAGTGGTCAAATTAGTGCATCACATAATATATATGGATATTTTCCTTTTCTAATATTTTATTCGTAATCTGCATTTATACGTTCTTATTCATATTTTCAAACCAATAGCCTATTAGAAACGTTATTAAAGAAACATACTCAAAAAAATCATTAAAGTCAGGATGGCCGAGTGGTCTAAGGCGCCAGACTCAAGTTCTGGTCCTCTAACGAGGGCGTGGGTTCAAATCCCACTTCTGACAAATTTATATTGTTTTGCCTCTTTCTTTGTGGGAGCTGCCTTGATTTTTTTTTTCCTAATTTGTTGTTTTTTTCTTCTTTCTTTATGGAAGCTATTCGGACCCTCTAGTCTATTTATGTACTCCTTCCATCTGTGATTGAATTCAATTCTAGCATTTCAAGGCAAGATTAAGGTAGAGAGGAAATGGCGCAAGTAACCCTATCAGTTCTTTGTGTGCCGCACGTCCACTGTCATTGCAGACAGTGGAAATGATTGCATTCAAGTCCAAAGCACAGAATCAAACACAATAAGTGCATGCACAACAAATGAAGATGTTTTGGAATAAATACACAATGCATCTCTTTATTTGTAAAGTCAAAATGGCCAAGTAACCCTATGAACTCAGTTCTCTGTGTGCCGCATGTCCACTGTTATTGCAGACAGTGGAAATGATTGCATTCAAGTCCGAAGCACATAATCAAACACAATAAGTGCATGCATAAGAAATGAAGATGTTTTGGAATAAATACACAATGCATCCCTTTTATTTGTAAAGTCAAAATGGCCGAGTGGTCACTAGCAAGAGGATCAACCGACAACAACCTTAGGCTTGCCTCAACGAGGATTAACTGGTTGACAAATCACCGAACCTTATGATAAAAATCATTTATGATAAAAATCTTCCCCGTTAGTTTGCAATTTTGTATCACAAGCTTGTATTTATATGTTTATATATTGTGCTTGTGTTGTTGCTCTTGTGCTTGCTTAGCTTGTGTAGCTAAGTTGTTGTAGCTCTCTAGTTTAGCTTATGTAGTATTGCTAGTTGAGAATTGTGCTAGTGTAGCACTAGTGTTGCTTAGGCTTTATGCGCTCTGCTCACTATTATGTTTAGGAGCTCCCGGTGTGGCTAGTTAACTAGTTGTATAGGTTTGTGTGACCTTACAAATTAGAATTGTTAGGTGAGCTTTCACTATCTTGGAACCTTATAAATAACTTGCATAGAATCTTTTGTAAGGTGCTTACAACATAGATAGAGGGATGTAGCCTTTGCTAGACTATTTAGTTTATTTTCTCATTTACATTGGTTAGTCATCGCAATTAGTTTTAGAAGGACTATTCATCCCCCACAACAACTTCTCCACCGATGGATGGGGGGATTATGAGGTTCTAGTCCTATGCTCTAGTTGCTTATGAAGGAGGAGCCTTCATCTGATGTGGCACTACTTTGATGCTTTTGAACATGTTGTGTGTCGAGTGTCTGCCAAGTGGCTATGTAATATTATGGATAAACCTCTCTAGGTTGTACGATTATAAAACAAACATTCAAATGTGTGACTATGATAACAACTAAATTTCGATAATGTGATGGCATGATTTCAGTGGCGGAGCTAGAGAATTCTAGAGGGGGTGCGGCTTGCGGTCTAAAGACAGAACAATATTCGACTTTTTTTTGCGAATAACAATATTGCGACTTAATAGCACCATAACCATAATTTTTGCACCATAACCTACCCCTCCCGCATCCCCTCCGCCAGCAGCAACGCCGTCCCCGTCGTCGCCCCTCTCCCTCAGACTGCGAAGCCACCCGCGCGAGATCGCCGCCCCTGCCGGGGCCCTCAACGGACGGGCGGCGCCTCCACCCGGCGGCCAGCCCCAGCCCGCTGCCACTCCGACTCCACGGACGTACGGCGTCCAGGGCGGTGCCCGTGGTGAACTCCTGCCTGCCTCTCGGCACGGTGCCGTTCGGGCGGCCCCCGCCCGTGCTCGCGGCCGCGGCGCCCCCGCTGGGCGATGCAAACACCCAGCCCCCCCTTCCCCGAGGTCACGACGGAGTTGCTAGGCCGTCACTTCGCCCTCACCGCCTCGGATTTGCTGCGGCCTCCGCATCTCCCAGCGCCATTGGATTGCTCCTCCCTGCCTCTTCCCGGCTCTACCAACACGGCGCTGTATCGCGCCACCCCCGGCGCTCAGGCACGGCCAAACCCTAGCGGCAGCGCCCGGGGCCTGTGCGTGCGAGGCCTCCCACACTAGCATCTCCAGGTTCTGACGTCTCTTCCTTCCTCTGCTACGTTCTTAATATACTTCTTGCTTGCGTTCAAACTGTTTCCGATTATATGTGTGCCTTGGCTACTGACCTTTGGTTATGGCATACCCGCAGGCTTGATTTCATTATAAAGACGTTCTGGCCGATGAAGTCAACCATTCAAACTTCACCCTCTTTCACAGGCACATACTCACGTGATCCCTGCACTTTCAGATTTCTATCTCAGCCAAAAATTTGCCCAAGCCGTGTCATGAAACTCTTCTTGACTCCTTCGATTTAAATAATGTCTTCCCATGTTTTTTTTGGGGTACGTTTGACAGGAACTGCACCATTTGGTATTTTCTACAGAGGTTGGCAATTCAACGGAAGACATGATTCTTAGTAACGATGATCAGGTAACATACTGTTAAGTCTAATCTTTTGGTTTTTGTACACATTGACAAATTAATTTGTAATATATATTCAACATGTAGAGCAAAAACATATATCGAACCAATCATTACCTTTGCTTGCTTCTATAGCCTTCATCCTTCATTGGTTTCAGCCAAGTTCCGCCTCAACATTACAGTGTGCAGGTTGGCACACCAGATGAACTGAAAGTTTTCTGGTGGATATTTACACACCTGTTTGTTGTGATGTTCAGATTCCTTTATTTACTTCTGAAATTCTCTGAGCATCAGGTTCAAATACATACTTCTGAAATTCGCTGAGCTCTAGGTTCTAATACATCTGCATGTTACTAAATGGCTCTAATCTATGAAGAACTGAAGAGTATTTCTAGTACATGGAAGATATATATTTCGTACTAACAATGCAGAGGGTTGGTCCCTGCACCCAAATTAATTTGTTACTCTATGGCTTCCCTTTTGGTCTTTCAGGATTGTTCATCATGCTGAAAGTTATTTATCCCGTCTAAATTCCGGTTGATGCCTATTGATTTTTCCTCACCTGAATTGATGCCGTGTTATGTCTAAGAAGGAATCCCTGTTATAGAAATGTTTATTACACAATAATACAGGCTTACTGAAGAACCTTCGTATTTGTTTCTGTTTACAGGTGACAGCATTCTTTGAATACAGCCTTACAACAAGGACGAATAGATGATGGCAACCATGAAATTCTAATATGCATCCGCTTTACTGTTTCGAACACATGGGTTCCTCAATCCAACTTTGCTAATGTGAATATTTACTGGAGAGTGCTAATGAAAACCATCTTTCCTGCTTTAACTCCTCTGCAATCTCGATAATATTCATCACTACATACTTTGTATTGTTTGTGCCTTTTCATGCTAAATTTTAATGCTTGCTAGCCCTGCGCAGTTGCGCGGGGTTACTGCTAGTATAAATTATATTTATATTCAAGCTTGTTGACATGCTTACAGAAAATAATATTATAACTTCTATAGGATAATATTTTTGGAGCAAACCATAGTGGTGAGGAAAATGAAGATGACATTTTCAGATATGATGGCGAAGGATACAATTCCCAAGATGATGATCAAGATTATGAGAACAATAGTGAAGGCTTTTTTTATGATGATGTCTCTACTAGTGACAAGAAGAGATTATATGCAACAAATGAAGTGTCCGGCACTTTTAGGTAGTCTGACTTTTGCCTTATGAACAACAGTACCTTACTCAAGTATTTTAATTTGAATATTAATTTATGCTATGTTGAAGAATGTTCTTAGCAATTTTCAAAATGTCTAGACAATACCTTTCTTTGGTGATAATTGAGCATCAATCTTTCAATGTACTATGCAACACTGAAGAGCTGGTCATAAAATGCTATGAACCTGTGAATGTTCAACATTTGTAATTGATCCTCCTGGTCACATATTACTTATGTATGGCTATGAAAACTGTCAAGTAATATCAATTGATGGATTGTAATAAAACAATTTCATCTCTAAATTGCCGATGGTTTAATAAAATTGTTAGAATGTTCCATATTATTTTAGTCGATGGAAAACCAAAACCTTCACACACACACACACACACAATTGCTAATATGTTTTCCAATGAGTTAAAATTAAAGAACTATCAAGCAACAAATTCCCGACAAGGATACCCTCAGTAATTCATGTAATATGAAATGCCAAATGAGTGTGCTAACCAACTAATTACCAAGCGCCAACCATAAGAAACATACAATCAACCATACAATATTGCCACTGTTCGGCTGAGCTGAAATTCGGCCGGGCTGAATTGTATGGTTGAATTGTTGTGAGAGGAAAATACTGTTATGTGGGTTAATACTGATCGGTAAAAGTATGAATACCTTTCCATGTATGCTCGATGGGAGGCTTCCGATGGTATACATCCGACAATTGCATTTCCCAACCATGCAATTTAATAACCAATGGTTTAATAATTGTCAGCAATTCTTGCGCCTCTAGTAGCGACAAGTCATCTACCATGTCGATTTGGAGATGGGCTTCTGTATAAATGATGTTGATGTCGATATGTTGAAGCTCAGATACATTTGATCAGAAGATGGACCTGATCTTTTGGTGTAGACTTACGAATAAAATTCTTTGTCATTGCAGTTATGAGCAATTAGTTTCCATGAGATCAAAAGCTGTTTTTCATGTTCACAACGACGTCTGTGTCCTTCTATTCGTGGAAGCTATTAATATATGTGCAATCGACCTCTTTGGTGGATGTGAACAACTTGCACCATTATGGGAAGCATTCGTCGCTAATTGTGTACTGTCTCAGTCATTGATTTGACTAGACAACCACTAGATACGTCATTTGTTGTTAGGGTTTACGGTTTTGGATGCATCTAATTCGTTGTTGTGATCCCATTGTAGCTCTTGTCTAGGCTTGCCTGTCATCTTCATAGAATACGCCTATGTGATTTTTTCTTGTATGTATATTATGTGTTCAACAGACGCTATTGCAACTTTGCAAACTAGTTGCGAGCTTGTGTTCGGTATTTAGTTCGGTACCGGTAGTAGTAATGTCAACATATGTAATGTTTAAACATTAGCATCAACACCTATTTTGTACATCTGCATGGGTTTTTACATACTTGTCCCTATTTCTGGTTAGCATTTGGCAAGTTCACCACATCGTAGTTTCTTCTACTCTTTGCCATGGTTAACATACATAGTTCATCCATATTATGTAAACACACAACCAAAATGCAATTAATTATAATGACCATTTTGTTCCTCCATATTACCTGTTTAGTAACATGATTTTTCTTTTCTTCGTCCTAGTTTCTATCAAATTAGACGTCACTTAACTTAGACACAGACATATGCATTGATGCAGAACATTTGCTTCACCCACATATATACACCTGTGCTTTTATGCTCTAACCATAAACATGTTAGACTTCAACTTGTATTCCCCAACAAGCTCAAGTCATTGCTTTTCAAATGCTGCTGCGACAAGACTTCTTTACTTATTAGCTAGTTGAACTTCCTCTTGAAACCACTTTTAGAATATGGTGTTGCAATCTTTTATTTTGCCTTCCTAAGCATATGCCATTAACACCACCTGTGACTTGTCCATTTAAGGGTGCTATTTATTGCAACAACCATTTCGTGGCTTTGATCTACATAGGATAAAATATGTCCAATTACGACTCCTACACATCGATTGCGTACCAATCCAAACAAACATGAAACTCTAGACATCTGATATAGATTCATTAAATTTTATTACCTTAGTTTTTGTTTCAGTCCTTGTCGTCTATTATTATTTCTATAAAGTTTTGAATAACCATTCAAAATCTTTCAATTCGCTCGTTGTTCAGAAAGATGCCACCAAATATTATTGATTGGTAGTTGTTGTTAACACCCACAAAAATCCCAAAAGGTAGGTTGTATAGGTTTGTCCAATAAGTGGTGTCAAATGTCACAACGTCAACAAAGTGTTTGTAGTCAACCTAATTTTTGCATGTGCATCAGTGCCTTGATGTTATTCTGGTGACCTTATCTTAACCTTTCAAGAATTTCCAATGTCTTATTGATGTCGTCGTATGTCTAGTTGTGCTAACTTTTCACGAGGGTTTCGAACGGTCTATTTACATATTGGAGAAACAACCTTTGCTGAGGTCACACCAATTATGCTACATACATGACCAAGGGTGACTTTTTTTGCCCTTAACCTCTTTATGAAGTCCTTTTGCTTTTTCAAACAACCTGTTTGCGTATTTTTATGTCTCCCTGAGATCCCCTTTGCCTTTTTGACCATATGTTTCTGATAGTGGACGATTTTGGTCTGCCATCCATGGTTGTGTATTTGATGGAGGTATAGTATTGCTTGCATCTAGTTCTAGCTGATCAGCTCTAGGATTCGTGCATAAACCCTGCCAATTCATATGCATGACATAACATTATTGTTTATTACTTACGTATCACAATAGCACAAACATATGCATTTGTTGAATGCAAACTACCTTGCATGAGCTCACGAGAACTTTCCTGGTCATGTGTATGATGTATTGTTTGTTTTTTACCTCGATAGAAGGATGACAAATCCAATTTCCCAAAAATACATGTTGTAGAACTCGTTGGCTTTCTGATATGAACTAAAGTTTGTCTTGTATGGATAGAAAATTGGGTCACCTTGTCTATCCTTAGACGTTGAAATTGCCCACGAAATTGCATTGCGTTCTCTGATGTAGCTACCAAACATACTTGCAACCCTTCTTCCCATCTTTTCCTACAATGTATTTTTAATGTCTAATTCTTTGTCAGCCTATGTGAAGTTCATGTGAAAGTAAGGAGTTACCTTTCTGAATGTCGCCGGTGTAAGCAATTGTTCTGCTCTCCCTGCTCGTGCTTACAATAAGCGCCAAATTACAACACTCATCTAGAATCTGTACTTCTTCCAAAACTTCTGCAAGCACCCCTGCTTACGATCTATTTATACATCCTACCCCATCAATAACAGCCCCGGAATCTCTGTGTATGCATATATGTTTGCAGTACCGATCTTGCCTTCGCCTGTGGTACTGTTTTTGTACTCGGAGTCTTCTTCCTCAATACACGTCTTAGCTGTTAGCTCTTGACAACTTGCCACAGATCGTCTCGCCACGCGGCTGCTGTTTCCTCGGTGTAGCTTCTTGTTGTCTTGAACCCTTTAGGTTCATCATGCTTCGAGTTCGACATTGCTGTCGCCGTGCTTTGGTTGAGGAACGGTGGATGCCTATCAGAAACGACAAGACCTCAATATGTCTTGCCTTGGAAGCCATAAATTTAATGGACACCCGGTTATCTCTCGGTTCACATTCTATGCTTCGTTCCATATGTGTCGGATGTACTGTTTGCTTATAACTTTTTAACAGCCTAGTAACGATGATCTCCGCCATCTTCCTAAAAAATCTACCACAGCCCTGCATTGCACAACCATAATTTTCTTCATGACAGGGGACGGTGATTTCTGCGCTGTCGTATATGTAATTTCTCTAGATAGTTTCTTATTAAAACGTCTAAACCCGACACTGCACAAGGCAAGCCACAGGAACACAGCTCCACCTCCATGGCTCCATCTCCTCTTCCCAGGCGCCAAAACGAACCGACCTTCCCGGGCGCGATCGACCCGTACTCCGACTCCACCCCCGCGTCTATATAAACCAGAGACCCGGCTTCCTTGCGCGTATAAATCCTTCTCCCACCTTGCGAAGCAAACCCTAACCTTCTCCTCGATCCGCCGCCGCTGCCGTCACCACCACCCATGCATACTTGCCGCTCGAACGCCTAGACCTCCGTATATAACCAGCCTGTTTTCAAACCTTACCTTCCCCGCTGCAAATCCTCACCCTACTGCGGGGTCTCTGGGCTTTGGGGGCTTTGAGCGGAGCGCGGAGGTGCGCGGTAGGGGTGGGTGCCGGACGAGGCGGCGCGGCAGTGGTTATGGACGCGGCGCGGCCGGTGGACCTCGCCAGGCACCCCTCCGGCATTGTCCCCGCCCTCCAGTGAGTCTTGCCTCTTGCGTGCCTTGGGCGATCTAAACCTGATTACCTGAACGCTTGCGGTAGCTCCTCCTGGTTTACAGATCTAGGCGTTGTTTGATCAGTTTTATCGTGCCTGCCGGTGCTTTTATAAAATCCGAATGCTTGGTGGCACCTGAATCTGATCAGACATGGTTTACCGATCTCGATGTGGGCTGTTGGATCACGCCTTATATATACATTACATACGGGTCTTGCGGGGCGCCGCTGCTGCCTTTGGGTAGGCTGGGATGTATGTAGGCTAAGCGGTAACCAATCTGCTTTGATTATCTATTGGGGATGATCCCGATTTGCTCGTTGGGAAATTCGTGTCTGATTCGGTCAAGGATTCTCCCGTCCTTTTAGTGAGATGCCAATATGTAATGGAGATAACATATATGGTTTGCTCAATTCCGGATGCTAATATATATGTTAGCTAAATTTTGGAAAAGTTTTTAGGGAATGTGCCTGTGAACGGTGTGACAATGACAATGACACAGTTCTGGGATTAAGTTGTTTGAATTTGAGTTCAGAAAGAAAATGCGGTTTGTGACGCCTCTAAGCCCACTTTTACATAGACTTCACTGACCATCCTTCCTTCGATCTCTAAGGAACATTGTCTCAACAGTCAATTTAGGCTGCCAGTTGGATCTGAAAATGATAGCTCTACAGGCACGTAATGCTGAGTACAATCCAAAGGTATAGTTCTTTGCCGCTGTAAATTTCCGGTTCTTTGTATAAATGTAAAAACATGGAACTCATATGCTACAGGAATCTGAAAATGTCATGTATTCTTTCACAGCGTTTTGCTGCAGTCATCATGAGGATAAGGGAACCAAAAACAACAGCGCTGGTCTTTGCTTCCGGGAAGATGGTTTGTACTGGAGCAAAGAGTGAGGAACATTCAAAGCTTGCTGCAAGGAAGGTAAAAGCCGCTTCTGATACCGTTTCATTGTTCCATATGCTTAGCAATACCAGGCTTATCCACTGCGCAGGCAGAAACTGTTGATTGATCCTATTTTCGGCCTTTTGATGAATTTTGCTCTCGAACAATTCTTTATCTTTTTATTTTTCCTAGCGCAGTATGCTCGAATTATCCAGAAGCTTGGATACGGAAGCAGAATCCAGTTCAAGGTAATGCCCTTGCTACTCGGATTCGTTTCAGAGTATAGACTTCCTGATTTCTCACCTTGACACAATGGATTCTTCTGACAAATAGGATTTCAAGATCCAGAATATGGTTGGCTCATGTGATGTGAAATTTCCAATTCGTTTGGAGGGCCTTGCTTTTTCTCATGGCGCCTTTTCTAATGTAAGTTGACACCCTTGCACAATCTGCATTCTCTGAGGACTGCCTTGTCATCATGTCAGTTGCATGATAAGTTAAAAAAATAGGCAGATTTATATGAACTTTGAAGGTTCTCTTTTAATTGCAAGATAGGTTTCTCTGTCAAATAATTGACTGCTGCTGTTCAGTTCTAATGCGCCTACCCTAGGTCATGGTGAAAGTAAATTAGTGCATTATTCTGCATTCAGAATTTCAATTATTATAGTTTTGTTAACCTTTTGGATTTCTTAATATTGGCAGTATGAGCCGGAGCTCTTCCCTGGGCTGATTTATCGTATGAAAAACCCCAAGATTGTGCTCCTTATTTTTGTCTCTGGCAAGATCGTTCTCACTGGAGCCAAGGTGCGGGAAGAGATATATTCTGCCTTTGAGAACATTTACCCCGTGCTAACTGAGTACAGGAAATGTCAGAAATGGTAAGTCCGGCGCCGGCCACATCGCCATTTGCTTTGCATTGCAAAGGTATTAACAAAACCCCTCTTCGTTGTTGACACATATCACTTCTGTATCAACAGAGAGGATGGAGTTCATCAGCTAAAGGTGACTTCTACCGGAGCAGATGTAGAGAACTAAAAGATCTGACTGCCACCAGACATAGCTGTTGCTCGTGCCATTCTAATTCCCCCTTTGTTCTTGCGATGGGGAAAAAAACATTTGAACAATCTGAGCAAATCTCTTAAAATAATCTTGTGAAAAATCGGCAAAAGATGTCTCTTGTTAGCATGAGATCTTGTGACCGACTGATTACGAAGCATTGGAAATGTTTTGCGAGTGGTTCTCCAGATTTTACATAATGTGGCAGTGTGACCAGATTGTAGAGCCGGTGAAATTAGCCAATTAGGCTGGAAACGTAGGACATATTTGCAGTTCATCTATATACGGTGTGGTTTGAATTAGTGTCTGCCGATGCTAGGACAGTTTTTGGAAGATCAACTGAAACCAAGCTAAATTTATTATATGTAAAATATCAATGTTAAACTCTTAAAAAGAAAATAATCAGTGATAAATAGTACGTAAATTGTAACCCAAAAGAAAACAGGTGGTCTTCCACGAGTACACACTACTTGCTACAGAAAAAACATCAGATCTAACTGTGGGAAGTGTATGACACTTTTGAGAGTAAACCTGCCTTTCAAGAGAGTGTGCTAAATTTGAAAAGAAAATGAACATAATGTCGTCTGTACTCATGTCCAGCACTGATGCAGAAGGTTTGTTGCCAAATCAATTTGCCAACGAAATCTAAGGTAGCTGTTCGCATTTTTCTCCTCAAATGGCACATTATTATATATTGCTGCTGTATTAATAAGCTTCGTCTAGTACAAGCTAGCATACCCAAACAAAGGAGGAAAAAAAAAAGAGCAAACTTTCTAGCTCGAAACAAAGCTAGGTTCCGTAGTCTTAGATCGTTGTAATCGTTGTTAGTAGAGATGGCAATACGGATCGGCGGAGAATTCTTTTATTAGGGGCTGGGAATGGTGACAATTTAGTCTCCATAGGGATCGATATAAGAAAATTTTAGTCCTTGTTGGATTCCGGGGTCAAGGATGGGAAACCATCCCTCATCCTCGTTTTCTTGAATCTGTTGTGTGGACTTTGCTCTTACTCTAAATTATCTCTTAAAGCATCTCTAAGAGATTAGCCAAATCATTTTCTAAAGGTAAATTTAGCTATTATTAAAGGAAAATCGTCTTCAATAGACTGTAAATAACTCTCCAAATTTACTAGCTCTCTATCCCACCTTATTTGCTCCTTAATTTTGGATAGCCTATCTCATATGTATCAATTTAGATAGTCTAATAGAGTAGTCAAGTTTTTAAAAGTGAGATTCATTTCAAAGAATAGCTAAATCACTAAATTTGAAATATCATTTTTGGCTAATCTCTTGGACATGTACTTAGCGTGTTAAAACTATAAAAAAACACTCAACAGATAGCCTTGTATGATTAGCAAACTAAGCCTTAAAGTAGATGTGCGTTGTAATATGAAATTTTGCTTGTTCAATTTATATTGATTTGACACCATGGATTTGCATTTCCTCTTAAAATGTTGCATTTCATAATGGGACAGGTCCTGCGGAGATAAATTTGCCGCACGGGGACGGGGATGGGAGAAAAAAAAGATCTTCCACGAGCGTTCATGGGAATGGGGAGTGTGATTTTTTTCTGCCAGCATCGATAGGATTAGGAGCCATCCCCTGACAGGGAACTCCTTATTGACATCCCTAGTTTCTAGTGTAAGAGCATCTTTAGCAACACCTCCTACTTGACCTATACTCTGGATTTAGGCAATGGAGACCCAGAAACCAACTCCAGCAGACCCCTGCTACACCCACACATTTGTTGACCTCCTATTTTACCCTCCCACCCTCTATTCCTGTTGGCCGCCTATTCCACTCCCTCTACTTTGTTTTTCTTGTGACGATGCTTAACTCTTATCATACGCCAACTGTCATATAAAATAAACTCAGTAACACTAAACTTAGAATTAGAACTTATAACTAATGAATTTCATTTCTCAGCAACTCAAGTAAACATGTTAGGTAGTGTCATATATCCCACTTGTGTAAGTAAAGTTTTGGAATAATTTTGTAATAGCATATCTCAAAATGTTATGCTCATGGTTAGTTTTATTTCTAAGCTTTGTTCGAGAACAAGCAAAAAGAAAGTGTGGGGGATCTTATTGGTGATGCTTAACTCTTATTATTATATGCCAACTATCATATAAAACAAACTTAATAAACACCAAACTTAGGACATATAACTAATGATTTCATGAGTTTTGGTGTTTGATCATTTGTATGAGGGTATTTATGGAATACATGGATAATACATTCAAAATGCGCAAAGGATCAAAGCGTAATACCATGTTGCTCCAAGAAAAAGAGCCCAAGTGGTAGAAGGTACACTGGGCCCAATCATAAGGATAAACAAGTTAAACCCAAATCAAAACATCTCAACTCCACGAATAACCTTCATCAGTGTGGCCTAGACATCCTCAGGGGTTCACTAGATGAAACCTAGATCAAACAGGCTCTGCCAGGGAGCGGCCGACCCATGGGGGCGCCCTCTACGGGCATGTTTCAAGCCCATCTTTCGCGATTCGGTTCATGCCGCCTCCCTAATGTCGATTCCACCGGGGATTGCCACATTCAGTGTATCTAAACATCGGTTTTGAGGTCGGGTTGTGATATTTTAGGAAGGATCCGGGGAATGTGCCATGGATTATCCTCTCCTCTCCCCCTATGTAAAGGAGGACATCCCCTCCTCATTTGACAACAACGCATCAAGAAAGCAAGAGCAAGATTTAGAGACCACTCCAAGGCTTAGGTGAAAGGTCCTAATGGCTAGAGGGAGAGAATAGCCTATAAAAATTTCTACAAATAACACTTAAGACAAGTGGTTAGCAAAATAAATGGCAAAGAAAATTTTGCGCTAGCCTACCAAAGTGATGCAAGCCACCTATCCAATTCTAGGCTACTGCCTCTAGATACACACCAAGAGGCCTATGTCTCTACTTCTACTCTAGATTAGGTGAGAAAACTAATTAATCTACCTCTACACAAGATATTGCAATAAGTAAAGTGAGAGGGATAGTGCTCTTTGTACCGCCAGTGAAGAGATGAAAAACCAATCAATCAATCACACAAAGAAATCATCGGCAAGAGATGACACAATATTTTTTTTACCAAGGTTCACTTAATTACTTGCCGGCAAGCTACTTCTCGTTGTAGCGATTCAGCCACTTGGAGGTTCACGAGCTAATTGGCATCACACGCCTAACCCAATCAAGGGTGCTACACAACCAACACAAGATGGGGATCCACAAGCTATGGGCAATCAACTAGTGTAGCCAATTCACGATCTCCCGTGAGGAAGGCTCAAGAACCCCTCACAATCCGCCGATCGGAGCCGGAGACAATCACCACCCTCCTCTCAATGATTCTCGCTGCTCCATGCCATCTAGGAGTCAGCAAACTCTAAGAGTAACAGGAGAATCCATAGCGGAACACAATCTCCAAGTGCCTCGAGATGCAATCCCTCAATGCAATGCACTTGGATGCTCTCCAATCTCACCAAATGATCAAACTATCAAGTAGGATGAGTGAGAGAGGAGTGGTTAGGCTCACAAGGTTGCTATGTCAATGAAAATGACCAATAGATTCCAACCAAGCTGGCCCAACCACTATTTATAAGCCCCTCCAATGAATAGAGTTGTTGCTCTAAAATTCGGGGGGCACCAGACACACTTGAGTGAGCATCGGACGCGTTCGGTGCCGTGTCCAGTCGCTGCAGTGAGGCCACGTGTCCTATCTGTTTGAATATAGCCACTGGGTGCCAATGACTACTCACTTCACGCCACAGTGTTCGTCCACCAGACGTGTCAGCTTGTCCACCGGACATGCCAGCGTGCAACATCCGGTCGTTACGCAGAGCCGACCAGAGAGCTCCCAGACGTGATCGAACGCGTTCGGTCATGTTCAGTCGGCACTTAGACACACTTTCACCGGCAAGCACGCTGTTCATCCGTTAGGTGAACATGTAGAGAGGTTCCAGAGAGCATTTTTGTTGACCAGACGTGTCCAGTCTAGCACCACCGGTCGACCCCAACATCTGGTGCTCTCTGCTTTGCTGAGAATTACTAGGGTTAGCCATCAAACGTGTCCAGTCCTCTGTCCGATGCAGCGTCCAGTGCATCATTAAGCACCTTCTCAACCTCTTCTCACCGCCCTTTATTCACATGTGCCAACATCCAAGTGTTCTATTAACTTGTGCACGTGTGTTAAAATTTTTCAAAACATTGTCCAAGGGTTTGTTAGCACTCACTAGCATCTAAATGCATTTCTATTAACTTGTGCACGTGTTAGCATTTTTCAAAGCATTGTCCAAAGGTTTGTTAGCACTCACCAGCATCTAAATGGATTTGCATAAGAATTAGAGTAACTAGTGGCATTTTGACAACCATATTTCTTGCACAAGTGTCTCTCCTCTTAATAGTACGACTATCTATTCTAAATGTGATCACACTCTCTCTACAGTCTTGATCACTAAAATGAAAAGCCTTATCAACATACCTTTGCCTTGATCACCCTTTTTTATTTTCTCTTTTTTCTTTTCCTTCAAGAGTGCTTGCACTTGATCATCATGGTCTACATCCTCCTTGATCTTGTGGCCTTCTCTATCCTAGCCATCATGCTTCATCTTGATGTTTGCTAATTCATCTCATAAAACACTTAGAGCAATCATTAGCAAACTAGATTTCATCAAATATCAAAACCAAACTTGGGCTTTCAATCTCTCTATTTTTGGTAATAGACGACAACCTTTACAAAAATATGAAATCAATTCAAATTTGCACTTTGGTAGAGTAAGCTCCCCTAATATGTGATTCCTTGAGTTTGGTTCAATTTTTCACATATGCATGGTTTTGAAGTTTTGTGTGAGCTACTACTACTACTACCAAATGATGCTAATGTATATAAATGGACCTTTGAAGCATGCTACCACTGGAGTTGCCAATATATACCATCTTTAGCACCATGATTCACTAGACATGCATAAAAAACTCAAGATACTTCGTGAGATCAACATTACTAGCAAAAGAGGTTCTTGAATTGCAAACAGAGTCCTATGCATGCTAGTTTGTCAATCACCATTCAAATTCCACTTTAGGCATACACCAAACAAGCATATATATCAAAATTTAATTCAAAGATGCAACATGTCATATGTTAGTGTACACACAAATACATCAACTTGTTTATGAGCTTTCTCCCCCTACTTGTGTGCTCAAATTTGAATCGACCCCTTTCTTTTACTTATCTTTGTGACATATTTCTCCCCTTTTGTCAACAATCACCCAAAAGGTGTCAAATTATGGGTGGAGTCAAGTTAATCGGTAGGGTGAATCAATTTTACCACTTTGGTTCAATCTAGATTGCTTGCCTAAAGTATGTAACTAAGTTTGATCCAATGAAAAGCTTTTTCATACCTTACTAAAAGGGTTATCATGACCAGTTAAGTTACACATCATGAGCTCATATTCTAAATTCAACACTATATTTGCAAGCCCATAAACATATCATATGCTACCATTAGATCATACAAACATAGAAAAACAATATTGGTACCATATATACATCCCAATTAATTTGATTTTCATGAATAATCCTATAATGTGCAAGGAATGACTAAATGCTCTAAACAAGTCTTTAGCAATGTTTGAATGACATGTCAATTAAGCAGCAGTACCTTACTTTAGTCGAAGGAGTGGCATGTCATATAATGTGAGGATGCTTTCACTTCATTTTGGAGAAGTCTAGTATCTTCAACTATTTCCTTAGATTGCAAAATCTTGACTCATCAAGTGGATCGGTGAATATGTCTGCTAGTTGATCATCAATGTCAACACTCAATTGTAATGTCCCCTTTGCAAAGCAAGAGCACTTTCTTGTATTTTAATCCAAAGTCATTCAAAGTGACCTTTATCCAAAGTAATTGTGCACAACAACTATCGGCACTAATGTACTCCGCTTCGGCCGTTGATAATGCAACACTATTTTGCTTCTTTGATGACCATGAAACAAGTGACCTTCTTATCAATTGACATGTACAACTTGTGTTCTTTCTATCCACTTTACAACCGGCATAGTCGGAATTCAAATATCCAATAAGCTTAAAGTTGGACCCCTTTGAATACCACAATTTAACATCTTGTGTGTTTTTCAAGTACCTCAAGATTCTCTTTGCATCCTTCAAATGACTTTCTCTAGGTGAGGCTTGCAATCTATCACACACACACACAAACACACTAAACATGACATCTGGCCTTGATGTGGTGACATAGAGGAGACTTCCAATCATTGATCTATATAGCTTTGTATCCACTATTTTGCCACTTGTATCCAAATCCAAATGTCCATTTGTCCCCATTGGTGTACTCATTGGTTTAGCAAATTTCCATCTAAATTTCTTAACTATGTCCCTTATGTACTTGCATTGACTTGCAAATGTTTTACTCTTCATTTGCTTGATTTGAAGACCAAGAAGTAGCTAAGCTCACCAATCATGGAATCTCAAACTCATTTGCCATCATATTTTCCAAACTCTTCAAAAAGAATCTTGATTGTTTGATCCAAATCTGATATCATCCACATAGATTTGCAACACAAACAAATCCTTCCCAATCTTTGTAACACCCCAAATTTTGCTACTTTTGAAATATAGGTAAAATTATTTAATTTGGTATTTTTGAGCTCATGAAAACATAGGGAAATTAAATTTTTTTCATTAAGTTAAAATTCAGCTAGGTTTTAGCAACATGGTTGTGCATTCATGCTCTTGTATATGATTTATTTTGGTTGAGCGATCTTTGCCAAAACTCAAAATGATTTAATGATATGAGTGAGTAAAGTTTTGAAAACGTGTTTAGTAAACTATCTTTTCTGCGTGTCTCTGTGTCTATCTTCAATCAAATTCCTTGATTTCCAACTCATATCATTCAGTCAGAGTTTATCAGAACCTTTTCTTCAGCTCCAAATCACTCTTTGGTGCTCATCATTCATCAAATTATCTCTAATAACTTCCCGGAAATTTTTTCGGCTTTTTCTGGACCTTTCTCCTATTTTTCTACGAGCAAAATCTAATTTTTAGATGCTCCAAAATATCTTTTCATGATGTCCAAATACTTTATTTGGGTTCATCATATTTCGAAATGTCTCCGGGAATTTTTCCATAATTTTCGGGGCCTTCGGTATATTTTTCGGGGTCCCAAATATCAATTCTGTACTTTTCTGGAATTATTTAATTCGGAATATTTAATAATTCCGAAAATAGTAAAAATATCTTATTTTGTACCGACCTCAAACTCTACAACTATATATCACCGCGTAGCCCTTGACGCGCTGATTCCGAAAGTACGGCCCGTTTTCGCAGCGGCAACTTGTAGCCTCGTAGATCTAAAATCGAAGTTTGGAAAAGTTAGGTTTCCGGCGAACTCTCCGGCGAGCTTTTCCGACCATCTCGGCCATCTCCGGTGAAAACCATCACCACCACGAGGTAGCTCTCTTTGTTCTCTTCGTCGTGCTATATTCGTTTTCTTGAATCCACCTCCGTTTGATCGTTTCCCATTCGTTTTTCTTTCTCCGGTGAACTTTCCGGCGAGATCCACCGTGGACGTCACCTTCTTCGTTTCCGGCCGTCACGTGCAGCAGCCTGGGTATTACGTCGCCCCGTGGACCCATGCTCGACCCTGCGCTGCCTGGCTGCCTCGGCCGCGCCCCCTTCGCCCCTGCACAGGCGCACTACCTCCCTGTGTGTGGCAGGAACAGAGCAGCACCGCAGCCACCAAGCAGCAGAAGATGGCCGCCCCTTCTCCTCCCTGCAGGGACCACCCAAGCCAGGGTGCCGCGCCTACGTGCTGGTCGCCGAAAGTCCAGCCGACGCCCTCCTTTTCCCCATCACGAGCTGCAGCAGGTATTTCCACCATGGCTGTACGGACAGGATCAAGGAAGAAGATGGTCCGAGGTTGAAGATGACGTATTTACAAATTTACCACCGGTTCGTATTTCGGCCGTCGTTTCTCCGTTTTAATTCCGATTCGGATGATTCAACTTACGTTAGATTCGTATTTACGTTGTCTACGTATATTTGCTACTGTTATATATGTTTTCAACTTTTTAAATTTCGTAATTATATTTAAACTATTATTTTACAAAAGGAAACGTTATTTAATTCATAACTTATTTGTTTTAATTCCGATTTGAGTGATTCAAATTGTGTTGGATTTATTTCATCACACTCTACACAGAAGAAAGGTTGTTTAACATGTCTATATCCTTTAGATTGAATATTAATTTAATTGTTCGTTAATCACTTGTTTTCTAAATAAAAGTAATTCAATTTTGATCTTTTATGAATAAAAGAATAACTATTCTATTTGATTTCGTTAAATCAATTTTATTATGTGTAATCTAATTTAGATGTTTCTCTAAAATATAATATTCATTATTTATTTAAACAAAGTTTATAGTTGTATTTTGTTTTCTTTTATAAAAAGCAAATCCTCCGGTAGTTGTATCTTTTCAACCATAATTCCGATTAGCGTGGTCTTCGTGTCTGTGTGCTCATAGCAACACGTAGATTCGTTTTATAAACTTTTTAACTTCTCTTCTCATTGATTGGTGTATTGTTCTAATAGAGTATTATATTTGTATGCTATGCATGTATGTGTTGGATGCTTGTATGGTGCAATATAGTCATGTCCAGTCGGTGAGAATTACGTGGTGATCAAGAAGCAGTCATCGGAGGTTTAAATAAGCGAAAAGGATCTCAAGTGTAAGGCAAGTATAGCATGGACCATCCTTGTTGTCTATTCACCTTAATCATTAAATTCATGATGCATGTGTCTATCCTTGCCAACCCTATAGTGTTTATTCCTAGTTTTGATGACTTGATCCTTGTTACCTATGAGATTGCATTTGAGTAGTGATGCTAGTGCTTTGATGGGTCATGATCTTATGAACCTGATTAATTGATTATGAAATAAAGATTAAAAGATGATTTTTAGCAACATGGACTAAAGACTTAACTGTAAGTATGACACCGGGACTTACAGCGCAACCATGAGAGCTATATGGCTCTGGCTTTAGTCAAGTATGGAGTTACTTTCTATCATGCTATTAATCTTGAAAGGTTCCTTGCCGAGCTGGTTGTTTTGCGGCTCCTGTCTTTGTGTGTACTGCTGCGTGTGTGTGCCACTTGGAAGGAGGGCTCTACCGCCCCTTGCCATTGCGCCTGGATTGATTAGTAGCTTGTTAGAGAGCCTTCTGAAAGACTTCATAGTGAGACCCTGTTATGCACCTTGGCAGTGTAGCGTGGGCCTTGCAAACCCCGACACATGGGAATCACGACTCATGGTAAAAGTGTGCAACCTCTGCAGAGTGTAAAACTGATATATCAGCCGTGCTCACGGTCACGAGCGGCCTTGGACGTCTTACAGGAATTTAACTAATTGAATATTAATTTATTTGAAGTTTCTATTGATGTTTATTCCATATTAATTATCATGTTTATATGATCATGCGAATCTTGTTCCTTGGTATATTCTATTGCTGCTACTCAATTGCTAAAATGTGATCAACTAAAAGCAACCGCTGTCAACCAGTGTCATGCCTTATTTGAGCCTCATAAACCCGTGCTATTCTTGTTGAGTACGACATGTACTTACGCTTGCTTTATTTTTCATATTTGGATAAAAATTCCGGATGGGTAACAGATGACTATGAGGATTCTTCTGAGGATTATTAGAATTGTGTTCACCAGTCAACTATTCCCTGTGGATTGGAGATTCCGCGAGAGAGTTATCTATATTATTCCGCTGTTATTAATGTAAAGACTTTGTGATATTAGTGATTATGTATTAAACCTTGTGATGGTACTATGTAATTTGTTCACTTATGTGTGTGATTGATCCCTGAACGCACATAAGTTGGTTCATTCAATTTTATCCTTAAAATTAGGTGCGACAATCTTCTAGGTGAAAAGTGTAGTATCAATATTTCCCATCTTAAACTCTTTAGAGAGTAAGAAATATCTCACATACCAAGTTCTGGGTGCTTGTTTCAATCCATACAATGCGTTTTTGAGCTTGTACACATGGTTGGGATTTTTGACATCTTCAAAATCGGGAGGTTTTTTTACATAAATCAACTCATTGATGTGTTCCATTGGGAAAAGCACTCTTGATATTCATTTGATACACAACTTGATGTTGTGGGCACAAGTATAGACGGCTGATGATTGAATCGCTCCTACAAATAGAAGAGTAGGGGCGACTGGTGAATGAGCCGCCTCTACAAATCACCCATTTGTAGAGGCGGCTCACTTACCAGCCGCCCTACTGTTCTATTTGTAGAGGCGGCTTGTCTAGCTACTGGGACCGAGCAAGCCCACTATAGGAGCGGCTCCAGCTCTAGTTGCCCCTAAAAAGGAAGCCTTGATTCCTACCTTTTTCCACGTAGTGCAACATTAATAAAAAGACCAACTTTAGTATGCACCTGCTTGGCACTAGCAGCACACACTACAAAGTTCCTTGCTGTTTTCTTCTAAACTCTGATCCGTTGTATCTGCTTGGCACAGCAGCACACCACGAAGTATGCTTCTTTTCTTTATATGTTCTCAACCCCTTCTCTTTAATCAAAAGGCAGAACTCCTACCATTTGTTTCCAATAAATATTTTTTTTTTAAAAACAGCTCACCAGTTGGTATGAACAGCTGGCACCTGCTCCCGCTAGAGAAAAAGGGTAGGACCAGATGCTCTCTTTGTCAACAACGCCTTTGCTTAACAAGCACTTATATTTCTAATCAAGTAGAGAAAGTGTTGGTATTTCAGGCTTCATTTCACTTACCAAGTCCCTCATTCGCAGAAGGTTGAGATAAATATATGTTCAACCCTGTGTTCTAGATTAATGACTTCTTCAGTATTGCATGCATTATGCAATTGCCAACTGGTAATAACAACAAACACCGGCCGATTCTTGAACCAGGCTTGAAGGACCTTTTCCCCTCTGTGTTGTAGCGCTGTGTGTGTATACAGTCCTTGGAAAGTCATAGTTAGCTAATCCTAGTGAATGCAATCTCGGCCTATTGGGCAATGATAGCAATTAGGTAGAGGGCGACTTTTATATAAAAAACAAAGGAATATCTATGATTACAAATATATGACGAATCCATATTAAAATGGACGAAAGGAGAAAAAGAGAGCAACACGAGAGTAGAACTTTGTCCAACTGAAAGATCTTCCGAAATCCATTCACATTTTCACATTGTAAAGTTGATTTCTATGAAGCAGTAGCTAATATATGTAAAATTAAATGACATATGTACATTAGTTTATTGCTCCATTTGGACTTCTGGTCAATACTCCTTCCATATCGGAATTAGATGACGTTTAGGACAATGACACAGTCTCCAAAGCATGACTTTGACTTCATATTTCTATAAAAATACTTATTAAAAAATTATATATGTATACTTTATGAAAGTATTTTTGAAGACAAATCTATTTATATAGTTTTCATATTTTCAAACTCAATAATTTAAAAGTTATTCATGATTTATATTCCCAATGTTTGACCAAGATTTTTTTTCAAAACATCATCTAATTCCGATACGGAGGAGTATGTGATGAGACATAGAGAAGGCATGAGTATATGGAAAATTTACTTCCATCTTCCCACCATTTAATAAATAATAGACCTCCAAATATCCATGCCCTTAGAACACCCGCAACTATAAAAGCTATTTACTAGCTCTAAGAGACAACTTCTTCAGTTGTATTAACTTTTAGCACATAGTTTATAATATATATAGCCCCACATGACACTAATATAATTTTGAAATGTGTATAAGAGCTACCTTTTCTTTCTCTTTTACTAAAATATGAAAAAAAAAATTTAGAGCTCAAAAATCGATTGTTAAAGCTATCCTTATACAATAAAATATATGACCTAGGTCTTACCAGTCATGAAGAACTAAGATACTCAAATTTGATTCTGTTGGTACTTGGTCCGGAATTTAGAAGTGGAACCGAGAAAAGATCAATTCTTAGGCACATCGTGAGTCGCCGAGTACAAACAGGTGCTCTGGAAATTAACCTGAAACACTACCCTCAAGTCAAATCAGAATCTGTAGGAGACAATTAACACCACCTTTTTTTCTATTATTATTGACACCTAATTATCTGTATATTACAAGAACTTTTAATTTTTTTTCGTATTATTATTGACAGCTAGCTGATCTGTATATTACAAGCTTAACAATTCGTTATTCAAGCATCATCATGGTTGAATTAAGGTGCGGCTACGAAGATTCGAACTCAAGATCAACTCTCACCGTGATTCGAACTCAAGATCAACTCTCACCGCATATCTAACATAGACAAGATACATTTTCCTTCTAAATTCACTCTGAAAGCATCTTTAGTTTGGGTTTCAGAGACTAAAGCCTCTCGCACCTGACACGTCTTGGAGAGTGTTACAACCATAACTAAAAGGTGGAATTACTTCCAATTTGTATTACAAACCAAGACTAAAGGTCATAGGCCCCATTTAGTCTCAGTTTGTAATTTGAAACCGAGACATTTTTTTTTTAGGCAATCGATGGTAAGTCGTTTCTGTACTTAGTACTAGTATTTGCAGTTCCACTAGAAGAAAAAAAAAACACCAGTACTACTGCATGGTTTAGCATTAGGCAGCAATGAATGTGAAGTATCAAGCCATAGGAAAAGAATACAAAGAGAATGCAATTGATACCTTTAGGACCTACCAGAATTGCACAATAAAAGCATCGGAATCTGAAGTCTGCTCACACAGGAGTGACAAGTGATGCCTCCTACTATGCCAAGTGAAACATTGGATCATTGTTTCAACGTGTTGCAATCCTCAAAGAGCTAGGCTTTGCAGCTATTGGCAGTCCTTATCCTAATTAATAGAGTTACGATATTCTGCAACAGGTAATCTCTACATTGCCATGATAATGACAGCGGCCCTTTGAATGTTTCTCGCCGTAGTGTGTTGAGTGTGACCCAATAGAGGCAACATGCATGCTAGCTTGCTCCACTGAATGATCAAACCATGCACCCGTATACTGCAGTGTTCAACATTTGTATGCTCTTAGACATGCACCTGTACGTATACTGCAGTGGTCAACATTTGTATGCTGTTAGCAGCCAAGGACATCGTTTTCAGTACTGTAAACATGCAGGCTTCATACCAAATTCCAAACACGTACTACATGCTGACTTGACCAAGCACGGCAATTGGCATGAATACTGCTTGACCAGGTAGCGGTACTATAAATGTAGAGCTCTTTTGTCTTTTGGCGACGCACCTGATCTGAATGGTTCCAGAAATCAGCAATTCTAGCCTCTCAGCTGGCATCTCGATCAAACATGCAATTAATTGGGCACATCAAGTTCAAGGTGACTGGGCTCACACCATCGCTGGGCAAAGTAAGCACTGGCATACATCAGCAGAGTCTGATTAGTTTATAATTGAGGCAAACCCGTTCACACTTTTCCGAACGTAATTCTCATGGAGTCCGGCGGCGTCTTTCTCATGGAACAACGTAATAACCTTCCATTTCAGCAACCAACTGTAACCACGCACTGAAACGTGGCTTTCCTTCACCAACATTTATCACCTTTTATTTACCAGTTACCACCTAGCAATCTTTACACGGCACTTCGATTCATGGGACCATGCACAATAGCACTACAGTATGATTTTCCCCGGCCCGGACCCAACACCTCGCCCCATTAGTTCCATAGTACCTCTATCTCACCAAGGACAAGGACAGGATCTGGGTTCAAGGCTAGCACAGTACTGGGATCACAGAACTCAGAATCTTGCAGGCCTATCCATGGACCTGCAAGTGAAAAAGGAGGTGGCCAGCAGGCCGGCAAATTAAGCCACCTTTTGTGAATTGTGATCCACCAATGCAAACCGGACGAAAGAAAGATCTTTTATTTACACCAATCAGGAAGATGGGTTGGTGACTTGGTGTGGTGGTATGAGGTCGAGCAATACTGACGCTGGTCCAAGTCGCCGTACGTGGAGAGATGGAGAAGCAAAGATCCAAAGCCCGTCGCCGTCGCCATCCGGCCGGGCAGGGCTCCTGCGAGGATTGCAGCAGCGGCCTCGTTCATCCATCCATCTCCATCTCCTCTCCTCACAACATCAGTTGCCTGGAAAACGCGCGCGAGTGAGAGGACGCGCTGAAACTTCAGGATCAGACAAGGCGGAGACATGGGTGGGGGGTGACGTCGTGAGGTGAGGTGACCTCATGATGGGCTAGCAAGATGCCGCGGCCACCCGGCCTGGCGCTCTGCACCAGCGACCATCGTTTTCATGGCGCCTGCATGCATAGCATCTCACTGCGGCGAGATGAGACGAGCGCGCCTTCGTCGCAGGTACCAAGTATACACGATCGAGCTGCTGGGAAGTGAGGTGTGAGTTGATCAGCGACTCCATCCAAAGGTACCAGCCACCACCCAACAGTGGGCTGGGGGTCAAGCCTGTTGGAATTTGTATACGGATAATGGATGGCTTTCAACAAGACCCTAACAAAACCCAAAAGGACCCGGGGGCACGCGCAGTCACCAATTCAGTTCAGACCTCGGTTGACCGGCCAAGACCCAGTACTGCGACCCAATTCACACACAAGTGCATATGATTTCTTTCATTAACGATTCTTTTTGGGAAAAAAAACAATCCAAATAAAGTTCGTTGCAACAACGCTATTTCACCACCTATAATGCCTGTGCACATTAGTGAGACTATTACAAAAATAAATCAGTATGAGAGAGAAAAATCCCAATGATTCACAGTACGAACGCAGAAACTTACGACGCACATACATCTACCCCTAAAAATTCGCAGCACGCAAATGCTACTCTTAACACCTCCGTAAGGCTGCAACGACAGACCTGTCGATGGGAACTGTCACCTACTGAAAGTACAACACCGTTAAATTCTGAAATTAATTCAGGAAAATGGGAGCACCCGTACCAAGTCGAGGACTTGAACCCAGATGGATATGTTGCATCGCAAGAAAATTAACCAACTGAATTAAGCTTAGTTGGCAAGAAAAATCCCAATGTTAGTGGCACAAACAACAATTTCAGTTTCTTTTTTTCCTTTGATTTGTTATAATCTCCTTTAGCAAAGGGACGACCGGACGACCTACTGCGTTTCTCAGGGAAAAAAAAAGGGTTGCACACGTGAATTCGTAGCTGGTAGGAAGACAATGCGAGAAGGTCAAAGCAACAGCATTGTCCCTAGGCTTGAGATGGATGGTGTAAGCAATGAAAGAACGGGACAAGGCATGGCCATTTGTTGTGACAATAATAAGGCAATGGAGAACCTAGAGGCTTCATTATCCATCAGCATGGGCTTCGCCAATGCGATTGTCTATCGCCCATGTTATTTATTTTGGTGATAGATGTTCTGAATTATTTGATGAACCAGGCTACCATGGAGAATTTCCTATAATAGCCATTAGTAGTACATCAAGCTCGGCATTAGTACCTCCTTCTATGCTAATTAATTATTTGGTGGTGTTCCTGCGGCCAAACACTAATGGTCTCTCCCTCCTAGCTTGGGATCTTATTGCCAGGTTAGTGCAGTTGCTGACAAGTATTGAAAAGAGCTCAGTTACAGTTATCCTATGCAATGAGCCAGTGATGCAATTTTCCTTGGTTCCATCCTCTGCTCCATGGAAGCAAATTTAAAAACCATGGGCTCCTCTTAGTTGTTTTTCTACAGAGCAGAACATTGATGATGAATCATAGAAATAAGAAACACAAAAAAAAAATATGCATGACAAAGTATATTATTAAATTTTCATCCGTGAAATGTGAACACAGCTCTATCGCAATGATCTCTACTTTTCTGCTCCGTAAATGAAAAGACTCCTTTGTTTCATCGTCATGCTGCAGCTGTCCTCGGAACTCTCTCTTTTTTTTTTACAAATAATATCAGTGCATATATAATAAGATTAAAAACCTTAAAAAAGTGGAGGAGGTTAGTACAGACGAAAGGTGACAATGACGTCCGTAGTCATTGAGATTTCTTTGAAGGAATATATATGGTTACACTTCAAACTCTACCGTCGATATTAAGCACTGTAGTCCACAGGTTTAGTGATGGGTTGTGCCATCGTAGTAATAAATTAAGAGGGGAATGTCCGAGCCAGAATCCCTTTTTTATTATAAAAATATAGAAAGAAGAGTTGCTGTGACTAAACAATATAATAATAACAATGATTCACCTAGTCCTGCACGTTTATTCTGATTTTAGCTTTTTTCACTATAGAATAATATCTTTTTCTTATAATATATCGTATCAACTAAAATTTCTTTTTAGACCCGACGAGCTGAAGCAAGCATGGCGAACAGGGTTCGCTTGTGGCAGCTGGGCACATGAGACACATGTGTCCCTGTACATGCCCTCCCGGTACGTACCATACATACTCCTACATGCATAATTCATTCTGCTCCCATCCTGTTGGTGTAACAGGCCACCAGCGAAGCGTGGTCGCCTTCCGTCTGATAATAGCAGTTCTGCTGCCTTTGCACATAATTGCGTAGCGTTTAATTAGTTGCTCCTGCGCGTGTGTGCGTGTTTTCATTTTCCCTGGCATGATGAAAGCAAGCGATGATATGCTGATGCTGAAGCTGAAGCTGAGATGATGATTAAATAAAGCAGGGAAAGTGATGTCCCACTGGAAAAACGTCCTGCTCCGGCTACCTCCTCCCTTGAGGCCGTTGGAGCTGGAGAGGAGGAGGAGGAGGACGCGGCCGTGGGGACAAAGCAAAATAGCATCGCCACCAGCTTCGTCGTGCGTTCTCCCTCCTCCATCCATCTCTCTATCTCCCTCTTCCTTCCTCCTGGAGGAAGCCGGCTCGGGCGTCCTGCTCTTGCTCACAGGAAGGCGTCATCTTCTTCTTGCTCAGCTCGGTGCTCTGTCCCTCTGCTTCGCTGCCGATGCAGCAGCTAGCAGCTGCTCTTGCTCCGGCTTCAGAGTGAGGACTGAGGACCGGTGCCCAGCGGATTGGCTCCGAAGAGATAGTAGTAGAAGATAGAGATCGGAAGGCGTTTGCCATGGGGAACTGCTTGGGGGGCAGCTCCTACGTCAACAAGGTCTCCTCCACTGCAACTGCAAAGCCAGGTGAGCGAGTTCTGCCGCTGCTTCGTTCTTGCCTTGCTGCTTTATCGGCTCTCACCGCAAATCAGCACCAGCTAAAATTAACGCTTATTTTTAGCTCAATAGGACAACACCTGTATATGTATTCCAAGCAAAGTAGTAGGAGTATATGCTTGTGGCTTTGCTAGGCACTCTGTATCATTTTTCCAGGCAACCCAAATCCGGAACCTGAGTCATCCAGAGGATTAGTAGGTACTACTAATTATTAAGTAATTCTCGGGTATTCGTGCGTGGCGAGCAGATGCAGAGACTCCTGCAAAGGTGCAGAGCCCGTGGGAAGTGGACCGGAGCGACGACCGCAAGCTGCCATCGACCCCGTTGGAGGTGGAGGCGCTGCGGCGAGGTACGTCGGCTTCGGCGGCGGCGCGGAACCCGCTGGTGGCCTTCTCCTTCTCGGAGCTCCGGAAGGTGGCCAACGACTTCCGCAAGGAGGCGCTGATCGGCGGCGGCGGGTTCGGCCGCGTGTACAAGGGCTCCCTGGCGTCGGCGGCATCAGCAGCAGCATCAGATCCCCTGGCGGTGGCCGTGAAGGTGCACGACGGCGACAACAGCTTCCAGGGCCACCGGGAGTGGCTGGCGGAGGTGATCTTCCTGGGCCAGCTGTCGCACCCGAACCTGGTTCGTCTCGTGGGCTACTGCTGCGAGGGCGAGCACCGCGTGCTGGTGTACGAGCACATGGCGCTGGGCAGCGTGGAGTCGCACCTCTTCTCCTCCCGGATCATGACCTCGCCGGCGGCGGCGCCGCCGCTGCCCTGGGCGACGCGGATGAAGATCGCGCTGGGCGCGGCGCGCGGGCTGGCGTTCCTGCACGACGAGGCCGGCGTGATCTACCGCGACTTCAAGACCTCCAACATCCTGCTGGACGCGCAGTTCAACGCCAAGCTCTCCGACTTCGGGCTCGCCAAGGACGGGCCCGTCGGGGAGCAGTCGCACGTGTCGACGCGGGTCATGGGCACCTACGGCTACGCGGCGCCGGAGTACATGATGACGGGGCACCTGTCGGCGTCCAGCGACGTGTACAGCTACGGCGTGGTGCTGCTGGAGCTGCTCACGGGGCGGCGGTCGCTGGACCGGTCCAGGCCGCCCCGGGAGCAGGCGCTCGCCGACTGGGCGCTCCCGGCGCTGCCGCACAAGAAGCGCGTGATGGGCATCGTCGACCCCAGGCTCATGCTCAACGGCGGCGGCGGAGGCGACGACCCGCCGCCGCCCGCCAGGGCCGTGCAGAAGACGGCCATGCTCGCCTACCACTGCCTCAACCGTAACCCCAAGGCCAGGCCGCTCATGCGCGACGTCGTCGCCTCGCTCGAGCCGCTGCAGCACCCGCCCCAGGACCCAGCGGATGCCGCTGTCTGATTACTCTTGTGTTCCTTGTTTGCGTGCACACTGATCAACATCGGACATCTGCCAATGCGAGGAACGGCGGCCGGCTGGTCGGGGCTGTCCTTGTCCTGCCCGTCTGTCCGTTCCGTGGGACGGAAAGCAACCAAGCAAGGTGGATGATGTGACTCATATATAGTAGGAGTACTATGTCTGTGTATATCAATCATATGGTCGGCAGGCAGCGTTGCTCGATGGGCAGAGACGATGCATTGCTTATTCTTCACTGTTTCGCATTACATTGCTCGAGTTTCGTCCTCAATTTCTTGGCGTTCCAGCAGGGCGGCATGCCATTGGCAGTCTCGTCGCCATCGTTGACTCTTCTTACGACTCATGCATGCAGCAAGGAAATACCGAGCGAGCCGCGGCAGGAACAGCAACTTGGGCCGCCGCTTTGACTGGATTGATTCTTAGCCATCCGCGGTAACCTCGCGTCGGCATGACTGCACGGTGCCGCACTGGGCCTCCGCGATGGGATACAGTCATCTGGCCCGTCTATCGCCCACTATTCAGCCCGACTATTCTGCATCGAGCGACGGCAGAGGCCGTTCGGTGGTTTCGATTCAGCGTTTGGCCCAGCACAGCGGGCAGGGTGGGCACATCTAGACCGAAAACCCGCATGAGATATTTATACGTTGGATTTCAAGGATAGGGAAGAGAGTTGAAGAGTAGGCTATAAGGTGCATATTAGAAATATACTGTGACAATCTATAAAATATATTTCCATCTTTTATCCTATAAATTTGAGATAAGTTTATTTATGAGCTTGAGAAAGTATTAGAATGTCAAATTCCAAGCCAAATAGCCTAAACCATTAATTAGATTTCAATTCATCCAAAATAATGATGGAAGGCATCCAAAGGTACGGCCCGTTAGACAAAATGAACTGACTTTTGGCAATACCCCATCTATGCCCATAACCCATCAATGCGGTGTCCAAATTTCTTAACTACAGAGACCGAGCTCTAGCTCGGATGGCAAAGGTTTGTGGTGCTCACCGTGATTTATTTCCGATATTTTGCAGTATTTCGTGTGGACTGTGGAGCCATGAATGAATTGCGACGCACCGTCGCTTACACAGCTATGGATGGTTCCGTCGCTTAATGGACATATTACCGCTTATCAAAAATAATCCTACCATCATAATTACTAAATAATAGTTTAGCATACTAGTAATCACTAATAGAGAAAATACCTTTCGTACAATATTTGAATTGGGCTTTAGTCCCACCTTTTTTTTTTGGACTAAAGAGACCTTTAGTCCCGGTTCCGTCCACCAACCGGGGCTAACGGTCCCTGGCCAACGGATACTGGCATGCTCTGCTGTGTCAGAGGACTTTTAGTCCCGGTCTGTGGATGTAACCGGGACTAAAGGTTACTCTTTAGTCCCGGGCGGTGTCCATTCCCGGTTGGACACACTGTCCGAGACAAACAACGATCATGTAGTCTCGGTTAGTAATCCCAACCGGGACTACAACCCCTCGTATATAATCTTCAAGCGCCCTTTCTTCCACCTCTGCCCCGGCATAGCTCTGTTCTTCCACTCGCTTGTGTGTTTTTGCTTCGTTCTTCGGCCGTCACATGATTTCTTGCGGTCTACATCGATTTTTGAAGGTAACTAACTTCATTTTCACATCTCACTACTATATGTCATTACATTGTCTAGAAATAGCCAAGGATGTAACATATTATCTTTTGTGGTGCATTTCTTGATTTGTGGCCATTTAAGTTTATATTTTCTTGATATCTGTATTTTTAGATGAAGAAAGTTTATAGTTGTTGTTTTTAACTAGAATGTCCCTTTTTATTAGTTTTTAACTAGAATGCACCTTTTATTGGATGAAGACAACTTGTATTTTCATATATAGCTTTTTTAATGGTTATGAGAAATAGAGGAATTTAACGGTTTTTGAAAATATCCTTGTTTAGAAAATGAGAAAAAATTAAAATAACAACAACAGTGTTTTTAAAATGAATTTATGGATTAATATTGTTTTGTTTGTAATTGTGCATGACAACTGCTGTTGGTGCCTCAATCGGCGTACCTCGGCAACCCAAAGATATGGTGGACTTCAATCGCAAGTACATGACAATCTTTGACGTACATGAGGTCAACTTGCATACTACTGATATGCTAGGCCGCTTAATACTTATTAAGGTCCCCGTGCAAGTTATCCCTGATGAGTACCCGTATTTCATGAATCGCGCCGTGATACAAGAAGCACTGGTGCAGCAGTGTCAAGTCTTTGTCCCGCTAAACAATATCTCGCATTATCTTTGGGATGACCTGGTGCTAGCCTCATCTCCAACTGATGCACATGCCATCATGTGTGTATCATATATCGAAATTGGTGTTCATGAGCTTATCATCCTTCTATGGACATCCGACTATGATGCCACTATAGTTGGCTTGGATCCCACCTTACCCACCTCCATGGTACAAGCAGCGGAACCAGCATCACCGCCAGAATATTACGAACCACTCAAACTTGTCATTTATGGAATGTGTAAGTGCAATCAAGCCCTAAAGTGGGTTTTGGTGATAATGACCACGCGATTAGAAGACTAATGAGATTTATCGAGATGATAGACAGGCAAAAGTATTAGGAGGATGTAATCTTATGTAGGTGGACCCCTAACATTTAAATGATGCAGCATCCGGTTCAAAGGAGGTTTAAATTCGTTTTATTTTGAAATTGAGTATAAGAAAGCCATAATATTAAGGGGGATGCAAAAGACATGTTTGAAAGTGTGACCAAGTGCAAATCTCTACACCAAACATCCTCACTTCCACTGCCAAAGCCAGCCACAAAATTTCAGATCATTCCGTCCTGGTTTGGCAGCGCGGCACTGCCGGCCCTATGCCCGGCACTACCGGCCAAGCGGCACTGCCGCTCCAAGCCCGGCACTGCCGCAACTTATTTCGACCGTTAGACTCGAGGGGGCTTCTTAGCCTCCCTCTTGTCGCCCCCAATGGTCATCTCTGCCATTTGCTCAGTTCCCAGACCAGAGAAGCCTCTTTCTTGCTCTCTCTCTCTCACTCCCAACAAGCTCTCTACTCTCAAGTTTGAATCCAAGTTTGAATTTAGAAGAGTGTGAACTAAATCTTAACAAGAACAAGCTTCTCCCCACTGATCTTCAACTTCCTCAAACACTTGGTTCGCGTTCAAGCCGGTGGTTTGCATTTGTTACTCTTGGAGCTTGCTCCTACCTGGCTAGAGTGTCGCCCGATGAGCTTGCCAATCTTGTGGCAGCCCCGGGAGGTTTGTAATCACCCTCATAAGCTAGTGGAATCACCCCCTCTTTTCAAGAGTTAACTCTCTTGACTTGAGAACGAGGATTGGGTCTTGTGAACTCAAGTTTCCATTGTGGAACTTCAACAACGTGGAGTAGGCAAGCCTTTATGGCGAGCTGAACCACGGGTTAAATCTTGTGTCACTTGTGTTGCTTGTTTTATTCTCTATTTGTTGAGTTTCTTGACTTCTAGGGTTTGGTCCCGATCTATGAATTGGTGGTGTTCTAGCTGCAAGGAAAGGGTGTGCTAGGGTCTACATATACCAAGGAACATCAGTAATTGTTCGATCTAAATTTCCCCAAACAGTTTTTGAATTGTGTAGAATTTGCTCTGCGAGGTTCAGCACTGCCGCTCTGGGAACAGCAGTGCCGGGCAGCCCGGCAGTGCCGCTCTACAGGCCGGCACTGCCGCGCTTGTTACTAACCTCTGTTCGCGAAGATTTTTCGCAGGCCTATTCAACCCCCCTTCTAGGCCAGTCCGTGATCCTACAGAATGCCACCGCATCTTTTTGTGCAACCTTTCGTAGTACCTAGAATGTTCGTGAACCTATGTCAAGTTCGCGGCATCCAGTACAATAGAAATGATCTTACAATCCACATGCTCACATATGCTCAAAGATCAACTATACCCAGGGTTGCATATATCGGAGTCCGCAAACAGTCACCTTCCGGGGATTCCATGATGCACATATGGCCAGTTTGGATTGTAGTAGACTCACTACCACCGGGTGATCAACAGGAGGCCCGTCGTCCCGTGACTGGTAGGTGCACTTACAACAGAACCATGTTGCGTGTATGTTACACTGTTCCTTCTAACAATTGTCACTCTTACTACAGCCCTGCCTCCGTATCGATTCCGATACACACTGTACCCACACATGGATCGCGGAGGTGCGGGAACTTCTGGACATGGAGGTGCACAAGGAACAGGTCATCGACAAGCAGGCACAGCCAAACAGTTCATACATGGGTTTACATACGTGGATTTACATATATACAAAAAACCTGAATTACGGGATGCACAGGTTACTTAATTGAGGGACCCTGCGATTCTTCATTAGAAAAAGGTTCGCCTGCATGCACCACAAGGGAAGCACCGGGAGACACCACAGAAGTTCCAGAGACACCACCTTCTTCAGAAGATGGTTCACTGCTTGTGGAACCAGGTGTTGGATCACAGGAAGCAGCCCCACAGGGTGACCTTGAAGGTTCGACCCCACCATTTTCACAAGAATGGTACATTTATAGTTCAGCTACAATTGTTATTTATGCAACTGGTAAATTATACATGTAAATTATACCTAACAGAACTCATTTAAATATGTAGGTACAAAGAATACTGAATCCAGTGATACTTCATCCAAAGATGACGAGGCACATGTGGCAAAGAAAGCTTGAACCACTGAATCCAAATATACTTCATTCAAGGATGACGGTGCTTGATGCATATGTGATCCTCCGTTCAGTCGTTTGTCGGGAAACTTATTCTTCTGAACTATGGTGTCAAATTTGTGAACTTGATGTGTATTTGAACTTGTTGTTGTGAACTTGTATTTATGAACTCATGAATTTCGATGAACAAATTTTTGAACTTGCTGCGGTATTTGTGAACCTCTTTTGTTCTAACTTATGTGTCTGTGAACTCAGTTGTTGCGGTTGCATGGGCGGGAAACGAAACTGCTGTTAGGAACCCACTTTTGTAGGGCGCTAAATCGACTTTAGTCCTGGCCCCAGCTACGAACCGGGACTAAAGATCACATTTAGTCCCGGTTTGTTGCCTTTAGTCCCAGTTCGCACTACAAACCGGGACTAAATGAGATCTTTAGTCCCAGTTTGTAGCTGGGGCCGGGACTAAAGTCGCACGCGTATATATTGCGTCGCCCTCTCAATCTTTTCGGTTCGTTTCGTTTACTTTCAATCGTCACCCGCTGCCGCCGCTTCGCGCTCGTGCTCGCGCTCGCGCGTCCTTGCCTCCGGCCACGATCTCGCCACCGTCTCCGACCTCTGTACCGTGTCTGCGCCCGGCCGCGCCCGGCCACGCCTCGGCCACCTTCTCCTCGGACCGCCGCTCCCTTCTCCGACTGCGACCCACCAGCCGCGCCCGTCTCCGACCTCTGTACCGTGTCCGCGCCCGCCCGTGCCCAGCCACGGCCCGACTGCCTTCTCCTCGGACCCCACCGCTCCCTTCTCTGACTGCGACCCATCGGCCGCGCCCATCTCCGACCCCGGCCGCATCGTTCCCCGCTGCGCCCTGGTGATATACATTAATTCTTTACATTTTTCCTACGGCTTTACTGATCATGTCTGGGAGATGTTTAAACATATCTTAGTGGATTCGGATGAATAGGGAAAGAAATTGTATATTTTTGATATGAAGTTTTTGAACAGTTTGTTTAGGGTCCTAGATATGTTTTTTAGGGTTCCAGATATATTGTTGGCCAACAGCCAACTTATATGGATTTTGATATATCATATATATATATATATATATAGAGAGAGAGAGAGAGAGAGATGGCTGGATGTTGTCTCCCTGAACTAGAAAGGATTGGCCACAGCAGCTATGTAAATGCTTTTGGATTCAATCCAGAGGTTGTTAAAGCAAATTGGCCTTATCCAACCATTGTAAGCAATTGAATAAGTTTGTGTAATTATATTGTCCAATATGTGTATATGTTTATAATGTAATGATTAACACCTATTAATTATAGGTAATTGACCCAATTATTTGGCTGAAGAAAACACTGTCCAAATTTGGTGTTCGACGGTTAATGTCGAAACCTTTCAAGTAGATAATAGCCAATTAACACAATGTCGGTTTGGCTTTTCCATCGCCGCCAAGTATGGTAGAGGAGTTGTACAAATCTCAGAGGTCGGTCGAACGTTGCATAAAAATATGCTACCATGGCATGTGTGACTAAACTTGCGAACATTGGGTACACCCTACCTATACTATACTCGTTGCTCGTACAATATATGAATGCAAACATGAGTCATGACCCACACGGATTTTGTGCAAGGATCGCTGCAGCCAATCGAAATGATGTGGTAAGTCAAATTTAAATTCTTTATACCTACCTCATATATATTATATAACATATATTAATTTGTGAACAATTGCAGGTTCGGGACTATGACTTAACATACACAGGGTGCAGTTTTGAAGGCATCTTAAACCAGACAATGTATCAATTGGGGTATGAATGGGACTACGCTCATGCAAGACAAACACGTACAAGCGAAGGGTTCCAGGATAAGCTGGTTGCGAATAAGAGACCAGGATGCCGTCCTGCTCGAGCACCGTTTACTGTGGTCAGTAGACCTTGTGCTCGTAGTTGTGAAGCAAGGGAGCGTGCACTACTGAATGCTTTACTTTACATCAATGAAATATGCCTATACCACATCGGTGACCTACACTTCACTCAGCTGCTTATGGCACATAATGAATATTTCAGCAATTTATAGGTAGTAGTTGTGTCTTGTATCGTTTATTTGAGAGCACTTGAACATGTTATGTGTGTAATAACTTCTAAATCGTTATATGGTCCCATGTATGTCAAGGTTTACTCGAACATGTGGTTTAAATTGTATATCTAAATTTCATATATACTTTGATTTTGTTATTTGTGCTTTGAAACTGTACTTTTGACATGCATACATATTCATATATAGCAGCGTAGAACGAATTCAAAAACCTAATTTCGAACACCGTCAACAAAAGATCAGAAAAGAACCAAAATAAAAAAAATACTTTAGTCCCGGTCTGAAATACAAACCAGGATTAAAGACTGCAGGCCCGTGGCTCGGCTGGCCAGCCTTTTAATCCCAGTTGGTGTTACGGACCGGGACTAAAGGTCTCTAAAGGCTCCATCTTTAGTCCTGCATCCGCCTTCCCTGTTGGGAAACCAGGAGCAAAGGGGTTTCCCAACCGGGACAAAATCCCTACTCTGTACTAGCGAATCTTTAATTTATTTAATAATAACAATGATTAGAGTACAATGGATAAGCCAGTCCACGAAATTTTTATGAACGGTATATTCCCTATCTAGAGATTTCTTTTTGTCACTAAATCCACCAAATCAAACACTATCCATGGATGATCATGGATATCCAGCAACCAAATACACCCAAAAGAACATGGTCTTCGGACCTATACATAGTTGTAGGTCTAATTGTGCATGTATGATCTGGGTGGGTGGGTGGAGGGTGCTTGTGCAGTGTGAGCTTATGTTCGTGTGTACGAACATATACAAGTCCAGATGAGAGGCTTAAAAAATTATTAACTACAAAACTACAAAGGGACGTGATTTTGGCGTGTAAATGGGCTGCTTCTTTCGTCGGAACTCAGCTTTCCTGATGGAAACAGAGCAACACCTCAGCCTCTTTGGTGGTCATGAGTTGTGACGTCGTGGAGATTGGTTTGATAGGCCCACTATGATATCGTGGCTTCATAAAATTACAGAGAAATTTACTAATGGGTTCCTCCTATTTATAGTAGATTTGATGCTTGCTACGAGTTCACTGAGAAGAGGAGTTCCAAGTTTCAACATGGACGGCTGCTCTGATTTCTTTCTTTCTTTCTTTCTTTCATTTAGAGGAGGGGAGGGGGATGCTACAATCAGACGAGGTCCGACACACACATAGAGGTAACTGAACCAACAGGTTGCAGCATGCGTGTTCCGTCTAGCTAGCTGAGCAAATTGATGAGCTACTTTGTTACAGAGTTTAGTTTTAAGAAAGTAAAACTCGACAATTTTGTCCCATGATTTATTAATTTATATGCATGTCCAATGTGCAAAGTTGAATCATCAATTTAATATTCACAATTATTTTTATAATGATATTAATTCTGTAACAATTGAGAGTATCAGAAGGGAGAGATAAATGGCTCAAATATGCTTCTATAAATATGCCCTACATTGCTAGACAGAGGTAATATGTATGATAAGAAGTGTAATTGTAGGTATCAATGGTTCCCTAAAAAAATTGTAGGTATCAATGAGCATTCACAAACAAGCATCAAAGGAAAATATTGTCTGACGACCGTGTGTTGTTGTCCCCAAAATAAGAAATCAGGCTGACATTTTAGCATTACACATGCTATGTTTATCTCCGGGTCATGGTGCGGTCACGTCATTTTCAGTTGATAGGAAGGGAACACAATAGTTGGCACTGTGTTCATTAAGCTAATAAGCTAATTACTGCATTCACAATTGTCGGTGTTCTTCTGTGACAGCCAAGCTTAATGAAATATGCATGCTAATAGCATGTAAAAAAACTCGATCCGCGGTGGCTAGACAGCCGCCGAGTATTTGACTTAAGAAGCTCTTCTCATATAGATCGAGAAGACCCCAAACTCTGCCCCAGCCATACACAACGACACCGCAACTCTATTAGATGAGTAGGTCATAGACCTGTGCTTTAAATGTGGGGCAGATGAGGGAGTTTTTCCCTCGCGGTCAAATGTGACTAAAAGCCACACAACGGTAAGTCTCTTAGGACTCGAACTCTGACCATCTCGAGGGGAGAGGTACTGAACTAGACTACCCAACCGATCACCCTAACCGTTCCCCTAATAGCATTTAGAATTTGAGACGACACTTCGTTTTCTTATATTAAGTGCGAGCTGATGAACTGTTAACATATGCTCATTTAGGCCCTGTTCGCTGGAGCTGATAAGCTGAGCTGATTTCGGCTGTTGCTGATTTTTTGTGAGAGGAAAACACTGTTCCAGAGCTGAAAAATAAGCGCTTTTTAGACGAAGCGAACAGGGCCGATGATGAATTGTGAAGGATCTAGTGAAAGCGTGCTATTTCTGTTACTGTGTTCAGAAGCAACCATTACTGTTCGCTGGCTCCTGGCTGCTGCTCACCAATCAACACTCAACAGTGCCAATGCACGGTCCCTGTTAATATAATTTAACCTACTGTTGAAATCTCCCCTACAGTCTTTTGCGCTCGAAAAAACAGTGCCAAAAAGATCATGAAACTGATGGCACTGCACACTGCTGCTGCGGATGGATCGATTTCAGGGCTCTCCCAACCCAAGAATGCACGCCGTCCGCCATCGATGCCCGTGCTGACCGCGGTGAACCGTGGACGCCGGCGTCCGGAAATGATTCTGGCCTAGAACGGGCACTTGGGGTGACGGGTGCATCATGCATCGTCAAGAAATGATAAAGGGACCAGAATGAGGGCACGTACTGTTGCATCATCGTAGAAAGGGGCGGAAAGAAAGGGCACAGTTGGCTTGTCCGGCTTGCAGCTCTGCAGGCGGCTCTGGCCTCAGTCGCACACGATCACACGAGGCTGGCTCACCATGCCCATGCACATGTTGCCATATATGTCCAATGTTACTCACTGGGCACAGAGTAATAATGGTCCTAATAATACTAAAGTTTTTATCAAGAGAGTTATAAGTGGTCGCCATATTTGTATGCTAGTACTGGACTTGTTCAATAATTCCACATGAAATTTGGTCTCTAATACTATGTTTGGGTGCTGGCGCTAGAGCTTCGTAGGTTGTAGCGGTGGTGGATGGAAGGTCAGGGCTTGAAGGAGCAGCAAGCCCTGGCTGGAGGCGCCGTGCTCGGCGCCGTTCTTCTCGCTGACGACAATAGGGTGACGGGGAAGAGGAGAGCTAGGGCTAGGAGCCCAAGGAAGATAAGTATATCTGAATCCCAGGCTTAATCCTATTACTTCCAAATAGTCTGCTCATATACCTGAGCTACAACCGACTTGCAACAAACCAATAAACCAATCTCCTAATCTCTAGGTCTACTTAACGAAATAGGACTCTCTGACTAATAACTAACTAGATATTCTTAACAGTTAAGACTAGAGTCCTGAACACAACCATACTCAAAGCTAATAATGACGACACTCTAATCTTCTGCCTTGTCACGGCGGCAATACACCTTGCCCATCATAACATTGGGAGACGATGGTCGACCCACTATGGAAGTAAAGGAAGATTGTTTCCTTTAACAAGCACACAACCCTTGACACAACTGAAATAGCTCAAGAATACAAGGCCGTAAACAAACACTATAATTCTGCTTATCATTTGGATAAACATAGCTCCCCTAATAAACGCATCAATGCATGCATTTGTACTTTTCTCTAAATTTTCAGCTGTGAAGTGTCAAGTAACCTTAGCAGCATCATAATGTGTTGAACCCTTCATGCTACCAAAAGAAAGAATATAGAGCTTCACCTTGGTGACATCAGGCTTCTCTGTGGTAGAATGTCGAAATGGCAAATGCATTACCAATCACAAATAAACACCTTAGCATTGGTACTAAGAATTCAACCAAGCTTAAGGTAGCCATGAAGACATGAGCAAAATGAAACACCACCCTTCTCCCTGTAGTAACTTCATGGAGTACGCTGGTTACTTGTGGAACAAAAGGTAATCATGGGGGCTTCCAAGGCCAACTAAAACACCAATTCAAATCGCCATTGACCATACTGAACTATCGTGGAAATGGATTCAAAATATGCCTTCAGTAGCTGATCCCCCTTTTTCCCATCACTTCTAAGTTCTAATTTGTAATTTAATGTTCAACTCTTCCAGACCTAGTAGAAAATCAATGAGTGGACATTATAATTGATTATGTATTTAATCTGCAAAAAATTGATTATGTATTTATGTTAATTTTTGTAGTACTTATATTTCAGCAATGAAGAGGGCCATGTGACAATAAAATTCTTTTTGTACTTCGACTCCTACACCAAATATATACAACCAGCGCCACATACCCAACCTTGCAAATATATACAACCAGCGTCACATACCCAACCTTCTACACAAGGACAATCAGAACTAGTAGAAGAAGCACAGGTTGTTGAAGAACCAGAAATAGCAGAAGAACAACCTAGCAATGCAAATGGTTTCCAAAATAATCCCATTTGCACAACCTAGCACTATTGCTGATCCTGGGCTTCGAATAGCAATTGAGCACATGGGTCCAAAAATAAAGGATGCAGTTAGAAGAACTTATATTTCTAAGGATCCATGCTAAACAAAAGGTCGTAGTTATCCAAAAAGGAAGATATGTAATTGCAGTAGGTCATTTCATGATATATGGTTCAAATCATGCATGATTGGAGTACAATATTGTAGAGGATGTGGCATGTTCTTTTTATTGTTATCTCTTCAAATAGTCTAGACCAGAAAATTTTGGTGTTGATGCTTTCACGGTTAATGGGCTTTGTGGAAAGATGGGCGTGAATTGATTCCCGCTCTAATTAGATTACAGTAAGTCTATGAGGGCTTATGAGGACTTTATAAATCAAAGACAAAGTGTTGCACATGTGATTAGTTGTGTCGGTAATAAATCGAAGGAGGGCTATAAAGGTCGAATGCTTATTATTATGGGAGTTATAAGTTCCTTTTATTGCAAGCACATGCTTTTCAGGGACATGATGAATTCTCTGGCTATAGCAATGAGGGGAACTTCTTAGATGCTAGAATGGTACAAACATAAGGATAACAAATGTAGCAAATTTGCTCCATCACAATAAAATGACTTCTCCATAATTTTGAAATGACATGTGGAGCTTGTGCAGAGCAAACCACTAAAGTCATTCGTTTAGATCTTGGGGATAAACCCTTTGCTATTCTTGTTGACGAGGCTTGAGTTGCATCTATCAAGGAGAAAATGGTTGTTGTTTTGAGGTTAGTGTGTAATATCCAACTTGCTATTTTTATTTAATTTTTATTGCCATTCTTGCTGTTTCTAAATTCTAATGTCATTCTTGATGTTTTCATGACTACCGTAGGTGTCTCAATGCATGAGGTGAGTGATTGAGAGATTTATTGGCATTCATGAAGTTTCTGACACCTCATCATCGTCTATAAGAAATACTTTGGATGGTATGTTTGAATCCCATGGATTGCCAATCTCTAGATTACATGTGCAAGGGTATGATGGGGGCATCATTAGGGTAGGATTTCATGGGCTGCAAAGAAGGATATTAGATGAAAATCCATATGCTTTTTACATACACAACTTTGCAGACCCATTGCAATTAGTGGTTATCTCAGTTACCAAGTGTTGCTCTTTTATCTTTAAATTCATTGCCACCTCCACTTTTATTGTTAATAATGTCAATGCTTCTTGTAAGATAAGGGATAAGTTGGCCCAACAAGACCATGAGAACCATGTGAATCAGTTGGGGAGGGGTCAGATTTTTCATGAGAGAGAAAAAACCCAGAAACCAACCTTGCACGACCAGGGGATACTTGATGGGGTTCACATCATAAAATTTCTTGTGCAGTATTTTTCTCATGCGAGATGCCATTTTAGAGGTACTAGAGAATTTGGCTGAGGATATACCACTAATGGGGCAAAGAGATATGTAGATTCATGTTTGTTGAAATAAATGGAGATCTTTGAATTTGTGCTTGTTTTGTTTCTCATAATCCGATTATTGGAAAAACTAATTACTTGTCACAATGCTTGTAAAAGAAATATTAGAACATATTCGTTTTGTTGGATTGATTGGGACAACACTGCAACAAGTTAGTGAAGTACGAGACAATGGCTGGGAAGAACTATTTGAGGAGGTTAAGGCCTTTTGTCTCTTACATAAGGTCACCATACCAAATATGGAGGAAATCATAACTATTAGAGTTCGTGCAAGGTGATGAGTGCAATTAGTGATTTACTATCATCGTTTCAAATATGAAATACTTAATGTGGGGTATGATCAAATTATTGTGGAAATGAATAATCACTTTGATGAAAAGTCTACTCAACTATTGAGATGCGTTGCTTATCTTAATCCAAGGAATTATTTTCTGAACTATGATAAATCCAAAATATTAGAGCTCATTGAGATTTATAAAGATGAGTTCTCCACATATGGCCTTTATGCCTTAGGGATCAAATTAACATATTCATTGGTGAAGTGAGAGAAGATCCTACACCTTTGCTGATTGTCATGACCTTGGACATATTGCTATTAAGATGGTTCAAACTGAGAGACAATTTTTAAATTGGTTTATCGCCTTGTTGTGTTAGCCTTGACTTTGCCGGTTGCTACGTCATTGTTGAGAGAACCTTCTTAGTTACAAAATTTGTGAAAGAATGAGTTGAGGAGTAAGATGGGAGGTGAATCGTTGAATTATTTGATGGTTTGTTATATTGAGCAAGATGTCTGCATGCATCAAGGATGAAGACATTTTATATCATTTTCAAGAACTAAAGACTCATATGAAAAAAGTTATCTTCATTGCCTCAAACTATACCAAGTGGTACGTCGCTTTCATATATTACTATCTTTTTTGTTGAGTGACCAATTGTATTTATGGAATGTTCTTAATACCAAATCAATGTGTAGGTTCAGTTCCATACGAACCTCATGATGAAGATATGAGAGGTGAGGGCAAACCAAACCATAATTAGTTAGGTATTTTTATTAACCACGTTCATGTTTCATCAATTATATCATGGATGTAAATATGAAATCAAGATATCATCCAAATTTATGAATTTATGAGCCAATTTTGTTATTATCAGCATTAGTCCCAGTGCAGGCGGTGTATATATGCTTTTATAGTGGCCCTATGCGTTAAAATTGACAAGATCTACCACTGGATGTTATAGATCCAGTCCTCAAAAAATATCATGGAGACTGCAAAGACTACTAAGATCTAGTTTAGCAAGGCTATGGCTCCTTCTAAAAGGGATCTACTCTGGTTCCTCTTGTGTAGCAACTTCTCTAAACTGTTTTTAAAAATGGTTAGCAAAAATGGCGCGATGCCAATTTGTGCCAAGCCTGTGAGGCGGAGCAAAGAGAAGCCACATTTTTTGTGTCTCTATTTCCTTGGTAGAGAAACAGCTCTAGCTCCTCCAAATTTCTTCTTTGGAAACATTTCTTGATGGCCATTTGACATGGCTTCGGCTGGAGTCGAAGGCAAAGCTCTCAAGAAGCCCTTCCAAACGTGCTCCAAGGGCTTACGTTTACAAAAGGAACAGGAAATGTTGCCTTATCCTCGGGCCCCCTTAAAATATGGGTAGCTTGTCTTTGCGTAAGGGATATTCAGATCCCAGTTGGATTATAGTAATAAGATAACATAATGTGAAGGAAATCCAAAATATCTAAAATTATATGTTGATTCTAATAATCCAAATTCTGTTATTATTGTAATCCTATAATCTATCTCAATCACACCTTTTTTCGAGATATAGGTTTTTCTACTCCAACTAACAATATTTCACCTCTATAATTTAGATATGTGAAATGTCTATATTATTATAATCCATAATTCAAATTATTATAATCACGTCCACAGTCTATATTATAAAATTTAATTGGATCCAAACTGGCCCTCGTTCTTTTTGTTTCAATCGGCACCAGACTCAACCTTAAGGCCCCAAAGTCACACAAAAAAAAAGAACTTAAGGCCCTGAGATTTCTTTGTCTCCACAATATGGTCATGTTCAGCTTCGAGGACCTCTGGTTGATGATGAACCTCAAAAGTCTTGACGTACAGACTGTCACGTTGTTTGCATTGTAAGTATATGTACACTGATACTTATTTCACACAAATGCTTGTGTTGTTATCATTTTGTGTTGTATGAACAAGTTTGATGATCTCTGACATAGAAAAAATCAATCGTCTTGCAGAATGCAACATGATGAGTAGGAGAATTGTGCTGAAAGAGACGAAAGCAAATTGATTAGGTACCTCAATCCAATGAAAATATGCGAGGACGAGCATACATTCAGGATCGGGCACAAAAACGATGATCTAAAGGGCTTGAATGAGGAAGAAGGTGCCTTAAAAATGGTGAAAATGTAGAGCCAAATATGCCATTTACATTGGGAACGCGATGAAACAGTAAAGACGCAGGCAAGTCATAATGGCCCCGTACCATTTTGGGTAAGTATAGTACTGTGTATGAGAGTATACATACATTACGACATCATTAATTTATAATTTCAATATGGATTCACAAATTTGATTCATGCAGGGACCACTGGATCTGCTTTTATATTTATCCAAGGCAGGGACGGGTGGTGGTTTATGACTCCGCAGACTACGATCCCTCAAAATATGCAATAGCCTTGACTTTCATAGAGTGGTAAGGCAAGATGTGTATGCATGCATATATACTTTTATCGATGTGAGCTTGAGATTAATTAGTTTGGTGATGATTAATTCGAGATCGTAGGGCTTGGCGATGGTTCCGGGTGAAAAAGGGAAAGCTTAACCCCAACAAACGGGGGATGCCAATGGATATAATTTATAATTACCCGGTATGTATAACTTATAAATAAATGTGTTATACACACACAGAGATATATATAATGTTGGCGACTTTATTTGTCTGTTATATATAGTGCCATAAGCAACCAGTCGGATCGGTCCACTGTGGATTCTACGTGTGCGAGTTCATGAGAGTGAAAGGACGATATGTCAACGACCCTGAGGTAATTAATACACAAGCAACAATATGTCATTAAAGTTTAAATTAATGTGTAATAATCAAGGTAAAAAAATGATATTTATACAGGGACGGGGATGTAAGATAGAAAGGACAAATAACATGTTAGAAAAAACGTTGCTGCGCATCGTCGAGGACATGTGCAATTTCATGTTGAAACAAGTCATATCATTCGACGGAAAATATCACGATGCTATCGGCATCTTAACACAGCCCAAGTATAGAGCCCTAACAGATATTGGTAGGCTAAATCTTCAGCATGAAGATTATTAGGACACGTAACAATATGAAAACTTTGATATATATGTGTGTATTATATCGATATCGCATTTGATGTAAAAACATAGAAGTGTGTGTATAAATATGTGTGTACATATAATTAATTAATTGCATGTTTGTATATATGTATTGATAATAACCATATAACAGGGCCTAGTATATTCAATATTATATTGTATTACAATATTAAAAAAACAGGGCACAACCTGTTTTGAAAAAAGGCAGAAAAAATAAACACAGACGGTCAGTAAACTGAACCTCCTGTAGAAAACAGATTTCTATAGACGGTTCCTAAAGAGAACCGCATGTAGAAAGCAGCTTTCTACATGTGATTCTATAAATCTGTTTTCTACAGGCGGTTCAAAAAAATCGTCAGTAAAAATAGCGATTTCTACTGGCCTTTTCCGCTGGCGGTTGCGAGAAATGCCAGTAGAAATGCGTTCTCAACCGCCAGCAGGGAGCTTTTCTGTACATAACCCCATTTTTTTATGGCTATAATGATTTTCAATTAGCACGAGTATGTTACAATGGTGACGACCTACACCAAATCTAGGAAAGGTTCACTCTCACACACCCACATTGAGCAAATGGTGTTCATTATTATTGTTTGCGTTTAGAAAACTACTAGAATCCGGCAAGCTAGCAGAAGACAACAACAGCCGGTCTTACGGCCTAAATCAGCTCTCTACTGTTCCTACAACGACCTCAGCTCGCTCAACAGCTACTCACGATGCTCCTCACGCGCACCGGCATCTCGATCGAGCCCCGGAACACGACGCCGTCTATCTATCCTTATCCGCCTGCTCGTCGGCGTTGCGTTTCTTCTTCTCCCCGCCATCGACGACGGCGGCGGTTGTGGCTGCATTACGATTATTGCCGCCGTCGACGTTGAGGAAGCACATGAGGTCCGCGAAGGCGCCGAGGATGTCCCTGAGCGCGTCGCGGTCGTTGAGCGCGATGTAGCAGAGCAGCAGATCGTACAGGCGGGCCAGGTCGGCGTCGCGGCGGCGCGGGTCCAGCTCCAGCGCCTCCACCATCTCCACCATGGACTTGAGGAAGTCGGCGCGGGGCGCGTCCGTGGACACCGAGACCTTCCGCACCGGCGCCTGCATGCCGCCGCCGTCGTCATGCGAGCGTGCTTTGGTGACGGACGCCGAGGACGAGGAAGAGGAGGAGGAGGAGGAGGAGGAGGAGGCAGCGGCAGGCGCGGGGAACGCTGAGATGGCCGCGCGGCGCAGGGCGCGCACGTTGGAGGCGGCGCTATCCCGGTCCCGGGCGTGGGAGGCTGCTGCTGCCGGTGGCGGCGGCGGGTGCTCGACGGAGTCGACGATGGAGTTGGAGAGGCCGGGCGTGGCGAGGAAGAAGCGGCGGGAGGCGATGGCGGTGGACAGCCCGCCGGCGTCCGGCTCGGGCTCGGCAGCGTCGTCGGGGTAGAGCGCGTCGTCGTCGTCGAGGAAGGCCGGCGACGACGTGGACACCGTGGACGACGTCGGCGGCGACGCCGTGCTCACCGACATCGACGCCGCCGACGACGTGGAGCCGCCCTCCTCGTACGACAGCGACGGCCGCCGCGCCACGACGACCGGGAAGCAACCCAGCATTGCGCGCTCCGTGCCCCTCGGCATCGATCCTTCTAGCTGGGGAAAAAGGTGGGGATGGAAATAGACGGAGACTGGTGACCACGCGTGTATATAGCAAGCGGCCGGCCGGGGAGGCAAAGGGAAGGAGAGGGGGTGATTAGGGAGGGAGGGAGGGAGGGAGCGTGCTTAGCAGGAGACGGCGACCTATAATTGGTGAGATTAGCCTAATCCCTGCTGCTAAGACGTACGCACCCTAATTAAGCAACGGCGACAAGCGCGTGCCATTAACCCCCCAAGTGAGGCTAGCTCTTGCGAACTCCTGCTCTCAGCACGGAGGAAATTTGAATTCGATTTCTATCGCGTTGGGCCGTCCACGGCTATCCCCGCCAGCTCCCAGAATCAATTGTTACGGATATGGTCATGCTTCATGAATCGTAGCCTTTTGGAGGGCTGGGATCGTCCAGGTGATTCGTTGGCAAGATCAGAGCCGCCGAATCATAAAACGGTCCAGGATTTGGAGTAGAAACCTGTGAGAATGTGATATGACGGTGTCATGCATGCGGCGACGACACTGATTGAGCAGATATTATTAGCAAAAGATATCCTAGGAAAGATGGTTCGTTGAAATGGATTTTTTTAAATTTTTTTCATTTATTATTTTTATCTTTCTTATTAATTGTTGGGGATTGCCTGTGTGTGTGTGCGTATTTTCGAATCTTCTTACGGAACCAGTCAATGTCAATGCACCCAGCAGATTAAAGTAATGGATAGGATATTAGTAGTCAAATATTATGAGATATTTTCTTTTATTAAGATTTTCTCTGGCTTGGAAGATCCACTAGCTAATTACTTAGTTGTTCTTAACGGGCATTCTTTTTTTCAAATTTTCATGCAAAACAAATTAATGCTATAGATTTTGGGGTTCCATAAAATCTCTTCAAATATCTTCAAGATATATTCCTTTTCTTTACTTAAAAAATATATGTGGTTTCAATACCGAAACTAGTTCATGGAACAGGACGCCCATGGTTTTCATCAATCCCTTTGCGCTGATAAAGAAAAAAAGGAAGCCGTTGTTTGAATCTGAATCCAAAAGATCAACAATAAGGAACAATTTCTTCAAAAAGGGAACAATTTAGATGTAGGTTCTTAGCACCATATATGTTCTATTTCCTTCTAGACAATAAACCTAAGAAAAACAAGAAGTAGATACTACACACTTTTTCAAAGGAATCTTGGTTTCAAAACCAAAGTGTGGCCATGAACATATTGCACATGATTTTCTCTAGGAAAAAAAAAAATCAAGGGGAAAATGAGACATCGGTTCCTTATCACCATGTTTGTTATCCTATTAGGTAATATAAACCTAAGAAAAAAGCAAGAAATAGAGACTAGCATACCCGATTTGATCTATCAAGCAAGAGAACATCATCTGGAGCTCAATCGTTTGGCTGAAAATGAAAGATTGTGGGGGGCACCATGAACAAAAGGTCTTCCTGCAGCCAAAGGTAGATAAACAAGGCTGAGTGGAGAGCGCGGAAAAATTGTGTGAAACAGGGCTACAAAGGAATAGAGTGCAAGATGCAACGATAGTGAGCAGAGCAGAGGGTAAATAGGCAAAACTCGTAACGGCTAATAATGCTATCGATCAAAATGTCAAGCGGAAGGGATATGTGGAGGTGTTAAGAAGGCAAGCGAGACTATTTGTCGCAACCCACGTCTTGCAAAAAAGGCACTTGTCAGCACCAATGTGAATTTTTCCTTATAGAAGCAAACAATTAAACGGCTAGAACAAAAGCACAAATACAATTGCATCAAGGACAAATAATAGCACTTCTCTTGTACTACAAGCGCTTGAAATCAAGAATTACTTCAGGCGATGCGATCTCCTTAGGAAGACGAAAAGTTCAGGTTCGATGGTGGTTGTGCCCTATGGCCTTAAAAAGGGGCTTAGGGACTGTTGGGGCTAGGCAAAGGAGGTATGGTGGAGGAGTGAGGCCACCATCGGTTGCGGATAGAGGAGCATGGCGATTGGATCAGGGATTCATGGAGACGACCCGACGGTGCTGGGTTAGTAGAACAGGGGGTGATGGGGGTAGACTAAGCAACGCGGACACCGTTCGGGATGATAAGCAGATGGCAATAGGCAAGGGGGGCAAGAACACTACTACCGAATCGATTTTGCATGGCATTGCCAAAATTTAAAGGAGGCAGGCAGGCAAAACGGCCGCCTCCGTTAAGGTGTGGCCGATCGGCCGCTTAACTGCCCGTCTTGGTTAAAGTTTAATGGAGGCGGGCAACGTAATTTAACCGCCTCGGCCACACACAATTAACCTAGGCGGTCGTTTTATAAAAACCGTCTAGGTTAAACTATTAACCGAGGCGGGCAACTTAAAGAAACCGCCGCGGTTAATTCATATTAACCGAGGCGGTTACGTTAAACTACCCGCCGCGGTTAAAAGTTTAACCAAGGCAGCCATATAACGACAACCGCCTCGGTTAATGTAGGATTAACCAAGGCGGTTTTGCTTTATTTTGCCCGCCGCGGTAAATGCTCGCCTATTTATACCGCGCCCAGTCTTCTTCTTCCTCTAGATCGGCTACCTCTCCTCCATCAGTGGAGTTCGAAGGGGGAGAGGTTTTGCCGTTAATTTGTTGGAAGAGACCTTTTTTGAGATCCCAAGAAGGTTGTATATAGTCTCAATACATTATTTATTAACAATTTTCATCATTTTGAGCTCTCTAGATCTAGAATAGATCTAGTTCACTATGGAGGAGAGAGAAAGTTGCTAATTGTTGTTTTGTTCCATATTATTGCAGGTGGTGACTGTTAGGTACCTAGAGGTTGGTAATACATACTCCCTACTATATTTGTCTCCACTTTTTCAATATTTTAAGGCTGTTTTACATGTATGTAATATCTAGTTTTTAAGAGAAGAGAGAAATAAACAAAATAGTAGATCTAGGTGTTAAGTTTTGCTATTTCTTGGTATATATGTACACACCCCTCCTGTATTTGTTAGATGTTACTTTTGTGTTAATTAGATGTTTTGTGCAGTTATGGAATGGTCAGAGTGGATGTACAAAATGAAGAGAGTGGAAGTCGAGTACGTGTCTGAGGCTAAAAAATTTGTTGCTACTGCGAAGAAGCATCGAGAGAGTCTGAATCGAACAACAACTATATGTCCGTGTTCTCGCTGCAAAAACACAAAAGCCCATGAAGACACCGTGGTTCTATCTCACTTGATCAGGTTTGGTTTTGTCGAGAATTACACAGTCTGGATTTTTCACGGCGAGACAGCTGATTCGGGTGTAGGCGGTGCATCTGGAGGAAACTTATCGGCTACAACGACGACGAATGCACACCAGGCACCATCATCATCGGGAGGCGGGCATACGTCCGGTGCTGCTGGTGATGATCAGCATGATTACATCACGGCAGAGAATTTGTTCGATGATGGCGTGGGCGACGACGATGATGACAATATTGGCGCTACGTTACTAGAGCCAAAGGATGCGGAGCTCTTCGAGAGCATAGCTAATCATCTCGACGAAGATGACTGTTCTTTTTGGATCCGCGAGATGGCTAGAAAATTTGAAAGAGATAAAGCAGGCGGCGATCGATCCGCTCCATGAGAAGGCCGAGTGTCCGAAACATATGACGGTGTTGCGTTTTGATCTCAAGTTGCTAATGGTGAAGGCTCGTAATGGTTGGTTAGACACCAGTTTCAATGAGCTATTAAGTCTCCTTGGTGAGGCTTTTCCAAATAGTAAAGTGCCTGCTAATACCTATCGGGCGAAGAAGTTGATCCGCCCAGTGGCGATAAAACTCAGCCTCAAGAGTAGTGCTGCAAAGCCTCAAGAACAGGATGAGGAGGAAGAGGGTTACACACAAAGACGGATTCCTGCGTTGTCGATGTGGTACCTACCCGTAACTGACCGCCTGCGTGCTCTATTTGGGAACCCCGAGGATGCAAAGCTGATGTCGTGGCATGCCTCTAGCGACCGCACAAAGGATGACGGCAAGCTGTGACATCCTTCCGATGCTCGACAGTGGAAACGTTTCGACACCATGTTCCCGAAGTTTAGTGAAGAGGCTAGGAACATCCGGTTCGCGTTGGGATGAACCCATTCGGTGATCTCAGCAGCAGCCACAGTACTTGTCCTATCATCCTGACTATCTACAATCTACCTCTATGGTTATGTCAGAAGCGCAGGTATTTTCTACTCACAATGATTACCTGGCAACGACATAGATGTATTCTTAGAGCCTCTCATGGAGAACATGAAGATTCTATGGGAAACAGGGATCGACATAATAGATGCGTCCACCAAGAAGTCATTCACTCTAAGAGCCATCATCTTTGTCACCATCACCGATTATCCTGGTCTTTTCTCGTTGTCAGGGCAGATCAAGGGAAGACCAGTTGCATAGTTTGCCTCGATGGAACCTGCTGCACTTATCTCAAGGGATCTTACAAGATTGTGTACACGAGGGACAGACGATTCCTTGTGAAAGGGCACAGGTACCGAAGAGCCGTGATGAATAAGTACTTCGACAACAGTGATGAGACACAACTTGAAGAGCCAGAGAGGACGAAGTACGGGGAGAAGGTGTTTGAGATGGTGAAGGACCTGGATGAGGTCGAGTTCGGAAAGAAGAAGAAGAAAGACAAAGACGGGACCACGGTAAAGAAGAAGAGAAAGAGGGATGAAATGGAGAAAGAATCTATCTTCGTTCCTTTCAAGAAATAGTCAACTTTTTTCAAGCACTTGTCATATTGAAAGGAGCTACATACGCCTCATACAATCGATTGCATGTATCTAGAGAAGAATGTCTTTGAAAGCACGATCGACATGTTGTTAGGCATCAAGACAAAGACCAAGGATGGGCTGAAGTCACGCATTGATCTCGTGCACATGGGCATAAGGCCTGAACATCACCCAGGACAACCTCAGAATGGGAAAGTCGAACTCCCAGCCGCAAGCTATAACCTAACACATGAAGAGATGTTGGCGTTTTGCTTGTGGCTGAGGCAAGTGAAGGTGCCGACCGGTTTCTCTTCCAACATCAAGAGCCTGGTCTCGATGAAAGACCTAACGTTGACCTAACTTTAACTCACACGACTGCCACGTTATGCTAACAGTCTTCCTTCCAATAGTGATAAGGTTTATCAGACTAGAATACGTGAAGATGGTCATCACACGAATGTCCTACTTCTTCAACCGTATCACATCGAAGGTCATCGATGAAGCTGAGCTGCCTGAACTGAAAGTCTTCATCGCGGAGACTCTTTGCCAGCTAGAGATGTGTTTCCCACCATCGTTCTTTGATATCATGCCACACCTCATGATGCACATGGTTGATCAGATACAAGAACTGGGCCCCATGTACCTACACCAGATGTGGACGTACGAGCGGTTCATATCGACCCTCAACAGATACGTCCTTAACCGTGCCCATCCGGAGGCTCCATGATCGAGGCGTACACCACTGAAGAGGTTGTGAACTGCTGCACCAGATACATCAGAGATGTTAGGGCGATCGGGCTTCCCGTCCACAAGCACGAAGGTAAAACATCTGGAAAGGGTTGCACATGCAGGAAGGTACGAACCGATGTCCAATTCGATATGATCCAACAAGCTCATCACAACGTCCTTCATCAGTTAGTGGTCATGGATCCATACGTTGGTAAGCACCTGGAAGAGATCTGCAGCGCAAATGACGGAACTTACACGGAGGCATGGGTCCAGAAACAACATAAGATCGGCTTCACAACGTGGCTGAAGAAGAAAAACATACCAAATGGAGGATCAGATGATGAGGAAACCGTTTCGAGGCTTGCCTCTGGCCCATCCACCGAAATCACCACGTGGCAAGGGTACGACATCAACGGGTACAGGTTCCACACAAAAGAGAAGGATAAGAAAAGCGCGGCACAAAACTGCAGAGTTCAATATGAGGGAATCGACGAGGTGACAGCCCATGCCAGGACATATTACGGTCAGATTGAAGACATATGGGAACTTGACTATGGCGGTGACCTATAGATACCCGTGTTTAAGTGCCAGTGGGTGAAGCCAAAGGGGGTTGTCGTGGACGACTATGGTATAAATACAGTGGAGCTCCACAATGTAGGCTACAAAGATGACCAGTGGGTTCTAGCAAGCCGTGTCGCGCAAGTATCCTACCATCCAATGCCTAAGGAAAATGGCAAGCACTCAACGAGGCACGCGGTTGTCTCAGGAAAGCAGAGAATTGTTGGAGCTGACGGGGTCCAAAGTCCAGAAGAATACAACAACTATGAAGAGGTTGGGCTCTTTATCGATCATCCACAAAAGATCAAGGGGGTCAAGGCACGCTTCAACAAGACCAAGATGATGCCCTGGGCACGCAACGACGGCGAGAACAAGTCTGTGGCAGCACCTAAACCAAAATGACATGCATGTGAAGACCGCATATATATGTAATAATAATGTTCTATGTCATCAAATCGTATCTGTATTATATGATCCAATGACCTCCATAGTGTTTGTTAACTTATACTACTATTACTACCACTAATATTAATTATTCCTATAATTCTGTCTACTATGTCTACTAATAATATTATTCTCTACTACTATATACTACTCTGTCTACTACTCCTACAATTCTGTGTACTACTCTATCTACTCTCTTCGTTGTACTATTACGATTCTGTGTAATACTCTGTCTACTCAGCTGATACAACATTCTGCTTGTTATAACACTGAACCTGACAAACTTAACCGAGGCGGGCAAATAATAATGCCCGCTGCGGTTAGCGGTTAATATTAACCGCAGCGGGCTCTTAAGAGTGCTACTATTTGCATGTCTCGGTTAATATTAACCGCGGCGGGCATTACTATTTGCCCGCCTCGGTTAAGTTTTGCCTATATAAGGCCGAGCACTTGGCCGAATCGGCCAAGTCTTCGGCATCTCTTCGTTCACCCCGAAGGGCTGCCGAAATTTTTCTCAAACCCTAGCTAGCGCTGCCGCCGCGTGCCCGCTGCTCCTCGGCGTGCTCCGCGACTCCGCACCCCCGACCTCGACGCTCCCAACCTCCGCGCCCCCGACCTCCGTGCCCTCCTCCTCTCCTCGGCGTCCGTGCATGCTCGGAGCTCCTCTCCTCGGTGTCCGCGCGTGCTCAGAGCTGCTCTCCTCGGCGTCCGCGCGCTCGGAGCTCTCGTCCACGCGTGCTCGGAGCTGTTCTCCTCGGCCTCTGTGTGCTCGGAGCTGCTCTCCTCGGTGTCCGCGCGTGCTCGGATTTGCTCTCCTCAGCGTCCTTGTGCTCCTTCCCAGGGCCTGAGGTTCTTGATCTCCGGCTCTAGCTCCCACTATCTTCTCCCGCTCCGGCTCTAGCTGCGCGCGCCCTGTGATGTTTTGCTGCCTATGATGTGAACACCATGATGAATAGCATATGCCACTGCCTGTGATGCCATGACTTTCTTGTGATGCCTGTGATGCCATTTGATTAATTGACAGTAACCTAGCTGAGCGCTTGCCTTTTTGATTCTGTGATGCCTGTGATGCCATTTGATTAATTGTCATTAACCTGAGCACTTGCCTTACACTTGCCATAGCTGCTAGCTACTGCTCCCCCTGCGGCCCTTTCAATCCTGGCTTGCTGTTGCCCGTAGCCACCGCCTCGGCGCCCTCGCTGCCTGCTGCATTGCAGCTGCTGCTGCCCCTTTCTGCCGCCTCAGTTATGCTTCTACTACTTACCACTATACTACTGTTGTTGGTGTTTGTCCTACTGTCTACTATTCTCTATACTCCTACTATCTACTCTGTGGTGCCTACTGCCTTACTACTAGTATGTGCTGATACTTACTACTACTACACTCTGCTCCTACCGTCTAGCCCTCTACTACCTACTACTACTTACTACTACTCTCCACTACTCTCCTGTCTAACCTACTACTCTGTCTACTATTTGTCTACTCTCTACTACTATATACTCTACTATTTACTTACTGCTGTTACTCCTACTCCTCTTAGCTACTACTACTCTAGTCTTACTACTACACATGTATTACTCTTACTACAACTAACTCCTACTCCTCCTCTGGTCCTACTACTACACTACTACACTACTCTTACTACTACTTACTACTGCTACTGAAATGGCATATGCAATGATGAACTTTTTTTATTCTAGTAATGTACTAAGGCTCTTATACTTTGATTGATAACCTATTCTCTGGCATGTGTAATGATGAACTTTCTTTGATTCTACTAATGTGCTGAGGCTCTTCTACTTCGATTGATAACCACTCGGTTTTGATAAACTCTACCACTTTTTTGATTCAAGTAATGTGCAGAGGCACTTCTACTTATTTTTTTGATGAACCATGGGCAAGTGCAATGATGAACTTTTTATGATTCTTGTAATGTGCTGAGGCTCTTCTAATGTTACTACCCTATTGTACTATTAGTACTCTACTCTGCACATCTTACTACTCGGCTCTGCTCTCTATACTACTCTTACTGCAACCCCTACATCTCACTACTCTACTCTACTACTCTAGTATTACTGCTTAAATATCATCGTTAGGTGGTGCCAGAGTAATGACTGTGCGTGCCGAGAAAAGAACACATGTGATATCTGCAATGTTTGTTTCTCGGCCGGACAGTCATTACTCTGGAACCACTCGGCTTTGATAAGCTCTACTACTTTGATACCCTATTGTATGGCATGCGCGATGATGAATTGGTTTTGAATCTAGTAATGTGCTGAGGCAGTGGCATATGCAATGATGTGAACCATTGGTAGCTGAGGCAATGGCTATGATGATCAAATGCCCCCCACTACTTGTAAGCTACTAAACTAGGATGGCTTGTATACCTTATGCAAGCAACCAGTTTAGTAGCGATGTGATGACACGGGGGGAGAATCTGAGCCAACCATGTAAATCTTTTTTTAAATAATTTTTGTACTTTTCTTCAGCTTTTGTATTGGTACTCATGTATATATGTTACTTGAAAAGAATGTAATTGTGTCATGAGATAAATAAAATGAAGCTATTATGGTTTGAAGATGGAAATATATGTATTCATTACCATTTGTGATTAAAATTATATGAAATGTCAATATAACTCTCTTCTTCATAGCTATTTAAAGTAATGGCTAACGACAAGGAGGATGAGCCCCAAGGCCAATGGCGCGAGCCTACCCCGGAGGTGATGGGTAGCAACAAATCAGAGAGCACCGAGTACAAGAGTGAAGTGTCCCTATCACCCCGGGCTCCTAAGAAACCCTGTGTAGAGGTGGAAGACAAGGACTATAACCCAAACGAAGAAACACGAGCAACTCATTGTTCTCGGCGCGAACGGATAGCTGCTCCAGACGAGGATACTTCAACACCTAGGCTCGAGGTAGTTGCATCAATCAACGTTACTTCCCTAAACATCTCCGCCATAACTCTTGCTAGTAGAATGTAACAGAATCAAGTTCTTATTCTTGTTAGGTACCGGTCATGCCTCTTCGTCTGGAGCTTCCTGATGACGAGGAGGAGGAAGAGGAACAACAGCCCACTCCTCCCTCCACGTCCGGCTCAAAGAGGAGAAGGGGCGAACACGGGAGGCATAAGAAGAAAGACGATGTGCATGTTATACACGAGGTGGGGCCACAAGGAGAGCCATTGCGGCCAATTAACATCCTCGGTCCCTTCAGTAACCAGTGCGCATGTATAGTCAGGGAGAAGGTGCCAATCACTTATCAGAATTGGAAGGCTGTCCCACAAGACTATAAGGACCATGTGTGGGGAGAGGTCAAGAGGCGGTTCACCTATCCGGCTGGTTATGATGAAGTCAAGTGTAAGGCACATGTGATGCACCTGGCGGGCAAAGCCCTTAGAAACTTCAGGTCAAAACTCAACAAGGACTACGTGCAGACAGGGGAGACACCCTTTGCCGCTTACAACTACGTCACTCCTGAAGTATGGGATGTCTTCGTCAAACAAAAGCAAACCCCAGAAGCAAAGACCAAGAGCGAGCGGTTCTCTGAGCTCACAAAGAAGAACGTGCATCACCACCACTTGGGCATGACAGGGTATGCTACTAAGAAGCCAGTGTGGCGAGCGGAAGAGCAGGCGTTAGCTGAGGCGGGCCAGGTGGATCCATACGAAGGAATAGAAGAGAGAGCTCGGGACTTCCTCAAAGCCCGTAGACCCATAAAGCTAAAGGAGGGCAGGACCAAGTTCAATGAGCCAGAGACCAAGGAGGCCTGAGAAGAAGAACTAGGCGATCGCTGTAGCCGATAAGAGCAGGTCATTTCAACCTCACAGAGAGAGGGATCAGCTGTCTGAGGCGTTGGGAAACCCCGAGCACCGCAGACACGTACGTGGTGCTTCATCAGCGGAAGAGTTGGAAGACCATCAACTCATGGCAGTCCGACGCGTCCTCCTGCCACACCAGGCAGGCATACAAGGAAAGACTTGTACAGAAATGGCGGATGAGGCAATGAAGGAAATGATGATGGGAAAGATCAGGAAAGCGTTCACAAGCAACGACCCAAGGATGGTGGAGATGAGAGCAGAGATGTTTCGCCAGGCTAGCATGGAGTTGCTGGGCACTTGGTCTAATTATAAACCACCTGTAGAAGGAGAGATAGCGACGCCACCTGGCAGAACCAGCCGTAGCAGGAATGATGGTGCCTCCAACCGGAGGACTTGATAGATATCCGGTCGACGATATCGTCGAACCAACGCCATGCAAAATTGTCGTGCCCTTCGGCAGGTTCTCCAGGAGACAAATGGCGGTTGGCATGGGAATGGCATTGCCAGGACGCACCTACTTTGGCAAGAATATTCCGGCAAGGTATGCCAGGGTGCTCATCAACTCCGTCCACCCGGATCACGTCGATGATGAAATCGACATACCTACTCCTGACGGCGACAGGTATCTCAAATCGGTTGTCAACAAGGAAGTGCTCTGGGACAAGTCGGACATATACCTCATTGACGAAGACCAAGATGAGGCGGGGGACAGTCAACAAGCAGGGGGCACTCCGCCAGGCAGCCAAGGAGTAGGGGGTACTCCGCCAGGCAGTCAAGGAGCAGGGGGCAGTCCGTGACTAGGGGGCAGTCCGCGAGGCAGTCCACGACTAGGTGGTAGTCCACCAGGTAGTCCACAAGTAGGAAAAGGGCTGGCACCATCACCAGAGACCACTACGCCGCCTGCAAGTAAGCCGAAGGAGGGCAAAGAGGCTTGTCCGCCCGCCCCAAAAAAGAAAGCAGAAGAAGAGGAACCGCTAATGCTGGAGCCCAACCGCGGGTACACCAACGTGGACAAGGTGGTCATCAGCATAGTAAAAGAATATTGAAGCTCAACTATGTTTCCAAGGTACGTTTATGGCGTCAATTAATATCCAAATGATATGTATGAGGAGTTACTAGCACAGTTTCGCACTCCTGACTATCTCATGCACAGGCCGAAGTCTCCAGCTGGTTGGCCCCGTTCCGATGATTGCCCGGATCGTTACGAGCCTGGCAAGTTCATGTTAACCAAGGGCGAGCTCATGGAGCAGCCATGGGACGTGAGGCGGTTCCATCTTTGGTACATGGAGGCAGGCAAAATTAGGCCTGCGAGATTTCATTGTCCACGTGCCGAAGGAGTACTTCTCCTTGGGCCAGGATGAGATGGTGGTCGTCGATTTCCACAGCATGCATAGGCTCCTGCGGCGCAAGGACCTCGACCTCGCTCAAGTCACCTTGTTTCAATTGTAAGTTAATGAAAACTTTAATTTCGTGCCACTGTATGATCGAACGATAGTAATAATGTCATGACTTGTGTCCTTATAGGATGCAAGCCTATATATGCGAGAAATTGGGCACAAAAATTCTTTACCTCTCTTCGATGCATATTAACGAGAGAGTCATCAAGGGTTATGACATACCGGACGATCACGCGGACCTAGTCAACTTGAATCTAGAAGAGAAAAAGGCAGCCAAGTTAAAATTGGCGAACGACTTGAGATAAGTCGCGGGGATGTACGTGTACAGAGTCATGAAGAAGCTCAACGGAGATGGTTGTATCCTTGCCGCCCACCAGTTCGGGTAAGTAGAATGGATCCTAGCTCTCAAAGTCCAAATATGATGCTTCACCATACCACTGCTAAGATTTAAAATGTATTTTCTTGTGCAGCGAGGGAATCATGGGCCATTGCATTGCATTTATAATCTATCCTCAGGATGGTAGGGCCTGTGTATTCGACTCTTTGGATACACTGAAAGAAGGGTATCAGGAATTTATAAAAGTATTGAGATTGTAAGTGAATGTACTTGTCCTTTTACGCTTTATGAAAGTGTATTGTCGTTGATAGTAACTAGTTGTTTTGTTATAGCGCTTACCGCAAGTATGTGGAGGATCCCACGTGCATTGATCGAAGATCCGAGAAGAAGAAACAGAAGTTCCCCAAAACACTAAAAGGCAGGCACCATTTTCCGGTACATTCCATAAGAGCTATGTGTGTACTGTATATGTTCTCTACACATGTTGCAGCTAGTGATAACGTAGCGTGTATTATGTATATTGTGTAGTGTGCCAAACAACGAGCAGGGTCAGTGTTATGCGGATTCTACGTCTGCGCGTATCTCAGAGCATGCGGCAAATTCAACACCAGCTATAAGCAGCTCAAGACGTCAAAAAAGGCGTGGGGCAAATCGCAGGTAGATCAGAAGACTATAACAACAACGGTTAGGGACATCTGCAAGTTTGTCATGGACAGCTGCGTGCTTGAAGGGACGCCGTTCTTCAACCCAACCGGCAGCTTAGCAGAGCTAGAAGAGTATGAGAAGTTAAGAAAATGGAGCACCATGCTACACCTTCCCGATTACAAGTTGCCTGATATCTTCTTAGGGGGGAAGGAGTAGGGTGATATGTGACAACAACATTAAGTTACTATTTTTGTTTGTTGGGTGTGTGATATGAGATAGTTTGGATATGTATATATTTCTGTTTCATATTTCAATTTATTGTCTCTTTTTGGTTCAAATTAATTTCAAATCAAATTTCAAATTAAATTTTTATTTTTTTAATTGAAAAATGCTAACCGAGGCGGGCTATTAGTAGTAGCCTGCCTGCGATGAAGATATTTTGGAGGCGGGCAACTTAAGCTGCCCACCTTGGCTAAACTATTAACGCAGGCGGTCTGATTACAAAGACCGCCTCGGTTAATATCAATTAACCATGGCGGTTGTTATAACGCGCCCGCCTGCGTTAAAACATTAACCGTGGACGGGCACGTTAACCGTCACGGTTAAACCATGATTAATGCGGGCGTTTGATTGGAGGCGGGCGCCAGAAACCTGTTTTGCCCGTCGCTATTAAGTTTTCTATAGTAGTGGAATTGGGAGTTGGTTTGCTACAAGGAAGAGAAAAGATAGGATGAAGAACAGTAGCACTAGAGCTAAGAGCCATGACATCCAATGGCTCATGTTCATTGTCTGAAAATAAATAGGCACATGTATATAGTGTAGTAATTCCAATACTTAGCGTTATCTTTGTGGTCTGCAAATGTGTCTGGTTAGTAAATTAGGCAAAGCGAGGACATGACATGCCAGAGGTTATGTGTAGTCCCTGTTTCACCTAGAAGCGTGGAGATTAAGAGTTGCTTGAATTCTTTGGCTAAGACTGTAGCCTCGCAGAGCTTGGAATTGGAGTAGTATCGGTATTTGTTAACCTGTAACTCGTCACGGGGTTACTCGGGGTGATTGTTTGGGGGTTTCAACGCAGAACTTGGCGATAAACACGAAGACAATGATTTATACTAGTTTAGGCCTCTAAATAATGTATTACCCTACATCCAGTCAAACGTGTTTCCTTGCATTGGATTGTATAAGATGTGATATGCTCCTAATACATTGAGTCTTAGGTCCTATCTGTCAATCTATAGGGAGCCCTGCGTTCCATTATATAGTCTAGGAGGGAGGATTCCTAGTTGGTAACAATGTAAGAGTTGTAGTAGGATTACACAAGGAGAATCCTAATCAGACTAGGTCTTCGCCCTTTCTTGTGGGGTACCCAAGGACTATGTCCATCAAGTGGGCAGGGTGTCCAGATGTATATCGCTTAGATTTCTGTGTGTGCAAGATTTTCATTGTTGGTTTGGCTGAGCCAAATTGGCTCTCCTGGCCTGGTAAGGATCTCATTGCTTATGCCAGGTGAGGTGAGGGGCAAGCTTGGCCATAACCAAGCACGCCCAATGGGTTTAGATTCGTTCCCAGAAAAGTTTTGTCTTGTCTGTTGGAAATAATAGCAATTTAGCGATGCACAAATTAATTCCGACAATGAGAAAAAGACCAACAGCATGTAAATCATGTTTGAGATCTAACACTAGCACTACGATCTGAGACAAGTTCACGACATCTAGTGCTAGCAACAGAAAGGATGCGAGAATGAACAACAGAGAGAGAGAGCGGACATCCTTACAGTGGGGTTGTCGGCGCTAACAGCGCAAAAGAAGACGAAGCAGACCGTCGATGGAGATCAGCGAACACCGGGCGTAGAGGGAAGAAGACGTCCAGCGAGCAGTCGTGACAGCGCTTCCCAAAAACCTGATGCGCCCCCTACCCCGTGCAGGGACACGAGAGGACGTCGGCTTCGGAGCCTGCTCTCCCGGCGTCGATGGCACGTCGACGGCGGGATGGGGAAGACGGCGGCAGCGCAGCAAAGTGGAACAGGGGGAGAAGAATTCTCGGTGTATTGAGGACGACGTCTCGCTCTTTATTTATACACGCGCACGCATCGCAGCAAATAGGAAACCAATTAGCCGCTCAATCACAGTCATTATGATAATTAACCTGCCGTTTGTGTAATTACCATAATACGAGAATAATTGCTTACCAAATAGGCCAGCGCAATTTTCTCCATGCATGCAAAAATTTCGAGTGGCAAAAGGAAGCCGCGCACCTGCAAGGGTTGGAGCGGGAAATCGCCGGACCATTCACGCGCATGTCGTGCGCGCGCGCCCCGCCCCGCCCCGCCCGGCCCGGCCCGGCCCGGCGAGGCGAGGCGAGCGAGCGCGCGCGTGTGTTTCTTCCTTTTCCCTCTCTCACATAGTTTCAACTAGATGGGGATAGCCCACACTTTTAAGTTGGCTTCACTCCATTTACACTAGCAAGGTGGGACTAAAGTCCCCCACCATGTCACATATGCATGCATGTGTGAGTGGGCCTTTGGGATTTCTATGGAGATATTTGGGCCATAGCCCAAATCTTCTAACAATCCCCCACCATATCCCAAGGGCACGCGAGTCATACTCCCGGTACCACAGTACTGTTAATATACCAGCTATTCAGTGGAGACCGGTTAAGGTTGAACATCCACCTAGAACAACAAGATAGACCCACCCACAACTGCACAATGGACTAGGCCTTGAATTGGCAGTTTGGTGTGAATAGGCTTCTCTTGAAGTCTTGACTGATACTAGGCTGCCATAGCCAACCCCGCGAGTGGAGCGTATAAGTCATACTCCCATCTCACTTCATGAGCTTCTTAAAGAATTCCCAATTCTTATAAACTGCGACTAACAGTTGGGCTCACATAGGTGTGTTCTTACAGGGATACTCTGTAGGACAGTATCTCGCTTTAAAGCCTCAGAACACATTAAGACAAAGTCAACCTGCCTTACAGAAATGAGAGTACTGCATCTCCAGCGGAGTGGGTTAAAATAGAATTGTACTCTCCCGTCAACCAACAGCTTGTTCTTCCCATATCCTAATTCACGGGATCTCCGATCACATAGGCTGGGTTACTACTGAGGTTAACTCACTTGGGGTCTCAATCCCATCTCCTTCGATGCATTGTCAATCACGGTACGTGATAGTCCCTTCGTAAAGGGATCTGCCAGGTTCTTAGCTGTCTGGATATAATCCACAGCTATTACTCCGGAGCTCCTCAATTTCCTGACAGACTTCAGTCTACGCTTTACATGTTTGCTGGACTTCGCATTATCCTGACTACTCTTCACCTTTGTGATCACTGTTTGATTATCACAATTAATAAGAATAGCAGGAATTGGTTTCTCAACCACTGGTAAGTCCATCAACAGTTCTCGTAACCATTCAGCTTCAGTAGAAGCTGTATCTAGAGCTGTGAGCTCTGCCTCCATTGTAGACTTTGTAAGTATTGTCTGCTTACAAGACCTCCAAGAGACAGCGCCACCACCGAAAGTGAATATGTATCCACTAGTGGCCTTGAGCTCATCAGCTTCTGTAATCCAATTTGAATCACTATATCCTTCGAATACCTCCGGGTACCCAGAATAGTGAATTGCATAACTCATAGTACCCTTTAGATAGCGCATTACTCGATCAATACCACGCCAATGATCAGTTCCTGGATTAGAGGAAAATCTGCTCAACTTGCTTACAGCAAATGAGATATCAGGGCGGGTCGCGCTAGCTAGGTACATCAGGGAACCAATTATTTGGGAGTATCTCAAATGATCCTTACCTAGTCTCTTATTCTTTCGAAGTATTAGGCTAGGATCATAAGGTGTTGGGCAAGGTTTGCTATCCATATAGCCAAAACGGCTCAAAACCTTTTCCACATAATGAGACTGCAAAAGAGTAATCCCATTCTCATCCTTATTAAGTTTAATGTTGAGAATCACATCTACTTCCCCTAAATCTTTCATGTCAAAGTTTTGGGATAAGAATGACTTTACATCATTAATCTCGTCGATACTTGTCCCAAAGATTAGTATGTCATCAACATACAAGCACAGGATTACTCCTTTGCCCCCACCATAGCGGTAGTACACGCAAGTGTCGGCTTCATTTACTGCAAATCCAGCAGAGGTCAGAGTCTTATCGAACTTCTCATGCCACTGCTTGGGTGCCTGCTTTAAGCCGTACAAGGATTTGAGTAACATGCACACCTTGCCCTCTTGTCCTTGTGCTATAAATCCATCGGGCTGATCCATATAAATTTCTTCCTCTAGCTCTCCATTAAGGAAAGCCGTCTTCACGTCCATCTGATGAACGAGAAGACCATGGGTAGCAGCCAAGGATAATAGCACTCGGATTGTAGTTAATCTGGCAACCGGTGAGTAGGTATCAAAATAATCCTCGCCTTCCTTTTGTGTATAACCTTTAGCAACAAGCCTGGCCTTGTACTTTTCAATAGTACCATCAGGCCTAAGCTTCTTCTTAAATACCCATTTACAGCCAATCGATTTGCAACCCACAGGTCTATCTATTACTTCCCATGTACCATTTGCAGTAATTGAGTCCATTTCACTTCGGACGGCATCTTTCCAATATTCTGCATCTGGTGATGCATATGCCTCTGCAATGGTAGTGGGTGTATCATCCACGAGATACACAGTGAAGTCTTCACCAAAGGATTTTGCAACCCTTTGTCTCTTACTCCGTCTAGGAGCTACAACACTGTCATCCTCTTCGTTACCATGTGAAGTTATAATTGGTTCAACAATGGGCATTGGTTCAGGAATAAATTCATTTGATGAACTGGGCAAAGAGTAAACATCTTTCATCGGGAATATATTTTCAAAGAATGTAACATCCCGTGACTCCAAAAGTGAATCAACTAAAATATCAGGCGTTTCTGATTTTATGACTAAGAACTTATACGCTGTGCTGTGGTGCGCGTATCCCAAAAGGATACAATCAACTGTCTTTGGTCCGAGTTTACGCTTCTTATTAATTGGTATACTGACCATGGCCAAACAGCCCCAAGTGCGCAAGTAGTGGAGAGATGGTTTCCTCCCTTTCCATCCTTCGTACGGAGTCACATCACTATTTTTAGTGGGAACTCTATTTAGAACGTGACATGCTGTCAAAACAGCTTCCCCCCACCATGCCTTAGCCATACCGGATGTTCCTAACATGGCGTTCACCAAGTCCATTAACGTCCGGTTCTTTCTTTTGGCAACCCCATTAGATTGAGGGGAATATGGAGGTGTCCGTTCATGAATTATTCCATTCTCCGCACAGAAAAGATCAAATTCATTGGACAAATACTCCCCGCCGCGATCAGACCTAACACGTTTGATTTTCTTTTCCAATTGATTCTCTACCTCAGCTTTATAAGTCTTAAAACATTCTAGCGCCTCATCTTTAGTTTTTAGAAGAAATACATAACAATACTTAGTAGCATCATCGATTAAAGTCATGAAATATCTTTTTCCTCCTTTTGTCAACACACCATTCATTTCACAAATATCAGAATGTATGAGCTCTAATAATGTTGTGCATCTCTCGTCTACAGTCTTATGTGGCTTACGAGGTTGCTTTGCTTGCACACACACACTTGACACTTAGAGCCTTTGACAGTAGAAAAATTCGGAATTAAACTCATACTGGATAGACGCGACATACAACCAAAATTAATGTGACACAAACGTGAATGCCATATATCAGCCACCGAATTATTTGAATCACACACATGGTTCACAACTTTATTACAGAAATCGGAGAGTGAAAAGCAGAACAAGCCTCCGCTATCATAGCCTTTGCCAATGAACTGGCCATATCTCGAAATGACTACTTTATTAGACTCGAACACCAGTTTGAACCCATCTCGACATAGGAGGGATCCGCTAACGAGGTTCTTCTTTATTGAAGGGGCATGCTGCACGTTCTTCAGCCGCACGATCTTTCCCGAAGTAAACTTCAGATCGACCGAACCAACACCAAGAACAGTGGCATGCGACCCGTTCCCCATCATGACGGTTGAACCTCGGATGTCCTGGTAAGATGAAAACATAGAGATATCAGTATAAACATGAATATTGGCTCCTGTATCTATCCACCAATCATTACATTGACATACAGAAAATATGCTAGGTAAAGAATTACCATACCCAGATCCGTTAGGATTGCCAATAGTCACGTTGGCAGATTTCTGCCCTTGCTGATTCTTCTTGCCTTTGCGGTTCTTGCACTTCTTGGCGAAGTGTCCAGTCTCACCGCAAACGAAGCACACAACTTCATCCATGTTCATCTTCTTCTTCTTGAATTGAGTAGTCTGGACAGCCATTTTGCTTGTTCTTGCCAGCGTGCTGCATCACATTAGCGCTGGACTGCCCTTCAGATGCTTTTGGTGGAGCATCCTTTGCCCGAGCCTTTTCTTCAACATCAAGACCAGCCAACAAATCCTCAACGGAGATTTTCTGTCTTTTATGTTTTAGAGCCGTGGCAAAGTTCCTCCATGACGGAGGTAATTTGGCAATAATTCCACCAGTCACAAACTTATCAGGCAAAGCATGACCGAGCTGTTCAAGTTCCCTCACAATAAGTTGGAACTCATGAGCCTGTTCCACGACCAAACGGTTTTCAACCATTTTGTAGTCGTGATACTTCTCCATCACGTACAGCTCATGCCCAGCATCTGCAGCACCAAACTTGTGTTCGAATGCCTCCCACAGTTCAGCAGCATTCTTGATGTTCATGTAAACATCACATAACTGATCAGAGAGAACGCTAAGAACGCATCCGACGAAAATCGTCGTGGCCGAAGTAAAGTCCTGCACCTCTTTCTCAGATCCGAGAGGTAGTGCGGGAGGATTACTCACGACCCAAAACACGCCCATAGCCGTCAGCCACAACTGAGCCCTCGTCTGCCATCTCTTGAAATTCACACCAGTGAACTTCTCCGGTTTCATCGCATCAGAGTATCCCTTAGTCATCGCTAAATGCCTATCAGATTTTTGGATTGTTGAAAATAATAGCAATTTAGCGATGCACAAATTAATTCCGACAATGAGAAAAAGACCAACAACATGTAAATCATGTTTGAGATCTAACACTAGCACTACGATCTGAGACAAGTTCACGACATCTAGTGCTAACAACAGAAAGGATGCGAGAATGAACAACAGAGAGAGAGCGGACATCCTTACAGTGGGATTGTCGGCGCTAACAGCGCAAAAGAAGACGAAGCAGACCGTCGATGGAGATCAGCGAACACCGGGCGAAGAGGGAAGAAGACGTCCAGCGAGCAGTCGCGACAGCGCTTCCCAAAAACCTGATGCGCCCCCTACCCCGTGCAGGGACACGAGAGGACGTCGGCTTCGGAGCCTGCTCTCCCGGCGTCGATGGCACGTCGACGGCGGGATGGGAAAGACGGCGGCAGCGCAGCAAAGTGGAACAGGGGGAGAAGAATTCTCGGTGTATTGAGGACGACGTCTCGCCCTTTATTTATACACGCGCACGCGTCGCAGCAAATAGGAAACCAATTAGCCGCTCAATCACAGTCATTATGATAATTAACCTGCCGTTTGTGTAATTACCATAATACGAGAATAATTGCTTACCAAAAAGGCCAGCGACAATTTTCTCCATGCATGCAAAAATTTCGAGTGGCAAAAGGAAGCCGCGCACCTGCAAGGGTTGGAGCGGGAAATCGCCGGACCATTCACGCGCATGTCGTGTGCGCGCGCCCGGCCCGGCGAGGCGAGCGAGCGAGCGCACGCGTGTGTTTCTTCCTTTTTTCTCTCTCACATAGGTTCAACTAGATGGGGATAGCCTACCCTTTTAAGTTGGCTTCACTCCATTTAGACTAACAAGGTGGGACTAAAGTCCCCCCCATGTCACATATGCATGCGTGTGTGAGTGGGCCTTTGGGATTTCTATGGAGATATTTGGGCCATAGCCCAAATCTTCTAACATTGTCTTGCCAGGAAGAGCAAGCCTAGTCTTCGTAGTTTGGATGATTGGCTCTCCTATGATAGCAGGAATTTCCCTTGCCAGCACAAACACTAACACAAGCTTGCCCACCAACCAAACTGTATCTCTTCTCGAAAAGATTAAATGGAACGCAACAAGAGAACTAAACGGCCCCAAGGTTTAAACTGCATTAGCCCTGCAAAGGATTCCAACGAGGGCACACAATTTCATAAACCACACAAGAAATTAAACACTATTATTGTATGAAATTTTCTTTGTTCGACCTTATCAACAAAAGAGAAAGAAAAGGCTCGTTATTTTTTGAAAATCTAACAAATGGGCATGGTTTTTGTAGAAAATTTGCAAGGGTGGTACTGGTACAGATCATAACATCATTCATCATTTGTAGCTAGCAATTTTTATACAAGAAACTTTTAAAATTGACATTTACTATGACACATTTTTGCATCGGGGATTCTTCCCAAGCCCTAGAGTAGTCATGCAATTCGGAAAAGAAAAAAAAAAGAAAAAAAAACTAGAGTCATGCCACCCTCCCGGACTTGTACTCTATTTTTTTAACATATAATACACATAACATTGTTCCAATTGGTTACATTTGGTGGATTTTATTTATATATAAGATTTTTATCAATGAATTAATAGGTTCTTGCTACTTGCTGCCTTAACAGCTCGTTCGCGCAAAACAGTTTGACTTGTCTCCTCCTCTCAAAAAAAAAAAAAAAAAAAAAAAAAAAAAAAAAAAAAAAAAAAGAAGTTCTTGAACTTGCATCGGCGCATGGGGTACGGATGGATGGGAGGCAGCGAGGGCACGTATACGTGCCGGCAGCTGTTCCGCAACTCAGCTCCTCACCTCACGGCGTCTGGCCGCCCCGTGCCACGAGACAAGCGGCTCGGTGGCGCCTGTAGGCTCTAGGTGCGCGGTGACCACAGCTACCAGAGGTCGACAGGCCGTGGCCGCCGATGGACGGATGCGCCTGCGTGCGGCCGGCATGTGACGGTCCATGTTTTACAGCGTGTTTTATTAGTGCAAAAACTGATTTGTTTCTGACGCTTCTCCGTCTCTCGATCCATGTTTTACAACTTGTTATTAGTGCGAGGGAGGCTGCACGTATGATACATGCCATAGAGCACATTTGCAAACGAAGTTTTGCACTGCAAACATCAGCAAGGCTTGTAGTGTATCTCGTTAGGATCATCGACGTGTGTTCCATGCGGCCCCCAGCTAGCAGCTACTGCCGGCGGCGGTTCAGCCGGGCGGCGGCGGCGATGGACGCGCCTACTCCCCGCCGGGCCCTGCGCACCTCGGCGGCCACCACCCGCGCCCAGCCTCACCGTCGCGTCCTGCGTGCGATGGACAAACAGACCGATGGATGGGTCGCCGGCTTAATTTGAACATCATAGCACACCGCGCACACGTGAGGGAGGACGAGGACGGAGGCGTGGGCGTGGCGTACCGCGAGGACTTGGCGCAGCGTGGTCTTGTCCGCCTCGGCGTTGGCGTTGGCGTTGGCGTTGGCGAGCCCGCCCGGCGGGGCCTCGCCCAGCCCGGTGGCGCCCGCCTCGGCAGCCGCGATAGCCGCCGCGTCGCTCGCCGCAACCGGCTGGTCGCCTCCAGCGCCTCGCCGATCGTTATCTTGCTCCCGTCCAGCACACCGTGGCCGCCGCCTTGTCTTGCTGCTGGTGCTGGTGCTCTTGCTGTTGGGCCGCCAGAGGTGTCCTCCTCCTCCTCCGTTGCAACGTACTCCGTGACGACGCGGCAGCCCGGCACGCTGGCCACGCTGACGGCGACCCCGCCGCCCTCGGCGGCCGCGTCGTCGGTGGCCTCGTCGCGGGGCGCGACGCCGAGTCGCTCGTTGCGCCTGGCCGCGTCCTTGCCAGCTCGCCCGGTAGGCACTGGCCGTCGTGCACCGCCGGCTGCCTCCTCTGCTGCTGCTGCTGGCTCGTCATGGAATCTGATGCTTCGTTGCTAGCTGGCTCAGTGAAACGTCAGTGCGCGGTGACAGTGAGAGTGAGACCAGCCCGGGGGTTGGTCGGCGGACAAGCGCTGAACGTGAGAGGAAGGATTGGGAGGAGGCGAGGCACGTCGCACGTGGCATCGGCACTGCGAGGTGGCGCGTGCGCAGCTGCTCCAGACGGTGACTGGTACCGTGGTACGAGCAAAACGGACACGGCAGTGCCTCAGTAGTCAGAACACACGCTCCGCGTCCGTAACCATTTCAGGTGCAAACGGATCGGATGCAGGACATTCAGGACATCGTCGGATTTGAATACCGGCTACGGATAGGTTATATGAATAATATATGATTTGAGTACGCATACGGGTCGGATATTCAACAGTACGCATACGTGTACCATGTCGGTTGTCAGATATTGTTGGATATCTGGACTCGATACGGATATTCAGATAGATGTGAAATTGAGATTCGGACACGAGTATTATCAGAAAAAGAAAATCCATACGACTTGCATTGCGCTTGCGCCCCTAAGCATCAGGGTTCAATCTGTTCCAGCCAAACAAGAAACTGCAGGCTGCCGACTTCTGAGGATTTGCGAATGGCTCAGAAGAATCCTCGCCTCAACAAGAAGAGAAACATATAATTAAACAGCGCGATCAATCCGTCAAATCAAACTTATTATAATCCCCATTTGATCCGATCCGAATCGATTAAAGCAAAACAGAATATTCGCGGGAGGCAATGTACAAAGGCCGGAAGGCCCAACTCGGACGCGAAAGAGAAGCAACAGCACGGGCGCTCTGCTCTGCTCTGCGGAGGCGCGCTTCCGACGGCGACCTCGCTCCCACCTCAAGCTTTATCACGGGCGGACGGGGCGACGCTCGCTCACCGCCGCAGGAGAAGTTAGGTGGCATGCTCCTGTCCTGCCTCACCGGCGCTTGTGGTCCCTGGACCGTCGCGAGTGCCGCGGCTGCTCTTCTTGCGCCTCCTGCTCGCGCTCGCGACGGGAGGACGAGGACGGGCCGCCGCTTGAAGTGCTGTTCCTCTTCCTCCTCGCTCTCCTCCTCCTCCTCGTCCGCGCCGCCGTAGTAGTCGCCAGCGGAGGCAGCGGGCCTACGCTTCTCCTCCTCCGCGGCCTCGCGGTGGTTCTGGTGGTGGCGGTGGCCGCCGCCGCCCTCGCTCTTCTTGGAGGAGGAAGAGGAGTGCGCGGGGGGCTTGTCAGAGGCCCTGCGGCTGCGCTTAGCGTCGGAGGGGTTGCCGCCGCCGTCGCCGGGGAAGCTGATGCGGGAGAAGACGCTGGCCTTGGACTTGGACGACGCCGCCGGCGGTGCCTTGGCGGCGGGCTCGGCCTCGTGCCGCGACGCGGGCGGCGGAGGGGGAGGCGGGAGCTGCACGTCGTCGTAGCGGTCGGAGGAGGAGCGCTTCTTGCCGGAGCTGGAGGAGCGACGCGACTGCCGCTCGGGGCTGGACGGCGGCGGCGGCGGGCCACGCTCCGACCTGTCCGGCTGGGACCTCGACCTCTGAAAAACAAACAATAAAATAAAAGCACGTGACAACACAGCCTTTTTTTTTTTGTGTCCCAACCTAATAAGAGAGTGCATCCTAGCCAACCAGCCCAAATCCTACGGTCAAAAGCTACTCAAGGCTCAAGCTTTGCCACGTCAGCTTGCAGCCACACCACACGCGTCATCAGCGTGACACATGGTGGCAACATCTTAGCTTGCCGTATGGAAATTGAGATCGCAAATCTTCCCCTTCATCGTGGCCTAACATCGGGTTGTGGGAACCACTAGTACTTTCTACCCTAAAATTCTAGTCCTATCCACTACTACAATTTTAAAAATGTAAAAGTACAGCATATAAAAGATACGAATGAAAGAATAAAGCAAAGCGTCATTTTTCAGAAAGCACTATAAAAAAGTAAAAAAATAAAAATAAAACACTATAAAAAAGAACCTAGTCCCAAAGAAAAGATAAATATAAATAATATATATAAAATAAATGAACGAAAGATCTTTCCGCCATAGCGATGGCATCCTGTAAACCCAGGAAAGCAATCACAAGGGCAAATGCTACCGCAAATGCTACCGCCGGTGACTGCTGCTTGTAACCTAGAGCAAACCGCACTGGAAGCAGGCGAGGCGCCGAGAGAATATCAGGGCATAGGAATTCAACAGAGTGCCTCTCTTGTGTTCTGAAACCACCAGAATCAGGCAGACCGTCGGGATTTATCCCTGCCCTGCCTACCGTGGAACCGATAATAATAGTACAAAACTTGGCATGATAACAGGTTGACAGGAAAAGACATACATCCTTCCGCCTCATCGAGGTACTATCATTAATGGCCCCTGGTGATGATGCTCTGGCCTCTCTGCGGGAGTCCCTGTCTCTGGCTCGCTGCCGCTCACGGTCACGGTCACCCTCCCGGGAACGCTCCTGCTCCCGTTCCCGTTCCCGTTCTCGTTCTCGGTCTCTCTCCTGGGAACGGCCACGCTCCCGCTCCCTCTCTCTCTCCCTCTCCCTCTGCTCCCTCTCCCTCTCCAGGGAACGACCACGCTCCCGCTCCCGCTCCCGCTCTCGAGAACGGTCACGCTCTCTTTCCCTGCAGAAACAGAACTCAACAGATTAGCTTTGAGACAAGAATGCAGTAAAAGAATGACTAAAGATACTGAATGTAGACTTAGTTAACTGTTAGATTTGTGGCACTATATAGGTAAGCTATTCATAACTCAAAAGGGATTATGCAGAGCATAAAGCACCACCATCTTATAGGTCATGGCACTGGACTAGCAGCATTACAATTTACAAGCAACATTTACATTTAATACAAGTTCGATTAAGAAATGAAAACCAAGCAATGGCATGTAACTTTATCACACATTGAAAATAGCACTTGTGCCAATATAATAGGACCAACTATAATAGATTCTTATGTGCAGTAAAACCAACTATACAACCAAAACTTGTGCCAGTGTGTTTCACAATTTCAGACATTCAGTTGTTCACTGAGGCAAGAGATTTAAGTGTGGATGAGCTTTTAGTGAATCTAAAAAGAGAAATCCATGGATAAAATGTTTGGAAGTTTATTTGCATCAACACACAAATGGTGTGAGTATATCACCATCACCTATAGCTATTTTGCCAAATAGTGACTTGGGCTTCATAGAGAGTTTACAAAGCACCTAGTGATGGCAAATGCAAATGACAATAAAAACTACAGAGCTCTTTTTTTTGAGATAGAAACCACAAGAATGAACACAAATAACATGGTCAAGCTCAGGACATGTAATATTAACATCTATAGGGCAACTTGTACAAAGCTTAGGGAGTAGGGACATTGGATGCAGTTTACTCCATATACATAGTTCTTATTAGGGGCCTGTGCATTTGGAAAATGGTGGTGGATGGTCCCAATTAGTGTCATCCACTGATTCAACTTAAAAGAACGTGACTTCAGGGATCTAGATATGTCATGGAATGATCCAAATTAGCATCATCTGCTGATTCAACTTAAAAGAACATGACTTCAGGGATCTAGAAATGTCATGGAACAGCTGTTCAATTTGTTCAAACATAGAGGGGCATCTGAAGTGTCCAATCACCTTTCATTGAACCGATCCATTTCACGTCTCCTCCTATGTTCAGGTTTCCTAGGATCAAATTCTTCTCTGCTCACAACTGGCGGGCCCATGTTTATTCCCATAGTGTTAACTGCCAATTCAGAAAGATCCCTGAAATGAAGAATACAAGACTTCAGAAACAACCATAAAAAGGCGTTGTTCACCTGTTACTCAAAGAAGTAAAACCCATACAACTGTTCATAGGATATTGGGCTGTTAACCAAAAGAGTCAAACATTAAACTAATGCTCATCTCTCACCAAAATGGAGAAATACAGCCACAAAGTTTACACTAACACATTCCTCTTAACTTTAACCAGTACATATGGCATTGGTCATGTTTCTTTTGCGTATAAACCAACTGGTGCTAAATGATATACCTAGGAATTCCTGGCATCATGTATCCTGGGGGCATAAATGGATCTTGTGGGAGAACAGCCCCACCAAAAGGGTCAAATGGACCTGGTGGATAACCCATGTAAGGCATGGGACCAGGAAACGGTGCACCCATGTAATCCATTGGCAATGGCACTCCTCCGCCCCAGTAAGGGTTGAATGCTCCAGTTGGACCCAAGGGCATTCCCGAAAAATTTTCGCCTCCAAAATCTTGAAAATTTTTCCATTGCTCCTCAGCTGTCAACAGAATAAGAATTCCATTTATTTAAGCCATTCCTTGCGCTTGCAGTTATATCTTGATGACAAACAATCAAGATCAGGTATAAAGACTTTACCGTTTCCAGGAACACGTGGCTTCTTCTTTTTCTTCTTCTTCACTACTGAAACTTCCAAAAGAAAATCAGTATCTCAAAGAACAGAAATAATTTGACCAAAGAAAGAAATACAACTGGTGCCAGTCACTTTATTTAATTCCAAGACTTATTGCCATACTCTGAAAATCTAAGACAAGAATCTTTTGACTAGTTTGACCAATGAGAAAGACGTTATGCTCCCTCTGTTCTACTGATTATGAAAAAGGAAAGGCACAAGATAAACCAGCCATGCTTCTTGTTACCTCATCCTCATTACATTCAATCACCTTCTAAACAATCTATCTTTTAAGCTATAATCAGTGAGCTCAGCGGAGTTAGTCTAGATTATTGTATCATATGGTTTGACTTAGCTGAGTATCCAAAACTAGACTTTGACTATTATATACTACAATCTTTGTAGCAACAAAACCTTAACCACAAGAAAATGCACTCAAATGTGAATCCAACAAAATTCATATCAAAAGAGGCTAACCGTAAGTTGAAGTTTACGATCTTTGATTCCTAGAATGTGTGCACACCTTAGACATTCAAATTTGAAGATTACGATTTTTGACTCCTATAATGTGTGTGCAACTTATAAAATCAAATGTATAATAACATCAAACAGATCACAACACTTCTTCATTCTTAGACATCAGATAACCCATGCAGTCACAAATACTCCTAAGTGAAATTTTGGGTCATGCAATCAAATCATTTCAAACATAGTTACTAATTACTTTTTATGTATTGGATTTGGACATTTGAAAAGAGTAGATTTGTCTCAGAAAATGCTTTCACAAAGTATATGATACAACAAAACATAATAGTAGAAGTGATGTTTTTTAGGTACATTGTCCAAAATGTTATTTGTAACAAGAACTAAAGTATAAATTCGTCAGTAGTCAGTACATATTTTTTAAGGGAAACTGAAACACAGCCACACAGGCAAGAGCTAAGCTACAAAAAGAAACAGGAACAAAGGCTATTCACCTTGTTCCCCTGCAGGCAACTTTTCTGGCAACACTGGAGTTGTTTCTACTGGTTTATCTTCTTTCGCTTTCTTAGAATCCATGGTCCCTTCAGCAATATCCGGAACTACTGTGGCTTTCTTCTCTGAAGAACACGCATCGATATTTGTAGCTTTTGCTCCATTGAGGCTCTCAGCATCTGGAGACTCTTCTACAGGTGTGGATGCTTTAGCCTCTTCCTTTGAAGCAGCAGAAACAGCAGGAGACCTAAGCTTAGGTTGCAAAGGTAGAGCTGACTCCATGTCTACAAAACATACATTATCATTTTCCAATTGCGATCAAAGCAAATCCAATGACAAACAAATATACAAACGTACCCTGTACTTGCACCATGCTTCCCACATTTTCTGTACTGCTAGTTGGTGGTGCCTCTAATATGCGGCTGATGGTTTCTCTTAGAGTTTTGTTAGGGAGAAGATCATCAGCTAATATGCTTGTGGCACCACAGACACACATTGACTTATCAATTATGTAATCCCTGATGCCTGCATGAAAAATACAAATAGCACTTAACTCCCCGAACAGCATCATATTTGAATGAGAAAATGGAAAAGAAACACTCTGCGGTATAATAAAATACATAAGAAAACAGGGCCAGTCATATCATATGATGGCAGTATAAATAGTAACAGTGTGAAATACACAATCAGGAACTTAGAAGACAGCTCACATTTATCACAGAAACTCCTAAAGCAGCATTTACTAGTTAGAACAGCATCCTTCATTACTTCTTTGCACAATGGGCAGCGTAGCTCTGGTGGAAGATCACCAACAGAACGTGTGGTAGGTAGGCCCTCTATCTCCTTCTCAAAAGCAGCTCTAACACAAAGAAAAAAACGAAGTTTATTTTTTACCAAGGTACACAAGCACAGGTTATTATACAATCACAAAAGCTGTTCAAGAAATGTGGGTACTCACTCATTTGGCTTCAAAACAGCACCAGCCCCACTTGGTAGTGCGTATGAGCCATCCGGAGTTTGCATTAGCATTGATTTTGGAATACCAGTTGGGGGTTTCATCCTTTTCACATCATATCGAGTATCACCATTTGTTGGGCAATGTTGAATAAAATGACCTGCAAAACAAGATCCATTGAGCAATTGAACAGTGAAACATACGATGCTTAAGATTTTTTATAAGCAACCAACATACCAGGTACTTTACATCTGTGACAAACATAACCTGGAGGAGGTATCCTGCGCTCCAGCCGTCCTTCAGAATAACAAAGGAAGAGATATATATAAGAAGCATAGTTTTTCTTCTAGAAACAAATGGAGAGAACACAATCTATTATATATGTACAAGTATTTCGTATATCATATATTAAAAAAAAACTTTTCACACAATGGAAATAATGTCCATGTTACCAAGGTGAATATAACACATTTTCCTCACAAAGACATATTTTGATAATACCTCAAGCTCTAACACTTTAATTGCAAAAAAAGGGCACAGAGCATTACCAAAGCCACGGCCAGCCATCATTCTGCCACTCATCCCTCTACCATAGCCTCTTCCAGAACCATAACCATCAGGGATTTGGCTGAAAGGTGAAAGCATCAACCATCCAATTAGATTATTATTATAAAACCAATATTGAATAGCATACACTGGCATAATAAGAACAACAGATCTATCAGTTGCCAGCCAAACTAGTCACAGAAAACATGGTCGAAGACTCGAAGGCACCAACCCTCGACACGGGAACGTTGCCCCAGACTCGGGTACACAGGGTCATTTTGAACTGGCTGTGTAAAAACCCCTTGCGAGTAGTGTACCACGTTCCTCAACCCAATCAACCTCGGAACTTTGTGAATATGGTCTAAACAGGGGGTGCCTAATCCAGTAGGTTACTCACCTATAGTCAAGGCCAGATGTATCAATAAGTGCTTTTATTTTACTATCCTCGTCAACTTTATTTTCAGAAGCATCAACCAGCTGGCAAGCAGGCTGAGAAGGAACCGAATCAGAAACATATAATTCGTTGCCAAACTCATCATCCCACTCAGATTCTTCAGGCTGCAGTTTTAATATACTGAATATCAGCTCCTCAAAGTAAATAGGCAGTTATAGTAGATATATAAAATTCTAATGGACTTCCAATGGCCAGTCTTGGCAAGATAAAGAGAGAGCCAAAAAGAGGTTGTCAATCTTACATATTTCATAGATGAATCACCAAGAAAAGCGCTTGCAGTGGGCATGACTTCTTCTACACCATCTTCTGTAGCTTTTGACCTGCAGATTTGGATACACATCTCATCTCAATATATACTCACAAATCAGCAAAGCTCCTGAACATTTTCAGTGACATGGTCCAGCCAAATAATCAAATGTAACGCACCACATTGCACACAGCCTGAAGGTGTGAACTCCTAAAGATTCACTAAAAATAATTAAGAGATATATTGCTAATTGTTCAAGTAATCAAAGATCAAGACAGTACTCTTCAGGTTCTGTGACAATAGGCTTCCTTGGTCGTCCTGGTATCCGACGAATCAATACTGACGTATTTTTTGGTATCATTGTGGCCTCATCAGCGTACTCTGAAAGTGAAAATATCACCATGAAACATTAAGCAATACCTCGATAGCATGAATCCATCACAAATCGCACAAGAAAACACAGTACAAACCAATTCATCACATGGCAATTTGAATGCTTAGGGTACAAGTAAATATTATTTTGAACGTGTCCTCTTACAATGCAATGTGGTATGACTGCTTGTTTGGAAACAAACAAAAGCACCACTGCAACGGAATGCATCAAGGCAATAGTTGGTTCATGCTCTCGACATATTAAATCAAATCCAAATCCTTAAGATTCACCAAACAAAATGCAAGACTATGTATAAAAAAATTCGCAGCATGGGTTACAGCTAATCCTTCATATCAACCCTGCAGGCCCTTTAAGGGATAGGGCTGTCTTAGCAGGTACAGAACGCAGCGAAAAGAGGAACACAAGATTAAAACAATTGATACCAGCTACCAAAACAAGCATCAGTATTCAGCATTCAACATGCTTGGTTGAATTGACACAGAACTCGAGTGCATGAACCAAATAGCCACTGATTTGACATAAAGATCATACAATTCTAAAACCTGGTCCATCACAATATTTTACCAGGACCTATCAATCAACTTACTGTGTATTTGAGATCTGAGAAAGAACCAACCTTCATCAGGTCTGAGCATTTGAGATCATAAGGTCAAAATCTGTGCCCCTGCCAAGATGCTTAGACTCAAAAATCCGCTCCTTCAAGTTGGCAACAGAGATGAATTGCCCCTCAATTGGAATCGAGTCATAGTCTCTAGCACTCTTGAACTTGTAATACACAGCCATTTGCTTGCCCACTCAATTTTTTCTCTCTTTTTTTCTTCTGTTTTTATCTTTTTTTGTATTTTATTTTCCTTTTTTTGTGCTTTTCCACTCCTCTTCTGTAATAGAGATTATTCCATAGATACCAACAAGAAAAGAACAAAAAAACTGTCCTTCGCCCTTAAATTGAGCGGAAAATTGATGCTTTAAACCAGGACAAATAGCAGGAACAAATGAACATAAACAAGTGTACAAGCAAGCAATTTTCTTTATCTCCACCGCCTCGCCGGCTCCTGCGCTCCAGTCCTACACCGTTGCGGAAGAAGAGAAGCCGCACGCCGCAAGGAGAAATCTGATCACCCGCCGAAGGCCCGAACCTTTCCGCCTCTGCCAGCCGGAAACCCACCGGATTGGGGGTCACCACTGAATCGCCTCATCCATCGCCTTCCCCCTCCCAGATCGCCGTAGATCCGGGCTCGGGACACCCCGAAACCGCCTTATGGAAGACTTCCAAGAAGGAGAACCCGCCGAGACGAGGTGCTTCCTCGAGCGCAGTCGCGGCGGCGTCCACCGCCGCCGTGTCGATGCTGATGCAGCCGGGGAGCGGTGGAGCCCTAAGCTGCTACGGGAGCCGAATCGCGGCGGCCCCTGAAGAATCGGCAGCACCGGAGCTCAAGTTAGGAGCTAGGGTTTCGAGCTCCAAGGATTGCGTCCGCCTCCTCGCGTTGTTGGCCGGAAGGAAGGAGTCGGGACGGGCGGATGGGAAAGGGATCGGATGAGGTCATGGCCTCATGGTCATCGCATGGGACTAGGGAGCAAAACCACCAAGGCGAACTATACTTGCGTGTTTTGCGTCGGGCTTGGGCTTTCCAAATCACTTTCTAAATCTTTCCTTGCTATGCATACGGATTTTGATAAAAATAGTCTTCAACTGACTCTTTAATTAATTATTATTGTTATCTAAATATATAGGTATCATTTATTTAGAATTTCTCGCTAGTTAAAGATTGATAGCGAAAATAATTCCCTAAAGTATGCAGAACATGTATAAAAGCTGTTAAAAGTGATAAGATATAGAAAATAATTTTTATGCAAATCGTTCTCTAAATAATGATTTGGAAAGTGAATTTTAGAGAGATTCTTGAAGATGCTCTAAAGCCTTTTTTCCTAAAAAAATTCCAATTTATCTCCTCAAGGTGGTTCGATTTTGGCGCCACGTCGAACACACATAAATTGGACTAAGTGTAAAGTTAGAAGAGGTAAATGCAACTAGAAATATTTTTATGTAAAATATAAAATTAATAACTATTCAAAAATTTACATAAAGAAATATTACAAATTAAAATCCTAAACCTGGTTTAATCTCGAATTTTGCATAGAAATTTTATTTTAGCAACTTGTTTCAGATTTTCTTAAATCATGCACTATGTTACATTGTCTAACTTAAGATTATTTGAATCTTGATGGAATCATATTTGTACTTATTTGTATTTGTTAATAGAAGTTCTCCAATCTATTATAGTTCGGAGCATTGACCATCCGAACTACATGGCTGAATGCATCCTTTGTTTAATATATTTAATTAAGTTTTACAAACTTACGTTTCAAATTATAAGTCATTCTAAATTTTAATTTTGACCAATTTATATAATAATAATAATAATAATAATAATAATAATAATAATAATAATAATAATAATAATAATAATAAAAAAAACAAATATCATTAAATTCTTCATTAATTATATTTTCAAATTGTACCTATTTGATATCATAAATCTTTGTAATTGTTGATCAAACTTAAGTGACATGCTTTGACTCTTTAAGAAAGTTAAAATGACTTATAATTTAGAACTAGGGGGAATATTAAGTTTATTTAAGTTTTAGTACAATGAATGGCAGGAAAATCCAGATCCATGCAGTTTGTATAAATAGAATCAAGTGACATGAACAATATATTTCAATCTATGCATCATAGCATAGAGCATGATTTTAGAAAAGAATTCAAACTTAGTTTCATAATTTTTCGAGTTAAATGAATTTTCTAAGATTATACCAGTATTTAGGATTTTTAACTACCTCCTCAGACTTTCAACACAGTCAAATTTACCGCCTTTGACATGGCGCTACATCAGCAAAACCACCATCAAAACCACCATCAAAAGTGGACAATTTTTAGAAGTTGATGGAGGTTAAAAAAATAGTTTTTTAGATAAGTGGAAAATCGGACAATTGTAATAGTTGAATAAGGTAAATTAGAATTTTTCCTTATTTTTATGGTTGGGTTAGTGGACCTATTTTATGGACTTTAAATAGGAATAAGCCATGAACTCGTTTTTTATTTTTAAAGCCTCGTTTTTTATTTCCTCCTTTGCACGACGCCCCCCCACCACCTTAGGGTTTGCGTATTCACCTTTGATCAAGATTAGCTTGATCTGAGGGCTCTGGTGCATCCCACCTTCCTATGTAAGCAAGGCCCTAGCCCCTAAGGCAAAGCATCCCTAAAACTCTAATTCATATTTTTTTAGTAGGATCCATTGAGAGAGGTTCCATGAAAAGATCTATCTCTCAATGCTAGCTATCAAGAGAGACTAGTTCTCATCAGGATCTAATCTTTAGAATTAGAGAGGTAGAGAGAGAAAAGAGTTTGGAGGAGGTGTCGGTCTGTCGATGCTTCCTCTACGGCTTATACCTTGGCAGAAGTCAACTTATGTCTAAGATTTCTCTGGTATTCAACTTCTTCTTTCTTTAAGCAACATTGTTTATATTGTTCATCTGGTTCATAGCTCTTTGAGTGCTTTAGTCTATAAGACCCTATAGATTTAAGTAGTAATTATAGGTGTAGTTGTGGTGCTTGGACCTAGTTACTTACTTACTTGTGGATATACCCTACTTTCCGTATCGGTGATAGCTCACAAGGATGAATCTTCTATAGTCCACCTTCCATTTGTAGGCATAGTAGGACCTTGTTGCTGAGGAACGCATCCGGCGTTGTCTCTTTTCTTAAGTAATTTCTCCCGATAGAATAATAGAAGACATATCTTATTGAGATTAGAATTAGAAGACCTTAGCAGTCTCCACTACAATCCCAACCTTTTTAAGTTTTTTAGCTATCCTGGGTTAAGTTAGATTGTAGTTAGCCTCACACGTTTTCCTATGGATATGATATTTAAAACCATCCAGTGTGAAAGCTATAATGGTATCTATATGCTTGTGGATTTATCTGTGTGTGTAAAAAATACCTAACAACCACATAGCGACGGGTTAGCCCCAGTCAAGTGGTACCTAAGAAAGGAGGAATGCCGGTCATTGAGAATAATAAAAACAAATTGATTCCACACGAACTGTAACGGGATAGAGAATGTGCATTGACTACTGAAAACTTAATTTGGCAATAAAGAAAGATCACTACGCTGCCCTTCATTGATGAAATGTTGGAACGGTTGCCAAAGCATTCTTTCTTTTATTTCCTTGATGAGTATTCAGGATATCATCATGTTCCCATCCATCTCGATGACCAAAGAAAGACAACTTTTATCTGTCCTTATGGAACATATATTTATCATCGTAAATCGTTCAGGTTGTGTAGTGCACCCTTTTTGTTCTAACGTTGTATGTTATCTATTTTTTCTGATATGATAGAAGAAATCATGAAAGTTTTTATAGATGATTTTTCAGTTTATGGAAGAATCTTTGATCATTGCTTAGAAAATTTAGACGAAGTCTTGCAAAGACGTCAAGAAAAAAATTAATTTTAAATTGAGAAAAATGCCACTTTATGGTAAGAGAAGAAAATGTTCTTGGGCATTTTGTTTTTGAAAGGAGGATTGAAGTAGATAAAGCTAAAATCAATGTGATTGAGCAACTCCCCCCTCCCCCGGGTAAATATCAAAGGAGTACATAGTTTTCTTGGTCATACAGGATGATTTATTAAGGACTTTTTCATTTATTGCTAGACTGCTGACAAACCTGGTAGTTAAAGACACTCCTTTTAAACTTTCTGATGAGTGATTAAAAAAATGTTCACACACTTAAGAAAGCACTTGTTTCGGAACTAGTCATTCAACCCTAGACTGGTTGCTACCTTTCGAGATTATGTGTGATACAAGTGATTTTGTTATTGGTGCGGTTTTTGGCCAAATCAAAGATAAAATTCCATTGTGTCGTTGCTTATGCTAGCAAGATATATGCCCCTACCCAAAAAAGCTTTTGGTTGTTGTTTATGCTATAGATAAATTTGGATCTTAGTGAGAGCTAAAGTAATTGTTTTCACTGATCATGGCGCTTTAAAATATTTACTCACTAAGAAAGATGCTAAACCAAAATTGATAAGATAGATCTTGCTACTACAAAAATTTTATCTTGAAATTAAAGATACAAAGGGAGTAGAAAATACTATAGTGTAACACTCCTGGTGTTACTGTAACTAAAACCTGCCATGTCATCATGATTGCATACGAATCATCCCGTATTTAACCCTGTTAAGTTGCATCAACTAAAGTAAGTTTTATTCGTGCATTTGATTGTGCATAGGTGATCTAAAGCGTTTTACTATTAAAATGTTTGTATTAGTATGAAATTATCTAAATCCAATTAGAAAATAAAAAGAAAATCAATTATAAACTCTAAAACGGACCCCAAACCCTAATTGATTAATGAAAAGGAATTAAGTGTTGGGTCTTAAACAAAAGATGTAAATCTTTAAAGGTTGAGAAACTTCTATTTTGGGAAATTTTAAAGTTATTAAAGATAATTTCAAATAAAACCATAATCTATGCTTTAAAGTTTAAATTTGAAATACAAATTCAAAAACTAGCAAGAATCTGGTGATAGTTCCTTAATAAAAGTTTTATATCTTTTAAAATTGAATAACTTTTATTTTTGGAGATTTTAAAGTTATGCAGTGGAAATTCAAATAAAACTCAAATTAATGCTTTGAAATTCAAATTTGAAATTCTATTTCGAATTTTATCAAGAATCTGACAAAACTCTTTTAATGAAAGTTGTAGAGTTTCACAAATGGGACAACTTTTATTTTTATATATTTTCTTGTTGTTGAGAAAATTTTTGAGAATTTGATTGAATTGTAAATGAAATTCAAATTGGGGATTTACCCCCTTTCTGACAATTTCAAAAATATTTCGAATTTGAACTTAGTTCAAAAAGAAAAAATGTTTTGCATAAAATTCTCCAAAACTTTTATTTTTGGAGTTTTTCCTGTTGCTACATGAAATAGGGAGATCATGATCAGAATAGACTTTGACCTAGATGCTGCTACAGTGATCTAAGGGGGGGTCCAGCTCTGCTCTGCTCGCGGCAGGGCCGCGCGTGCCGCGTGAAAGGACCGTATAGGCTAGGGGGGTGAATAGCCTATTAAAAAACTCTAGCAAAATACTAGACTACACGTTAGTAGATAAGCAAGCGAGACAAAACGTTAGCTCTAGACTATTCTATGCAAGCCACCTAACATGATATGCTACTCACAAATATAAGCACTCAACACGCAAGAAACCAACTCCTCCGTTCCTAAGGAGATGGCACCTAAACAAGTAGTAAGCGCAAGGAAGAAAGAACGAGTGGATTATACCAATGGGCTTGATTGAAGTGAAGTCCGCACGCCGTGAAGACCAATCACCGGAGATATCCAATATGAAAACCAAGAGATCAAACACAATAGAATACCGGAAAGACAAAAGTCCACTCGATGGTGGAGAAGACAAGGAACACTCGATTTTTTTACCGAGGTTCACGTGATTGCCGTCACGCTACTCCTCGTTGTGGCACCGGTCTTCCATGGTGGATTGCGAGCTAGGCTTCGCACGCCAATCTCTCACCGGGAGCCGCTCACCAACACAAGAGAAGTGGCTATCAACCACAAGCAATCCACTAGAGTTGATTTTGGTACTCCGCCGAGGATAACCACAAAACCTCTCACAAACAATCACCTCGATGTGGGCTTGAACAAACACCAATCAACCTCAAACCGGAATCACCTCCAAGCCGCTAAGGACACGACAATGTCCCAAGAGAATAAGAACTCAGCCTTGGCTTGCTCTCAAGTGCTCTAGAATGCAATTTACTAAACAAAGATGCACTTGAGGATCACTCAACTCAAATGGATGAACAAGAGATGATCAAATGAGTGAGTGGGAGGCTTAGGATGCTCACAAAGAGTATGCAAATGATTTAAGTGTGCAAGAGTTGTCACCAAGTGACCAGAGAAGGAGTATAAATACCCCTAAGTGCAATCCTAGCCGTTACCCACTGAAAAACAGCCGTTAACACGTTTTTCGGGGCGTCGGACCGACCGTCGGACTGAGTCCGTCGGACTAATCCTTCGCATCCGACGCTCGGATGGCTGCCACGTGTCAACTCTCGTTCAACCTCAGCCGCTGGATCTCAACGGCTACTTCTCGCGCCGTTTTCCCAACCGTCAGACGCTCAAGCTGATGATCCGACGCGCGCACTGCTCCAGGCGTCGGACCGTCCGACTCTCACAGACGAGACATAGCTCGGCCACCATCGGACTCTCGCAAGGTTAGCCGTTGGACCAATGATCACCACGGTCCGACGCTTCCAGAGAGGTTTGAAACCGAGTCCGACGCTCGACGTCGGACTAAGCTCCAGCGTCTGACGCTCTCAGATTGTGCCACGCGTCACACCTCGCACCGTTATACCGTCGGACTGAAGTGGGCAATGGTCCGACGCGCGTTAACCGAGCGTCCGACGCTCGCCATTGGTCAGAACTAGGGTTAGGCGTCAGACTCTGGGCAATAGTCCAACGCTGCCCCTGCTAACAGTCCGACGCTCATTTCTCAGCATTTTTCAAGCTAATTTTCCACCCCTTGCTTCTATGAGCTAACACACAAGATCTCCAACACTTGTGCACAGTGTGTTACCATTTTCAAAATATTTTCCAAGGGTTTCTAACTTTGATCTCTAGGTTGTGTTAGTTCAATGCAAATGAAATGCAACCTGGAGCACTTGAAAGTAATCCAACACTCGTTCTCCCCTTAATAGTCGGCTGTCTATCCTAAATGTGAACACACCCACTAGGTGTCTTGTTCACCAAAAGAAAAACATATTTGGATTATACCTTTGCCTTCTCACTTGATCACCTTTGCTCCTTCCATGATTAAGCCTTCCTTTAGTCATCACCATTTTCCTTTAGGCTTCACACCACGGATTGACCAACCTAAAACCTTGCCATCACTAGCAATCTAAGTTAACCCTTAGGATGTCATTAATTATCAAAACCAAACTATGGCTTTCACCGCGCCGCCCGCCGGTGCTGCCCGGGGCTGGCCAGGCCCGGCCGACGGCGTGTCGAGGTCGTGGGGGCCCCGGCCGCGTCCTTAGCTCGCCACGGTCCTATATACATGCCCGTCATCGCCATTTTTCTTCCTTCTTGTCCGTTGCCTCACCGCCGGCGAACTTCTCGGTTCACCGAGAAATCGGCTGTCGTCCATCCACCTCCACCAAATTCCTCGAGCCACCATGTCCGCCTTATCCTTGCACACCGTTTGAGGTCCCTTTTTGCCGCTTGAGACTGCCGAAGACGCACAGCCGAACCTTTCTTCTCCGCGGGTGGTGAAAGCACCGCCGCACCTAGTTCGGCGTGGCCAGAGCTGTGCAGTTGGTGTTCCTCCCTCTCGTTTTGTGTTCTACGTTCATTAGAGAGTGGTGAAGCTCATGCTCGCGTCGGTATTCTTAGCGGAGTTCAGTTGACGCCGGAACGCCGTCGGAGTCGACGGGGAACGCCACCGCAGTCCCTGTCATCGTCGCCATACCTTCTCGGTCCCTTTCTGCTTCAACCAGCGTGACCGGCAGGACTAGGTGAGTTCAAGGAATTGTTTTGTTGAGTTGGACGGGCTCGGTGAACTTCGTCATCACGGGAGCGCGGGAGCCGCGGTGGTCGTCCGCCATGCGCGCAGGCGAGCTCGCCACTGAGCCCGCGACCCTTGCTTAAGTACCTAGAGAGGCATGCTGTAGTCCGTGGAGCTCGGAGGTAGAGTATCCGTCGCTGGAGAGGCCGTCGGTGGCGAGCCGCCGCGGCTACGCCACCGGTGTGCACGTGGGAGCGCCGTGAGGGTGGAGAGAAGGAGCTGACGAGTGGGAGCCTCCTGTCAGTGGGTAGAGTGTGGAGGAGGCCAAGCTGGCCGAGTTGGGCCGGCCTGTTTGGCTCCGGACCAACTCGGGCCAGAACTGGTTTTCCAATTTCTTCGCGAATTTAATTTGTCTTTCCATTTTCTGGGCAAATGAATAAGTGCTGCACTTTGTTATTTTGGTAAAGATTAACCTGTTGCACCACAAATTATGAAAATATTTACACAAACCCTCTGAAGTGTCTAGTATTTAATAAAAATATTAAATAATGAATTTAGACATTTTCTGTGGTAACTAAAAATCTATCTTTAATTGGTAAATGCGACTTCGTTGAATTTTAATAAATTCTAGGTAAAAAAAATACTATTTTAGGACAAGATCTACCTATAGATAAAAGGTTTGGGTCCAAATTGAAATAGTTTATTTATTAATTAAAGCTCTTTTAACCAATTGATAAATTAAATAGAAAACCCTAATCCCTTTAGGAGTTGAGTAAACTTTTGGAGTTGATCGTGAACCTTGGGACACGAAACCTCTACTGTTCCTTGGCATCTTGATTACTTTTATGATATAGTTGTTTTCTATGGGTTAGTTGATAATTAAGATGCTTTATTCCTATACTTGCCAGTGGGTACCACGTAGGTGGACTTGAATGTTTCATAGATACAACTTCATAGGTAAAAAGGATTAGTAAGCATGCTTCTTCTATTAAGATTGTAATAGTCCTTTCTTATATACACATAGAATAACTTGTTTTATGAAATAATCAAATGAAACCCTAGTCATTAATCAACAAGTTGGTTTTGTTGGCTTGCCATTTTATCGTGAAGGAAAGTTGTACTCAACTTTCTAAATTAAGTTTACTTGTATTTATTAATTCACGATTTAGTGCATCTTCTGCATCATGGCATACATATCATCATGTTAAGCATCGTATTATTATTACGTGTAGTGATGGGGTTCTCGGGATAACTGCTTAATTGCTCCCCGATAGAGGGATTATTCGTCAGGAGAAGTCAAGTGGGTTTCTCTGGATCTAAGGAAGAAGTGACAGACCTGCAAGCAACAGGCAAGCCCCGGTGCATTCAACCCTTTCCTTGTGATTTACAAAATGTTTATAACTTGAGTTAATCCACTGCATTAAGTTGATAGGAGTTGATTGATAACCCAATTAATACATTACCAACCTTGACCACTGAAATATCTGAAAACCATTTTAAAATAAAATGTTTGAAAAATGCTTAGCCTGCTTGAATAATTTAGATTTGCACAAAATGCTATTTTTGAGTTATTGTGATATATTATTGATTAATTCATGAAAAAGGGAAATGGTAATATTCCCGTTCGGCGGTTGTGCACTTGGCCCGTGCATTGTCACCGACGGGTAGGAATTTTTCGTTTGGTGATCATGTACTTGGGTTAGAGTCCCAATGCACCGTCATCGACGAAAAAGGGATTCGAAAACCGAAGGGACATTTGTACTTGGGTTAGAGTCCCAATGCATTGTCGCCGACGGAAAAAGAAAGTAGGGACCATTCGTTGTCAGGCCTGCTGTGATCGAGACTTTGCAACTAGCCACATACTCCGGCAAGCCCTATCTCCGGTAGCTCTATTACTTGAACCGACAACCACGCACTAGGAGTGGAGAGATGGCGAGAGTAGCGTGTACCCTCGTGGCCATCGTGCCTGGAGACGAGAGGAGTACTGTGCTCTTGGGTGGCGCAAGACAGGTTCAGATTTTGGAAAAGCCATGTTAGACGGGGTTGGTATATACAAGCTTAGGTGCTACATATGCAGTGTGGTTAGGGATCCCCAGCTGGGTACTAATCGATTTAAATCGTCGTTGCTCCTCGGTTATGGAGACTTGATCCTCACACCTACAGCGAAGAGTGGTTCGGAACTAGGATGTTTTTGAGAATGAATAAGTAATTGGAATTGAAGGACACATGTGAAATAGTTGAGATCTATGGTTATTGATTAAAATAATATTGAGATAAAATATTGAAAGTAGGATTCAAAATAAGTACCACTTTTCCGCAAAAATATTTTGATTCTTGTTAAAGCCTTACCTTGACTCCCCTCAGCCTGCATTCCTGAGTCTTCTCCCCATTTTCTTTAGTCGAGTAAATCTTGCGGAGTACCCCATGTACTCAGGGTTTGTTAACCCCCTGTTGCAGGAAGATGAAGCTTATGGTTCTACGTGAAACCGTGTCAGCTGGCGGATCGGGATGGATGACGATGTGTATATGATAAAACCCTTGGGCAGGGTGTCTAGTTGTATACTGCTACTCCACTACGAAACTCTGGTTCGGGATAATGTCATTTATATTTGTAAATCTATGTTTATATAATACTTCCGCACTCTGTACTCTGATTCAAACTATATGTGTTGGCTGTTGTAATACTTGCAAGGTCTTTACAATGAGATCCTCGGGTGAATCAGGGTTTCCAAGGAAACCCGACAGGCCACCTAGGTTGCCGGGAACTCATGCAAAGTAACCGGAGGTCCTTAGAGACGATGATGGTGCACGGTGGGCCCAGTGATTTGGGCGGTTCTGTCACATATAGCAGGTCATCTTTCGCGTATACAAGTCACTAACATGCAGGATATACCAATAAATGACCTTCTACATGACGACATGCTACTTAAGGTCACGGATTCCACTTGAAAGGATCGAGGATGCCCAAAAGGAGGGGGGTGAATTGGGCAACTAGTAAATTTTTCGAAATACAATTCAACCTATCGCCATTTGCCCAATCTCATCCCACAAGTGCTTGTGTCAATCTAAGCCTAAAACAAGTTATGCAACCTAGAGCCAAGTCCTATCACAAGTATACTACTCTAGGAAAGTAGAGAACACAAAGAAAATGCGGGAATGTAAATGAGTGAGAAACATAAAGCCGGTTTTTTCCGAGGTATCAGAGAGTCGGCACTCCGCACTAGTCCTCGTTGGAGCACCGATGCAAGGGTGTAGCTCCCCTTGATCTTCGCAAAGACCAAGTGCTCTCTACGGGCTGATCCTTTGCCTCTCTGGCACAGTGGATCGCCCACAACCGCTCACAAGCTTGGTTTGGGCCGCCCACAAGCTCTCCAACCGGTCACCAAGCCTCTGATCACCACCGAACCATCTAGGTGATGCCGATCACCAAGAGTAACAAGCCTAGACTCTCACTTGACCAAGAATAAGGCCAAAGAGGGTGATGGATATACACAAGTCACTCTTGATCTCTCTAGGGAAGAAGCTCACAAGCAATGGAGTTCACTCAATCCTCCCTAGGGCTTTTGCACTCTGACAAGGTCACAAGGGTTGCTTCAGCTGTTAGAAATGGAAAGAGAGATAGAATGGAGGCAATGGTGGAGTATAAATACTCACCCTCTCCAAAACTAGCCGTCTTTCACTTTCCTGCGAACCGTCGAACCCTGCAGAAGCACCACCGTCGGACCAATCTCCTCGATCCGACTCTCACAGTTGTCCTGTACATGTCACTGTGACAGAGGGGTGTCGGACCGACTCCAATGGTCCGATGACCCCCGTCGGACCATCGTCCGACGCCACTGAACTCTCGGGTGAGCTCGGCACAGGAACCCTCAACGGCTAACACACGGAGCAATGGTCCGACGCTCTCTGTCGGACCAAGTTCGATGCTTGTTTCAGCTCTCTGGACCTCTCTGGAAGCGTCGGACCCTGAGAAGCATTGGTCCGACGCCCTCTCTCTCTACGGTCCGACGCTTGCCTAGAAGCCCCTGGCATCGTCGGACGCTGGGCAATGGTCCGATGACCATCCCAGCAGCGTCTGACGGTCTCTAGTGAGCTGAGAAGCCACCAGAGGCTGCCATGTACCATTGGACTCCAACCATTGGTCCGACGACCATACTGTCTAGAGTCCGACGCTCTCAAATTGATCAAAACTTCGCCGAATCGAAAATTTTCCAAAACGAAGTTTGATCCTCTCTCTCTCTCTCAAGAGTCGCCCTGGGCTATCTAGAGCTATGTTGGACAAGTGTGCATCACATCTACACTCTCTAACTTTGCTCTAAGTCAAGCTACCCATCCAAACCTCTCTTTATAGTACGGTCAAAGTGAAAAATAAAACCTAAAACTACTCCAAGTGTCTCTCAACTCCAAACGACACTTGGAACTAGCCTATTACCGTCTTGTCTTCCATCCTTTGAAAACCGAATCAATTTTCATCGCTAGGGGCTTGAACCTGCATGTTATTATGACCTAACCTCTAGGTTATCCTGCAAAACACACGTTAGTCATAATAACCTCTTTGTTGTCATTAATCACCGAAACCACTAGGGCCTAGATGCTTCAATCTCCCCCTTTTTGGTGATTGATGACAACAACCTCAAATAGATTTAGAAAGAGTGAGGTTTTTTAAGGCTTGATTCATATAAGCATGTGTCAATAAGAGCAAAGGGGTTAGGCATGCTTATACAAATCAAGATCACAAGGTACACATAAGATAGGAATTAAGCACGAGTACCAAAGTTTATGCTCAAGATCGGAGTGAAGTGCGGAAGCTAAGACAATGTGCACAACCAAGTGAGAACCAAATGACATGATATATATCAGCATGAAGCAACACATGTCACAAACCAAGTCTCAAGCACACCTATATACATAAATGCATGAAAAGTAAACATGATGCATGAGTATGACACAAGCAAAAGTCATAAGAGCCAAATCCCTCTCTCATCGCTCCCCCTAAATCTATGCTCTCTCTTCCCCTTTGGCATCAAGCACCAAAGACCTAAAACTCAGGAGATGGAGAAGAGGCTGCAAGGGTCACAGTCGGAGGTGTGAGGACGGATCTCAAACTGTGAAGCATCACCCTCTGACTCTGAGCTCTGAGCTGTCCAACCCTCTATCGGTAAGCGAGTAGGTGAAGCAGTCCGGGTCGGCTCTACTGTCTCTGTACCCGGGTCAGCCTGTGTGTCTGGAGCTGCTGTAGCTGTCTCTGAAAGTGTCTACTCCTCTGTAACTGTCTGAGCAAACTCTGGAATAGTCTGCTCCTCGGTGACAAGCTGCTGACCCTGTGGCTCGGCTACTGTCACTACAACCGCCTCAGTGTTTGTAGTAGTCGCGAGAGGCTCTGAGGAAGCGACTGAGGACGGTAAAGTTTCTGTCGTGCCAGTAGCAGGTGGAGCTGTGGTGGAAGGCACAGGCTGTCAGTACTCTGGAGGTGTAGGCAAGCCTGTGATCTCGCTGAAAGTCGCACCTAAGCTCCTGGTCACGGAGGGGCCACCCAAGTCTAGAGTAAAGCCTGTACGGATCAGCGTGAACCCCTGACCAAAGACTGGAGAAGCAAGCCACTGCTGAGTCTGCTGTGTAGGAGTGGTAAACTGACTCAAGAAGGCAGTTGTGCCCTGACTCTGAAGTCCGTCGGACTGTATAGCTAGAGTCACATGGGCTGCTGTGGCTACTGGTCCAACCTGCTGCATGGGAGGAGTAGTGGCCAGGTACGGTGACGCTCCGGTGTGCCTCATGATGTGCTCCATGAATCCAAAGGTCTGTAGCTACATATGCTGACTCTGGAGTTGCATCTGGAGCATCTGCTGCTGAAACTGGTCCTGCCTCAACTGAATCTGAGCAAGAGCTGCAGCCTCCTCTCGAGCTAACCGGGCGTGCTCCTCATCCTGACGCTGCTGAGTCTGCTGGAGTGACTGGAGTATCACTAGAAGAGCCGGGTCAGTCTGGGGAGCCTATGGAGCTGAGCTGGAGCCACCGGCCTCTGAGTCGTGAGCTCGAGGACGCCTAGGGATGGGCCGATAGTCCGCGTCTGAGCTGGAAGAGGACGAGTCAACAGGGTCGTCGTCAACAAGTAGCTGCTCAAGGTCACTATGGGCAACGTGCCTCATAGCCTTGTCCTGCTGCTGAACCTCTGCCATATCTGCTCCTGAAGTTTGACGCCTTTGTACTCTATGAAGTGCTCTGCTGCCACGTCTTCCATCTATCAAAGAAGTCATCCTATACACTGGAAACTCTGTCTCAGTCTAGCGCAGCTCATTGAAGATCCCTGTCCATATCTTGTGCAGCCTGCGCACAAGAATGGAAGAGATCCAGTGAGCGTAGGGAAGCTGTCGTCGAGACCTGATGCCCTCTGCTATCGTGTCCTCCATCTCATTGATTATCAGATCAACTATGTCAAACTCTGACTGCTGGACTAGGGCACCAAGGAGCCAAAGCTGTAAGTGTGTAAGTCTCTCCTTGTACCCCTCTCGTGGTGGAAGAGTACACCTCATCACGTTGTTCAGGAGACGAACGACGGGACAAAGCTCCGAGGGAGTCCTGCGGGAGCCGTCTCCAAACGGTGGTCGAAAACAAGCTGCTTTGTGAGCTGTACCCGGTGCCAGTCCTTCGTGTGCCCTCCTCGGTGGATCTGTCGTGCTGTAACAGATGCTGTGCAACCTGGTAGCTGACTCTGGAACTCCAAGCAGCTCTCTGAGAGCCTTCGCCTAGAGCCGGTATGGCTCTCCGCCGAAGGTGTACTGTAAGTACTCATGGTCGAGGTCGATCCAAAGTGAGGCGTAGAACTCTCGAACCCACGACTCGACGTACCTCCCTGACTGTCCAAGTAGCTCAGCAAGTCCAGGCAAGTAGGTCAAGTATGGCCTGATCTCCTCACCACCTGCCTGAACTACGTCCTCTAGGGGACACACCCTTTGCTAACGAAGCCCAAACTCTGAAAGCATAAGGGCAGTGAAGAAATCCTTGTGTAGAGTGGTGTACCAGCCCTCTAACGCTCGCGGGTCCCTCTGAGGTGGGAACCAGCACTCAAGTGAAGTCAATCGGAGCTCCCTGACTCTGGCTGCGGAGATGTTCCGCAAGTCCAAGTGAACCTCTGGCTCAGGCTCCGGCTATGGCTCTGTGGGAGCAGGGGCCCTGGGCACTCAGTCGCCGCGCCTCTGACCAACGGGCCGGGGTGGCACCGAAGGTCGAGTGCGGCCCGAGCGTCGAAGTGGAGGTGCCTGGGCCTGCTCCCCCTGAGGAGCTGCCTTCTGCTGCTCTGCCTGCCTCTGCTCTGCCTCTGCCTGTGGCTGCTCCTCAGAACCCTCTCTGCCTGCCAAACTGACCTCAATGCCTCCAATGTGGAGGCCTCTGCCACGCTCTGCCTCATCAGCTACCTGAGCTGCCCTGATGGCCTGTCGCTGCTCCACTGTTAGCTGCCTCTTCCTCTTCTTGCTGCCCTCAACCATGGGAGCCTTCCCTTTGTCCTGAGGTGGACGAGGAGGAGGCCTCTCATCTCCACTTGTGCCTCCCTGACTGCGGCTTGCTTGCTTGCAACGAACCATGGCTGCCAAACTGTCAAGTCTGCCCCTCTGCAACTGTCAACTGTCACTCATGAGGCTTGGCCTCAATCCGTATCCGCGGGCTTGGCCCCGGATTCACTGTCCCAGACCACTACCTCAAACCACGATGAGCTGCAAGAGAGATAGACAGGATTTATATAAGCATAAATATTCTAGGGGTGAGCAAATCCTATCGGAAGCAGGCATATAAGGTGAGAGATGGAATAGCAAGCAACCTGCAAGAGAAGAACCTATGAAGGGGTAAGAATCTCTGTCAACAAGGGGTACCACAAGGTCAAGGAATGTCACTGCACGAATCAAAAGGCATGTATCAAGTCGAGAGCTATGACCATGAGTGTGCAATGACAAAGGAGAACTAGGATTTGGAAGCCACAAAAGAATACCACGACGACGATGAGGGACACTCCTAAACCCTAGAGACCACAGAGTGGAAGCCTTGGCCCAACAGAACTGCAAGAAAAGGATGAAACAGCCTAGTTAGGCATTTCATCGAACAAGTGCAGTGCAAGGTAAGGAGAACTATCTTGGGCAAAGGACACAGGGGCTCACCACTGGCTGCTGGGGGAAGAGACCGAGGAGGAGCTTCATCGGAGAGAGCTGCTACACCGGCGCAGGAGAAGTCGGTCACCGGCGAGGAAAAAATAAGACAGCGGCGGCGGCGGAAACCACAGAGGCGAGGATGCGGCGGTTCGGCAGAGCATGGCCGCTCGGGAAGAGGGCGAGCACGCGCACGGGGTGGAAAGGGCGCAGAAAGAGCGGTGGCCGGCGGCAAGAGCACCAGCGGGAAGGTGGCGGAGCTGCGGCACGGGCTGCAATTAGGGTTAGGTCACGGCTGCTTGGTGGTGTACGGCTCGACTTCGGGTAAACGACTGAGGAAGGGAGAAGAACGGGCCCCACACAACAGAGGTAGAAGAGGACTGACGCTCGCCTTCAAACCGACCATCGGACTGAAACTATTGCACCCGTCGGACTAATCCCACGCAGGGTCCGACGCTTCCAGAGAGCAACAAAGCGCTCTCTGAACCGTCGGACGCAGTCTGACGCTCCTCGTCGGACGATTCCCTTCAGTCCGACGGTGTGAACTTGTCGTGAACGTGTTCTGCCAATGGTCTGACGCACGGAAAAAGCCAGTCCAACACTGCGTCCGATGCCATCTTCAACTGGGCCAGGGACCGTCAGACTGAGGCAATTGGTCCGACGCTGGGAAAGCGTCCGACGCCCAAAAACCAGTATTTCTTCAAATTTCTTCGCGCTGATTTCTCTCAACTAAGTTCCAACCCCAATAAGAGTCAAATAAACACCAGTTAGAACTAGTATGAGACATCCTCTCTCAAACCCTCAATTTTTCAAGTATTTTGCCTTAGGCATATGTGAAATTTATGAAAGTTGGCAATAAGAACCAAGAACGAAACGAAAAATAAACAACCATGCATATTCAATGCAAATTCACGTAAATTAAACTAGTTGCTTGTCAAGTTTGTCCTTGGGTAAGCTTCTTCACACGCTTTTAGGGCGGTTATCTTAACCGAGTTAGATAAGCCCTACGTGCAATTCAAAGTTAGACATGTTTTATGTTACAATGCAATGCACATGACAACACAAGATCATCTTTTAGTGAAGTTGCTTAGATCAAGGCAATTGAGTTCATTCCTTAGTTTGCAAAACCATGCCTCATCTAATGGTTTAGTGAAAATGTCCGCCAAATTATCATTCGTTCTCACTCCCTCAAAAGAAATGTCACCTTTAGCAACGTGATCTCTAAGGAAGTGATGGCGGATGTCAGTGTGCTTTGTGCGGGAGTGTTGAACCGGGTTGCTGGCAAGTTTTACCGCACTCTCGTTGTCACACAGCAAAGGCACCCTTTTTAAGTTAATTCTATAATCAAGTAGGGTTTGTTTCATGTAAAGAATTTGTGCACAACAAGCAATCGCAGCAATGTATTCCGTTTCGGTTGTTGACAAGGCAACACTATTTTGTTTCTTGGAGAACCAAGAAAATAGTGATCTTCCAAGCAAATGGCACCCTCCGGATGTGCTTTTCCGGTCAATCTTGCAAGCAGCATAATCCGAATCGGAATAGCCGACAAGAGTAAAGTTAGCTCCTTTGGGATACCAAAGGCCAATGCTTGGGGTGTGCTTTAGGTACCTAAGGATTCTTTTTACCGCAACTAAGTGTGGTTCCTTAGGGTTAGCCTGAAAGCGCGCACATATACACACACTAAACATGATGTCGGGCCTAGATGCGGTCAAGTACAACAAACTATCGATCATAGAACGATAGAGAGTTTGGTCAGCCGATTTACCTCTCTCATCAAGGTCGAGATGTCCATTGGTAGGCATGCGGGTCTTGATGGGCTTGCATTCTTCCATCTTGAAGCCTTTGAGGAGGTTCTTCGTGTACTTCTCTTGCGACACGAACGTCCCTTCCCTCAATTGCTTGACTTGAAAGCCGAGGAAGAATGTGAGCTCACCGATCATGGACATCTCAAACTCCTTTGACATCATTTCACCAAATTCCTTACAAAAATCTTCATTAGTCGAACCAAAGATAATATTATCAATATAAACTTGACAAATGAAGATATGCCCTTTGTGCTTCTTGGTGAATAGTGTGGTATTCACCAAGCCGATTCTGAAGCCCTTGTTGAGCAGGAAGTCGCGGAGGCGCTCATACCAAGCCCGTGGGGCTTGCTTCAAGCCATATAGCGCCTTGGACAACCTATAAACATAGTTTGGATATCTAGGGTCTTCAAAACCCAGTGGTTGCGAAACATAGACAAGTTCATTTATGAAGCCATTTCAAAATGCACTTTTCACATCCATTTGAAAGAGTTTTAGGTTGTGATTAGATGCATATGCAAGTAGGATACGGATGGCATCCAATCTTACTACCGGGGCAAAGGTCTCCCCAAAATCCAAGCCTTCAACTTGGGAGAATCCTTTTGCCATGAGCCTTACCTTGTTTCTCACAATATTGCCCTTCTCATCTTGCTTGTTACGGAACACCCACTTGGTGCCTATGACTCTTCCTCCTTTTGGCTTCTCTTCAAGTGTCCAAACTTGATTGCGGGTGAAGTTGTTGAGTTCTTTATGCATTACATTCACCCAATCCGGATCTTAAAGAGCTTCTTCTATGCTAGTAGGCTCAATGCAAGAGACAAAAAAGTGATGTTCAACGAATTGAGCATGCCTTTGTGAGCGAGTCATTACCCCCCTTGAAGGACTCCCTATTATGAGATCTTGAGGATGAGCTTGTAGGAGTGTGTTGACGGTCGCTAACACCCTATTTTACCGTCAATATTTCACCCATAATCAAGGTAAAACCACATGAAATGCAAAGAACTCACCTTAAAACTTACCTAGTGAAACGACCTCGATTTCCACGAAGGGAAATCCACAGGCTCGAATTGTAATTCAACAGATTGCTTGGGACAATCCATGAAATTACCCATATCTCAGTTGCCACCAGGATCCATACAACGGTAAATAAGTCTTACATAAATATTTATTACATCGCCACACTGGCGGAATCAACAATCAGAGAAGCTTTAGAAGATGCGGAAGCGATTCATCCTTCACGGCCAACTTGAGTGTAGCACGTGACCCTATTCCTCGTCATCATCTCCCTCGAAGTCGTACTCATTCTCGTCACCTGACAGCAAATTTATCAGTACGATTTGTACTGGCCACGGAGCCCACCTATGCAGCATTTGCTTTGTGGAAAGTGGATGCAAGGCTATACAAGCAGACCTATAGGCTGAGGTTTTCCTATGCAGCTGTAATCAATGTTTAATTAGTCAAGTTTTATCACCAGTTAACACCATCATCCCTTTTCCCATCACCACACCTCACATACCCACACCTCACTCTCGTTCGACAGGCCCAACTCCCTCTCGGGCCTATCTCAGCGGCACACTACCACAACGGGTACACTGCCGGAAAAATGTCATCCAGGGGGAGAAGAGAACACTCACTACACTAGTAGAAGCTTCACAGGAAAGGTCCATAGCCAACAGGTTGGCATATGTATCGATCGATCAACCGTACACTCTGCAGAGGTTTCACTACCCACAAGATTAGCCATCATAGGTGTTGCGCAAACACCTAGGCAGAATTCTGGGTGCTTGCTTGCCTAGGTCGATGCCACCCTACCACTCAGCCCTGGGATATTCCGGATCCTACACCGTTATGCTGAGACTGGGAGACACAGTACCGGGCCCATCCAGTGGTACTGTGCATCTAGAACGGAACGGGAACCCATCGACCGTCTCCGCCCACCCTTATCACCTCTCAACCTAGCAGTAGTGGCACCGTCCTACCAAGTAGTCCAGCCGTCTCCCGCCCATCAGAAGCGAGTGAGTAGAAAAGGATTCCCATGAACCTGAAACTAGTCCATCCTAGGTTTGACCAAGCAGGCATCTCCACTTAGGGGATACTCTCCCCGTGCTATCACAGCACCTCCGTCCACGGGCTTCAAACCACCAAGGCTATCCCACCCGGAACCTCCTCAACAACTTTACCCGCCACAGGTATCTCGCTTGGGGATGCCCAGGTTGCACCCCCGGCACGACTTGCCCCATGGGCTCGTCTCACATCCCACTTGGTCGACATCAACCCTTACCACGCACCCAAGACGCACGCAGCACTCTCTCCCAGTGGTTATAATCAGTTATACACCGTCCCAATTCCACCACATAGCATATAGCAAGTAGAAAGTAGTGGAAGAGTAACAGTAAATTAAGCAGCAGCTAACCTAACAGCGGATAGCAGGGTAAAGTCTTATCAAGGCAGGGAATTCAAATATACTACCATGCAACCAATCCATACATAATCATAAAGCAATAGCAACAATGTCATTTGCAATGCGTAATAGGATCTAAGGATTTGGTGGGACGTGGCACCTTCGTAGTCGTCTCCTAGCTCCTGAAAGTACTCGTGGTCGTCTTCCTTAGTCAGATCCTCCTCCGACTCTGAAATCGAACACGAAATAGTCGCGTCAGCGACTCCTATAGAGTATTTCAAAAAAATCCAATAAAATAAAGAGCCAAATGCACACAAACACAGTCTTAGATTGTAGATCTCATTTTTCTGAGAATTTTGATATATGGTGCGCAATTTTTGGACTTCGTATGAATAAGTTATGAATTTCCGAAGATTATCCTATTTTCTGAAAATGGGAAAACTGGTTGGTTAATAGGGGCAGCTCGGGATTGGTCCACGTGGCGCGCGGGTCCAGTACCAGTAGTGCGGCAAGTGGCGCCTCAACAGAACACAGACCCGATGGTCGCCCACCAGGTGTTCGATGCTGGTTCCCAGAGAGTTGCCGGAGTTGGCGTAGCTCGGCGTGTCTCGGCGGTGGTCGGGGGTAGCTCGGCATGGCTCAGCGGTGGTCGGGGGTAGCTCGGCTGTGGTTGGGGGTATCTCGGCGGAGCTCGGCGGTGGTCGGGGGTAGCTCGGCGGAGCTCGGCGTAGCTCGGTTTAGCTCGGCGGGGCTCGGGCGAATCGGAGATTCGGGGCGCCGAGGGTGCCGTTCTCCCGAGCTCTCCCGGGGGGGCTCGGGCGAATCGGAGATTCGGTGCGCCCGAGGGTGCCGTTCTCCCGAGGTCTCTCGCGGAGGCTCGGGCGAATCGGAAATTTGGGCGCCCGAGGGTGCCGTTCTCCCGAGGTCTCCTGCGGAGGCTCGGGCGAATCGGACATTTGGGCGCCGAGGGTGCCGTTCTCCCGAGGTCTCCCGCGGAGGCTCGGGCGAATCGGAAATTTGGGCGCCCGAGGGGGCTGCTCTCCCGAGCTCTGCCGGTGAGGCTCGGGCGAATCGGAAATTTGGGCGCCCGAGGGTGTTGCTCTCCCGAGCTCTCCTGGTGAGGCTCGGGCGAATCGGAGATTTGGGTGCCGAAGGGGCTGCTCTCCCGAGCTCTCCTGGGGAGGCTCGGGCGAATCGGAGATTTGGTGCGCCGAGGGTGCTGCTCTCCCGAGCTCTCCTGGGGAGGCTCGGGCGAATCGGAGATTCGGTGCTAGCAGGGTTCCAGGGCGTCTGTTCAAGGCGGCGGTGTCTCTCCGGTGCGGCGGACGATGACAGGGCGGCGATGACCATATTTCGGCAAGGCAGGGCTCGGCTTTCTAGCGGCGGTGCCGAGGCAGACTTGGCGAACCTCGGCGGTCTTTCTCCGCAGCGCGAGGCGACCGGGGGTACTCGGAACGGATCTTAGGCGAGGCGGAACCTGTCGGCGGCGATGTCGTCGCGACGGTGAGGTTCCGGCGGGGCTAAGGAGGTCTTCTAGGAGATGTATACGCGTCCAGGGTCTATGGCGATGGTATACCAACTACCAATTTTGGCTACCGAGCTTTCCAAGGTGCTCGGTTCTGGCGACGGCGTGTCGCCGACGACGGCGGAAAGCGGCATCGCGGCTACGACCAAGTATTGGTTCAATCGAAAGCGGTCTTGTCAAATTGGTGAGGCCAGAGAGGCATACAACACTCTGGTGGCGAACTTAGCCATGGCAAGACCTTCTTCTGGCGACGGCTCGCGGCGACGCTCCGGTAAGGTCGCGGCGCACGCGGCCAAGGCGATTCAGGCTTCCTCTAGCGCTTAGATCCGCGTAGCTAGCTCGAGGGGGTCGTGGCGGTGCTCCACGACGCTCTAACCTATACGGTTGCTAGACGGATTGCTCGGAACGGGTGATTCGGCGTCGGAACGCGTCGGTGGTGAGCGCGCTCCGCCGAGAACGCGTCGTGCTGCGTTCTCGGTCTAGCAAGCTTGTAGTCCGGGGGTTTCGGCCGGTCGAATGAGTGCATAGTGCAGGTGATCTTCCCGAGCCGGTAAAGGCTCGTGCCTGCGCGTCCCGAGGGTGGAACGCCATGGCAAAAGCAGGGCAAGGTTCGGACGTGGCGTGCGGTGGCTCACCGTGATGTCGGTGAAGCTAGGATGGCGGTGCAGTGGCGAGTCGGAGCCGTGCAGAGCGATCGCAGTGCCGTGCCGCTCCTCGTCCGCAGCTCGGGCTTCTCCTCCGTGTCCGGCTCCGGCGTGCTCCGCGGCGGCGGCGCTCCGGCAGCTTCTCCTCCTCTGCTCCGCCCTTCTCCTACGCTCTCTCTCTCGGTTTGGTGCAGTGTGCCGGTCTGTGCTGCGGTGGCGGCGAGGGGAAATGAGAGTAGGGCTTCCGGGTGCTCCAATTTATAGGCGAGCTTGGCCAGCTCCAATGGCGAACGGTTCTGATTGCGCTCGGCCGATCGAAGGGCCGTGGCTCGAGTGGATCTAGGGCTCCGGATGGGCGCGGGTTCGCTTGGCGGCCAAGAAAGGAGGGGACAGGAGGGGGACAGCGGGGTCAGGGTTCTGCCATGCTGTCGGCTGTGGGACCGGGGTCACGCCATTCGCGCGACACCCCCGGCAGGCGCGTCGCCTTCATGAGGAAGAAGAACAGTGGGGGGGCGAGAGCGGCTGACAGGCGGGGCCGGGTTGGCAGCGAGCGCGAGCGCGAGCGCGTGTGTGCCGATCGTGCGCGTGCGCTGCCGAGCCGCGACGTGGGCCGCGCGCGGTGAGATGAGGAGAGGAAGGTCGGGCGGGCTTGGGCTGGCTTAGCGACCCGGCTGGCCGAAACGAATGGCTGGCCTAACTCTCTTTCTCCTTTTCTATTTTTAGTTTAGTGTATATATACATATATTGCCAATTTTAATTATTGAGTAAATACAAACATAAATTGCAATAAATCCCAAATGTGATGCATAAGTTATTATTCTATGTGAATGGGATTAAAATGCAAACTACACTCCTTTATTTACCAATTTCATAATGAAACCTATATGCTTGCACAAGAAAAATGGGTTTTCACAATAAATAAATGAAAAATTTTAATTGGTTGGGATTTTTAGATTGTGTGGATTTTTAGGGTTGTTACACCTAGTTCCACATGTCCTTGGAGAAATATTGTGTATGCAGAAAAAATAGTGAAAACAAGGAAAAACAAAGCAAGGCAAGACACCTCAGCACCTCAGCAGCCACGTGGGAGTCAGATGGGGGCGCCCGCCCTGTCCAAAGTGTCAAATGGCACTTGCCACCTCACTGATTCGTGTGCCAACCACCCAAATGGTCTGTGGCACGTTGAAACAACATCAATGGCTCAGATACAAGGCACGAGGATCCGGTGGCCCTATCAATAGGGCGCCCGCCCTGTCCAAGTTGAGTGCCACATCCACAATCCGAGGGAAGGTGTCCAGGAGTCATCTACACCATCAAATGAAGTCGGTTTTCATCCAACGGTGATCAAGTGATGTGCCATGGATTGAAGGACCCACATGTCATCCTCTCAGGGATTGCAAACCGCCTTTCCAAGGCACCAACCGACTTTGCAACCGCCTATGGGGAGGAAGGAGAGCCGCTGGATGCACGACGGTGGATCCAAGGGGGTGCCCGCCCTGCTCCTTCACGCCACCGACCTCCAGGAGCTCTACAAGTACCCCTGGTGCACTCCTACACTATAAATAGGACTAAGATCCTCACTTGTAAGCATGAAACACGAAGCAAAACACTAGAGATACACTACATAACACTAGAGATTCAGCTCAGTAGCTCCTCTCTCTCTTGCGAAGCTCTACTCTTAGGAATAGTGCTAGCTAGAAAAGAGTAGAGTGTTGGAGAGAAGTTGGGAGAAGGAAGAAGTCTGTGGTGGAGCCGGGCTTATCGGCGACCTCCTCTGCGGTGTTCTTCACTCTTATCGGTAATAAAGATCCCCTTTTTCATTTACTTATTGTTTTACTTTAAGTAGCTCTATACTTGCTCATTGCTTGGTTAGAGTGCTCTAATTTTTTATCTCGAGTTAGAGTAGTAAGTTTTATAGATTAAGCGCAGTGCTTAGGCTATAGCTTACCCTTGAGTGCTGCTAGGCCCACGGATAGTAGTGGTAGGTGCTAGGTGGTGACAACCCTAAGATCCTCTGTATTCCATCACGTTCGGCCTAGTATCCGGTATAAGCGTAGGACTTCGGGACGTACAGTGCCTAATCAGTCAAACCCCAGCGAGTTTAGGACTTTGCGTGTCCCAAGTATAGCAGTCTCTTTGGTATAACAATCATTTGATCTTTTATTGAGATAGAGTTCTCCCCCAAAACTCCAGAGCTACCTAGTACATGTTTCCACCTTAGTTATACTTCATTGATCTATCCTTACTAAGGTTAATACCCCATTTATCCATATCTAGATCCTTGACTATCATATCCTTGGAATCACAAACCCCGCCTTCCTTTGGGAAAAATATAAATTCGACACCTGGTACTCCCAGGTAAAGTGCTACACGATAGTTCTGTGCGCTTGCAGAATCCCATCGCCTATCCTTTAGAGCTACCCATAGCCTTTTTGGCCAATAATCACATACTTTGAGCATAGGGATTGACAACCCCCGTGATTGCGTTGAGAAGTATTGTTATCATTGCTAGAGGATAGATTTGGCTACTTTCTTTTGATAGCGTTAGTAACTGTCAACAAGCATTTTTGGCGCCGTTGCCGGGGAAGGCAACTGTTGAATTCCTCTGATTTGAGTCAAGTCTAGATAGTTATCCTTAGAATCACGAATATGGCCGAAAGGACCATTTGTGAATTCTCTGCACCTTCTGCTGCTAATATAGCAACAGGCCTTGGTGTCATCGAGGCGAACACTCAGTTCGAGTTAAAGCCTGCATTAATCACAATGGTTCAAGCTAGCCCATTTTGTGGCAAAGCTCACGAGGATGCTAATGCACACCTCCAACATTTCTTAGAGATATGCAGCACCTTTACCATTAAAGGAGAACCCCAGACGCAATTCGTTTGTGACTCTTTCCTTTCTCCTTGTTAGGAAAAGCTAAGCAATGGTTCTATACGAATTGAAATGATGTGGACACATGGGAAAAGTGTTCCAACTCTTTCCTAGTGAAATTCTTTCCTCTAGGCAAGACCAATGCTTGGGAACGAATGCAAGAGTATGTCGCTACCTGTCCACACCATGGTATGGAGGATTGGCTTTTGAACCAAAACTTCTACCATGGATTAACCCCTCTTGATAGAAGCCATCTAGATGCTGCCGCCGGTGGAGCATTCTTTTCTCTTAAAGTTTCAGATGTAAAGGCTTTGATCGAGAAGATGGTGTCCAATCAAGGATGGAACGTGGAAGGTCTGCAACCGCGCAAGCGAGGTATGCATTCTTTAAAGGAAGCTGACATGATTGCAGCTAAAGTGGACTTACTAGCCAAGAGGCTAGAAAATTATGAGAGGATGCGTACACCTGAGACCGTGCAAGTCATGGAGACTCACATGACGTGTGAAGTCTGTGGAGAAGTTGGCCATTCTGGACCCCATTGTCCTGAGACGCATGAAGACATCAACTTCATCAACAATGATAACAGTTTTCGTTCTTCAAACCAAGGATGGACTCAGCGCTCCAATTCTCAAGGTAACACCTTCAATTTTTCGCAACGTCCAAATAACCAAGGTAATAATTATTCTTCTCTTAATGATCTTGTCTATGGTTAAGGTAGAATGACTGATAGTATAAACAAGAAGCTCCATGCTAATGATAGGATGCTAGATAGCATAAATGCTAAATTGGATGATTTTTCTTCTGCAATTAAGAATCAACTTAGTTTCAATAAGATGCTTGAAACCCAATTAGCACAACTAGCAGCTGCAATTCCATCTTTTGAAAAAGATAGAATACCAGGAAAGCCTGAAACAATCATGGAATCTGCTAATCTTGTTACTATTAGTTATAATGGCTATGAACTAGATGGATGGAATTTTCCAACTAAAAAGGGAGATCCTGCAACCCCTGTCATATCTTGTTCTATTCAATCTCAAAAGTTCCATAATGCTATATGTGATCTAGGATCTAGCATTAACATCATGTCTAAAGAACATTAGGAAAAGTTGTTCTACACTGAGCTAGTACCAACTTCTGCATATGTGCAATTAGCCGATCAAACAACTTGCTACATAGAAGGAGTACTTTGTGATGTTTTAGTAAAAGTAAGAAACAACTTTGTGCCTGCTGATTTCATGATTTTAGACATGAGTAATAGGGACAACTTACACCTCATTCTTGGCCGACCTTTCTTGAATACTGTGAATGCATGCATATTAGTTGGTAGTGGTAGCATGGATTTCTATATATATGGGAAGAAAGAAAGATTTGTTTTCTCTTGTGCACCGCACCATGCAACTAACATGCAGGAAAATAAGAGGCGATCCATGAGGAGGAGAAAGCCAAAAATCTGGAGAAATAAGAAAGACAGAGATGCGGTTAAGAAGGAACCATCATCTACAGCCTCTACACCAGACCCCGCTACCGTCAAAGAAGGACAAGATGAGAAGAAGACATAGATCAAGGAAGAACCTCCTTCCGAGGAAGGACGACTATGGGAGTAAGTATTCTATATCTTTCTTTAATTATTGCATTGGCATATTTCCCTTCTTCATGCATTGAATCAATTAATTGTTAGAAGCATGTTTAAATTTATGCCCTGCATTTAAGACCATAATAAAAGAGAGATTAAATAATAATAATAATAATAATAATAATAATAATAATAATAATAATAATAATAATAATAATAATAATAATAATAAATAAAACAATAATAATAAAACAAAATATGAATTTGGTTTATCATAGTAGCAATAAAAAAGGGGGTAGAATAAAAAGCAAAGCCTAGTGATCATAATAAGATGTAAAAGAGGAAACAACCCGACCAAGAGGAGAATCCGATCCTAGAGAAGAAGCTAGCTTGAGGGAGCCGTCATCCTCGCCAAGGTATGGTTCCTAACCCCAGCTCTTTTTTCTTAATTACTATGAGTTATAATGTTCTTGCAAAACAATAAATAAATGAAAATAATGATAAGATGCTATGTCGTTGTTGAAATGATGAACAATTGCTAAATGATGATTTGCAAAATCTTGTTATACAATCCTTGCTATGAAAGTTTTGAGTGTGATATCTGAATTCTGTCTTAAGTCAAACACTATTGTGGGTTGCACATGCTAATAACCTAAGTCATGCTCTTGCAAGATTGAAATTGGTATAAGTAGAACGTTTACATGATCTAAGGAATGAGTGAGAACCAACTAGAGATTTTGATTTATAAAATTTAAATTCTTACTCATGGTTCCTTTATGGAATTAAATGCCTACCATCAAGCCATACATCCACAAACAACTAAAACCACCAAAAGAAGAGCTCTTGTCTGTTTTGAGTTTGCTTAGACCTTATTTGATCTAGGTAGAGAAACTAGTCATATTCTTTGATCAAGATCACGTACACATTCCGCCTATGTATTATTTCTACACTGGAAGTATGCATCTATGCTCCACACACCAATTGAGACAACCAACCACAATCAACTTTTGTCCTTTTGATAGATGGGGAGTATAGGTTACTGAAAAAAAGAGAGCAAGTGCTCAAGTAAAACAAAAGAGGACAAATGTCCCATGGGCAGGTGCCCATATATCTTCTTCTTAAAAAAAACTATGTATTCAGTAACCTTGCTCTCCTCTATCTAAGGCAAAGGAATAAGTCTCAAGGAGCCCACCAAATAATTTACACTTGCACTTCTTGATTATGTTTTATGACTTGTTGCTCCCTGTGATCTAAGAGTATAATCTTGCAATATATTCAGTTCAAGTATGCTTTTGCTCAATTCCTATAAACCCCACATAAGCCTTAGGATAGACATGAAAAGCTCTTTTAAGATCTTGTGAGGTCCATCACACTAAGGAGTGGTTGAGAGTGCCATTAAAGGAACCAAAGCAAGATTTTCTTTTTCAAAGAATAAAAACTCTCTACTAAATAGTTTCACTCTACCAAAGTAAGTGATGAAGTATCTACTTATCTATGCTATCTTGTTTTTGCATGACCCATGGTGAAAAAGCTATAAGCCTCATATAGTTAAGACATAAGATGAATTTATGAATCATGCTCAATACTAGAATTGTGTTGGTTTGTGTGCAAGATCTTTGTGAATTGTTACATTAAAGAAATTCTTGATCCAACATTGCCATGTTAAAATCATGTCTTTGCTTGAGGACAAGCAAAAGGTTAGCTTGGGGGAATTTGTTGAAAGTCGCTAACACCCTATTTTACCATCAACATTTCACCCATAATCAAGGTAAAACCACATGAAATGCAAAGAACTCACCTTGAAACTTACCTAGTTTCACATGTCCTTGGAGAAATATTGTGTATGCAGGAAAAATGGTGAAAACAAGGAAAAACAAAGCAAGGCAAGACACCTCAGCACCTCAGCTACCACGTGGGAGCCAGAGGGGGGCGCCCGCCCTGCCAAGGAGGGCGCCTGCCCTGTCCAAAGTGCCAAATAGCACTTGCCACCTCACTGATCCGTGTGCCGACCTCCCAAATGGTCTGTTGCACATTGAAACAACATCAACGGCTCAGATACAAGGCACGAGGATCCGGTGGCCCTATCAACAGGGCGCCCACCCTGTCCAAGTTGAGTGCCACGTCCACAATCCGAGGGAAGGTGTCCAGGAGTCATCTACACCATCAAATGAAGTCAGTTTTCATCCAACGGTGATCAAGTGATGTGCAATGGATTGAAGGACCCACATGTCATCCTCCCAGGGATTGCAAACCGCCTTTCCAAGGCACCAACTGACTTTGCAACCACCTATGGGGAGGAAGGAGAGCCGCTGGATGCAAGACGGTGGATCCAAGGCGGCGCCCGCCCTGCTCCTTCGCACCACCGACCTCCAGGAGCTCTACAAGTACCCCTGGTGCACTCCTACACTATAAATAGGACTAGGATCCTCACTTGTAAGCATGAAACATGAAGCAAAACACGAGAGATACACTAGATAACACTAGAGATTCAGCTCAGTAGCTCTTCTCTCTCTCTTGCGAAGCTCTGCTCTTAGGAATAGTGCTAGCTAGAGAAGAGTAGAGTGTTGGACAGAAGTCGGGAGAAGGAAGAAGTCTGTGGTGGAGCCGGGCTTGTCGGCAACCTCCTCTGCGGTGTTCTTCACTCTTATCTGTAATAAAGATCCCCTTCTTCATTTACTTATTGTTTTACTTTAAGTAGCTCTATACTTGCTCATTGCTTGGTTAGAGTGCTCTAATTCTTGAGCTCGAGTTAGAGTAGTAAGTTTTATAGATTAAGCGCAGTGCTTAGGTTATAGCTTACCCTTGAGTGCTGCTAGGCCCACGGATAGTAGTGGTAGGTGCTAGGTGGTGACAGCCCTAGGATCCTCTGTATTCTACCACATTCGGCCTAGTATCCGGTATAAGCGTAGGACTTCGGGACGTATGGTGCCTAATCAGTCGAACCCCTGCGAGTTTAGGACTTTGCGTGTCCCAAGTGTAGCAGTCTCTTTGATATAACAATCATTTGATCTTTTACTGACATAGAGTTCTCCCCCAAAACTCCAGAGCTACCTAGTGCGTGTTTCCACCTTAGTTATACTTCATTGATCTATCCTTACTAAGGTTATTACCACATTTATCCATATCTAGATCCTTGACTATCATATCCTTGGAATCACAAACCCCGCCTTCCTTTAGAAAAATATAAATTCGACACCTAGGTACTCCCAGGTAAAGTGCTACACGATAGTTCTGTGCGCTTGCAGAATCCCATCGCCTATCCTTTAGAGCTACCCATAGCCTTTTTGGCCAACAATCACATACTTTGAGCATAGAGATTGACAACCCCTGTGATTGCGTTGAGAAGTATTGTTATCATTGCTAGAGGATAGATTTGGCTACCTTCTTTTGTGAATCATAGTAGAGAAACTTGTCATATTCTCATGACCGAGAACATGAACACCCACCTTCATATTGCTATTCTTACACTGAGAATAAGCAACAACAAGGCCTTTTATGTTAGGATCTACTCCATGGCATTATCATTTATCCCTCTGAATATTCCTCAAAAAGAGGCATGGCTAGTCTCTAAAAAAGAGAGAGAGAGAGCAAGTGCTCTGATGAAAAAAAAAGAGAGAAAAAGAAAAGAGAGCAAGTGCTCTGATGAAAAGAAGAGAGAGAAAAGAAAGAGCTAGCCATGTTTCTAAAAAGGGAAAAGCCATGAAAGGAGTAATTAGTACCACCACCATACACATGCACATTCTCGGTCTAAGTCTATGACTTTTTGCTCCTTTAATCCAATTGTTTGGCTTCGCAATATTACATTATATATGGCATGGCCCATTTTCTTATGATCCTAAAACTCTACATAAGCTACTAGAGATAGGATGTGAGGGCATTGCAAGCTTTTTGAGTGAGATCAAAAATTCCACACACATATTTGAGAGACTGAGAGTGCCACAGAAGAGTCTAAAGCATGATTATTGCAAATATTCAAAAACCTCCATAAGATTTAATCAGGCAAAAAGGGCATGGAGAACAAACCCTCTTTCTACCTAGTCTGTGCTCTATTTTTCAGGTTAAGGGATAGATAAAAGCCCCATGGGTAATGGTGATTGGATATGGGTAGTTGCATTAACATGTTGAATTAAAAGTGAGTCATTAATAAGAACTCAATTATAAGCATAACATCTTGAGTCTTTGCTCAGGGACGAGCAAAAGGTAAGTTTGGGGGAGCTTGTTGATGCTCACTAAATGCACATTTTAACCATCAACATTGATAAAATTGAGTAAGGAAATGGCACATAGAAGGTAGGAATTTGGTTTAAACTAATGGAGTTCTACTTGTACTTGAAGAATTTTGGTTGCCAGTGAAATACAGGTGAAAATGAAGCAAACCAAGGTACATTAGAGCAGTACACGTGACAAGAGCCACATTGGGCCCAAGACACAGGGCGCCCGCCCCCCACTTGGCGGCATCTTCACTCCGCCACGTCATGGATCTGTGCCCCAACCTCCCAAATAGAGTTTGGCACGTTGATTCAACATCAATGGCTCAAATTCACCTCACCTTGGATCCGGTAGCCCTGTTGGGCAGGGCGCCCGCCCTGTCCATTTGGTCCTGCCACGTCCACAATCCGGCGGAGAGGCATCCAAGCACTTGTGGCCATCCATTTGAAGTCGGTTTTCATCTAAGGGAGATCAAAGGTGGTGTCAAGGATTCATGGACCCACTTGTCATCCTCCAAGGGCCACAAACCGCCTCTCCAACCGCCAAAACGTGCTCAACCGACCTTGCAACCGTCATTGGGGTGGATCATGGAGCGTTGGATGGCGAGGCGATGGAATCCACCGGGCGCCCGCCCTACAAGTTTGGCCAACCGACCTCCGGCCACCTCTACAAGTACCTCAGGGGTCTCCAAGTGCTATAAATACCCCCGAAAGCTTCAGTTGTAATCAGCTTAGGAAGAATAGAGAAATCTGGAGTTTAGTCCATCCTACCTCATCTAGTGAGAAGCCTCCTAGCAAGGCTAGTAGTGAGAGTGTGAGTGAAGAGAAGCTGAAGAGTAGGAGAGCTCTGCGAAGGTCTCTCTCTTGGGTGCTTCCTCTGTAAGGTACTCTTTGATTCGGTAATATAATTTCCTTTCCAGTACTTACATTTCCCGTATTACTTTTAGTACTTACTTTTAGTATTTACTTCCAAGTATTTACTTTAAGTATTACTTTGAGTGATCTAGTTGCGGTAGTACTAGGGGATTAATTATCGGTTTTCATACACTTAGTGGGATCTTCGCCGCTAGTCGGTGCTCTAATCTTAGCGCGAGGTTAGAGTAGTAGCCTATAGTGTAAGCGTGGTGCTTAGACTAGAAGTTACCCTGGATTGCGGCTAGACCCACGGATAGTAGTGGTAGGTTTTAGGTGGTGACAGCCCTTAAGATCCTCTGAATTCTACCACGTTCGGTCTAGTAGTTGGCGTAGGGCTTTTCTGTTTGTAAGTAATCCCATTCTCTTGGGACCGCGCATTCGCCCCGAAGTGCTAAGTGGAGTTAGCCTACTGTGTTGCTTTGCATCCCACTCTTGAGCTCATCACTGTCTACGCCGTTGCTTGGCTCTATCTTAGACTAGATTATTTGAATTAGTTATCACTACACTAGTTCATTCTTATCATAAATTGTGATTGTTCTTAGTTTACCATTAGATATCTCTAACCATTAGAAGCTTCCCTGTGGAAATAAATACGATACTTGGTTACTCCCAAGTGAAGTGCTGCATCGATAGATTCTGTGCGCTTGCGGAATTCTGCAATAGTCATAGGAATTATCAATAAGCATTTCTAACGCCGTTATCAGAAATATCTATTCTTGGTAGTGAGCTTAGAAACGCCAACCGGCATTGATGAGCAAGATGCCCAAGATCTCCACAATTATAGCAATCCATCTCAGAGATGGGCTTTCTTTTGCTACTTGTGAAGAACTTCTTCTTGTTGGAATCAAACTTGATTCCCTTGTTGTTGAGCTTCTTGAGCATCTTGGTGGTCTTCCTCACCATGAGAGCAATCTCCACATCATCATCATCATCATCACTTGTGGAATTAAGAGAAGAGTACTTGACTTGAGATTTGCCTTTCTTATCGGCCTTAAGAGCTATGTCCTTCTTCTCTTCTTTCTTGGATGATGAGCCATCTTGGGGAGTGATCTTCATGTACATCTCATGAGCATTGACTTTTCCCAAGATTTGAGTGGGAGTTGCATTGGAGAGATCCCCTTGATGAAGCACGGTCACTAATGTGACCATACTTGTCAATAGGGAGAGCATTGAGGATCCTCCTTGCAACTTCGGCCAGGGGTAATTTGAGTGAGCCCAAGGCCATTGACTTCCTCTACAATGATATTCAATCGAGAATACATGTCATTAGCATTTTTATTAGGAAGCATCTTGAAAGAATTGAGCTTGTCAATGATAAGGTAATATCGTTCCTCACGCTCATTCTTAGTTCCCTCATGGAGTGCACAAATATCCGACCATAGTGCATGGGACGTTTTTGTGGTTCCTCACACGGTTGAACACCTCTTTGCTAAGGCCTCTAAAGATGATGTTGCGAGCCTTAGCATTCCATTTCTCGTGTTCTTCCTCAACGGGTGTGAGGGTAGCGCCTGGCTTTGGGAGTGGGGTACCCTTGTGTGGTGGTTTTGTGAACACCAAGGTCCACCGCCTCAAGGTATGCCTCCATACGAATTTTCCAATAAGGAAAATCGTTACTGTCAAAGATGGGAGGGGGACCATCGTGTCCACCGGACATCCTTCTCTTGGCGGTTAAGCCAAATTAGTGAGCACAAGGCTCTGATACCAATTGAAAGGATCGAGGATGCCCAAGAAGGGGGTGAATTGGGCAACTAGTAAATTTTTCGAAATACAATTCAACCTATCGTCATTTGCCCAATCTCACCCCACAAGTGCTTGTGTCAATCTAAGCCTAAAACAAGTTATGCAACCTAGAGCCAAGTCCTATCACAAGTATACTACTCTAGGAAAGTAGAGAACACAAAGGAAATGTGGGAATGTAAATGAGTGAGAAACACAAAGCCAATTTTTCCCGAGGTATCAGAGAGTCAGCACTCCTCACTAGTCCTCGTTGGAGCACCCACGCAAGGGTGTAGCTCCCCCTTGATCTTCGCAAAGACCAAGTGCTCTCTAAGGGCTGATCCTTTGCCTCTCCAGCGCGGTGGATCGCCCACAACCGCTCACAGGCTTGGCTTGGGCCGCCCACAAGCTCTCCAAGCGGTCACTAAGCCTCCGATCATCACCGAACCGTCTAGATGATGCCGATCACCAAGAGTAACAAGCCTAGACTCTCACTTGACCAAGAACAAAGCCAAAGAGGGTGATGGATGCACACAAGTCACTCTTGATCTCTCTAGGGAAGAAGCTCACAAGCAATGGAGTTCACTCAATGCTCCTTAGGGCTCTTGCACTCTCACAAGGTCACAAGGGTTGCTTCAGCTGTTAGAAATGGCAAGAGAGATAGAATGGAGGCAATGGTGGAGTATAAATACTCACCCTCTCCAAAACTAGCCGTTTTTCACTTTTCTGCGAATCATCAGACCCTGCAGAAGCACCACCGTCGGACCAATCTCCTCGGTCCGACTCTCACAGTCGTCCTGTACACGTCACTATGACAGAGGGGCGTCGGACCGACTCCAATGGTCCGATGACCCCCGTCGGACCATCGTCCGATGCCACTGAACTCTCGGGTGAGCTCGGCACAGGAACCCTCAACGGCTAACACACGGAGCAATGGTCCGACGCTCCCCGTCGGACCAAGTCTGACGCTTGTTTCAGCTCTCTGCACCTCTCTGGAAGCGTCGGACCCTGAGAAGCATTGGTCCAACGCCCTCTCTCTCCACGGTCCGACGCTTGCCTAGAAGCCCCTGGCACCATCGGACGCTGGGCAATGGTCCGACGACCATCCCAGCAGCGTCTGATGGTCTCTGGTGAGCTGAGAAGCCACCAGAGGCTGCCATGTACCATTCGGACTCCAACCATTGGTTCGACGACCATACTGTCTAGAGTCCGACGCTCTCAAATTGATCAAAACTTCGCCGAATCGAAAATTTTCCAAAACAAAGTTTGATCCTCTCTCTCTCAAGAGTCGCCCTGGGCTATCTAGAGCTATGTTGGACAAGTGTGCATCACATATACACTCTCTAACTTTGCTCTAAGTCAAGCTACCCATCCAAACCTCTCTTTATAGTACGGTCAAAGTGAAAAAAAAAACCTAAGACTACTCCAAGTGTCTCTCAACTCCAAACGACACTTGGAACTAGCCTATTACCGTCTTGTCTTCCATCCTTTGAAAACCGAATCAATTTTCCATCGCTAGGGGCTTGAACCTGCATGTTATTATGACCTAACCTCTAGGTTATCCTGCAAAACACACGTTAGTCATAATAACCTCTTTGTTGTCATTAATCACCGAAACCATTAGGGCCTAGATGCTTCACCACTCCATGGCATGCAAATATTGTAAACTTTATGGTTGCAGGCTATATGCCACCAGGTAAAAATAGAAGGAAGCTGCAAGTGGAGAACCAACGTCATCTTTGGGACGATCCATACCTATATAGGGTCTGATGGACTACTAAGGAGATCCTGGAGATGTGTCCCCACAACAGAAGGACTGCAAATCATAGAAAAGTGTCATGCAGCACCATACGGAGGTCACTATGGAGCCTTCCATACTCAAGCCAAAATCTGGCACTGTGGATTCTTTTGGCCGACGATGTATGAAGATACCAGAAAGTTTATTCGATGATGTTGAAAATGTCAGCTGCAAGACAACATTATAGCCCGTAATGCTATGTCTTTTCATTACAACCTACAAGTAGAGATATTCGACATTTGGGCTTTGATTACATAGGGCCATTCACAAAATCTCAAGATTGCGAATATATCCTGGTCACTGTGGATTACTAGATTACGTTCCAAAGTGGGTAGAAGCACTTCCATGCCGAGCCGCTAATGCCAAGCATGCAAGAAGAACATGAAGTAATATTCCCTCGCTTTGGTGCATCGAGCATGGTTATAAGTGACAGAGGGTTCCACTTCGTGGATAACAGGATAAGACATAGGTTTCCTGAAGGAGCTTGGAGCTAAGCATAACATTACTACCCCATATCAGTATATCACCCTCAAACAAGTTGTCAAATAGAGATCTCCAATAAGTAGATCAAGAACATCTTATAAAAGATAGTCAATGAGATAGGAAAAGGATAGAAGAGCAAGCTTTCGGATACACTTTGGGCATATAGGACAACTTACAAAACTCCCATTGGCATGTCCCCATTCAACTAGTCTATGGAAAAAGTTGCCACTTACCAGTTGAACTAGAACATTGAGCTCATTGGATCATTAAAAACTGGAATATGGACGTTAAGCTAGCTAGCAAGAATAGACAAAGACAAACTGCTGAGCTAAAAGAATGATGAGAGAAGACATATCATAGTGCCAAGCATATAAGGGAAGAACAAAAAGATGACACTGACCACCAAATCCAGACGAAAGAATTCAGAGGAGATAAGGTATTACTGTTTAACTCTCGATTTAAACATTTCGGTGCAGGAAAACATCGAAGCAAATGGGTCGACCCATATACCGTCGTCAACACATCGTTTCACGGAGCAATCACGATTTAGGACGATGAAGGTTAACTATTAAAATTTAATGGCCATCGTTTAAAAGTTTTCCTAGAGCCTTCTCAATTATCAGAGGTTAATCAAGAAATTGATATGTTAGAGTTAATAGACTTTGATAAATATCATTTAAATTAATGTCATGTCATAAATATATATAATAATTATATAAAAAGAAAATAATCAAAGTAGATATTTATATCTTGAAAATGGTTTAAGGATAGGTAGAAAGAAATTGCTAATGATTATCTTTAATCCCAAGATTGTTGATAATTGATATTCCTTGATTATGTGCATGATTTATACAATCCCCCCACGCCCGTTGCTACGGTGATGGTGAAATGCTAACCAAACAGAACAGATCACCTTGAAGGTGAAATACTAACCAAGCAGAACAGATCACCTAAATACTTGCAGTTATCCAAAGAACTAATCAATCCTCGCAGCGTGGCTGTATATCTCTCTAGTATCCTCAGCTCGGGTTTCCTGACAGGTATTCTTTCATATGTTTATTCATAACAATTTTACCTTTCACTGATACACACTCCTTGTCACATAATCTTGAGTAACAGAGAAAAAAAAAGGGGCAATCTAATTTTGGACATTTGATTGTGCATATGGCAGGCATACAGCGGCTAGCACGGCGGAGGAAGCAACAGCAACTTTGAGCTTGTAGTGCCCTCTGTTTTCAGCGTTGGTGGACTGAGGATGAGAAACTGATGGTGTTAGGAAGGAGCATGTGTGTTGTCTACCCTGTCCCTGAGGAAGCCGCAGTTGCTGCCTCTCCGTCGCTCTCACTGGGATTGGGGAACCGTCATCTAAAATCTCGCAACACTGTTGAATCCGGAAGATGCTCGTTTCCTCTTTCATATGATAACAATTGAAAATGAACGGCCGTCTCCTGCAAACACCACACCACCCAGCGTCGCCTCACTTGTTCATACCATCTTATTGATTGCTGGGTGAAGACTGCAGGGGTCATGGGTTACATCACGATGCAGGATTGCTCAGCTCTCTATAGAAGTGACTGACACAGCATTGTCCAGCCTACAATTTTTGACCAGGCACAGCAGATTAACTCTCCCACGAGTGAGAGCGCGTCCCAGCAACTGTGGGGCATCAGGCCCAAATAAAATGCTAACGTCTATGGTATTGCACAGCACTTCGACCCGACATTCACGAGTCCAGCAAACTAGTCATCAGCATGCCGATGATGATGCCTGCGACCTCTTCTGCGAGCTCGCAGCTCGCTTCGCTTCACGATAGTGCCCATCTTTTCTGGGGCATTGTTGTTTTCCATATTGCATCCAGGAGAACCTAGTATACAAGCCAGGGAGTCCTCCATTAGATCTCCAAATGGTGTCTGCAAGAACAATACACAAAAAAAAAAAAGTGTCATCTTGCAGCGGAACATTCTAAAGCCTAGATAGACAAACTACACCTAGAAAATAACTAGTCCACTCTGTTCGGCTGGCTGGTCTAGCCAGCACCAGCCAGCCATTCAGCAGTGTTTTTCTCTCAGAACAATCAGCCAGCCGTACCGTACCAGCCAGCCGAACAGAGTGGTCGAATTTCTAAAAACTGTAAACTTATCGGTAAACAACTCACAGCGTTCGCATTTGTCTCTCTTGAAATTGATCTAGCCCCATCATCAAAGTTGGCAGCTTCAACTTCCTTCATTCTTTCTACATAGGTGCTGTCAATATACGAATGGCGTAGGTGCCATCTGAAAAGTGGTTGATCTTGATGCAGATCATCGAACAGATGCTCAGCAAAAAAGTGTTTTTTCACAACTTTGACCAGGTATGCATCATCACTATGCTTATTGAGTATTCTGTTAGTGAAGCAAGGAAAAGGCAAATACGATGTTAATGAAACAAGTAGTTGGAACTCCGAGTCCTGGTGCCAAAGAAAAAGAATCGCTAGTTAACAAACCACACATGTTAGCTAGCTCCATCTTCATGCGTCCTTCTTCCTTGTTTAAAATCACTTGCGGGCAGTCATGCATCATTGAACGAGCCCAGCTCTTACCGAGGAAATAAGCACAGCCTGAGAAGTAGCTTCGATAAATTCACATTTTCAATGAAAAGAATGAAAAATGATTCTTCAGCAACATATCAACATTGAAGGGTCAATGCATCCAATATTTTATGCCAAATGATTTCATCTACCCCTGTGTTAACCTAACAAGCTATCTGTTTGCTCAAATACAGCATGGATCTATTATAACTTCATGAACAAATGTGAGCAACATAAAAGGTGCATGACTTTGAAACATAAAAACCATCTTACAGAATGAATCAGTAACATACATTTAATGTTAGTGTATCTACATACTACCTGTGTTTTCTCTTTTAAGATGTATATAAGCATTGAATGTCAATAAAAATTGCATTACATTCCAATAGTAGTAGTTCATGCCTAACTGTTCATATGGGGCCTCCCAGTGCAGTGTTAGTTAGAAATTAGATATATAAATAATAATCATCATTGTTTATTAGGCAGGTTTCATTGTAGGTATTCCCTAATCATGTTGACTCATCCTGCCATCAATACAAAAGAACCACATTCACTATTAATGAGACAAATTATTAAACATAGCTTGGCTATGTCTTTGCATGAAATTTTGTACAGGGATCACTACCAGGTCAAATATCCTTGAAATTTTACCATAAGCTGCCGAAAATCTTATGAATCGAGGAGTATGTGGAAGCCCAAGCAATTTGTTTGCTGCAAAACAAAATTTTGTAAGCATGCATTTGGTACCAATAGCAATTGTCTGCAAAGCAAATGACAGTTTTGCGGTTTTGCTTATACACACTTAATTGAATCAACTGTAGTCAAAATCTGATGATTTGCTTTGTCCCTCTCTACCAATAAATGCATTGGCCATATAGAGACTTATTTTACTGGTTAAGAAAGCAGTAATTATAATGTTCAAGCCCCACTACTAATACAACATTGCTACAACAAACTCTAAAAGCCAAGCATGACTGCACTCAGGAGCAAATCACGGGAGGCACCAGCACTTCATATGGCCCAAGCCTACACTCAAATGTGGGGAAGGGAGTTGTGCCTCATACATGCATCACACGCACAGTATTTCCCCTAGTAATATTAGCAGTATAGCCGAATGTGTTATACACATAAACTATGCCAAAATACTCAAAAAGTAACATATTCACCGTGGCTAGTAAAAGGATAGGGTCGGGACATACAAAATTACAAATATCCTTGAACAGTAATAACAATGCCAGAATGCATGTGCAGGGTAGCATACAGATATCCTTGAAAAGTAGGAGTGATAATAAGGGCAGAATATAACCTATTTGGCCTGAATGTGCTCATGTGATAACAGCATACCAACAGCATCCATTATTCAACATTCAGGGAAGTAGCTCCCAAAATACGGCCATAATAATGGAATGATGTTGCTTGTCAGATGACACACGGTTTTTTAGAAATCCTATTTACAAGCAATTGAACATTTGAACTTAAATATTCAATGGATTATCTAGAAACGTTCTCCTCCTCAATCCCCATCCTGGATGGTTTGCACGAGTATGGCTATTGAATACTACTCTAGGTTTTAACCTTGATATACAAGGCCACAATCATGCTCCTGGCATGTTGTCAACTGTGTTACATGGATACGCCCAGGAGACCGCGTATCGCGTATCGGACACGTATCGGACACGGATACGTGTCAGATACGGCATGGATACATATCGCCGGCGTGTCCAAATTTTATTATTTTCGCAAAAATCGGATACGTGGGCCAGATACGTATCGACCTCATGGATACGGCCCGGCTCAAAATAGCAGCATAACCCCCGACGCCCTAGCCAGCGATGCCCACATCCCGCACTCCCTGCCTCACGCCCATGACGCCACCGCTCGCGCCGCAACACCACGCGGGGACAGCACATCTTCCGCTCACCGCTCGCCGGCCACCGGCAAGGAGCCTCCGTCCCTGCTCCCCGGTCAGGGAGCGACGAGTTTCCGCCCTGCAAGGCTGCGACGTGGATCCCCGGTGACGAGCACATCTCCCTGCTCGCCGGTCGCCAGGACGAGCTTCCGCCCCTGCGACGAAGCCGATGAGCCTCCATGAGTTCATCCCCTTCCCCGTTCTCGATCTCCTCTTTTTCTTCCTCTCCCCATTCTCGATCTATTCTATTTCTGCAGTGCCATGCTGCAGTTAGTGAGTTTTTGTTGCTTGATTGCTTCTAGGCAGTAGATGGCGTCTCCAAATATGAGCGGTGCTAGTGCAAATGTTAGTGCTAGTGCTAGCATAGGATCTGCAGCCACAGACACAACAGACATCAAGGCTCCACTTTGGGATCATGTCACCATTCTGCAGAAGCCTAAAGCTGGTGGAGGAAATGCTATGTGGCGCTGCAAGTACTGTCCAATTGATAAAATGAGTAGTTACACTAGAGTTGAAGCTTATTTGCTGCAGATCTCAGGAAAGGGAATAGGTAAATGTCCTAATGTTACATATGAAATACTCACTGAAATGAGGAAGGAAGTTGAAAGGTGCAAAAATCTGTAATAATAGTACTCTTAATCTTAATAAGTAGTTAATTGTGACGTCTTATTGTTCTCAGTTTTAAATTCTGACCTGCATTATTTTTATTTTAAATAGTAAACGTATCCACGTATCGGGTTTTTTTATGAAATTGCCGTATCCACGTATCCATATCCTTTCGATACCGATACGCGTATCCGTATCCGTGCAACTTAGGTTGTCAACATGATTTGGCGCTCGCAAATTGTTGACACAATATTCTCAGGAATGGCACGTCTCTCCTTGTTTACCACGACTTGAAAATAGCACATCGTATATAACAACATTATCAAATATCAATCGAGATGTGAGGGAGTGAGCAACCTTTGTCGAAACCGAACCACCCCATTAAAGCGCCCATTCCTGAACCCATGACGTAGAGAACAGTTGGAAGCGTTTTGGCAATATGGAGCGTCTTCTCCTCCTCAGGGGTCAAATCGCCCTACACCATCAGTAGCAAAAATCAGCTACAAGATTAAGATTATATTATTTTTAGGGGGGGGGGGGGGGGGGGGGGGGGGTGCATCATGGAAGGGTGTTGTCGCAGAAAAACCTACCTTTGTCCTCATGGCGTACTCCAGATCTTGGATAATCCCCTGCCTCATTACCAACATAGAACCTCGTCAACCCCCAACCAAAGAAGTGAACGGGATTTGGGGACAATTGTTCAGGAAATGGTTTTGGAAGAGAAGATTGAATTGGGAACTGTAGCCAGAACGTTTCTGGGAGCGATCCGTCGAACCTTGGCAGGTGGGGGGCCGAAACAGAGGCTTTTGTAGTGCCGCAGCTGCGCCGCCATCTCCATCTCTCCTCTCTCGCTACTCGTAGTCGCAGAGAGCGGCGAGGAGGAGGAAGAACGATGGAGGAGCGTCCTGTGTGTGAGTTGGGCCTTTCTTTCCTCGAACACCCTTTGGTGGCATCGGGCTCAATTGCTTCCTGTTAATTGGATCAAGGGCCGTCGCCTTGTTGGACCGCGATAACAGGGCCCCGCTTGCATTGCATCCCTAAAATCGGAGAGAGTTGCTCAGAGCATCTCCAACAGCTTCTTAAATATTTCTCCTAAAAAAAACTCTATGTTTCCTAACTCCTAAAAAGACATTAGGAGAAAAAAAGAAGATTATCTCTAATAATTTCTAATATTTCACTTTAAAAAATGAATTTTAGTCCTCCTAGCTTTTTTAGTAATTTTTTCTTCGTGCATCTTCGCTGGCAAATACGCCGTCTCCGCCGCCTCCTTTGGTCGCGGTGCCCTATCACCGGCGTGTAGTAGCAGCAGTGGACGGCCATCCATAGCAGCATCGTGTATACAGTTGTACTGGCAGCAGGCAGCAGTAAAGATGGCAACGGGCAGAGAATATCCGCAAACCCGCGGGCAATAAACCCGATGGGCGCGGATACGGGCGCCAAACTGTGCCCGCGGGCACGGGTACGGGCATAGCTGTCAACCCGACGGATATTTGATAACGGGTAAAGAAATAATCTATCCGCACCCGTAAATCCGATAGACCCGCTCCAATCACTGACAAGTGGACCACCAGTCCATCACTCCACTCCAACACAGCAATAACACACGTCCAGCCCACCCTCCATCTCACGTGCACACCTCCCTCCATCTCTCAGCTAGTCTCACTGTTCTCTCTCTCTAGTTCTTTGGAAAAGAACACAAGAACACAGATACTCCTCTTCTTCCACCTTCAAATCACACCTTCAAATCTAGAAATCGAGCTATGCATGTCACACCACCGCGTTCTCCATCTTGAGAGCTTTCTATTCTTCTATGGGGCTCTTGCTAGCATGGAGTATCGGAGGAGATCGAAGAAGGTCGCCTTCCAATGGTCGCCCAAGCTAGAAATGGCTGCTTCCTCGAGCAAGGAATGGCGGCGGCGACCGGCAAGCTGATTTCTCGAGCGGGGGCGCGGGGCATGGCAGCGCAGCCGACGAGCTGCCCTCTTCACTCCGCCTAGTTGCTGCACTAGACGTCCACGTTGCTTCGCCCGTCGTCCTCCTCAAACGCCATGGTAGGCCGTCGTCCTCGTCGAACGCCATGGCATCCCACCTTCCTCGTCGCTCGTCGCCGTTGCTCTGCCGGCCATCCTCGTTGCTCGCCCCAGCCAGCCGCCGTCCTCCATGTCGCTCGCCCTAGCCGGCCGCCGTCCTCCATGTCGCTTGCCCCAGCCGGCCGCCGTCCTCCACGTTGCTCGCCCCAGCTGGCCGCCGAGCTACTGGCGGGCACACGGGCATGCCCGTGGGCGAGCCTTGCCCGCGGATAGCGGGCACGGGCACATGTTGCTGCCCGTGGCGGGTAGCGGGCGCGGGTGCAGGAACAAAATTCCGCTCGCGGGCGCGGGCATGCGAAGCCACTGTCCGCGCGGATATTGCCCGTTGCCATCTTTAGGCAGCAGCACGCAGGACGCCAGCCAGCAGCACACTAGCATGCGGGTGCGTCTTCCAACTCCTGGCCGCGACCGCGACTTTCTTCGACGGCGGCAACGACGACGCGGGCCGCGGGTGCGAAGGAAAATTGCGACGCGGGTGCGAAGGAAAATTGCGACGCCAGCGCGAAGGAGAAACTGCGGCAAATGAACGCGCAAGAAGTTTCCGTGTGAAGAGAAAGCGCGTAAAGTTACGCTGAAGATCGGTGAATTTCCCAACTCCCTAAATATTAAATATTAGAAAGGAATATTAGGAGTTGTTGGAGAAGGTTTTTTTTTCCATTTTTCTAAAAAAACTAGAGATTAGGAGGAGATTTAGGGAATTCTTGAAGATGCTCTTATGTGGCCCCTAGGCGTCCTCGAAATAATGGTTTTGACTTCTATAACCTTTTCAAAAAAGAAAAAATTCTACCCTCTAGCACCTTTCTGTTAGTTGACCGTTAACTTTCTAGTCAACACCGTTAAGTATTGAGGGGAATACAGAGGATTGTCTAAAATTAACCAAATGACACATGTATGAATCTTGTATTTGAATATTTTAGCTTTGAGACAATACAAAATGAAAAATTCTTCAACCATAAAGTGTAAGTACTGCAACTTTGATATATAGAGTAAATCCCTATCCAAGATTATTTAAAAAATTAAAAAAAAAATTGAATTTTAAAATATGAACTTAATTTATATATATATATATATATATATATACATATGGGATCCTAAAAAATCTCAAATGAAAAAGTCATCACCTGCAAAGTTTGGATCTTTTTCGAGTACTTCAACTTTGATATATAGTGTGTCTCTAACAGAGATAATTAAAAACATTATAAATTTGAATATAAAAATTTGACAACTTTATATATATAGGCTGCTAACTGATATCAAATGAAAAGTAGTTAACTACAAAATCTATACTTCTTATATAAACAAACTCCACTAGCTATTTCTCTCACCATACAAAGTGTGCACATCAGCATCCACTCAACATCTCACTAACACATTCTATCTTGTCATGCAAAATGTCCACGTCATCATCCACTAACACATCACTAACACATATTATAGTAAATATAAGTAGTATTATTTTATTGGTGATTTCCGTAGCAACGCGTGGGGTTTTGTCCTAGTTTTAGATCTCATAGATCCCTATAACTTTCGTATAAATTTTATCTTCATCTCAATAATTTCGAAACATTATAAATGTATTTATTACACAAGCATTTTACCAAAATTGTTAATACCTCCTGTACCCGCTTTAAATTTTTTTTTCCTTCCCTCGGCTAGCTGATGGAAAGGGCACTAGAGGGAAGAAACATTTTGAAACGGGTATAAGAATGAAAACGATTATTTTAAGAGTACAGAAGGGGCGACCAATATTTCTAGAGGTACACAGGGGAGTATCTTTTTATAACCCTTTTATCCTTAAACTCCATAGTATAACATATAATTACATTATACAACAAAAAGTTCCGCTTCAAAAATCTGGTTGCATACAAATACAAGAATCCGGTGCATTTAATTGGATGATTAAACCAATATCGTTCCTAAATTTATAGAAAAAGAACACCAATATTTATGGCAGTGCCATTAGATACACCAGAACTATATATTTTTCTTAATGTGCTCATTTGGCATCACAAATATTTATACTTTTTCCAGATAAATCTGGGAATGGAACGCTCGCAATATCCTTTCAAAAATTCGAGGGCTATTGCACATAGCTAGGGATAATCAAATTCCAATAGTGTTAGTAAACCTTCAATAGAGATGAAATCATCTATAGTTACATACTAATACTTAATTCATTGAGGGGTTAAATGAACTAAATCAGCATGCCATCGAAATTAACTTGCTAACTCAGCTGATACTATTGGGTATTATCCATTGCATCTCTACTCATCATGCCTATTTCCTGGATGATGTTTTGTGGCCCCAACATATAAAGTAGCACGACACTGAAATAAACGCTGCCAAAACGCCAAAACAGTACATTGAGGGGAAACCTAAACGAGCGCTTAACTGCAACAGATATTGCAAGTGACATGCTTGGCCGCTTCGGTTATGTTTGGTTTGGAACAGCTGTACTTCTAGTAGAAGGAAACTGGAGCCAGCCAACGAAACAGCACAAAAACTCAGGCACCGCACAATATCACTTGGAAAATAAAAGACCCTCAGAAGAAAATAAAAAAAGACCAACAGGATCTGAACCTTCAAGGCAACGCACTATTATATTACTGCATCATTTGGCGTCCTCTGGTACCTTTATCAACAGTTAGTAATCACCTAAGAGTAGATGCTGCTTACTCTGTCCTGCATATCCAGAAGGGGGGAAATGAATTCATAATACTGCATAACATTGATATATAAGCAGCAAAATCGTAGTCGATGATATACTTATATATTTTGATGTAGGAACATTTTCAACCGTAGTACATAGTACATACCAATTAGAGTTCGTCACTCGTCAGTTATCAGGCTTCAGGTATGCAAGCTTGGCAATGAGATCTATCAGGACAGAGGGACAGCTACTCCTCAGGTGGTTGAGGCCACCAGCCGCCATGACTTGTTGAAGATTAGGAGGGAAGTTCAGAAAATCTAAGCATGCTTCTTTGAGCCCTTGGCAATGATGCTGGTCGGCTAGCTCAAGGATGCTCGCCACCCTGGTCGCATTGATGTACCCACACAACTTGTCTTCACACATGAGCCTCAACCTCTGGAGATCATATCTATCTGCCGCCACAAGCAAGTCCTGCCACATCACTTTTATATCTTCCACGTCATTGTCATCATCATGCATGTCTTCCTCTTCGTTAATGTCTGGCATTGAGTCACTATAAATGAAAGTAAGCATCAACTTGAACACTTTGGCTTCCATGTCGTCTATGCGTATGACACCAGTGGTCGTGCCCTCCTTCATGGGGCCAAAGAGCTCGGCCCTGAAGACTGCAGATCTGGCTGCAAGCATGCAGCGGTGTGCGTGTAGCTTCTCTCCGCTAACCTCAAATACAACATCGGCGCCCTCACCAGACTGGAGGAGGCCAGTAAAATGCTGGTGCATATTAGATGCCGGCATCACACCGAATGTTGTGTCGACGTCAATCCTAGCTTTCTTAGGGTGCGTTTAGTTGAGAAATTTTGGGAAGTTTTGCAACTGTAGCACTTTCGTTTGTATTTGACAATTTTTGTCCAATTATGACCCAAGTAGACTTAAAAGATTCATCTCGACCTAGGCAGGCAAAAAGTACAAACATGCAACAGTTGCTACTTCATTTGGTGCTTCATGCAGACGGAAAGTACAATTGATGTGATGGGGAGAGAGAAGAGAAATTTCTCAACTAAACGGGGCCTTAGATGACACAAACTTGGCAATAAGCTCTTTGAGTACTAAAGGGCACGTGCCAGCTAGGTGGTCCAGGCCACCAAGCACCATTACCTCCTGCAGATTCGCATGATCCCTATTAAGGAAATCCAAGGAAGCATCCTTGAGCACTTGGCCATGGTGCCGCTCAGCTAGCGCAAGAATCGATGCCACTGTAGTCGCGCTGATGTATGTGCACAGCTTCTGTTCGCAGATCAGTCTCAACCTCAGGAGACCATATCTATCTGCCACCGCAAACAAGTGCTGCCACATGACATCGTCTTCTTCTCCCACAATCTCCGGCACCGAGTCACTGTAAATGAACCCAAGCAGGAGCTTGAACACTCGGGCTTTCATGTCGTCTATGCGTATGACACCAGCCGTTGTGTCCTCTTTCATGGAGTCAAGAAGCAGCCCCTTGAAGACCGTCGACCTGCAGGTGAGCACGCACCGGTGTGCAGCAAGGATCTCTCCGCCAATCTCGAAGGTCACATCGGACCCCTCTGCAGACTGAAGGAGCCTGCTGAGTGTTGTCAACCAAACTGAAATCGAACTGTACCGTCAGAGTCTCCGCAATGTTGTCATCATCAAGTGAGAGAAAAAGGGATATGTAGTCAGCCACCTCGGAGAGTCTGCCGTTGGGGAAGTAATTGATATGCCAGCTATGGCCGGCGACTCTGAAAGAAGGAGATTCTATCCGGTTGCCGTTCGGGGTGGTCTCTTTGGTGCGCGAGTACCCATCGACCACAAGGAGGTAGTAGCCGCTGTCGGTGACGGCGGTGGCTAAGGTAGGTCGCGTCGACGATCCGCCGCCGCCGATGAAAGATACGCCGGCGAACGACATACCGAATCGGCAAATCAACTGAGATTCCTCTGAAAGAGGAAATGATTTGCTTCTGTGGATGGCACTGGATAAAAAGAGGAACCGCCGCGATTACACAAGATGGTATGGAACTCGAAGAGCCAGAATCTACTCGTGCGGTCTTAGTGCCCGTTTGGGAGAGTGCTCACCGCCGAAAAGGGCTTCGCCGCAAGAGCCATTGAAGAAGCCGGAGGCTTTTTGCACTAGGATGAAAGACCGACGAATTGTGGCTTCTTGTGGCTCCGTTGATGGTCGCGGAATCAAGGACGCTGCTACCCTCCTCTCCTAGTCCTCGCTTGGCTACGCGGGACGGCAGGAGGCGACGCCTGCTTCACCATTGGAGCGGGAGAGGGCGAGCGGCGGCGGCCAATGCGAGCGGACTAGCCTGGCTTGCGAGCGTGGATGGAATGGAGGAAACGGAGAGGGGTGAGGTTCGTATATGGGCCTTGGCCCATGTCGACGTCTGATTTATCCAATTTCATCCTTTAAAAATATCTTCGAATATGGTTTTTATTTAATTATCACCGATATTATGATTAGTTGGCGCACAATGATCAATCGCTATATGAGAATTGCAATAAATAAGTAGGGGCACTATAGACGGTTGATATCTTCCATACATATACATACATTAGAAAGAACAAAGAGGACCCAAACGTTTTTCAAAATAGCTTAATGAATAGATTTTGCATATACTTATCTTTGTATTGCGTCAATATCCATCCTAAATTCTTTATCTTACTAATCATTAACTTATGTTATCCCAAGATATGTGTTCAGAGAAGCCATCACTTTTGTTTTTGGACGAGTAAGAGCCCTACCAAACAAGGTTCTGTGATTCAATTTGCAAAATATTCGGTCCCCACCGAAATGTACAATTTTCGGACTGAATTTAGTGAATTTTCGAGATTTGACTCATAAAATTCGTTTTGGAGCTTACTGAAACGGACGAATTTCGCCAAAATTTAGAGTGTCTCGGATGAATTCTGGAACCATGCTACCAAACACCTTAGTAAACAAGATGATGTATTTGTCGGTGCTAGGATTAGCAGGCGCTAACACCGGCTAGTAAACTTGTGCTTTGCGGTTGGGATCACGGATAGTGTCCAAGGGGGGACACTGGATTTATACTGGTTCGGGCTAAGAAGGCCCTACGTCCAGTGTGAGTCGAGTCGTGTTGCCTTGTACCGGGGTGCTTTTTTGTAGGGGTTCCAAGCCTAGTCGAGAGAGGGAGGAGCTCCCAAGTCTCTTGTGAATATGTGAGTGTGTGTGAGTTTGTGTTCTTATGATAGTAGGGTGTAGTGAGCGACGTGAAGTCCTCTTCCTGAGATCGGCCTCTGCCTTCCCTTTTATAGTTACAAGGGAGAGGCTAAAGTTACACGTGATGCCCTGTGGTTACAGTGCTCGGCATGGCGGAGACAGTGGTGACCGGTGGCTATCGTCAGCCACGCCCTCGTCTTGGCGCCTTGAAGGTATGGCCTTAGTCATTCGGCTGATCTTCCGCTATTCCATTGGTGAGTTTCAAGGCGGCGCACTGTGTGGGGTGTGGCTTGCTGCGTGGCGCTACGTCATGCCGTCGCATCTGATCCTACACAGTGCAACGAGAAGACGGGTTGACCTTTGAGTATGAGCTCCCGAGGCTCGAGAGTCCTTGATGCCGTCGGGGGCATGACGGGACGGAGCGGTGGGAGTGTCCTCCCTTGGGCGCTTCCCTTCCCACGTGCGGTACTTCCCAGGGGGTAGGCGAGCCTGGTCGTAAGCCTTGCCCATTCCCCCGGGTTGGCCGGACGGTTGTTGTCCCCCTTTCCTGGCGCCACACGTGCGACCGGGGAATGGGCAGTCGCTGTCGTAGTTGAAGAATCTCCTCGTCAACCCAGGGGGTCGTACGGTTGACCGTCCCTGTAGCGGCGTGAGATAAGTGGGGCCATCTGACCGTTTGCCAGAGGAGATGTGGCAGTTGGTATGGCGAACGTGCGTGTTCGGGGCGCAGTTGTGTCAAGGGGCCCACCCGACGGGACCGTGCTTGTAAAGTGGTCAGAGAGATCCCTTGGCCGTCAAGTTTGCTCTGCTGACGTAGCAGGGCTCGGGCGAACCCGAGGGGTGAGCCCGAGGGAGTTTGCATGTAGCGGGGGGTTCGGGCGAATCGGAAGCCTGTTGCCCGAGGTTGTTGTATTCGCCGGCAGGCTCGGGCGAATCGGACGGTGTCACCCGAGGGTCCTGCTTTCCCGAGCCCTGTCGCGGAGGTTCGGGCGAATCGGAGGATTTCTCCCGAGGGGTCCCCGCGCCCAGGGGAGGTGATGTGCTTCCGCGTGGCTCTGTCTTAGGCCGCGTGGGCCGTTCCCGCATGGGCCTTGGTTGGCGTCTTCTTGGGCCAGGCTTCATTCGGGAAGTGTGTTTTTGCGTTAAAGTTAGGGTACCCCATAGTTGGGTACCCGACAGTAGCCTCCGAGCCTGTGGTGGTTTTTCCTGTCATGTTAGTAAGTTTTGATTATTTTATCCAGTGGGTGCTTGCGAGCGCACCCGCCGGGTGTAGCCCCCGAGGCCTTGGAGGGATGGTGTATCCCTTCAAGGGCTTGAAATCATGCTTGCAGAACCTCGGGTGCCTTCTTGCTCGCTGGCGATTCATCCCTTGGTAGGAGTCCCCTGGTGTTGGAGCCCCCTAGCCTTTGCCGTGGGTTGACGGCTGATCCGGGAGCGTCTTTTATCCTGCCAAGGTACAGAGAGAGTCCCTGAGCCTCCGTTTTCGTATCGGGGGTCGATCGGGTTCTTTTTGTTCGACCTTCGCGCTCTTCTTTGAGAAGAGGAAGGTTTGGTCATGCTCAACTTCCCATGGCGGGCGCGAGTCGGCACTTCCGGTGAGCTGCAAATGGGTTTGTCTAAGTGGAGGTCCGTGCCCCGTTCATTGGGGGTTGGCTAGTGGCCTGAGCACACTCCAAATGTTCCCTGAGGGTCAATTTGTGGGTCTCGGGTCCCTTCGACGGGTCCCGAGGGCCTGATGCCTCCCCCGAGGGGATCCCACATCATCGACTCGCTGCTAGGACTTGGACACAGCAGTGGGGTGTCCCTTTTGATGCTCGGGCATCGGGATACTGACCGTTTAGTGATCCACCCACTAGCTGTCCCTAACTCGGTATCCCTGGGGGTGCTTGTTCGAGCCTCAGAGGGACCAGTCTTCGATCCCCCTGAGAACGTAACGGGTGTCCGAGCCCGGGGTTCCTTCATCGAGAAGGAGGACATCGTCGAAAACGAGGAGGTTAGCGTAATGATTTGACGCACCTTTTTAGGAGAGAAGCCTGACGGACGTGACGGTTCGGGGCAGACGGGACAGGTTGCGTGCGCGAAGGCGGTGGTGATGCGGAGAGTCATGGCGGGGCCCGTGCAGTTAATGCGGCGGATTCGCCGCATCCACTTCGGTTCAGCTGATCAGGTATATAAGGAAAAACAGCTTCCTTTTTTCTTTTTACCTTAGCCTTTCGCCGCATTCGCTTGCCTTTGCCTTCTTCGTCTCCGTCATCCAGAGCTGTGGGGGTATAGACCCATATACCCGCATGGCTATACATGGGCCAAATCATCTGATCAGGCCCAGACTGCCAAAGACGCGTCGTCCACACGTTCTCCAGAAGATCACGTATATCCGCCGAAGGCTTGGCGGACAAGGAAATAGCTTTTCCTAATATCTAGCCGATTAGTTTCCTTGTTCGGCTAGAATTGTAATCTGATATGTATGATAAAACCGACTTGTAGCCCTGCCCCCCGGACTATATAAGGCGGGCAGGGGATCCCCTCAACTCATCTCATCTACTAGCAATACAATACAGCAATACACATGACGTAGGGTATTATGCCTCACGGCGGCCTGAACCTGTATAAATCTCGTGTCTCACGCTTCCAACGTAACTCTTGCTCGTCTCAGGCGCACCTTCACTGATCAATCTACTACCTTGGGCATACTCCTCGGTAGACTATCGCCGGCATTCCGTCGACAGTTGGCGCGCCAGGTAGGGGGTGTGCTTCCTGATCCATGGCGAACAAGGTGATTTTTTCAAGCTCCATCGAGCTCCCAACGCCAGGCCTAGATCTTCACAGTGGGATCCATCACCTGGATCAACGGTCCCGACGGTGAAGGAAAGATCCTAGATACGGCCCAGATCGCATCTACTCCGACTCCTCCAGCAACCTCCACTCCGGGAAGAAAGCTGCCACGCTACGTCTGGAAGACCATCGACAACGACAACCTGATCAGATCCATAGATCGGGTCTCCCAAGGCCTGTTTGAGAGTCTCCAGATCTTAGAGTCGACTGCAGATCCGCCTTCAGCGCCCATCAATGGCGCGACGACCTTCTCCCCTCCGCCAGGACATGACTCTGGCCATCACCGTCACTCCTCAGGGGCACGTCGTCAAGCTGCGACCCCGAGCAGTCACGGTTCCTAGGGCCTCCGACCACGACCTCCCGAGTGGTTATATGCCATTCGGTCTACTGGAATACGGCCTCCAGTTTTGCACACCTACTGCACTCCTCCGACCACACCTCTCCCGATCACGTCGGCACCAGCTCCAGCTTCATCATCGCCGACAACTGACCACTCCGACCACGACGATGTGGAGGGCGGCGATCTCACTGGTCTGCCTCCTCCCAATGGTCGGTTCATCGGTGGGCCTGTCCTCGCCATCAGCAACGACAGCGCTCCTCTCCCGAACTGAAACTGAAGAAGCCCGAGCAGCCCGTGAGGGAAGAAACGCCAACCGAAGACGGCGCCGCGAGCAGCAAGCCGAGGCAAGGAAGGGCACCATGCGCATTCCACTGCGTCAGCCACCGAGATTATTCACGACGGTAGTGGTCATTCCCGTGGCGGCCGGAGACGTCATCGCCAAGATGGAGACCTGGAGGTGAATCAGTCCGACCTCCGTGAAAAGCTGAAGACCAGAGATCTCCGGGGGCGCATCGAGAATCAGAGGGAAGCTAGGCACTCAGCAGAGACTGAGCTCTGCAAGGAATATGATGAAGCGCACCGTCCTCTGGTGAACGACAAAAATGTTCCTAGACTTCCCTTCACGGCAGAACTCCTAGGCGGTACGCTGGCCGCCGAACTTTAAGGTCGTTGGTGTCGAGACCTACGACTGGCACCGCCGATCCCACCAAATGGCTTACCGTCTACGAGATCGCGGTAAAAGCTACCGGGGGAACTCCGACGTCATGGTGAATTACTTGCCCGTTATGCTCAATGCATCCGCCAATAATTGGCTGCTGAGCCTAAAGCCAAACTCCATCGACACTTGGGACCAGACTGAGGGAGCAGTTCATCAACAACTACAGTGCCACCTGCAAGCAGCCAGGCACAAAGTTCGATCTTGAGAAGCTCCAGCAGGCGTCTCGAGAATCATTGCGGGATTATATTCGGCACTTTTCAGAGACCATAAACAACATTCCAGGCGTCACGGCTGCTGAGGCTATCTCCGCTTTCATACGTGGCCTCCGACCTGATGAGGAGCTCCAGAGGAAACTATACCGCAGCAGAACCAGACTCCATCGCCGAGATGCTGCGCATCGCAAACAAGTACGCCAAGGGGAGCGAGGCGGCTCGCCACTCCGTCCATAGCCGTCTCCACTTCCTTGACCGACCACGCCGCGAGGACGTCGACCGCTGATCTGATCGGGGCCATGATGACCGAGGAGCCCGGCTGAGACCACCACCGCGGTGAACGCGATCGCCGCGACCAACACCGCTCCGATCGACTGTCGCCACGATGAGCCGGAAGGCTCCAGGGCTGGAGAAAGGCGTCGCCATTGCCAAGTCTACAACGCCCGACCAGCTCTGAAGCACAATTATGAAGAGGCTTACGACAAGCTCCTCGATAGTCAATGCCCTGTCCACAAATTCCACAAGCATACCATGAGAGAATGTTATGGCTTCTCCAGGGCATTCCAAGAAGAAGAAAAGAAGAAGGCTCGCATAGAGTCCGAGAGAGATAAGTGCGATGACAATAACGACCCTGCCTCCAGGCTACACTGAAGCTCACCGGACGGTCTCCCCAATCTTTGGCGGACCACATTGCCATGGAGTCGAAGAGAGAGAAGAAGCTCATCGCTAGACGCGTCAACTGTGTCGCCAACCATGACGCCTCCATCGCCGACCCGAGATTTCCTCCTTGGTCGCACAAGGCCATCACCTTCAACAGAGAAGACCAGTGGACAGGAGATCCCATACTTAGGGCGCTTCCCACAGATCCTCGACCTGGTGATACGCAAGACACGCTTCCGCAAGGTGCTGGTCGACGGTGGCAGTGGCCTCAACATCCTGTTCTACAGAGCCACCAAGGAGCTCTGACTCCGAGTCAGAAGGCCTGGAGCCGACCACTGGCTCTATTTTGGAGAATCAGTCCCAGGGCAGCCCTCCTACCCCCTGGGACATGATCAATGTGCCCGTCCAGTTGGGGACACCGCAGTGCTTTCACATCATGCACATCGACTTCCTGGTGGCCGATTTTGACTGCCGCGTATCACGCCATACTCGGCCGACCTAGCCTTGGCTAAGTTTGGGGCCATCCCCAACTATACTTACCTCGTCATGAAGATGCCAACGGAGACTGGTATCCTCACGGTTAGTTCTAACCTCCAAGTCACGCATGACTGCGAGAAGGAGGCCATCGCCATGGCAGAAGCCACCGATGTCTCCATCCTGATGAATACGTGCGCAGTGGATGCACAGAAGCTGGCGCTTGAAGAACAAGTCAGTCCCGGAGAAGACCGCGCCTAGAGCTGCTACCAAGAGCAAGGAGACAAAGGACATCGTCCTCGTTCCCTGGTGACCTGAGTAAGACTGCTCGCATCGGGGCAGATCTTGACCCCAAATAGGAAGACGCGCTCGTCAGCTTCCTCAGAAAGCACGTCGGCGTTTTCACGTGAAAACCCGCAGACTATGCCCGGCGTACCTAGGGAGCTGATCGAGCACTCCTTGAATGTCTCGAAGACTGCCAAGCCTGACAAGCAAAAGCTCTGGCGTTTCTCTCCAGACAAGAAGGAGGCTATTAGGGTAGAAATAGCTCGGCTCCTAGCTGCCGGCTTTATTAAAGAGGTGTATCATCCCGATTGGTTAGCCAATCTGGTCCTTGTAAGAAAAAAGAATAATGAATGGAGGATGTGTGTTGATTACACTGATCTTAACAAATACTGCCCTAAAGACCCCAACAGTCTTCCCCGCATCAATGAAGTCGTCAACTCCACAGCCGGCTACGAGCTACTCAGCTTCCTCGACTGCTACTCCGGCTACCACCAGATTGCCTTGAATGAAGAAGACCAGGAGAAAACCTTCTTCATCACTCCCTTCGGGGCCTACTGCTACAAGACCATGTCCTTTGGCCTGAAGAACGCTGGCGCGACATACCAGCGGGCCATCTAGGCGTGCCTCAAGGATCTCGTCCCCGACATCGCCGCAGCTTATGTCGATGACGTTGTCATAAAAACCCAAAAAACTGAAGACCTCATCTCCAACCTTGAAGCAGTCTTCGAAAAATTGGATGCTTTCCAGTGGAAACTAAATCCTTTCAAGTGCATCTTCGGCGTTCCGTCGGGCAACCTGCTCGGCAACATCGTCAGCAAACAAGGCATCCTCCCTAATCCAGAGAAGATCGAGGTCGTCATGAGAATGAAGCCCCCGATCAATGTAAAGGATGTTCAGAAGCTCACTGGGTGCATGGCGGCCCTAAGTCGATTCATCTCCAGATTAGGCGAAAAAGGCCTTCCCTTCTTCAAGCTCCTCAAGGCAGGCGAAAAATATGTCTGGTTGGAAGAAGCCGTTCAGGCCTTCAAGGACCTAAAGCAGTTCCTGGTGCATCCTCCGCTCCTTACAGCACCCAAAAAGGATGAAACTCTGCTACTCTACATCGCCGCGACAAGCAATGTTGTCAGCACGGCAATAGTTGTCGAAAGGGAGGAAGACGGTCACGCATATCTGTAACACCCGAAAAATTGCATTCTTTTAAATAGTGAGAATTTATTTAATTATGCAATTAGTTGATCATTCCGATATAGGGAAATAATAATTTTTCTCAAATATAAAATCAAACCTAGGTCATACACATGTATGATGCATTCATGCTGGAACATTTCTTCTTTGTACTGTTGTAGATTATTTGAACTTCTCAAATATTTCAAAACCCAAATTTGAAAATCCTTTTGGAAAATGGAAAGGAAATAGGGCAGAGCCCTTCCCCTCTCCTTTCTGGCCCGAGCAGCAGCTTGGCTTGTTTTCCACTCCCTGGCCCCAGCAGATCCAGGTCAGATGGCCCGAGGACAGCTCGGCCGACCTGCTCCCTTCCTTTCCCCTTACCCCATCTGACTGACGAGTGGGACCCACGGGTCAGCCCTTCCTTCTCCACCACCCCCGCTGCGCGAACAGAGACGCCGCTGCCGTGTTCATCCACCGCGGCCGAACGCGCGCGAAGCGTCCCTCTGCCGTGACTGCCAGCCCGACCCCAGCGCTCGGTGCTACCGACCTGTGGACCCACAGAACAGCCTCTCCCCTGTTTCCCTCTGCTGCTCGCCGAGAGTCCGACGCGGGCAAGAAAGAAACGGCCGAAGCCGAGTTCGTCGCCGCGCTGAGAGTCCGTAGCAGAGAAGAAACAGCCGAAGCCGATTTCTCCGCTCGCCGAGTTTGTTTCAATCTCCGAGATTGTCTTCACACCTCAGGAGTATTTAAGCAACGCTACACCCCCCGTAGCCGTCACCTAACCCTAGCCGCCTCTTCTCGCCGCCATTGCCGAGCTCCCGCGAGAACCGAGCAGCCGCTGCCGCGAGCAATTAGCTCGATTCGCCACCAATTCCCTCTCGGTAAGCCTTTGAGGAGCTTCGTTGTGATCTTGTGAAGTTCCCGAGCACTTTCCCCCTTCGATTTGTGCACTGACCGCCTCCGCCGCCGTTGCAGAGATCCACTGCCCGCCGGATCACGCCGCGAGCTATCACCGAGTCGATTTCCGACCTTCCCATTACCCTAGGTGAGCTTGCGACGCTCTTCCCGATCTATGGGTACGCTTCCCGACCTATTTCATGCACCGTAGGCCGAGTTCACCTTCTTCGGCGGCCCTCCGGCCATGGCGCCGCCGTCGGTCTCTGTTTTCCGGCCGAGAGCACCGCCACCCCTCCTCTCTTTTAATCTGATCCGCCGATTTTGAATCGGACGGCCGCAGAGCAGCCCATACCGATTCGGCCGGCATTTTTGCGAATAACCACCTACAGTTTTAAGGCTTAGCCGCAGCCCTCAGCATCATCAGTAGATTATGTTTGAAGGTTTATTTATTTTCGGTATATATGAAAACGTGTTTTCAGATTTGAATTCAAAATTGTTTCATTTATAATTTCCACGTTTTAGTTCGATTTGAACGATTCAAATTGCGTTAGATTCGTAATTTGATGATCTACCAGTTAGTAACACTGTTTCATATGTTATTAACTTTTAAAATTCGAGATTATATTTAATCTATTATTATTCTATTATAAATCTTGTAAAATTCATATCTTCCTCGTTTTAAATCCGATTTGCGCAAACTTGATATCGATGTGATCGTAGAAACGTGTAGATTTGTTTTATAACCTTTTCAATTTATTTTCTCTCTGTTGGTGTACTGTTCTAATGAAAACTCTTGTTTGTATGCATGATTGCCCCTGTATGCGTGTGTGTTGTTATGATGGAAAGAGTATAGACGGTGAGCTATACGTGGGTGATCAAGATCAGTACTGCGACAACCCGGATCACCAGGAGTTTGCTGATCAAGGCAAGTATTAGCATGGATCATCCTTGTTGTCCTATTCACCAAATAAATAATTACATTTGCATGTGTCTTCCTTGTTAACCATAGTTACTTCCTCGTTTTGTTATCCTGTTCCTTGCTATCTATGGGATTATGCATGTGGTAATTGATGCTAGTGCGTTATTGATATCATGATCATGTGAACTTGATTAATTGATTATGCAATATGATTATAAGATGCCTTTTTAGCAACATGGAGCTAGAGGATTCGAGCATAGTTTCGTGATGCTCAAAATCCTTCACCTTTGATAATGATCTGTAAGTATGACACCGGGACTTACAGTGCAACTATGAGGGCTATATGGCTCTGGTTTTAGCTCAGTATGAGGACCCTTTCTAGCTTGTTAGAGGTTACCGAAAGGCGCAAGAGGGGCTTAGACGACTCGGGTATAGTGCGGCCTCTGTCCATATGTGTATAACCTGCGTGACCTTGTGCCATATGGAAGGGGGGCTCTACATCTGCTTGCCGAGGAAACCTCGCGGCCCTAACATGTTAGACGAACCTTTGAAAAGCTTCATAGTGAAACCCTGCTCTCTCACCTTGGTAGTGTTATGGGAGTAATTACCCCGAGCAAATGGGAATCACGGCTCATAGTGAAAGTGCACAACCTCTGCAGAGTGTAAAACTGGTATACTAGCCGAGCTCACGGTCAAGAGCAGCCTTGGACGTCTTATGGAGTAGTTATTCTTTTAGGGTGATGCTTACTTATTGCTAAATCTATTTATTGCTACTCATTAATTATGTTTACTATGATCATGAGAATGGGCATGTTAACTTGTTGCTATCCAACTGCATAAAAGATGATTAATTAAAAGCAACTGCTGTTAAAACCGTGTCAACCTTTTGAGCCTCATTAACCCATGCTAGTCTTGTTGAGTACGACATGTACTTACGCTTGTTTATTTTTCAATACTCGGTTAAAAATCCCGGATGGGTAACAGATGGTGATAGTGATGAAGACTACCTAGAGGATTACTAGACTTGTGCTTCACCAGTCGACGTCCCTGTGCTATGGAGCTACCGCGAGAGAGTTATCTTTATTTTTCCGCTGTGTGATGACTTTGATATTATTCGCTATGTATTAAACATTGGTTATGATACAATTTATGTAATTTGTTGGCTTATGTGTGTGACTGATCTCTGGGCGCACATAAGATTATGCATCCCATTTTATCCTTAAAATTGGGTGTGACAATATCCGGTTCAGCGACTAGCCTATTTCATCAGCGAAGTCTCGAACGAGTCCAAAGCTCACTATCCGACGGTGCGGAAGTTGATCTACGCCATTCTCGCCACGTCACGCAAGCTCCGTCGCTATTTTGAAGCCCACCCAATTGTAGTGGTCACCCAACATCCTCTCGGCAACATCCTTCGCAACAGTGACGCCAACGGCAGAATCATGAAGTGGGCCGTGGAGTTGGGAACTTATTCTCTGGAGTTTCACGGCTGAACAATGACCAAGTCATAGGTGCTGGCTGACTTCATCGCCGAATGGACAGAAATACAGGAACAAGTACCCATCGGGTAGGAGGAACACTGGACGATGTATTTTGATGGGTCTCTCAGTGTTGGGGATTTTGACTTCGGACCAAACTCAGCCCTAGACTTCGGAAGAAAGATCAGCCTCAATTACACGGAAGATGCAAAAATAAAAGAATCGCGCATAATGTTGGCTTCGCTAAGGCGAAGTCGACTTCGCACGTCGGCAAGAAGACAACGGCAAATCTTCGGAAAAGAAAGCATCAAGGAAAGATTTCACCCAAAAGATTGGCGAAGTAGGCGAAGTGTAGTTGGAAAAGGTTAGGATTGAGTTAGACTAGGCAAGGTGTGAAAGTACAACTTCGCCCCTCATGTAATGATTTGTGAAAGATAACAGGGGATAAAACGGTCTTTTGACCATAGATTGGCGAAGGTCAGACCCCTATAAATACCCCCTCTGACATGTACAGTACGACGGAAGAATAAAGTTACTTTACACGTGTGCGATTTTGCCACGTGGATTCTCCAAACTTGTGTTGTGAAAAGTTTCCCCTAGCATCTGGTGCCCACTGTTTGTGTGTGCTCGAAGTAAGGCTTCGACAACAAGGTTAAGAGCAACATGGCGAAGACTAGCAAAAAAGCGGCAAACCCAAGCGAAGATCTCCCACCAATAGGCGAAGACAGAAGACTGACCAATGAAGAAAGAACATCTCAAGAACAAGAATCTTCAGAAGAAGAGCGAAGACTAAGTGAATTAGAAGAGCAGGTTCTTCAGAAAAAGAAGGAACTGGAAGAATGTCGAGCTAGAACACGTGAGAAATCACTTCAGCAAAGAATAAAAGAAGCAGAAGAAACTCTCAAATAGCTCAATGACGAGTTGCTCAGTGCAAGCCACGAAGTTATCAAAACTAATGAACCAGGATCAGCAGCAAAAAGCACTCAAGAAAAGAACTCACAAAGATCACCTTTAACAGTTGATAAAAAATCCCTGTTATCGACAAATCTACAACTCGTCCCATGGCCCCTGGGATACAAATTCAACATGCTTCCATCCTTTGAAGGAGACTCCGATCCCAGACAATTTCTAATGAGCTACGAAACCATAGTCATAGCAGGCGGAGGCGACGAAACTACACTGGTAAAATCTTTAGTCATGATCGTCAAAGGACCGGCGCAACAGTGATACACTTCGCTGCGTCCACATTCAATTCATTCCTAGGAGCAACTCAAAGCAACACTATTAGTGGATTTCCAAGGTTTCCAACCACAAGGAGTCACAGTGCAAGGCCTCTTTAGTTGTAAACAGCAGCACAAGGAGCCGCTAAGCTAGTACTTCAAAAGATTTCTTCAAACAAAAGCCCAAGTGGCAAATGTCCCTGACGAAGTCACCATAGTAGCCACGATGAAGGGACTTCGCATGGGGTAGTGTGCTTCACACTTTGCCCAAGAACCTCTGGCTTCAATCGCAGAACTTTACGAAGTGATACAAAATTTTTGCAAGTCAGATAATGATCACAGAAAATGAGTCGAAGAAGAAAACAACTTCAAAAGTCAGCCAAAGAGTACCCAATATTCAAAACAAAACAACTTCGTACGAAGAATGCCAACAACCTTTCAAGTCAATCAAATTGACAACGAAAACTTCACAGTTGAAAACAACTTTCAAGAAAGGAACGGCCCAAGGGAAAGATCATTTGAAAGAGGAACACCCAGCAATAGAGGCCACTTAAGAGGTGTCAAGGTTAATGGAAGAAGACCTCTCAGACCCGAAGACATGTTTTGTGTTATTCATGGTAAAGGGGCTGGGCACACTTCAAAAATGTGCCCCAAAGTAAAAAAGAGCATCGAAGAACTACAAGACGAAGCCAAGTCCAAACACATCAACCATGTAAATTCAGTTTCCCACCATCAAAGCTATTACCCAATCCATTTTGGACAAGCAATGATTCTGGCATAGCCCAATGCATTCAACATTGAGCTCGTCGCAATGTTTCATCCTCCACAAAACCAATGGAAAGCATATCAACAACAAAGCGCAATCCAGTTAGAAGCTTCAATAGCAAATAGTAGTCAAACAAACAATCAAAACAGGCAGGAAGTCCAGTCTCCTTCACCTTCAGTAGCAAACAATTCTGTGATACCTAGCAGAGAAAGAATCCTAACAATAACAGGAGGGAATAGCTTGGAGCACGAAAACAAAACTCAAAGAAAGAATTACTTTAGAAGAGTAAATTCAATATCAATGGAAGGACCGTTCAAAAAGACAAGGTGGTCACATTTACCCATAACCTTCTCTAAAGAAGACCTCAAGCTTAAAGATTTCCCTCACATGGATGCAATGGTAATCGATGCAAATATTGATGGATGGACCATTTCCAAAGTTTTGATCGATGGAGGAAGCTCCGCGGATATCATATTCATCTCAACACTCGATGTGATGAAAATAGATCGTAAAATTCTACAAAGAGCCGAGAACCCCTTATATGGCTTCGGAGGAAAGAAAATACACTCAATTTGCAGAATCACCTTGCCGGTATCATTCGGGACAGTAAACAATGCAAGAACAGAAAAAATAGCCTTCGATGTTGTCGAAATACATTATTCATACAATGCAATCTTTGGAAGAGGAATGTTGAACGCATTCGAAGCAGTAATAGGCTACTCTTACCTTTGCATGAAATGCCAACCATCAATGGAATAATCACTGTCTATGGAGATCAGACAGAGGCACGCAATATTGAAAAAGACTCTGTCCCAGGACAAAAGAACATTTACACTATCTCAGAGGAAGAAGAAGAGGAGATGGAGAATGCAAAACCACAACCAAAGGCAAAGCCTTACGAAGACACCAAAAAAGTACCTCTGGACCCTCTGGTACCAGAAAAACAAGTAATCATTGGGTCACATTTAAGTCAAGAAGAAGAACAAGAGTTGATCCAACTTCTATGAAGTAACAAAGATATCTTCGCCTGGTCTTCAAAAGACTTGGAAGGAGTAAGCAGGGACATCATTGAACATAAGTTAAACATAGATCCAACTTCCAAGCCAAAGAAGCAAAGGCTAAGGAAAATAGCAGAAGAAAGAACAATAGCTGCAAAAGCCGAAGTCCAAAGATTGCTTGATGCAAAGGTCATTAGGGAAGTACAATTCACAACATGGCTAGCAAATATAGTCATGGTTCAAAAGAAAAATGGAAAATGGAGAATGTGCATAGACTTTACAGACCTCAACAAAGCATGTCCCAAAGATAATTTTCCTCTTCAAAGAATAGACACTTTAATAGATAAAGCCGCATGCAGCGAAATGATGAGTTTCTTGGATTGTTTTTCTGGATATCATCAAATATGGATGAAGAAAGAAGATGAAGAATACACAAGCTTTATCACCCCCTTTGCAACTTATTGTTTCGAAAGAATGCCAGAAGGGCTTCACAATGCCGGAACAACCTTTGTCAGAATGACTTCACATGTCTTCAAAGATCAAGTCGGAGATAACCTCCTTACCTATGTCGATGACATCGTCGTAAAAAGTAAGAAAAGAGCAGATCACATCGAAGACTTGTAGCAAACATTCTCAAATATGAGAAAAGCAAACTTAAAGTTGAATCCAGAGAAATGCAGTTTCGGAGTGGAAAAAGGGAAGATTTTAGGATGCATAGTATTAGCAAAAGGAATAGACCCAACCCAGACAAAGTTCGAGCAATCCTGGATATGACAGTTCCAAAAAACATCATGGACGTTCAAAAGTTAACAGAAAGATTAGCTGCATTAAACAGATTCATATCAAAGTCAGCAGAGCGAAGCCTACCAATCTTTCAAATTTTGAAAGGGGCAAAAAATTTTGAATGGGGACGTTCACAACAGAGTGCATTCAAGGAAATAAAAAAATATCTCTCTAGTCCAGCAACTTTGACAAATCCAACATCAGGGGCTGATTTGTTACTATATGTCTCTGCGACAGAAGGTGCAGTGAGTGCAGTTCTAGCAGAAGAAAAACAGACTGACCATTCAAAAGTGCAGTTTCCTGTCTATTATGTGTCAGAAGCTCTTTCAGGAGCAAAGAAGTGTTACTCAAAAATAGAGAAAATAACTTATGCAATACTAACAGCAGCAAGAAAGCTGAAGCACTACTTCCAAGCGCACAAGGTTAGAATACCCACAACCCATCCACTAAAAGAAGTACTACAAAGTTCAAAAACGTCAGGAAGACTTGGCAAATGGGTAGCAGAACTCTCCCAACACTTTATCGAATTCGAAAAACGAACAGCCATAAAATCTCAAGTGCTGGCCGACTTCGTAGTTGAATGGACACCCACAAGAAACACATGTGAAGTCCAGCAAGACCCAGAATGGACTATATGTTGTGACGGGGCTTGGGGCTTCGCAGGAGCAGGCACAGTAGCAGTTATAACCTCTCCTTCAGGAATAAAAATGAGATATGCAGCCAGATTAGTATTCCAGTCAACAAACAACATTGCTGAATATGAAGCTATCCTGTTAGGACTTTGGAAAGCAAAGGCACTGGGAATAAGAAGGCTCATAATCAAAACTGATTCACAAATTATTGCTGGCCATGTAGAGAAAAACTACAAAGCGAGAGACCCAGAACTAGCAAAATACTTAGAATATCTAAGGGATCAAGAGAAATACTTTGAAGGATTCACAGTCAAGAATATCTCAAGAAATGATAACTTCGAAGAAGATGAACTAGCAAAAGCAGCAGCCCAAAAGACAACTTTACCACAAGATGTCTTTTATCAGGTGCTAAATCAAGCATCGATCAAAGTCACTCCAGAACTACCAAGAGAAGTTCACATAATAGAAAGCGAAGACTGGAGAGCACCTATCTTGGCCTACCTCCATGGGCATTATGAACCAGAAGACGAAACAGACGACATCAGGATGAAGCACAAAACAAGAAACTATCTAATCCTTGACAATCAATTATACAAGCAAGGACTGTATCAACCCCTGTTAAAATGCATATCAAAAGAAGAAGGAAATAGCCTGCTTCAAGAAATTCACGACGGGGTATGCGGAACTCACCAAGTCCCAAGAAGCATTGCTGGGAAGGCATTTCGACAAGGATTCTACTGGCCAGCTGCACAAAATGACAGCAAAGAGATCATCAAAAAGTGTCACAACTATCAAGTTTCAGCAAGCAAGACAAACAGCCCATCAACAAATCTCAAAACTATTAACCCAACTTGGCCACTCGCAAGATGGGGAATAGACATAATTGGAAAATTACCAACTTCTCAAAGAAACCTGCAATATGCAGTAGTGGCAGTTGAATATTTCACAAAATGGATCGAAGCCAAGCCAATAACAAACATGTCTTCACTCACAATGAAAATTTTTTATGGCAAAACATAATCTGCAGATTTGGAGTTTCAAGGCATATAACAATAGACAATGGAACACAGTTTGACAGCGAAGACTTCAAATCTTATTGCCAATACATGGGAATCGAGTTATGTTTCGCATCAGTAAGGCATCCAAAGTCAAATGGGGCTATTGAGAGAGCCAATGGAATCATATGCACTGGAATTTCAAAATGTCTCGTGGGGCTAGCCAAAGGAAAATGGGTCGATGAACTACCAAAAGTAATTTGGGCTCATAACACAAGCGTGTCAAGATCAACAAGCTTCACCCCATTCAGGCTGCTTTATGGAGAAGAAGCAATGACTCCAGAAGAGATCAAATTTCAAGAACCAAGGACAAATGTTCAAGCAATACAGGAAGAAGACCTAACAACAATCAAAGATTTGCTTGAAGAAGAAAGACTACAGGCGGCAAAAAACCTCTCAAAATATCGAGACGAAACAAGAAGATGGTATAACAAGAAAGTCAAACCAACCGAGATATGTCCTGGAGACTTCGTCTTGAAAAGGAAAAAATGAAGATACTATGGGAAAATTCCAGCAGAAATGGGAAGGACCATATCTAGTCACAGAAAGTTTCAGGCCAGGATCTTTTCATCTAGCAGACATAGAAGGAAACGAGCTGAGCCACACATGGAACACCGAAGAGCTTCGCAAGTACTACCCATAGAAGAAGGAATCAACATTTTTTACTTTCTTTTAATGTCATTTACTTTTTCAATAAGATGTAAAAACGAGCTGCACTCTTTTTCCACTCTGGGAAAACCCTTCACAGGGTGAGTGGTTTTTTAACGAGACAGTCTCCATCTATAAGTCTCATATTATATAAATGAGAATCTCCAATTTTCCCAAAAAACCGAAGATTTAGACAAGATCACATTGATATCGGCAAACAAAAAACACTAGGTATTGTTAAATATTGAAATACCCTCAACACTTAGCAATTACCTAGACAAGCATTATAAGCTAAAGCTGACTTCGCTAAGGTAGTCAGCAAATAAATCCACAAAAAAGTGGACAAAAGAGCTGTCCTAAGGGATAAGCGAAAGCTGACTTTGCTAAGACAATCAGCAAATAAATCCACAAAAAAGTGGACAAAAGAGCTGTCCTAAGGGATAAGTGAAAGTTGATTTCGCTAAGGTAATCAACAAATAAATCCATGAAAAAGTGGAAAAAAGAGCTGTCCGAAGGGATAAACTAAAACTGATTTCGCTAAGTCGAACAGAAAATAAATCCACAAAAAAGTGGAGAAAAAAAGCTGTCCAAAGGGATAAGTGAAAGATAAACTTCAATTAAGATAGAAACCTTGTTTCTGGAAAGAGACAAGTCTACGCATCGACTTCGGTCAAAAAGAAGGAGGACGGCGTTTTTCAGTTTAAAAAACTTGTTTCTGGAAAGAGACAAGTCTCCGCGTCGACTCCGCTCAAAAAGACGGGGATGACATTTTTCAGTTTAAAAAACCTGTTTCTGGAAAGAGACAAGTCTCCGCGTCGACTTCACTCAAAAAGAAGGGGGACGGCGTTTTTCAGTTAAAAAAAAACTTGTTTCTGGAAAGAGACAAGACTCCGCGTCGATTTCGCTTAAGAAAAAGAGGACGACGTTTTCTCTATTAAACTCATCTTATTTAAGAGACAAATCCCCATTTCAACTTCGATTCGAAAGTGGGTGAAATATATTCACTCCAAATAAACATTATTACACCAAAGAAAAAAAAGAATTACAATTTACAAAGTACAGATTGTCAAAATAAAAAATCTTCCGAAGCTAGAACACAAGCAGCTTCGTCAACTAGATGATTTACAACCTCATCCAAAATATTAGCAATCTTTGACCGTAGAAAATCTTCCGTTAATGAAAAGGAAGAATCTCCGAAGCTCGAAGACTGGAAAAACAACCGATCACGATTTCAAGTAAAGTCTCCATCATAAAATCTAAATGTCAAATTCACTATTTTCGAATACTAACCTCTGAAATTGTATCGAAAAGAATTCGATTTTCGAAATTGACCTTATTTAAATCCTCAAAATCGCCGGGCATGTTAATCCCTAGGAAGAAAAAAAAGAACGAAATCATTTTACACTTCGATAAAAAGAAGTCAACACCTCTCTTACCAATAATAAATAGCATACTATTAAGATAATGATCAAACGAGGCGGAAGGATTTTTCGTTGCAAATTCCAACCATAACGAGGGATCAACAAAAACATTATCTTTCAACATCAGCGAGGGCATAACTCCAACTATTTCCTGAAGTTCACATAATAATATGACTTAAAGTTTACATTCACAAGCTTTCCAAAGTTCAAAAAAACTAAATTGGATGATCACGAACTGCATCATCAACCTTCGCTCCATCAGCAGCAACTTTCTCAGCTCTCTCAACATGGGCATTCGCAGCAGCAGCGGCCTCTTCGATCTTCTAGAAAAGAGAAATAAGAGAAGAGTAAAACTTCAGACTAAGTCAAACATTTTTAAGAAGAGAGAGGATAAGAACAAAGAATGATGTGTACCTTCTCAACTCGAGCTTTAGCCTTCATCATAGCATAATCTCTGCCACCACTATTCCAGTATTCATTAAAGAATTTCTTTTCAAGCACATTTGTCCTGACATTTATCTTGCTAAGAGCCTCAACGGACGGAAACTTGTAATCATCTTTCAGCATTTCCTCATAAAGAGGATCACCAGCCTCCTTCATCAAATGAAATAGCGCCCAAGTGGCATACTTACGGCTAAAATTAGAAGTTGTCTGTAGAACTATCGGCAAATCTTCATATTGGCGGCACAACCAGCTAAAAAAGGGAGCGAAGTTGCTAGCTTCCCAATCAGCTTCCTCAGGTTTGGCGCCAAACTTCTCATAACACGATTTACAAAGCTCCCAAACACGGTTGGCAGTCACTTGAAAATAGTCATCTTTTTCCTTTATTTTCTTCAGTAGATAATTGACCTCCCTAATAGACTTCTCAAATTCGACTTGAACTTTAGAAAGTTCCTCAGTGTTATTTTGAAGAGATACAGAAACACTCAACAAATTGGCTTCTAATTTCGGATAATCTTCGATTACAGAAATCTTTTCCTTCTCCTTCTCCGCAAGTTGAGATTTCAAATTATCAATTTCTTCTTGCATCTTCTTCTCGCGTAGAGCCAAGGCCTCTTCGCGTAACTCAAGATTACAGTGGAGACCTCGCTGAAGGAGAACATTCTAATAACAAAAACAAAAGATATAAATTAAGAAACCAGAAAACCAAAGATCAAGCCACAAAACCAAAAATCACAAGTATACCTTATATGCTAAAGCGACTGAAGCTTCTCCAAGTTCAAGGACAGATTTCTTATTTAACTCCTCCTTAACGTCGGGAACTGAGAATGGTTTGTCAATACACTCAGAAAGTTTAAGTTCCGACGACTTCGGAAGCATTCGGATCTTGTCCAAACCAATACCAATAAATTTAAAAGCATCAAGATCCACACCTTCGCGCTGACAGGAATCAAGGCAACGGTCCAGTGAATCCTTAGAGATATCCTGGACAGCTGGTCAGGAAGTCGAAGGAGGAGTGGGAGGATCCTCAGACACACTCTTCGATTTGGACAAATCTTTGGTTGTCTCTTTCCGGGAAGAAGAGCCAGGAAATACAACATCTAAAACAAAAAGGGAACAAAAAAAGAGATTATTCAGGAAAACAAAAATAATAATAACAAAGCGTCAAAAGCAAAACAGAGCCTACCAGTTGAAATTCCTTCCCTCTTTTGAAGATTGATCTTCTCACCAGAAGAAACATTTAGCAAGGATTGAGAAAGACGAGTGATCCTCGCATCCTCGGCGTCTTCATCAAAGACATCTTCATCAGAGTTGTCAAAATTAACTTCAGTATAAATGGTGCCCTTTCGAGAGGAGGCCACAGATTTCACAGCAGCCGAAGGCGAAGCTCTCTCAGATGCAGAAACTGGACGTTTACCACCTTCAGTAACTGAAGCTTCAACACCAGTAACCGGAGCCTCACCTTCGCGAGCACGCGAAGTCGGATATGCAATTATATCATTGAGTAAAGATCCAGGGGGACAAGGAGAAAAACTTTTATAAGTTTCAAACCCCCCATTACAGAATCACCCATTAGAGGCGTGTGAGCGGCAAAAGAAGAAGAAGAGGCTTGGGCAGTCTCCGGAGAGCCGATAATATCAATCTCACCTTCCTCGTCGAAATCTACACCGACGTCACCGCCAAGACTAAACAGAGTCTGGGGCGGAAGAGGCCCAGCAATATTACTGACCGTAGCATTGAAAAGCTACTTGTCAACAACCAAAGATTGCACAACGTCAAAAGACTGGAAAAAGTCGGCAAGCGGAGACAGAGGAGAAGGCAAACTACTCGAGAAAAAGACTTCAGCAAGAAATTTCACCTCTTGACTAACATTAACAGGTTCGACTTCAGTTGGAACATCAGCATCACCAGGAATCGAGCCCTTACCGGAAGAGGCACCCAAAGCTTGATCTTCTTCTTCATCAGAAGGAATTATTTCAATATCTCGTTTCTTTTTCTTAGAAATTTTTTGACAAGTGTCGGAGCGCCCGAATTTGGCGCACCTTTCCTCTTACGAGTGGTTTTATCCAAACTGGGCTTTCCTCCACGAGTATACAAAGGTGGAGCCCTTGGCCCGTACTCAATTTGCGCAATTTCAAAAATACGATTCAGACGAAAATAGTCAGGGCCAATCAGCTTAAGAATCGTATCATTTTCAGACTTGTACTGTTTTTCAATAAACTCACAAACTCTGAGTTCCACACCTTTAACAAACTTCGCATCAGAATCAAACCTTTTAAGACGAACAGTTTCGAAATCTAGAAACAAATATTTCTTATTTTTAACAGTCTTCTCATGAAAGCGAAGTGGTTCCCAACCTCTTCTCATCGGCCAAACTCTGGCAGCAGCATACTCTTCGCACAAGCCTCGTGCGGATTGAACAAAAGCAGCAAGTTTATAAGCTCGCTCGCAATCTTTCGAGACTTGATTCCTTTCCAAGGCAGGCTTACATTCAAAGGAGGACCGAACAAGCCTCGAAGCAAGAGGAAACTTTCTAACAATCCTTCCTTTGTCATTTTTCTCTTCAATTACAGGAACTTTATGGTAAAACCACTGCCTTGACCAGTTTTCAAGCCACTTGTTACGCGAAGCCGGAGGAATTTGGACAGCACCGCGAGCAGCTTTAAAGTACTACAAGCAAAATTTGAAATAACCTTTTTATCATTGACCATCTGACTCTTGAATTGGGTATGCATCTCATGCAATTTACAGAAGGCGGCAATATCAGGCTTCGTGTGCTAAGATTTAACAGCCCAAATGAAAAGGACAATCTTGCAGACACCATTCGGAGTCAAATGGTGCATCCCTATATTGTAGGCTCGGAAAATATCTTCAAGAAGATCATCAACAGGAAAACGAAGTCCGACAGTGAAACGATCTTTAAAAACTACACATTCATTCTCATGAGGACTCAAGACAACCTCGTCTTTGGGAAGACGAACTAGACCCTTGTCCAGAATATTGCGATCAAAAAACGACTGCAGCTCTTCTTCAGAAATCAAAGACTTCCCAAATTTGAAATAGCGTGATTCATCTGCCAACAGATCTGACTCAGATGCAGAGACATCACCAAGGGAGTCTCCTGTGCCCTCAGAATTCGTAGAAGACATCTCTAGGGAACAATCACCAGACTTCGGATCCAAGTCAAAAAGATCGTGTTCCATGGAAACCGGAAAAGATCAATTAAATCAACCTGCAAAAACAACAAACAAGTGGAGAAAATGACACAAAAAAGAAACCTTGAAAGCGCGAAGCAACGGAACAACGAAGCCAAAGATCGACTTCGCGACAAAGCTCAAGGCAGCAGAATCTCAGTACTTCTCAGAAACGGACAGAATGGGAGGACCCTAGCTCCGCCCTTTTATAGGGAGGCCCCGGTCAAAGCAACGACCGGTGGTCAAACTTCCAAAACAAAGCTCGGCCTAAGAACTCCGAAGTCCGGGGACGGCATTTGGAAGCTCAGTAGCAAAATCAAACTTCACGGGATTCAGACCTTCGGAGTAGGCCTTCGCCCGCGAGGGGCTGCTGTTGGGCATTTTGACTTCGGACCAAACTCAGCCCCAGACTTCGGAAGAAAGATCAGCCTCGATTACACGGAAGATGCAAAAATAAAAGAATCGCGCATAATGTTGGCTTCGCTAAGGCGAAGTCGACTTCGCACGTCGGCAAGAAGTAAGACAACAGCGAAGGTTCGGAAAAGAAAGCATCAAGGGAAGCATTCACCCAAAAGATTGGCGAAGTAGGCGAAGTGTAGTCGGGAAGGGTTAGGACTAAGTTAGACTGGGCAAGGTGTGAAAGTACAACTTCGCCCCTCATGTAATGATTTGTGAAAGATAACAGGGGGTAAAATGGTCTTTTGACCATAGATTGGCGAAGGTCAAACCCCTATAAATACCCCCTCTGACATGTACAGTACGACGGGAGAATAAAGTTACTTTACACGTGTGCGATTTTGCCACGTGGATTCTCCAAACCTGTGTTGTGAAAAGTTTTCCCCAACACCCAGCATTGGAGGCGCAGGCACCGGCGTACTCCTCATATCACCTTCCGGCGAATGCCTCCACTACGTGTTGAGAATCTATTTCAAAGCCTCCAACAACGCTACCGAATACGAAACTGCCATCCATGGCCTACAGATCGCCTCTGAGCTCGGCATCCGGTGGCTGATGGTGTATGGGGACTCTGCCTTGGTTATCAACCAGGTAAATAAGGATTGGGATTGCAACAGCGAGAAGATGGACGCCTACGTCGCCGCAATCAGAAAACTTGAAGGAAAATTCTTGGGCATTGGGTTTCACCACGTCGTCCGAGCTGAAAGCCAGGCAGCCGACAAGCTATCTAAGCTCAGTTCATCATGAGCTGATATCCCTCCTAGCATCTTCGTCCAAGACTTAGTCCGTTCCTCCATCTCAGAAGAAGAAGAAGAGGCCGAAGCACCTCCGTCCGGTCGCAGAGCGGCTTGCATATCTGATTCTGAAGAAGATTGGAGAGCACCCTTCATCGCCTATCTGCTCGAAGCCAAAGTCCCCGAAGACAAAATAGAAGCAGAGTGTCTTGTAAGACGGTCCAAGAATTACGTCCTCGTCGACAACAAGCTCATGCGTAAAAACGCCAAGAGTGAAGTATTCCAGAAGTGCGTCACACGCGAAGAGGGCATCAAGATACTCCAAGAAGTGCATGGAGGCATGTGTGGTAACCATGCAGCCTCACGTACTCTGGTCAGCGAAGCTTTCCGAACAGGATTTTATTGGCCTACCGTTGTCCAGGATGCCGAGAAGATTGTGCGCCACTGCGAGGCGTGCCAGTTTTTTGCAAAACAGATACATGTCCCAGCGCAAGAGCTACAGACCATACCGGCATCCTGGCCCTTTGCCACGTGGGGACTCGACATGATAGGTCCTTTCAAGGCGGCTAAAGGAGGCTACCGTTGCGTGTACGTCGCCATCGATAAATTCTCCAAATGGATCGAGTACATGCCATTGGTGAAAAGCAACAGCGGCCAAATCTGCGGACTTCTTCAATGACATCTCACATCATTTCGACCTTCCGAGCAGCATCATCACCGACCTCAGTACCACCTTCACTGGAAGAGACTTCTGGGATTTCTGCGATGAAAGAAGCATCGTGGTAAAGTATGTCTCGGTGGCTCACCCTCGAGCTAACGGACAAGTTGAAAGAGCAAATGAAATGTTGCTCGACACCCTCAAGAAGCGCCTACACGAAGTCATCGAAAGAAGTCCAGGAAACTGGATCAACGAGTTGCCAGCAGTCGTCTGGGGCTTGCGAACACAGCCTAGCCGGAATACCGGCGTATCTCCACATTTTATGGTCTGCAGATCTGAAGCAGTGCTACCAACCGACGTCGCTTTCCGAGATCCTAGAATTGAGAACTACAATGAAAAAAGGTCCGATCGTGCATGAGCAGAAGACATCGATAGACTCGAAGAAGAGAGTCTGGCCTCCTGCGTACGCACGGCCAAATACCTAGAAGGGCTATGGCGATATTATAACTGGAACGTCAACGGCAGGGTTCTTCGTGGTCGGCGACCTTGTCCTTCGTCGTAAGCAGAGCAAGGAGGGCATGCACAAGCTTTCTTCTCCATGGGAGGGACCATACATGGTCAGAGCCGTAACTCGGCCAGGCTCGCTGTGCGACCTCGATGGCGTCGACATCCCCAACTCCTGGAACATCGAACAGCCTCCGTCGCTTCTATCCTTGACAGCAAGTCTAGGCAGATATGTGTATTTTTGTTTCATTACTTCAATAAAAATCATACTGTTTCGATACACATGTATGTCCACATTCACAGATCAGCAAATCCGTCGCCAATGCGTAAGACCCGTATCTGCTCGGGCAGCACAACTTCGCCAATGCGTAAGACCTCGCATCTGCTCGGGCAGCATAACTTCGCCAATGCGTAAGCCCCGCAACTGCTTCGGGTAGCACAACTTTCGACTATGCGTAAGTCCTCGCACTCGTTCGGGCGGCCTAGTCACGACAGCGCATAGGCCCTGCATTGCGCAGGCCGTCCTACTTCACTACTTCATCGACTGCCCCGATAGATTCAGGAAGCCATCGCCCACTGATAAGCGTAAGCCCTTGGCAGGCACAGGCAGCTTCGCCACCATGTAAGCCCCAGGGACGCCTGGTCCATTAAATCTTCGCTATTACGTAAGCCCCGGGGACGCTTGGGCAGTTTTAGTAGCATCTCCAAAAGCCCCGTCGAAAGGAATGGGCACCGGTCGTCGATCACTCTAATGAGCTGTACGCTCTGGTTCATGCCGACCAACCAAAGAAAAAATACCACGAGAGCATTCGAAGTACTAAATGGCTACTACGCGCCGAAGACTCGACTAACGTTATAAGGGCAAAAGCAAATTTACACAAACTTCATCCGGAGCGGTTTTTATAGAATACGGCTTCTGATCACATTAATCATTGTTTGTTGCACAAAGCAATCTACAATCTCCTTGTAGGTATCTTCAAGTGTTCTCCATGGGGAACAGCTGCATATCCGCTGCCAAGAGTTCCTGCTGCGAGCTTCGTCCTCCTCCTGCAGTTGATCCTCCTGCTGCTCGGTGGTGCCACGGGCGTAACCCTGTCATTGTTCACACCAGGGTAATGGGAGCGCACCACACTGAGCACGTGAGCTGCAGCATTCTCCGCCACGTCAGTGCAGAAGGCCTTGAAGTGCTGCAGCGCTTCGCGACTACGACAAATGATGTCAAAAGTCCTCGGCGCTTCTGTAGGAGGGTCGGCTGGAGCATACTCGATAATGTCCAAGATTGGTTTGACACCTTCCACCATGGCGTCATAGCGGCTCTCGGCAGCTTCAAGGCACTGCGATAGATCATTCATTTGTGCTCGGGTCCTCCTGATCAGTATCTGTTCATCACAAAAGGCAAAAATCAGAAGTCTTAACAAGAGGCACTAAAGCATCCTACGAGCAGAAGAAACTCACCCAGGCATGCCTCTTCGTTCCTCCGAGTAGCTTCCCAGCAGCATGGACACTTTATCCTCCAGCTCTTTAACTGTACCAAGAAAGACGACGGATCAGCATTCCCTTAAAAAAGCAAATTAGGCAAGGTTGGACGTCTAAAGACGTATGTACCTCGGCGTGCGGCTTCCTCCTAACACATCGGATAGATCTGCCAGTCAAAGACCCCGAAGCTCAGCAATAAGAAGGAGCTGGGATACAATAACTAGAGCCATAACGTTCTCCATACCTTTTTTATCCTGCAGAAGCTTCTGTTCGGCCTCCATCAGATCATTGCAGTGCAAGTGCAATGTATCGCGCTGCTCGCGAAGGTCTTCCATCGCCGTCTCCAGACGAGCATTTTCTTTTTCTAGCCTAGCATTCTCCACCGCGAGTCCAGCCACACGCTGCAGAGACTTTCGTCGATCTTCGGCCGTATCATGTACTGGCCTGATCGACAAAGACAGAACATGACGAAAAAGCAAGCAAAGAAACCTCAAGCAAATTCAAGGAGGGTACAGTTACCTGAACTCGTGAAGACAACTGCCCCAGACGGCGGAGCACGTTTCTGAGATCAGAGCAGGTGCTTGTGATATCTGCCTTTAAGGCCTCCTGCTCTTCGTCCGCCGCTCCTTCCTCCACGACGACGACATATTGATCGCCGACCCGCCTGAAGGTCCTGAGCACCACCGGCGGAGCCCCACCCGTAGCCTGAAGGGTGATCTCCTCGATGTCATGCTCCGGAGAAGCCACACCTGATGGTGGTTGCTTGGGGATCTCCTGGCCTGACCCCGTTGCTCCCCCGAAAGAAGGGCCACCGGTCTGCGTGTTTGCTCCTTGGTCGGAACCAGTGGGCGAGTCCCGGCTTGAAGAATGGCCCCCTCCGACGTCTTCAGACTGTTGTTTTGTATGCTGCATTGAGTGCGGGGACGATGGTGGTGGAGTCGCTTCGCGAGGCTGGTCAGATGGTGGCGCCTGATCATGCGAGCCCAAATTCGATTGTTGGTCTGGCGGGGTCTTCGGCGACTCTTGGTCGGAAGGCCAGTTTGCGTCTCTGGCCGATGCACCACCACCAGTTTCTTTGCTGGTCACCTTCTCGACGTCCTCAGCTAAAGGGTCCCTGGATAATAATACGGACTTCATATAATAGAGCATACCGATCAGCAAAAGGCAGCAACAAAGAAGACACGGGTACTCACAGTTCTGAGCGGCGACGTTTTCGCGCGAAGCTTCTTTTCGGACCAGAAGTCCCCTCCTCATCACCAGGTTTCTTGGTCGGCGGGAACTCTCCTTTCTGACATTTCGGTAGGGGGTCCGTCGTCATCACTTGAGCTCGGGATCACCGCCTGGCGACGGGCTCGCTCCTCGTACAGCTTTACCGGCTTCTTAGGTCTCCGGACTCTGCTCGACGACCCGGCTTTATCAGGCATAGGCTTCTTACCACGAGCTTCTCGTTGAGAGGGGGTCTCCTGGTCCTCTTCCTCTTCATCGGCTCTAGCTTCGTCATCGGAGGGCTCTGAGAAGTCCTCATCTTCGTTGCCGGGCTGGTAGCGGTGTCGAGGGTCAACTCCATCAGGCCACTCTGCACTGGGCACCTCCGAGAAGTAGGCTTTCCGGCCATGGCCATGTATCTTCAGCAAATCAAATAAGATGCAAAGGATAACATTATGACAGATGACGTAAGGAAAGGAATCTTCAAAAGCGTACCTCGGGTGGTGGATTTGCAATGTGCAGTGCTTTCTGCTGTCCTCGGTTATTGATAGACGCTTGGTTGTCGAACAGCTCCTTCAGCCTTATCATAGCTTTGGAGGCTGAGATCTGATCGGGGACCTCTCTGGTCGGGTCAGTCTCGCCAACCCATTCATACGCAGGATGAATTCTTTCTTTACAGGGTTGAACTCGGCGTCTCACGAAGTTGGCAGCAACTCCAACTCCATTCAGATTCATTCCCTTCAGAATTTCCAATAACTCGTTTACTGGATCCATCTGATCGGGTGTGGGCCTCGTTGACCAGCTCGGTTTTCTTTCTAGGATCTGCTCGACGGCACACCGAACAGGAGGGTCTTGATTCGACAGATAGAACCACCTTTTGTTCCAATCACGAAGACTAGTGTTGAGGGGGATAGAAAGATAATGGGCGGACATGCCGTCCCGGAGCTTAAGGTATACTTCCCCGGCAATCCGGGATTCCCCGTCGCTCGATTTCATAAGCATATACAGGTGACGGAATAGATTAAAATGAGGAAGAATTCCAGCGAAGGGTTCGCAGAAGTGGATGAAAATAGAGATTACGAAGATAGAGTTAGGATGCAAATGGCACAGTGAAATCTCATAATAGTCAAGGAGTTTGCGAAGAAAGGGATGGCAAGGAACACTAAACCCGCGGAGGAAGTAGTCGGCAAAGACGGTTATCTCGCCGGTGTTGGGCATGGAGTACGGCTCACCTCCTGATGGCCTCCATCCGGCGGTAGCACGATTTGGCAGGAGCCCTTTCTCCACTAACTTCAAAATTGCCTTCTCCGTCATGGTGGATGGTTGCCACTCAGTTGTCCAGGCAGAGTTCTCCAGGTCATGGCTCCTTCCCCTTCTTCGAGGATACGCGTGCACTATTCCTGTGCGCCATTTCTTCGAATTGGTTGAAGATTCGGGCTGCTGGAAGGTTGAATCGAAGAGACTTCGGCAGATTCGAGTCTTTGAATCAAGGATCTTCGAAACCCTCGATGGTGATGGCTAGGGTTGGATGTAACGGTTGTTTGAATGACTATTGCGCGTCGGCGTGACAGGGAAGACGAATCGCTTCATCAGCGGCCAAGTCTTTAAAAAGGGAAGTGTGACGGTTAGGCTTCCTGCATAAGGCTCACAGGGTGCTTGAGAGTTTCCGAGAACTGGATTTGTTTGGCTACTTCGTCATCTCGTCAACATTTCCGAGTACAGGAGGTGCTCGGGGACTTCGTCGTCGCTACGTCAGCAATTCCGAGCACTGAACTGCTCCTAGGTTTCGTTGCTACGCCAACATTTCCAAGCACAGGAGGTGCTCGGGGACTTCATCGTCGCTACGTCAGCACTTTCGAGCACTGAACTGCTTGGAGGCTTCGTCGCTTCGCCAACATTTCCGAGCACAGGAGGTGCTCGGAGGCTTCGTCGATGCTTCACACGATCACAAAGAATAAAGACTTTGACCCTGACACTACGTGCCTGCGTCACCTACTATCAGGCTCTGGGACTAAGTGGATACACTTCAACTAACGGTGAAGGTATTATTTCTGAAGAACCAAAAGTGGATACACTTCGCCAAAAAGAAGGATTTTCCAAAATTTTTTTGAGCTCCTTACATCCGTCTGGTCAAGCAACTCCGAAGATCTACACCTCCCGATGAATGCAAGGTGCTCGGGGACTAGCCGTGGGGGTATAGACCCATATACCCGCATGGCTATACATGGGCCAAGTCATCCGAGTAGGCCCGGACTGCCAAAGATGCGTCGTCCACACGTTCTCTAGAAGATCACGTATATCCGCCGAAGACTTGGCGGACAAAAAAAATAGCTTTCCTAATATCTAGCTGATTAGTTTCCTTGGGCTAGGATTGTAATCTGATATGTATGGTAAAACTGACTTATAACCCTGCCCCTCGGAACTATATAAGGCGGGTAGGGGATCCCCTGAACTCATCTCATCTACTAGCAATACAATACAGCAACACACAGACGTAGGGTATTACGCCTCACGACGGCCTGAACCTGCATAAATCTCGTGTCTCACGCTTCCAGCGTAACTCTTGCTCGTCTCAAGTGCACCTTCACTGATCAATCTAGTACCTTGGGCATACCCCTCAGTAGACTATCGTCGGCATTCCGTCGACAAGAGCCCTCTGCTTGCTCCTCGCCCTCGCCGCCAGCGTCCTTTCCTCTTTTCGCGCCCTTCTCCTCTCGCAATAGCCACTCCAGCGCCCTCTGATGCCGCCGCTGCTGCCATCGTCCCGCTCGAGGTGGAGCCTTGGCTCCCCTCTTCGGTGACGGAGGGGCAGCCGGAGGACCTCGTGACGTTGGGGCTCCTCCGCCGCCGCACCAACCCGCAGCGCTCGGAGTGGATAGCGCCGCCGCCCCTCGAGTAACCAATAATTCTGCGGGCATCAGCAATATAAACAAGTGTAACATTTGATAATAAACCTAGCCCTGCAGCTAAACGTGTAATCAAGGAAGTAAAAGAAATATTGCATTTTTTTAAGGAAGCGATAGTTCTCCAATAATTCAACATCATTTTTACAGGTGACGCCTTTCTCTTTTCAATCATGATATATAACAAATGTAGCTCATCTTGTTTAATAGTATTTAACTCCTCTCTAGGAAAGAATGTAAAAGCTAGCCTATTTAAGCATGAACCTCAGTGTGGGGTGATGAACTTCTTCAGTAGTATATTTTTGTTTTCTTTCAGGTTTCTTTGCAGTGATGCTCTCCCAAAAATCATCTTTATCAAAGTCTTGGAGAGTTTCATAAATATTGACCACACACTAATTACTGAATCCTAGTGCTAAACCAAGAGTTTTGCATGAGAGGGTAAAAGGTTTATTAAAAATTCTAAAATTAACCTCATCATCATCAAAGTCTAGGGTGCTAATAAATTCTATAGTGAGTAACTTGCTACCCTGCTCATTAATTTGCCATGCATTTTCCCATCCAACATTTCTAAAAATAAGCTCAAACTCGGAATCCATTCCGGTTTCATGGAGCAAAGTGGCATAAAAAATTGGAGTATACATAAATTCCTTGTTTTTAACCACATTTAATATCTCCCTCTACGGTCTAGTTGGTAATGAAATTTGAGTTATGCTTGTGAACTCATACCTCTCTTCCGGTTGAGAAGAGGATGAAGGGTTGTCATACGTGAAGGGTGATGGAGGATCGATATTCATTTCGGAGCCGACGAACGATGGCACTTGTGACGATGATTGACTTCGTGTTGTGCGTCGTGAGAAGGCTCTTCCAAGGGATCGAATGGCACCTTTCATCTTATTATTTATCTTGCCTGTAAAATGAAGAACACGAAGAACACGGCAAGAACGAACAAGAACGCAAGAACAAAACAAGAAGAAGCAAGAACAAGTAGAGAGAAGGAATCAAAGCGATGATCTCTCTTTTAGGTCTTCTTGCTAATCCTCTTCTCTACTCCTTCCATTGCTTAAACTTGAATCAAATGATAGGATTGTGAGAGTTTGAAGTCACGAGCTACAAAGCAACATAGCGAGGAGCTCTCTGGTGTGTGAATGAGTGAGTGAGCAAATGAGAGAAATGGGAGGCAGAGAAGAGGAAGGGGACGCCGGCCGGCGTGGCCATGGGGCCGGCCTGGCCCCACCTTGTGTGCTTTGGCCTCTTCTTTAGCTGGTGTCAACAATGCCCAGATGCCCTTCCAAATGCATGTGTGTTGGTGCTCTCTCTGGTGAAATGGCTGAATGGATGGATGGTGGGTAGTGCATGTGTGAATAATGCAGTTTGGATGGTAGTGAAAGGTGGTGGTTGATGATAGGACTTGAAATGACTTGATGTGATGATGGTGGGTCCCACATGTTTCCCTTATTTATACCATATAATGATACAAGAATGAAAAACTAAATTACTTTTATGAATCTACGAAAAAATAGAATTCTAATGATGGTCCTTTTATAATTTTCTGCAACTACAGTAAATTTCACTGACGGGGGTTTAACACTCTGTTAGTAATGATCACATGGGGCTTAAACCTTAATCATGCTATGCTTATTTTTATTTCCTTTTAATAATGCAATTTATGAGAAAGTAAATATGCAAATTTTAATGCAAGAATTAAATTACTGATAACTACCGAGTTACCTTCCGGCGAAGGTTCGGGGTTTTTGAGTCCGCCGATCCGGACTTCTCCAGTTGAATTATTCTTCATGATTCATCTCCGGTGTCGGAGATGTTGTTGCATCTTGGTCTTCATGACACTTCAACATTTGGCATTGCTCCAGTCTTGGCTTGAATGCGAATCACTCTTCTTGTCCATTGATGGTGAATGTGATCTCTCCAGCTCCGACGTTGATGGTTGCATTTGCAGTGTTTAGGAATGGTCACCCAAGGATGAGGGGTATCTTCCTCTCTTCCTGCATGTCAAGTACTACAAAATCTACAGGAATAAAAAAGTTGCGGATTTTTACCAGAATATTTTCTGCGATTCCTGCAGGGATAACGGGCCGATTGGTCAGCTAATTGTAAACACATCGTGGTTGGTGTGAGCGTAGAATAGTTGAGTTTGTCGAAGACGGTCTTGGGCATGACGTTGACACTTGCTCCAAGATCACATAAAGCATTCTTGAACATCTGGTCTCCTATTGAACAATCAATAGTAGGAGAAGAACTCAGAATTGCCTCACCTACACTCCTCCGTTAGCTTGACAATTTCAGTAGAAGGTAGTGGTCCTTTGTAGTTGAGGATGGTTCGAAGATACTTCAGCGTATGTAGGTACCTGCATGCCATCTAACAATGGAATATTGACATATAACTTCTGAATTATCTCTACAAACTTACCAAATTGATCATCCGTTTTAGCTCTTCTTCTTCTGCGTGGAAACGGTAGGAGGTTTGTGTCATGAAAATCTTGAGTTAATTCTTGATCTTGTAGTTCAACTGGTGGTGAAGGTGGTATAACTTGTTCTTCTATGTTGTCCTTTTCAATCTCTTCTTCTACCTGCACTAAATGTGATGGTCTACGTGCCCCTTTTGGGTAAGGTGGATCACGTGTAGACTTACCTCCTCTAGTAGATATTCCTTTTATTTGCTCATGGTTAGTGGTAAACAAAGTAGAAGATAATTGTACAATTTGTAATTCTATCTTTTTATTAAATAATATTTGATCTTTAACAGCAGAAGAGAAATTATCCAACTTACAATTAATTCCTTCTAAAACTTTATCATTAAAAGCAAGCTTCTTATAAATACTTTCATTAATTCTAGCTTGTTCTAATATTAATTCTATCAAGGGTGGTTGTCTATGATTTGAAAAATTAGCATTGCCTTGGTACTTACCTTGACTGGTTGACCGAGGTTGATTCCATCCTTGTTTCTGAGAGGTGGTCTTGATGACTGTACTAATATCTTCTAAGGGATTTGCAAACTCAATTCCTAAAGATCCTTCATATTGATTCTGAGAATTGAATGCATCTTGAATAGCTTGACGATCTCTTTTATGATTGGCTCTTTGCTCTAACCAGTTCAACAGTACATCCATCTTGGTTGATAGTGTACACACTTCCTTCTGAAACTTCTTCACTCTTATGGCATGTCTGAGTGTTGTTTGTCCAATTCTGATTTTCTGCTATCTTTGCCATAATATCTTCAGCTCATCCAGGGGTGAGTGACATAAATGATCCTTCAGCAGCGGCATCTAGTTGCTCACGTGTCCTTTGAGTTACTCCGTGATAAAATGTTTACATGAGCAACCACTTTTCCATTCCATGATGGGGACAATCTGATATGTAATCTTGAAAACGCTCCCAGGCTTCTGAAATAGATTCAGCTTTCTGCTGACAAAATTCTGAAATCTTTCCTCGTAGAGCATTGGTTTTTCCTACTGGGAAAAACTTTTCTAGGAAAGCATTTTGAATATTCTACCCATGTCTTGACTCGATCTTTATTCTGATAAAACCACTTGCTTCGCCTTTCCCTCCAATTAGAACTGGAAACAAATGAAGTAGCACGACGTCTTGAGGAATGCCTTTGATATTGATGGTGTTGCCAATCTCCAGAAAATTCTGCAGATGGACACTTTCATCTTCATCTTTCTTTCCACTAAATGTGATAGCTTGCACCATTTTGATGAGGCTTGGCTTGATCTCGTAATCATGATCTCCAATGTTGAAAGTTGGCCTAATGCGAATATTCTCAGTGCTTGGGGCAGAGAATTCACGTAGAGTCTTCTCAGCCATGGCTTCACAAAATAATGTAAGACCCTTCTTCCTATGGTTATTCCTGATTGATAAGAATTAAAGTACACAACCAATCCTGCACTTACCCTATATAAGATATTTAAACATAAACAAAACACGGGTAAGTCTGCTAAAGCAAAAGGTTATGGTTATCTCTAAGTATTTATGTCTATAGTTATTTTTATGTTTTTCTATAATATTATCTATGAAGAACTCTCCTATATGAAATCTAGAATAAATATCCTGACAAATAAAATCAACAAACTTAATAAATTATCCTAATGAATACAATTGCCATCCCCGGCAACGGCGACAGAAATGCTTGTTGGTATTTTTAACATCACTTCACGTTAAGTTGTCATCCCTAACATGATGCCAAAAATCAAAGGTAAAATAATCTTCACTTGCCTCCTAAAAATAATACTATAGAATATATCCGTAAGCGCACAGATAATTCTCCCATTGTAGCACTTCACCCGGTAAGTATTCCGAGTATCGTTGATTTATTTTATGCCAAAAGGATAAAGGGGCATTCTACTCATTAGGATAATCTATTATAATAATTAGAAAGATAAATGTGCAAACCTATGATAACCCATAACTCTAGTGCTTATAACGATAAATAAGTCAATGATAAATAGTAAATGATAACTGAGTAAATGAGGTAAATGGTATTTCAGAGATAGAATATAGAGACTCACTAATATAGTAAGACAATCTCGAGATTCGGCTAAAGTAAAGGAAACCTATTTAATTACTAAATACAAAGGCTACAGCCTACGCCACATTACATATTTTCATCTATAGCATAATCAACTCAGAAAACATCATAAGGAGCATCATCTAATGAGGATATTAAGACACAAGGGTCACCTCCTTCGCGACCGCGCTCTGCTCGTCCTACGTACGACGGGTGGACTATAGAGGAACCAACGCAGTTGTCACCTACGCGGATTACCACACGACCCGGCACGTCAGGGTGCCTCCGTAGGTACACAATATATCTAGACACCACGTCTACATAATGTATACCACCTAACTCACTCGAGTACTGAATTAGGCACTTTACGATCAAATGACAATAATCATCACCAATAACAACTATATCGAATATGCAACAAGAATAAACTAAGAAGTGAATAAGTAGCAATATAATAAAATAAAGCAAAGTCATAATGAGATACAAGATGAGATTACCGATCTCCTAGACGAACAGATCTGGAATCCCGAGCGTAGCGCCCAACTCTACTTGAACCTTGCTAGACGCCTAAACTATGAACTTGAAGAACTAGAGCCCTATTTCTAATCTCTGGAAACCCTAAATTCTGTCTACTCTTGATGAATCAAGCAGGAGGAATGAATTGGTGCTCCGGGAGGGGGTCTGCCCCTCTATTTATAGCCCTGTTGGGATGAACGTGCGCCGTGAGATCAAACCGACTTGAACAAAGGCCCAGATGACTCCAAAGAGGCGGTGGAAGAAGACTCCAGAAGGTGGGCCGAAACCCTACGGGTTCGGGCCCCTGTCGCTTCGGGTGTGTTCTGGACTCTTCCAGGATCTTCGTGATGATGTTTCCTTGGCGGTTAAGTTTTGGGGTAATTAAACACTTTAATCCTTCTTTTAAGCCTTTCTGGAATAATCCCTAGAAAATACACAATTCACCAAAACTCATGGAATTTGTCAGTAATAACCGTCTATGCTTCTATTATTGATCTTCCCTAAGCATTAGTTGACTGGTATAAAATTGGTACTTAACGACCGTCAACAGTAAGCCTTACCCTTTTTACCTTACCCTTTTTACCTTTCGTTCGTTCTGATCGTCCGTGGTTTTTCGCCGTAGCTTAACCGTTTTGTCGCCGCAGCTTTAAAGGTGGAGGCCGTCAGCAGCGCAAGGGTCCATCGCCGCCCTCAACACCACGCACGACGCCGAGGTTGCCGACCACCAGGACTTGCAGAGGGTGGCATGCGCACTGTGTGATGCCCTCAGCACCAGCGGGAGAGCCCTCGGGGAGCTCACTCAGGAGTCGCCTGGAAGCCCTCCACGGAAGGGTGGGTGACCAGCTCAAAGATGCCCTCCTGACGGGCGTCCAGAAGACGCTGGCGGTGGCGAAGTCTCACTATGAGAACTTCGACACGGACGCCGTCAGCGAGGGTTTCCTCGAGGCTTCTGACGACGAGCTCCTTGCGCTGATCAATGCGATGGAGGTCCCTGGGACGGCGCTGGTGGCCCTCTTCGAAGAAGACGTGAAGCTCCCCCCTGGACCTAGATTAGATAGGTTGGGCCATCGTGCCCAGAGAAATATGTAAGAAACAAATATGCGGCCCTTCGTGGCCGTGACATTGATGTATGTATTGGGTGCATGTTCGTTTTTTAGCTCCGCGTTTTTTCTTAAGCGTTTTCCTCGCCGACCCTGAGCCCGGGCCATCGAGCCTCGGGGGACCTTTTCGGGTGTCGTAGTTTTAGCGGTGTAGACACGACCATAGTCCCAGGGATCTCGGTAGGGCAAGAGCTTTTAGAAAAAAGGTTGATCGATACCACCCGAGCCTTCTCCCCTTACAAACGTTATTCTTATAAGTTCTTTTCCGAGCGCAAGTTATCTTTAGGCGAAGAGTGGTGAGTAGGAGATGCTATATCCTGGAGGCGTAGGCGGTCTCGCGGCTCGGCCGGCTCTGCCCTCTGGGACTTCTTTTGCTCATCCAAGACTTATAAGCGTGCGTTTGGTTTAGGTAAGAAGCGAACTCGGGAGGTGAAAATTTCAACAGTTTTGAAATTTTGAGTTTCGAATTCGTTTAGTCTCGTGAGAATCCGGGGGTTCCCCCCGTCCTAGCCCCCGAGGGATGGTCGACTCTATTGGAGATAGGGCTGAGCCTCGCTTTTGTTTGCACGGTTCACCCGTTCCCGAGGGTGGGCTCGAGTGAAAAAATCTTAAAATCATTCAAGAAAAAGAAGTCGGATCTTTTATTGATTTCAAGATATACAGAATGTACAATGCTCGGAATCTTAGGGATAGAAGCGACGTAGCTGCTCAATGTTCCAAGTGTTGTCATAGACTTCGCCTTTCTCGGTCGCCAGCTTGTACATTCCCTGGGCGCAGCACCTTGGCGATGATGAATGGCCCTTCCCACGGCGGTGTTAGCTTGTGGCGTCCTCTGTTGTCCTGCCTGAGCCACAGCACCAGATCGCCTACGCTAAAGGCTCGGCCTCGGATGCGCCGAGCATGGTACCTGCGTAGGGTTTGCTGGTACTTGGCCGAGTGCAGCAAGGCGATGTCTCGGGCCTCGTCGACTTGGTCCAGCGTGTCTTCTCGAGAGATCTGATTGCCTTGCTCGTCGTAGGCTTGGACCCTCAGGGGCGCCGTATTCCAAGTCTGTGGGGAGCACAGCCTCGGCGCCATAGACCAGGAAGAAAGGCGTGAAGCCCGTGGCTCGGCTCAGCGTGGTCCTCAGGCTCCATATCACCGCGGGGAGCTCCTGTCAACCACCTCTTGCCGAACTTGTTCAACTTGTTGAAAATTCTCGGCTTGAGGCCTTGGGAGATCATGTCGTTGGCACGCTCCATTTGGTCGTTCGTCCTTGGGTGCACTACCGCCGTCCAATCCACTCGTATGTGGTGGTCATCGCAGAATGCCAGGAATTTTATCCCGGTAAACTGCGTTCCGTTGTCAGTGATGATGGAGTTCGGGACGACAAACCGATGAACGATGTCAGTGAAGAACAACAATGCTTGGGCTAAACTGATCTGTGCAATTGGCCGAGCCTCGATCCACTTCGAGAACTTGTCGATGGCGACAAGTAGGTGCGTGAAGCCCCCGGGTGCCTTCTTGAGGGGCCCGACAAGATCCAGTCCCCACATGGCGAAAGGCCAAGTGATGGGGATCGTCTGGAGAGCTTGGGCCGGGAGATGGGTTTGCCGAGCGTAGTACTGGCACCTCTTCGCAGGAGCGTACTACCTCAGTAGCATCAGCCACGGCGGTTGGCCAACAGAAGCCTTGTCGAAAGGCGTTGCCGACGAGCGTCCTTGGCGCGGCGTGGTGACCGCAGGCCTCAGCGTGTATCTCCTCAACAAGGCGCTTGCCTTGACTGAAAGGGATGCAGCACTGCAGGACCCCGGAAGGACTACGCCGGTAGAGTTCGCCGTCGATCATCGTGAAGGACTTGGCTCTTCGTGGTAGCAGCCGAGCCTTGGTCTTGTCCGAGGGAAAAATCCCTCGGACGAGCCAACTGACCAGTGGCTTGCGCCAATCTAGCTCATCGTCGTCCATCTCGGCCTCAATCTCCATTGCCTCGGCTTCGTCGTCGGTTTCGGCCTCGGTCCTGGCAAGCTCCTTTTGTCAGAGGGGTCTGCAGCCCCCGAGGGATCTCCGTGGCTTGAAGACGCTCCGAGTTCTCCTAGGAGCTCGGGGATCTCTTTCCCCTTGCTTCCCGAGGGATCGGTATAGACCGAAGGCTTGTAAAGATCATTGGCAAATACGCCTGTCAGGACCGAGGCCCTTTCAGACGTGGTTTTTGCCAACTCGTCGGCCTCTTCGTTGTATCTACACGTGACTGTGGTTGAGCTCGAGGCCGTCAAATTTTTCTTCGAGCAACAGCACCAGCTTGCAGTAGGCGGCCATCTTGGGGTTGTGGCACGTCGACTTCCTTCATCACCTGGTCGATGATGAGCTGGGAATCTCCTCGAACCTCGAGGTGCCTGATCCCTAGTTCAATGGTGATGTGGAGTCCATTGATGAGAGTCTCGTACTCAGCCATGTTGTTGGAAGCCGTGAAGTGCAGCCGCAACAGATACCTGAGCCGAACCCCGAGGGGTGAGACGAAGACTATGCCCATGCCGGCACCGGTCTTCATCATCGATCCGTCGAAGTACATGACCCAATACTCCTCTTGGGTGGGGAGCGGTGGTAGTTGCGTTTCAGTCCACTCCGGCACGAAATCTTCCAGCACCTGGGACTTGATGGCCTTGTGCGGTGCATAGGTGATGCCATCACCCATAAGCTCGATAGCCCACTTAGCGATCCTCCCAGTCGTCTCTCGATTCTGGATCACCTCTCCGAGGAGAAAGGATGATACCACGCTCACGGGGTGGGATTAGAAGTAGTGCCGAAGCTTGCGCCGAGCAAGAACGATCGCATACACCAGCTTCTGGATCTGGGGGTACCGCGTCTTGGTCTCGGACAAGACCTCGCTGATGAAGTAGACTGGCCGCTGGACGGGCAGCGTGTGTCCTTTCTCCCGCCGTTCTACGACGATTGTTGCACTCACAACTTGGTTAGTGGCAGCGACGTATAGCAGGAGGTCCTCCCCTTCTGTGGGCGGCATGAGCACCGGAGCTTCCAAAAGCAGAGCCTTAAGTCTGTCGAGGGCTTCCTGGGCCTCGGAGGTCCAGGTGAACTTCTCGGTCTTCTTCAGCAGCCGATACAGAGGTAAGTCTTTTTCGCCGAGTCGCGAAATGAATCGGCTTAGGGCTACAAGACACCCCATCAGCTTTTGTACGCCTTTGAGGTTGCGGATCGGCCCCATCCATGTGATGGCCGATATCTTTTCTGAGTTGGCCTCGATGCCACGCTCGGAAATGATAAACCCAAGCAACATGCCTCGGGGGACCCCAAAAACGCATTTTTCGGGGTTGAGTTTTATAATTTTCTTTTTGAGGCATTTGAACGCCTCTTCTAGGTCGGCTATCAGGTCGTCTGCCTTCCTAGACTTTATCATGATATCATCTACGTAAGCCTCAACGGTTCGCCCGATGAGGTCCCCAAAAACTTTGAGCACGCAACGTTGGTAAATTGCGCCCCCATTTTTTAGGCCAAATGGCATGGCTACGTAGCAATAGGTGCCAAAGGGAGTGATGAAAGAAGTCGCTAGTTCATCGGACTCTTTCATATGAATTTGGTGGTAACCAGAATATGCATCAAGAAAACTAAGTCGTTCGTAACCAGCAGTGGAATCAACTATTTGATCAATGTGAGGTAATGGAAATGGATATTTAGGACAAGCTTTATTTAAACTAGTGTAATCAACACACATTCTCCATTTTCCATTCTTTTTCTAGACCAAGACAGGATTAGCTAACCACTCTGGATGGAAGACTTCCTTGATGAATTCGGCCGCCAAAAGCTTCTGCACCTCGTCCCCGATGGCTCGGCGCTTCTCCTCGTCGAATCGGCGCAGGCGTTGCTTCACCAGCTTGGACCCAGCCCGGATGTCCAAGGAGTGCTCGGCGACCTCCCTCGGGATGCCTAGCATATCCGAGTGACTCCAAGCAAACACGTCGGCGTGCTTGCGGAGGAAGTCAATGAGCACGACTTCCTATTTCGGGTCGAGGGTGGCGCTGATCTTGAGCACCATGCCATCAGATGAGCCGGGGTTGAGGGGCACCTCCTTTACCCCCTCGACGGGCTCGAAAATGCCCATGGCCGTTTTGGAGTCGGGAACTACCTTGGCCAGCTCCTCGAGGTCGACGATGAGAGCCCTCGGACTCCACCAGTGCGTTGGCGTATTCGTAACTCTCGACGTCACACTGGTAGGCGTGCTAGTAGGAGGCGTCGACGGTGATGACCCCCTTGGGCCCCGGCATCTTGAGCTTGAGGTAGGTGTAGTTCGGGACGGCCATGAACTTGGCGTAGCATGGCCTCCCGAGGATGGCGTGATAGGTGCCGTGGAAGCCTACCACCTCGAACGTGAGGGTCTCCTTCCTGAAGTTGTTAGGAGTCCCGAAGTAGCCGGGCAGGTCAATCTGCCCGACGGGTTGTACGCTCTTCCCCGGAACTATCCCGTGGAAAGGGGATGTCACTGCCCGGAGAAGAGAACGGCTGATCCCCATTGAGTCGAGGGTCTCAGCGTACAAAATGTTGAGGCAGCTGCCTCCGTCCATAAGGACCTTGGTGAGCTGCGTGTTGCCGACGACGAGGTCCACAACAAGCGGGTAACGCCCCGGCGATAGGACGTGGTTCGAGTGATCGTCCCGGCTGAAGGTGATGGCGTCGAGGGACCAGTCGAGGAAGAGTGGGGTTGCTGGCCCGACAGAGTAAACCTCCCGACGCTCGCGCTTTTGCTGGCGCGGCGTGGGAGCGGTTCCGGGCCCGCCGAAGATCATGAGGCACTTGTCGACGGGGGGAAACTCGTCGTCCTTCCCTCCCTGATCCTCCTTGTCCTCAGCGGGCTTCTTGCCGGCGTCGTCCCTGAACATCTGCCGCCCGTAATGCTTCTTGAGCATTACACACGCTCCTGAGCGTGTGATTCACTGGACCCTTGTGGTAAGGGCACGGTTTGGAGAGCATCTCGTCGAAGCGGCCACGAGGGCGGCTGTTTCGCCCTAGGCTCTGCAGCTGCAACGAGGGGTTTGTTGTGGAGGGGGCCTTCCCCTTCCCCTTCTTCTTCTTGTTGTTGGGGGCTCGGGAGGAGGAGCCCTCGAGGGGCTTCCTCCTTCCGCTTCCCCTTGGGGTCGGAGAAGAGGGCTCCCACTGCCTCATCGCCCGAGGCGAAGCTGGTAGCTATCTTCATGAGCTCGGTGACGCTCGTGGGGGTTTGATGCCCCAGCTCATGAACTAGCTCTTTGCAGGTCATCCCTGCAGCAAAGGCTCCGATGACGTCGGAGTCGGTGACCTGGGGCAGCTCGTTGTACTCCTTGGAGAATCACTGGATGTAGTCCCTGAGGGACTCGCCTGGCTTCTGCTTGCAGCTGCGGAGATCCCATGAGTTGCCAGGGCGCACGTAAGTGCCCTGAAAGTTCCCAATGAAGATCTTGACCAGATCGCTCCAGTCGAAGATCAGTCGAGGGGGCAAGTGTTCCTAGCCAGGCTCTCACTGAGTCAGGCCAGGAACAGAGGTAAGTTGTGGATGATGATGATGAGATCATCCAGTGCGCCACTCAGCTGGCACGCAAGACGATAATCTGCCAGCCAAGCTCGGGGTTCAGTCTCCCCCGAGTACTTGGCGATGTTCACTGGTTGTCGAAAGCGGGGTGGAAATTTGGCCCTCCGGATGGCCTCGCTGAAGACGCGAGGACCCGAGGGGCTCGGGTGAGGGCGCACGGTCCTCGTCGGAGTCGTAGCGTCCTCCCCGGTGGACGTTATAGCCTCGTGCAGCCCCGTCGGTCTTTCGTCGACCGCGGGCCTGAAGAATGGCACGGACGTCGATGTCCTTGCCAAGCAGCTGGTGAACCGAGGGAGCCCTCGGTGCTTCGAGCTGCACTGAGGCCTCTCGCTCATGGCGCGTTGGGGCGCCACGATGACATTCCTCGGCTCCGCGGTGTCGGGATGCCGAGCTTTCTGCCTGGAGAACTACAGCAGTCCCTCAGGAGATCTTTGAGATGGTTCCTGAGCTACCGGGCCTCCGTGTTGGAGGGCTCAGGCATGCTCCGGAGGAGCATTGCGGCCTCCGCGAGCTTCCGGCTTGCCCGGGGTTCTGGCACTGGTACCCCAGCCCCGTCATCGGTGACGATGCGGGCCTGGATGTCGCAGGGCTCGGTGTCGCGCTGCTCCGCCGTGTCCCCGCTCCTCCTCGTGATCCAGCACGGCTCGAAGCTGGGCGAGGCAGAAGCAGGTCCTCGTCTATCCGGGCTTCGAGCTCCCAGGAGTTGCTCTTGCTCCGGACAACGTTGGAGGGGACGGGACGTTCCAAGCCCTCGGGTCCTTCGAAGGCGTGGGGCCAGGAGCCGATGGAGGTGGCGTATGCAGCTGTGGCTGCTCTAGCGGAGCGTCTTCCCCCTCCTCCGAGTGGAAGTCCTCCAACACGGCCTCCTCTGGGTGCACTAAGTGATAGCACTCCCGGGAGGGGTCGATGCGGCTCTCGTCGGAGTTGTAGACGCTGAGGGTGTTATCCCTCGTGTCGTCGGAGGAGGGGAAGGCCTGGGGGTCGTGGACGCCGGAGAAGTCCACGTTCGCCCAGAAGTCATCGTCGTCGTCGCTACCGAGGTCCCACCGTGATGGCGAGACACGGCCGTAGCGGTCCCATCCCTCCGGGTACTCCGGAAGGGTGCAGCTGGTGCTGGAATTGGACTTCCCGCCGCTGCGTGCCCTGGGAGAGCTCGCCGGAGAGAATGGTGGATAGTCGTCGAGGTCGTCCAGGCCCTCCAGGCGATGGACAGGCGCCATCGCCTGGTCGTGCTGGTAGGCACGAACGGCATGGACATGGGCGTCTGCAGTACTGCGTAGCCCAAAGGGAAATGGTGAGGGCGTCGCCGGCCTTCCCTAGTGAGGACGAAGGGAAATTGCGGGCGACGCCGTGGCCCCTCCCACATTTCTCTGCGGAGTGGTGGGGTGGCGTGGCGCTACCACCGCTCGTGGCGCTGGGCTAGTGGTGAGCGTGGAGGTGGTGCCCCGCGCAGGGGGCACCGGGTTGGTCGCGTCTCCCGTAGCGAGGCTCGGGTTGACGCGGTTGCGCCTCCCCCGCCTAGCTCGGTAGGAGCGGTGCGTGGCGTTCTCTTTGTCCCCTGAAACGGGTGGAGGTGTTGCCGGGGTCCGTTTCCCAGCCACTTGCTGGGCCGGGGTCAGGACGATGATGACACGGGGCTCGGTTGGGCGGAGGTTCATCTCGAGACCGTGGCCAGTGGCCACGAACTCGAGGCTCCCAAACCGGAGCACCGTGCTAGCAGGAAGCGCAGGGATGCTAGCGGCCATCCATGACCTGGATCAACACATAAAAGGCCCCTACCTAGCGCGCCATCTGTCGGTGCTAGGATTAGCGGGTGCTAACACCGGCTAATAAACTTGTGCTTTGCGGTTGGGATCACGGATGGTGTGCAAGGGGGAACACTAGATTTATACTGGTTCGGGCTAAGAAGGCCCTACGTCCAGTGTGAGTCAAGTCATGTTGCCTTGCACCGGGGTGCTTGTTGTAGGGGTTACAAGCCTAGTCGAGAGAGGGAGGATCTCCCAAGTCTCTTGTGAATATGTGAGTGTGTGTGAGTTTGTGTTCTTATGATAGTAGGGTGTAGTGAGTGACGTGAAGTCCTCTTCCTGAGATCGGCCTCTGCCTTTCCTTTTTTAGTTACAAGGAAGAGGCTAGAGTTACACGTGATGCCTTGTGGTTACAGTGCTCGGCATGGCGGGGACAGTGGTGACCGGTGGCTATCGTCAGCCATGCTCTTGTCTTGGCGCCTCGAAGGTATGGCCTTAGTCATTCGGCTGATCTTCCGCTGTTCCATTGGTGAGTTCCAAGGCGGCGCACTGTGCGAGATGTGGCTTGCTGCGTGGCGTTACGTCATGCCGTCGCATCCGACCCTGCACAGTACAACGAGAAGACGGGTTGACCTTTAAGTATGAGCTCCCGAGGCTCGGGAGTCCTTGATGCCGTCGGGGGCATGACAGACGGAGCGGTGGGAGTGTCCTCCCTCAGGCGCTTCCCTTCCCACGTGCGGTACTTTCCAGGGGGTAGGCGAGCCTGGTTGTAAGCCTTACCCATTCCCCTGGGTTGGCTGGACGGTTGTCGTCCCCCCTTTCTTGGCGCCACACGTGCGGCCAGGGGAATGGGCAGTCGCTGTCGTAGTTGGAGAATCTCCTCGTCAGCCCAGGGGGTCGTACGGTTGACCTTCCCTGTAGCGGCGTGAGAGGAGTGGGGCCATCTGACCGTTTTCCAGAGGAGATGTGGCAGTTGGTACAGCGAACGTGCGCGTTCGGGGCACAGTTGTGTCAAGGGGCCCACCCGACGAGACCGTGCTTGTAAAGTGGTCAGAGAGGTCCCTTGGTCGTCAAGTTTGCTCTGCTGATGTCAGCAGGGCTTGGGCGAACCCGAGGGGTGCGCCCGAGGGAGTTTGCATGTAGCGGGGGGTTCGGGCGAATCGGAAGCCTGTTGCTTGAGGTTGTTGTATTCGCTGGCAGGCTCAGGCGAATCGAGACGGTGTTGCCCGAGGGTCCTGCTTTCCCGAGCCCTGTCGCGGAGGCTCGGGCGAATCGGAGGATTTCTCCCGAGGGGTCCCCTGCGCCCAGGGGAGGTGATGTGCTTCCGCGCGGCTCTGTCTTAGGCCGCGTGGGCCGTTCCCGCATGGGCCTTGGTTGGCACCTTCTTGGACCGGGCTTCATTCGGGAAGTGTGTTTTTGCGTTGAAGTTGGGTACCCCATAGTTGGGTACCCGACAGTATTCTCCGTTCTCACTAACCAAACTCCTCATCATCTTTAGAGTACATGCTATTTATGATTTTGGACTAGGATTCACTTATTTTTACTAGTAAAAAATATTCGTATTTAGTTAATATCTAGCAAAATTTTTGCTACAATTTAATAAAAAAACAAATGGACTACAATTTGATACATTTGTACTTTAAATTGAAGAGAGACCTTCTATTCGACACCCGGTCTCCAAGCATGAGCGCCAACAGACCTAGCCCTGCCACCCCAACATCACATCTCTTTTCTGACTCGTCGAAGTGGTGGTCAAAACCCAGTGAGCTTGAATCTGTCCAGGCTCAATCTGCTCAAGTCTAGCCGCTAGCTTACGTAGCTTAGGGGTGACAAGAGCTGTGTTGTGAGAAGTAGTGATGAGGCAATGTTGTGTGGGCCTATGGGGCTTGATGAGATCCCTTTCCAATCGGCATAGATGGCCGGCATGGCCTACCCCGGCATGGACCCCGTGCCAGGCACGACCCGACCTCGGCCTCGACCTCGGCCCTACCGGGCCATGCCAAATAGGCTCACGTGCCTCGACCTCGGCCCAAGCATGGCACGGTGGCCGATTTTTGGGCCGGGCCGGCACAAAATGCACAGCGCCGTTGGCAGACCAGGCCGGCCCAAGGCCCATGTCTCCTAGTAGTGTGTCGTCACCGCTGTTGCGTAGAGAGAGGGGAGGGAACAGAGGGTTGGAGGTGCGAACGCCGAGGAGCTGCGAACGCGGAGGCGCCGAGTGCGCCACGATGGGTGGGGGTGGCTGGCAACGAGTTCGTCGTGCCCGTGGAGGGAGTGCGGCGCTCCTCCGCTCCTCGGCTGAGGGAGTTCGCCGTGCCCGTGGGGCGTGGGGACTGGGGAAGGGCGAGCCGGTGAGGGGGTTGCGCGAGGAGGGGAAGGGTGAGCCGACGTAGGGGTTGCGCGGGGACTGAGGGAGCGCCAGAGCGATCGCGCCTCTCGCCGTCTCGCGGTCGCTAGTCACGCGGAGGATGATAGAAGTGCGGCGTGGAAGGAGCCGAGGACAGGATGCGTGCGGCGTGCGGTGAAAAGTGGGGAGTGGAGAGGTGCGAACGTTTGGTGGAGTTAGGGTTGTGGGGTGGGCTGTTAGCAGGCCGTGCCGCCACCCGGCCATGTTATGTGGACCGTGCCATGCTGTGCTGGCCTGCGGGCTTGGGAGACGGCCCAAGCACGACCTACTGTATCGGGCCGTGCCAACCCGGGCACGCACCTTACCAAGCCGGGCCGTGTTCGTGTCGGGCCAAAATACCGTGCTTTGGGCCGGACCGCCGTGCCTCGAGCTGCATGGCCATATATATACCAATCCGCCATACAATTTTGATTTATACCTTGGTTTATGTTTTGTCTTTGTTGTTGTTTTGTTGTTGTCCTAAGAGTTGTTGAAGTTGTTGTTATTATTTTGTTGTAATGTCTAATCTGAGTTTTTTTTTTCATCTTTTTAATATAATAGGCAGCTGCTTACTGGATTCATCTTAGAAAAATATAAGGAAGACCTCGTAGGTTTATTTGAACTATAGATTAGGCTAAAATTTCAAATGTAATCAAGCATTTTGACCTCTACAAAGTTGATGTTGACCTCAGTGAGCCGAGTGAATTTGGCTTGAGTTCACTCAGAAACCGAATCCCAGAGCCCTAGGATATCTACCGCAGTAGGACTGCAGTAGTATAGCATTGAGAGCAACCAAACAATTATAGCGTTGGAAATCGAATAGTTAGATCCCCTTTGATACAAGAGCTAAAAATTAATCTAAATTAGCTCTAATGTATCATGTAGAAGGGCTAATAGTTGTGCTAACTTTTTTAGACAAGTCTTAGCTCGTTGTTTGTCAACAACCAACTAGAATATAGCCAACCTTGGTTAATTTGAGTTATTTTTTAGCCTAACCAGTAACTCTACCTCATTCACATAGGCCCTAAATCTGCCTAAATATGTTTGAGTTCTAATACGTACAGGGTGCTCAAATAATGAAATGGATATGAAAAACGAAGGAAACAAAAAACAAGCACAGCTGGGCGATAAAGCGATTACCTCTACATCCACACAAACACAAAACAAGAAACTGACAGTAGCAATAGCAAGGGAAACGACAGATTCAGGCACCAAGTTACTGATAGGATGTTTAACAATTTGTTTCACAAGTTTCGGTACGTTTCTAGTTTAACCATCGATTGCTTCCATATCTTGCTCCTGTCGTGTGTAGAGCCAACATAACAACTAACTGAAAAAAAAAATCGAATAACAATATAACATCTCTCAGGTCTAGGTGCGAATCTGCGAGTGTACATGCAGAGAATTATACTTGACATCATCATGGTAATACTGTGATCTCTCATTGTAAAGAAACAACGATCTCTTTTTTCATAACCTAAAACGTCACTTATCAAGCTTAAGCGAGGACGTAAGCTTGGCGATGAGCTCTATAAGGACAGCAGGACAGGTGATAGCCAGATCGTCGAGCCCACCAGCCGCCGTTACTTCCTGCAGGTTTGCCGGAGACTCGAGGAAATCCAAGCATGCATGCTTCAGTCCATAGCAGTGGTGCTTGTCAGCGAGCTCAAGCATAGTTGCCACCGTATCCGTGGTGATGTATGGGCACAGCATGTGTTCACAGATGAGCCGGAGCCTCGGGACGTCATATCGATCCGCTGCCACAAGCAGGTGCTGCCACGTACACTCTCCTTCCTCCTCCTCGACCTCCGGCACCAAATCGGTGTATATGAAGCCGAGCAGCAGCGCGAATACCTTAGGTTCCATGTCGTCGATGTGCACGACGGTGTCTGCCGTCCCCTCCTTCATGGCGCCGAAGAGCTCAGCCTTGAAGACCGGAGAGCGTGCCGCGAGCACGCACCGGTGCGCCTTGAACTTGTCGTCCTCGCCGTCGCCGACCTGGAATGTCACGTCGGTGCCCTCCTGTGAAATGAGGAGATTACCTAGGTGCTCCTGAATTCCAGGAGGAGGCACGAAAAACCGCGGGGTGGCGCCGATGTTGACACTCTTGGTGATGGACATGTCACACCTGACAGTGAAACTGTCGTTCCTGAGGTGCTTGGATCTCTCAAAGCTCTGCCTCTTCACCAAGCAGGGGAAGCTATACGCGTTCGTGCCGGAGAAAGTGCGGGATCCCATCTCGCCGACGAGCAACGCTGACTCTGGCGCCCGGAGCTGCCCGAGGAAGCTGAACACGTACTGTGCCACGACAGGCTCGGCGAGGTTGTACTCGTCGAGGACGAGGTAGAAGGAGATGTAGTCGGCGTTCTCCTGCTCGTAGCCATTAGGGTAGTACTCGATGAGCCAGCGATGGCCTCCGAGCTTGAAGTGGTTCGACCGTATGCACTTGCCGTTAGGGGTGTCCTGCTTTGTGCGCGAGTAGCCATTGACCACGAGCAGGTGGTACCCGCCGACGAGGACGGGTGTGAGGGAAGAGGTAGATGGCGGCAGACAGCTGTCTCCAACGAATGATACTCCACAGAATGACATGGCCCGGCCCTGATTCAATTCATTCCACAATGGAATTAATATTGAAGTACGTGCTCAAATAAACTTTCAATTAATATTGAACGATGCATGATGATGAATATTGAACCATAAATCACAGGTGAACACTAGAAATTCACGAAATGCAGAGAAAAACTGGACCCGTACGTAGCGAAGTGAACTAGTGAAGGGAAGTGATTGATCTGCAGGCAAGCAGGACGTTGATCGATGAATCCTATAGCTGCTGGCCTCCTGAAACCGCAGAGCGCTTGCACTTGCGAAGGACCGTACGTGCTGCTGCCCGAACCCTACTACTGCTTTAATTTCTGGGGGTTTTACACTGCTGGATCAAGGGCAGGCGAAGTTGCTGCCAGCCCCCAGCCGCCACAGGCCCTCAACTCCGCTAGGGTTTTATATTAGTTTTCGTCAGATAATGGGAATGGGATTGGGGGATTGGACGATTGGGATTGCTCAAATAGGGGAAATCGGGACTCCAACCGTACATAATTAGGTTAGGCATGGGCTTGGGCTCATTAGAAATGAGTCGGTGCTGGCCCGTTTAATAACGACTTGCCTAACTGATGGCCCATGCTTTTGCTGAGTTTTACAGCTGAATTATTGTGAGAAAAAAATATTATTATATGTCCAAAAATAAGCTGAAATCTACCTCAACTATATAGTTTTTAGAAAACAAGCAAAACGTTTTATAATTTAGAATGAAAATAAGTATTTTTATAAATATAGATACTCCTTTGGTCCTTCCTATCTTTGTAAATAAAATTTCTAGAATTCTCCTATGTCTAAAATATTTTAAGTTTGATCAATTTTTATAAAAAGTACTAATTTCTATGGCATCAAAAAATTATAGAGCATGAAAATATATTTCAAGCTACATGTAAATATACTAATTTTGTCAATAAGTATTAGTTCACTCATGTGTTCGCTATACATAGCATACTACTAGTAGGAGACTAGGAGTGTAACGCCGGAGACAGGTTTTTCTTCTCTTAAGCATGCATCTATTAGATCTGTATCGTGATATATGCACAGACACATCTCAATAAAGATCTGTTCTGAGGAACGCCACCGCTGCGGCGACGGCTCGGTCACGTTCGCAGCTGCTCCTTGAGGTGCCTGAGACGCCATCGCGTTGGGTCAAACCATACGAGCGATTAAACACGCCGTGGCCGCGGTGCTTCTCGTTTTCGGCCAGCGGAAGGATAATGCTTGCTGTGATTGAAATAAGCCAAAACAGTGGGGAGATGGGAAAATCAAGATTGCAAATCAAACCAGTTTGAGCTGGAACAGAGCACAACAGGTACTGGGAATGATAACTTAATCCTTAATTAGTACTACTATGCTAGGCCCCCTTTACGAAACACAGGACTAGGTAATTGGATAACTATCAAACGAAACAGGGAACCAACATTTAGTACTAAGTAGAAAACAATGACTAACACAGGATCCAAAATATGCTTCATTCCGTAGCATCTTTGTTTCCAACCATTAGCTTCATCAGTAATCAGTTGATCCACCTTACTCTGGTCCTGCATATCAAATAGAAAAAAAATGATTTCTCAGAAAACCAAAACCATACCACTTCAAAACAACAGCATTCTCTAGGAAAACTAGCACATTACCAGTGATTATACCATGCTTAAACCCCTGCAAGCTTGGCGACGAGATCTACCAGGACAGATGGGCAGATGCTACTCAGATGGTCCAAACCACCGGCCATCATGACTTCTCTGAGATGAGCAGGGAAGTCCAGGAACTCCAGGCAATCCTTCTTTAGCCGTTGGCAGTGGTACTGCTCAGCTAGCGCAAGGATGGTAGCAACTGTGTTCGTGTTGATGTCTCTTCCCAACCTTCTTTCGCACACCAGCCTCAGCCCCTGGACACCATACCTATCTGCTGCCGCAAGCAACTGCTGCCACATCCCATCAGCATCGCCCTCCTCCCTCTCTCCCTGTTTTCTCTTCTTCAGCATTGGCACGGTATCAGTGTAAATGAATGTAAGCAAGAGCTTGAACACTCTTGCTTCCATGCCATCTATGCGTATGACATCGGAGTCTGTGTCCTTCATTGGGCCGAAGAACTCAGCCCTAAAGACTGTGGATCTGGCAGCAAGCAGACACCGGTGCGCACAGATCCTCTCACTACCGACCTGAAATGTCACATCCGTTCTCTCTTTGGACTCAAAGAGACACGAAAAATCCAGGTGCATATCAGATTTTGGCACCTCAGGAACCGGCAGAGCTGCTGCGCCGGAACCCCTAGTGTTCAGCTTCCTAATGACATCATTCAAAACAGAGGGACAGCTACTAACCAAATGGTCCAAGCCGTCGAGCGCCATTACTTCCTGTAGATTGGCAGGAGAGTTGAGGAAATCCAAGCATGCCTCCTTGAGCACTCGGCAATGGTGCTGCTCAGCTAGCACAAGTATAGTTGTCACCGTGCTTGTTTTGATATATGAACACAGCTCTTGTTCACACATCACTGTCAGCCTCGGAAGATCATATCTATCTGCCGCTTCAAGCAAGTGCTGCCACATAATTTCTTCTTCCTCTGTGTTATCAACCGCCGGCACTGAATCACTGTATATGAAATCGAGCAAACGCTTGAACACTTGTTCCTCCATGTCTCTTATGTGTATGACACTGGTGGTTGTTCCCTCCTCCATGGGGCCAAAGAGCTGTGCCTTGAAGACAGCAGACCGGGCTGCGAGAACGCACCGGTGTACCATGAACGTCCCACCACCGACGTGAAATGTCACATCGGCGCCGACGCCTGACCGGAGGAGATCACTGAGATCCTGGCGAATATCAGGTGCAGGCAACATATCCCTGATCAGATTCAGACGAGTATAACTGGCTTCGTTGATGTTAGCATCCTTGTTGATAATGATGTCGCACCTTACGGTGAAGCTATCATTCTTCAGGTAATTTGACTTCTCAAAGATTTCTCTTTTCCTTAAATATAGCAACTTGTAAGCGTCACGACTACAGAATTTGTAGTTTCCCTTTGTGCGATCAGGCAATGACTGGTTGTTGGTCCGGAAGTTGGTCCGGACCCGATAAACGGTCCGGACCTGATGAACGGTCTGGACCTGATGAACGACGAAGCTGAACTCATACTGTATCAGCACTGGATCAACAACATTACCTTGATCAAGTAAGAGATAAAAGGACATGTAGCCATTGTGTTCTGGTTCATAGCCATTAGGGTACCACTGGAGAGTCCACCGGTAGCCTCCAACTCCAAAATTGAGGGATTCTATGCCCTCGCCATTGGGGATGTCTTTGACGAGAGAGGAATACTCATTGACCACTAGGAGGTGGTACCCGCTGTAGGTGACAGCAGTAGTGGCTGAAGCAGGTTGCGGTTGCTTGGCCTCTCCGACAACAGATATGCCGGCAAATGACAAGGAAGTCATGATTCCAGTACTGAAGATACGAGATGGTGTTGCTCGGAGGCTGGCACTTGGTAAAGACGCTAGGTAACACTTTGCTTGAACTAGAACAGTGGAGGAGCACTCCCATGCACTTGTAGATGTAGTTGTTGATGCCCGGTATATAGTGGCCACCTGCACCAGATCAAAATACCACCAGCACGGGAGTCTAATACCGATAGATAACGAAGCTAGCTCTTAAATGCATACGTTTAGATGTTATCTCAATTCCATATTCAAATCCACACATAATGGATGGAAACATGAAAGTGGTTAAAAGATACGTAATTAATGATGGTTTGGTTCACCCTCGCCTCTCGATTACGCAACTCTATAAAAACCGACCAAAGCAACTAATCATTCATGGAACTTTTAGATCGGGGAAAATTGTAGAATGGATTCGAGAATGAGGAACCGGAATTTACCAGGTCCAACAAGTAGAGTACGCGATGTATCCTGGTGGTGGTGGCTGGCACGGTGTGGCGCCCTGTCTACGCCGGACGCCGCGACGGGGATGCTGGTGCCCGGGTCGCCGCTCACCGGCCAGGCGGCTCGTGAGGCTGCGGACTGCGACCAGGCGCCAGGCATCAGGCGGGCAGCCTCTTGCGGGCTGCGGCACGGGCCGATTTGCCGGCCGGCGACTGCTGCCTGCTGGTGGGTACGAAATGAGAGATGACGGGCGCAGAAATGGAGACGCCGAGTCGGGATTGCGGTGGGCGGCGGCGGGCGTAGGAGGAGGGGAACGGGACTCGAGCGAGCGGCGAGCGAAGTCGGGCTCGTCTCTCTCCTTCCACGTGCTGGGCCGGTTGGGACTTGAGATTGAGAGTAAAAATTTGGTCCAATCTCACAGTGTTTTGCTTAAACTACCACCCGTCACATCAAATATTTAGACACATACATAAGTATTAAATATATAAAAAATAATAATTACACAATTTATATGTAAATCGTAAAACAAATATTTTGAGTCTATTTATACAATGGTTAGACAATCAGCATGTAAACACAACCTAAGGCACTCCAGAATTTTGATGTCTAAAGTGAAATTCAAAGGGGAAATGTATAATTACACCTTTCAATTATCTCAATCGTTTGGTTTTCCACTTGATATATAAAACTAGTTTTTAACCTCCCTTCGCTTTCAAAGATTATTCACTTTTTCACCATGAGTTGTTTTGATGGTGGTTTTACTAATGTGACGCTAAGTCACAGAAGGTACTACAGTCAGACTATAAAGTTCGAGAAGCTAATTAGAATAAAAATTTTAATAAAAATATCTAAAAATCATAAAATTTAGAAAATTTATTCAAACATATTTTTGCATCAAAATATATAATAAAAAATCCTAAAACTTGGTTTAATCTTAGAAAATCATTTTAGCTTGAAAAATTATGAAACTAGCTGTAGATTTTTTTTTTCTCTAATAATCGGCTATGTTATGGACTTATGGTGCCTAGAACATCTTGTTTATTTCATTTGATTCTATTGTACAAATATTATGACCCGTGTACTCCTGATTCTATTTGGATCGAAGATTGCAAATGAAACCAATTTGAGCTAGAACATGAAGATTGCAAATGAAACCAGTTTGAGCTAGAACATGAAGATTGCAAATCAAACCAGTTTGAGCTTGAACTGAGCACAACAGATACTGGGAATGAGAACTTAATCCTTACTTAGTACTACTATGCTAGCTCCTGTTTACGAAACAAGACTCTGCGTAATTGGATAACTATCCAACGAAACAGGGAACAAAAGCTCAGGCATAATAACATTTACTAGTAGAAAACAATGACCAACAGGATCCAAAACATTCTTCATTCGGTAGCATCTTAGTTTCCAACTAATAGCTATTTAGCTTCATTCATCAGTAATCAGTTGATCCACCTTACTCTGGTCCTGCATATCCAACAGAAAAGAAAATGAATTCTCTCTGAAAACTGACACCATAACATTGCATAACATTGGATTATACCATCATTTATCTGTCATGCTTAAAGCGCCGCGAGCTTGGCTACGAGATCTATCAGGACAGAGGGGCAGACGCTTCTCAGATGGTCCAAACCACCGGCCGCCATGACTTGTTTGAGATGAGCAGGGAAGTCCAGGAAATCCAAGCATTCCTCCTTCAGCCGCTGACAGTGGTGCTGCTCAGCTAGTTCAAGGATGGTAGCCACTGTGTTCGTGTTGATGTATCTGCACAGCCTTCTTTCGCACAGCAGCCTCAACCTCTGGATACCATACCTATCTGCCGCCACAAGCAATTGCTGCCACATCGCATCAGCATCATCCCCGTCTCCCTTTACCTCTTCTCTGTTCATGTCTGGCACAGAATCACTGTAAACGAATGTGAGCAATAATTTGAACACTCTTGCTTCGATGTCGTCTACCCGTACGACATCGGTGGTCGTGTCCTCCATGGGGCCGAAGAGTTCCGCCCTAAACACTTCGGATCTGGCAGCGAGCACGCACCGGTGTGCACGGAGCATCTCACCACCGACCTCAAACGTCACATCCGTTCTCTCTTCAGACTGGAGGAGACTAGAGAGATGTAGGTGCATATCAGATTCTGGAACATCAAGAACCGGCGGCAGAGCTGCTGAGCCAGAGAGCCCCCAGTGTTACTAACATCGATCTTCACTTCTTCAGCGATGCAAGCTTTCCAATGAGTCTTTGAGAACAGAGAGGCAGCTACTAACCAAAGGTTCCAAGCCGTCGTGCGCCATTACTTCCTGTAGATTGGCAGGAGAGTTGAGGAAGCACAAGCATGCCTCCTTCAGTCCTCGGCAATGGTGCTGCTCAGCTAGCGCAAGAATAGTTGCCACAGTGCTTGTGTTGATCCGTGCACACAACTCTTGTCCACACATCAGTGTCAGCCTAGGGAGATCATATCTGTCTGCTGCTTCAAGCAACTGCTGCCACATAATTTCTTCTTTCTCTGCATCAACTTCCGCCACTGAAATTGAATCACTGTATATGAAATCGAGCAAAAGCTTGAACACTTGTTCCTCCATGTCCCTTACATGTACAACATCAGTGGTTGTTCCCTCTTTCATGGGTCCAAAGAGCTGTGCCTTGAAGACAGCAGACCGGGCTGCGAGCACGCAGCGGTGTGCGCTGAACGCCCTGCCCCTGACCTCAAACGTCACGTCCGCGCCAATGCCGGACCGGAGGAGATCACTGAGATCCTTACGGTGAAGGACACAACACATTGCTGACCGGAACAGTGCCGCCGACGGCTTCGTTGATGTTGACATCCTTGGTGATGACGATGTCGCACCTTACGGTGAAGCTACCATTCTTCAGATAATTTGACTTCTCAAAGATTTTTCTTACCCTGAAAGATAGGAACTTGTAAACATCACGACTACAGAATTTGTGATTTCCCTTGCTGCGATCAACCGGATCACCGACGAAGCTGAACTCATGCTGCACCATCACAGGATCGACAATATTACCTTGATCAAGGAAGAGATAAAAGAACCTGCAGCCATCGGTAGGTACCTTGTACGCGTCCATTGGGGTGCCACTGGAGAACCCACCGGTAACCTCCAACTCTGAAATGGCGAGATTCTAAGCACCTGCCATTGGGGATGTCCATGACGAGAGAGGAATACCCACTGACCACTAGCAGGTGGTACCCGCTGTAGGTGACAGCAGTAGTGGCTGAATCAGGTTGCTGTGGCCCTGACCTCTCCGACGACAGATACGCCGGCAAATGACATGGTAGCCATGGTTCCTTTCAGTACTCAAAGATACGAGATGGTGTTGCTCGGATGCGCTGGCACTTGCTTGGTAAAAGAGGCTAGGAAACACTTGGAGGAGCACTACCATGGCCCTGTATATGTAGTGCTACTAGACTAGTAGTAGTTGATGCCTGTATAGTATGCACACTTTTTGATGGGAATATATAGAATTAAAAACTCGTCTTCAATCCTCATCTCTGCGATAACTGTTTGGAGACTCTTCGAGACTGGTGAATTCATACCCATCTCCCGATCTCTGTCTCTTCGACTTCCGAAGTTGTGTGCAGGAGTAACTGCTTGGACTCTTCGAGAGACGTGAATTCATGGCCGCAGAGATTTTTCTCTCCCTAGCCCTTGGGACCGTCCGTCTTCCCTGTACCACCAAGCGTCCTTCACTCCTCGTCTGCCTGTTCGTCTGAGGTTATCGGCTAAAATCAGTGTTTTTGAACCTCGTTTTTATTAGCAAATATGTAGTGTTGCAACGGAAGAGTTATCAAACATCCATGAGAAACTTATCTATTTGTGTTTTATCTTTTCTGCAAATTCGAAAGCTATAGTTTATTTAAGGGCACTTACAATGTAGATTCTAGAGTCTAAGTCTATTTATTACCCTTCTATTTATAGCTTTTTGTTGATGTGGCAGTATATTTATCGAATGGAAAGGGTGAAAAACTGAGACTCTAAGTCTTGTTTAGACTCTAATTTTTATTATATTCGAGGTATAGACTCTATGGCAGAGTCTGCACTGTGAGTGCTCTAAAAGGCTATAGCATCCATAATGTATAACCTAATGTTTGCAATAATATCACAATGCCTTATTAAGTATGTATCATTTTCTCGAAAATGTATGTATCGAAATTAAAATACAATCTTGATGTTTTTCTCCTACCGTTCAACACAAACATATTTACTTATAAATATGTCATAACTCTAATTTCATACTACCCTACCCATGCAGCTAGATGTCAAGTTTCTTGGGATGTCTTCGTGGATCTATACAATTTTGTAATTCTATTTTTTTTTTACTATATATAGTCGGCAACAGTGGCGGGCCCGGCCCAACAAAGTATTAGTACTATGCAGCCCAATAGAATTTTGGCCCAGATTGAGGTGCCGTGCATTCAGCCATTCATCGATTCACGGTACCCACGACCTTTCAGCCGTTCAGCCCGAGCTCGCGACTCCGCGTGCGACCGCCGACTGGAGACTGCCGCCCTCGGCTGATTCCCCGCCGAGGCGCGGCCCCTTCCCGCCCGCCCGCCGGTAGTCGCTCGCCCGCCCGCCGCACTCCTGTCGGCCGCGGATCCCGTCCCACCGCCCCTCGTGGTGCCGGTCACGCCATCGCGACCTCGCCGAGCAGCACGCCGGCACCCTCGCAACGCCCGCCGGCCCTGCGGGGCCGTGGCCGCGCACCGCCAGTCCGCCGGCGCCGGGAGTGCCAAGCAGCTGCCCGGGTCGGCTGGTGGCCACCCAGTCTGCCGTGCGTCGTGTGCTGCCCTGCCCTGGCTCTGTTCCTTGGTGAGTGCTTGTGCTTCTAAAACTGAACATGTTGGTCTTTATTTCTCTAATTAGAAACTGAAAATATAAAACAATAACATGTTGGGCTTCATCCGTTTTTTAGCGTCCAAGAAGATCGTTATTACATAGGGGTTGCAGGGCACTACTGATATCTCAATTCTAACATTACTGATCTCTTACATAGGGGTTGCAGGGCATGTCTGATAGATTGATATTACTTAAGAATGTTTATATATCCCTCTTAATTAGGTGTGCACAAAACTGAAGCTATTAAACAATAACATTTGGGCTTCATCCGTTTTTTAGCGTCCAAGAAGATCGTTATTACATAGGGGTTGCAGGGCACTACTGATATCTCAGTTCTAACATTACTGATCTCTTACATAGGGGTTGCAGGGCATGTCTGATAGATTGATATTACTTAAGAATGTTTATATATCCCTCTTAATTAGGTGTGCACAACCTATGCATTCTCATAATACAAAAATGAATTTGAGATGGAGACTTTTCTAATCAATTCACCCACTGAACCATTCATCCATTAATTGTGAAAAATTTGGGATCAAATGGAGATTTGACTAAATTCACTAAAATGGGCTTAGAGATTGTGGAATTATAGTCATATGTACTCAACTTTTTTTTAGACTTTACTGTATTGCATATAAAAATTTTGACCAGGACTACCCTGGTTTCAAATCCTGGGTCCGCCACGGGTCGGCAAGGAGTTAACTGCCGATGTGTGTTAAAGACTGGTCTGTCCGCTGATGATTAGATAGGAGATCTGATTTTCCACATGGTAGTCCTTGTCGTGTATTTCACCGGTACACGCCTAAAGTTTAGTTAAGATCCGTCTAGACTAAAGTGGTTAGCAACTTGCTCTAGATTTTAGTTTACGGTTTCATTAGTTTGGATCATTGGCAATATCATGTTGTAAATAAGATAATATTAGTTCTAATTTGAAACCGCAGCAATAATTTAAAGCACCAATAATTTAGTGGTGAAAAGATCTATTTATTTTAAAAAAAGGTTAAGTGTTCAAGTATCATGATAATTTATTTATTATTAGTTTTTTAGAAAACAAAAGAAAACAAAAGATAAATAGAAAAAGATAAAAAAAAGGAAGGAACCCTTACTTTATTTTATTAGGATTATTACGTTGTGTATGCAGAATCAAAGAGACGATTCATATCTATGCAAGTTATTTCAAGAACTTATGTCAAAGTCGTCATGCTCGGATTATTATTATATAAATCTAGACAAAAGAAACTCTTCGTTATTATTTAGTATCAAGGTTATGTCCTAAAGTCAAATGGTGGTAATTTTGACCAAGTTTAAAGGATATAAGGAATTAGTAAATATGATATACTCCATCCGTACCCATAGAGAAATTTGTTTTGGACAAGGTTTTGGTCAAACATTGGAAATATAAATCATGAATAAATTTAAATTTGTTGAGTTTGAAATTTAAAATAGTATATAAATAGATTTGCCTTGAAATATACTTTCATACAAATATGCATATATCACTTTTTGATAAATATTTTAACAGATATATGAAGTCAAAATCATGTTTTAGAGACCATGTCATTGTTTGAAACGACTTTCTTTGTACGTTCGCAAGGTCACATTACAGGAGCACAACAAGGTGGAGAATGAGCAATATAAGGCAGACAATAAGGAGTGAAATTTGATGTGGGAGCAAAAACAAAATGACATATGTGAAAGCATATACTATGGTAGCAATGAGGGTTCAACTTGCAACTCAACTGATAGTGGCATTGAACAATAGCTTCAGTGGATCAAGTGCAGCAATGAGTGGAGGAAGTGAGGCTAGCTAGTGGCGGTCCAACGGAGGAGTTTTGATTGAAACATTGCTATGTTTCATTATGTAGACTTAATGATGTAATCAACTTTGTGATTTGAACTATGTCTTTTAAATCATGAGTTGGCGGTGCTTTTGAATTTGAAGATTTGAAGATTTGTCATTGTACAAAGTTATGCCAAAATAATAATAAACTCTCAAATAAAATTAAGGATTCTGATCTGTGAGCTACCGCTGAGTGCTCTCACCCCCTGAGAGCAAGGCTAATAATATAGCCGACTTGCTGGCTGTAAGGTTCTTTGTAGCCTTTTTTCAGCCCAATCGTATAATAGTCAGTCTTTCACAGCTAAGCATGACCCACTTATTTCTCTCACAGAGTTTTTTTTTTTGGTTCCTGTCCCCAAGCCAGTTGTAAGAGCAACTCTAAGAGAAGGCTAATACTACTCCCAAAACAAATATTGGCGTTGTTTCTAGTAAAGCAGCAGTGCAACAGTTCCCCAACCCTTCCCCCAAAATTTAGTCGACGTGAAAAAAAGGCCCGGCGCCCTGTATTTCTACAAATGCTCCGCGCTCCCCAATCTTTCTCCCGCGCTCGTCCTCCCCTGCTCGCTGCTGGTTTTCTGAGTGTTTGGTGCGCTTTTGAGCTCCGCCCGCCATTGAAGTGGTCTCCCAACTTCTTCCATCCAGGCACCTGAAGGTTGAAGATGGGGCCAGGCAAGGGGGTCGGATCCCTCTAGGGGCGTGCGGCGTATGGCAGCGCCCCAACGCGTCAGGCCAGGTACCGCAGCGCCTAGATGCGGCCGCCCCCATCAGTGGTACAACCTCTGATGTCCCGCCTGTCTATCGCGTTGAAGCACTCGATGCCCATGAATAGAACCACGACGTTTTGGCTCTTCATCAGACTCATCCTCACTAATTACCGCATGAACGACATCAAAAAAAAATCATCATCATCATCATCATCACCTGACGACGATGAATCATGTGACATCTGGTCCATGAGAAAGCTATGTTCATCCATGGCAGTGTGAACTAAAACCAGACGATATTAGGAAAGCTATGTGGTGTCGTAACAAGTCGACAAGAGGAGCTGCGCTAGCAGCAGGCAAGGCCACGGTATGAGCACAAGGCAGTCGATGACGATGAGTAAGGCTGATGGCAGCGCTACCTTTATCTGGAGATCAGCCTGTCCACGTACGTGTACTACGATGAAGGAGATATATCCTACTAGCAGCCTGCGTACTACCAGGAGCCAGGAACCATCGAGTGGACGGAAAAGGTCAAGAGACCAAGAGCTAGGGATCATGAATGGCCGGCCGGATGGAACAAGTCACGTCGATAGAAAATTCAGGATCCAATTAATTTTGTTTATCGTCCATCCTCATCCAACTAATTGATGATGTGGCAAGTACAAAATATTTTTGGGGGCAAAATATTGGGGAGCTGCCGTGGAGAAAAATACTTTTTGGGAAACAACTATTTAAGAGAGCCCCTAACATAGAATTTTGGGGGTTACATTTTTGGGAACTCTTAGAGTTGCTCTAAGCTTACAACCCACTTTTTGTCTCTCTCCTCCCTTATCTCCTCCACGTCTGCATGGATGCCGGGGGGGGGGGGGGGGGGAGGGGGGGGGAGGCTACAAAGGTTTGGATTAAGAGGTCTCTTGGAATAAGTTATGGGTTGATTATGGCAGATTGGACCGCCAGGAGGGGGTACTCAAATTCATTACTCTAACTTCAAACAAGTTATTAGCTATGACTTTCAAAAGTGGCAGTTAATTGATTAAGCTGTAATAAAAAAAATTGTCTCAAAGATTTATTTTTTTTTTTATCTTTCCTTCAAGCTGCTATTGTAAAAGAAATATTTCACTAAGGGTGTGTTTATTCTCGTAGAAAAGCTTTACATCTGGATCTCGTAGGAAACATTTAGTGATGAACTAAAATCATTTTAAGAAACCATTTGGTTGTGAGTCTGGATTTTGATTCCCACAAAAATGTTTGTATATAAAAAGTTATATAAAAATACATCAGAAAGATTGCAAGCATTTTGAGGATAAAGAATAACATAAATATAATCTATTTTAGCTTTTGCATTTAAAAAATAAGACTAGAAAAGTCAGTAGTGTACAACGGGACTAGAAACAGAATCTTTCAATACCAATCTGGGACTGTTCTGAGTGTACAGTGTAAATAGGAGAATCGTTCCAGAAATATTGTTGCACATATACTCACTCTATCAAAAAAAAAAAGTGTCATTTTTTACTTTTAGATGTCGTGTTTGACTGTTCGTTTTATTCAAAATTTTTATGCAAACTATAAAATAAATAAATCACTATTTAAGTATCTGTAGTGATAAAATAAGTCACAATAAAATAAATAATATTTATATAAAAATCGTAAATAAGATGGATTATCAAATAAGATGTCTGAAATTTTAAAACTACAGTCTTTTTAAGACGAAGGGAGCATGTGTCTGTTAGGGATTCTCACGATGCAGTGTAGAATCAAAATAGTTGCGGCATACCAAAGGGACCCTAATTTCTGAGACACATGCATTTACTACCTCAAGCGTGTTTGAGACCGCTTATATAAGAATGTTTATGATGTAATCAAGATTTTGTAATGAGTTGCGATTGAAAAAAAATCTCCAATACAAAAAGTGGAAGATGTGTTAGGCAATCCTGATTACTTAAAAAAAATCTCCAATACAAAAAGTCTGCATCAATAGGCAATCCTCTATCTCATGATGATGACAGTCTTCGATATAATCTTGAAATCATTCCCATGCTTCAGTGAATGATTCATCATGTTGCTGTTGAAAGCTTGAAATTTTTCCACACAGAGCATTTGTCTTGCCTGTAGAAAAAAACTTTGCCAGGAAAGTAGTTGAGCATCGGTCCCATGTAGTGTTCTTCTCTTTGTTAGCGTAGAACCACTGCTTAGCTTTCTCCAAAAGTGAAAATGAGAATAGACGGAGTAAAATAGCATCTCTTGGTACTCCTCTAATTGTGAAGGTGCTGCATATCTTTAAAAAGTGTTGTAAGTGTGCACTTGCATCTTCATGAGCTTTTCCACAAAACTGGCTGGCTTGAACCATGGTGATAAGAGCAGGCTTGAGCTTGAATCCATTCTCCCCATTATTGACTGCTGGGCCAGTCCGGATGTTTTCTGTTGTTGGGGCAGAGAACTCGCGCAGTGTCTTTTCAGCCATGTCTTCAAACACAGAAGCTAAATCTTCTCCTAAGCGTTCTTCTTCCACTCTTAGAGCTGGCTCCTCTGATGGACTAGCTTGAGGAGCGAAGGGTGTTCTTGATGGTAACTTGAAATTGTCCCTCGCCTCTACAAACTTCCAATGGAATCTGTCTTTTTGTATCTGACAGTGCGATCTGTGCTACCTTTGAAACCAAGTCATTCCAAGAATCCAGGTTATCGCTAACCAAGCCTCTTCTAAATGATCCATTTAGTGGTACGGTCCTAAGGACATTAGCTACCGTATCATCCTTTCGTCTCACTAACCTGTAAAAATTAGGATAAACTTCTCCGAATGCTTTATCGCCTACCCACACGTTTTTCGAAAACCTAATTTCTTTCCCATTATGCACTTTGAAAATACCCCTGCCAAAAATCATTCTTCACCTTCATTAGGCTATCCCAAAAGTGAGAGTCCCCTGGCTTGTGTTCCACTTGTGATAGAGTTTTATTAGCCAGGTATTTCTTTCTAAGAATGCTCTGCCATAGCCCATCCTCATTGAGCAACTTAAACAACCACTTACTTAGTAAGCATTTGTTTTGAATATGAAGATTTAGTATACCTAGTCCACCAAAGTCTTTTGGTGAGCATAGGATACTCCACCTTGCAAATCTGTATTTCCTTTTATGTTCATCACACTGCCAGAAAAAATGCGATCGATAATAATCAAGTTTTTTTAAGACTCCTCCAGGGATCTAAAAAAAAGAGAGCATAAACAAAGCCAGATTGGAAAAGGACAGAATTCACAAGAACGAGTCTTCCTCCATAAGAAAGAAGTTTGCCCTTCCAACTGCTAAGTTTCTTCTGGAATTTCTCTTCTATGCCTGCCAAATCCTTGTTTGACAGTTTTCTATGGTGCATGGGTATGCCCAGATATCTAAAAGGTATTTTACCCACCTTACAACCAAACAAGTTCACAGTCCCTGGCTGCACCATAGCAAAAGAGCTCACTTTTGTGAAAATTAATCTTAAGCCTCGACAATTGTTCAAAAGTACTAAGTACTAATTTGAGCTCTTTTGCATGCAAAATGTTATGATCCATGAACAGAATGGTGTCGTCCACATATTGCAGAATTGACAAGCCATCTTCTACCAGGTGAGGAACAACACCCTGAAATTTTCCATTAGCTTTAGCTCTGGAAATCAATGTTGCCAACATGTCGGCCATAAGGTTAAAAAGGATGAGGGATAAGGGATCACCCTGTCTAAGGCCTCTCTTGGTTTGGAAGAAGTGTCCGACATCATCATTTATTTTTACCCCAACACTTCTCCCTTACCACCTGATTAATCCAGTTGCACCACTTTGGTGACAAGCCTTTCATTCTCAAGGTTTGTTGCAAAAAGGACCATTTAACCTTATCATAGGCTTTTTCAAAGTCTAGCTTCAAAATTACCCCATCTAGTTTTTTTCGGTGTAACTCATGAATAGTTTCATATAAAATTACCACCCCTTCCAAAATATTCCCCCCTTTCATAAATGCCGGCTGGGAAGGTCGAATTACCCGTTGAGCCACTAGAGCTATTCGGTTCGTCAAAACCTTGGTAAAGATTTTAAAGCTGACATTTAACATACAAATAGGACGGAGTTGTTGGATCTGTGTCGCTTCTTTTTGCTTTGGTATTAGGGCAATTATACCAAAATTGAGGCTAAACAGCGGGAGGTTACCTTCGTGAAACTCAGTAAAGAGAGCCATAAGATCCCCTTTTATCAACTCCCAAAACACTTGGTGAAATTCTGCCAGAAACCCATCTGGTCCCAGGGCTTTATTATGTTCCATTTGAAAAATCGCCTCTTTAATCTCTCGTTCTGAGAACTCCAAATTTAATATGTCATTCTCCAGTTGAGATACTTGAATGATATCACTGGTGTAGGACTCAATCATAGAGACATTATTACTAACCGGCTCCCCAAAGAGTCCTTTGTAATATTTTGTAATGAATCTCTTAAGATTTTCCACGCCTACTATGGTTCCTTCATCTTGATCTAGACGGAAATCCTCGTCCTTCTACGCTTCCCATTAGCCACTAGATGGAAGTACTTGGTGTTACAGTCACCCTCCAACAGCTTCTTAGTCTTGACCCTCTGATACCATTTAACCTCCTCCTCTCGTAAGAGTAGTAGTTCTTAAGATCGACTTCCGCATTAGAAAGTGGTTGCGATTCCGCCTTTAAATCTAGATCATTAGCCTTTCTAATCAAATCGGCTTTTTCCTTTTTATAAGTACCACTAACATTTTTAGCCCAACCTCTAAGAAATTTTCTAAGCCTTTGGATTTTGTTTTGCCACTTTTGTAACGGGGATTTGCCTCTTGATTCTTTTTTCCATACTCTAGCCACCAACTCATAAAAATCCTCCCTTCACAGCCAGCCAAGCTCAAACTTGAAACCTAATTATTTATTACCATGTGTACCACTCCCGGTATCCAAAAGCAACGGGGTACGATCCGAAATTTCCCTCGTCAACGCTTGTACGAGAGGAAATTTAGATTTCCACTCTATGCTAACTAAAATTCGGTCGAGCCTTTCAAAAGTTGGTGTCTCTCTAGAATTGGCCCAAGTAAATTTTCTATTTGAAAGATCTAGTTCCCTTATATCTAAGCTATATATGATAGGATTAAAGAGGAAGGGCCATCTATCATTATACCTATCATTATTTTTTTTTCTGTGAGTTTCTAATGATATTAAAATCATCACCCACCAGAATAGGATCCGCCTCCTTAGCGCATGACTGGACCAACTCAGTAAGAAATGATTCCTTATATTCTGGTTGGGCAGCTCCATAAACTGCTACAAGTGTCCAGAGGAATCCATCTGCCTTATTCTGCACTCTAAATTTGACATAAAAGTCCCCTTCATCAATACTCCCGATGTCAAAAATCTCCAGGTTTATCCCCAACAGGATACCTCCAGATCTTCCGTGCGGTTTGGACCAATGCCAAATAAAATTTTGTCCACCATAAATATTTGGTAGGACAGATTTTGAGAATTCATTCTTCCCCGTTTCAAGAATAGCAATAAAGTCTAGCTTTTGCTCTCTTGATAGATCAGACAAGAACCTGTATTTAGCCAAGTCACTAAGACCTCTGCTATTCCAGAAAATTCCTCTCATTGCGTAACTATTTTATGTTTACTAGACTAAGAGCGAGCCTTTTTTTTTAAGATAGTTCTGTAATCACAACTTAGGTGGTCACTGCCCTCATCAAAAACTTCATCTAGTAATTCACCACATAAGTAGCTCAGTGTATCGTTTCCGACATCTTCATCCTCTACCTCACTAAAGGTTTCAGGATCAAGGGAACCCGCCACCTATTGGGGGGGGGGGGGGGGCAAACAACATTCTTTCCCTTTCAATCTCTTCTAACAACAAAATAGAATTTGTCACTTCCTGTGAACCAACACCCAAGGACACTCCCAAGCTAGAAATGCTAGAAGACACGTCATTAACTAGTACTGGAAAAGGAAGCGTGGCATTGGTAATACCTTCGTTGAAGTACAGGTTTTTCCATGCCGCCCTTCGTTTTGCCTTCTTCATCGAGTCTTCATCGCTATGCTTGGCCAGCCGAGGACTCGCTCGCTTTGGCGTTGTACGCACCTCTTCGATGGCCGCGGCTGCCTGCAGCAATGCAGCAGCCTTCCCCACGTTCTGCAGGCTGCAGATCACCAGAGGGCATCGTGTTCTGCAGCTCCTGCAGAAGGGGCGCCCCCTGTGAACCCTCCTTCAGCTCCACTGCCGCCGCCAACACCATCTGCCACTGTGCAGCCCCTCCTGCACAACTCCCTGCCCAGCCACTTCTTCTAACAGCACGTCACCATCCAGGTCCAGCAGGTCATATTCCTCATCCGAGTTGGCGCCCAAACCACGCTCCAAATTTTCGGACAGAACCACATCAGCACACTCCAAAAGCACCTCATTCACGGCAACATCCATAATATTGCTAGCCATGATATTGAGAGTCTGCTCTGTCACTGGATGATTCCTAGTCGAACCCTCCCTCTTGTTGTTTTCCTTGGGAGGCTCATCATCCTCCTGCATGGGCTGCTCCTCACTAGTTCCTTTCCCGCATTCTTCTTCGCCCCACCCTTGTCACCACCACCCTTGTCCTCCTTTCCGAAATCCAACTCAACCTCATCACCATTTTCATCGAATCCCACCTTCTCCGTCTCTATCTCGAGCTCAAAGTAATGATCCCCGATGACCACATCCATTTCGTCGGGAATCAAAGCGGGGTCAAGTACAACAACCAAAATACGCCCGAGATCATTCTTCCACGTAGCAACCATGTCTACATACCATCTGAGTGGATCCAAACAGGGTGCCAATGTCCCACAAGACATGGTACTCCCGCAAATTCTCATGGATCCCAGTGACACTGAAGCCACACCTTCGAAAGGAGGAAGTCTTCCTCCCTCACATGCCACTACTGAAAAAGAAGACGGACACCTGTCGCCACGCCGTTCATCTTGACATCAGCTCCCCCATAGGCTATGGACCTCTGTAGCTGAGACTTGGAAGGAAATTGCACCACAAACGAGCCATCATCCCGCATCATCCCGCTTCACTGGTGACCACTTCCACTTTCCCGGGACCAACCTTTGAAGTTGAGCAATTAACTGTTCACATGAAAGGGACCCCCCTCCACAGTTACCGGTGCCTTTTTGGAGTCCTTCTTCCTTGGTAGAGGGGCATGAGTAGGGATGAAAATAGTATTGATATTTATTCGACCGTCCGTTCGACCGAATCCTTTTAGAGGTGTTCAGATCTGTCCGTATCCGAGTCTGGATATTCAACATCCGAGACCGTATCCGTATCCAAATACTCAAATCGTATATTTATGATGTCGACATCTAATCGTATCTTATCCGGCATGGCAGACACTATCTGTATTCAAATCCGAATCCAACCAGAAATATGAAAACAAATGTGATATCCATTCGTATCCGATTCGTTTTCATCCCTAGGCATGAGGGATATGGAAGAACCCCAACCCGGCCACCGAGTATCCAACCGCATGAGCCACTGGCTTCGGAAGCTTCAGCAAAGGGCAGCGGTGATTAACATGGTCACGACCATCACAAATGTAGCAGTAAACCTCTGTTGTGCAGTCTGCTGCAACGTGTCCCTTCTGAGAGCACCTACTGCAGATCACGGCTCTGTTGCCCCTGCCACCATCCACCACGCCACCACTACCGTCAGCCATCACCACATCCCCAGCGTCGACCAGCTACGACACCTTCCCCTGCACTGACCGATCCTCCTTTCTGGGGCTCGAGCACACGCTGGTCCAAAGACAGAGGTGCCGAGGCCCCAGGAACTGAAGCCATGGAAGCAGCACCGTGTCCGCCCCAACCCCGAGAGCCGGCCAGGGCACCACGCCATGTCAAAGAGTTCCGGCCTCCTCCAGGCCGGAAGCGGCGCCGCTGCCTGCCAAAGTAACGTCCCTGTGGAGGACCATACCCTCCATAGCCAGGGTCGAAGCAGTGGGTTGCCTAGGAACTCAGCAGCCCAGCGCCAATCTTCCTCGTCGGCACCTGCAGCACGTCCTTGCACCGGCCTCGTTCCGCCACCAGGGCCGGTCGTCCCCGGTTGAGAGATGCCAGGGCCACAACCTCTTCCACAGCGATCACTCCCCGCACCCCCACCCCTCGACTGCGCCGTCGCCGTCGCCGTCCGAGAGAGAGTGGAGACGGGAGGGCCAGCAGGGTGAGCGAACGCAGGAAGGAGTCGAGCAAACCCGCTTCTACGACCTGCACGAGAAAAGAGGAATTCCAAACCACTCGAAACTGCCGAAAGGGCCATAACTCTTGAGCGGCCTATTAGGAACCCACGCCCAGCCACCACCGATTCGCCTCCCTCAGTGGGGGCCACAATCCGGCTTTTTATGGGTTCAAAATTTGAAACCGACGCGTGCTCCTTGGCCGCTGTCGCTAGGACTGGGAACGATGCCGGAACAGCAGACAACTCCGACACGGTCCTAGGCTTCTTCTCACGTGGTCCGTGAGCCGGCGAGACCCGAGCAAGCGCATCACGCAGCGTCATCCTCGGGGAGACCCGACGTCGAGGCAATGGGCCTCGCCACGACTTGCCGGCGCTGGTCTCCAGTTGCCTAGCAACATCAGTCACCATGCGGCTGGCCAGCCGATCTTTCTTCTTACCTGCATTACGAGAATAAGATCGTACCTTCGGAGTTGGGATCTTGGCCGTCTCGAATTGAGCTTCCGCCATGAGAACGTCATCGATGGTGTAACCTGCCGATAATGCCCCATGGAGGAAAACTCGGGTATACAAGCCCCTCCCCAACTTCTCCTGCCTCGTCCTCGTCCGAGCTAGACTCATCCTCGAGCGCCCAGAAACGCGATCAAGCGCATCCAGCAGCGAAGTTTAACTTCGGAGCTCCTGGACCTATCTTCGTCGGCGCCGAGTGTCTTGCTGACCACCTCCCAACATCGCCGGATTCCGAGCCCGTCGTAGACAGGACTCATGGGGAGCTCGCCATCCAGGATCCGTCGCGTCCCTTGGCCCACCTTGGCACAATCAGCGCTGGCGGCCTGCCCAGGGACACAGTCGCACGGGTCGCTCATAGGCGGCTCCACCTTCCGCCTGGAAGCCCCGTCAGAACACATAGACATGAAAGTATTACCGAAACAATCAATTCATGTTTTTATACTCTAGTCCATAGTCTTATCTTGCACTATTCAACAAGGTATTCAAAGAATACAAAACTTATAACAGACAACTGGAATAAAAAAATTGATGGTGATGCATAGCACGTGAAATGGCTCTGCACATGAACGCATGTTAGCAGGCATAATATATTACACACATGTAGTTAGATCAGATCTGAATACAAATAGCCAATTAGCTTAAGCTAGGGTGGTTTGGGTGTTTGCTTTTGCATAGCTGGGATTGGCACACCTGCTGGTGCTCCTCGCAGGACGAGAGGGAGATGCAAGTGTGCAGGATTTGGCAGCACAACACGACCGACGAAGACACGAGCCGGATCAAGGGGAGGGACGCGCGGGCACCCTGTCGGCTTCCGCTGCCGCGCTGTGAACACTCCGGCGACCTTGTGGATGGGCACCGATGACGGCTGATCTAGCCTGAAGGAGGAAGGCGTGTGCGAGCGGCAGCAGGGTTGAGGTCGCGAGGAGGAGGCAGTGTGATTGGAGGGAGCGGGATTGCACGAGGATGGAGCGTGATTTGTGCAGCAGTGGCAGAGCGACGCAGCGTCGCATCTGTCGCACGGGAGGCAGGCAAACCGAAAAACAAAATCAAATGTCATACCAAAACGTTTCTACTCTTTAGTCTTTTTAGTTGTGGGAGATAGTATTTAACGAACCAATCTTCCTCTCAATCATTGGTATGGACGATGATGATATGTAACCTACTTAATCTGTCCTAATTTATAAGTCGTTTAGCTTTTTTAATCATAAGTTTGACTTTTTATGCAGAAAATTTGCAATGGAGGGAGTACCGAATAACAGCACCGGTGTTTGACGAAGACTCACAACAGGCTGTCCTCACTTATCATGCATACCGAATTAAACTAGCTAGGAAGATGCCAAGATGCACTGCTATACAAATATATGTGTAGCAACTAGCAAAGAGACAGCGTAGAATTAGCTAGCTAGCGTGCTTAGTGTGCACAGCCCATTTCTTCACTGCACTGCACATAGCAATAAATTAATATTTAATTAACGAGCAATCATCCTCTCTCTATCATAGATGGTTGAACTTGACCTACAGAGCAGAGCTGACAAGGTAGATAAATAAACTAGCTAGGAATATGCATATGGCCAATAACTAAACTTGCTAGGAACATGCATCGTATGCCCAAAATGCATTGCTCTACATATAAACATGTGCACGCGGGGAGACTAAACCAAATGTGTAGCCAGCCATGAGCTCTCTTCTCCACACCACCAATGGCGTCAATAACACCCCTGCTGGCACAGGCAGGAAGCAGCAGCACTACTGCAGCAGTAGATGCTTGGTGGTGTCCCTTTTCCTGGTCCTGGTAGCTCTTGTAGGTTCGGCCTTGTATCTCGGCTTCCCAGATCAACGGAACCTTCTTCTTCCATTCTTCCCCCAGCCGCCGCCGCTTCTGTCTCGCAGCAGACAGCAGCGAGGCGATGAGGGCGGCGGCTGTGACATTTTCAAGGGCGAGTGGGTGCCGGACCCGGACGCGCCCTACTACACCAACGACACCTGCAAGGTGATCCACGAGCATTACGACTGCATGAGGTATGGCAAGCCGGACCTGGGCTTCATCAACTGGCGGTGGCGGCCTGACGGCTGCGACCTGCCCCGCTTCAACCCATGACGCTTCCTCCACATGATGAGGGGAAAGACCCTTGCCTTCGTCGGCGACTCCCTCGGCAGGAACCAAAAGGACTCGCTCATCTGCCTCCTCACCACGGTGAGCTAGCACTGTTCTTCATCTTCATCTCGATCGATCCATTTCTCGGTTGTCACTTGTCAGGACATCGATCGATTGATCATCGGATAATACATATTAACGCAGGCTGCGGAGCCCACGACGACGAAGTGGCTGAGCAGCAAGCACACCGTGTACTATTACGCCGACTACAACTTCACCGTGGCCCACTTCTGGGCGCCGTACCTTGTCCGGCACGAGCAGCTGGACGAGGACGGGCCAGCGCACACGGGCGTCTGGAACCTCTACCTGGACGAGCCGGACGACGTGTGGGCGGCGCACATCGCCGAGTTGGACTACGTCGTCGTCTCCGCGTCCACCTGGTTCTACCGCCCGTCCATGATGTACGAGGCCGGGCAGCTCGTCGGCTGCTACAACTGCCAGCTTCCCAACCTCACCGACCTCAATCTGCGCTACGCGCTGCGCATGGCCACGCGGGCCGCGCTGCGGGCGCTGTCGGCTGCCGACGGCAGCCGGTTCAGCGGCACGGCGGTGCTGCGCACCGTGGACCTGTCGCAGTACGAGGGCGGGGAGTGGAACAAGGACGGCAACTGCGTCCGGACGGCGCCGTACCGGCGTGGCCAGAAGACGGTAGAGGGCTTCGAGCGAGATTTCCGCACGCTGCAGGTGGAGGAGTTGGCGGCGGCGGACAGTGGTAGCAAGGTGAGGATGCTGCTCATGGACACGACGGATGCCATGATACTGCGCGCGGACGCGCACCCGAGCAAGTATCGGGGATGGACGCCGGAGAAGCACTTCACCCTGCACAACGACTGCGTGCACTGGTGTTTGCCTGGTGCCGTTGATACTTGGAACGACATGCTCCTCCATATGTTGAAATAAATGGTCATCAAACTCTAATTTGAATTATTAATGAGTTTTGCTATTTATATATCGACAGATTTCTTTGCTACTAAATCTGTCAAATTTCTAAACGTTTGATCGTGCTTTATGATTTGTGCCACAACTTTATTGGGTTGTATTTCAAAAATCCGACCTTTGTCACAATATAAAATTTTGTCGACAAATAACCACACGCTCTCATTATTAACTAATATTGTCAACTGAGAGTGCCTGTCAATCTTCAATCATTGTTTGAGAGGAAAACAATCGGGTATATGGGCTAGCTAGGGGTACCCGTACGAACCATATATCTAGTCCCATCCCGCTATCGGGTCAGATGCTAGGGCGAAGGAGAGGGCCGTGCGGAGCGACTGACGTGAACATCAAAGGCATACCATGGATAAAAAAATCGGCGTATTTGGAGGATAGTGTAGAAATCAATCTACAAAACATTCTAGGTAACAAACTAGGAAACTAATCTATTAGCTGATCGTCTTCATCATAACCCTACCCCTGTGCACAGAGCACGAGCCGCTTGTTGTAGCTCCGAGTGCTTGGTGACCTCGGCGTCGTGAGCGCCTTGGAGTGCAGCGATGGTCCCCGAAGCACTGGTCAGTTGCGTCAACAGGCCTGCAGAACCAAGGTGTTAGGAAGAGGTGGCGAGACACCAAAAGCAAAAGAGGTCGACGATTACCTTAGACTTCCGCATTGGCCCGCTCCACCTCCGCCCTCGCTCGCTCCGCCTCGCCGCGAAATTCCTCCGACGCCTTGACGGCCTGACACAGAGCAGACTGCGTCCGACTCAGGTCCTCGGCAAGGGTATTGGCGGTGGTGGTTTTCTCCTCGGCCAAGGCCTTTAGCCTATCCCACTCGTGGGTCACCAGCGCCAGCTCTTCCTCCAGCATCTTGTTCCTCTCTGCCAAGGGCCCACGCGCTCCTGAGCCTCAGCAAGCTCCTCCCACAGGATGGTCCGGTCAAGGCTGAGCTCCGCCACTTGTGTGTTGGCTCGGGCCAAATCCCCTTGTGTACGGGCAAGGGCCCGCCTTAAAAGTTCGACCTGCTCCCAAACGCCGACCTCATGACGAAGGAAGCGGGTCTTCTCTCAGGATTGGAGCATCAAACGCTAGCGCAAGCAGAAATGCAAGTTAATAACGAGAAGCGCGCATGGTATCAAAGTCCGAGAGATGCAACACATACCCGAACAATGGCCGGGAGCTCCACGGCGAGGACCTCGATGATTGAGTCTAGGCCCTTCAAGCCCTGAGGAGATTGTTGACGGTCGTTAAGTACTAAAATAACCATCAACTGTAGCATAATTTGACACAAAATGAATCACAAAGTATAGTTATAGGTTTTGATTCTAATGAGTTCCACGAGTTTTGGTGTTCTCATTTGTATTATAGGAATATGCAATTTTTCATCAATAAAGTATCTCAAATAAGTAATTAGGACTGCACCATTGCGAGGGCTCATCGAGACGATCGAAACGGACCTATCATTTGCTATATTCGGAGTTCGGAATCAAAATCTGCGGCGACATATACACCATTGAATTGCAGCAGGCGCATAAAGACAACACGGCAAAATTGGGCCCGAAAGGCCACAGTTGGGCGCCGGCCGGAGCCAGGGCGGGGCCGGCCAGCCCCACTTCTAGGGTTTTGGCCCTCGGCTTCTGGAGTCTTCCTCCACCTCCTTTGAGGAGTCATCTTGACCCCACGTTAAGTTGGTTTGATCCAACGGCGCGTATTCATCCCACCGGACTATAAATAAAGGGGCAGACCCCCCTGGAGGCATCCCTATTCCTGAGCTTCAATTCAATATCTCTAGTTAGGGTTAGATGTAGCAATTAGGATAGACTAGTTATTCTAGATCTAGTCTTGTTTAGAGAAGTAGAGAGATAGAGTAGAGGAGTAGAGATTCGGAGGAGTTTCGGCCTGTCGGCGCTTCTTCGTAGTTGTATTCTTCTGGATTCAGCTTCCTCGTCCGATGCTGCGTTCTGAGGTACTTTTGTATTCAACTTCTAATTCAAGTAAGCATTTGTTATTATTCGTTTTTAAGTTTGCAAATCATATTGAGTGCTTTGATCTTGGTCATTACTTGATTAAAGTAGTATTTCGTAGTGTAGGCGTGGTGTCTAGACTAGGTTTACTTGTGAATGTCCCCTGATTGGCCGGATAGTGGTAGTTCGCGTAGGTGACAGCTACGTTGATTCCTCTGTAGTCCATTTCCCGTTGATAGGATCGATAGGTGTATAAGTGTTTGGTAGGAGGAAACTCTGATTTCTACTCTTATATTTCACTGCTCAGTTAGAACGATATTATTCAAAGCTTACCGATTGTTGGAACTAGATAACCATTAGCTATTTCCTCTTTCTTGATATTATCTAGCCTAATTGTAGGGTTAAGTTCATCGGCTTGGTCATTATCAGCTACTGTTCCTTGTGGATTCGATATTTAAAACCTCCAGGTGAAGTGCTACATCGGTATTACATCTGTACATTTGCGGATAATCTGATAATAATAATATTTAGTATAGTGCAGTTAATTTATACCAACAAGTATTTCTGGCGCCGTTGCCGAGGAACGGTTTGCTGATTTTGACTTAGTTCAGCTTAATCTTGTATTATACTTTTATCTTGTTAACACCAGATTTTGAGCTGGGAGCCGATAGCCGATGCCAGAGGCCGATAGGCGATACCAGAGGAAGATAACCGATCTCGAAAACAAATTCCGTCCAGCGGAAGGAAGGAAAATAGCCGATTGCACGGTGAATCGGTTATCGGGCGAAGGTGACAGAAGGCATGCAACGTCGGTATTGGTGACGTCATCCAGAGTCCGCACTGCCAAGATGCGATCACGATCGGAGTCCGTTATGAAAGGGAAGTTGGGACTCCAAGTTACCTTAGATATATGATAGTTTGTTAGTTTTCTTATCTATTGATGAGTTGTAATTCGACTAGGACTCTATCTACGCTCAGGGTATAAATATAAGCCCTCAGCCATTGTAAAACAACAACATCAATACAACACAACTTTTGGCTCCGGCCAACAAACCCTAGAGTCAGTCGAGTCCGGCGAGTTACTTCATCCAGGCTGGGTGTCATCCGGTGGACGCAGGCTTGCTTGTAAGTATCGTCAACCCCCTGTTAAACTATGTCCTTTTAGCGTCATCCGGTGGACGTGGAAGCATGGCGGACCAGGGTCCTTGCTAAGCTCTGTTTCTTTGGCGTCATCCGGTGGACGCGGGAAGCATAGTGAGTCAAGGATGATTCACGCTGGTTTACCCGATCAATCTGTGTTAACCGTCATCCGGTGGACGAGATGCAGATTAGGACAGTTTTCACGCGCGGATTAGTTATCGATTCGTGTTTGTTTGCTTGATTAATCTATTAGTTAATGTCATCCGGTGGACAGGCTGTAGATTAGGACAGTTTGTATACATGGATTAGTTATCGGCTCTAGTTAAATTTGGCAGTTTAGCTGGGTTCATTAAGTTACCGATGTTGCTTATGTTTATTGTTTATTATTTAAAGCAATCATCAATTTGCCCGTCTTGATCCATATGCGTCGGCTTATATCTAATAGATCTATATGTTCAACGAATTATGTTTGTCATTGTTTTATATTGATAATATAGAATGCTTTGCACCAGCCGGTTGTATTTTGGATCTAAATTAGATACGGGTCGCACTCAAGTAATAAAATAAACATTGTCTAGATTCAAAGGTTAACGGATTTAAGTTGCAACTTCATCATGACTGCCTCGATCCGCTCGATCTCCACTGTTGCAAGATTGTGATTTAGATCTATTAGCCGGAGAGTTGAAACATTGTTTGCTTTATAGGTTTGTATGTTGCCCGTATACACTAAATCGGCTGAAATAGCCGATTTCATCTTGTTTTACATTGAGACATCTTATGATCATGTTAGTTTGCTGTGACTACATCTTTTATAGTATACTTCTGTTTAATGCAAGTATATGTCATTGAATTCATGTCTGAATCGGTTAACTTGAGTTATAATGCATATTTCGCTACAATCGGTTCATAACATGACGGAATCGGCTTTCTAGCCGATCTCCCATTACATCGGCTCTTCGAGCCATACAGTTGGAACTACCTGAACATACCAGTTAGTTTTGCCCTATGATTACTGATTACTATCTTTCTCCTTGTCAATTGCAGGTCAAATTGACTGGCACGCTTGGGTGTTACTGACACTTTCAGACCGGGTTCGAAGCTAGCTGGATCTGCGAGAGCTTTACTGCCTCAAGGGTCGTTTCCGGCTTCGCTGGTGTGTTGGGCTTAGGGAACCACTTTTTGCGCCAACACACTTTGTGGCACGCCTGGTGGGACGATTCACTGAAGACCATGGCAAAAGGAAAGGCTGCGGCGGATAGCCCCTCCAGGGATGACGGTGTCCTCAGGGTCAGGGTCGAAGATCTCAGTGAGGAGGACGCGGCAGTGCTGAACAAAATTGTTGAAGAATTCGCTGATGCCTGCCTGCTTTCATTCAGCAAGCAGCGTGATGGCTCTATAGTGAAGAAGAATGCATTCCCGAGATGGATCATGGACGGCCATTCTGATAAATCTGAAGAGGAGTGCAAGGCCGACCTCAAGCAGATGCTGGAAGAAGCGACCTGGGAGGCCGCCTATTCAGCAGTCGGCCATCACCATAAATCCTTCCTGCAGACATTCTATAACATCATGAAGACTGTTCTCAAACGGCAGGATTGGGAGTCTCTGGGTCCGGTTTACTTCAACATACCCGCAGAGGATGCAGATCCAAAAGCAGTGGCAAGGACCTCCAATTCCTCACCGCAACAGCCGAGCCAGCCGAAAACGCCAGGGCAGGGTGCCACTGCGGCCGGTTCGGCTCAAAAAATAGCATCTTCTCCCAGATTATACAAAGATCATACTCCGGAGGAGCTCGCCGCTTTCATGCAGGCCACTGGACAGTCGGTGAACTCGATGAACTCATCAGCAGTGAACCTGACAGCTGGAAATACGTCGGCGGCAGACGTGGCCAACCCAACTCCTGGATACCATGAGGGGATCACATATCAAGACCTTCAGGCAGCGCCGCATCCGGGGTACACCCAGACACCCAACAATCAGCTGCTGGAGCAGATGAGTGCCATGCTCCGTGATACGTTCGGATTACAGCCGAAGACCGGGACCGGAATCAAGTACAGGCGTCCTTACCCCGAGTGGTACGACCGAGTGACATTGCCGCCCAGGTATCGCTTACCCGACTTCTCCAAGTTCAGTGAGCAGGACGATATCACCACCATGGAACACATCAGCCGTTACCTGACCCAGCTCGGCGAAGCTTCGTATGAGGTAGCTCACAGGGTCCGGCTCTTTCCGCTATCACTGACAGGGCCGGCGTTTAGCTGGTTTGCATCTATGGAGCCTGGCTTGATTCAAGGCTGGGAAGATCTGGAGATTAAATTCCATAATTACTTCTTCTCTGGCACTGGGGAGAAAGACATCACAGATCTCACCAACATGCGCCAAAAGCCGAATGAATTTGGATCGGCTTTCATCAAGCGGTTCAGGGAGACCAGGAACATGTGTTACTCTTTGAACCTGAACGACAAGCAGCTCGCCAAGATAGTGGTCAGTGGGTTGCTCTCACACGTCCAAGATAAGCTTGTGGGCACCAACTTCAACAGCATCAGCGAAGTGATGCAGAGGGTGGCCGCATTAGAACAGCAGGCCCAGAGTTTCAAGAAGGAATCAAAATACAAGCAGGCCTATGTCTGCGATTCCGACTCAGAGGATGGAGAGAATGAAGAAGTGGCTGCTGTTGAGCTCAAATGGGGAACAAAGCCCATGGCCGTACCAAAGGGATGGAGTGCGGAAGATCAATACGAGTTTGACACGCGCAAGCTGGACAAGCTCTTCGACCTGTTAGTCAGTGCAGGCCACATCACCTTCCCAGCTGATTACGTCAAGCCATCTCCTGAAGATTTGCAGGGAAAACCGTTCTGCCAGTACCACGGCCTCACCTCACACTCTACAAACAACTGCCGCAATTTCAAAGCAGCAATCTAGAATGCTATTAGGCGCGGTTTGTTGAAATTTGAGGCTCCTCCCAAGGGGAAGATGAAGATCGACAAATTCCCATTCCCGAAAGGGCAGAACATGGTCCAGATCGTGAATCCTCTGACTAAAGTAAAGGTATTAACCTCCGAACGGGCCAAGAAGAACTCCTCAGTTGATGCCGATGCACAAATCACAGCTGAGGAGCTGGCGCTGATCAAAGGAAGGAGGGAGCAGAATCAGAGGCAGCCGGAGCAAGGAGAATCCTGTGGCACCAAGAGCAGGAGGCCCACGCACCAGCACCTTCTGAACAAGTGGCAGCGACAGAAAGAGAAAGATCATCAGAGGCGGCTGCAGCGCGAAGAAGAAGAGTACCGCAGGTGGCTCCGCGAAGAAGAAGAGGTGTGCTATCACGAAGAAATGGCCCGTCACCGGGGAGGTGAGGAGGATCATTGGCATTGCCCATTCTTCCGATACTGCTGGAATGAAGGCTTGAGACTGCCAACGCTGCGCAACTGCCCAGAATGCAGCGATCAATACCGAGAGTACAGGCAGTCCCAGGTCAACTGCCGGTCTGTGCATCAGAGGCTGGGGAGCCCCCACAGCCCACGGGATCGGCGTGAAAAAAGGGGCTCGCGCGATCGGCTTGATGAAGCGGTAGTTGAACACCGACAGCCGGTTTGGCAAGAGAATCAGTGGTGCCCAGGGGATCTAACTAGGAGCCAAAGGCACCAGGTGCAGCGGCTCAGAAACAGAGAGCTCCAAGCTGAGGGGCGTGCCAAACAGGTGTGGCGCGAGAAGCCTCCACAAAACAATGGAAAGCCTGTAGCCGATGCACAGATGGTGTTCGTGCTGCCTGCAGAGTTCAGAGCCAAGAAGTATGATACCGAGTCCGACTCAGACGATTCGGGATCAGAAGACGAAGTGGCCAAGTTAGTGCTCGCACAGCAAGCTACTTTTGATAAGCCAACCAAGAATCGACATTTGAAGGCCCTCTATCTCAAAGGTTATGTCGACGGCATGCCCATGACGAAGATGTTGGTGGACGGTGGTGCCACTGTCAATCTCATGCCCTACACTACATTCTGCAAGCTAGGCAAGGGTCCCGACGATCTAATAGAAACTGATCTGATGCTCAAGGATTTCGGGGGCAATTCTTCCAACACTCGGGGGCAATCAACGTCGAGCTAACAGTGGGGAAGAAGACACTGCTTACCACCTTTTTCGTGATCGACAGTAAAGGTGCCTACAGCTTACTACTCGGACGCGACTGGATTCATGCCAACTACTGCGTACCATCGACCATGCATCAATGCCTCATTCAGTGGCATGACGATGAGGTCGAAGTGGTCCCGGCCGATGACTCGGTCAGCGTGGCGACGGCAGATGCCACATACTGGGAAGCTGGGGATCATGACTGTTTCTCTGGCAAGGCTTGGAAGGAGGCTCCATCAAGGTCAGTGATGAGAGTCAACAGCCGATCAGGGCAATCGGCTCTGAGTCTTTTTATTAAATGGAGAATCCGATCGACGGCACAGAGGGTAAGTTGGGGCAAGGATTCACGTCGGCCGACAAGCTCGAAGAAGTGGATGTTGAACCCGGCGACAGACCAAAGCCGACGTTTATTGCCGCCAATTTAGACCCAGAGTTCAGGCAGGAGCTGATTCAACTGTTGAAGGAGTACAAAGATTGTTTCGCCTGGGAATATTTTGAGATGCCTGGATTGGACAAATCTATTGTTGAGCATAGGCTACCTATCAAGCCAGGGTTTCGGCCACACAAGCAGCCTCCACGTCGTTTTAGAGAGGATGCTCTACCCGACATTAAGGTCGAAATCACGAGGCTGTTAGAAGCCAAGTTCATTCGAGCTTGCCGATATGCCGAGTGGATATCGAACATCGTCCCCGTGTATAAGAAAAATGGTAAATTGCGAGTCTGTATTGACTTCAGGGATTTAAATAGAGCTACACCGATGGATGGCTACCCTATGCCAATAGCCGATATGTTGGTAGACTCGGCTGCTGGCCACCAAGTTATTAGCTTCATGGATGGCAATGCTGGTTATAATCAAATTTTTATGGCTGATGAAGACATCCCGAAGACCGCCTTCAGGTGCCCTGGTGCGGTTGGTTTGTTTGAATGGGTAGTCAAGACATTTGGTTTGAAGAATGCCGGTGCAATCTATCAGAGAGCTATGAATTATATATTTCACAAGTTGATCGGCAAAGTCGTTGAAATTTATATAGATGATGTGGGGGTGAAATCCAAGAGCAATAAAGATCACCTGGCCGATTTGAGGACCACTTTGGAGTGCACAAGGCGACATGGTCTGAAGATGAATCCTAACAAGTGTGCGTTTGGCGTGTCAGCTGGCGAATTTCTGGGATTCATGGTCCACCGCAAAGGGATAGAGATCGGCAGCAAGAGTAGGAAGGCGATCGATAAACTCGTACCTCCAACCAACAAGAAGGAATTGCAGTCTTTACTTGGTAAGGTTAACTTTATCAGAAGGTTCATTGCCAACTTATCAGAGAAGATGCTGCCGTTCTCACCATTGTTGAAGCTCAAGAATGATCAAGAGTTCAAATGGGTTGACGTGCAACAGAAGGCTTTTGACGAAATCAGAGAATACATGAAGACTCCCCCTGTCTTAGTACCGCCACGGACAGGGAAGCCTTTTAAGTTGTACGTGACGGCCGAAAGCCATACCATTGGATCGGCCCTTTTTCAAGAGTTTGAAGGGAAAGAGAGAGCAGTCTTCTACCTAAGCAGGCGGCTTCTTGACCCTGAGACAAGATACACACCGACCGAGAAGTTATGCTTGTGCCTATTCTACTCATGCACCAAGTTGAGGCACTACTTGCTTGCCTCAGAGTGTGTGGTGGTGTCCAAGGAGGATGTCATCAAACACATGCTTTCGATGCCTATTTTAAATGGTCGGATAGGCAAATGGATCCTGGCGCTTTCAGAGTTTGACTTGAGGTTCGAATCGGCTAAGGCGATCAAAGGTCAGGCGATAGCCGATTTCATTACACAGCATCACGGAGGATCGGTTAATGTAGCGGATATAGCGCCATGGACTATGTTTTTCGATAGTTCTTCGTGCAAGCAAGGTGGTGGCGCCGGAGCAGTGCTCATCTCACCGCGGGGTGTGCGTTTTGAGTATGCTTTCCTAGATAGGGCCGATTGTCACAAACAATCAGGCTGAATATGAAGCCGCATCGAAAGGTTTTCAGCTTCTGCATGAAGCAAAAGCCGATGCAGTTGAAGTATTTGGCGATTCACAACTAGTCATCAACCAATTGCTCGGCTTGTATGAATGTAAAGACGAGATACTCAGAGGCTACTATGATCAGTGCCAGGCTCTCATCAAGAAGTTCATGACGGTATCTCTCTGTCACATCCCCAGGGCCCAGAACCAGGAAACTAATCGGCTAGCGCAGAACGCGTCGGGTTATCAGCCGATGCAGGAGATTTGTAACAGCGAGCAATCAGCTGATGACTAGAGGGGCGAGATAGCAGGTTACCTTGCAAATCCTTCATAACAGGTCAGCAGAAAGCTAAGATACAAAGCCACCAAGTACGTGTTGTTGGATGGTCAGTTGTATTATAAGACTGTTGAAGGAGTGCTGCTCAAATGCCTGGGGGCAGAGAAATCAGTAAAGCTGATGAGCGAAATACATGATGGAGTCTGCGGTGCACATCAATCAGCTCACAAGATGAAGTGGATCATCAGGAGGACTGGTTACTATTGGCCTACGATGCTGGAAGATAGTTTCAAATATTATAAAGGGTGTCAAGAATGCCAAAAGTTTGGAAATATACAAAAGTCTCCAGCCTCTGCTATGAATCCTATAATTAAACCATGGCCGTTTAGGGGATGGGGTATTGATCTAATCGGCCAAATCTACCCACCATTGAGCAAGAGTCACAAATGGATCTTGGTGGCGACTGATTACTTCACCAAGTGGGTAGAAGCTATTCCTTTGAGGAACGCCACTTCAGCTGACGTGATCGAATTTGTGAAGGAGCATATTATTTACAGGTTCGGCATACCTCAGACGATCACAACCGATCAGGGGACAATGTTCACTTCAGAGGAGTTTATGACCTTTGCTGACGACATGGGCATCAAGATTTATAATTCATCGCCGTATTACGCCCAAGCCAATGGACAAGCAGAGGCCTCCAATAAAATTTTGATCAAGGTCATCAAGAAAAAGATTGAGCAGAACCCTAGAAAATGGTATTTGCATTTGAGCGAGGCACTGTGGGCATATCGCATGGCACAGCATGGGTCGATCAAGGCTTCACCTTATGAGCTAGTCTATGGACACGCTGCTGTCTTGCCATGGGAGATTCAGTCTGAGACACGGCGTGTCACGTTGCAAAACAAGCTTACAGCCGGTGAATACAAAGACATTATGATGGACAGTTTAGAAGATTTGCACTGTCATCGGCTTAGGGCTTTGGAATACATTGAAAAGAATAAGGTACGGGTGGCCAAGTATTACAACACAAAGGTAAGGAGCAAGAGCTTCACCGAATCAGAGTTAGTATGGAAAGTCATTCTACCTATTGGTACCAAAGATAGCCGATTCGGTAAATGATCGCCAAACTGGGACGGCCCGTATCGCGTGGTGGAATGCGCTCCGGGTAATGCTTATATCCTTGAAGACTTGGAAGGGCAGAGACTCGCCAGAGCCATCAACGGGAAGCATCTGAAGAAATACTACCCTAGCATCCCAGTTGGGAGATAATAGCCGATTCATGTGAATCTAGCTCTAATAGCCGATGCCGTGCAAGCGGGTCGCCTTCAGGACAAAAATGGCGACATCGTAGTAACGAGTCGCCCTTAGCACAAAAAAACAAAAGAGAAGAAAATAATAAAGGAAAATACATATATGTATCCGAACACATATGGAAATCAGATTGATGCTTTTGAAGGAAGTTTTATTTCTGATTGTGCTTACAGGAGTCCTGTTACATTCTAATCATGCGTGGCTTTATCTATAATGTCCTGGGCGTCGGTGACAGCCACGACCTCGTCGGCATGAGGGAAGAAGTTCGCCAGTTGGGCGCTGGCCTCCTCCATGTTCTGGCCCTCTGGGAACCCAGGCTCGACGGCTTCCAGAGCAATGCCGGAGCGGAGTCGCGCGGCTGTGAGAGCCCCAGTGGCGCCGTGATGAACGCCGGCCATGGCCACCTGGGAGACGCGGTGATGAACATCCAGGAGCCGTTCCGCCTGCGTGTTGCCATGCGCATTAATGGCATTGGCAGCGGCCTCGGCGGCCACACGTCAAGCTGCGCAGTCAGGACTACAAAAGAAAGAAGTGTCAGCATGAAGGTGATTGCTAGCACGTCACAATTCAAGTTGTTACCGGCCACTGCAGCGTCCGATTCGGCGAGTTGGGCTTGCACCCTGGCCACCTCGGTTTTGGCGGCCGTAAGGGCAGCGGCTTGGGCTTCGGTGACGCCCTGCAGCCGGCCATTCTCCTTCGTAGCCTCTGAGTAGAGGTTACGGTACTCTACCATCTGGTGATGGAATCGGCGACCGTCGGCGGCGGTGTAGGACCCGTCAGAAGACCCCGATTCTGATCCAGCGCTCGGGGCCGGATTTTGAGGGGGTTCCTGAGGAGGCGCAGTTCTGAGAGGCCGGATGTCCACGCCAATCGGTGCTCCTGGTGGGAAAGGAATCACGCGGGCCTGACTGAAGATTGACAAAGAAGCAGATGTGTCAGAGTCGAAAGAAAACCAATGTCTTGGGCACAAACTGATTTATCTGCTGTAGATGGCTAACTGCCGGGGCGTCACCCAGCGACGACGGCCAGTGATGCAGGTCGGCAGCGGCATCCGAGCCAGGGGTGGCTCCAGCGGCTGCAGGGACGGCTTGAGACGGCCCGGCACCGGTTCCCGAACCTCCGACGCCGGCAGTGCCCGTATCGCTGCGCAGGACGGTGATGGTCAGATTAGATCAGGTCGATCTATCAAGAAGTGAGCAGCAGCCTTACCCTAACCAGGCTTGCAGGCGATGCCTCCGTTCACCCATGGCTCGTAGGCTCCGGGTGAAGTTGTCACCTTCGGCGGAACTTGAGGCCGGCCGCTTGCCGTGGTTTCCGTCGCTAGCTATGGATTTGGGGGATTTTGTTTTCTCTGGTCTGAGGAGAGAAGGCCGGGAGAGCGAAGGCTTCGATGTTGCGGTTGCTTATCCAGGCCGAGTGTGTATTTATAAAGATGAGGGTATTGAGACGGTTCCTCCTCGGAAGGCGAGACGGCACGGTGGATTTTAGGTTGCAGTTAATCCACGTTTCTTGAATCCGGAACAGTTGCCGAATCGGGGAGATGAAGCGCCGCCATCAATGGTCGCATGCCGATCGGTTTTTTGGATCAGGCTATTTTAGCCGATCCTATTGTGAGTACCCACAAGCCGATTCGCGATGGGTCTGGCTGAGGGGTTAGTTCCAAAGGAAAGCCGAACAAAGCCGATACTAAGAAGTACGCCCGAAAGCCGATTCGTATGCAGAACAGGTCAGGCTATGTGATTGATTCTAAGGTACAAAGCAGTTCGAAAGCCGATTCGCATACAGAAGTATATCAGGCTGAACAGAGTCGGTGCGAAACAAGACAAAGCCGGTATTAAGGTGTAAAATCTAAATGCAGATCAGGCTAAGTTGTCAAATTCAGGGTGAACAGCACATGCCAAGCAGTATACCCATCATATTACAAAGATAATAAGGATCGAATCAGTTCTACTAATTCAGCACGGAGCGCATGGCCAGCCTGCAGCAGTTGTTGATCTCGGTTTTCAGTGAACTGCAACAAGTTTAGGCGTTGGCATGACTTTCTGTCTGCAACGATCAAGCTGCTGATTTCCTTCTTTTTCTGGGAGAGCTTGATCGTGCTGGTGGAGATGGTGATTTCGCGCTCACTGATAGCCGACTCAACTGCTTCCAATTCTTTTCTCAGCTGATTTCGTCTTGTTTTCAATGTCGCCAATTCTGTTTCCGCCGTGCTGATGGAGGATTTGAGCAACCTGGCTCGATCGGTTAATCCGGTGGCCTCTTGTCTGTTGATCGATTTGTTGCTCCTTAGCTGTTCAAGCTCTGCCAGGTTCTTGTGAGCAGTGATGATCCCTGATGCTATAACTTTAAGATCGTCAAGTCTTTGCAGGGACTTCAAGGCTGACAGATTGGGTTGCTGCTAGACGAGTTCCATTATTTGATCAATCAGATCGGGATTCGAGGCCAGAGCGACTAGATCACCCTCTAGATGGGGTAACAGTGCACTTAGCCGATTGTTGAAATCTGGCTCTGAAAGTCTCTCGGAGGAGGAGGCCAGTTCATCTTTATCACAGAACTCTTCTATGTCGAATGAAAAGCTAGGAGACAAGGGCTTCGGTGCCTACAATATATACATTCTCTCATAAAAAAAGGGTATAATATAGATTAATTGTTTTCTGGCAGAGATGGGATACCTGAATGAGGCCTGAAGGTTGTAGAGTTGATGCCGATGCTGTTTGTTCGACTAAAGCGGTTGTATCTTTTGTGGCATGCGGATCCTCGGTTGTCACTGCCTCAGGTAGTTGGGTTTCTGCAAACCAGAAGTAAGAACAGTATGGAAGCAAGGATAATTGCTAACAGCCGATTAGGAGTTACCTGGATTTCTCTCAGGGGGCAACTCCTCTTCTTCAAGGTTCGCCCAGATTTCTTCGGAAGGGCTGTTCGGCTGTATTTTTTGAAAAAAAGATTTGGTCAATTAAGACATTTAAGAAAGAAGAACCCAGTGAGTAGTACCTGAGTTTTTGCTCCTTCTTCCCGGATCCCTTCTTCTTGAGCAGCTGGTTCCTCATGGCCGGTAGATTCTGGTGGTTCTTCGGCCTGTTTCTCTCCCAAGGTACCTTGAGTTGATTGGGGATTCACCTGGTAGAAAGCCGATTTAAGAGTCGGGGTGTACTGAAGTAAAGGAAAAATACTACTGGGTACGTGAATTTTTCTTATCGATCAGCGTTTCTTGGGAGTTTGCTTTTGGTGCTGAGATGCAGCTGGTCGTTTTGAAGCAGAAGGGGAGGTCAGTACAGCAGGGCCTGCTATTAGTTGTCTCAGCGTTGGCGCTCGGGAGCCTAGTCTTGCTGTTGGACAAGTTGGATAGTATTCCACTCGCTCTGGTGGATTGGATGATGGGTCCTGCGAGAAATATCTGTTAAGTAACATGTTTGAATAAAGCCGTTTTTATTGGAATCGGCTGAGAACACTTACTGCTCGGGGAGATTGGAAGTTTGAATCCAGGGCTCTGCATTTGTCGTGGACGGTTTGGCAGAACAAGTGAGCGTGCCATTGTTGCCGCCAATCGTCAAAACTCTGATGAGCGATGCAGATTTGATTCCACGGCTTCGGCGAGAATGTGGGCAGGTTTGCTCCTGAGTTGAAAAATTCTGACAGCCTGAAGGTGCTCTGTAATGTTCTCCCTGGGTTTCAATGTATTCAAAAAAGGGAGCCGAGGGGGCAATTGGCCGAAACCTAGCTGTCTTGCTGCTATGTTTGGATGATAGAATTCATAAGAAGGATAGCTAGTTGCCTTGCCGCTTACGCTCCGAAGGTGCTTGAAATCTGCTGGCAAGGCACAGGGTTTGATGATTGCGTTCAAGATATTGATAGCCTCGTCATCAGAGCACCCATTGTTGAATTTGAAGCTGGAGGGCGCTGGAAATTCATCTTCATCTTCATAAGGGAACCAGGTAGTAACATTTGGTCCCAAGCCCCTGTATAATGTGTCCAGCATATTGCCCTTTGAGGATGAGATGGTTATGGCAGAGGCAGCTTCACCAAAACTTTGACAGCCTCTGGTTTTTGGGTCTTCCTCCCCTGAATACTCGGTGGATGGAAAGTTGAGGCATTGGAGTTGTGTCCTTACCAGCTTATGCAGGTACAGGTTGAGCCATAGTTGTACTAGCCACCAAGGGCCTGTTATGCATTGCACTTCTTCGCCTATGATCAAGGAACTGAATACCCGGCTCATAAGCCTGTATGCTGCACCCAACAAGAGTTTGCCCAGGGGGATGGAGTGCCCTTGAGCCAGTTTCTCTGCTAAGACCCGATAAGGATATGCTGGCCCGGCAGTGGCGCCACAGAATACGAACCTTTCAAGCCACATGGTCAAGAATGCGACATGTTCTTTCTCGCTGACAGAAGAGGAGTTTTTCTGATGGTGTTGAATATAACCACTCCATCCTTTGTATGTGTTTAGCTTCGGGAAATACGGGTCCTTCTTGCCACTGGAGCAAAGATCCCAGAAATCATAAGATCCAGTAATCTGAAGCTCAGTGAGCATATGGATGTCGCGCAGGGTAATGGTTTTTGGACCGTCTCCGAACACGAAAGCATTCAAGGAGTTGGACCAAAAATGACTGGCGGCGATCAGGAGCGGCTCATTCCTTGTCATCTCTGATAATGATAGGTCAAGACATTGGCTCAGATGGTGTATCTCCCAGTCAGCGCGCTTCTTCGCCGCGACGCGACGGAACCAGTTCCTCCACCCAGCAGGTGCGCTTGGCCAGTTTCTGAAAGATTTGGCCCAAGAGGAGGCGCCCATCATGGAGCTTCGGAATGGGAACTGGTTGGTTTCTTGAATGATGAAGTCTTTGGGGATCGGATCGCCCATCGGGCCCAAATAGTAGGTATTAGGGATGTCCTTCAGTGGAATCAGAATATCATTCCTCAGCACCTGGATTTGAAACTCGTACTCAGTAAGGTTGAAAAGGGATTCATGAATCAGGGGGCGGATCGATGAAATTGATACCTCAGGGACCTCAGAAGGAGTCAGCCATTAGCTCGGGGGTGATTTGACGGCGACGAATCGAAGCTGACGGCGGCGGATTGAAGCCCGTGCCAGAAGTTGCGACGGTTTAGGGTTTCGTTTTGGCGCGAAAGTTTGAAGTGCCGAGAGGGAAGCTGCGGTTTGGCTATTTGAAGGCTCAAGCGCTAATTTCGGAATAAACCAGTTTATTCCAAAATTGGGGGCATGTGTTAACACCAGATTTTGGGCTGGGAGCCAATAGCCGATGCCAGAGGCCGATAGCCGATACCAGAGGAATATAACCAATCTCGAAAGCAAATTCCGTCCAGCGGAAGGAAGGAAAATAGCCGATTGCACGGTGAATCGGTTATCGGGCGAAGGTGACAGAAGGCATGCAGCGTCGGTATTGGTGACGTCATCCAGAGTCCGCACTGCCAAGATGCGATCACGATCGGAGTCCATTATGAAAGGGAAGTTGGGACTCCAAGTTACCTTAGATATAGGATAGTTTGTTAGTTTCCTTATCTATTGATGAGTTGTAATTCGACTAGGACTCTATCTACGCTCAGGGTATAAATATAAGCCCTCAGCCATTGTAAAACAACAACATCAATACAACACAACTTTCGGCTCCGGCCAACAAACCCTAGAGTCAGTCGAGTCCGGCGAGTTACTTCATCCAGGCTGGGTGTCATCCGGTGGACGCAGGCTTGCTTGTAAGTATCGTCAACCCCATGTTAAACTATGTCCTTTTAGCGTCATCCGATGGACGTGGAAGCATGGCGGACCAGGGTCCTTGCTAAGCTCTGTTTCTTTGGCGTCATCTGGTGGACGCGAGAAGCATAGTGAGTCAAGGATGATTCACGCTGGTTTACCCGATCAATCTGTGTTAACCGTCATCCGGTGGACGAGATGCAGATTAGGACGGTTTTCACGCGCGGATTAGTTATCGATTCGTGTTTGTTTGCTTGATTAATCTATTAGTTAATGTCATCCGGTGGACAGGCTGTAGATTAGGACAGTTTGCATGCATGGATTAGTTATCGGCTCTAGTTAAATTTGGCAGTTTAGCTGGATTCATTAAGTTACCGATGTTGCTTATGTTTATTGTTTATTATTTAAAGCAATCATCAATTTGCCCGTCTTGATCCATATGCGTCGGCTTATATCTAATAGATCTATATGTTCAACGAATTATGTTTGCCATTGTTTTATATTGATAATATAGAATGCTTTGCACCAGCCGGTTGTATGTTGGATCTAGATTAGATACGGGTCGCACTCAAGTAATAAAATAAACATTGTCTAGATTCAAAGGTTAACGGATTTAAGTTGCAACTTCATCATGACTGCCTCGATCCGCTCGATCTCCACTATTGCAAGATTGTGATTTAGATCTATTAGCCGGAGAGTTGAAACATTGTTTGCTTTATAGGCTTGTATGTTGCCCGTATACACTAAATCGGCTGAAATAGCCGATTTCATCTTGTTTTACATTGAGACATCTTATGATCATGTTAGCTTGCTGTGACTACATCTTTTATAGTATACTTCTGTTTAATGCAAGTATATGTCATTGAATTCATGTCTGAATCTGTTAACTTGAGTTATAATGCATATTTCGCTACAATCGGTTCATAACATGACGGAATCGGCTTTCTAGCCGATCTCCCATTACATCGGCTCTTCGAGCCATACAGTTGGAACTATCTGGACATACCAGTTAGTTCCGCCCTGTGATTACTGATTACTATCTTTCTCCTTGTCAATTGCAGGTCAAATTGACTGGCACGCTTGGGTGTTACTGACACTCTCAGACCAGGTTTGAAGCTAGCTGGATCTGCGAGAGCTTTACTGCCTCAAGGGTCGTTTCTGGCTTCGCTGGTGTGTTGGGCTTAGGGAACCACTTTTTGCGCCAACATATCTTTTCTATTTTATCCCTACCTTTTCATCATTTTGCGTTCATCATTATGGATCCTTTAAATTCCACGCCTATCTGTCTTTATGGTATGCGCAAAAGCTTTGAGCCACCAAAATCTGTAGAGCCTATCATAACACCTGGTTATGAGCTGTGCCCATGTCTAATTAATATGATTCGGGATAAACCCTTCTCGGGAGAAGGTAACGAAAACCCATACTTACAACTACGAGAATTCGACCAGACCTGTACATGCTTGCAACATTGCTGGCGTATCTGATAAGACCTTACGATAGAAGCTTTTTCCGTTCTCTTTAACCGGAAGAGCTAAATGTTGGTATAATCGAGCCGTAGGAAGTATGCAAGGGGATTGAGAAACTTTATGCTCTGAATTTTGTTTATATTTCTTTCCCATCCATAAAGTAGCTAACCTTCGAAAAGAGGTTCTAATTTTTAGGCAACTAGAACAAGAATCTCTTAGTACATCATGGGATCATTTTAATGAACTTGTTACATCTGGCCCTGACCTTGGTTTACCGGACCCCGTACTTATTCAACATTTTTATTTGAGTCTTACCAAGAATTCTAGGGAATCCCTTGATTTATCCACAGTAGGAGCCTTTCCTTATTTGCCTATAAGTAAAGCAAGAGCAATGATTAACAAGGTTGCTCTAGCTAATTCCGATCTCCCCGAGGAAGAGAAGGAATCACACCCTGAACAAGCAGAGGAAGTTTTGGTAGCTAAAACATAATCACTCCAATCCCAAGATTTAGCTGTCAATCCTAAACTATTCAAACCCCACTTTGATGATTTAGACTTCCAATTAGTTATGATGCTCGTAAATCAATGTACATCAAATCTTCTCAGAAGAGCATCTTGGAAAAATATCATCAACTTCTTTTCCCCCCTAAAAGACATTGGGAAGAATGCAGGGATGGCATATCTAGTGATGCCATAGAAGGAGAGCCAAGCCACTTAGGAATCAATCCTATCTTCTCCCCTTCTATTCTCACATTAAAAGCCTCATCTGAACCCATCTCTAAACCCATCCTTGACCCTGATGACCCTTCTTCCGCTCTCTCTCCTAAGTCTCATAATGACCCTAGAGACCCATTAAGACATCCAAAGTATAGGAGTCATGAAGACTATAGGAATGACCAAGAAGAGCTACGATAATGGCAGGAATGCATAGAACATACTAGAAACACTTATGCTATTGTCAAAGAATAGATGGAAGAGGACGAAGCCTTAGTGCTAGCATCTAAACTTGGTCTAGATCCAAATGGTGAGCTTAAATCAATTTCTGTAGTAAACATGACTCATCCAAGTTTAGAGAAAGCCTTAGACTAGAGACACCAATCCATGGGAAATCCTAGAAAATAAAACATCCAATGAATGTCGTAGACATGAAATAATAGAGACAAACTTGTTGCCTATAGACATCCATGAAGAAACACCCTTGGAGTTTGAAAAGGGAGATCTTATCGATGAGCATGGGAATTATTTCATTAACATCTCATCAGTTCCATGCTCATATGAGAAATCTCCTGAATCAATTGGTATCTCTAACATTATCACACACGAGATCTTCAACCCCCCTCATTCTACCTGTTCATAAATTTTTTGAAAGGGTGGTTGTAGATACATATGTTTATCATAAATATTGTAGATCTCGTTGTAATCTTGAGATAGGTGCACAAAGGCTGGTGTTCTAGAAGAAACCACTCCATGAACTCAAAGTACAATAATTAGTAGGTTTCCTAAGAACGACTTTGTGTCCTAAAATAACCACTCTTGAAAAATGAACTGAGCTTGCACCTTTAATTTTACTATAATGCCCTTTTAAATTGAGCATAGAATTGAAATTATAAAAATATTCCCTCGGGTATTTTTGTCACTAACCATTTCAGGCCTAAAGCAGAAGGATGACATCATCAGGTATGTCCAACCAATCATCATGCAACATTAATCCATCCAAACTTAACTTTGCTTTGCAAAATTCAAGCTTGGGGGAATGGGCTTATTTAGAGAATCTTATGTTGTTAATATTGGTTGTCTTTACCCTTTTAATTCATGTTCAAATTGTTAATTAATAATCATGCTCTTTCATCTCGGTTTGAATACACTCTATAATACTTTCATGCTACCTTTATTTGCTATTGTATATGTTCAGACTTTGAAATACTTTCATACATCTCTTAAATGAAGCACGGTGCTTAGTTTAGGAGTGGTAATCTTATTTTTAAAAGGCTTTTTAAATTAAGCGTGGTGCTTAGGTTAAAATGCCTTCCTATGTCAAATTAGACGTGGTGTCTAGGTTGATTTTTGAGCCGCTGGTATACTGTAGTAGACATTGGATATTTTGTTGGACTAACCCCTGCAGGAAACTTTCACAATTAATTTGGATAGGTCACGAGATAAATTCAAATCAGAGATGAGATAGGGCACATGCTGAACTTCAATAACTTTGTAGAGGAAGACACAGCTCATTCATTATGGATGGAAGAACTGTGAGTATTAATGATTCATTCACTTTATCTTCTACTACAAGTTACTTGGACTCAAGCCATGCCGGTATAGAACATGATCTATGCTAACATAATATCAATCCTATCTTCTTAGTAGCATAGATGGAACATGATAAAATTCTGGATAAACAACCTATGTTCCAAAATTGTATATCCCTTCGGGTATGTGTTGTCCACTGATCTGTTGCAGGCATAATAATAAATGGAGTGACAAGGTGTCATAAAATCAAAGAAGCAAAACACGGCAAAGCGGATAAGCAATAAAGAGACAAGATGCTCATGAACAACTCAAGATGCAAGAGAAGGAAAGGACCACCAGTCATCTACCCTTCATTACTTAGTGCCATCACGCTCTTATAATGAAGGTAATATTTTAAGGTAAGTGGTCACTATTCTCCTCTTGATCTTGGTATGCAGATAAATAAAGACACAAACATGTTAGAGTTACAGCTTTAATTGATTAACCTAATTAACTCAACATGCTTTGTCCTTTAAGATTGTTCATGGCACCATTCTTTTGATCTCAGTCTTAACCAAATATACTAAAACATTGTATTCAATATTTGGAGGATGATAGTCACACTCATGTGAAAATTTATATATTATGTAGAGATAGACAACCCTTACATTGGTTAAGCAATTTAAATCTTTTCTGCCATACGAACTTAAATGCAACATAAATGCTTAATCTTCTGATCTTACCGCTCATATCATAAGTAAACAAATTATGCAACACCAATTTCGTCTTGTTCAATGTGCCTAAGGATAGAGAAAATAAAGAGATAGATTTGGTTCTGTTGGTGTTTTTCCACTAGTAGAGCCCATGCACTTGATCTCTACTTAGGTTTTGCAAGCAGGACAACACTTCGAGCAAAGTTTATTAATTCCCAAAATTTCACAAGTGGAAGTCCTGTGAACATGCACACTGAGCAAGATGCTGCCAGATCCAACTATTAATGCTCTACTCCAACCTGCTAGCCAAACAAAGGATAAAAGTGACATCATCATCACAAGGGGTGCAACCATCAAGACCTCCATCTCTAAGACGGAGAGATACACAAGAGTGGAAGAAAAAGTCCTAACGGTAGACTTTAAATCCTGTACTTTTGCCATAAGGTAATATGGTAGTTATCTAATTAATTAGTATTTCTATATACATTAGTAATTTCACTTTAGCATATTCATCTTTATGCATATCAAAACTAAAAAGAAAAAAATAAAAATCTTTATTGTCTTATTTACTGCATCACAAAATATTAAAGCCCCACGTGAATAAATTTATGATAACCCTGTAGAAGTATTTACTGTGGTGGCATAAAAAAATGATAATAGCATCTGTATTTACTTTCTTGCATTATGAAAATCCTAAGCACCATGAGAATAAATATTCTCAGTGGTGGCATACAACTGAAATATACATCATGCATACATATTTACTTTTCTGCATAAGAAAATCAGAAAATCCTAAAAAGAATCCTGCTAGAACCTAGCAATTTAAAATCAACTCAAAAGAATAATCAATTACTTATTAGCTGATCGCTAACCTCTTATTAAATTCGAGCCTCGAGTTTTGGTTTTCTTGTTGGAGTATAATTCTGCAGGAATGATACTATGACTGAGGAGTGAGTCCATCAGTGGAGCCCACTAGGACTGTTGCTGACAAGCTTGCTCTAAAAGATCATCAACACTAAGTATTGCAAACATCTAGCTTAGGGGAGGAGCATCCCCTAGTTATCAGGTAACTATACCTAGGTGATTATCGAGTCTGTTTTATAAAGTCATAAAATACCAAAAATATGTGAGCACATGAAGGTTCACAATAGTACCATAAAAAAAATCTAAAAATACCAAAAATATGTGGGCACATGAAGGTTCACACTTTTTAGAAAAACCCAAAAATATGAGGGCACACGAAGGTCTACCCAATTAGGAAAACTTCTGCTAGAAATATAAAATCAATCACTTACCATGGAGTGGTACTAAAAGTAACCCCCTCTCCATAAGATTTGGTATTTTTGTTGAAATTGAGTTTCACAGGAAAATACAAGATCAAAGAGCTAGTCAACCCGACGCTCTTACACTACCAATATACCTGCTCCCAGAAGGATCACTCAATTTGCAACATTAAAAACCCTATCAAACATCCAGCTTGGGGGAGGGCATCCTCCATTTAAAATCCAGCTAAGTATAAGTTTTTCACTTATTATTATTGTACCATATCGCTTTTTCGCGTGAGTTAGCTAGTAAGATAAAATTTAAAAACCAAATAAAAACTTAGCTATATATTAGAGTGGTCTTAGAGTGTGTCTATAGTCAGTCTAGCTTAGAGTCAAATAAAAACTAGAGAACATTAAAATTTTATCTTGGAGATGATGAATAGTTGCTCTGCCGTAATTTCTTTCAAGTGCCTAGTTTTCAACCTTAAATTCTCCCGAGTTTTGGATACTACTGTTTTGACTTAAGAATTTACTTTGAACCTGAAACTTATGGAGGCATATGCTTGAGCTAAGTCTAGATGATTGATTGATATGATACATGAAGGTTGAGCTGCTATTTATCTTATTCCTAGCAATACTAAGTTCTGCAGATTTATTTTGAAAATTTAAAATCTTACATGACGAGCTCTTGTATGACAAAGTGTGAATTCCTACCAAAGGCATATATGATACATTTAGAGATAGAAAAACCTTTTTATGCTGCTTGCTTTGCATTGAGTTTAGTCAACCTTTGTTGTATACCTTATGAGAGTCTTGTCATGCTTTTAAAATCAAGATCACTTACACACTCCACCCACATATGCATTACTCCTACTCTAGGAGTAAGTGCAATCATTTTCCACTTCCAACCAGATCCACCTTAAAAATGTTTTTCTCATACACTGGAAGTAAACACCCAAAAATATACCCTATAGGACAGCCCCTGTTTAATTGCTCTAAGTTCTTATCATTATCTCTCCAATTATTTATATTCAAAGGATGCATATGGCTATGCAAAAGTATTGAAAAAAGAAAAGGGAGTAAAAAATGGACAAGTGTCCCAGCAATTAAAACAATGGGTACTGAGATGCCCGCCTCCCTAAAAAAGAGAGAGAGAAAGAAAAGAAGAAAAAGAAAATAAAGATAGCCCATGTTTTCTCGCGAAAGTTCTAAGTTCCAAAAAGGAGAGTGAGTCATCTTCAAAGAGCAAAAGTAGAATTAGGATTAGCCACCTTATATACACCCATCCACCATATTCCATGCACATGCACATCTTGGTCTGATTGTATGACTTGACTCTCTGTGGATCCATTATTTGACTTTACAATATACGAATTGCAAGTATGCTCATCCTTGTTATTGCCACTCCTATAAGCTCCATTATAATCCTTAGTTGTAGGAAGGCATAATAACATCATTAATGCCTCAGTGAGATCCATAAATACCACATATATTAAGAGACTTGAGGGTGTCATACAATTAAACTCTGAGTTTTATTTCGAAAACTTGCAAAACTCCAAAATTTAAGACATAGTGCTTGACTTGATTGTTCTATCTTTCAATTGCTCAAGACTTATGCAAAAGCTGAGAAGCTCCATAGTTAAAGGTAAAATGGATAAGTTTGAAAGTTAGAGTAGTTTTGTCTAATCAGGAGGAGAATTTCTGTTTGAAAGCATGTGTACTTAGAAGGCACGAAGCATTGTAGCAACTCCTGATCCAAGTGTATTAGCAATTAGGCTTAGTTTAGTTTGCCAAGGGACTGGCAAAGGGTAAGCTTGGGGGTATTGTTGACGGTCGTTAAGTACTAAAAATAACCGTCAACTGTAGCATGATTTGACACAAAATGAATCACAAAGCATAGTTATAGGTTTTGATTCTAACGAATTCCACGAGTTTTGGTGTTCTCACTGGTATTGTAGGAATATGCAATTTTCCATCAATAAAGTATCTCAAATAACCAATTGGACTACACCATTGTGGCAGGCTCGTCGAGATGATCAAAACGGACCTATCATTTGCAATATTAGGAGTTCGGAATCAAAATCTGCGGCGACACATACACCATTGGACCGCAGGAGGCCCATAAAGACAACACGGCGAAATTGGGCTCGAAAGGCCACAGTTGGGCCCCGGCCGGTGCCAGGGTGGGGCCGGCCGGCCCCACTTCTAGGATTTTGGCCCTCGGCTTCTGGAGTCTTCCTCCACCGCCTTTGAGGAGTCATCTTGACCCCACGTTAAGTTGGTTTGATCCAACGGCGCGTATTCATCCCACCAGGCTATAAATAAAGGGGCAGACCCCCTGGAGGCATCCCTATTCCCGAGTTTCAATTCAATATCTCCAATTAGGGTTAGATGTAGCAATTAGGAGAGACTAGTTCTTCTAGATCTAGTCTTGTCTAGAGAAGTAGAGAGATAGAGTAGAGGAGTAGAGATTCGGAGGAGTTCCGGCCGGTCAGCGCTTCTTCGTAGCTGTATTCTTCTAGATTCAGCTTCCTCGCCCGGAGCAGCGTTCTGAGGTACATTTGTATTCAACTTCTAATTCAAGTAACCATTTGTTCTTATTCATTCTTAAGTTTACAACTCATATTGAGTGCTTTGATCTTGGTCATTACTTGATTGAAGTAGTATTTCGTAGTGTAAGCATGGTGCCTAAGTTAGGTTTACTTGTGAATGTCCCCTGATTGGCCGGATAGTGGTAGTTCGCGTAGGTGACAGCTACGTTGATTCCTCTGTAGTCCACTTCCCGTTGATAGGATCGATAGGTGTATAAGTGTTTGGTAGGAGGGAGCTCTGATTTCCACTCTTATTCATTTCATTGCCCAGTTAGAACGATATTATTCAAAGCTTACCGGTTGTTGGAACTAGATAACCATTAGCTATTTCCTCTTTCTTGATATTATCTAGCCTAATTGTAGGGTTAAGTTCATCGGCTTGGTCATTATCACCTACTGTTCCTTGTGGATTCGATATTTAAAACCTCCGGGTGAAGTGCTACATCGGTATTACATCTGTGTGCTTGCGGATAATCTGATAATAATAATATTTAGTAGTGTGCAGTTAAATTATACCAACAGAGATCCTGGATAAAATCCCACCGGTCGGCTTCGAGCTCGTCATCAAGCTCAAAAACCGGGAGAGCTTGGGATTCCTAGCGACTTCTCCATGCGATGTGGGGGGAGGTCCACCCTAGGGGCCCTGCTCCAGAAGGCACCAGCGCAGAGACACCCTCCACTGACAGAGGCTCAGCGCGGCCCGAAGAGGCGGGCTCGACCTCCATCGTCGCCTTGCCAGTATCCCTGGGCGGCCACGTGGGCGAACCACCACGACCTTCCACGGCTTCCTCTTCAGTCGACGGAGGGAGGCCGCCGAGGGTCACGGACACTGGGACCACCTCCACAGTGGATGAAGCCACTGCGATTTCGGTTACCAAAGTAATGACCACCATCGCTGATGCGTCGGAGGCTGCAAACACTCTAGCCACCGGTTGATCCGCTGCGCTCTGAACGACGGCCTCCGGAGTAGTGCCCTTGACGGCAACCCGCTCGGCCTCACCGGCTGAGCCCTGCGCTTGGAGCTTCAGCGCCTTTTGGGGCGCCACAACAAGCTCGGGCTCCTTCCACTTCCTAAGAAAGACAGAGAAAATATGATAAAAAAATCTTCCCCAAAAAAGATCGGGCTTAAGACGTCCGGCACGACGTAAACTTGGTCTTGGGAGCGCCATCTTCTCCATGGCGCTCCCGGAGCTCCTTGGAAGAGCTACGGCCTCAGTCGGCCGAGGCTGAGGGTATCGTTGTGGTAATATCGGGGAATGGAGCATCCCCGGTCCCTCGTGTGGTGACCCTTGAGGCGGCCGGGGCGGTTGATCCACTCGTTGTCCCCTTCTCGCCTCATGGAAGGTCGAGGGAGGGGGCGCTGCAACCACGATGAGCTCAGCCCTGACATCGGGCAAGGCCACCGGTGTTGGCTCCGCCTCAGCACCCGAGGGCGGGACCTGACATGCGTCCCTTTATTGAAGGTAGTTATTGTATGATTTTACCCATCAACCAAAAAATTAAATAAGGGTATAAGAGCAAACAACACCATAGAATAGAGGTTTTAACTGACAGAATTCTACAGGTTTGCTGAATTAGTGTTTTGTAGGGTGTTAATCAGAAAAGAACCAAAGGAGACCCATATGTCGGACTAATGCATCGAAAAATTCTTGTTGGTATAAATTAGTGCTACCTAATTAAGCTATAGATCAATTGAACTCTTAATCAATATCTCTTAGAAATAATTAGATTGCCATCCCTAGCATGATTCTAAAAGATCTCATAAACTTCCTCTAGTAAGTGGCTGAAATAATTATATTATATACATAAGCACACAAATAAAATATACACCACTGTAGAATTTTACCCAAGAGTATCACGGGTTGTCGATTTATATTTTACCACTGGGAAGGGCTTGGCAATAAAGAGTTGTACATAGATAGTTGTCATATGCACATGTAAATATAGAGATAACCATGTATGATCTACTTACTCAAAATAGGGGTTATATCACAATAATAATATGATATGAATGATAAACATAATGATCAATCCATAGATAATATAATCACTTAGAGCACTTCCTATCTAGGCACTATCATGGATTAGGCAGAAGCATAAGAATATTTCTAAGTCATTCTAACTATACTACCAAAGACATATTAGATTGGTGCAATTATACTAGCAATCATGGCAAAGATACTTTATACTCATACTTAGAGGAATATTACTAAGGAAGATCAAGATCATAGCCAGCCTTCTATAGTAATAATAAGTTTCTACTCTCCCAATATTCGAGGTGTGGACTACAAAGGACTCAACGGGAGTGTCACATCCGCGATCCACCACAGAACCCAGAATATAGGGTGCATTTGCAGACAAACTACATCTAAACACTATGCTTACATCCTATTGGTCACCCATCCATGACGTCAATGAATGAGAGCTATACAAACCTATGTATGAATATGAACGCATCCTAACTATGCAAAGTATACAATCTAGTTAAGCAATGAATAGCATAATTGAGAACATAATCAATAGTAGAACAATGTCAATCAACTTATCAAAAGTACTCAAAAGGGGTATTAGATATAAGATAGAGCTTATAATGGCTCCGGAAAGCCTCGCTCCAAACAAGATCTGGAACTCAAGTAGAACTTGCCTCATTCTACTTCTAAACCTATGTAGCTATGCTCTAGATGGTGAAGCTCTATTGATCTAGGGTTTCTGGCTCTAGTTTCTAGATGCTATGAACTAGATATGAATTGATTGATCTAAAACCCTGGGGGTCTGGGGTCGTATATATAGTCCAGTGGGATGAACCGTAGCTCTTGGATCAAACTGACTTCATTAGAGGGTGGAGATTAATCCTCAAAAGCGGTGGAGAGTCCACGTCGAAGAGACGAGGAGAGGGGCTTCTGATAGGTCGGGCGACCTGTCAAGGAGGTCGGCCGACCTTCCCTAGCTGCCAAACGGGCCCCGCTTCTGCAGGTGAGTCTCTAGTGTTCTCTAGAATGTTCTTGATCCACTTTCACGGCAGAATTCGATGTATTAGTCTGACATGTGGGTCTCCTTTGGTTCTTTTTTGATTAACACCATGCAAAACACTGATTCACCAATACTATGGAATTCTATCAGTTAAAACCCTATTCTATGTGGTGTTTGCTTTTACATCCTTATTTAATGTTTGATTAATGAGTAAAATCATACAATAACTGCCGTCAACACCCCTCCTTCCTTGCCGCCAGGAGTGACAGTCTGCTCCTTAGTGCAAGGAGGGGGCTCACGGGTTGCTTACCCGCCATCCGCTCCTCCAGGCGGTCTCCCTCCTCGCCTCCAGATGGACGCCGTCGGGATGTGCCGGAGGCTCCTCTGCTCCTGAGGGAGCGCGGCATAGCCCTGGTCGTCCCCCGAGGAGGATAGAATGACGAGGTCCCTATCATCCTCATCGCCGTCGTCTTCCTCTTCGTCGTCCTCCTCGGTAGGAGAATCCTCCTCCGGAAGTGAAGGGTCCGAGTTGGCTAGAGGGGGGTGAATATCCTAAAATAAAATTCTACAAATCACTAGAACAAGTGATTAGTACCACAAACGGCTATAATTGCAAAGCTGAGGCAACAACTAGACTAAGCAAGCCACCTACACAATTCTAGTTAACACTAAGCCTTAAGCCACACAAGCTAACTAGCACAAGCAAGGCAACAACACAACTACACAAAACTAGCAAGCAAGGAACCTAACTACTTTGCACTAAGGTAAAAGGGATGTGCTTGTGATTTATACCTTTGCCTTGAGATGAAGCCAATCACCGGGATAATCAAAAAATCACTCACTCAAAGGTGAGGATATCAAGATGAAGACCAAGATTTATCCCCAGGGTTCACGTGCTTGCCGGCACGCTACGTCCCCGTTGTGTCAACTTCAACCGGTGGTCCAGTGGCTAATCGGTATCACACACCGAGCCTACACAAGGCGCCACAGGGACCTACCATGGAGGAAGTAGCTCAATGACACGAGCAATTCACTAGAGTTACCTTTGAGCTCTCCGCTCGGGGTAGGTACAAACCCTCACAATCCACTGGTGTGAGTAAGCACAATCACCAAGTTTCTCCACACCTTCACTACCTCCAAACCGGCTAGATGACGGCAATCACCAAGAGTAACAAGAATTACTTCGCCACCAAGCCACCAAGTGCACTAGGATGCAAGATGATGATCACTACACTTGAAACACTCTCTCTCAATCAAAATCTTGAGTTGAATCAAAGGGAGAGAGTTGGAGGGAGTGTGCTAGGCTCACAAGAGGCTTAGGAAGATCAAAAATGCGCAAGAGGGGTGCCCCAAGCCAGCCATACTCCTATTTATAAGCATGCTCAAAGATCTAGCCATTTTACTCTGAAATCGGGCACATCGGACGCTGCTTAAGTTCACACCGGACACGTCCGGTGTATCGCCCGCTGACACGTGTACTAGCCGTTTAAATTTGTTCACTGCGTGCGATAGCACCAGGCACGGAGCAGTCACACCGGACGCTCCGGCGCCCGTGTCCGATGCACCAACAGAGAGCATCCAGAGAGCTCAAATTGGCACCGGACGCGTCCGCTGTTAGGTCACCGGACGCCCCTAGCGTCCGGTGCACTCACCGAGTTAGTTCCTCAACTATATCACCGGACGCTCGAAACAAGTCACCGGACGTGCTGGAGTTACTGTTCCAGCGTCCGGTGCTCACTCAGAGAGGTTCTAGAGAGATCAAATGCACACCGGACGCGTCCGGTGAGCACCTACCGGACACAGCCAGCATCCGGTGCTCCTCTGAGAGCTGTTTTCACTCTCTCTTCAACTACCTTGCTTCAAGATGCTAACAACTAAGTGTTTCACACTTTTAGACACGTATGTTAGCAAGTTTTAAGTGTATTTGCAAGGTGGAGTTAGTCACTCTAGGTTAGATCAAGTGTATGCAACTAGTATGCACCCTAGAGCACTTGCCGACCGGGTTCACGAAATAATTCTCCTCTTAATAGTCCGGCCAACTATCCTAAATGTGATTGCACTCACTAAGTGCCTTGATCACCAAAGCAAAGAGCCCTAACCTTTTACCTTAGCCTCTAGCTCTTTGATCCTTTGCTTTTTCACCAATTCTTCATTTTGATCTCCACTTGAGCATCACATCATCTCCCACTAACCCTTCTTTAGCTACACACACTTAGCACTTAGGTTAGTAGATAAGTTTCATCAATTGCCAAAACCAAACTAGGGATTTTCAGGAAGGCCCGCATCTCTCGCCTGGCGGCGATGCTGGGCCAGGTCTTCGCGCTCACGAGCGAGCTTCTATTTCTTGGTCTTCTTGTCGTCCATTTCCTTCTTCTTTCTCTCACCCTCACCCGGTTCTTAGCCCGGCGGACCGCGTCCTCCGGCACACCGGGGGCAGGGAACGCTTCCCCTCGCTACGCAACCCCTGGGAACACAAGGAGAGAGACGAAAAAAAGGGGAAATTGACTGGAAAATTCAAACACAAAAACTTACCAGGGTGACATAGCCTCAGCGGGGCGCATCGGGCCCTCTGGATGTCCTCCAGGGTAGGCTTCCTGTCCACGGCGCTCCCGACGCGCCGAACGACCTCCTCATTGGGAAGGTTTTGGGGAAGCATCGCCGATCCCTGCCGAGGGGTGCCCTCTTTCATGTTCGACAATGGCAGCCGCCACTCCATGAGCGGCAACATGGTGCAGGCCATGAAGAAACCTACCACGCCCGCTGCAGTGAGCCCACGGTCACGCAGCTTCTTCAGAGCGGCGAGGTAGGGCGCCAGGTGCTTCTTCTCTGGCTCTGGGCACTCCCAGCTCCATTTCTTGGGCACCTCCCATATCACCTTAGTTGTAGGCGGGGAAGGCGTCATTGTCGTTCCGAAGGTAGAACCATCCATCGTGCCACCCCTTATTCGAAGAGGTGGCCTTGGAGGGGATGTAATCCCCGGAACGAAGCAGTAGCTGACAACCCCCAACACGCACAATCCGTCGGGCCTTCCCCCTCTCGCCGATCGACTTGGTGAACATGTCCGCCTTAAAGAGATGGCACAGAGGTCCCAGTGTGGCTCCACCCCGAAATACCCTTCACAGAGGGCAGCGAAGATTGAGGCCTGGAGGATAGAGTTGGGGTTGAAATTGTGGAGCTCCACCTTGTAGTAACGAGGAAGAGCCCTATAGAACCGGCTTGCCGGAACACCGAGCCCGCGCTCGTGGAAAGCGACAAAGCTAACGACGTAACCCGGCGGTGGGTCAGGCTCTTCGTGTGCCGAGGAGGGAACGACCCATTCGGGCCTCTCCGTGTCGGTAATATGGCGGAGGAAACCTAGCTTGACGCACTCCATCAGCTTCTCCACCGTCACGGACGAGCGTGGCCACGGCTCTACCACCAGTGGTGGAGTGGGAGTGGAGGAGGCCATGGAAGCTGCAGCCGAGGAGGTGAGGCGAGGTACGGAGAAAAGCCCAACTCTCTATCTCTCTCTCTCCCGCTCCACTTCTCTGCTTTCTTCTCTTCCAAGCACGGCGATGGCGGTGGAAGCGGAGGAAGACAACGACAACAACGGCAAATGGTAAGGTAGAAAGAAAAGGGGAAAGAGTTTCCCTTGAAATACCACAGCTGAAACGGCAACCGACATCCGAATCCGCCACATTAAATACATGGGGCCCACTATGATCCCCAATCTTTTCGCAAGACGTGCGCACGCAACTGTCATTCCGGCTACGAACTGTCACGTCCGTATGACTCCCCGTCTCAAAAGGCATGCAGAATCATTGCGCACAGCGTATTGACTCCACCGAGATGTTTCCTTCCCAGGGAAGGAACGTTGGGCTCGGGCACCGGTTACGTCCCCAAGGGTTCATATACTAGCCCACCAATAGGGGTTCGACAGCCACCCTAGGGGAAACCTAGTCAGGGACAGCAAAGCGGATGGACCACTAAAAAGGTCAATACCCGTCACCTGAGCGCCAGAAGGGGCATCCCAAGCTGTGTCGAAGTTCTTGAAGCGTGTCGACCACGCGGAATCCCCTCGGAGGGAGGCACCGAGCCCTTGGGACCCATCGAAGGGACCCGAGATCTGCAGGACGACCCTCGGGAGAAGCTTCCCTCATATAGAAGTCTGAGGGCTGCTATGTCACGCTGCTGCCTGCGACGGAAGGGAGGAGGAAGACAGAGCAGATGGAAGGCGGACGGAAGATGGAGCGGAACTGGCAAAACCAGGTAATCGCGGTTTCGCATTTTTGTGAAGAAGCGCGAAACGGATCCGATTCGATTCTCAGTGTTGATATGCTGTTTGGAACCGTTTCTCCTGATTCTTCCAAGAAACAGAAACGTTTCTCTCTACCAAACGGACCCTTAGAGCAGAGAAGAATGTCCAACCACAGATAGAGCAATGGATAGAAAGCTTTGTTTAATTCGTTATATTTTCTTTGTGTCATGATTCCTGTATTGTATGAACCCTTTTTATTCATGTTATAAATAAAATACCAGTAGGGGGAAACCCCTCCTGTTTCCTTAAAAAAAAAAAATGAGACGGTGTCAAAGTCTTGAACAGAAATATCACGTAACCAGAACCCTGTGGAACGTAAAAGATACAACCCTTTACAACTAATTTCAGGCCGGCATCATAATCAAAATGATTCTTTATCAGGTTATTCTCAAGATCAATAGAAATGATAATGTAACAGGTCATCACTTAATATCAGCTGGCATATCAAAGCACGTGTACATAGAGGACGAAGCAAAGTAATCTAAGGGTGAAGAATGCGAGAAGCAAGAGCATGGGGCTCAACGTGTTGCTCCAGCGACCCATGAGCCCCAGGGCGAAGGGGTAGAGATGCACCACCACGTAGGCGTTGAACGCCAAAGCGAGCACCGGCATTGTGCCATCCCTCCACGACCCCCCTTCTATGGCTGCAATCATGGACGTCAGGTTCACCGCTAGCACCACGGCCGGCGGGACCATCAGCACCGTCCACCTCACGGCGTAGAGCTCCGCGAACCTGTCCTTCACACTGGCAGCACCGGTGGTGCTCGCCGTCGCACGCTGCTTGGACGTCAACCTGAACGACACCTCCTTCCCGGCTGCGACCTTGAGCGCCACCTGCGCCACCGCCGCCAGGTACGCGCTCGTGGCGGACACCATCCAGAACTGCTGGTTCCGCCACCAGTCGACCAGCGCTATGCCGGACCACCTGGCCTCCAGGACGGCCACCACCGCGAGCGTCAGCATCAGAGCCGCCACAAAGGCGATGTACGTGGCAGACGCCGGCCTGAGGATCACTGAGAAGAAGGCGGCGGTGGTGGCGCCGCCGCCGTTCCCGGTCACGAGCGGGATCGCCGGGACGAGGCCGCAGTAGGCCACGAGGAAGATGGAGGTGAACGGGTACACCGTGGTGTTGAGGTACGCCAGGCGCTGCAGCGGGTGGAGCCGGCTGCCGCCGGCGAGCAGGGCGTTGTTGCGGGAGAAGAATATCTCCAGGGACCCCGCCGCCCAGCGGAGCACCTGGTACAGCCGGTCCGTGAGGTTGATGGGCGCGGTGCCGCGGAACGCGTCCGGCGCGGTGGCGCAGTAGGCGGAGCGCCACCCTCGCCGGTGCATGCAGAAGCCCGTGGCCACGTCCTCTGTCACGGTGCCGTAGATCCAGCCGACGTCCCGGCCCCACGCCGTGCCGTCCTCGTAGCCGCACGAGACGAGCGCGGTTGCGTCGCCAATGGCAGCCGCGTCGAACGACGACGAGCACGCCGGCGGTGGTGAAGTACTGATGATGACCGTGTCAAATTGGTTGTCCGATTCGCTCGCCAGGACCGCATGAACCGAGCGAAGGAACGGCGTCGACGCGCCCAACTTGTCGGCCTCAGTGCCAGTGGCAGCGCCGCCCTTGCCAGCGTCGTCGTCGTCTCTCCAGAGCGGCGGGTCGACGCCGTATAGCGCGGACCGGCGAAACATGCAGCCGGTGCCCACGTAGATGGGTCCCTGAAGGCCGTCGAGGCCGAGCTCGGTGCAGTCGAAGAAGACGCGGTTGTGGTTCGCGTAGCGGTCCGCGGGGTCGACGCCGTCGAAGCGCTGCGGGAACTGGACGAACGCCACGTCGTCGCTGCCGCCGCCGTCGAGCATGAGGCAGGCACCGGCGCGGAGCGCCTGCGAGTTGTTCACGTAGTGGTCGCAGTCGAGGTTGAGGACGAAGGGCGCGTTGGAGAGCACGGCCGAGGCACGGAGCAGCGCGTTCATGGCGCCGGCCTTCCCATGGTGCGCGCGGCCGCGGCGCTTCTCCCGGCACATGTACACCAGCGACGGAACCCGCACGTCGACGGAGCTGAGGTCCAGAAGATTACTACTGCTGACACCGCCAACGCCAAGCTGTGGCGTGCTGCCGGGAGTGCCGGCTAGCAACTCAACAGCTCCGGCATGATCTTCCACGGTGCCAGTGCCACGCTGGCGCCGCCGCACGTCTCCGGCTTGCAGAGCGTCGATCCGCAGCCGCAGTTCTTCGTACTCCCGGCGCACGCGCCTCCGGTCCCTTGCCAGCTCCGGCCACGCCCTTCCCTTATAGTCACCCCTCCGCGCCTTACTGACGCCGCCATTACCGGCGCCGGCGGGGCAGAAGTAGGCCTCTGGGTTCCTCGGCTCCACCGCGTGCTTCCGGCAGAACGGCACCCAGAGGGCGGCGAACCGGGCAGCCTCGGCGGCCGCGTCGCGCGTGAGCAGAGCGCCGCCGTCGTCCGAGACGTAGCACGTGAGCTTTTCCGCGGGGTAGTCCGCCGCCAGGATGGAGAGGATGGTGATTCACGGTCACCAGCGGTGGCTCCTTCTCGGTGTCGGCGGTGGTCACGAATACGTCCATGGCCGGAAGCATCGACTCGTCGAGCGCGGCGGCGTAGATGGCGCGCCGGACAGGCTGCATCTTGGGCAGCTGGTCCAGCACCCACATCAGGGCAAACCAGAGCTCCCCGGCGATGGACACCATCCACATGCCAAGAACTGCACTTTTGTCGTTGGTGCCTGTGGAGCTGATCATCGCAACAGCAGTGCTGATTCGCCACTTGAAGAACAGCACGAAGATGCCCATCCGGACGAGTATCATGAGCCTACAAACACCATGATTTTCGCCACTTAGTTGCCTATAGGTTTGTCACGTGACTTTTAGTTTTTTTTTACACATAACTTTTAGTAATATTTATTTATTTTTACTATCTTATTTACTTGTTTGTAAAAGAACCACTTTGATATTTCTTCTAAATGGAACCCTCCTTTTGACAATTTACGGACCGTCAAATGTCATCTCATCTATTACTTACTTCTGTTCCAAATTATAAGATGTTCTAACCAAATTCATAGTTTTAGTGTATATTTCTGTACATAAAAAAAAATATGTATCTAACGATCATCTATATATAACATTCGATTGAATATGTTCATAGAAGTAGGGTTATGGTGTATATGTGTATTCACATAGGTGAATATTCGTATGTGTCCATACTGTGATTTAAGAAAACAATTCTGAAATTAATATTACTTGATAGAGTTGAGGAATAAGCCTATGTATGTTAATTTGATTTTGCTAACAAGCACATAAGTGAAATCTCTACTAACGTTGAATTATTTAGGCTTTACTTGGCATATAGCTTCACCCAACAGCCTTGTTCTAAAATATCATGGTTACCAATAGAACATCATATTGCACACTACTTTCTTTCATGGTGATCTCGATGTCTTATTTTGCTTGTTCGCCCCTGTTAGGTATATTGTTAGGTTTAGTCCCACATCGGTAATTGATGGTGAGGAGCACAACATATAAGGTGGGGACAGTTCTCACCTATCAGGCTAGTCTTTTGGGTTGAGTTAAGCCCAAAGCCTGGATATGTTGTGGGCTCCGATGGACCTAGGCCCGAGGGGCGCCAACTCATGGGTATATCGAGTTGGGCCAAATCCGCTACGCACTCTAACATATATCATATTATCAATGCCGCTATGTGTATAGGTTTTATTTCTACAATTATTGGAGTCTCTAGGGGTCTAAATGTGAAACAGGTTTTTTCAAAAAAACAAAAAATAACTCTAAACTGTAAGTCGTTTTAGTTTTTTATATATTTAAATATCTATTATGTAGATCATAAAATAATATTTTATTATACATGCGTTTAAATGTTAGATAAGTTTGATTGAAAAAGGCTTAGACTACTTAAAATTTGAAACTGAGAGAGATTACATGGTTTAACTTTAACCAAATGTTTGAACAAACTTAGCCAAAGAAATATGAACATGCCCCCCGGCCCTCTTTCAGTTACTGAAACTACACCAACATGAACAAAGAGTACCTGTAGTTACCTGTATAGCTTGATGGTAATTGTCGAAAGTTTTGTGGTCCGGACAAGCAGCAGTCTCTCGGCACTGGCCGACTTCATTCTTCACATCTTTCGGCGACTCCTTGTCATTGGAGGTGCCATAGACATTGCTCTTGGTTATATATGTCGTCCACATAGGCGCCCTACTGGTCAATACAAGCCCTATTGTTCTTGACAAGAAGGATGCTGCGTGGAATCAACCATTCAACCGTACGTGTCTACATGGAGGATTGGTCATTCGCCCACCGTTAGGTAGAGTTCTGCTTTAACGACTTAATTTATTTGTACTTGGTTTTTCATACACTTATCGTAGCTTATTATTACATTTTCTTTTGGGGGAACTCGTGCCAATATTTTCTCTATATTCTTATCCCACAAAATCTATATCCCATACTGTAACTCTAAGAGACTCTCTAAATCATTCCTAATTGCTATGAATAGAGATTTTAGTAGAAAAACGCTCGCTCTCCAATAGAATTTTTAATTGGTTATCCAAATATAGCCATTGTTTATTACGGTTTTCTCGCCAACCAAAGATAGATAGCGAGAATGACTCTCTAGAGTACGTAGAAGATATAGAAAAGTTATTGGAGATTGATAAGATATAGAAAACAATTTTTATGCAAATAGCTCTCTAAACGATAACGATGACTTAGAGAGAAACTTTAGAGAGACTATTGGAGATGCTCTTATAAAGCTACTCCCTATTAGAATTCTATCTCAACATGCAAGTCATGTCCTTTCCTTAGAAAAACATGCAAGACATCCACATTATCCCTCACTAGCTATCCACATCATCTCCCTTTAATAAGCATGTCATCCCACTAAATTCCCACCTCTTAATTGTAAGAGCAACTCGAACAGAGTTGGCAAAAACGGATCGCTAAACTTATGATTTAGCCAACCTTAAAAATAGAAAAGTGTGTAAAAAATTAGAAAACTCCAACAACCTTTCTATTATGGCAATACTAGATAGCTAGCGACACATGCAAGTTATATTTACCATGCGACATTTCAGGAATAGCTTACTTGTTATTTTATAAAACAAGATAGCATAGTTGTTGGAGTTCAATTTTTACTCTAAAAATTCTAAATATAGCATACAAAACAAGAATAGCATGTCTCTTGGAGATGATCTAATTAAGCTATCTACTTACACATCTCTACTCAACTTCATTTCAAATTCATCTCAACAATCGCCACAGCAACGCGCGGGTTCCCTTCTTCTAGTTATGCAAGAATTTTACATACATGCTTCAATCAAGTTTCATGATGCGCATCACGGGTGGTAATAAGTGGGCCTAATTAATACACTCGACCACTAAATTCCATTGGTTAGTAGTCTGGTCACTAGCAACTACTGCACTACGTACTACTGTCATCGTTCACCTACAGTCGTTGGTCCCCGTCACCATGAATCACAGTTTGGCAGCCATGCACCAACAGAATTTGTAGAGGCGTGTCCAAGTAGTCGAAGTTGACGATCGATGTGCATGGTTGACTGACCCCGTGACCGGCTTTGCTCAATGTAGCCCGGCCGATGGCAGCCAAAGCGGTCGTCGGTCCAAGTCGACGATATAGTTTGGTGACAACGTAACCAGCACGAGGGAGCCCGGCGGCGGCGTGTTTCAGAGTGGTCGTAGTCGTAGTCGTAGTCGTAGTCGTAGTCGTAGTCGTAGTCGTAGTCGACGATGTAGTAGAAGACGCAAGGCGTTCTCAGAGTGGTTGTAGTAATCGACGTGTAGTAGAAGACAAGGACTTGACCTGTGCTCGAGGGGAGCCCGGCGGCGCCGTGCTTGAAGGTGTGGTAGAGCTGTCGTAGTCGAAGACAGTGTGATTGGCTCAAGGGAGCTTGTTCAGGCCGTGCTCGAGATTAGTCTTGGTCGCTGATCGATGATGTAGCTCGTATTAGGTGTAGGCTCCGACGACGTTGACATTAATTGCAAAAAATCAAAAGATGTTGACTCATGCAGTACTCTCTTTGTCCACTTAATTATGTAACTATGAGAAACGTGTCGGTCAAGCTGTGTCAACTTTGATCAAATTTATAGCAAAAAATATTAGCATTTATCTCTCGAAATAAATTTATTATAAAAATATATTTCATAATCAATCTAACGATATTTATTTTGTCTCATAAGAATTAATATTTATTTATAAAATTTTAATTAAAATTTGTAATGGTTGACTTCTCGAGAAGTGAGAATTACATAGTATTCATTTGGACGGAGATAGTACGTCACAAGAGCACCGGGTGCGGTGTTTGGTCCATTCGTCCTGTTCTTATTTGTCAATTGTCCGTTTAGATCCCAGTTGCAGTTGTAATTCTGCACTGTAGCACGTTCGTTTGTATTTGACAACTTTTGTCCAATCATGGCCCAAGTAGGCTTAAAAGATTCGTCTCGTGATGCACATGCAAAAAGTACAAATATGCAAACATTTCGTCTACATTTAATGCTCCATTCATGTGCCGCAACGTTGATGTGACTAGTTGCAGTTACAATTTGCACTAGATCTAAACAGAGCCTGATTCGTTCCTTCAAAGAAAACAGCACACCATAGAGTAGCACACCAGAAATCATATGCATCGACTCGATCTAGTAGAGAAGACCTCAGACAGTTTCAGGCGGCAGTAGGCCCCGGCAGTAAAATGTATAGTCCTTCCGTATAGAAAAAGAAAATCGTTTTGTACAAAGTTTTGATCAAATATTGAGAACATAAATCATGATTAACTTTTAAATTATTGAGTTTATAAATATGAAAATTATATAAATAGATTTTTCTTCAAATATACTTCTATAAAAGTATGCATATAACACTTTTTATTAAATATTTTTATAGAAATATAAAGTCAAAGTTATTCTTTAAAGACCGTGTTATTGTTCTACATGGCTTCTAAATCCTATACAAACAGAGTAAAGTGGTTTTCCACTTTCTGAAAATAGTGGGTGTGTGTTTTGAGGCCATGGACTCTAGTAGGGGCGGTGTTTGCTTGTTACAGGTTCCTGTTTTTTCTTCTCCGATCCTTGGCAGTGGTTCTCATAGTCCTAGGTCTCGCTGTTTTTAGCTTGTGTGTGTTTGCTTTTTTTACTTCGTCTAATAAAAACCCGACAAATCTTTTGCCGTTTTTCTAAAAAGGAAATCATAGACATGGTTTTGTTGGATGAATAAAATATTATGTTCTTTGATAACAATATGACTCTTGAGTAATATGCAGGTAACTCAGATGCCATATATGCAAGATTATTATGTTCCTACCATGAGCATCTGGCCATAGTACCACCAATATTTCTTACTTTGTAGTTTTGCTCCCCCTGTGCAAAATATGTCATTATCTGCAATTTGATCATCATACCTAATTACATGTGTGTACTGTCAGCTTTGTACCCCAGCTGCCCGTGCAAAGTGTGGGGTTACCCACTAGTTAGTTCATATATTTGGGCCCCTGCATTTTCCATCAAACAGCTATCTGTGATGTTGGTATACACTACAATCACTCTTCACTTGTACATTTTTTTGCACTATTAGACTACTGTAATCTTCTAGTCCACTGCTTCTAACCCAGAAAATCCATAGACTCTATTGCACCCTAAAGGAATACCACGAGAGGAGCCCGGGCAAGGACCTAGGGTCACCGGGCACTGGGTCCGCCTATGCTACTAGTAACCTGGATGGGATGATTGAAAAACAAATCATCTAACTGTTATGTGTCAGTAATTAGTTTCCATTCACCTTTTAAATTTCTAGCAAATTAAATAATCATCAAAATTATGGTTAGATTTTAGCACTAGTACACAAATCTTAACGGAGGCGGTTATTTTCGATTTTCCGAGGCGGTTATCACAACTGCCTCCAACAGAAGGTCACGGTTAATCCGTGTGCTGTATGGAGGTGGGCGTTTCGGCCGCCTCGGTAAATCGACAAGAAAAAACAAAAAAAACGAAGCCCAACCCTAATGGGCCTGGATCTGGGCCGCCGGAAACAGGCCCCCGCGCCATAGCCGTCGTGGCCCGCCGCCAGGAGCAGGCCCCCGCGCCGCGGCCGTCGTGGCCCGCCGCCTGGAGCAGCCCTCGCGCGCGCCGCCCCACTGCGCCGCGTCCTCGCGCCAACGGGAGCTGGCCCCCGCGCCGTGGGCTCGCGCTGCTGGGAGCGGCCCCCACACCGCGGACTCGCGCCGTCGCCGCCGGGAGCAGGCCCCGCCGTCGCCGCCGTCATGGCCCGCCGCGGCCGTGGCCTACACCCGCGCTGGATCCGGCCGGAGGGAAGGGAGAGGTCTGTGTTGCGGCGAAGGGGAGGGAGGAGGGAGAGAGAGGGAGGCACAGTCTCGGGAAGGAGGGAGGGAGGCCGCGGCGGCGCTATCGGCTCGAGAGGGAGAGGGAGCATTGTGGGAGTGAGAAGTGAGAGTTAGGGTTTCAGGTTTCCGTTTATATATTAACGCGATTGTGGGATGAGGTGGGCTATCGGGATGGGCCTCATTTACCAAGGCGGTTTTTTTATAAAGCCCGCCTCGTTTAATAATTTACTAAGGCAGTTGTCCTAAAAAACCGTCTCGGTTAATATATATTAACCGCGGCGGGTATTATAATGTGACCGCCTCGGTTAATTTGTTTTGCGAGGCGGTTTTTTCTAACCGCCTCGGTTAATCGAGGTATTAACCAAGGCGGTTTTTAGTGCTGCCCGCCTCTGGAAAAAATTTCAAACGCCTCCTAAAAGATTTTTGTAGTAGTGTAGATAATTTGGGTTGTTTGGTGCAGGGATGGTTGCCAAATTGAATACCTGTATTTGAAATTTTTATGTGAATTGTCCATGTCCTAGGAATTTAAGAGTACTCAACATCCAAAGAACGAGGGACATATGCTCTCCTGCTTTATTGATTGTCCAAACACTCAAATTCAATGCATGAAATATATGTGTTAGAGATAAGCATATCCTCTAGCATCATTGAACTCAACTAGATTTTCGGAGGTCAAGTAATGTGCAATGTTATTGGCAGCCTTTCTCCAAGTTCACTAAAAGTTGTTCCTAATCGGATATTCATACTGCATTTCAGGCCATTCTGTGAGATCTGCAATGTATTGGTGATGGTGTATGGACAAGTTCAGAGTGCTTATGGAAGCTGTGTTTTGTTTTGAATTTATTAGATATTACTGTGAGGCAGATGTTAGTGAAATCTGGCCACTGAGCTCTTAAGTGTTAGTGAGCCAAAGCTTTTGCCCACAAATGGTGGATGAATAGCTTTTGATCATAGGAGGTAGAGATAGAAATACTGATGCTTGCTCATGCTGATACTTAAAGATGTGAGCTACTAATCTAATTTGTACTTATGATGCTCAATGTGAACAGCCTTAAATTGGGCTGGCTCATATATGAAAAAGTGTCAATGTTTTCTTCTCATATTAATCGATGTTCCATGTTCGTATTGTTAATGTATCTTGCAATGAATGTTTGTGCATTGATAATAGATAATTTTGGAGTCATTATGTATTGATTAGCAACATATATGTAGTCTATGTAAATGAGTCCTGTTGGACTTTTAGTTGCTAAGAGTAGTTATAGCCTTAAATCATTTGTCGCTATTTGTTGTCATAAGGCAACGGACTGTCGGTCGCTAAAAACTTGTTCGTTAGTATAGCTCTATACCAACATCACATTCTGTGATTGCAAGTAAGCGACCGACGGTACGTCACTATTCTGGGGATATGGACTATGGTGTAGTGCCACTTGTGAAATGCACATTCGTATGAATATATATGTCCCGTAGTATATTACTTAATTAACGAGCCAGTCATCCTCTCTCTCTCTCTCTCTCTCTCTCTCTATTATGGATGGTTGAGGGTCTACTATTGTTGTAACCTACCGAACACAGATGACTCGTGCAGTATATCACAACAGCACCGGGTGCGGTGTTATTTGGTCCATTCGGCTGTTCTTACTAGTCAATTGTCATGCCCAATTCATTACACTAGCTACTACGGACATTCATGGCCAAAATGCATTGCTACATATAAACAGGTATGCGGCCCGGCAGGAGACCAAATCAAGTGTGTGTAGCCGCCATGAGGTCTCTTCTCCACAGCACCAATGGCAATCATAGCCCACCTGCTGGCACTGGCATGAAGCAGCACCACTACTGCAGCAGCAGATGCTTCGTGCTGTCCCTTCTCCTGGTCCTGGTAGCTCTCCTAGCTTCGGACGTGTACCTCAGCTTCCCAGACCGACGGAACCTCCTTCTTCCATTCTTCCCCCTGCCGCCGCCGCCGCTCAGCAGACAGCAGCAAGGCGATGGCTGTGACATCTTCAAGGGCGAGTGGGTGCCTGATCCGGACGCGCCCTACTACACCAACGACACCTGCAAGGTGATCCACGAGCACTACGACTGCATGAAGTACGGCAAGCCGGACCTGGGTTTCGTCAACTGGCGATGGCGGCCTGACGGCTGCGAGCTGCCCCGCTTCAACCCATGGCGCTTCCTCCACATGATGAGGGGCAAGACCCTTGCCTTCGTCGGCGACTCCCTCGGCAGGAACCAAAAGGACTCGCTCATCTGCCTCCTCACCACGGTGAGCTAGCACTGTTCTTCATCTTCATCACGATCGATCATATAATGCGTTAATTAACGCAGGCCATGGAGCCAACGACGACGAGGTGGCCGAGCAGCAAGCACACCGTGTACTACTACGGCGACTACAACTTCACGGTGGCCCACTTCTGGGCACCGTACCTTGTCCGGCACGAGCAGATCGACGAGGACGGGCCGGCGCACACGGGCGTCTGGAACCTCTACCTGGACGAGCCGGACGACGTGTGGGCGGCGCACATCGCCGAGTTCGACTACGTCGTCGTCTCCGCGTCCAGCTGGTTCTACCGCCCCTCCATGATGTACGAGGCCGGGCGCCTCGTCGGCTGCCACTTCTGCAAGCTGCCCAACGTCACCGACCTCACGCCGCGCTACGCGCTGCGCATGGCCACGCGGGCCGCGCTGCGGGCCCTCTCCGACGGCGGCGACGGCGGCCGGCGGTTCCGCGGCACGGCGCTGCTGCGCACAGTGGACCCGTCGCAGTACGAGGGCGGGGAGTGGAACAAGGACGGCAACTGCGTCCGGACGGCGCCGTACCGGCGTGGCCAGAAGACGGTGGAGGGCTTCGAGAGCGATTTCCGCGCGCTGCAGGTGGAGGAGCTCGCGTCGGCGGCGAAGGCCGCGGCGGACAGCGGCGGCAAGGTGAGGATGCTGCTCATGGACACGACGGATGCCATGATACTGCGCGCGGACGCGCACCCGAGCAAGTACCGGGGATGGACGCCGGAGAAGCACTTCACCCTGCACAACGACTGCGTGCACTGGTGCCTGCCTGGGGCCATTGATACTTGGAACGACATGCTCCTCCATATGTTGAAATAAAGATAAATGGTCATCGATAATTTGAATTAATAATGTCAACCGTGTGTGCCTGTCAATCGATTGTTGGGTGCAAAACGGTCGGACGGATATATGGATACATTTTCTTCTTAAATTTTGATACAAATAGTACCAACCTGGGCATCATATACCTCTCTTAGCACAAGCATAATATTTGAGTCACACAAGCGAGTGAGAACGAGAGAACATCACGTAGGGGCACTTTGGCAGAACTCCCACGACCAAGCGCTGCCAAAGGGGCAAGCTGCTCCATTGATTCACATCCGCTCCCTACCAAACCTACTTATGAACTTTCCCATCAAGTTCGGTTATTTACCGGCAATTGTCACTGGAATAAATACTACATATTTTGAATAAGACAAGTGGTCAAATTTGGAGTAAAAAAATCAAACGACTTATAGATTGAAACGGAGGAAGTACCTGATTACATCATCACGATAGAAGCATTCTGGAATACTCTACATATATATAGAATTAATTGTCTAGATTGTACCCACACTTTGTATAGCTCTAAATCTCGAATCGAAACATGTATGATGTTTTGTATAGATGACCGTACAGGCAAACTCTCGACAGCATAAGAACAGATGCCCAGAACGATGACCAACATTCATGTATAGGTGAAGCTAAGAAACTTCTTTTCTCTTGTGCCTTTCTTTTTCTTCTTTCTGCCACTGAAAGTTCAGGAAGACGGATCTAAAACTTATTCTCCCCCTAGTCCTTCATCGTGATAAGATCTAACCACAACAAAACTGAGAAGAGAGGGGAGAAAATTATTCTATGGTGGCGACATCATCTTCGCCTTGTTGCCGCCGTTTAGAAAACTAAGTCTCCAAATCGTCATGCTGAGAAAGATGTTGATGCCATAGTTGTCCTCCTTATCTTCAGCAGAGCCACCATGGAGAAAATAGATCCACCCTACCACCTGCGCCGTCGCTGGAAAGGAGAAGAGAAATCCCAGGACCAAGAAACTTGGCATGGAGAGACCTAAACCCCACAAGACTCGATCTAATAAAAAAAACTTATTAAAAACAATGAATCTCCACTCCCTCGAGATATGTTGAAGAGGGCGGAAGGGAGACCAACGGTGGTGAAGACGAGGATGGCGATGGCGGCGGCTCTCGATAGGGCTGCGACGCTGCATTGCATGGGGGCTCTCTACATGCGTCAGGCGACGGATGCAATACCTGGGTCTTGAATGTCTTGCAATGCAGTTTAGTAATATCCTTGTATCTTCGATTGTTGTATTGCTTAGTAATCCTCTCATCTTTGTTGTATCGAAGAATCTTACCGTAATTAGGGTTTTTCTATGCCAGGTTTCTTAGTATTGGAGACTTATCTCGTCCTCTTCCTTGTCCTTTCCAGTAACGGGAAAGGGATAGAGTGGAATCATTTTCTCCATGTCGACTTTGTTGAAAATGGAGACAACTACGACTGTCAACATCTTCACATATATGATGATATGGAGACTTTTATTTTTAGACGGCGACATCAAAACGGAGATGGTGTCATCGTCATAGAATAATTTTCTCCTTTCTCTCCTTCGTTTTATTGTGGTTAGGTCTGGCCATGATGAAGTACTAGGAAAATAAGTTTTAGATGGAAAATTAAGTTTTAGATCAAGACATCAGAAATAAGAAGTTTCTCAACTTTGTCTACATGAATGTTGGTCGTTGTTCATTGGGTATCTATTCTCAGACCTTTTGCTAAGTGTTTGCCTAAGGTGCCATCCATACTGCAAAGTGGCGTATAGGTTTGGTTTTGAGATATGAAGCTATTCACAACGGGGGTACAATTTAGTTCAAAATCAGTTCTGGATATTTGTGTAATACAGAGTGCTCGTTACATGTTGATGTACCCAACTATTTTCTAATATAATTCTTCTTTGATCCAAAAAAATTCTTACCACAAACTTTTGAAGTATATGTGAAATGTCCACCTGGCTTTGTGTAAGGTTTGGTTTGAATTTGTCCACAACACGCAATTCAATACGGTATCAGGATTAGATGTCTGGAATTCAAATCTTAGATACACAATTAGGCCCGTTTGGCAGAGCTATGCTCCCTAATTCTCTGGTGAAGTGATTATATGACTGAAAGTGATTCTATTTGATTCTTTAGGCATAAATTCTCAAAATTAGGATGGAGAATCAGTTCACCGAATTAAGGAGAAGCTACTTTTTTTTAGCTCTCAACCTCTTAGTTCGAGAATCACTTCGCAGAATTAGCAAAGAATCATTTTTCACTGAAAAATACGTTTAACCACCAGAGAGTAATTCTTCCTGAGAATCCGCTCCGTGGAGCGTTTCCAAACGCACCCTTAACTAATAAATTGCAGTTGACTTCTACTTCTACGGAGTCTACAGAGCGAGGAGGTTGTTTTTTATCTCAATTTGACCCTCATGACCTTTCATTCACAAGCATAAACTCGACACGCTGAGTTACCAGAATGTTTACAAACTCCGGGAGTGGATCGTTCCACACATATGATTGACCTGGGTCCCAACTCAACACTAATTTTTAGCAATCTCGTACGCAGATGAAATACCAGAATGGGAATATTTATAATCTTATTACAAAGAAAATGATCATGTAGGAGCTCAATAATACTATGAAACAAAACTCCACAAGGTGCCATATCTCTATTTCGTCACTTTCAAAGCGAGGAGATAGTTTTTATAATAAGATCTTGTTCTGGGAGTGCTCCTCACCAACTTCATGATGGTAGTACTTCGGTCTGGTCTGCTCCTCTGGGATTCTATCCTCCACATCTTCTTCTGCCAGTTTCCCAAAACCCTTTTGCCTAGTGTAGCAGCTGATCTGTGGTTGCCTAGCTGTGAAAGTATAGACCCGTATACCCACATAACGCTACATGAGCCACGTCATCCGAGGAGGCCCACGCCGCTAGAAGACGTTGCTTGTATGCTTTGCTAGGTCACCGCGTGCCATACGACGGCTGATTGGAGCCTTGGCGGCCAAGAAATAGATCTTCCAGATTAGCCGATATTCTTGTTTCCTTGTAAACCAAATCTCGTGGTCTGTTAGGATTGGAAATAATCGATCTGTAACCCTACCCTCAGACCATATAAGGTGGGTAGGGGACTTCTATTTTCATCTCATCTCAATACAATTCACAGAACACATGACATAGAGTATTACACTTCCGGGTGGCCTGTACCTGTCTAAATCGCGTGTCTTTGCTCTTGTGTTCATGGTAGCTCGTCTCAAGCGCACCTCCACCGACTAATCTACTACCGTGGGTATACCCCTCGGTAGACTACTGACAATATTCCGTCGACAGTGGCGTGCCAGGTATTACGCTTCATATTCGGTGCAGTCTTTTGAGGATCTTGGTTAAAGCATAATGGAAGACTACAGTACCTCACCATGCTCGGGGACTGCCACGTCGTCTCAGCTGCGCTCGGGGACTTCTACAGCGTCTCGCTATGCTCGAGGACTTCATGCGGCTCCTCGCTGCGCTTGGCACTACAAGACATGACCTTCAATGATGATATATTTACATCATTAACACTAGGATTTTCATCACAGATGTGTATTTATGATGCTCAAGTGACGAAAATGTGAGCATCACCTATCAAGCGTATTAAATCATGATCGGTGACGAAATGAGTTGTTTCATCATTGTTCTTTTGCTGACAATACTTGTGGCGTCATGTGTTTTTGACGATTGATTTTTATCACAATTCGGTTGCTAGGGCTTGCTAGGCCCTTACCCTTAATAGGCCATTAACAAGACAAATTTAGTTGTGGGCCAAATTTTTAAAATGCCAAGCTCATTACACAAACAATATTTACACCAATTTTCATTTTCATTTCAAAACCCAATTTGAATTGAACCCATTCCAATAACAATAGTTTAGCACAATTGGATATTTGCATAGATTGTTGTGGGTAATAATAAGAGACCACACAAGGAAGTGGATATATGCATAGTACATAGTACAAGGAGTCAACTGCATCCAGCAACAGTATGGCAAAATTGTAAGCTCTTCATAGGCTTCGGCAAACATGTCGTACATATCCGGATGATCAAGAACTGGTTTATCCATCAATACCATGGTCATCTTTTCATTTCTTGCCACTTTAAGCCTGGAGAAACACACACGAAACAAATATAGTGAATTATAGACATAGAATACAGTTTTTAGGTAACATATAAGATGATTAATTAAACATAGCCTATACATGCTGATATAATTAATAAAATAACCATCAATATATGTTTGCATACAAGGAGCAGTATATGTACCAAGTAATAGGACATGCTATAACTTGAAGTGGCTAGGCTACAGGGGAAACATGCATGGAAGGCAATGTTTGCATCGAAAGCTACCACCTATACTTATTATATGCACATATGCAGTTAAACAAGCAACTTAACATCTCAAAGAAGTGTATACTAACCCCAGTTCCAGTCGTTTCAAGTTTTGTGTCCATTTTTCCTAACTATCCATTTTCTATTATGAACAACAAATTTGCACAAATTTCAAAATCTATCTACTGCTATTATGAATCAGACAGCATCCATCGTCTAACTCCTATCCTCAAGTAGCAGCTGCAACAGCAAATCCCATCCCCACCCGCAGTGGATCAGCTCAGGTAAAGTACAGAGTACACATCAATCCAGCCTTAGTACAGAGATCCATCTACTCACCATGCTTCCTTTGCATTTTCTTGTCCTGCAATTGGCAGTGAAATCATCTTCATGGAGAGAAGATTTCATCAAAAGGATTGGAGCCTCAAACAAGACAGGTATTTCTCAAGTACCTTGAAGCAAAATAGTAGAGGCCAAGCCAGCAGGACAGCACCTGCTGCCCACTACACCCGTAGGACCGCTGCACCTGAGGCCGTCGCTGCTTATTTTCTACTACAAAGAATAGTAAATGCAGGCAAACTTGCTGTAGCTGCAGCTGCAACGCTTGCTACAGCTAGCAGACATACAGAGCAGAGGCATGTAAGTGCATATCTGCTTTGCCTAGTACAGTACACATGTTTGTCACATGATCCATGTTTCTAACTAAACAATCACAAAACCCTCAGTGTCGTCTATGTAAGGAAAACCCTTAGTATTTGATTAGGAGGCTCTATATTTTCACATAGACTAGCAGGATTCAAACCATGTGTAATCATATTGGTCAAAGGTCATCCTGAAACCATGTGTAATCATGTCAGTCAAAGGTCATCCTAAAAATAGTAACAGAATACTTCACTGGATCAAATAACTAATTCCACCTCTGTTAACATTATTTCTAGTCATTTATCAATACTGTAAACAGCAGAGAGCACCACTACAGATAACTTTCTAGTCTTGACTGAAGTAGGCACATCAGCCGCACCGAACCTGGCCACTTAAATCCTACTCACACAAGGAGGTACACATACAACACCTATAAATTTGCAGTGATGACTGATGAGTTACACTTCCACAAATGAGGTCTACCCATTGACATAACAAATAAATATTGGCGTCACTGCCTTATATATATAATGCAAAAGTGCAATTGACAAAAGGAAAACACAGTAGATACAAAACAATATAAAAAGCACTACCGAGTAGTGTCTTTCCATCTCATAATCTAGTTTCTGACCTGCTGGCTTTGTTTCTATAAAGTTCTAACTAACTATAAAAAGCACTTTAGCTGTTGTTGACCAAGAAGAGTCATCTTTGCTATTGTTCTCAATGGCCTATTGTTTAGTACCAGGGAAAAAAAAAGATCCCAAACTGTGTAGCCTCAATACTGAATTTGGATGGGAGGAGTACAAAGAGGACTCACGTTGGCGATTTGCTGTGTGCCTACGGGTTGTTGCTGTTGCTTAGGGTTGGGAAGAGGAAGAACCGAAACGAACCGGCTTGGGTTGATGTTGCTGTTGTTGCTTGGGTTGGGGAAGATTACGTCACCTCGCTGTGCTCAGGGACTTCATGCGGCTCCTCGCTACGCTCGGAGATTTCTTCAGTGCCTCGCTGTGCTCAGAGATTATGTCACCTCGCTGCCATGTCACCTCAATGTGTTCAGGGACTTCTATGGCTCCTCACTGTGCTCGGGGACTTCTTCAGCGCCTCACTATACTCGGAGATTACATAACCTTGCTGTGCTTGGGGACTTTTACAACGCCTCACTATGATCGGAGATTCTTTCATGATCTTGCTACAATTACACCATCTCCCAGTAAGCACTGGGACTACGTGGTACACTTCACTTTGTAATGACGGTACCGGGATGGCAATTACCTCACGCTCGTTTTGATTTTGCTACAAGATACTATGTCATCTTTCAACAGTCTCGGGGACTAAGTGTGTACGCTTCACCTAGCGGTGAATGTACGACAGTTTTTGGATCCGGACGTCGTCATGACGAAAGTGCGTACACTTCACCAAAAATGAGATCCCTCAAAAAAAAATTTCTAGAGCTCCTTGCATTTGTCTGGTTGGACTGTCCCAATGATGATTGTGCTCAGAAAGCTGCTTACGCTGCTCAGACGACCACTTGCTCAGCTGGGTCCGCATGCAGGTTGCTCAGACGTCTCTTCGTGGTTGGAAGGTTCTTCTTCGTGTTCGAAATTGTTTGGACCAGCGCTTCCTGACAAATACAAGATGCTCAGTGACTAGCTGTGTGGGTATAGACACGTATACCCACAGTGGAACCTGGAACACTGACTTGCTTACTAGTTTTTGATGGCCAAACTGTGCAGATCATTTCCCAAGGTCCAACTGTCCATGTCAGCAGCAAGCACACCAAAGCCTTCAAAGAATATGGAGACAAAAGAACTCTCCCACCTCTCATCAAAAATATTTGCCTAGAGGCTTATTAGAAGGGCCCTAGCTACTAGTGAAAGGGCTGCAAGATAACACACATTGACAAGCATTGCGATAACCAGCCCGCGGCAAAATTGAAACTGATGCATATCTCTTCTTCCATTGCGAATTCGTACGGGCGATATGGTTCTCCTCTAACCCACCTCTTCGCTCAGATAATTTACCTAATGAAGATGATTATTTCATCCACCTTCATAACCCCATCTGTTTCCGATAATATAATCCAAAGAACTTATATGACTATGTGGTACATTTGGACAGCAAGGGATGACAAACGTTTTGCAAAGAAAAATTGGAACCCATACCATGGACATCATGCTGTCGCAGCACACATTGCAGCCACAGGACCTAGCTCAAATTGCAGGAGATGAACAGGCGGCACAATCTCCAACCCCCATGCAACAAGATGAGGATACAGACCTGGCCAACACCCTGACAGTCCAAGCAGAAATGTCAGGTATGAATTCTTCTATGACAGGAAACAATCCAATGCTGACTCAGGTGAACAGATATGTCAATTGATGACTCAGGTGCCCAGGTTCACCTCTACATGGCCCGACACCTTCACCATCCAAAACCCAGCACTTCTGCAAGGTAACAGATGCTATGCCGATGCATCGCTGCTCCCCTCCCTTCCACCCAGAAAGGCAGCGCTGATGACAAACTCCAACTCAGCTCATGGCGGAAGCTGCAGCGCTAGCATTAGCTGCAATTGTCACTTGTCAGTGACCGTCTGAAATTGAACAACACTACACTTCTTGTCAGATAGTCAGCAGCTGCTTCAGTTCCTCAAAATGGCACAGATCAATCCAATCCTCCAGACTGGTGAATCAAATACTTCACCCAACTATTCTCTAATTACACAGCTTAGAGGCAAACAAGAATATTCAAGATCAACAGGAACCTCAACAAGACAGCGGACACTTTAGCTAGACAAGCTTTCTCAGATTCTGAGCCTCAGTCTCTTGATTTTGCTTGTGTTTGCTCCAACACAGCTCATGTAAAAACCTCTGTAGCCTTAAACTCTGCAAGGCTGTTAGCAGCTAGATGCTGTTGAAATAAAGTCGTTTGTTGTCAAAAAAAAAATGACTACTCCTTTTTTCATAAAAAAAATGTCTCAAGACAGCTCCTATTAAATTGTTTGGTAGGGCTCCTCCAAAAGAGCCGGAGACGGAGAGAGAAAAGCCCTACCAAACAGGACCTTATTGAATTGTCCATCTTTCTCTATTAACTTAATTTTTTTATTTAGAACTAGTCGGTGCATGTAGTTTAATATAAAGAAGTAACTATATTTATCTGCCCAAAAAATTGCAAAAACATATAATTATATCGACAGTTAGAAAACGCATATTTATGCAACTCACTATGAACTAATAAGTTCAATTATTCCTGTTCTGTTTCCTCTCAAAAAATTAACAGAAAGATAGAATAATCATATTTACATATTAACCAGTAAAAGATGCAGATTTACTCACTCAGAAGTCAGAACACACAACGCACACACGTCACATTGCACTCTCAAAAATAGTAAGTTAAACTGACATGCGTTACAACTAGATTGCCCAGTGCTCCTTATCTAGGTATCTGAAAGGATAGAGGTTGCTAATTGAATTGCTTGCATGCTTCATTCTTATGAGTAGATAATACTGATCAAGATCATCGTGAATAGTGGGTTCCAAGAAAGCAGGTATGTCAAGCGACATGCGTGTATACTCTGCATCTCTTATGATCCATATGAGGTAACAGGGCCTCTGGATAGGCTCATGACAGAAAGAGATGATGATTTTTTTGACATATGAAGATCAAGCTAATTCTTTATAATATTTGAAATGACCTACTTACTAACTGTAGTTTATACGGATCATTTATTTATGTATTGTTCTGCTCCACTTTTATTTGGAGATCAAACTATTAGTTATTCATTGCATGTAATCAAATTTTCATATTTCCGATTGTGTTGAGAAATTGTGTTTTATGTGAACTATTTATTTAGGTATATCTTTATTTCGAAGTATGAAAATCAAATTGATATGTTTGTTAATTTATTATTTCAAGTATACTATTTATTAACTGTATTAGGCATGGACTTATATATCATAAATCCCAACTGTATGTTTTTTCTTTCTTGCTTGATTAACATGGTTTAATTTCTAAACTCTCTCTCAGTGAATGCAGTGGCTTCTTTTGACACTATTGTAATAAGAAAATGGATGGATATGACAAATGGTGTCAGCATAGACCTAATGCAATGAGATACAATACAGATAAGCTGCTGCTGCAGACAAGTGAACACCTGAAATTGGCTTGTGTCAATTTGTTTATTTGTTTGTATAGTGCAACCTTCCTTCTGAAAGTCTCCTACGCTCAATCCGTCCTTAACTGGACACTGTATCAACATCATCAAAATGACTGACAATATCAACATATGGCAAAATCTCCCACCAACATACCGATGCCAAAAACATGTGATAGGGTTGACAAACAAAGAAGCACGTTGTGGTTTTGCTTACCATGCCAAAGAGAAAACATTGAAACTCCATCTTCAAATTGAATGTCAATTTGACAAAATCTGGTATTGTTGCTCCAAGTCAAGCCAACAAGCTTGCAGAGGCACAGGTCTACAATTTTCTAATCAAATTCCCTAGCTGAGAAAAAAAAAATCCTTGGATAATTAGTTATTCACTACCTTCTAAATTATAGTTCACTTCGACTTTATCCTAATTCAAACTTCGCTAACTTTAACCAAGATTTTAGAAAACATATTAACATCTACATGTTCAAATTAACACACTATCAAATTATATTTCATGGAAAAGTGGATGAAACTAATTCAATGTTGTAGATATTCATACATTTTTCCTACATAGTTGGTCAAAATTAAATAAGTTTGACTTCAGATAAAGCGAGTATAATTTAGAACAGAGGGCATATAATTTTTCTCGAAAATCTTTATGCAAAGACCAATTTGAGTAAGTCAATTACACCTTTTGGACTTATTTTCAAAAAAAAGGATCAATTTAGAAACTGCATTTACATATGCGGCCCTCAGTTCACAAAACCAAACAGCAATGACATGAACATAACAAAGCAACTAACAAATACCATATTCTAAATCCAACAGTGAAATATTTCCTACACTTAGTTTCTCTACTTCTATTTATATCTAGCACTTTAAAGAATTTTATACCACGCCCATCTTCTTACTGAAGGTAGGCAGCAGATGTAGCTACGATTATACCAAAAAAAAAAAACATTACAACACATTCTGTCAGGAGAAGTGGCTAAAAAGAAAACCTACATTGCCAAAATGTGTGTTTTGCTGACAGGATGAAGCAGAAAATTGGATTGATATCTGTTTAGTGCGGTGAACTGGCTCATATCACACTGCTCTATAAACATACTCCAGCTGTTTGTGCAAATAGCAAAGTAACAGATTCATGGTATAATGAACCATGGACCTAATTAAACAAATCACTAACATATGCTATGATTAATTTGGTAGAGAAAATTGATAATGTGTCAAGTGAACAGGTGTCAGTTGCTATGACTAGCAATTCAACTTTGTGTATAACCATTGATATGTGCAGGTGTGAAACAGTGAAACTCACAAATCTTTGATACGAAGTCCATCACCTGTGACTGAAACGTATTCTTCTGTCATCAGATACTACTACCAATGTCTTTCATACAAAGAAAACCTAGAACTAGGAAAGCTCGCTGTAGAGAACATGGATTGAAAGCTACACAAGTCCTTACACCAGGGATAAGTAGCTGCTTTCTAGTACCTGAAACTGCAACCATTGCACTGAACAGAAGCTGCATTCAATCAAGTAGATAAAAGTAAAACTAATCTCAGTGCAACCTAAAATTGAATTGGTTTCTAGAATCCATCGTTCGAAACAATTGATTATATATCAAGAACTTCCATGCTACTGTCATGATTATAACTCAACTGCATATGGCATAGAAGTGCCCAAGACTAATGAACACAAAACAAGCTGTTAACACCAAATTTTAGACTGGGAGCCGATAGCCGATACCAGAGGAAGATAGCCGATCTCGGAAGCAGATTCCGTCCAGCGGAAGGAAGAAAATAGCCGATTGCACGGTGAATCGGTTATCGGGCCAAGGTGACAGGAGGCGCGCAGCGTCAGTATTGATGACGTCATCCAGAGTCCGCGCCGCCAGGATGTGATCACGATCGGAGTCCGTTATGGAAAGGGAAGGTGAGACTCCAAGTTACCTTAAATATAGGATAGTTTGTTAGTTTCCTTATCTATTGATGAGTTGTAATTCGACTAGGACTCTATCTACGCTCAGGGTATAAATATAAGCCCTCAGCCATTGAAAAACAACAACAATATCAATACAACACAACTTTCGGCTCCGGCCAACAAACCCTAGAGTCAGTCGAGTCCGGCGAGTTACTTTATCCAGGCTGGGTGTCATCCGGTGGACGCAGGCTTGCTTGTAAGTATCGTCAACCCCCTGTTAAACTATGTCTTTTTAGCGTCATCCGGTGGACGTGGAAGCATGGCGGACCAGGGTCCTTGCTAAGCTCTGTTTCTTTGGCATCATCCGGTGGACGCGGGAAGTATAGTGAGTCAAGGATGATTCACGCTGGTTTACTCGATTAATCTGTGTTAACCGTCATCCGGTGGACGAGATGCAGATTAGGACGGTTTTCACGCGCGGATTAGTTATCGATTCGTGTTTGTTTGCTTGATTAATCTATTAGTTAAATGTCATCCGGTAGACAAGCTATAGATTGAAATAGTTTGCATACATGGATTAGTTATCGGCTCTAACTAAATATGGCAATTTAGTTAGATTCATTAAGTTATTGATTTACCTTATTATAATAATATCTCTGCCCGATCAAGATTGATAGATTTGGCCTTAGATTTACTTAAATCTGATCGTCGTTTATGTTTTTTTATGCTTATCTTACCATGATGATCGGTTCCATGCTTACATCGGCTAATTCCCTATCAATCTTGTTCGTTACATATTGTGCGTTTGGTTCTAGTTGAGACATAAGTGGTTCTGAGGTTATCGTAAGTCTTATTTTCGTGTCCTTATTTAAGTTAAACTGAGTGTCATCCGGTGGAATAGGTTTAACCTAAATAAGTTTCGCTAGATTAGATTTGCTTTAATTGGAAGTCTGTTTATGACTACACTACCATTCGTTCGTGCTTCATGTACCCTGCATCGGCTAAAGAGTCGATTCAGTTATGCTTTCACGAATAGATCATGTATATAGATCTATTTGGATATCAAACGATCTAGCTTTGTTTGCTGGGTTTGTCGAAGCCCGCTGGCCGTTAGACCAGGTGAACGCAGATTTGGTGAACTTAGCGAAGAGGGTTTACTAAAGCCGCCGGCCTTCTAAACCAGCTGTAGTGGATCTCTACTTGTTTGATGTACAGATTAGATCTGTACGCGTGATCTATTTTCTTTTATATACATTAACCGAATTAGATCGGCTAGCATGTTATTATCTTCATATGAATATTCTAATAGCCGTTTTACTTCATTATTATATTATCGGTTCATAACATGACGGAATCGGCTTTCTAGTCGATCTCCGATTATACTGGCTCTTTGAGCCGTAGAGTTGGAACTATCTGGACTCATCAGTTAGTTCCGCCTTGGGTTACTGATTATATCTGTTTTCTTGTCAATTGCAGGTCAAATTGACTGGCATGCTTGGGTGTTACCGACACTCCCAGACTGGGTCCGAAGCTAGCTGGATCTGTGTCACACCCAATTTTAAGGATAAAATTGAATGAACCAACTTATGTGCGCCCAGAGATCAATCACACACATAAGCGACAAATTACATAGTACCATCACAAGGTTCAATATATAACGAATAATATCATAAAGTCTTTACATATATAGCGGCGGACTAATAAATATAATCTCTCGCGGAAGCTCCAATTCACAGGGAAATAGTTGATTGGTGAACCACAATCCTAATAATCCTCAGAGGAATCATCATAGTCATCTGTTACCCATCCGGGATTTTTATCTAAATATGAAAAATAAAGCAAGCGTAAGTACATGTCGTACTCAACAAGAATAACATGGGTTTATGAGGCTCAAATAAGGCAAGACACTGGTTTGACAGCGTTTGCTTTTAGTTGATCACATTTTAGCAATTTAAGTAGCAGCAATAGAATATTCCAAGGACAAAGATTTGCATGATCATATAAACACGATAATTAATATGGAATAAACATCAATAGAAACTCTAAATAAATCAATATTAAATTAGTTAAGCTCCTGTAAGACGTCAAAGGCCGCTCGTCACCGTGAGCGCGGCTGATATATCAGTTTTACACTCTGCAGAGGTTGCACACTTTCACCACAAGTCGTGATTCCCATATGCCAAGGGTCATGACTCCCATGTCACCTCACCAAGGAAGTGCGGTAGGGTACACTATGAAGTCTTTCAAAAGCCTTCCTAACATGCCACTAATCAATCCGGGCGCAATGGCAAGGGGTGGTAGAGCCCTCCTTCTAGTGGCACACACACGCAGCAGTACGCACAAAGACAGGAGCCGCAAAACAACCAGCTCGGCAAGGAACCTTTCAAGATTAACAACAAGATAAAAAGTAACTTCATACTTAACTAAAGTCAGAGCCATATGACCCTCATGGTTGCGCTGTAAGTCCCGGTGTCATACTTACAGTTAAGTCCTTAGTCCATGTTGCTAAAAAGCATCTTTTAACCTTTATTTCATAATTAATTAACCAAGTTCATAAGATCATGACATCATCAAGCACTGGTATCACTACTCAAATGCAATCTCATAGGTAACAAGGATGAAGTCATCAAAACTAGGAATAAACACTATGGTTGCTAAGGTAAACACATGCATCATGAATTTAGTGATTAAGGTGAATAGGCAACAAGGATGGTCCATGCTATACTTGCCTTGATCAAAGTGCTCTGGAGAACTTGGATCCTCAATGTACTCTTGATCACCAACGTTTTGCTCACCGTCTGAACTCGATCATAAAATCACCACACAATCATCGAGGCAATCATACACGAAGTAAACAAGATCTATATTAGAAACAGTATACCAACAGTGGAAAAACAGATTGAAAAGTGTATAAAAATAATCTACGCGTCGCTACGATTCCAACGATATAAAGATCACGAAAATCGGAGTTCAAACGGGAAAGTTATGAAATAAACAAGTTTTACTTTAATAAAATAATAGATTAAATCTAATCTCGAATTTTAAAAGTTGAAAACATGAGTAACAGTAGCATCATTAGGTAGATTACGAAATTACGAATCTAACGAGACTTGAACGGATCAAATCGGAGCTAAAACGAATAAAATATGGCCGAAATAAACTGAGTGGCAAATCTGTAAATATTGAAAACGCCTTTTGAATTAAAACCGAGGAAATACGTTTTCTAAATAGGAAAGCGTAATCTGAGAAATACGCCAAAGGACCGTGGGTTAGAACATTAAAAAGCTCAGGGGGTTCTCTGCAAAATTGCCGGCGAAGGGGTATTTCTCACTGTGAGCCGTTGGATCGGCCGTGGACGGCGTAGGTTAGCTCGGGGAAAAGAGGGGCGGTCCTGGTCGCCGGAGTCGGGCGGGCGGAAGATGGCCGGAGACGGCGTTTTCGGGGCTAGGAAGCTCGGCACACCTCGGGATCTGGTCGGGAAGCAAGAGGAGCTCAAGTCAAACCTATCTATGGTTTCGGTTGCCACAGAGGTAGCTCGGAGAGGATGCGGCGAGCTAGGTGGCGGAACTATGGTGGCGGCGAAGCTCGGCATCATGGCTATAGTGCACAAAACCGAGGGAGAAGGGGTCGGGAAGGTCCCTGACCTTGCTGCGAAGCTTGGAGAACAGCCAATTTCGACGGAGAAGTCCTCCCGAGGAGAAATCGATGGCGGCGGCGGAGCTCGGGGCGGCGGCGGCGCTGCGGCTGCGGCTAGGGCAAGATTGGAGGCGTGGCTTGCTCGGGAACTTGTGGGGAGGGACGGCAGGGCTTGGCCGACTTATAAAGGGGCGTGAGGGAGGCGTAGGAGATCCGGACTCGTCCGAGGATCCCGGCGGCGGACGGTTGGACACCGAGTCCGGTTCGGACTCCAGCGCGAGGAGGGAGGAGGGTCTGACGCGCGGGCCCCGCATGTCTGTCTAAGGCAGGCTGAAGGAGAGGGAGCGGGCTACGCTGGAGCTGGGCTTCGGCCTGAGCTGGGCTCGGCCCACGCGAAAGGAAGGGAAGAGGGGAGTGGATTCAGGCCCAAGAAGGAAGAGGGGAAGCAGCAGGCCGACTGGGAGGGAGGAGGCAAGGCCGTATGGGCTAAAAGCCAGGCAACAAGAGAAGCAAGGAATTTATCTCTTCCTTTTTATTTTCAACACATTTTCAAATTTGTTTTCCAAATAGCTTTTCAAACTAAGATTTGAACCCTTGCAAATCCAAACAAATCTCAGGAAGTAAATATGTGCAGCAGCATGAATGCAACACTCAAGATTCTAACTACCAAGATTTATTTTAATTGCCCAAAAAGATTTTATTCACTAGATTGTATGCCACATAAACATAAATAGATTGGATCTAATCCTGTTTAATAAATTGCAAATTTTTAGGGTGTTACAATTCTACCCTCCTTAAAATTAATCTCGTCCTCGAGATTAGATTAGCTTACTCAAATAATTGGGGATATGACTTTCTCAATTCTTCCTCTCTTTCCCAGGTTGCCTCATCCTCTGTATACCGATTCCACTAAACCTTGCACATCTTTATAACTCTGCTCCTTGTGACTCGCTCTGCTGTTTCCAAAATTTTGATTGGATACTCCTCATAGGTAAGGTCCTCTTTAACCACCAATTCCTCCAATGGTATTTGCTCTTCGGGCACTCGCAAACACTTTCTAAGTTGGGATATATGAAACACATCATGAACACCCGACAAACTTTCGGGTAGTTCTAGCTGATAAGCTACTTCTCCGCGTCTTACTAGAATCTTGAATGGGCCAATATACCTTGGTGCTAATTTACCTTTCATATTGAACCTTTTTACGCCTCGCATAGGTGACACTTTTAGGTAGACATAATCTCCTACTTCAAATGTCAGTTCTCTTCTTCTTGTGTCTGCATAACTCTTTTGTCGCGACTGAGCCACTCTCAAGTTTTCTCTAATTTTCGCAACTTGTTCCTCTGCATCCCTCAACACTGCTGGTCCAAACACTTGAGTTTCTCCGGTTTGGTTCCAAAATAAAGGTGTTCTACATTTACGACCATACAAAGCCTCGAACGGTGCCATCTTGAGACTCTTTTGGTAACTATTATTATAAGAGAACTCTGCATATGGCAAACTCTTATCCCAACTATCACCTTTTTGCAATGCATAGGCTCTCAACATGTCTTCTAATATTTGATTGGTTCTTTCTGTTTGTCCATCTATCTGAGGATGATAGGCAGTACTAAAATTCAGCTCAGTTCCCAAAGATTCATGTATTTTTTCCAAAAGTGAGACGTGAATTGAGTACCTCTGTCAGACACAATTTTCTTAGGAACCCCATGCAGACACACAATTCTTGCCATATATAATTCAGCTAGCTTTGCTCCGGCATAGGTAGTCTTAACCGGTATAAAGTGAGCAACTTTAGTTAAACGATCAACAATTACCCAAATAGAATCATACCCTGACTGAGTACGTAGCAAACCAACTATGAAATCCATACCAACTTCATCCCACTTCCATTCAGGTATCTTCATAGGTTGTAGCAAACCTGCAGGCCTCTGATGCTCAGCTTTAACTCTCTGACAGGTGTCACATATTGCTACATATTCTGCCACATCTCTTTTAAGTCCAACCCACCAATACCTTTCTTTAAGATCTAAATACATTTTCGTGCTGCCGGGATGCATGGAGTAGGCTGAGTCATGAGCTTCTCGGAGTATCGCGTCGCGAATAGATCTTATCTCGGGTACACACAACCTTTTTCCAAATCATAGAGTACCCTGTTCATCTATTCTAAATCCGGGTGACTTACCCACCACTACATTTTCAGCTATCTCTCTGAGCTTCTCATCTTCCAGCTGCCCTTTGCGTATATCCTGCTCTAGTGTAGGTTCAACCACTATCTCCATAGCATTAGTAACCAAACTTAAATTGAGACGCTCAAATTTAGCACATAGCTCCTCTGGCATAGGTGTTACTCGCATCTCATTAGCATAGCTCTTTCTACTAAGGGCATCAGCGACAACATTCGCCTTTCCCGGATGATAATGTACCTCCAAATCATAATCCTTGATCAATTCTAACCAGCGACGTTGCCTCAAATTCAGATCCGACTGAGTAAAAATATATTTCAAACTCTTGTGGTCGGTGTAGATATCACACTTTTGCCCAATAATATAGTGTCTCCAAATTTTTAACGAATGCACAACTGCAGCTAACTCAAGGTCATGAGTAGGATAATTCAATTCATGTTTCCTCAGCTGTCTTGACGCATAGGCCACAACTCTTCCTTCTTGCATAAGAACATAACCCAAGCCGTGACGAGATGCGTCGCAATATATAGCAAATCTCTTGCTCAAATCCGGCAAAGTCAACACGGGGGCTGTGGTTAATCTTTTCTTCAATTCTTCAAAATTCTTTTGACATTTTTCCGACCAAACAAACTTAGCATTCTTTTCTAATAAAGCAGTCATAGGCTTAGCAAGCTTTGAGAACCCTTCAATAAATCTCCTGTAATACCCTGCTAATTCCAGAAAACTACGAATCTCGCTAACAGTTGTTGGTGGCTTCCAATTTAGAACATCTTCCACTTTGTTAGGATCAACCGCTATACCACCATTGGAGACAATATGACCAAGAAAGACAACTTCCTTTAACCAAAATTCACACTTGCTCCGCTTAGCATACAACTTATGCTCTCGTAATTTTTGTAGCACCAATCTTAAATGTTCAGCATGTTCCTCCTCATTTTTCGAATAAATTAAAATATCATCAATAAATACCACAACAAACTTGTCTAGGTACTCCATAAACACTTTATTCATCAGATACATAAAGTAGGCAGGTGCATTGGTCAATCCAAAGGACATCACGGTGTACTCATATAATCCATACCGTGTAGTAAAAGCTGTCTTAGGTATATCTGTAGCACGAATTTTTAGTTAATGGTAACCGGAACGAAGATCAATCTTGGAAAATACACAGGCTCCTCTCAATTGGTCAAACAAATCATCAATTCTAGGCAATGGATATTTATTCTTGATAGTAACCTCATTAAGTGACCGATAATCCACACACATCCACTGACTTCCATCTTTCTTATCAACAAAAATAACTGGTGCTCCCCAAGGTGAGGAACTAGGCCGAATAAAACCTTTGTCTAATAATTCTTTAATTTGTTTCTTAAGTTCTTCTAACTCATTTACTCCCATTCTATATGGACGCTTAGCTATGGGTGCAGTTCCAGGCAACAATTCAATAATAAATTCAATGTCGCGGTCGGGTGGCATACCTGGCAATTCATCAGGGAATACGTCCGGAAACTCATCCACAACGTGATCTAGCTGGCTGTCATCCTCCTGGAGTTGATTAACTGTCGCTGCAGGTAGTGGTTGCATTACTACATCAACACTGACTTTGTCTCCTTTAGGCGTAGTTAACACAACGACCTTCTCCTCACACTGAATAACTGCCTTATTTTTCTTCATCCAATCCAGACCCAATATGACATCAATTTCAGCTGTTCTTATTACGGTAAGGTTCACTTTAAAGTCTACCCCCCTTAGAGCAATATTAACCGAAAGACAATAATATTGAGCTAGCATAGCCCCACCCGGTGAATTTACTAATATTGGGTTTTGTAGAGCTAAAAGTGGTATACTCCGTACTCTAACAAAACTTTGTGATACGAAAGAATGCGAGCACCGGAATAAAAAAGAACAGTAGCGAGGATGGAGTTGACGCTGAACGTACCCATCATAACTTCTGGTGCTTCCTGAGCTGTCTCTGTGGACATATGATTCACCCTTCCTTGATTAGATGGTGGCTGATATCTGCTCTTTGGGTTGCTTCCCTGGGGAGTCTGCTGGTTCTGCTTCTTGGGGCAGTTGTAGGAGAGATGTCCAGTTTCTCCACAACCAAAACACTTGATGGGGGTGCCCGGTGTATTAGTCCTCATGGGAGTCTTACTCGGGGTAGCTTGCTGGGGTGTTTGAGAGGGAGTCTTCTGCTGCTGCTGAGGATAGGGGGAATGAGGTTGGTTCTGATTACGGTTCCACTGACTAGATCCCCCTTGGTTCCACTGGTTGGGTGGCCCCTGGTGTTTCTGCTGAAATTTTTGCTGAGCGGTATTGGGACGCTGACGGTTGTTCCTGGTAAAACCTGGTCCTTACTTCTTCCTCTTGTTATCAGCCATCTCCTGGCGCTTGTTGTCAATCACGATAGCGCGGTTCACAAGCTCTTGGAAATTGGGGTAGGTGCTTGTCATGAGTTGAAGTTGCAATCTATCATGAAGTCCCTTAAGCAAGAGACGTTGCTTGTCCTTGTCATTAGCAACATCATCAGGAGCATACCGTGACAATTGAACAAAATGATCACGGAATTCTGGCACAGACATCCGTCCTTGCTTCAGAGATCTGAACTCTGCCTGCTTCAGCTCGATCAGACCTTCAGGGATATGATATGACCTGAAGTTTTCACAGAACTCTTGCCAGGTGATAGCAGGTGCATTGTTGGGACGACCATACTGGAATGATTCCCACCAGTCTTGAGCAGCTCCTTGCAACTGTCCAGATGCATATAATACCTTCTCTGGATCGTTGCACTGCGCAATGTTGAGTTGCCTCTCAACAGCGCAAAACCAGTCATCAGCATCTAGCGGGTCAGCGGCATGGTTGAACACAGGTGGACGACCCTTCAGAAATTCTCCTCGCTTATCTCTTGCAGGAGCTTGAACAGGCTGCGGTCCTCCAGCTGGTTGGTGCTAAATGAACTGCATCATAGTTTGCATCAGCTGGTTCTGCGAAGCGATGAGGTCTTCAATGCTCGGTTGCGGTGGTGGTGGTGGATTGGCATTCCTCCTGTTACCGGCCATCTGTTTTTCAACACATAAATGAGTTTTAGTATTTTTACCATTATGCAATCACTTATGAATAACGAATCTGAATTTTCTGGGCGAGATCCGATAACAGCAGTGAAGAAAAATGATCATATCTGGAGTTTTCGAAATCAAACAGAGACGTTCTCTATACCGTTGGAAAGATCAGAAAATTTTATACAACTTCCATGTTGACCACTTCTTCAGATTCGGAAGTTAAATTAACCAAAAATAGACATGAACAGAAACTGTCCAAGCTGCCAGACTGTGCAGAAACTTCAATTTGCAACAGTTACATCTCTCAAACCATAATGGATATTAACTTGATTCTTATGGCAATGAAAAGGTCTGGAAGTCTACTGTTCCCCATTAAATTGTCATAATTTTTGAAATTACGAAATTAATTAAGAATAATTAACAAGACAGAGAGGTCTGAAAAACAGATTTTGTGAAACACAGATTTAACCAAAACAACTATTGATTCACAAATCTTAGACCCTAACTAAGAGAGTTGTAGTCATGCCCACAATTCTCAGCACTCATTACAAAGAACCAAATCACAAATATTTCATAAGAACAAAGCAACTAACACATAGAGTTTCATACGCACACAAGACTCGACTCGACTCAACTTAGCGCTACAAGCGTCTTTTATTGCTAAGGGAATTTCCTAACCCTATGGAGCGGAATCCTTAAATGGTGGAGGTGTGGGAATCTCCTGGAATAGCTTTGGTTGGTTGAGTCTTACTCGATATCCATCAATCTCTTGATCTGCTTGTGCGTTGGCACTCTTGGCTCTTGCCAAATCGCGTTCCAAACCATGGACTCTTCCCATAAGTGCCCAAGACAATCTTGCTAGAGCTCTAAGAGCGGGCTGATCCACTTCGGGCATAGTCATGGCGACGTCACCTTCTTCAGTCACCACGCGAGGGTAGAATCTATGGACATCTCCTTCTATATCTTCATAGCGGCGACCATGGTAGTAGAGGTAAGCATGAGTAGCGGCATCTTCCATGCTCTCTTCCACGATCCCACGTGGAGCGGTGCTCTTGTGAACAGATTCCGTCTTGTAGGCTCTATGCTGTGCATCCCAAACCTTGATATTCAACTCCGTGGTCCAGTAGGTGTCTCGTAGAGGATGCGTGTGCTCCATGCTATAGTAGTTGAGAGTAGGTTGCAAGTCGGCGTAGTAGAGGGTCAGCATGTTAACGAGCGTTGTGTGAAAAAATGCATCTTCTTCTGGATACTTAGTATATTCCTCCTGGATCCATCTCATCCTCCTGGACGGTTCACCTCTGGCGGGGGCTTCGGGTGCGGGTGATGCAACAGGCAGTGGAGGTGATGGAATAGCAGGCGTCGGCGACGGAAGGATCTCTTCAACATCTTCCATGTACATAGCTTCCTCTTCACTTTCATTTTCCGGGGCGATCACCACGTCGTCTTCAGCTGGAATGTCCAAAGCTCGCGGTGGGTAGTAGCCTCCGGTGCTCATGCGTGCAGTTTTGCGACCACGAACCATCTTCTCCAATATAGATCAAGACAAAGTTAGATTTAGTTTAGGCTGAATATTTTTATATTGGAATAAGAATAAGGGAAGCATAAAAATTTTAGCAGTTAGCAAGTTAAGGTGGAAAGCATGAATGAGGTGAGAAAAAAACATCTTTAGAATTTCTACGTTTGCGTCCTACAGTCAACCTATGCTCCGATACCAATCTGTCACACCCAATTTTAAGGATAAAATTGAATGAACCAATTTATGTGCGCCCAGAGATCAATCACACACATAAGCGACAAATTACATAGTACCATCACAAGGTTCAATATATAACGAATAATATCACAGAGTCTTTACATATATAGCGGCGGACTAATAAATATAATCTCTCGCGGAATCTCCAATTCACAGGAAAATAGTTGACTGGTGAACCACAATCCTAGTAATCCTCAGAGGAATCATCATAGTCATCTGTTACCCATCCGGGATTTTTATCCAAATATAAAAAATAAAGCAAGCGTAAGTACACGTCGTACTCAACAAGAATAACATGGGTTTATGAGGCTCAAATAAGGCAAGACACTGGTTTGACAGCGTTTGCTTTTAGTTGATCACATTTTAGCAATTTGAGTAGCAGCAATAGAATATTCCAAGGACAAAGATTTGCATGATCATATAAACATGATAATTAATATGAAATAAACATCAATAGAAGCTCTAAATAAATCAATATTAAATTAGTTAAGCTCCTGTAAGACGTCCAAGGCCGCTCGCCACCGTGAGCGCGGCTGATATATCAGTTTTACACTCTGCAGAGGTTGCACACTTTCACCACAAGTCGTGATTCCCATATGCCAAGGGTCATGACTCCCATGTCACCTCACCAAGGAAGTGCGGCAGGGTACACTATGAAGTCTTTCAAAAGCCTTCCTAACATGCCACTAATCAATCCGGGCGCAATGGCAAGGGGTGGTAGAACCCTCCTTCTAGTGGCACACACACGCTGCAGTACGCACAAAGACAGGAGCCGCAAAACAACCAGCTCGGCAAGGAACCTTTCAAGATTAACAACATGATAGAAAGTAACTTCATACTTAACTAAAGTCAGAGCCATATAACCCTCATGGTTGCGCTGTAAGTCCCGGTGTCATACTTACAGTTAAGTCCTTAGTCCATGTTGCTAAAAAGCATCTTTTAACCTTTATTTCATAATTAATTAACCAAGTTGATAAGATCATGACATCATCAAGCACTGGCATCACTACTCAAATGCAATCTCATAGGTAACAAGGATGAAGTCATCAAAACTAGGAATAAACACTATGGTTGCTAAGGTAAACACATGCATCATGAATTTACTGATTAAGGTGAATAGGCAACAAGGATGGTCCATGCTATACTTGCCTTGATCAAAGTGCTCTGGAGAACTTGGATCCTCAGTGTACTCTTGATCACCAACGTATTGCTCACCGTCTGAACTCGATCATAAAATCACCACACAATCATCGAGGCAATCACACACGAAGCAAACAAGATCTATATTAGAAACAGTACACCAACAGTGGAAAAACAGATTGAAAAGTGTATAAAAATAATCTACGCGTCGCTACGATTCCAACGATATAAAGATCACGAAAATCGGAGTTCAAACGGGAAAGTTATGAAATAAACAAGTTTTACTTTAATAAAATAATAGATTAAATCTAATCTCGAATTTTAAAAGTTGAAAACATGAGTAACAGTAGCATCATTAGGTAGATTACGAAATTACGAATCTAACGAGACTTGAACGGATCAAATCGGAGTTAAAACGAATAAAATATGACCGAAATAAACTGAGTGGCAAATCTGTAAATATTGAAAATGCCTTTTGAATTAAAACCGAGGAAATACGTTTTCTAAATAGGAAAGTGTAATCTGAGAAATACGCCAAAGGACCGCGGGTTAGAACATTAAAAAGCTCAGGGGGTTCTCTGCAAAATTGCCGGCGAAGGGGTATCTCTCACTGTGAGCCGTTGGATCGGCCGTGGACGGCGTAGGTTAGCTCGGGGGAAAGAGGGGCGGCCCTGGTCGCCGGAGTCGGGCGGCGCCCGGCCGATTCCTCGCCGGAAGATGGCCGGAGACGGCGTTTTCGGGGCTAGGAAGCTCGGCACACCTCGGGATCTGGTCGGGAAGCAAGAGGAGCTCAAGCCAAACCTATCTATGGTTTCGGTTGCCACAGAGGTAGTTCGGAGAGGATGCGGCGAGGTAGGTGGCGGAACTATGGTAGCGGCGAAGCTCGGCATCATGGCTATAGTGCACAAAACCGAGGGAGAAGGGGTCGGGAAGGTCCCTGACCTTGCTGCGAAGCTTGGAGAACAGCCAATTTCGACGGAGAAGTCCTCCCGAGGAGAAATCGACGGCGGCGGCGGAGCTCGGGGCGGCGGCGGCTCTGCGGCTGCGGCTAGGGCAAGATTGGAGGCGTGGCTTGCTCGGGAACTTGTGGGGAGGGACGGCAGGGCTCGGCCGATTTATAAAGGGGCGCGAGGGAGGCGTAGGAGATCCGGACTCGTCCGAGGATCCCGGCGGCGGACGGTTGGACACCGAGTCCGGTTCGGACTCCAGCGCGAGGAGGGGGGAGGGTCTGACGCGCGGGCCCCGCATGTCTGTCTAAGGCAGGCTGAAGGAGAGGGAGCAGGCTGCGCTGGAGCTGGGCTTCGGCCTGAGCTGGGCTCGGCCCACGCGAAAGGAAGGGAAGAGGGGAGTGGATTCAGGCCCAAGAAGGAAGAGGGGAAGCAGCAGGCCGACTAGGAGGGAGGAGGCAAGGCCGTATGGGCTAAAAGCCAGGCAACAAGAGAAGCAAGGAATTTATCTCTTCCTTTTTATTTTCAACATATTTTCAAATTTATTTTTCAAATAGCTTTTCAAACTAAGATTTGAACCCTTACAAATCCAAACAAATCTTAGAAAGTAAATATGTGCAGCAACATGAATGCAACACTCAAGATTCTAACTACCAAGATTTATTTTAATTGCCCAAAAAGATTTTATTCACTAGATTATATGCCACATAAACATAAATAGATTGGATCTAATCCTGTTTAATAAATTGCAAATTTTTAGGGTGTTACAATCTGCGAGAGTTCTACTGCTTTCAAGGGTCGTTTCCGGCTTCGCTGGTGTGTTGGGTTTAGGAAACCACTTTTTGCGTCAACACAAGCATAGGCACGTCCAAATCCCACACTTTCAAGGACAAGACCACATATAATATAACCATAACTAGTATTATCAGGCTTAACTACTAATAGTTTCTTCTAGGATTATCACAATCATTCATCATTACCAAATGAACTCTTAGGTTCATGTCTTCAATTTTCTTCTCTTGCATTGCTTGAACAGGTAAAGCTCGGACATCAACTCCTTCACAAGAGCAGGGCAGCTTTTAGTCAGATGCTCAAAGCCATCAGTTTCCATGACTCTTTCCAGTGCATCAGGAGATTTGAGAAACCCGACGCAAGCCTGCTTGAGACCACCGCAGCAGTGCTGTTCAGCCAACACCAACGTGTTTGCAGCTGTGCTCATGTCTAGGTGCCTGTACAGCGTCTCCTCACAAATCAGCTTGAGCCTCTGCATGTCATACCTGTCCGCCGCTTCCAGCAGATGCTGGGCCATCACGGCCTCCTCTTGTTCCTCCATATGTGGCAGGGAGTCAGTGTAGATGAAATGGAGCAAGGCCTTGAACACCTGAGTAACATGTCATCGATCCGGATGCAGTCCGCGGTGGCCGTGCTCTCCTTCATGGCGCCACACAGCTGTGCCTTGAAGACTCGCGACCGAGCCACAAGCAGAAACCTGTGCGCACTGAATGACTCGCCGGCAACTTGGAAAGTAACGTCGGCACCCTCTTTGGTCACGAGGAGATCGCCAAGATGCTGATTCAGGTCAGGTGGTGGTACTGCTTCTAGGAGCGACACAATCCTGTCCTCCGTGTGGAGCTCCTTGGGAATAATGATGTTGCAGCAGATCTTGAAGCAGTCGTTCAGGAGGTGCTCTGACTTCTCAAAGGACTCCCTTTTAATAAACTTAGAGAAGCCGTACGCTAAGCCACCAGGAGAGACCTCGACTAGGCTCTGTTCGGTGAAGCTGAAAAACGCTGAAAGTACTGTAGAAGTGCTGATTTATTGTGAGAGGAAAGTACTGTAGAAGTGCTGAAAAATAAGCGCTTTTAAGCGCTTTTCAGCTCCAGCCGAACGGAGCCTAGATCTGCGATTTTGGATGTCGATTGCACGGGGTTCCCCTCCCGGTCGAGCAAATCAAACGTGATTCGCGCCTTCACGGGCCCACCGGTACTCTCGGCGAGGCAGGCATAGACGGATATGAAGTCAGCTTCCTTAAAGGTCTGGCCGTTGGGGTAATAGTAGATGCACCAGCGGCGACCCCCCACACTGAACGGGCGAGACTTGATCGGTTTGCCGGTGGGGAGCAAATCCTTGATGCGCGAGTAGCCGTCGATGTGGAGAAGGTGGTGCGCTATGAACTCACCTCCGACGATGGCCGAGGCGGAGCGGGACTCATCGACAACAAGGGCGGCGGATCCCGAGGCCGGCATGGCGGCGGGATGCGGAACGGCGGGCGACGAGGGTTTTACAGCTACCCAGTTGGCTGGCCACAGATCATCGACGCGGTGACGAACAGGGGAGGGGTCACCACGGTGGGAGTGTGAGCGGAGGTGGGTGCGGCGTGGGGAGGCACAGCGAGGCCGGATAGTAGCCGGCACGGGTGTAGCGAGCCGGCGCGGGCGTGGAGGGCGGAGTTACTCCCTCCGTCCCAGAAAGAATGCAATCATGGGATTCATGCCAGTCAAACTTGCTAAACTTTGACCAAGTTTACAGAGATTAATATTAACATTTATGTCTCAAACATGATTTATTATGAAAATATATTTCATCATTAATCTATTGATATTTATTTTGTCTTATAAATGTTTCTATTTTTCTATATAACTTTGGTTAAAATAAAAATTAATTGACTCCTCGATAAGTGAGAATTGCATTCTTTTTGGGACGGAGGGAGTAATGCGGCAGAGCAGCAGGGAAGAGGGGGGAAAGTGCGGCGCCCGCTAGTGTCGATGGCTCGATGTCCAAGGGCAAACTAATAAATTCGCATTCGCCTCAGCCCTCTCCCGCTCCCGCCATAAACCCGCGCCCTGGGTTTTGAAGGGCCGCAAAATTGACGCTGCTATCCAATTTTAGATGGGGTACTATAACCCAAAATGTATCTTCAACACGAGACAGCTTTCAACAGAATACATACTCCCTCCGTCCTCGTTTTCGACTTTCTGAAATCGACATTTGACCATTCGTCTTATTCAAAAAATTTGTGAAAATACAAAAATAAACAAATCAAGATTAAAGTACTTCTAAGGTGTGTTTGGTTGGAGGACGAAGTTAGATGGGATATGATGATCCATGGATATTGGGATAAGGATATTTATGATGTATGTTTGGTCAGATGAATGGAACGGATCATTTTTCTGTTTGGTTGGATGGATTGAAGTGGATGGGATGTCAATATTCGACCAATTATATCTATTATTTAAAAATAATAACAGTTAATTAGAAACTAATAAATATGCATTAATATTATTTTTGTCATGATAATCACTAGTTTAAAATAAATATATTAGTTAGCACCATTAATAAACTAATTAGCACATGGAACATGCACTAATCAATGTATTAACACTAATCAAAACTAATCCTACCATCATAATTACTAAGTAATATAATAATATACTAATAATCCTTAATTTGTTTATTAATAATAGAGATTAGAAGACATGGATGAGTTGGTTCACGAGATTTTATACGAACCAGGAAATCTAGCATCTTGGGGTATATTCCCTTTTCAGGGATTTCCTGATCCCAGTGATCGATCCAACCAAACACTATTGATCCATGGATGGTCCCATCCTATCTATGCAAATCCACCCAACCAAACGCATCCCTAATAATTAATCATTTCATAATAAAATAATTAAATTTTTTATAAATTTTTTTGAATAAGACGAATCATCAAAATGAGATAGCTGAAATCCTAAAACGACACTTATTTTAGGACGGAGGGAGTAAAATTTATTTTAGATGTCAGGAGAGGTAACACTTAAATTTAAGTATCATCTCTCCCGGACATCCATTTGCACAAATATTTGTCTTTTGGGTCTTGTTATTAGAGAAAAAATAGATATTGAACCTTTACACATAGCATTATCCAAAGGACAAATAGGTGGGTCTTGTATTTTAAATCTTTATTGTTGGAGATAGTCTAACATTCTTTATAAAAAGGTTTTATCGTTCCTTCCGTGTCCTAATCCCAAGCTCATTTCTATATATCCAAACATCACGTGATTGGTTGGAGAATGGGGACACGAACAACATGAATGATGAAGGGGGGCCGTTTATTAAGATGTGCTTGGTTGAGGAGACGGAGTGGATGGGATGGGATGAATCGACTTTGACGGGAGTCAAATAAGATCCGGCTAACAGGGATATCCCACCTAGGAACATGCCTAACATATTCGCAAGAATCGGAGACAAGCTCGCCCTGAGAAAAAAATGTGGATGGGGATGTCCCACTCGAACGGTGTGAGCCTCTGCCAACGATTTCTCTCTCCTCCGACGCCATTCTTCTTCCTCTCCGGTCAAGCGAAGCCAAGCAACGAGCAAACTTTAGCACCATCCTTCGATAACGAGGTCTACCGCTAGCGAGCTTCGGTCCGACTGGGCAAGCTTTGGTGGGTGAAGTTGGGGCTTCAAGCTCTGAGATAACCGGACGGAGCGGCGGGATGGAGGACAAGGGGTTGTGATAGCGGATAGGGCGCGTAGCCTCCTCTAGCGCGGATGGGCGCCGCACTCAGGTGCCCGTGACCTCGTCTGGAGTGTATAGGGTGGTGTAGTCGGGCGCCATGCGTGGCCACCTCCGGGCTCTGGTAGACGACGCACATGAGAAGCTCTCTGGTGGGTAAGGGCGCAGTGACATTTCGCGTGTGACCACACAAAAGATAAGACTAGACTGAGTGGTTGGAAGAAGATAAGGGGGTGTTTAGTTGGTGAAAAGAGGGTGAAAGGTACATGGTAGTACTTTCGTTTGTATTTGACAACTTTTGTCTAATCATGGCCCAAGTAGACTCAAAAGATTCATCTTGAGATAGGCAGGCAAAAAGTACAAACATGCAACAGCTGCTACTTCATTTAGTACTCCATGCAAATAGAAAGTACAATCGATGTGATGGGGAATAGTGCCAAATTTTGGCAACTAAACAGCCCAAGTCAAGAAAAAGTGCCAAGAATGACAGGTAGGGCCAAGCCAATGTCCTTCCACTCTCTCAATCCATCAACCAAATAGAAGATAGGTTAGTCTCATCCCCTTCAACTACATATAAATTTATAGACGTTACATTCCTATCCCATCCTAGAAAATAGAGACAAAATTGTCCCACCACATCTTAACTCTCAACTAAACGCTATCTAAATAAAGGTTAATTGATTGTATTCGTTTCATCATATCCCTATCCTAAGCTCACTTTCATATTCCCTACTCTCACCCTACCGCTCCGCTGGCATGACGCTCCCCAATGAACTAGGAAGCGGAGCAGAGGCCTTTCATGGCTGCCAGCCGGACTCGTAGCCCCAGCCCCAAATACATGCCTTTCTTTTGATCCAAACAATCTGACCTCACGATTGTTTTTGTTTTTTATATAATTTTAATTGACTTTTGCGAAAAAAGAAGAAAATCTCCGAATACTCTTCTCGCAAATTGGAATGCCTAGATTTAAATTCCGCCACCTCAATTTGTGGAATCTCACTTTTCTCCATTGAAGCAAGATTCTAACAGAAATTTTGTGAGCACAAATGATAATCTCGTCAGTCCCAGTCATCTACTATACCTAAATAGAAGGAACCCACTAGCTCATTTCTCTGCGATTTCGTGAAGCCACATCATTCAATGGGTCCCATGACCACAGGTTTGTACATAATATACCACCGGCTCTTCCCATGCATCTTCAAATTTGGTAATCCCTCTGTTCCGAATTATCTGTCGTCGACATCCGGACACAGGAAACAAGGCCACCCTGCACACCCCTATCGTAGCAATCATTCACCTTGTGCAGTTTTTGGACGGATATGTGAAAATATTTGGAGTATGTACTAGTACTGGTGTGAGGCCAGGAGACAGGCGCTGCTGCGGTAGCTGTGCAGAGCTAGGTCTCATAGCGGATGACAGCTAAAACGGGACATGACGCTGTAGGTAGAACGACAGATAATTGGGGACGGAGGGAGTATGCGAAAGGAACAGTCGTTCCTGCCTGTTGGTCTATCTGTCTGCTCCACCTCGCCCCACTGATAATGAGGTGCCATCCGTTTAAAAATTAATGGTCCCCCCGAACACTAATATATTTTCCCTCGTGTGTTTCGTCTCCACTTCCCAACAGGTTAGCTATGTATATGCAGTAAGTATGCAATAGGAGAAGCAGGTCCAAGGAAACAAACGTCGGCAGCACCACCGAGGGTCAACATGGTCCGTGAGCACGCGGAGGCCGGGAACTACCATCGCCTACTGCAAAGGAGATGCTTCAGCGCGGCGGTAGCTGTCCCCGCCGATGTCGTCTCCTAGCCTTGACCGGTGGCTATGTGACGGCAGATGGAGATCATCGCTAGCGCCACTGCCACGTGCTGCTATAATGAGTTCCGTGACTTGTGGCCCCTACCGCCACGGCGTGAGACGACCGCATCACAGGTGACATTAGCAGGTTGCTTGAACCGTCTATGGCTATCTTTCTAACTACTCTTGCATGCCATACTGTTTCCATATATAAGTATAAAAAGCCTGTGTTGGTAGAGACAACGGCAAGCACTGCCGTCGTATATATCAGTAATCTGGTGGACAACACAGATTATATGGAGATGGAAGCCTATGCTAGCTTCAGCGAGCTGGACACCAACACCAAACAAGGGGGATTCGGTCATGCGACCAATGAAGGAGAGATCGTGATCAGAATGGCATATCATGAATATGATAGGACAGTTCAATTATTCCTCTTTAATTTTTTCTATTTATTTTTTTATTTTCAACTCTAAATTTTAAAAGATTCTTTTATTTGATGGTGCTATAAAATCCTCGTAGCAACGCGCGGGGTATCATCTAGTATGAAAAAAAGTTAGGCCCCATTTGAATCCTTAAAATCGGAGAAATTGAAATCTAGTTAACAACTTAAACTATTTCACTTAGAATGTGATATTTCACCACTTTCTAAAGTTCACATCTTGTCCTACATCAAATTTATAGGGTGAGAGGTGGAATTTGATTCTATAGATCATCATGTCATATTTCTACTTTGCAATTTATAGCACGTTCTTCAACTTGCTATCACACGATAAAAATAAGTATATCTCGCGTATAACCAATAATAATATACTCCCTCCATCCAAAATTGTAAGTTATTCTAAAAATCTTTGAGAGTCAAGCAATCTTAACTTTGACCAAGATTATAGAGAAAAATACGAAGCATTATGACATCAAATAAGTGTAGTATGAAAAATTATTTGAGGAAGAATCTAATAATACTTAATTGATATTGTAAATATTATTATCTTATCTTATTATATAAACTTGGTCAAAGTTGAAATAGTTTGACTCTCTAAGATTCTTGGAATGACTTACAATTTGAAATGGAGGGAGTACAAATATAATCTATACACAATCATATATAAATTATGATTCTTAAAATGAATTAAATTGTAAGGATCCAAACGGGGCTCAGGTAATTCGCGTCCTTAGAATTTTGGAGATATTTAAGCGAACTCTAAATCAGGTTTCAAATTAGGTGTCAAAAAGATAACAAATTAACAATGTATGGTGCGGCATGTTTCTGTGCCAGTACTAGTGCTAAACTGCTAGAGTACTAGTGCATGCGGCAGAGAAAACTAGTACAGAGCGGAACGTGCCGTGCGGCCGTGCCGAAGCGGAGGAGCCGAAGCCTGAAGACGAGTAGACGGCCATGTTCCGCAACAAGGTGCTCATCCGCGCCTCCGCCGCCGCCGCATCCACCTCTTCCTCGCCCTCCCCGCTGCCCCCATTTCTCCTCCGCCAGCTCTCGCTCTCCGCCGCGGTCGACCTCGAAATCCTCTGCTGCAGGCTCTCCCGCCGCCACCGCCTCGCGTGCCTCCCCCAGCCCCCCGCCGACGCCCTCCTCGTCTTCCAGGTATCGCTCCCACCCTACCGCTCCGCACCCCGGGCACGACGCTTTCGTTCCTGGTGACGGTTTTCAACCCTTCGTCTTCCCGATCATTGCATTGCAGAGATGCCAGTCCCTCGAGGCGGCCGAGGCGGTCTCCGAGATCGCGGCCGCGTTCCATGGCGCCTCGGTGAGTCCGTGTACTCTCCTCCCGTGCCCCACATCTGTTCTACGTTTTTTTGGAATACAATGGACTCTCTTCTGCGCTCTGTCTGTAATGATTATCGGTCTGTGTATGGTGTTTGCCATTGTTGTAGGTTGAGGTGGGTGAAGAGGAGGCTCTGGTATGCTCAGGTTCACTGGTCGCGGAAGCCGTTCGGTGTGAGTTGCGCTCCATGATGCTTGACCATGGATGGAGGTGTCTGGGAGAGAACATTTACGTGGACTCAAAGTTTGATCAGAATGAGGAGAGTACTGATCTGTGTGCGGTGAACGTGGTATAATAATTTTTTTGGAATTTTTGCCCTTTTCTAGGCATTCATTGTTGCATGTTACTTTTTGTGCAAACAAATATCATGTGCCTGCTCCGTAATTGGAATTGAGCGTTCAAATATGGATGTCGGGGTGTTCAATTGAACCTTTTGGTGAAGTAAAATGGGCTAGAAATGGTTAATTATGCAGCGTGCATGATCTTAACACTTGATTGTGTGCAACAGTTGCGCAGTCACAGTTTATTTTGTGCACCAACCCATTTGGTTAGGCCAATGTGCCCAAAACTTGAGCTAATGAACTTATAGTAAAGTAACACTGGTTATTCAGAAATATCAAAAGTCACTAAACTTCAAACTTTGAGTGATCATATCATTTTTCTTTGATTATTAGAGTAATCCTCAGAACTCAATAGTTCTCTTTATAACTATGTACTCTCTGATTCGCAAAAATAAATAAATAAGACTATGTGTACACTCTCGTGCCTAGTCATGATCTTGATTTTGAACTTGCCATCCAATTGCAGTTGAGCATTGGCATGCGGATGCTCTACTTATGAAGCAAGTGCAATGCTGTTATGCTCAATAAGTATATAAAAGGCATTTGTGGTTCAGCTACAGAGGTGTCATAACGTTTTTCAGTGGAAAAAAAACAGTTTTAGAGATATGATTCTAGAAGGAAAAAGGGAATGCCTCCAATGGAGGTCACATAACCTTCACTTGTTTGTTGCGATTGATCTCTTAAATGCTTCAGATAGACTACTTCTACCTTCTATTATTTTCTATTGTAAAGTATAAGCTTTTGCTATCATGGCTCTGGATGTTACATTGTTTTAGTCATTATATTTCTGGTCGAACTGCTGCAGGAAGTCCGATTTGGGAGAAATGATGATTTCGAATTTATTGTCTCACCTGATGTGTTTCGGTACACTACACATAAGGTATCCTTGAATAGTTGAATTCCCACTTCTTTCCACTGCAGAAAAGAAAATAGTTTCAGTTAACAAGTTCTGTACTTCTGTTGTTGCTAGATCTCTGATGTTGCTAGTCCCAGTATGATGGAAACATTTCGTCACAGCAATGAAGTAGTTTTGGATGCCTCTAAATTTCCAACAGCCTGTACAACTCTTCCTGCGCTTCAGGAAGGCCATGTGATTGGTAATTCTGATTTTTCATATTACATTACAGTAATTCATTTTCAAAGGTTCTCTTTTCCTCTTTTGTAGGATATAGCAAGATGCTCCCCTCAGAACAGTGCCTGGACAAGTTTATGGAGCTTTGCTTGTTAAAGGTGACAAACTATGTTCCTTGCTTTCTCTTTGTTTTTGTTCCATATGATGCTTCTTTTTAATTGGTAAATTCTCCATATGCCCTTTTTCTCGAACAGATTCTCCATATGACCTGTTTTTTCATTTTTACATAATTTGTGTTCGCAGCATGGGTTAGATACAAACTGCAATTACCATGTAGCAGTCAAACTTACTTATGGAGCTTCACTGGAAACAAAATGGTTATTGCCTCAGGATCCTCTCTGCATATATTATGTTGCACTGATGATATTGCTATACCGAACATTTTCAATTCACATTTATCCTAATATGCGTTTGATTTGTTTTCTTTTATTTAATTAAGTAGGTGGCCTTCTTCATTAGTTCTCCAAGGTCCAGGGCTTCAACCAGCCTTAAAATCTGTAAGAGTATCTAAGGCAATGTCTGCTTTGCAATCCTTTGTCGAGTTATTGAAAGGTATGGATGTGCTGTTGCTGCCTTTTATGAAAATAGTCTCTCTGAACTTTTACCTGTCTTTGTGATCTAGTTCTTTAGATTTGTGTATAGTGATGACACATTGACATACGAAAGACATAAAGATGCAATACTTTTCCTACTTTTGCTGAGTATATATCTTTATGCATTAATTGTTCTGCAAAATATTTCTATACATGCTGTAATGATATCTTATTGAATACTAATGAACCTTTCTCCTTATTTCAGCTTGGAGTTTCTTTGGCCATAATAATCTAACTATTAAGGTATGGTTTGGGAAATCGTCCTTTTTGTTACTCATCTGTCAGATTGACCTATTTTTCCTCAACATACTATTAAGCGGGAACTGAACATACTTACATGTAATTTTGCTACTATGAATGGATATCCTTTCTTCATTGTCTTAAAAGTTAGTGCTCTTGTTGAACTATGATAGCCTTTATTTCTTTCAGTTTTGTTATGTGTAGGTACAACAGATATATTTTCTCTCTGGTGTGGTTTAAATAAATTAGTCTGTTACAGGAACAGGTTTTACTGAACTGCTCATCAACTCTGCCTACTTGGGATAAGGCTGCAAGTGACCTGACACCACACAATTCTGGAACTGATAATATTGAGAATCTTGATTTGGGTCGTACTAATGTTATTTCCAAACACCAATCACTTATTCTAGGTACATTTTGCCAGAACTTACATGTTTGCATGACCTTTTTCTTTCAAATATCAACAACTAAATGCATATATATTCTTTTCTTTTACAAGACTTTCGCACTCCAAAACCTGCTGTCGTTTATTCGTTGAGTGCAAAACTGCGGAATACCGAAGTTCACAAGAAAGCTCATTCTTTGGATTACAATGAAAATCTCAGTGAAACAAGTCCTATAAGCTTGAGTTTTCAATCACAAGTGCTTGCTACAAACAGTTCATATAAATGTAAGATCAGATTTTGTTTACTTCTGATTTTTGTACCATCAAGATATATGAATAATTTAGGTTGGGTTATTGAAGATGTTGCTCATTGCCTATAGTTCAGTATGCAAGTTCTATCTAAGAAAGATTGGTTTGTCTATCTTTATTCTTGTGAAGAGTAGGGAGGACCGCACTTGAATATATACAATGTTATCTGATCGTCCGATTAATCACGATTAATGTTATTATTGGTACCTAGCACTCGATTAGGCCCTCTGTTTCGATCAGAGCGATCGAAATCTGATCATCCGATTTATCGTCGATTAATCGCGATAAGTCGTCCAATAAGGTGCCTTGGCCAATTAGAACCAAATAGGAAGATGGGTTGTTCACTATATTTATTTGGGCCAGGCCCATTAGGGTTTTTCTTTTATACCTCTGCCCCGCTCTTTCTCTCACCTGCTCAGTCCTCACCATCACTCTCCAGCTGTCAGCTGCGCCTGTTGTGTGTGCAGTTGCTGAGCTGCATCTCTTTCCCTCCAACTAACTAGAAATATAGTCTTGATGCTCTATGTCTACTATATATGTATATAATATGGGAACGTATGCTATAGAAACTAGCTTCCTGTGCAAACTATGGAAACTCTAATCAAGGCCACACAAATCTAATCCGATGGCTACAGGTGGGGGGGGGGGGGGGGTTAAGTGCTAAAATAACCACCTTTAGGATGGGATGAGTGGGGGGGTTTAAGTGCTAAAATAATCACCCCCACCTGTAGCCATCGGATTAGATTTGTGTGGCCTTGATTAGAGTTTTCATAGTTTGCATAGGAGGCTGGTTTCCATAGCATACGTTCCCATATAATATATGGTATATATACCGTACATATATGAATATATGATATATATAGTCTTGCTATATAAAGGACGATTATATGGACAACTAGACCGATAAGAGGTCGATTAATCAGTCCTTATCGTCGATTAATCGTCCTCAGGCAATTAGGGACGATTAGCCGATTTAATAACATTGAATATATATATTCATATAGTACTAGGGTCCTACAAGGCCAATTTTTTAAGTATAAACAAGATCATGGGACTTGAGTGCTCCACTGCTAATTCTGAAACATACAACATTTAATGCTACTCTTTAACCAATGTGATTCAACTATAGCAAGCTTTTTCCAAATGTGGTATAGACTTCTTATAAACCTTTGTTTACGAGCAGCAAGCACCATATCTGAATCCTACTACATATTCTTACATAGATTCTTGTTAGAACATCTCCACTAGTTCCCCAATATCTCATCCCCATTAAATTTGTATTGAGGTTACCTCAATACTACTACTAGGATTATCGGGGGAGATTTTTTGCAGCTACCAATAGTCCTGTTCCAAATTATTTTTTGGTGGATGGGCCCCATCTGTATGTGGATTATTTTATTTTCCTTCCTCTCCTTCACCGTCATTGAGCATATCTCTCCCTTCACATCCCAGTTCGTCGCCGGCCACCCCTCCTCATCAGCCTTGCCTCCCTTCCCCTGCTAGCTGCACCTCTCCCTTGAGCCATTCATGGATGCTCTCAACATTGATTGCCGTTCACGCATCTACAAGCGGAGAGCACAGTGCCCCCTAGCCCAATCTTCGTCAGCATCAGTGGTCACTGTCCTCAACATTGATTCCGGTGGTTGATTTGTGTCACGGCGGCAACCACGGAGTGAAGGAGGCCAAGCTACAGCAAAGGCGTATTATTGTCATCAACCTCTAGTTTACGTTTTCTGTTTTGGTTAACGCCATTTGGGCCAATGGCCAAGTCTGTAATAAGGAAAACCCTGTACTCGTGGAGACCTATCGTTCATTTTGCATTCAGTAAAGTTCAGAGCCAAGGCTCGGGGGTTTGCCCGGCCGGCTCCATCGTCAGCCACTTTCTTGATTCCCACCTCACGTACTCACGTCGCCGGCGGCGAGCGGCCAAGGGACGTGACAAGTGGTATCGAGAGCCTACGATTCAGCGGCCGGGAGACGAGCTTCGCGGCTCGGGCCCAGCACCAGTTATCGGCGGCGGCGGCGGCGGCGGCAAGTTCGTCAGCGCAGCTTTTACCATCCACCACCCCATCCACCTCCGTTCCATCTCCATACGGGTACGTTGCTTCTTCTGCGTAGTGTTGCAGCCCCTTTGCGCGATCTCAGCTTGTAAATCCCGATTTGCTGGTGATCTCTTACTACGCCCTCGAGGTGTTCAAGTAGAGGTCCCACGAGGCGATCTGGGTCGGCTGGTTCCGTATCGGCGTCCGTGCATTCTACGACGATCAAGCACGTTACCTTCCACCTCCATACACACACCGATCCTCAGTTGTGCTCTTTTATTACGAAATTTTGCTCTTTTCAATCGTGCCAGCGGCTAGCAGTGGCAAGGGTTGTGGGGCAAGTCCTCACGTAAAATTCCGGCGTCACTTGAGCTACTGCTGTGCGGTGGCGAACGGCGAGGAAGGGTTCACTCACGAGGGTTGCTGAGCAAGTCTCAGCGTAAAATTCCGGATTGGTGCCACTCTTCCAGGTGTTGATCGGCGACAACTCGGTTTTGGCAGAACAGAGGGGAGGTTTCAGACCGAACCTGTTGCCATAACCACTCGGGATTCAAGTTTTACAACAACAAGACGGCGTCCAGGAAAGGTACCACTTTTCCTTCTCAACAGACCCAACTGATCCTGGAAGCAATGACTCAAAGATCTGAGGAAGAGAATAGCAAGTGGGAACAGTTACAGAAGAATTTTGATACAATGTTCAGTCAGATGACTGAACTGAGTAACACACAGAAAGAGATGGAGGCTCAAATGGACCTGTATGGATCAGTGATGGATGAATACACAACTGAGCAACACACTATTGCTCAACAAGTTGCAGCAAATGGTGATGCTATTTCCAAGGTCACTCTGCACCAAATGGAACAGGCAGATACAAAACATCAAGTGCCTAAATTTGATGATGAGCCCAAGTTTGATGAGGAGGATCTGGATTCCTTGATTCATGATCAACATCTTTTTGAGAATATCTTTGCTAAAGATACGCAACCCCAGGCAGCTACAACTTCAAAGCAACTCAAAGCTGATCATCAATTCAGTGCACGACAAGACAGGAGGGACTAATGGACCATACCCTATCAGACAGAACATCAGACAACCTGAGCACTACTCTGCTAGACAGAATGGAAGAGATCTGTACACAGATGGGGATCAAAGGTTGCCAAAGCATATCATGCCAAAGATGGATTTTCCTGACTTCTATGGAGAAGATCCCAAGGTGTGGTTGGACAATTGCAGAGATTACTTTGATCTCTGTAAAATTCCTGAGGGCATGTGGATCACTGCAGCTAGAGTCCATTTGAAGGACAAGGCTAGGAGATGGTATCAAGCTTTCAAGCAAAAGAACACATTCAGAAGCTGGACCCACTTCTGTCATGAAATTGAACATGAATTTGGAGCTGATGATTTTAGATCCTCCATGCATGATTTGTTACAGCTTAGGCAGACAACAACAGTCGAGGATTATACTTCCAAGTTTCAGACTCTGCAATATGGCATCACTATGCATCAATCTGGGTATGATGATATGTTTTTCACACAACACTATGTGAATGGTCTCAAGGAAGAAATTAGAGGAATGGTTGAGGCCCAAATGCCAACCACTGTGCTTAGAGCATCCATATTGGCTAAGGTGCAACAAGGTGTCTTGGAAAGAGCAAAACCAAAGTCCAAACAACCTTATCACCAAAGACCAAACCCTCAGTTCAGGGCTGACTCTAAATCATCTCCACCACCATCCCTTCTTTGGCAAGATAGGCAACTCAGGGACTACAAAAAAGCAAATAACCTCTGTTATGCTTGTGGAGAAAAGTTTGTACCAGGCCATATGGCAGTCTGCAGTAAGAGAAACAAACCTCAAGCAAATGCTTTGGTAGTCAATGATTTGGACAGAGACCTACCTGATGAGGTACTCAATGACTTAGCTGCTGAAGATGCTTTAGAAGAAGAATTTGGACAACTCTCAGTCAATGCAATCTCGAGTGCTCACCAAAAGGATTGTATGCAAATTAAAGCACAGGTGAGAGACAAGACTATGATAATCTTGATGGATAGTGGTAGCTCTCACAGCTTCATCTCCTCTCACTTTGTGGATCTGGCTCACATACAGACCACACCCATGCCACCCAAGAAAGTATGGCTAGCTAATGGGTCTTACATCACAACTGATAGAAAAGTCCCAAACTTGCAATGGTATTGTCAAGGACATACATTGAAGACTGACATGATAGTCTTGAACATGGATCCATATGATGCCATTCTTGGCTATGACTGGCTGACCACACACAGTCCCATGAATTGTGATCGGAAGTTGAGAACCCTAGAGTTCACTGAAGAAGGACAGTTGGTCAAACTTCAAGGTCTTCAACAACACTGTGTGAAGCTCCAACCAATTTCCTCTGAGCAAATATACAAATTAACCCAAGGTAATGAAATCTGGGCTTATGCATTACTTGAACACACTTCTCCACCACCACCTGTTGCTTTGCAAACTTCCCCACCTGATCCATTACCACCACCAATCCAAGACATTCTAATCACTCATGCTGATGTCTTCCAAGATCCAAAGACCCTACCTCCACATAGAACCTATGATCACTCCATCCCACTGATACCTGGAGTAGTACCTGTTAACTCCAAACCATACCATTACTCACCTCATCATAAATCTGAGATTGAAAGGCAAGTGCAAGAATTACTGGAAGCTGGTTTGATAGAACACAGCACCAGTCCATTTGCTTCTCCAGTACTTTTGGTCAAAAAGAAAGATGGGGCATGGAGACTATGTGTGGATTATAGAAAGTTGAATGATCTTACCATCAAAAATGGGTTTCCAATGCCAGTAATTGAAGAAATTTTGGATGAGTTAGCTGGTGCCAAGTATTTCACCAATCTTGATATGAGGTCAGGCTATCATCAAGTGAGGATGCTACCTGCTGATGAGTATAAGACAGCATTCAAAACTCACACAGGCCATTATCAATATAAGGTCATGCCCTTTGTCCTCACAAATGCACCAGCCACTTTTCAATGCCTCATGAACTACATACTGAAATCTTTCCTGAGAAAATTTGTTCTAGTCTTCCTTGATGACATTCTTATCTACAGTTCTTCTATGGCTGATCATGTTCACCATATACAAGAAGTATTGGACCAACTCAGGAAACACAAGATATATCTCAAGGCCAGCAAATGCTCTTTTGCTCAGCAAAGTCTGGACTATCTTGGGCACATAATCTCCAGCAAAGGGGTCCATACAGATGCATCCAAAATAGAAGCAATGCTCAGATGGCCAGTTCCAACCTCATTCACTGAGTTGAGAGCTTTCTTTGGTCTTACAGGATACTACAGGCGATTTGTCAAGGGCTACAGTCTCCTCACAAAGCCAATGACAACCCTGTTAAGACAAAAGGAGTTTCACTGGACACATGATGCTCAGATGGCATTTGAAAACACAAAACAAGCCATGACACAAGCTCCAGTACTAGCCCTACCTAATTTCTCTGAACCTTTCACAATCGAGACAGATGCTTGCCATGATGGCATTGGAGCTGTTCTCATGCAGCATGGTCAACCAGTTGCCTTCTTGAGTAAAGCCTTGGGGGAGAAACAAAAGCAGCTATCCATTTATGAGAAGGAATTCTTAGCACTAATTATGGCAATGGAAAGGTGGAGGCACTACATTCAAAGGCAAGAATTTATCATTCTCACTGACCACAAGTCATTATCTTATCTCAAAGACCAAAATCTTCACTCAGAATTACAGAGAAAGGCAATGACTAGAATGATGGGATTGCAATTTAAGATTGTGTACAGAAAGGGCAGAGAAAATGCAGCAGCAGATGCCCTATCCAGGGTGGCTCACCTTATGGCAATACAGGCTGTGTCCTCAGTCCAACCTGCCTGGATTCAAGAGGTCCTAAATTCATTTGCTACTGATAAGGCTGCCCAACAACTCTTACAGCAGCTAGCCATATCTAGCCCTGATGACAAAGGTTTCAGTCTGCACAATGGTCTGATCAGGCTGAAAGACAAGGTGTGGATAGGACACAACTCTGCTCTCCAAACTAAGTTGATTGCTGCCTTTCACTCTAGTCCCCTGGGAGGACACTCTGGCATCAATGCAACTTTCCACAAGATCAAGAAACACTTTGCATGGAAAGGCCTCAAACAGGACATAGAGAGTTACATCAAGCAATGTGCTATTTGTCAGTGCTCAAAACATACTAATGATCATCCTTTGGGACTACTCCAGCCTTTGCCCATCCCTGATGGCGTCTGGAAAGACATTTCCATGGATTCTGTAGAAGGTCTTCCAAAATCCCAAGGATACACTGTGATTCTGGTGGTAGTAGACAGGCTGACCAAATATGCACATTTCATTGCTCTCAAACATCCATATACGGCTACCACAGTTGCAAAACTTTTCATGGACAATGTTGTCAAAATTCATGGCCTACCTCAGTCAATTGTCAGTGACAGAGACTCAGTTTTTCTCAGTGCATTTTGGAAGCAATTCTTTGAAATATATAGTGTTGATCTGAAGTTTTCCACTGCTTACCATCCTCAGTCAGATGGTCAGACTGAGAGGGTAAATCAATGTTTGGAAATGTATTTGAGGTGTTCCGTTCAAGACTAACCCAAAGATTGGAAAAATTGGCTATCTCTAGCTCAGCTTTGGTACCATACCACATTCCACACATCTTTAGGCTGCTCCCCATTCAAAGCTCTCTTTGGATATGAGGCCAACCTGGGCTGAACACCTTCAATACCACCTGCAACTCTAGATGCAGTTGCCGAATTCATAGATAACAGAGAGGAACATCTTGAATCTCTCAAGCAGCATTTGGCAAGAGCACGGAACCGAACCAAACTCCAGGCTGACAAAAACAGAAAAGACTATTCATTTTCAATGGGTGACCAAGTCTTGCTCAAGTTGCAACCATATACATAATCATCTGTAGCCAACAGACCATACCCCAAGCTAGCTGCAAAGTACTTTGGCCCTTACACTGTTCTGGAAAGGATAGGCACTGTTGCTTACAGACTCGAACTACCTGCAGCCTCCCAAATTCATCCGGTTTTTCATATCTCCCAGCTCAAACCATTTACTCCTGATTACTCTCCGGTATTTGACACTTTGCCAGTAACCACTGACCTTCAGGCTGCATCCACAGTGCCAGAAACCATAATCGACCGCCGGCTGGTCAAGAAAGGGAACAATGCAATTCCACAGGTCAAGGTAACATGGCAAGGTTTGAACCCATCTATTCATACTTGGGAAGATTATCATGTACTGAAGGCCAGATTCCCTGATGCTCCGGCTTGGGGCCAAGCCGCATCTCCAGCGGGGGAGGTGTCACGCCGGCAACCACGGAGTGAAGGAGGCCAAGCTACAGCAAAGGCGTATTATTGTCATCAATCTCTAGTTTACGTTTTCTGTTTTGGTTAACGTCATTTGGGCCAATGGCCAAGTCTGTAATAAGGAAAACCCTATACTCGTGGAGACCTATCGTTCATTTTGCATTCAGTAAAGTTCAGAGCCAAGGCTCGGGGGTTTGCCCGGCCGGCTCCATCGTCGCCACTTTCTTGATTCCCACCTCACGTACTCACGTCGCCGGCGGCGAGCGGTCAAGGGGTGTGACAATTTGGTAGCTCAGGACTCAAACGAGAAAATAGTCATTTTAACTTTTTGTGTCGTGGTCACATGGCTAAGGTCAGATTGACGATGGCCATCTCACTCATCCTCGGTTCAACACAAGCGTGGATCAACGGAGTTTGGTGGGCAGCCGAGGCTTGGGGACAACAGCTTGTGGGTAGTCCCGTCGGCACAAGCATGGATTGGCAGTGCTAGGGCGGAGGTGGTGAACACGGAACATGGTGAGTGGGGAAGAAGTAATAGTTATTGTGGAGCTCATGCTATTTGGGGAGATGAAAGTCCCCATTTGTTTGAGGGGAGACTGGGAGGTTTTTGGTGGCCACAAAAAAAGTTGGGGACCACTGGGGCAAGCAAATAGCTCTACCCCCCCCCCCCCCCCCCCCCCCACCACCACCACCAATATGACGGTATTTTGGGATGATGAGTCATATTGGGAGACTCCTGGAGATTGCTATCAGGATGGCATGGCATGCTGGGAGGCGTTGTCATAGTGTTCTATTTCTCCACAACCAAATCTCCCAGCATGCCATGCCAAGGTAATTTGCTCGTTGAAGATCAGTTTTTGAGTTAGAATTTGTCCCATCTTTGTTTGAATCTTTCAATGATCCGAAGAGGGAGATAGGAGCTAGCTCCTATTAATTTAAAATTTTAGTTATGCAGTAGTATTTTTTTTCGAGAGCTGGGTATCATTGTATTATAGAGAGGAAATAAAAGGCCTGAGTACATTACCAACTCATGCCGGTACCATACATGAGAAGGTTGGGACACCTATAACATAATCACCTATGAGACATATGAGTATATGACTACCGACAACCAGGCTCCTAACCAAAGGTCCCTACCCGTCTAACCGAATTGCAAGGAGCTTCTTAGCTCCAGCCAAGCACCACCGTTTATACTCATCTCTAAACTATCTCAAGACCTCATTAACGGATGGAGTAGCTCCATCAAAGACACAAGAATTGCAATGCTTGCATACCAGCCAAGATGTTGGAATGATTAGCGAATTAACCCCCTTTTTGTACTCCTTCACTCTATGAATACACTTGGCCTGCTTTTGGGACTTAAAAACATCTATTCCTTCTGTACTAAAATCTTATGCAGCACAAGTTACTCTGATGAAGCCTTCATTCAGCAGAAGTAAATCAACAGAAAAAAGGAAGTTGAAATGTTCATCAAGTAGGTATTATCGGTTTATTACAATTATAAATGCATGCACATCTACGGGCCTTTGATCGCGTTGTTAATTCATTTTTTCAACATTATTTTGTTCTTAAAAGGAAATTCTCCTTACACTACCTCTAATCATTGTTGCATCAGAACAACATAATAGTGATAATTCAAAAAAATCAAGTCACCATGCTGCTGTAGCAAATCATTCTAATCCTGTTAATTCATCAAGTGGAATTCTTCACATGCCAGTCATTCAGGTATGAACTTAGCTCTTTGCCAGAGGAGTAACCACAATAATTCTAGTATGCATGACCAACTACTATTTGCCAAGTACTAGAATATAGTCATATGTGGGGCCAAGAGTGTTATATGACAATAGCAGAATCTTTTTGTGTGGCAGCAGCAGCATTTAGGGTTTAAAAGGTGTCATTTTTTTGTTAAGGTTGTTGGTTGCTATATACATGATTGTTATTCTCTTCCTCTTTCAGAATTTTGGAAAGCAATCAGTTTCCTGTAGTTTGTCCAGTTTGTGCACCAAACTTGCTGTCCATCTGAATGCTTTCCTTATGCTCCCTCATAATGTGTATACTGTAGTCCACTAGTGATAGACTGTATTTTAGAAACAAATAAGAAACATTTTGAAGTTGATTTCAGCTATAAACCACTTGTACAGTTTTATGTTGAAGTAACTTTATTTAGAGTTCAGTATGTTCCCAGTGTGTGTACTTAGCTAACATGCATTTTAGCTGCATGTCTTGATCATCACTACAGGTTTCTGAAAATCATGGAAGAAAGCTTGCAGAGTTACTGAAAAACAGTAGTCAAGGAGGTGGAGGAATTGCAGAAGGTATAATTAATCCTGAAACTTTTCTGTCAATCTAATCTTCCTTATTTTCCATGCAGTTCAACAGGGTTATTTAGAAACAAAGAATTTGGACACACCAAGCAAGATAAGTCCTTTTATCCTTTCTATATGTCATCAGCCATGCTATTAATTGCAACGAATAATATAGTTTGCATATAAAAAATTGAAGCCTTGATCTATTAAAGGTTAAGTTACACTAGAAAACCAGGCACGGCGTTGCCGCACCAAGCTAGATTCACCTAGTTTTGATCGGCCGACATATAAGTTTTTTAATAATATATATTTGCGTTGTTTGCTGTGGTCAATGTTTAGTTAGTGGGCACCTGATTAATACAGTGGGATGCCTCCCAGGAGCGAGCGACTGTGGCGCAGAGGGAGGGATTAGGAGTAGCGGCTGAAAGAAGTGTTTTTATTCTAGGGTTTTTCCAATTGACTGCATCCAACAGCTGAGAAAGAACATCAAACGGTTCATACAGAATGGGCCAGTATAGTGCTGGCCCATTAACCGTGCCATGCCTAGGCCGTCACTGTGGGCCAAAGTTGCGGCCTAGGCACGGCACTATGACCGGGCTGTGCCACGGGCACGATGGGGGCCGGGCCATGCCATGTCTTGCCGTGCTAAATAGTGTCGTGTCAGTGCCGGCCCATATTGCGTGGGCCAAATGGCCAAGTTTACCTGAGAGTCGAGAAGGGATTGGGCTACTGGAGACACTAGTTGTTGGCGGCCCGATCACAGTCCAACGGTGGAGAAAAATGAGGCGACGTGGTCCAATGAGGTGCCCGAGCTTGGTCCAGATTTCGTCATATAGAGATTTATTCTCATAAAAGCAACTGAGGTAGAGGGCAGTATCTTAGGCTCATAGGTACTCCCGTTTCGAAAAGAATGACGTTTTTTACTTAGGGCAGTATCTTAAGGCAGTATCCTCGTTTGACCATTCGTCTTATTCAAAATTTGGTATAAATATTATTTATTCTATAAAGACTTATTTTATCATTAGATATAATTTAATAATTATTTATTTATTTTGATATTTGAGTAAAAAAATTGAATAAGATGAACACAGTCAAATGAGGAATCTAAAAGTAAAAAAAACGTCATTTTTTTTGGAATGGATGGAGTATCTTGTAATTTAGACAAACCATGCAACTCAAATTACTCTGTAAGGGGAAGTGGTGCAGGGCAAATGACTCCATTGCTTTGGTTTTATTCTTCATTCTAGTTCATTCTTTTGTCACTCATGATCATCCAGTTGAAATAGTTAACAAGATTTAAAATATTAGGCTTTTTAAATTTTTGGAGCCAGCTGGACATAGGGAAAGGAAGAATAGGGTAGTCCATAGGACCCACTTTGTTCTTGGAGATAGGAAAGAGCTCATCTGTTACAACGAATAATAGAGAAGGAAAGCAATTGATTCCCATCACAATGATGGCACCATGAATAACGTGTGGTTCAATCTTGTCGAATTCATACTAACAATTCTTGCCTCCACCAACCACCTCACCTTTTGAGTTTGTCACTGGTTATTCACTTGTATGACATGAGCTCCAGAATGGTGTTTACACTGAATTAGAGTGGAAGCTTGCACTTGTTTCTGAGTGTTGCATACAGATGACATGAGAAGGGAATCCTGGAATAATTTTATATGCACTCCTCGCATTTTTTAAATGTCTCAAAGTCCAATCTTTTATCGTGCCTTGTAGTTGATTGCTAATTCTGTAGGGCTAAATGTCATGTTACCTTTCTGCACAGTAAATATTACACGCCAGGTATTCAAGTGACAAAACCAACGCCGGACATTGAGAAAGGTGTGCTTACAACGAAGGTAATAAACCCAACACTGAGGTCTGTTGTTCCCAAGGATGACTTAATTGCAGTAGCGAAGAGAAAGGCCGAGCGAGATCTTGACAAGAATGTGATGTCTACTGCAACTAAACACAAAACAATGCCAGAGGTTGTCAAAAATGAGTTTTCTATAAAGGTAATTAATTAAAAGTCCAGTTGTAAATGATACTCTTCTCTAACTATATATAATTATATATCTTATGATTTGATCAATTAACAAAAACATGGATTGAATTCCTTCAGGTGAAAGATAATCAGATTGAACTTAACCAAAAGGTAACAATGGTGAAAGCAAAGGCAGTTGACAAGGATCGCTTGAATTCAACGACAAGGACAAAAGCAAAGCCAGATGTTGCTAGTGACGAGTTGATAGCAAAGGTAACAGCCACATTTTTCCTCATACATTACTTGAAGATAGATAATCTGCTGCTTTTAGTTAATAGCTTGATTTTAAATACATTCAGGTGATCGATCATCATAGGAGAGGTGAGCTGCGTTTACTGACAGTCAATGATCTGAAGTGCTTCCTCGGTGCGAAGAAAGCAAAAGTTGGAGGAACGAAGGAAGTGCTGATACAGAGAGTGGCTGAGCTCCTTGCTTGACAAATGTATTTCTATTAGGAACAAGTTTTAACCTAACACATACATCAGCTGTGCAAAGTACCTTTTTTTCCTAATTGTTGCAATTTTAGGGCAGAGCCATAGAAGCCTAGAACAAAATAACGACAACTGGAAACTTTTTTTAGGGAACACAACTAGAACTATTAATGTAGATTTTGATGCGTGAATACCAGAAAGGCCTAAAGCCTAACTGAAGGTACTGTCATCTAAAAGGCCATTTCATATATTGATATATAAGATTTTAGGCAAACCTAGTCAAGAAACTAATTGTGGCGTAACCTTCGAGACTGAAGACATAGTTAGCATCTCCAACCGTTCACCAATATTTCATTCCCAATAGGGTGATATTGGTGATCATGAATACTGTTTTTTTTAACTATTGGGGGAGATGTTATTTATATACTTCAATGGATTTATTGTAATAATATTTCTTGACAGGCTGCTTGTTGCTAAACTCAGGTCTCGGGTCTCCCGTAAGGGTTGGGAAGGGGCGAATTCTCACCCGAATCAGGGTTCGGGGGCGGGGTGGGATTTGTTGGCGAGCTTCGGGGGCGGGTTCACATAGCCTCCACCCACCCCGACCCTGCCGAATTGTCATCCTTAAGGACACACCACGCTTGGATTCGAGGGAAGGAAGGAGCTGAGCGTTCCACATGGGCCTTGTATCGACGGTTGGGCGCTAGGTCTACCTTGGCGAGGAGGTTGAGCATTGGAGGAAGAAGGAAGAAGCCGAAGGAGGCCGAACGTGGTAGGAAGAAGGCGCAGTGGCCAAGGCCCGCGAGCGATTTCATATGGTGCAGGGAAAGAAATGACAACAACAGAAAAGAAGAGATGTCCCCATAGTCTCAGAAATGAGGGTCAAGGGTGATGATTTGAGAGCCACCCAAATTTGAGGCCTTGAGTAGAAGCCCTACTAGACCTATGTTTTTTTCAAGCCCTCATATGTTAATTTAGAGTCTTGTTTGGGAGTACTGCTATGGTCTAAGTAATAAATATCATCTGTATCAAATATCATGATTTAAATCGGTGTAGAATTAAACTAACAAGGTTCTTATTATACGATGAATAGTAGTGATGAATTTGAGAAACATAAAACTTATAGGGAGTGTTTGGCAACGGGCTAAAAGGTGGCCCGTGCTCGTGAGCTGCACCTCCCCGTATTTGGTTCCCCTTTCCCTTCTCTCGGCCTGGCTGTGCACATGCTTTTCCCCTCCCTCCACCTAGATCCCGAGCAATGAAATCCTACCTCGTTGTTCTAGGGTGTGGCCGCGTGCGAGCTCTCGCGAGCAATTTTCGGGTGGCGGTGGGTCGCTCGCGCGGGAAGTGTGAAATCTCTGCGCGCGCTCCCGACTCCCCGGCTATATATGGCGTCCCGCGGCCGCTCCTCTCCCCTTCCTATTCTCCCTCACTTGTTGACCTAATCCCGTGAGAGACCGACGACGTGGAGTGTTGCGGTGTCATCGAAGGCTATTGTGGTTGCTGGTGGGTTCTTTTGATTTCGTGCGCATCAGATCTGCACTGGCGAAGCCCAACTTCGTCACCTTTGTGGGACTCCGGGAGGCGGCCAGCTTATTCAATCTTCTTCCTGCTGCAGGTTGCTGTGCACCAGATCTACTTCCTCTCCATCCAGATCTGCCTCTACTCCATCATGCGGGCTTTAACTTCTTTAATCTTTGCTTCTCGTGTTCTTCGTCTTCCACCGCTAGGTGACACTGACCCCCTTCCCCGCATCCTCTTTATTTCCTCGATGCTGAAGTTAAGGTTTACTTTTCGTAGATGCTCTTTGAGGTGATGATTATATTTTTGTCCAGTTAGGGTTGGCTGTTTTTGCTATTTATGTTGGTTGTGCATGTACTTGTTCATATCCGGTTTGTGGTTCGTATCCATTGATCTGTTTTCTTTAATGGCCAATGATGATGTCCATAACACTGGGAGGCATGGTAATCCATGCAGCGATGTTTTATACCTCTTTTACATCATACTTATAATCATTTTGAGGCTAGCTAGGGCCATAGGACTGAGTTTTTATGTTGAATATTCACGCATGTAGATGGATCCAGCCATGAACCGTGAGCTGATGTCCACTGAGGCTTCTGCAATGGTTGTTGTGATGGTGGCTTTCGTTTTCAGTAGGCTTAGGAGGTCCAGGCCAAAGCCAGACCCACTGTCCTACCATCTTAGGACTGATGCTGAGCGGCATAGGAAGTAGACCCTTCAACTGATTTTCAACTCAACTGATGCAGTGCCTGTCCATGTTAATGATGACCTGAGCTCCTTTTTTTTTGCTCTATGTGACCTGTTTAGAAGTAGGGGCCTAGTACCTGAGAATGCTAGCTGCTCTGTTGAGGAGCTTGTTGCTATGTTCCTCCATGTAATTGGACACAACCAAAGATTTAGGGTTGTCCACCAATCATTCAGAAGGTCAATTGAGACAGTCCATAGGCACTTCCACCAAGTTTTGTATGCTGTTGGTGAGCTTAGAAGTGACATGATTAAGCTTCTAGAACTGGCACACATCCAAAGATCCTGGACATCCATAGATGGAACCCTTACATGAAGGTAATTATAAGTGTAACCGTTTAGTCTTCACTGCTTGTACGTATGGACCTTAGTGCTCTTATGCCAATTACACCTTTTTTAGGATTGAATTGGTGCTATTGATGGCACCCATGTGTTGACAAGGGTGCCTAAACACATGCAGCATGCTTTTAGGGGTAGAAAGTCAAACCACTCAGAATGTGATGGCTGCTGTGGACTTTGACTTCAAGTTCACCTATGTCCTTGCTCGATGGGAGGGGTCAGCCCATGATGCCCTGATCCTAGCTGATGCCATTGAGAGAGATGATGGGTTCACAGTACCTAAAGGTAACTGAAACCAAAGGTCCAATAAGCACTGATATCTTTCCAATCACATAGACATTCATATAGATAACCTCTCCTGGCCTTGTAGGTAAATTCTACCTTGTAGATGTAGGATATGCATGCCGCAGTGGCTTCCTTCCTCCCTGAGTATGGCAGCAAAAACCTTCCAAACAATGCAAGGGAATTGTTCAACCTAAGGCACTCTATACTTAGGGTGCATGTTGAGAGGGCTTTTGGAGCTTTGAAGGGCAAGTTTAGGATTTTAGATAACAAGCCCTTCCACCCTTTCAAGACAAAGGTCAAGCTTGTGCTGGCCTGTTGCATCCTTCACAACTGGATTCAAGGCTTTGGTCATGACCAAGTCATCCTAGAAGAAGACTGGCTGCCACCTAACCAGCCTGATTCTCAGCATGTCCAAGACTTCCTGTCCCAAGACTCCAATGCCATGAGCCGTAGGAGGGATGCCATATGTGCAGCAATGTGGGAGGTAGGGGAACCTCTAGGACCTGAATGATGCATGTTGTATTCAATTAAACTTAGTTTGCTGGCCCTGGTATGGAACAAATAATTTGTGTAATGGTTGTGTAATAATATTTTGGACAAGTCCGAGGCCAGCTTTACTTGTCTTTCTTGCACTCATTGTATTCATGCCTATTCTACCTTGACTAGTTACCAAATTAAGATGGCTTCTTCTCTAGTGGACTTGGTTGGTGTTGAGGGTGGGTTTTTGTCTACTGCTGACCTCCTTCAGCAGCCTAGGGCTGCACTAGTAGGTGGGGGTGGAGGAGCTCCTGTAGATGCAGTAGAAGCCCCCAATGCTGCAGCTCCTGGAGCAGCTGGGCCCATGAGGTGGAACAACAACACCTCCGACTTTGTCCTCTTGAGCACTTGCTTTTATTTACATTACCTGTGATGTCACATTTGTGTTTTATGAAACCTCATGACAATGGGATTGCATAACTGTTGACTGAGGCTGAAACCATGTTTTCACTTCAGAACAATGGGTTCTTACTATGTGATTTTCAATGGAAAGCATGCTAGGATTTACATGAGTTGGGTTGACTACAGCAGGTATGTGCATAGGGTGAGTGGTGTCAGGTATAAAAAGTTTAAATCTTATTAGCAGGCCGTTAGAGAATATCAGGGATGAAACATCTAAGCCCTAATGGTTTTGGTGATTAATGACAACGGACTAACGTGTGTTTTTCAGGATAACATAAAGGTTAGGTCATAATAATAAGTAGGTTCAAGCCCTCGGAGATGGAATTTATTTTGGTTTTCAAAGGATGGACAACAAGGCTAAGGATGGACTAGTTCCAAGTGCCGATTGGTGTTGAGAGGCACTTAGAGTAGTTTAGGCTTTATTTTTTTCCTTTGGCCATACTATTTAAAGATGGCAACGGGTAGAAAATACCCACAAATCAGCGGACAACAAAACCGATGGACGTGGATACAGGCGCCAAACAATGCCCACGGGCAAGGATACGAGTACAACTGTCAACCCGATGGATATTTAATGACGGGCAAAGAAATATGCTATCCACACCCATAAACCCGATAAACTCGCTCTGATAGCCAAAAACTAGACAGCCCCACCTGGCCACCACACCCACTCGTGACCTTTCCACACCCACCCATGACCCTTCTGCCTTACCCCTCTCTCATCTCCTCACTCCTCACGTTCTTATCCAAGAGCACAAGAAACAGCCACACAAATCCTCTTCTCCCCCTTCCAAATCCTACCTCCAAATTCAGGAATCAGGTTATGCATGTCATACCATCGCGTTCTCCATCTTGAGAGCTTTCCATTCTCCTATGGAGGCCACACTAGCGTGGAGTATTGAAGGAGATCGAGAAAGGTGAAGATCGCCCACCATGGCTGCGCGCGCCAAGCTCGTCACCAGCGGACCTGCCTAGCTCGGCAACACTTCCAGGCCATGGCTGGGCAGTGCCGTCGCCCTCGTCGCTCACCGCGGCCATTGTCATCTTCGTCGCTTGCCACACCGGCCATCGTCCTCGCTCTCCGCGCCCGCCACCGCCGTCGTCCTCGTCGCTCGCCGTGGCCCGCCATCATCTTCGTCGCTCGCCGCGGCCCGCTTTTGTCTTTGTCACTCGCCACGGTCGGCCGTCGTCCTCGTCGCTCACCGTGGCCACCGCCATCGACCCGTTGTCCTCGTCGTTTGCCACGTCCGGCCGTCGTTCTGTTTGACCTGCCGGCGGGTGCACGGGCATGCCCGCGGGCAAGCCTTGCCCACAGATAGCGGGCATCGGCACAGGATGCTGTCCATGGCGGGTGGCAGGCGCATACGGGCATGGGATTTTACCCGCGGGGGCCGGGTGTGTGAAGCCACTATCCGCGCGGATATTACCCGTTGCCATCTTTAGTACTATTAAAGCGGATTTGAATGGGTAGCTTGACCTAGACAAGACTTAGAGATTGTGGTGTGGTGCACACTTGTCAAACTTAGTTTTAGGTTTTGCAGAGAGAGTCTGGTGACCAAATTGAACAAACTTCGCTTAGGAAAGTTTTTGATTCGGCAAAGATTTGGAGATAATTGGTGCACCGAACGCTGCATCGGATGTGGGCAGAGCATCTGGTGCGGTCACAGAGAGTATCGGATATGTGTTTGGTGCTACCGGACGCAGATCAGATCATGATCGCGTGTCCGGTGTGTTACCCACCTGAGGGTATAGCACCAGACACTGCATTGGACACTGTGGTGAGCGTCCGGTGTCCACACAGATGAAAGGTCCCGATAGGCTAGAGGGGGTGAATAGCCTATAAAAATTTCTACAAAGCACTAGACAAAGTAATTAGCAAATAACACGGCTTTGCTAAGCGCTAGCTCTAGGCTACTCTATGCAAGCCACCTATCACAATATGCTACAGACAAGTATATGCACTCAACCACAAGGGAGCTCTCAGCTCAATCCTAAGGTGAGAGCACCTAAACAAGAAAGTATCGCGGGAGGGTGAGTACGAGAGAGCTTATACCAAAGAGCTCGATGAAGTGAAGTCCGCTCACCGTGTAGACCCAATCACCAAGAGATAACCAATAAGCACAAATAAGACCAATCACCAATAGAGAAGACCGGAAAACCAAATCATCCACTCATGGTGGAGAAGAGAATGAACACCCGATTTTTTTATCTAGGTTCATGTGATCACCGTCACGCTACTGCTCATTGTGGCACCGGTCTTCCTTGGTGGATTGTGAGCTAGGATTCACACGCCAAAACCTCACTGGGAGCCGCTCACCAACACAAGAGAAGTGGTTTCTTACCACGAGCAATCCACCAGAGTCGGTTTTGACACTCTGCCAGGGAATAACCTCAAGAACCTTCACAAGAACACCTTGATGTGGACTTGGACAATCTCCTTCCAATCTCACACCATCAGCACCTCCAAGCTGTCTAGGGATTCGGCAAAATCCTAAGAGAACAAGAACTAAGCAATGGCTTGCTCTCAAGTACTCTATAATGCAAATCACTAAGCAATGATGCACTTGAGGTTCACTCAACTCACAAAGATGAACAAGAGATGATCAAATGAGTGAGTGGGAGGCTTAGAATGCTCACAAAGTGTATGGCAATGATTCAAGTGTGGAAGAGAGGCACCAAGTGCCTTGGAAGAGAGTATAAATGCCCCCAAGTGCATTCTTAGCCGTTACCTCTTACAACCGTTAGACACGATTTTAGGGTGTCGGACCTATTGTCGGACTAACTCCCTGCATCCGACGCTCATGATGTCGCCACGTGTCACTCTGGTTTGAAGACAGCCGTTCGTTCACAACGGCCAAATTGTTCGCGCTTCTTTTCAAACCATCGGACTCACCGTTGGACGGGGCCATCGGACCAATAACCCCAAGCGTCCGACACTTCCAGAGAAGTCTAGAAACACCAGAACGCGCCGGACTAACCAATAGCGTCTGACGCCTTCAAACTCAGTTTCCCGCGCTCTGGTGCCACGCGTCGTACCCTGGAGAAACGCTCTGACGCTCAGCTCACAACCACTAACGGACTGTCCGACTCTCACAGGGACAGTTACAGTCGGACGCTACTAAGACAAAGCGTCGGACTAAAAACTCTCACAGTCTGACACTTCCAGAGAGTTCCTGAGAGCTCAAAACGTCGTCGGACGTAGCGCAAAGGTCCGACGCAGGGTGAAGCCCACTGTACGATGCTAGTTTTTCTAATGCAATGTCTCCGGAAAACGCCGAATCCTACCTCGCAAGCTCGCCAGGAGAGAGAGAGAGACCCAAACACCTCGCTACCTCTCAACTCCAATTCCAACTCTTCAACCCTTGTTCCCAAGTGCTAAGTAGAAGATATTCTAACTATTGTGCTTGGTGTGTCAGCTTTTGAAATCACTTTCCAAGGGTTTCTAAGTCAATCTCTAGGTTTGTTAGATCAATGCACATGAAATGCAACCTAGAGCACTTGAAATTAAGTCAACTACTTACTTCTCCTCTTGATAGTCGGCTATGTATCCTAAATATGATCACTTCCACTAGAAGTCTTGACCACTAAAAGAAAAGCCCTATAGGTTATACCTTAGCCTCTAGCTTTCCTTCTTTAAGTTCTTTTCTTTCTTCTTTTGATCACCGTCATCACTCATCACTAATTGCTCCACGCCATGGTTTGGGCAACCTATTCTTATCCATATACTTAGACACATAGGTTAGTCCTTAGGGTATCATCAATTATCAAAACCAAATTAGTGCTTTCAACGGAGAGGTTTCAGAGAGGGTATTTCTGCACCGGATGCTTCCGGTGGTACCTCACCGGACGTTGGAGTGTCCAGTGCGTTTGAATTACCCGCGAGTACATTGACAATTGTGGCACACCGGACACTACACCGGACGTGTCCGGTGTGGACTAATCAGTGTCCAGTGCACCCATATACAGGGTGTTTTGTGCCTAACGGCCATGGGCTTGTGTGGGGTGTATTTATACTCCTCCTACTCATCCATGGGAGGTCTCTTCCACTTCTAATAGTTGAGAACACCTTGAGACCTTAAGAGAGAGAGAGCAAGAGCACTAGAGAGATTGAGTGATTTCCAATCCAAGTGAGCAACCTCTTAAGTGTGATCAAGAGCAACAAGTGTGCATCTATCCTTCTCCTAGGCTTGAAGGAGTCAAGTGAGAGTTCAAGCTTGTTTTACTCTTGGTGATCGGCATCACCTAGACGGCCCGGTTGTGATCGGAGGCTTGAAAAGCACCCGAAGAGCTTGTGGGTGACCCAAGTCAAGATTGTGAGAGGTTTTTGGCGATTCACCTCGACAATGTCGAAGAATCATCCCATAGAGAGCACTTGGTCCTTGCACGGATCATGGGGAGCCACACCCTTGCGAGGGTGCTCCAACGAGGACTAGTGGGGAGTGCCGACTCCCTAATACCTCAGGAAAAACTCGCTTTGTCCCTCCTCCTTTATATTCCGCATTTACTTTTCGCACTTTACTTTCTTAGAGTAGAATTGCTTGTTTAGGACTTGGAAACTAGGAAGCATAACTTGTTTTAGGCATAGATATCACTTGTGCACTTGGGTGAAATGGTCTAAACTGCGATATGTTGAATTGTATTTCGAAAAATTAGTATTAGCCCAATTCACCCCCTCTTGGGCATCTCGATCCTTTCAAGGGAGCCACTGTTTTTGCCTCACCCAAAAAAAAGTTCACCTCCTGCACTCAATTATGATCCATTGTCTAAAGATGAGTTCAACCCAAGTAATGAACATCATGAACAACCCAAGGGTCCTTTGTGGAAAAGCTGTTAATCACCTGACCTGTTGTGTTTGTGTTTGTGGATGTGTAGAGTCGAGATGGCGAACTAGAGGGGGTGAATAGTCCTTTTCAAATTCAATGGAATCGTAGCAGAATAAAACCTATTCAGTTCTAGCAATTATTCACCCCTCTAACTAGACTCTAAGCACCTTATCAAAGATCCTATGCAAGAAACAAAGGTGCTAACCTAGCTTGAGATTCCCTAAACAATTCTAGCACATGGTCACACAAATCTAAGCACTAGTACTTTATGCACAGGGGAGCTGCTACCAACTAGCAAGTAAAAGAGCACTAAGCACCTAAGCCCACCAAGTGCTCAATGACAGGGATACACAATTCTAATCAAGGACCGTAACTTGATTAGATACACAAACTAATCAAGAACACTACTTCTAAGCTACACAAGCTAAGAAAGTGAATGGCAAGCTACACAAGCTAACCGATCTCACAAGAGCAACTACAATTACACAAGTAAAGTAATGAATAAAATAAATAACTTGTGTAAAAGGGAGCAAACCACCATGAAGGATGGGAAGATATTGACGTGGTGATTTTTGCCCAGAGGTTCCCTTGTCGCTACAAGTTACGTCCTCTATTGAGACAAGCTCCAAGCTTGTCAACGATCCTCTAGCAAGAAGTGACCCACCACAAGTCACCAGCCCCACATGGGGCGCCCGCAAACACTTACTCTTTGATCCAACCCAACCACTTGTCGCTCTTCACGTCTCAGTCTACTAGCGATGCTCTTCGCGATCTCCCTCGGGGTGAGCTCTAACCTCTCACAATCTTTCTCTGGAGCCAAGCACAATCTCCTTGCTTGCTTTCATGGAGCCTCTCGTCATCAAGCCATCTAGGAGGTGGTGACCTCCAAGAGTAACAAGCACCATCGACTTGCAACTCGATCACCTAGTGCCAACACTTGCAATCTCTCAATGCAACGCACTATCGATCGATCACTCACTCTCAAATGCGATCTCAATTACCACTAGTGAGTAGGAGGGCACCAAGCCAAGCACAAGCAAGGGAAACACATTCCCAAGGTGCTCAACTACCTGCCTTGGCTGGCCCTCACATATATTTATAGCCCTCAAGCCAAATAGAGCCGTTACCTCTTCACTTCACTGAAAATGATTGCACCGGATGCGCAGTCAGGGGCACCAGACGCGTCCAGTGCCCAGCGTTTGATGTACCACTGGGTGATATGTCAGCTAGCCATTTGAAAGTTACCTTTACGCGCCAATGGCTACCTCGCGTCAACGCCTTCCCCAGGTCACCGGACACCCTGGTGCTCTCACTGGACGCACATATGCCAGCGTCCGGTGTGCAATCAGAGAGTACCTGAGAGTGCCAAAGTGCAGCTAAAACTGAGGGAGCCAGATCACCTAAGGAACAACCCAAAAGCCATATGTCACTCCAAAACAAAGTATAAACCCCATTTCCAACTCGAGATTCCATAGCGATCAATCACTTCTCTACTTAACCTTAGACCGGTGAAATGGAAATGCCCTAAGTTATACCTTTGCCTTGCGCTTTCCTTTCTATCACCGTCTTCATCTCCGTCTCCAACACGTCGATGCTAGTGAAAGTGCAACACATGCACCAACACCTCATGAATGGTATGATCCACTTTATATCATCACATGGCTTTTGGTTCATTGATCCTCGACTTGCTTGCTCTTCACCTTTGCGTTGGTCCATCGACGCCAAGCCCATTAGGTTGCCCTTCACACTTGTAACCGGCCCATCGAGACCAAGCCTCATATTTATCTTCTCTACCTAGCCACATGACTCCATGTCATGTCTCACGCGTTAAGCTCCTCCATCACCACATGTATGAGCTAAGCAACTCTCTCCAAGCCATTTTCACCTTCATGGCATAGTTGCTCACACATGTACCTATGGACTAATCACCTGTGTAATTGACACTCAAACACATATTAGTTCACCTAAGTTGTCACTCAATTTTCAAAACCAAACAAGGACCTTTCACCATGTTACTGAAGGGAGCCAGCAGGGGCGCCTTGGACTGCTGCCCCGGTTTGTTTTGTCATGTTGGTGTTGATGCCGTTGGTCATCTGTCCCTATAAATTGGAAGTAGTGTTTGTACTTATTTAGGCCTATGATGACTTAGACTCAGTGTAGGATGAGTTGGTTGAAAGGTCCGAGTTGGCTAGAGGGGGGCTGAATAGCCTAATTTTAAAATTCGACAAAGTACTCGATCAAAGGATTAGTACAACAAAAGGCTATAAATACAATGCTAAGGCAACCACTAAACTATGCAAGCCACCTACACATTTCTAGTTAACACTAATCCCTAAGTCACACAAGCTAACTAGCACAAGCAACACAACTAAGAGAGCTACACAAGGCAAGCAAACTAACTACTTTGCTCAAGGTAAAAGGATGTGAATTTGAGTTATACCTTTGCCTTGAGATGAAGCTAATCACCGGGATAGACACAATCACTCACTCGAAGGTGAGGAAATCAATATGAACACCAAAATTTATCGCTGGGGTTCATGTGCTTGCTGGCACGCTACGTCCCCGTTGTGTCGACTTCAACCGGTGGTCCGGTGGCTAATCGGTATCACACACCGAGCCTACACAAGGCACCACAAGGACCTACCACGAAGGAAGTAACTCAATGACACGAGCAATCCACTAGAGTTACCTTTGAGCTCTCCGCTCGGGGTAGGCACGAAACTCTCACAACCACTGGTGTGGGCAAGCACAATCACCAAGCTCACAATCACCAAGCTTCTCCACACCTTCTTCTCCTCCAAGCCGTCTAGGGACACGACAATGTCCCAAGAGAATAAGAACTCAGCAACGGCTTGCTCTCAAGTGCTCTAAAATGCAAATCACAAGCAATGATGCACTTGAGGTTAACTCAATCTCACAAAGAATGATCAAAGAATGAACAAGTGAGAGAGTGGGAGGCTAGAATGCAACCAAAGTGTATGTCAATGATCCAAATGTGCAAGAGGGTCACCAAGTGACCAGGGAAGGAGTATAAATACCTCTAAGTGTAATCCTAGCCGTTACCCACTTAGAAACAGCCGTTAACACGCTTTTAGGGGCGTCGGACGCTACCGTCGAACCGGGTCCATCGGACCAATCGACAGCGTCCGACGCACGGATGTACGCCACGTGTCTCCTGCGTTTAACCTTAGCCGAATGATCCCAATGGCTAACTGTAACAGAACCGCCTTAATAATATGGCCCACAGGCACCTATCAAAGTCACTAATGACTTCTGACAGTTGGACCCATGTTCCAAATGATTAAAGCAGCTCTGCCGGGCTACATCAGTACCCGTATTCCGACAGGATCTCCATTGCGATGCCATTACAGAGTTACAACATTTCATAATAAAATACATCAGAGTAAATGCGGAAGATTTAATAGAACTTAGATTACAAAACGAGTTCAAATAGTAATTAAGTGCAGTTATTACAGACCATCTTGAAGTAATAGCAGTAGCATGGAACAACGGTACAACATAAATAGATAAATAGATATGCGAACCCAGCCCACGGATTCTGTCTTTACTCCTCACCACTCTCCTCCTGGATCACGGTGGCACAACAAGGACCAAGGCAGACTTCGGGCTGCGACCCTCCTGCAACGGGGTTAACAAACCCTGAGTACGGGGTACTCCGCAAGACTTACCCGACAAAGTAAAAAAAAAATTTGACTCTTGGAATGCAGGGTTATAGGTAAGGCTAGCAGAGATAGGGATTTAGCAGAAAAGCATTACTAATCTATCATAATATTTTATTTCACTTAAATTCAATATTATCATAATTCATTCTTTATCCTCTCTCTAAACATTGATTCTTTATTCTCAAACATCCTACTCTTAGAACCACTTTTCGGTGTAGGGGTGAGGATCATGTCTCCATAACCGAGGAGCACGTCGATTCGAATCAAGTAAAGTAGACCCAGCTGGGGTTCCTATCCACACTGTATATGCAGCACGCCGGCATACATATACCAACCCGTCATCTCAGCTTTTCTATCCCGGAACCGGTCCTGCGCCACCCGAGAAAACGGTACACCTCCAATCCGGGACTCTAACCCACGAGGGTACTCACTATTCTCGCCATCTCTCCACTCCCAGTGCGTGGTTGTCGGTTCCAGCAATAGAGCGACTGGACTCTAGGCTTTCCGTAATGGTATGTGGCTAGTCTGTTCATCATGATCACAACAGGCCGACAACGAACGGTCCCTACTGCTTTCCGCCGGAAACCATGCATTGGGACTCTAACCCAATACCCTGGAGTCCGCTCGGTTTTCAAATCCCTTTTCCGTTGGTGACGAAAGTTGGGACTCTAACCCAAACAATTGGCCAACCACCCGGAAAACCCATCCATAATGATGATCGTGAACCGGCCAAAGTACCCCAATCATCATACATGGACATATATACCCTTCACTTGATATTTCTTCATAATGATTCTCAAGTTAAAATAATATTTTGCAATTCTATTATTTAAGCATGACTAAGCATTTTGCAATACATTTGAAAATCATTAGGTCATCTTGGTAATGGTAGTCAAGGGTGATAAATGCATCAATTGTTTTCTTCACACAACTCCTACCAACTTAATGCAATAGTTTAACTCAAGTGATAAAGCATTTGTAAATAGAGGGTTAAATGCACCGGGGCTTGCCTTGCAGAGCAAACAGAACTGGGGCAGGAGTGGCACAGGCTTCAGGCTCAGGAGCTCCTTCCACTGCCTCCTCTTCAGACACCTCGAGCTTCACCTCCTCAGATACGGGAACTACACGGGTGCAATATTGCATGTATGAATGCGATGCAAAAAGTAAACATGTGCGAAAAGGAAGCTAACCTTAGCACAACACATCATGACTTCACAATGGTGTCCTAGGTCTTAAATGGGTTGACCTAGAACCACATTTAATCCAAAATTACTTAACACCCCTAAATTCAAATTCTAATTGAATTTTTATTATTTAATAAACCAACATAATTCAATTACAGAAGCAAACTAATTTATTTTGGGACCAAACTTTGCCAACAGTTAGATCTTTACTAGTAACAGTACCAATTAAATTTTTGTGATTTTTGGAATTACCTAGAATTAATTAAAAATGTGCAAAGACCCACTTTCCATTTTATTTATTGATTTTTAACCACTACAGAATGTACCCAAACATGATAAACAATATTTTTATAAAATTCTACACTACATATATAGCATGTGTAAATTATTTCACAATTTTTGGTTGCACACAATTAATCATGCAAAAATAATAAAACAGGCTACTATTCAAACCAAATTAAAATAGAAAAGCATTTCGAAATTCACTGGAAATAAACAAACACCCATTCGGCCCACTCGGCCCACTAGCGCTCAGGCCGGCCCAACCGGCCCGCGCGCCACTGGCCAAGACGGTCTTGCGCATAACCCCCTGGGAAAACAGAGATTCAACCCGAGCTCCACATAACACTGTTCAAACGAGTCACAACCTTTGCAAAACCCCCCCTACACTTTCTTACCTTCTAACACGGGGTCCCTGCCCCCTTCTCCTATTCCCGGCCAGCACGGCCCGCCGGCGACTTGCCGGCCCCAGCTCCCTACCGGCGACCCTACTGCCCTACCCGAGGGCACCAACAGATCCCTGACAACACGACGAGTTCACCGAGCTACTACACACCCCCGGCCGATGCTCAGAGCACGCGCGGCGACGGCCGCGGCGGCTCGGTCACGGCGGCGAACATGCCGCCGGTGGACACCGGCTAGAATTGACACGGGAAATGGACGCTAAGGCACGAGGAGCTCACCCCGAGACGATTGGAGGGGTTGGAGCGGACGGAGGTGGCTCGGTGAAGCGAGTTCGACGGAGATGGCGGACCGGCGGCTTGACCTCGACGGCGGCACCGCGTTCCGAGCGACTGAGACTGCCAAGGAACAAATTGAGAGGAGCATAAGCTGCGGTATGACGAGGGAAAACTGATGCTCACCCGCGCCGGCCCCAGGACTCACCCGAGCGAGCAGGAGACGCGGAGGAGCACGGCGGCGGCGGCGGAACGGAGGCGGGGAAGACGACACCTCGCCGGAGCACTCGGGACACTAGAGCACGAACTGATGCTGGCAATATATGCGCAAGGAAGTTGGCTGGTGGACTGTGAGATGGAGACGCGAGCGGTTGCTCAGAGGCGGCGAATTTCGCCGGAAACTAGAGCTCGCCGGCGACGGTGGTTTTGGCCGTCGCCTTTGGAGCGCGCGGGGGAGGTATTTATAGGGGAAACGGAGGTGGGGAAAAGGAAGAGGAGGACGGGGCGGAGCGTGCGCGCATGTCCCCGACGTCAGCGCACGACGGGCGTGGCCGGACGGCGTGGCTGACGCCGGCGGCATGCCGCCGGTACAGTACCCATACCCTAGGTACAGTACTTGCCACCCACTCTTGTACTGAAAAAGCTAAATTAAACCAAAAATTTGAATAAAAGTAGCACAAGGCGCCAAAAGAAAAGTTGTAGAATCCAAAGTGCTGAACAAGTTTGATTATTGGAGCATTTCGAAATTCTGCCTAGATTTGAAATTATTCAAAAAGGGGTAAAAGGTGGTTTTAAATTTCAAACTGTAATTTCAAAATTACTTTTGATTTTTCTGAAGAACTTGAAAATTGGTCAAAATATAAGTTGTACATCTCATTGAGACCAACAACTTTTATTTAGGAAGTTTTGTCATATTCTCAATAATTTTTGAAATATAGTTTTAAATTCAAATTTTGAAACACTGTTTTGAGCTTAATTCAATTATTTTCAACATAACTTCAAAATCACCCAAAATAGAAGTTGTTCTACATTAAAAACTCTACAACTTTTATTAAGGGACCTACCTCAGATTTGATCAAATTTTAAAAGTACACTTAAGGGCCTTTAATTAGGGTTTTTGGAAAAATTTAAAATCAACAAGAAATAACAACTCAATTAGGGTTCCTTCAAGCACACACAAGAGTTAAACAAGCTAATCACACTATTAGCCCTAATGACAAGCAAATGCACATGATGATATGATGACATGTCATTTTAGTTAACAGCAATACCAGGGTATTACAGCCTTCCCCCCTAAAAGAAATCTCGTCCCGAGATTAGGTAGACAACATTGTTTTTACACAAAGTAGAGGAAAAGAAAATGTAACAGCACATTCAATACACACCCAGAGGCACAAACAAAACACTAGGCGGGGAGAAGTTGCATTTACAGGGTAGCATAGAACTCAGGGAACTTTTCTGCCAGAAAATCCTCTGACTCCCAGGTGGCTTCATCCTCAGATTGCTGACTCCACTGTACTTTGTACCACCTGGTTGAGGTCCTGCGGGTAACACGATCTTTGATGTCAAGGATTCGGACTGGGTACTCTGAGGTTGTCATATCTGGCTCTAACTGAACCCCTTCCACTTCAACTACTTGATCTGGTACTCGCAGACACTGTTTCAACTGTGACACATGGAACACGTTGTGCACTTCTGACATATGCTCTGGCAGCTGTAACCTGTAGGCTACTTTCCCCACACGTTCGATGATCTCAAAGGGTCCAACGAAACGTGGGGCTAGCTTGCCTTTAACTCCAAAACGGCTCACTCCTTTCATTGGTGACACTTTTAGGTACACAAAATCTCCCACTTTAAACTCTAGCGGTCGTCGCCGCTTATCAGCGTAACTTTTCTGCCTAGACTGTGCTATCTTTAAGTTCTCTTGTATCACTCGAACTTTGTCTTCAGCCTCTTTTACCAGATCTACCCCATAGTACCATCTTTCTCCTGGTTCGGACCAATTCAAAGGTGTGCGACATCTTCTACCATACACGGCCTCGAATGGAGCCATTTGGATGCTTTCTTGATAGCTGTTGTTATATGAGAATTCGGCCAAGGCCAAACACTCGTCCCACTTGTCCGGGTAATTCAACGCGCAAGCTCTCAACATATCTTCCAATACTTGATTGACTCTCTCAGTCTGCCCATCGGTTTGCGGATGATACGCAGTACTATGCAACAGTTTGGTACCCATTGACTTATGAAAGGCTTGCCAGAAATTTGATAGGAACTGGGTTCCTCTGTCGGAAACAATGGTCCTTGGTACACCATGCAACTTCATAAAATTCTCAATGTAGAGCTTTGCATACATAGATGCCCTGTACTTTTTCTTGACAGGCAGAAAATGAGCTTGTTTTGTCAGACGATCCACAATGACCCAGATGGAATCAAAGCCTCGAGCTGTATTGGGCAATCCCACAATGAAATCCATACTGATATCTTCCCACTTCCATGCTGGTACTGGCAGTGGTTGGAGTTCTCCACCAGGTCTCATGTGAATGGCTTTAACTTTCTGACATGTGTCACACCTTGCCACATACTGAGCAATTTCAATCTTCATCTTGGTCCACCAGAATTTTTGCCTCAAGTCCTGATACATCTTATTGCTTCCTGGATGAATAGAGAATTTTGTGGAGTGGGCTTCATCGAGGATCGCTTGACGTAAATCAGGAATCTTGGGGACAACCAATCGATCCTTGAACCATACCACACCATCGTCATCAACCCTGAAACAGTCGGCCTTGCCGGCTTGGATCTTTTCTTTGATATGCCTGATCCCTTTACTTTTCTTCTGAGCGGCAATGATCTGTTCTCGGATCGAAGTTTCAATTCTAATGTTGGCTATGCTGCCCTGTGGCACCATCTCAATACCCAATTCTTCCAACTCATGACATAAGGTCAGCGCATATGACTTTACATTTAAACAATTGCAGTGAACCTTGCGACTGAGTGCATCGGCGACTACATTTGCCTTGCCAGGGTGGTAGTGTACCTCAATGTCATAGTCTTTGATCAACTCGAGCCATCTTCTTTGCCTCATATTTAGTTCTTCTTGAGTGAAAATATATTTCAGACTCTTGTGATCAGTGTAAATGTTGCAGGTACTTCCCAACAAATAATGACGCCATATCTTCAGTGCATGAACAACGGCTGCCAACTCTAGGTCATGGGTGGGGTAATTTTCTTCATGACGCTTGAGCTGCCGCGAAGCATAGGCGATGACACGGCCCTCTTGCATCAGCACACAGCCAAGACCAGTTCCCGAAGCATCACAATACACATCAAACGGCTTCTCTATATCTGGCTGAGCTAACACCGGTGCAGTAGTCAACAACTCTTTCAACTTTTGGAAAGCTTCTTCACATTCTGGCGACCAGACAAACTTCACTTGATTCTTTAGCAAGTTGGTTATCGGCTTAGATATCCGGGAGAAATCCGGGATAAAGCGACGATAGTAACCTGCCATGCCCATGAAACTGCGGACCTGATGTACCGTAGTGGGTGGCTTCCAGTTCAGAATTTCTTCAACTTTGCTTGGATCCACGGACACTCCCTCAGCAGACAGAATGTGACCAAGGAATGGAACTCGGTCCAACCAAAACTCACACTTGCTAAACTTGGCATAAAGTTGGTGCTCTCTTAGGCGGGTTAGGACAATACGGAGGTGGTTAGCATGTTCCTCGGGGGTTTTGGAGTAGACAAGGATATCGTCGATGAAAACGACTACAAATTTGTCAAGCTCAGGCATGAACACGGAGTTCATTAGGTACATGAAGTAGGCGGGTGCATTGGTTAGGCCAAAAGACATTACTAGGTATTCGTATAGGCCATATCTGGTGGTGAAAGCTGTTTTAGGGATATCTTGAGGACGGATTTTTATTTGGTGGTACCCCGATCGAAGGTCAATCTTTGAAAAGACCTTAGCCCCAGATAACTGGTCAAATAGAAGGTCGATGCGGGGTAAAGGGTATTTATTTTTGATGGTGACCTCATTAAGAGGACGATAATCAATGCACAGCCTGAGAGACTTATCCTTCTTTTTCACGAAAATAGCAGGACAACCCCAAGGTGATGAGCTAGGTCTGATAAAACCCTTGTCCAACAATTCTTGCAACTGAACTTTCAACTCTGCCAGTTCCTTTGGTGGCATCCGGTACGCCCTACGAGATATAGGAGCCGTACCAGGCTTAAGCTCTATGGCAAACTCAACATCACGGTCCGGAGGTAACCCAGGTAACTCCTCTGGAAAGACATCCGGAAACTCACAAACCACTGGAATGTTATGGATTTCCAGGACTGAGGCGGCATTAACTTGCTTCATATTTCTCAAAGGTAAGGGAAGTTGGATGAGAAGTTTGGACTGACTATCAGGTATGTTAACTTTGATTGTCCTATTCAGCACATCAATCACAGCCTTGTGCTGATACATCCAATTCATCCCCAAAATGGCATCTATGTCCTGATCCTTTAGCACTATCATAGAGGTCGGGAACTTATGCCCTCCCAATTCTATGGGTACCCGAAATACCACTTCCTTAGTACTGATACGCCCCCCGGGCGATTGTATGATAAAATTTTCATTAACCTCCCCAATTTGAATGTCATGCTTGACGACAAAATTACGATTGATGAATGAGTGTGATGCACCAGAATCGAAGAGTGTAATTGCAGGGTTACCAGCGATAGGGAACCTACCGAGCATGACGGGCTCTCCTTCCGGGATATCAGCGACCTGGGTGTAGTACACCTGGCCAGCCTTCTTGACCACCTTGCCCTTCTGGGCCTGCTGCTGCTGTCCACGGTGCTGTCCCTGCTGCTGCTGCTGCTGTCCACCAGCGCCCTTCTGTGCATTCTGATTGGACTGTTTGGGGAAAGGGCAATTGCGGGACCAGTGTCCCATCTGACCACAGTTGTAGCATGGTTGATTGTAGGCGAACTGCGGTGAGGTGACACGAACGCCAGGGGCATTCGGCTGAGTGGTGTTTTGCTGGTTTGAGGTGTGGGAGGTAGTGGCGGTACGCACAACTACCTGCTGCTGTGGGTACTGTGGGCGGTTGTGGTGGGTGGGATGGTAGATGATTTTCTGGCGCTTTTGGCTGCCAGAGAAAACAGCTTTCTTCTTCTTCTTCTCTCCCTGAAGTTGGCGGTCACTTTCTTCAAAAGCGAGCGCGCTATCAACAGCTTCATGATAGGTACAGTGGCGGTTGTTGGATAAGCTGCGCTGGATCTTGTAGTTCAAGCCTCTGACAAAGCAGCTCCTCTTCTTACCATCAGTATTCACATACTCTGGGGCATACAGAGACAATTGGTTGAACTTGGTCACGTACTCCATCACAGTGGAGTCTCCCTGCCGCAATGCCAGAAACTGGTCAAGCTTCATTCTCATTATCCCTTCAGGGATGTAGTGGGCACGGAATGCAGTGCGAAACTCTGCCCAGGTAAGCTGGTGTCCTGCGGGCTGTGCTGCCAGGAGATTAGCATACCAGGCACTTGCGGGTCCACGCAGCTGCTGTGCTGCGAACTGTGGCTTCTGGATTTCGGTGCAATGGATCAAACCAAACTTCTGCTCCATGGTACGGAGCCAGTCATCCGCCTCAAGCGGCTCATCCGCCTTGGTGAACACCGGTGGACGGGTGTCGGTGAAGTCCACATAGGTAGTTTCCTGGTTCCCATTATTGCGCCCACGGCGCTCTCCACGCTGACCCTGATTCTGAGCGAAAGCATTCGCCGCATTAGCAAGTGCGATAATAGCATCAGCGAGGCTTGGTGGCACGGGTGGTGCCTCAGGAAGACCGTCCTCTCCCTGGTTGCTGGACTGACCACGGGTCTGAACCATCTGTGATTTGCACACTTAACTCAGAACTTGGACTTGACATTACTAAATAGAAACGGAGTAACAGCACAAACTAAAAATTATAACAACACAAGAAACATAGTCTTAGCGACATACAGCACATAGATCCCCAACCACAACTAAAGTTCTAAGGCTCATAAACTACGACATAGAGATACAAGCAACTGCCAACGCTGCAGCACGGGCAACTAGTCGTCGATGACCACGATCTCCTCCTCGACGTCGTCCTCCACCATCTGGTCCTCAGGCTCTGCTGGGTCCTCGGCGAGTGGTACGGGCTCGAAGTAGCCCAACTCCTCGGACTCGCTCTCCTCGTCCTCAGGCCCGATAACCACGCCACCCTCCGGGTCCTCCTCACGGGGAACCAAGATAGGGTTAAGCAGGTTGTTAAGCCTGTGCACCTCTTCATGCAGGGTGTTGATGTACGCCTGCATGTTGCCATTGTGGGCTTCCACCCACTCCACACGCCCAAGGGCGGCCTGCTCGCGCCCCAAAGCCTCGTCTCTCTGCTGGACTGCTACCTGCTCACGCTCCAGCGCTGCCGCCTCCCGCTCCATGGCCGCCTGCGCCTCGGCCTCGACCTGGTGAATCTCTCGGTGCAGGTCGCGGTTGGTGCGCACATCCCGGTAGTGGTTGCGCACAGCTCGGTCAAAGTCCTCCTCCATCAGCCTCGCCTCGGCCTTGAGTGCCCTGATCTCCTCTTTGAGTTCCCTGCGGCTGCGACGACGGCTGCCTGAGCCCTCGCCCTCCTCATGGCTAGGAGCGAGCTGGTGACGAGGAATGCCACGCGGTCCCACCATCTTGCGTGCGGTCAGCTTCGTGCGAGCCAGCTGGACAAATAGAGGGTAAGACAAGATAGAACAGGCTAGCATGAACAGGTTGGTAAATCCTATCCCAAAACCCAAAATTAGGGAGGAAGTTATTAACATGTGAATCAACATGATGCATGATTCGTTCTTACGCAAATTTTAAATCAATGCCGGTAAATAAATATTAATAACATACTTCAGACATAGGGCTTAACAATAATAGTAATAACATTGTTCCACATGCCACCCTACTCCTAGTACAGAGTAAGACAAGAAAGCAGTTTTGGACTCAAAATAGTTAACTTAAATTTTAGATCCAAAATATTTTGAAGTTTTCGAAAACAACTCCGTAATGATTTAGCAATAGATCGCTCCGATACCACTTGTAACAGAACCGCCTTAATAATATGGCCCACAGGCACCTATCAAAGTCACTAATGACTTCTGACAGTTGGACCCATGTTCCAAATGATTAAAGCAGCTCTGCCGGGCTACATCAGTACCCGTATTCCGACAGGATCTCCATTGCGATGCCATTACAGAGTTACAACATTTCATAATAAAATACATCAGAGTAAATGCGGAAGATTTAATAGAACTTAGATTACAAAACGAGTTCAAATAGTAATTAAGTGCAGTTATTACAGACCATCTTGAAGTAATAGCAGTAGCATGGAACAACGGTACAACATAAATAGATAAATAGATATGCGAACCCAGCCCACGGATTCTGTCTTTACTCCTCACCACTCTCCTCCTGGATCACGGTGGCACAACAAGGACCAAGGCAGACTTCGGGCTGCGACCCTCCTGCAACGGGGTTAACAAACCCTGAGTACGGGGTACTCCGCAAGACTTACCCGACAAAGTAAAAAAAAAATTTGACTCTTGGAATGCAGGGTTATAGGTAAGGCTAGCAGAGATAGGGATTTAGCAGAAAAGCATTACTAATCTATCATAATATTTTATTTCACTTAAATTCAATATTATCATAATTCATTCTTTATCCTCTCTCTAAACATTGATTCTTTATTCTCAAACATCCTACTCTTAGAACCACTTTTCGGTGTAGGGGTGAGGATCATGTCTCCATAACCGAGGAGCACGTCGATTCGAATCAAGTAAAGTAGACCCAGCTGGGGTTCCTATCCACACTGTATATGCAGCACGCCGGCATACATATACCAACCCGTCATCTCAGCTTTTCTATCCCGGAACCGGTCCTGCGCCACCCGAGAAAACGGTACACCTCCAATCCGGGACTCTAACCCACGAGGGTACTCACTATTCTCGCCATCTCTCCACTCCCAGTGCGTGGTTGTCGGTTCCAGCAATAGAGCGACTGGACTCTAGGCTTTCCGTAATGGTATGTGGCTAGTCTGTTCATCATGATCACAACAGGCCGACAACGAACGGTCCCTACTGCTTTCCGCCGGAAACCATGCATTGGGACTCTAACCCAATACCCTGGAGTCCGCTCGGTTTTCAAATCCCTTTTCCGTTGGTGACGAAAGTTGGGACTCTAACCCAAACAATTGGCCAACCACCCGGAAAACCCATCCATAATGATGATCGTGAACCGGCCAAAGTACCCCAATCATCATACATGGACATATATACCCTTCACTTGATATTTCTTCATAATGATTCTCAAGTTAAAATAATATTTTGCAATTCTATTATTTAAGCATGACTAAGCATTTTGCAATACATTTGAAAATCATTAGGTCATCTTGGTAATGGTAGTCAAGGGTGATAAATGCATCAATTGTTTTCTTCACACAACTCCTACCAACTTAATGCAATAGTTTAACTCAAGTGATAAAGCATTTGTAAATAGAGGGTTAAATGCACCGGGGCTTGCCTTGCAGAGCAAACAGAACTGGGGCAGGAGTGGCACAGGCTTCAGGCTCAGGAGCTCCTTCCACTGCCTCCTCTTCAGACACCTCGAGCTTCACCTCCTCAGATACGGGAACTACACGGGTGCAATATTGCATGTATGAATGCGATGCAAAAAGTAAACATGTGCGAAAAGGAAGCTAACCTTAGCACAACACATCATGACTTCACAATGGTGTCCTAGGTCTTAAATGGGTTGACCTAGAACCACATTTAATCCAAAATTACTTAACACCCCTAAATTCAAATTCTAATTGAATTTTTATTATTTAATAAACCAACATAATTCAATTACAGAAGCAAACTAATTTATTTTGGGACCAAACTTTGCCAACAGTTAGATCTTTACTAGTAACAGTACCAATTAAATTTTTGTGATTTTTGGAATTACCTAGAATTAATTAAAAATGTGCAAAGACCCACTTTCCATTTTATTTATTGATTTTTAACCACTACAGAATGTACCCAAACATGATAAACAATATTTTTATAAAATTCTACACTACATATATAGCATGTGTAAATTATTTCACAATTTTTGGTTGCACACAATTAATCATGCAAAAATAATAAAACAGGCTACTATTCAAACCAAATTAAAATAGAAAAGCATTTCGAAATTCACTGGAAATAAACAAACACCCATTCGGCCCACTCGGCCCACTAGCGCTCAGGCCGGCCCAACCGGCCCGCGCGCCACTGGCCAAGACGGTCTTGCGCATAACCCCCTGGGAAAACAGAGATTCAACCCGAGCTCCACATAACACTGTTCAAACGAGTCACAACCTTTGCAAAACCCCCCCTACACTTTCTTACCTTCTAACACGGGGTCCCTGCCCCCTTCTCCTATTCCCGGCCAGCACGGCCCGCCGGCGACTTGCCGGCCCCAGCTCCCTACCGGCGACCCTACTGCCCTACCCGAGGGCACCAACAGATCCCTGACAACACGACGAGTTCACCGAGCTACTACACACCCCCGGCCGATGCTCAGAGCACGCGCGGCGACGGCCGCGGCGGCTCGGTCACGGCGGCGAACATGCCGCCGGTGGACACCGGCTAGAATTGACACGGGAAATGGACGCTAAGGCACGAGGAGCTCACCCCGAGACGATTGGAGGGGTTGGAGCGGACGGAGGTGGCTCGGTGAAGCGAGTTCGACGGAGATGGCGGACCGGCGGCTTGACCTCGACGGCGGCACCGCGTTCCGAGCGACTGAGACTGCCAAGGAACAAATTGAGAGGAGCATAAGCTGCGGTATGACGAGGGAAAACTGATGCTCACCCGCGCCGGCCCCAGGACTCACCCGAGCGAGCAGGAGACGCGGAGGAGCACGGCGGCGGCGGCGGAACGGAGGCGGGGAAGACGACACCTCGCCGGAGCACTCGGGACACTAGAGCACGAACTGATGCTGGCAATATATGCGCAAGGAAGTTGGCTGGTGGACTGTGAGATGGAGACGCGAGCGGTTGCTCAGAGGCGGCGAATTTCGCCGGAAACTAGAGCTCGCCGGCGACGGTGGTTTTGGCCGTCGCCTTTGGAGCGCGCGGGGGAGGTATTTATAGGGGAAACGGAGGTGGGGAAAAGGAAGAGGAGGACGGGGCGGAGCGTGCGCGCATGTCCCCGACGTCAGCGCACGACGGGCGTGGCCGGACGGCGTGGCTGACGCCGGCGGCATGCCGCCGGTACAGTACCCATACCCTAGGTACAGTACTTGCCACCCACTCTTGTACTGAAAAAGCTAAATTAAACCAAAAATTTGAATAAAAGTAGCACAAGGCGCCAAAAGAAAAGTTGTAGAATCCAAAGTGCTGAACAAGTTTGATTATTGGAGCATTTCGAAATTCTGCCTAGATTTGAAATTATTCAAAAAGGGGTAAAAGGTGGTTTTAAATTTCAAACTGTAATTTCAAAATTACTTTTGATTTTTCTGAAGAACTTGAAAATTGGTCAAAATATAAGTTGTACATCTCATTGAGACCAACAACTTTTATTTAGGAAGTTTTGTCATATTCTCAATAATTTTTGAAATATAGTTTTAAATTCAAATTTTGAAACACTGTTTTGAGCTTAATTCAATTATTTTCAACATAACTTCAAAATCACCCAAAATAGAAGTTGTTCTACATTAAAAACTCTACAACTTTTATTAAGGGACCTACCTCAGATTTGATCAAATTTTAAAAGTACACTTAAGGGCCTTTAATTAGGGTTTTTGGAAAAATTTAAAATCAACAAGAAATAACAACTCAATTAGGGTTCCTTCAAGCACACACAAGAGTTAAACAAGCTAATCACACTATTAGCCCTAATGACAAGCAAATGCACATGATGATATGATGACATGTCATTTTAGTTAACAGCAATACCAGGGTATTACACTAACTGTTCACGCCACTTTCACAACCATCGGATGGGGTAGCGTCGGACAATGACCAGCACAGTCCGAGGCTTCCAGAGAGTTAACCGAGAGCGCTAACACCCATCGGACGCTGTCAGACGCTCAGCGTCGGACTAAGCAACATTGTCCGACGCCTTGAACTTTTCTCGCCGCGCACTTCTCCAAGACATGAACTCGCCACGCCGTGCCGTCGGACTGAGACGCAATAATCCGATGCTCACCTGAAACTCACCGTCGGACTATCCGACTCTCACAGGCCCGCTCACACTTCACCACCGTCGGACACTCATGTGTTAGTGCGTCGGACCAACAGAACCCAGCGTCTGACGCTATACATTTTTACACCGAGAGCACAGGAAATGCTCGGACGGTGTCTGACGCTCACCGTCGGACCAAGGAGCACCGTCCGACGCTATTGCTCAGTTAGCACAGTGTCTAGGGACCGTCGGACCCTTACTGACAATGGTCAGACGCCCCTGCTCTTAAGCGTCCGATGCTCTATTTCCACTGTTTTTTAAGTTAATTTCACACCCCTTGCTTCTATGTGCTAACACTCAAGATCTACAACACTTGTGCACAGTGTGTTAGCATTTTGTAAACAATTTCCAAGGGTTTTCAAGTCACAAGCTAGGTTGAGTTAGTTCATTGCAATGAGATGCAAGCTAGAGCACTTGAAGGTAATCCATAACTCAATTCTCCGCTTTATAGTCGGCTATCTAACCTAAATGTGATCACTCCCACTTGGAGTCTTGATAACCAAAAGAAAAGCCTTAATGGGTTATACCTTAGCCTCTTGATTCCTTTTTTAAGTCCTTTTCTTTCTTCTATCACTTGATCTTCACTTGAGCATCACATCATCTCCTACTAACTTGTTTTGCTACACACACTTAGCACTTAGGATAGTAGATAGGTTTCATCAATTAGCAAAACCAAACTAGGGTCTTTCACTAGTTAACCAAACCAAAGATGGGCCATGGATGTGCTTCCTTCTTTTGCTGTTGCGTTGTTGTTTTTTGTAACTGCTTTTCCTGCTGCTTGGCCGACTATTACTGCTGGTTTTCTTTCAATCCTTCTAATCATCTATTTTAAACCAGCAATGATTTCACTGTACAATTCGATTCTTGTCTGAGGTGAAAAGCCGCGGTTTGGTTTTGGTAATTGATGAAATCTAGTCAATAACCTAAGTTGCTAAATGTGTGCAACATAAGAAAGGTTAGCAGGAGATGACATGGTGATCAAGTGAAGATCGAGTGATGGAATTGTGAAAAGAAAAGGGACAAGGAACTAGAGGCTAAGATAAAAAGAAAAGATAGTTCTTTGTTTTGGTGGTCAAGGCACTTAGTGTGTGCGATCACATTTAAGATAGATGACCAGACTATTAAGAGGGGAATTGCGGCGCAAACTCAGTCATCAAGTGCTCTAGGTTGCATTTAGTTGCATACACTTGGAATCTAACCTAGAGTGAGCTGACATCGCCTTGGAAAGTGTTTTTCAAATGCTAACACACCTTACACAAGTTATAGATTAACTTGGTGTTAGCACATTTGCAAAAAGGGGATGTGGTTCAAGAGATAGAAAAGGTTTGGGTTCATTCAGGATTCATCGATTTTTGGTGATGTCTCTGTGGAGAATCGTGCACCGGACGCTAAGGCATGAGCATCAGACACTGTCCGGAGCGTTCGGTGGCTAACCCTAGCACTGACTCAGTGTAGAGTGCACCAGACGCTAGGGCGCCAGTGGGTGTGCACCAGACGTGTCCGGTGTGCATTTGACCTTTCTGGAACCTCTCTGCGTAGACACCGGACACGTGAACAGTAACCAGGCCGCATCCGGTGGCTTCAAAACTGTGTCCGGTGTAAACTCGTATCGTGCAGACTTCGTGAAAGCACTAGACACTGCATTGTTGAAAGCCCATGTTTCATTTTGGGTAATTGATGAAACCTAGTTTGCTAACGATTGCTCTAAGTGTTTCATAAGAATAATTAGCAAACATCAAGATGGAGTAAAGAACGGGTCAGTGGAGGCCACAAGTAGGGCATTGACGACGTTCATCCAAATGGTGTAAGTCCATCATCCAAAGTGTCCACAAGGTTCATCAAGAGAAGAGAAGGAAGATTGAGAAAAGCTAGTAGCTCAAGGCAAAGGTATAACCAATATGTGCTCTTTTGCTTTTGGTGATCAAGACTCTATAGAGAGAGTGATCACATTTGGGATAGATAGTCGTACTATCAAGAGGGGAGAAAGTGTTTGTGAAATGCGGTTATCAAAGTGCCATTAGGTGTTCATATTTGTAGCATATGCACGTAGATGCTAGTGACACTAACAAAACCCGTGAAAACTCTTTGGAAAATGCTAAACACACATGCACTAAAGTGAGCGACACTTTGGAGTGTTAGCACATTTGGAAATGGGGTGAAGTTTGAGCGCTTTTCGGTGATATTCCTTAATAGAAAAGTACACCGGAAACTTGCCGAAGTTGTCCGGTGGCTAACTCTTTGCGAAGGTGCATAAACATGTGAGCGTCCGGTGGGATAGCACCAGATGCGTCCGGTGTGAACCCCGTGCTCTCGGGTCAGTTCGGTGAAGTTTTTCACCGGACGCGTTGTGAACAACATTCCAGCGTCCAGTGTAACTGACAGAGCGTGTAGCAGTTGACCGTTGAAGCAGCGAACGCTGAGGAGCGTCCGGTGACCATGCACCGGACGCGTCCGCTGAGAAAATGTGCTCTCTGGAACCTCTCTGGAATAGCATCGGACACTGGCGTCCGAGTGACCGGTGTGATGGCGGACACGTCCGGTGTGAGCGCGCGCAGCGAGCGAATTCAAACGGCTAGAACACATGTCACCGGGCGATACACCAGACGCTGAGCATTCCGCGTTCGGTGCTACTGTTTCAACGTTCGGTGCCCCCGTAAACTATGTGTAACAGTTGGAACTTTAAGTGGGGGCTATTTATGGTGGAGGGGTTGGCTTGTGTTCCCTCTCTTGGCTATATTCATCACTCCTACTTACTAGTGAGCCTCTCCACTCCTCTCACACACCTTCTACTTGATTGTGACCATCATTTGGTGAGATTGGAGGGCATCAAGTGCATTGCATGAGTGTGTTCATTTAGAGGCACTTGGTGATTGTTTTTCACAGCTGATTTTCTTGTTACTCTAGGAGATTGCTGACTCCTAGACGGCTTGGAGCTGCGAGGATCGTTGAGGGGAGTTGGTGATTGTCTCTGCCTTCGATCAGTGAAGTGTAAGGGGTTCTTGAGCCTTCCTCACGGGAGATCGCAATTGGCTACTCTAGTGTATTGCTCGTAGCTTGTGAATTCCTATCTTGTGTTGGTTGTGCAGCACCCTTGAGAAGAGTTTGGCGTGTGATGCCAATTAGTGCGTGAACCTCCAAATAGGTGTATCGCTATAACGAGGACGTAGCTTGCCGACAAGCAAGTGAATCTCGGTGAAAATCATTGTGTCCATCTCTTTGCTGAGGATTTCTTGTTTATTGTGATTGATCATATTAGTATTCACTTCATCACTTCACCAGCGGTATAACCATCTCACTCCCCTTTACATTTGAGCATTTACTTTCTTGTACTTCTTTTGTGTAGCTCTCTTGTGTAGTTGCTCACCTAGGAATAGAGTAAAGTAGTGACTTAGCTTCTTGTGTGTGAAACTAGAGACAATAGTCTAGAACGGTTAGGTGGCTTGTACATTTTAGTAGGCTAGCGCAAAATTTTCTTCGCCGCTTAATTATCTAACCATTTTGCTTTAAGTGTTGTTTGTAGAATTTTTATATAGGCTATTCACCCCCTATAGCCATTCAGGACCTTTCAAGTGTCCGATGCATGGGTGACGGACGCGTTCGGTGCGCAAATGAGCTCTCTAGATGCTTTCTGCATAACCGTCGGACACTGGGGGGTTGAGTGTCCGGTGCTCCGGCGGACGCGTCTGGTGTAAACTTGAACAACATGCGAGCATAGCCGACCGTTGAGATCCAACGTCCAGAGTTCAAATGAGTGGACACGTGGTTTCAACCGGATCACTGGACGCTGAGGCACTGGACGCTGAAATCAGAACAAAGCGGTTAGTTTTTGATAGGGAGCTATAAATAGGAGTGTGGCTGGCTTGGGGCATCTCTCTTGCGCATTTTGGTCTTCCTAAGCCTCTTATGAACTTAGCACACTCCCTCCAACTCTCTCCTCTTGATTCAACTTGAGATTTTGATTGAAAGAGAGTGATTCAAGTGTAGTGATCATCATCTTGCATCCTAGTGCACTTGGTGGCTTAGTGACGGGGCAATTCTTGTTACTCTTGGTAATTGCCGTCACCTAGCCTGTTTAGAGGTGGAGAATGTGTGAAGAAGCTTGGTGATTATGCTTGCTCAAACCGGTGGATTGTGAGGGGTTTGTACCTACCTCGAGCGGAGTGCTCAAAGGTAACTTAGTGGATTGCTCGTGTCATTGAGTTACTTTTCCCGTGGTAGGTCCTTGTGGCGCCTTGTGTAGGCTCGGTGTGTGGTACCGATAAACCACCGGACCACCGGTTGAAGTCGACACAACGGGGACGTAGAGTGTCGGCAAGCACATGAATCCTGGGGACAAATCTTGGTGTTCATATTAATTTCCTCACCTTCGAGTGAGTGACTTGGTGATTGTTCCGGTGATTGGCTTTTTCTCAAGGCAAAGGAATAACTCTCCAAAGCTTATCCCTTTACCTTATGCAAAGTATAGCTTTCTTGTTGTAGTTAGTTTTGTGTAGTTGCTTAGGTAGCTAGCTAGCTTGTTGAGTGGCTTAGGTGCTTAGTTAAGCAAGATTTGGATAGGTGGCTTGTCTACGTCAGTAGTTGCTTTAGTATTGTATTTATCGCCATTTATGGTACTAATCTTTGGGTGAAGTGATTTGTAGACTTTTACTTTAGCATATTCATCCTCCTCTAGCCAACTCGGACCTTTCATGAGGCCAATATTGGGGAACACAATTCAGTTATCCTTTGCACAATCTTGCATTTTTTTTACACTGTGTTAGCCTCTCTGTCTGATGTCTAATTTGGTTGGTATGGTGGTTGGCGCCAGATTTGACAGTTGGCCTATTGCTTCATGGGCCTGCGGTAAGCCAAACAAAAACTCCAACTTATAGTTGGAGTTAGTTGAACCTGGACCGAGCTGACTTATGCCCTACCAAACAAACACAGAGTTAGGCCAGCTCATTTGGTGCAGCAGACCAAACAAAACAACCTGTACTATATTGGACATGCTCTGGCTGTCTTTAGCATAGTGGTTGGGTCTCGCTGCCCTTAGATCCGTTGTCAAACACGCCTATAATGACTCATTGTGACCTGTGCAACAACAAACCAAAATTCGAGGTCAATTTAGGCCCTGTTTAGTTGGAAAAAAGGTGGAGAAAGGGGTGAAAAGTTATACTGTAGCACTTTTGTTTGTATTTGATAACTTTTGTCTAATCATAGCTCAAGTAGACTCAAAAGATTCATCTCGAGCTAGCCACGCATAAAGTACAAACATGCAACAGCTGCTACTTCATTTAGTGCTTTATGCAGACGAAAAATATAATTAATGTGATAGGGATGTGATGGAGAATAGTGAAAAATATTGAAAAGTAAACGGACCTTTAAATATTTGTCCTCTTTACGGTGAGAATGATAGGTTTAATGTCATTGTCAGCGATTAATGTGGTCATATGTCAGTGACGTAGGTTTTATTGCTATCCTGGCAAAAATTTAAATGCTCCAAAATTCGAGTAGAGTTGCCTGCGGCTTTCGGAAGACCCCAAAGGCCAAACAGTCAACGCAATTGCCCAGTCCCACACTCCCACTCAGCTCAGGCACTCAAACACTCTGTCCGTGCGCAGATCCGTAGATGGAAGGGGACGGAATGCCCAGGGTGAAGCTCGGCAGGCAGGGCCTTGAGGTAAACGATCGCAGCACCTTCCTCCGCTCGTCGCCATCCTGATGATAATGGTTCTTGAGATCCTCGAGTTTGGTACCAATGTCTCCGTAGAGGGGGAAAGGGAAAGAATCTGGTTTGGCAAAGAAAACAAAGAGCGCAATATTGCGTGTGCGCTAGGGAATCCAGAATCATTTTCTTGCAATTGGACCGGTTTTTGTTGTGGTTTTGATCGGTTGGGCTTGCGCGATGTGAAATGTCTCGTGAAATGCAGGTGTCCAAACTTGGCTTCGGGTGCATGGGCCTCACTGGAGTATACAACGCCCCTGTTCCTGAGGAAGCTGGGATTGCCATAATCAAGCACGCGTTTGAGGCCGGCATCACCTTCTTCGACACCGCTGATGCCTATGGGCCACACACCAACGAGGTCCTGCTTGGAAAGGTAAAAACATTCTGAATCCAGTCCGTGATGTTTGTATGTCTAATTGGTCTGGAGCCTGAGGAGGCCGGTGGAGTTCAACGAGGATAGATGAGAATGTTGATGTATGAGTCGTGTTTCTTGATGTCTATATAGGTGGGCATCTTACACTATCTTTGCTGGCGTAATAATATTGTTCTTAGTCGGTTTTTTTTTTTTAAAAAAAATAAAAAGCATTATCCACGCCCACATCACGGGGATATACTTGTTTTGTCTTGCAGCGGTGAAGTTGTAACCCTCACCCCCCCCCCCCCCCCCCCCCAAAAAAAAAAACAGAGATGATGTGAAAAATCCAATCATTCATTTGTCCAGGCAGCTAATGGTAGTTAAATTACAATCTTTGTTTGCATATACTATTTTGGAATATAAATTAATATGCCTTGAGGTACAGGCCCTTTAGGCATATTTGCTTAGATGAGCCAATCCAAAAGGTGAGATCCTATTAGAGCTTGCGTAAACCAAATCTGCATACCCTTACAGTGGGGCACCCTAACCATTGAGCAGACACATGCTTAGCCATCATTTGAATTGTCAAAACTAGATTGTGCATTTTTGTGCTTGATGTAATCTTTTGAATCACGAGTGCACATCTGTGCAAGGCTCTGAGCCCTTTTTTCCAGTATAATGGGAGCCCTTCTCTGAGTGCACACCCCTTTCACTCATGATTTATTCTTAAGTGGTCTTACTTACAGTTCCTAAATGTATAAGAGATACGAGGCCAGCAGCTTTGTTTCTTTGATGACCCTTTCTAAAACCAATGGATTTATATTCCATGGTTTTAACTTGCAACCCTTGGTTTTGATGATCATTCGGACACTCATGTACCTTCACCATAGTACAGTGCTGTTTCAGCTGCATATAAGTAGCATGCTGTGCCCTGATCAGTGGTTCTGTTCCTCCTTGATTGTATACCTAAAGCACATTGTGACACACAAATTGTATATTTGTCATCAGTATTGTATGATTATATTTTTGTTGTGCAGACATGAAAAAAAAACTGAACCAACCTAGGAGGAACCAGATAAATTTTTATTAAGAAGAAAATAGGCATCCTCAACCAAGCATTTGTCCATTTTGATACACAAATTGTATATGAAGATATTTTGGTTGTGCAGGCATTGAAACATTTGCCCCGTGAGAAGGTGCAAGTTGCCACCAAATGTGGCATTGCAGGATTTGATGCAAGTGGCATGCGTGTGAAGGGCACTCCAGATTATGTTCGAGCTTGTTGTGAAGCAAGCCTTCAGCGCCTTGCTGTTGACTACATTGATATATACTACCAACATCGCATTGATCAGTCAGTGCCTATAGAGGAAACTGTGTGTATTTGTTAACCGTGAACTATGCTTTGTACTTTGCATTTCATCCATTCTGTCTGACATCGTCAATGGTTGTGTAGATGGGGGAACTCAAGAAGTTGGTTGAAGAAGGGAAAGTGAAGTATGTTGGCTTGTCAGAGGCTAGTGTTGATACCATCCGACGGGCACATGCTGTCCATCCAATTACTGCGGTGCAGTTGGAGTGGTCACTATGGACAAGAGATATAGAGGAAGATATAATACCAGTCTGCAGGTTCATTCCCTCCTTAACCTATATACTTGAACGATGTTATCTACCTTTACTTCCAGAAACTTTGGCAAGTTATATACCTTAGCCTTCGATGCAATCCCTTTATTCCATTGGAACTCATGTTTGCATCCTTGATTAGCATTGTTGGTTCGTAACAATTTTATTCACAGTCTTTTCTTTCGGAAGATTCCTTATCACTGATTAAAATAATAATCTTTGAAATATGAGAGAAAAATTATCCTGCCTTTGTTTATGCTATGAATGTACACTACTAACCCATTAGGTTTTTGTTGACTATTGTGAGTAGATTTTTAAGTTTATATACTTATATATATCAAGTGTATAGATCTGGTATCATGAATATGTCTTATTAGCATTGTTTTTGAGGCATCGCCTAGTCGTTGCCTAGGCGTCGCCTAGGTGTTGTGGCGTACCTCAAGCGCCGCAGGACGCCACAGGGTTTTAGTTATGCCATATCGCCTAGGTGTCTCCTAGAAGGCGCCTAGGCTGTCCAGGTGTACCCCCAGCGCCACAGGACGCCACAACGCCTAAAAAACAATGCTTATTAGTTTCACAATCACCATACCCCAGTTTACATATTATATGATTCTGAATATTGATTTTACACTGATGAGCACACTGTTGGCCACACATCTAATGGATCAAGGGTGATAGAAAGCCCAGAGGGCAGCTTCGCCGATTGGCCGATTGGATTGAAATGGAAATCAACTAACTGGCTTACAAGAGTTGGTGGCCTTGCCCCTGCTTATATGGCAGTGGATCAGCCAACCACTACAGCATATTCCAGGAATAAAGTAGATACTAGCGTAACATCTAAGCTACCTACCAAAAGTGCAGGAAAGTAAGATACAAGTAACTAGGCTTATCCAACAATCTCCCCCTAAGCCTAGTACTAGGTGATCTGCTTCACGCCGATCCTCATCCTCATCTCTTAGAACTTGGCCCTGCCCCGCGACTTGGTGAGAATGTCCGCGAGCTGATCAGTAGTGGCGATGTGGCTGGCCTTGATGCTCCCGTCCTCCAAGCAGTCCCTGATGAAGTGGTACTTGATCCGGATGTGCTTGCTCCTGTTGTGGAAGACTGGGTTCTTGGCCAGGGCTAAAGCAGACTTGCTGTTCACCTTCAGCTCCACCACATCCACTTTCCTGCCTAGCAGCTCTCCTAGCAGCCGAGACAGCCAAAGGGCATGTGTTACTGCAGTAGTGGTGGCAATGTACTCTGCCTCGCAGCTCGACAGCGCCACCACCCTCTGCTTGATCGATTGCCTAGCTGACCAGGCAATCACCTAGAAAGAACATTGTTCCACAGGTGCTCTTGCTTGTGTCGATGTCGCCGGCAAGATCACTGTCGCAGTATCCGACGAAGCGCGCCGTGCCAAGAGCCCTCTTGTAGTGAAGACCGTAGTCCAGGGTCCCGGCAACATAGCGGAGCATACGCTTCACGGCCAGTAGATGCTCCAGCGTGGGCCGTTCCATGAACCGGCTCACATACCCGACGACGAACACCAAGTCCGGCCGGGTGTGCACAAGGTACTGGAGGCTGCCGACCAGCCGCCGGTAGTGGGTGGAGTCCACCTCCTCCGCCTTGCTCTCACGGCTGAGCCTGAAGCTTCTCCTCCATTGGCGTGTGAGCGGGGTTGCAGCTGATCATCCCGCCGAGCTCCAGGATCCGCTTGGCGTAGTGAGCTTGACGGAGGGTGATGCCAGTGTCATCCTGGCGCACCTCGACGCCGAGGTAGAAGCAGAGAAGCCCAAGGTCACTCATGTCGAACTTCTCCTTCATCTGCTCCTTGAACCTCTTCACCTCTTCTTCATCTGCACCGGTGATGATGAGGTCGTCGACGTAGACTCCGACCAGCAGAGCAGAGCGCCCGCTGCCCCGCCGGTACACCGCTGCCTCATGTGCGCTCTGGTGGAAACCCATCGACTTTAGGGTGGCGTCCAGCTTCGCGTTCCAGGCGCGTGGTGCCTGCCGCAAGCCGTAGAGGGCCTTGCACAGGCGGTAGACCTTGTCTTCCTTCCCGGCGATGACGAATCCTGGCGGCTGGCGCACATACACCTTCTTGAGGTCGCCGTTCAGGAACACCGACTTCACATCCATCTGGTGGACCTTCCACCCTTCCTGAGCTGCCAGCGCGAGGAGGACACGGACCGACTCCATGCGCGCCACTGGCGCGAAAGCGTCGTTGTAGTCCACACCCTCTTGCTGCACGAACCCCCTCGCCACCAGCCTTGCCTTGTGCTTGGTCACCGCCCCCTTCTCATCCTTCTTGAGTTTGAACACCCACTTCAGAGTGATCGGGCGATGTCCCGCAGGCAGGTCCACGAGCTCCCAGGTCTTGTTCTTCTCCACCGACTGGAGCTCTTGCTTCATGGCGGCCTCCCACGCAGGATCACCTCGTGCCTCCGCGTAGTTGGTGGGCTCGCCATCATGCGAGAGATGCAACTGGGTGAAGAGTCGCAGCGCCTGTTCGGAAGGAGCTTCGTCACCGAGGATGTTGCTCATCCGACGGTACCGGAGGGGCTCGTCGTCGTAGAACGCATCCAGACGGTCCTCGTCATCCTCCAGCGGCGTGGCGAACCCGATCGGCGTGATCGGAGTCGTCGTGGTCGGAGCAGTGCTCGGAGACTGCTCGGCGGTGCTCGGAGACTGCTCGGCGGTGCTCGGAGACTGCTCGGAAGTGGTCGGGGACGTGGTCGAAGACGTGGTCGGGGAAGTGGTCGGAGACGTGGTCGGAGACATGGTCGGGGAAGTGGTCGGAGACGTGGTGGTCGGCTGCTCCCCCGGAGCTGAAGACCGCGTGGTCGGAGTGGTCGGAGCAGAGGACGATGGCGTTGGAGTACGCGGTCCTTCTGCTCCACTCTCCCAGAGGTGCTCGACGACGAACTCCTCGTCCGCCGGAGCGTGCTCGCCTCCCTCCTTGGTCCAGTCCCAGCCACGGCTCTTGTCGAAGACGACTTCGCGCGATACACGCACCCGCTGGGTTGTCGGGTCGAAGACACGGTAGGCCTTGGCGCCGTCAGCGTACCCGATGAAGATGCCGGGGCGGCTGCGGTCGTCGAGCTTCTTCAGCTGGGTGAGGTCCTTGACGAACGCCATGCAGCCGAACGTGCGCAGGTGTCCGACCTCCGGTGCCTTCCCATGCCAGGCTTCGTACGGCGTCATGCCCTGCAGCGCCTTAGTCCGGTGACCTGTTCAGCAAATGCACAGCAGTCACCACAGCCTCACCCAGAAGCGCGCCGGCAGTCCTCTCTGCTTCAGCAGTGCTCGTGCCATGGCGACCTACCATCTGGTTGCGCCTCTCCACGACGCCGTTCTGTTGCGGCGAGTATGGGGCGGAGTAGTGGCGTTGGATGCCCTCATCGGCGCAGTATGACGCGAACTCGGCGACGGTGAACTCGCGGTTGTTGTCTGTGCGGAGCGTCCGCATCTTCTTCCCGCTCTTGTTCTCCGCCACAGCTCAGAGATGCTTGATGGCGTCGGCGGCGTTGTCCTTGGTGGTCAACAGAGCCACCCACATATAGCGAGTGGCGTCGTTGACGAGCAGCAAGAAGTAACGCGTGGCGCCGATGGTCGCCGGCGTCACTGGACCACAGAGGTCGCCGTGGACCAGCTCGAGCTGTTCCCGTGCTCGGTACTGGGCTTCGGCCGGAAACGGAGCTCGGCGATGCTTGGTGATGATGCACGTGTCGCAGAACTGCCCGACGTGGTGGATTGTCGGCAGCCCACGCACCATGTCGTCCTTGTAAAGCTTCCGGAGCGCGTTGAAGTGGAGATGACCGTAGCGCTCATGCCAGCGCTATTCTTCATCATCCTTCCGAGCAGCAAGGCAGAGCGGCTTGGCGGTGTTGAGGTGGAGGATGTAGAGGCGGTTGGCACTGCGTCGTCCCTTGACGAGCAGCCACCGATGATGATCCCAGATCCTCAGCACGCCATCCTCGATCTCCACCGTCGAGCCTCCCTCGTCGAGCTGTCCGAGACTCGTGATCGAGTTGCGGAGCGCCGGGATGAAGTAGACGCCGTGGAGCACCCGGTGCTCGCCATCCTTGGCCTCGAGGATGATGGATCCGATGCCTTGGATCTCCACCATCGATTCGTCACCGAACCTCACGACTCCCTGAGCCGATGTGTCCAGGTCAGTGAAGAGCTCGCGACGCCCAGTCATGTGGTGGGTGGCGCCGCTGTCCAGGTACCAGCCATCAAGCTTCTTACCGTCGCTGCCGATGTCGAGGTAGGCACGTGCACGCGGTTCCTCGAGCTCGAGATCGGTACTCAGAGCTCGGAAGGTTGAAGCTCGAGGCTTGCAGCACCCCTCCTCCCCGATCTCCAGGATGCCGTGGAACGAGAAAAGCTGCGGCTTCCCCTTCCACCTCGGCGACATTCACCGCTCCGCGCTCCCGGTTCCGTCGCGGATGTGGGCAGTCGCGTGCCCAGTGCCCAGTGCGGTTGCAGTTGAGGCAGGTGTCATCTTGGTTCGCCTTGCGTTCACCGCCGGCGCCACCAGCCTTGTCTGCTTGTCCTTCGCCACCGGAACTACCGGCGCCGTCGCGCGGCTTGTTCTTCTTGCCTGCCACGGGGACGCCGGCGTTGGTCCTTGGATGACCCAATGCCCTCCTCCTTCTTCTTGTCGAAGGCCCGCCACTGCTCGGTGGTGTAGAGGAGTTTGCCGGAAGCCGCCTCTGTCTCCGGCGCGCACTCGCGGTCCTGGACCGCCTTGAGCCGCCCGGTGACGTCCTCGATGGTGAGCGTCCTGAAGTCGAGCATGGTCTCGATCGAATTCACGATTTGCCCAAGGCTCTTCGGCATGCACCGCAGGAGCTTCTCCACCGCTCGTTCCTCATTGAGGTCGGTGTCGCCGTTGATCGCCATCTGCTCCATCAGGCTGGTGAGCCGCAGCGCGAAGTCCTCGACTTTCTCTCCGGGCTGAAAGGCCAAGCCTTCCTAGTCCCCTCGGAGGCACTGCAGCGTAGCGCGACGAACGTGCTCTCCTCCAACGTGCCTGGTCGCGATCGCCTCCCAGGCGAGCTTGGCTTGTCGGCTTGATGGCGATGGCGGCCCCCAGCTCCGGCGGGACTGCAGCACAAGAGGGCCTCCAAGGCCCGCCGATCATCTGCATAAGACACCTCACCGTAGCGGATCGCCTCCCAGAGCCCGCGCGCCTGAAGCTTGACCTTCATCAGCAGGCTCCACTCGTGGTAGTTGGAGCAGGTGAGCTGTGGCCACGTGCCTCCGGCGTCACGGTATACATGCATCACCGGTGACCGGCCGCGCCTCCCGCGGCACCGATCTGTTGACTGGCGAGGGACGGCGATGACGCCCTGGACTCCGCGATCCCTCCCGCAACCCGCCTGCCTCCTCCTCCTCCTCCTCGATCATCTCCGCGCGGATCGCGGCGGCCGCAGCCATCGCGGCCTGTGCCGCGGCTGCCGCTGCCTGCGCTGCCTACGCCGCCTGCTGCGCTGCTGCCTCGGCGGCGGCGAGACGCTGCCTCGCGACTCTCCTGGACCACGACGTTGTCGCCGATCTTGGAATCCGAGGGGCTCCCGCTCTTACCCTTGGCTGCGGCTGCTGCTGCGGGCTACACGGTCTGCAGAAGTGGAGGCCACGGAGGTGGCGGCGGCGGCGGCGGATTGGGAGTCTCTTAAACCCTAGGCTCCTGATACCAATTGTTAGCCACACATCTAATGGATCAAGGGTGATAGAAAGCCCAGAGGGCAGCTTGGCCGATTGGTCGCTTGGATTGAAATGAAAATCAACTAACTGGCTTACAAGAGTTGGTGGCCTGCCCCTACTTATATGGCAGTGGATCAGCCAACCAATACAGCATATTCCAGGAATAAAGTAGATATTAACTTAACATCTAAGATACCTACCAACAGTGCAGGAAAGTAAGATACAAGTAACTAGGCTTATCCAACACACACAATATGGATACTTTTTCAAGTTATGCATTTTAGGGACTGAGTGTAGACAATATTGGCAATGTTTAGATGGTGTTCAATTTTTCTCTTTCTTATATCTTGCAAGTCGTAGTTATCTTATGCTTCATTTTGGTTAACTTTGGTTTGTTGAACCTCGATATCATGTGTTTATCTGTTTGTCATAAAAAGCTTTACTTGCATTCAGGGAGCTTGGTATTGGAATAGTTCCATATAGCCCACTTGCCCGTGGCTTCTTTGCTGGCAGGGCAGCTGTAGAGCCTGTACCATCAGAAAGTCTATTGGTAAATGAAATTTACACTACCTTAATCATTTTCTGATACAGTAAAGTTATTGATGTTATTTGTTGTTACTTAGTGTATTCTCTGTCCCTCCTCAGTCTAAACATCCAAGGTATACTGGGGAAAACTTGGAGAAGAATAAAGTTCTGTACACACGACTTGAAATGTTGTCCAAGAAGTATGCGTGCACCCCTGCTCAACTTGCTCTGTCCTGGGTTCTTCATCAAGGAGAAGATGTGGTCCCCATCCCTGGTAATGTCCTGATACTATATGTTAATATTATCATAGTCATGACCTATTCTTCCTGTGAGCAGGGTCAAACCTTTCGCATCACAAAACCAAAAAGGAAATGAAAATTTTGTCTGCCTAGTTAGGAAGAAATATCCTATTTTTTGAAATTTTAATGAATTTTTAAGAAGTTCAGATGCTGGCATCAGCTATAAGATGTAATATTTCATCCATGTGCAAACAAGTAAGCATCATTTGATGCTGTTAAGCTATGAAGCAGAACAATTTTAGAAAAACAAACAGGGCCTGTCTACAGTGAAAACCCACATGGTCTTTTCACTTGCCCTTCTGAAGTCTGAATCCTGCATGTAAACACTGATCTATAACCTTTCAAGCACATCGAAGTTTGAGGTTTATATGTTGAACAAAAGTGGTAACTGTTGGACTTGAGAGGTTTCACTATGACTGGTGCATTATATTTATGGATCTGGTGTTTGAACTAACTTGAATGATCTGAACTTGCACAAATTTTTATCTGAGTAGTCTTCATAGATTGGATTCGATTGGTATATATGTATGTAATATATGCATCTAACTCCTAAATTAGAACTTGTACTGTAGTCTATAAAATCGAATAATTTAATTTAGATGCATAAGAAGATTTTTCTAATCCATAGAAGGTAGATAAGTGTGCACTTTGCGTAACAATTTCAGAAATTGATGCTAATCTGTCACTGTAAAAGCAATATATTGCAGTAGCTGAATACCAAGCCTCAGAAAAGCAGTAATGTGCCATCCTTTTTAACAATGCACCTATTTAGCAGAATTATCTGAAACTAGCAAAGATCTTCTCAAATATCTATCAGGAGTATTCAATTTGACAATGTCTTGCGCAGTTAGGCAGTTAGGCCTGCCTGTCAGCCTTGAAATTACAAATTTTCCTTGTCAATTTGAACAACCTACTGCTCAAGTATTACTTGTCGATTTTACCATATTAAACCCCCAAAGTGCAGTATCGCCTAATTTTCAATAAATAAATTATTTGAATGATATGAAGCCTTTTTTGTATTATTGTGTTCTTTTACATACCAAAATATAAATGTATAGTTACATCATCCCTGTCATTTTACTAGAAAGGTAATTTCATCAATACCATTGAGACTGAAAGAGCATCACCTGGACTGTTTCAAACTTAGCAGCTATTCTCCACTTCAATAAGTGCTGTGACTTGACTTTTTTTTTCTCTCAAAAACGCAGGAGAGCTGCACTTCATTATATTAATAAAGGATCTAGAGCCCTACAACACACGCCACACACAAAACCCACATAACTCAGAGTGCTGTGACTTGACTCCAGAATCAGATTCTGTGGAGCATGCTTTTCTTTTAGGCCCTGTTTGGTTCCCAGGAATTGAAAGTAATCTACTAATGAAATGGGAAGCATTTTCTAGATATTGGTTTCAATTCATGGGATCCAAACAGAATATGTTCTTCTCACCCACCTTGTTTGCTTAGGGAACTATGTTTGTTCTGCTAAAATAACTTGAAAAATCATAATTTTCTCCACTTGCAATTGCCACATGTTTTGCAGACGTGCTCAGTCTAGTTCATTTCTTGTTTAGTTGGTTTAAATGCCCCTATGCTTCATGTAGAGAAGGAAAGTTTACCGTTGTTTATGTGATAGGCATATAAGTTATATCTTGTCTTGAAATACCGTACCATCCAAGTTATATTATATCTGATTGTGAACAAAAGTTGTATGACTGCTCTCTAAATCTAGGAACAACAAAAGTGAAGAACCTTGATGATAACATCGGTGCTGTAAAGGTAAAGCTGAGCAAGGAAGACCTCGAAGAAATTTCGGGTGCAAGTCCCTGATGGTGAGGTAGCTGGGTCCAGACTTCTTGGAGTTCTGGAGCCTTATTCTTGGAGGCTTGCAAATACCCCACTTCCAAAATAGCGAGTTCAGATGCAAATTCTTGACCATCATACCATTTGGATTATGTTATAAATGACTTTTTTCTGTGCTCGTGAAAGTGCATGTACCTGAATCAAGAGTTCTCTGTATGGAATGTACCGATTGCTCTAGTTGATCTAATAAACATGTTGGAGTTGAGCTAATGTCCTTTATGGTGCACTTCGATATACTTTAGTTCCTATATGATTTCTACTGATACTACAAGATGCTTCCTGTATAGAGTTAAGGGCCTGCTGGAAAATTAGAATGCAGATCTCGAACCGGGGCCTAGCTGGTTCTGCTTGACTCGATCAATGATACCTTATTTGGTTGTGCACAACTATTTTGAATTTTGCTCCAACAGATTCCTCCAAAACATAAACTTTTGAATTTGAAAAAAAAAAAAAAACTGAACATGTGACTTAGTCCACACTGCATTTGGTTAAAGCTTGCTCATGAGTGGAAATAGGATGCTAGCATATCAGCATAAAGATGTTCAACCCATTGGTGCTACCTCGACATACTTTTTACTGTCCGTGTGCTAGCTACATCTTCCTCGTTAGGGCCTGCACGGCTTTTCACCTTGAACTCCTGTTGTGTGCTTGCTTCCGTAATGTTATTACATTGGCAGATGTGTGTTTTTACTTTTCACCCTTGCTATTTCCAGGAAATAATCTCCCACCTCACAAAATAGTGTTGCACAGACAGTGAGTCAGATTAACCTTCACTGTTCGTGCAGGCCTTCGCAGTGTTCCAAACAACAGGAGGAGACAGCTTGCAATGCCCAAGTAGGGCTACGGGCTACCTAGCTCTACAGCTGCTGCACTAGTGTCGCCCATGGGCCATGGCCATCGGTGTCCCTTTCAGGAGGAACCTTGGTTGGAGCTGAGGCTGACCAGATTTCGACTGGATCTCGAGGCACAGCGACGCCCATCACGCGCTTCGAGCATCCATCCTCCATCGGAGATTGCGCGGCGGCGGCCGCTGATGATAGGGTGGGAGGGACAAGGAACGCGTGCCCACCATGCAAGAACTTGTGTGTGGAGCAGCTGGTGGCCAGCCGGCCAAAGGCCTCTAGCTTGGACCACCTCCCCAAATTCTGGTGCCGGGATATATCGTTGCCCCGACTGGTTGCCCGGCCACAGTACAGTACCTTGATGTCTTGATGAGGTTGAAAGCAAGGCAGGCAGTCCATGGATGCAGCCAGCGGCAGGGGAAGCAGTGCAGCTGCCAGTCTATTTGATTGTTGGATGATTGATTGGCTGATTGTTTCATGTGTTATGCTCGATCTTCTGAGCTAGATGGAAAAATGATCTCTAACAAGGTACAGTGTGCTACTAAGGTTAGTGCAGCTTTCTGAAGCTTCATCTCTGAAAATTCATGCCTAACTCTCTGAAATTGTGTACCAATCCATTTGTCTGCTCTTGAAGACCGACAAGCAATTAACTAAATTCGTTCTGATGATGATATTGCATTATGTGTGAATGCAGGGCAGGTCAGGTATTTACAAACTGATATATGCTTGTTTATTTCGGGCCTGCTAGCTGCATATCAACCTGGTGGTGAGAGTGAGAATCCAAAAGAAGGGCTTGCTTTTTGTTAATGCATGCATGAACTTGATTGCGAAGGCCAAACCGGCAAAGAGGCCGGCCGGGAATAAAGAAGGCAAAGCAAAGGAAGAAAGCAAAGGAGGGGGGCAATTGGGATATTGAGTGTACTAATTCCCTGCTACATCTCTCACACACGCCTGCAAATGCATAGCTTTTCCTCAAAAGCCTGGGGTTCAGTATATGCAGCATGCCTGTCCTTGGGATGGATATAATCCCAATCCCTAGGTTTATTCGGACCAAACTTTATACCCTTTCTCCACATCACTCGTCAAGAATATTCTAGCGTATTAGGCTTTCCCATTTTTTGCATGCCTATCTTTCGCAAAGCCATTTAGGTCCATCCATACAAAAATGCTGCTGCTAATAGTAACCAGCCATTGATCAAACATCTATATATATATATATAAAATATTATATTATATAGGGTCAATAATATGACTAAGTGCGCACGGTGATGAGTTTGTACATTTGTTATTTCCAAAGGCTTCCAACAAATTGCAAAGATGCAGAACGTCGAATTTAATATTCCAGAATTTAATGTTATTTCACAAATGCAAGATTGTTCTCTATATTTTTGACACTGAAATGCACAAAATAAACATAATACTGTATATAAATTGCAAAACGTTTTGACTTTTCTAAATACATTATTTTTACATAGTGTATATCCAAGTGCATACCAAAACTATGTATATAAGTGCATAATAGAAGGAGACCACATGGCCTTTTTTTTTTTTCAAGCAACAGAGGAGCGGCCAGGAGAGGAGGAGGAGGGAGGGCGCAGTGGGGAGAAGAGGCACCACGGGAGAGACCTTAAATTTGGTCCCTTAAGTACATAGATCTAGCTGCGGCGATGGAGAAGGCGTGACGGGGTGCTACCGGCTAGGAGGAACTCACCACGTCTTCTTCTCCAACAGACAACCACGACGAAGAGGCCGGATCTAGCGGCGGTTGTGAACAGGGTGAAATAGCAGGTGGCGTCACCAGGAGAAACATGCGTCAGATCCAGAGTAAATGCGAGTCCAACAGCAGAAACTATGGAGTAGAGGCTCCCTCCAAAACCCCTAGGAATGAGGGTTGGAGGAGAAATTTGTAAGACCTATTCAAATTTAATAAATGTACGTAGTAGGGGCCTACTGCCTACTGGAGATCTTTTTTTTAGTTTCGTCCCTTAAATTTGGTTTTATAGCTCAAATATAAACCATGCTAGAGTTGCTCTCTCAGCATTGAAAACACTTAATTTATGGTTACCTTGTAGGGCAATGCTAGATTACTCCTCTTGTTACTAGAAGATAACATAAATCTGAACCATTTACCTTTTTTGGATTTAATTAATTAATTAACCTAAAAAATTAAAAAAATCTCAAATCCCCATATAGGTCACGGCCTCACGGGAGACAAACGTGCGCCCACTTCCTTCTTTGTTCGCGCCCACTCCCTTTTGTTTTCCGGCCCCTTCCTTCCCTATATGTTTTGTGTTGAATCATTTATAGTGTATCCATTTTGGGTATATTTTACCATAATTTTTATTTAAAGCGTGATCACATTTTTTTTTCCAAAAGTAATCAAAAAATTACATTGAAGTTGTGCACCAATCATGCATGTTACATACTCGATTAAAAAAATATACATAAAATATCAACGGCCACGTACGTGAACTTTGGTGTGATCTAAACATGTCACATGCTGCATGTTACATAATCGAATGAGTAAATTATACTAACTCAATTAAAACATAATTGAATGCGTAATACTAACAACTCAACTAAAACAAAACCGAATGAGTATATATATTGAGCACATAAAATTATGCTAAGTAAAGATAATTTATAATATTGTCTCCGTTCAAATGTCTCTATCGTATAGGCAAATAAATGTTAAAAATTATGTTATAAGATGCAAAACAAAACGATTACTACATCTAATTTTAATGAGGAAAGATTACTGCATCTAATAGATCGCACATGCATCAATCGAATCTAGAAAAAAAAAGTTTTTTTATATCTAAAATTCTCTTATTTATTCCATTTTCCAAAATAAGTAAATAAATAAATAAATATTTAATTATATAAAAGGATTAGAGATTATGCGGTATAGCTACGAGCTGGCATTGGAAGGGACTATATATAATTAATGAAAATGGTGGGGGCATGAGCATGATGCATGTCAACGCACGACAATAAAGAAGCCTGCAAACATTTTGCACAGGTCCTTTTCCTTCTTGCACCCCATCTTTTCTCAAACCATGTGCTAGGCTCTATATATCGTCTTGGGGCTGCATGTACACGTATATATATCTCCCATGCATGCATATGCATACTATGTCATGATGATGTATATGGTCCCCGGCCCCACCCTGCAGCTCGAGCTCCTAATCCCACCACATGCATGCACAGTATATTAGACCGTGTTTGGGATGGCGTTGGTGTCGTGATCGAGCTAATGCGGTTCCGAGGATACGATTTGCAGAGACGCGCGTTCGCGGTGCGTTCGGCTGGTTCAATTTTATCGCTCAATCACGCGGAAACAAACAGCACAGATGAAAATCGACGTAGAGGCTGCTAAGACTAACTCCAACAGCATACGCAAAGAGTGAACCAAACCTAAAATGGGTTGCTCACAGTAAATTTAGGTAGAAAAAAACACCCTTCAACAAGCTTGGCAAACCGATGACCCAATTTGGGTAGGAGCTCACGCGCAACCCAAGAGTGCATCTCCTTCCGTCGTTGCTGCATCTCCACGCAGTAGGGCCCACCGAAGGGGATGCTCGGAGCCGCGCCTCGTGCTCGCCGCCTCGTGCCGTACCGGAGCTGAGGACGGCGAGGGGAGGAGGCAGCGGCTGGATCCAGCGAGGGGAGGAGAGGGCCTACGCCATCGGTGCTGCCGCAGAGGAGGGAAGCGCGTGGAGGAGGGACCGGCGGCCACAGACGACGACGTTGAACCGGGAGGACCGGCGCTGCGGCGGGCCTGCGGACGGGGGCGGTAAGGCGGGGATCCGGCGTGGCGGCGGGCCCGCGGACGGGGGCGGTGAGGCGCCGATCCGGCACGGCGTGGGCAGGCGGCTCGTCGCCGGGGAGTGTGGCGTGCCGGCGTGGGCAGGCGGCTCATCGCCAGGGAGCAGGGCGCTGGCGCGGCCGTTGAGTTCGAGGTGGAGAGGGAATGATGGTCGCGACGTTTGAGGGAGAGAGAGGGCTGGTTTGGGTTGGGTGTGCTCTGTTAGAGAGAATGATTTTTAGGTATGCGACTCAAATACTGTGCATGACTCAAACTTGGTATTTGGGTCTCCCATTTAGATATGCTTGTTAGGAGACAGTCTAAATCTCACATATATCCTTCATGTGTATGTTTCTCGGTAATTGATTTATTTAAGAATTTAATGGCGTTGTGCTTTCAGTACTAACCGTATGTTTTATAGTCTGTACAAAACTACAAACTGTGGTGCCTCTTTTAGAAGGCAACGGATAAGGTGTAAACCACAACCATCGTGAAAACTTGTACAAACCTATGGTAAAAAAAAGTCGTCTAAATTCATCAAAAAGTCACATATGTAGATGATATGATGAATACACAACCTTATAAAATATCTTGTGTAAACTTGACTTCGTCTGTGAAATATAAAAATAACAAATGTCTAACAAATCATCTAGACAGCTTTTTGGCTTGAAATTTGTTATTTTTATATTTCACAAACGAAGTCGATTTTGGACAAGATATTTTGTAAGTTTATGTATCATCATATCATTTCTGGTCGCTGGAGCTGAAAAGCTGAGCTGATTTTAGCTAAAGCTGATTTGTTGTTAGAGGAAATATTGTTTCAAAGCTAAAAAATAAGTATTGTTTAGCTGAAGCGAACAGAGATTACATGTATGATTTTTTGGATGAATTTAGATGACTTTTTTTATCATGATTTGCACGGGTTTTCATAAAAGTTATGTTTTGTATCTGATCCGTTGCCGTTTCAGAAAGATACTACTTTATTTTGTAACTAGGTAAGCGACAAATTCACTTTAGAAGTCTGGAACCACGATATAAAATGACAAATCCCTCCAACCACAAGCCGCCGCCTCGTCCACCTGGCATGTCGCATCCTCGGCTCACGCACGGGTGCAAGGAATAAGTCCTGGCAGTGGTGCCTTGTGCGTTCGGTTGGCCTCTTCAGAATTTAGGTAGTTTTCCAAAAAAAAAAAGAAAAAGAATTCAGGTAGTTTCACGATTAATTTTATAACATGATGAATTATAGTAAAAAGCATATACTACTATATGTAATTCTCTAATATGATTCATGTACATATACATATACGTGCGCGGCAGTGCTAAGTTTGGATATTTGGAAATAGGTGATGAGATAGAGATAGAGAAATAAATAAATGACAAAGATTAAATAAAACGTGAGAAATTGATGGCTAGTGTACAATAATATCCCTAGGAGGGATTTCTTATCCCAATTCCTATCCCTATCCAAACACCACGCAGGTATAGAACAACTATCTCAACGAGAACCCTCATTTTTTAGGCGAAGATCATTATGAGAGATGCCTCTCATCCGCCGAACACAATTAAATCAAAAGGAAACAAGATAAACTTGATAGTCCATTCATCAAAAGTTGTGCAGATCGAATTAGCTAGCCCGCATTATACCCTAAATGAGAATTGGCTCAAGGCCTTCTTAGCATAGTAAGATTGCAATGAAGTAATCACACTCTCTTGATTTGACTTCGTTAGAAATTGAACAACCACACATAATAGGAGTGAAAAAAATAAAGAGAAGTGGAAGATGGTGTGATACCTTTTAAACCAATAAATTAACCGGTGATGCACAAAGAGACACTACTTGAAACCAAAATTTTCAAGTAGGATACTGACAATTATAAAATATAAAATACTGACAATTATAAAACATCGGTGAGAAACTGACCAGAAAATACAAAATACTGATTTGTGGCAAAAAAATATAAGATACTAACAATTATATATGGATGTCAAATTGTACTACAACCCACAAAATTTGTGAAAGTTTTTTTAAGTAAAAGGAAGTCAAGTTTACTATAGAAAAGGCGAGCTACTCACACTATTTGTGTGGGCCATCTTGCTATTTGTTTGAATTAGTATGCATTACCTCCATCCCAAAATGAATGCAGTTCTATTTTTTTATAAGTCAAACAACTAATCAAATTTATAAAAAAGTACTTTTATAATATCAAATATAATCATTAGATTCGTCATTGAATAAATTTTCATAATATATATTTGGTGACATCAAAGTTGTCACTCTTTTGTGTAAATTTAGATAAAACTTTAAGTAATTTGATGTAAAACAAATTAAATTAATTCCATTCTTTTAGGACGGAGGTAATACCACATAGATATCCGACACAAAAGAAAACACAACATGCTTCAATTCATGTATCATCTTAATTAACTATCTCAACGAGAACCCTCATTTTTTAGGCGAAGATCATTATGAGAGATGCCTCTCATCAGCCAAACACAATAAAATCAAAAGGCAACAAGATAAACTTGTAGTGCATTCATCAAAAGTTGTGCAGATCGAATTAGCTAGCCCGCGTTATACCCTAAATGAGAATAGAACAAAGATCAATAAATATTAAGATAAATTAACAGAAGCAGTACTCCGTAGGACACATTCTCGCGCTACTCCAGCTTTGGTTTCTCCTCAAGAGTGCATGCAGTTTGGGTGTCTTTCCGTCATTCTTCTCTCAGTCTCAATGTAATTAACTTGAAGCTAGTAACCTAGAAGTTGTGGCTCCACGTCTCGTTGACCGGCGGCAGCCGACCTCCGAGGTACTGCCTTGTCAGGTCGGTGGCGCAGCTGGCGGTGTGGCTGGCAGCTGCTGCTGTGGCGCACAGTGGAAGCTGCAGCTCCTCGACCTGTTGACCGCCACCATCGATGCCGAGGAAGTCCCTAGTCAGCCGCCGGTGGCCGACAGTGGCAACCGAGCCACCCGGAGCGAGACCAAAGTTGACCGGCGTGTCGGTGAGGATTCCGCCGCCGCCGCCACCGGTGGTGGTGATGCTGGCGTCTACATGCATATGGAGGTCAAGATAGGGCGAGGGCTGTTGCATCATCATCCTCGGCTGCAGGAAGGGAGACAACTGTTGGTGCAGGAAGAAGAGGGTGTTGGTTGTAGGGTTTTGTGCCGCAACGACAGGAGGAGAGTTGGAGAAGGGGGGGAATAATGGTGTGATATTGTTGGTGTTGAGAAGATCATTGTTGCTGCTGCTGGTCGTGGTGCTGATAGTGCTGCTGTTGTTTGCTGCTGCAAGAAGCCTTGCGCTCTCCTCTGCTAGGGCGTCACAAAAGGCCCTGTGCGTGAGCAGGCTGTCCTTCCTGCACCACCAGATAGCATGCACCAAACGAGAAACCGGGTTAGTTAAACAAATGATCAGAGGAAGAGTCAATGGTTATATTAGTTAGTTGGTGTACAACTAGGTTAATATAGTGTAAATGAAAACATATAAACGCTGATGTGCACACATGCGTGAGTACTCAATGCAATCCATGCATGTAAAGTTTCATTTGACTTTGCTGACGAAAAGCGCTGCGTCCTATGATTAGCTAGGTTCTTTTGTCAGTTTCCTTTGTGATCACTGCTGAAAAGAAGCATGCAGATGCATGTGTGTGCGCATGTGTAGGACGTAATTGAATTCAGTGGTAATATAATACTAGTAATATTATATCCGTGTGAAGTTTGTGATCCTACTACTACTATTCATCTCGACCTTGAAGAGGTCAGTAACATGTGCATGTCATCGAGTGTGGAGGGACCCCGTGTGTGCTGCTTCAAACTGCCTCTTTAACTTCACTACTATATGTTATGTGTAGAAAGTGAAATGTAATAATAAATGGAAATGTGAAAGCGATCCTAACGTACTGCATTATTGCACTGCTGCTACATATACTTGCAGTAGTAATAGTAGTACTAGTTCATAAAGTATTCCTCAATTGCTTCATATATATACTGTAGCATGTTACATTTTGAAGGAAATGTCATGATGACCACATGGACTGCCATAAAGTAGGTGCAGGCTGGATGTTCCAAATATGCAGGTAAACATTGGCGTGTACTATAGCGCTAGTTTCACCAGGGAGGTTTTTGACTGGAAATTCAAAGCACATATATATGCAGTTATGCACCATGCATGTTCCCTGTGGGGTACCTACCTACATGTATTTGTAGTTTTCTTTCTACAAGGAAAAAACTAGTTAAACAGTTTGTGCGTGATGCATCGGGGTGTAATTAATCATGCAAATAATTTTATGACAAGATTGATGGAAACCCCAAAATTCTAAGTATTATATTATATCTAGAAAAGTCAAGATGTCTTATTATTTGGAAGCTCTCCATGCATGGTGGAGTCAAAGAAATTAGTGAGTGAAGGAAGATAGTTCATAGATGCGCTTCGATCCTTTTTGTGATGTCCCTATAGACTAAAACAGGCTCGTTGGAACAGTCGTCGCTAGTCGGTCTCCGTGTCGTCGTTGCTGCAACTCAGGTGTTCGAGGCAATAAGCAGGTTAATTACTAGGTTAGGCTCTTATTCAGCATGGTTGTTATTAGTAAGTGATCACCGTTTAAATATAATTGCATGCCCTAATCTTTCTTGCAACAAGAAGAGAAAGCAATTAAGAGATCAGTGAGACGAGGTGAGACGAGGGCGGCGTGAGTAACAAGTAGAAGACCTGGCGAAGAGGATGCCGCAGTCGCAGCGATACTCGCGCGTGCCGCAGCCCTTGACGTGCGCCTTCCAGTCCGACTGCACGGCGTAGCGCTTCCCGCAGCGCTCGCAGCGCCACCGCTTCTCCCCGTGCTTCCGGGAGAAGTGCTTCTTGATCCCAGTCAAGTCCCCCAGAGCTCTCGCCGGGTCGTGGTGCACGCACGTCGGCTCGGGGCACACGTACACGCGCTTGCGCGGCGGCGGCTGCTCACCCTGCTGCTGCCGGCCGCCGCCGCCGCCGGAATTACCACCTGATGATGGGAGGCCGCTGCTGCGCTGCCGGAGCTTCCAGGGGAGGTTGTGTCCCCGCCGGTGCAGCTGCAGGTTCTGGTCCCGCTGGAACCCCTTGTTGCAGATCTCGCACACGAACCGGTTCGTCGCCACCAGCGTGCGCGGCGACAGCGCGATCACCTCGGCGCCGGGGTCTTCAATTTAACAAATATATTACCCAGCATCGATCAGCACAAAAGAAAGAATGAAATTAAGATGCATGCATGGTCAATTAATTGTTATGCTATGCTAACTACCTGGGTTGCCGGGCTGGCTTCTCTTCCTCTTGGTCCCCGCCGCTGCCAGCTTGATGCTGGGCTCCTCCGGCGGCGGAGGCGGAGGCGGCGGCAGCGGCGCGGTGGTGGCCGAGGCCGCCGCCGGTGCGAGGAAAAGAGGCGGGCTCAGGGCGTAGCTGGCCATGTCCCCGCCACAGGAGCTGGATCCAGTGGCCTCGTGGTCAGACGAGAGATCAGAGAGCATCATCATCATCTGATCACTAGCCTCTGCTGCTTGGTGTTCTCTTGCAGTTGCACACTAGCTCTACGGGCCGCCCGGTCTAAGCCAACCTACTGATGATCCTCTCTCTACTTCTTAGCCTCTATATATACTACATGTACAGTATGGTAGACTAGTACTAGTAGTATAGTATGTCTATGTGGTTCTGTGGTCTCAGCTAGCTTAGCTCAAGGCTTCTAGTGCTGTGCCCAACAGTGTGATTATCTGAGAGAGAGGAAGAGCTAGCAATCAGATTATTGTATTATTGCAGGACAAGATCAGAAAAGGCGTCAGAGAGCTAGCGAGGACTCTGCAGGCGGTTTGGCGTTGCCCTCTGCAGGCGCCAGTTACTGCAGCTAGAGCCTGTGCCTGTGCCAGCCAGCCCAGAATAAGAAGGCCTACGTGTAGAGATGCTGCAATCGAGTGCACTCCCTCTGCAGGTCCGATCCCGTCCTCCACGGCCAAAAAGCCACGCCCATCCAGCCCTCTTTTCCCTTTAGTTTCTGCATCTTTTTATCAATGGCAGCTACCAAGCATGCATGCATATGCATCAACATGTGCTGTGTTACAACTTGAGCTCTACATACACATGCATCATCTGTGCATCAGCAAAGTTATTACAACCGTCATGCATTGATATTTACTGCAGCTTATTACCACGCGATGAAAATGTAGCAGAAAAAACGGTTACATTTTACATGGTCTAGAAATTCTAATAAATCACAAAGATCTAATGCATTTGTTCCCTAACAGGCTTTAATATTTAACCCATGATAATTAGAGGTGGAACATGTGCAACATCAACTAGTACCGTATTACCTGACGTGGAGGTATATATGGAGTTCTCCTCCATAAATATGTACACCAATCCTCCTAGGAAAGATAAATCAGGGAAGTTCCTAGTGAACTTATTGGAAAATCCTAAGGCAGCTAATTGGTTTTTCGTCGATAACAGATCCATTTGCAAACTATAAAGGTGCGCACAACAACGTGATCCAATCCATTACTACCGTATGCCTACTGTTTTAATTTTGATATTGTTCGTTATGTCATTTTCATCATACTGTCCAATTTAACTGGTATGTTAGAACTTGATTATGCTACTATCTGTTTATTTTCTCGAAGAAACTAATATATATACATGCATACATACCATTGAGTCATTGGAAAAGGCAAGCTAGCACCAACCTTTGGTTTTCTTAGTAACCGATGAGCTCAATTACGACGGTGTCGACATAGGAGGTACTATCTTTGTGTGGGAAAAGTAGTTGAGCTCATTCTTGTGTGTGGCTGGTAGCAACACGCGTTACTACTATCTTTCTCTGACTGCGACTGTGCAAAATTGAGGTACAACTGAAAATGGAATTGTCTAGGTTTTACACACCTAGCAGACTAAACGGCAGGACTAGCAAGCAGAAAAAACGCCTCCGCACAAGTCAGCCTTTCACCACAAGCTAGCTAATGACGGTTTTGATTTCTTCTGTTCATTCTAAGCCAAACTAAAGACGAAAGCACGTAATTATATACGTCTCATTTTGTATTTCGCTTTCACCTATGCGGACTTGAATTAATAGATCAGCCATGCTAGGCCGACCAATGGAATTGGAGAAAGGGCTATAGTAGAGCAAAAAAAAAAAGAAAGAAAGAAAAAAAAAGAAGATAAAGTGTGGAGGGAACACCGATCGAGCATGATATGCATTGCACACACAAGGGATCAAACTCGCCCTACACAATGAAAGCAAAAGTTCCAGCACAGAGCACACAACCACTCATTGATCCTCTTCCCTTCAAGTTTCCACTTATTTTGTGCCCCCGTCATCTGGGTTGTTCATTCAGAGTTTATTTGCATAGTACTGATATTCAAAGAAAACTTTCTTTTTACTTGCAGGTACCATGTGTGGTGTATCTTGATGTCTAGGTGTGTGTTAGAAAGGATGTCTAGGGCTTCAAAGTCAGATCAGATGAGACCAGACATTCACTCTTTAGTCTTCTTGTCTCTAGTTTCCCTCTAAGACCTCTCTTTTTTCTGCAGGCTTCATCAGTCTTAAACAAGGTTTCTTTCTTGCATCTTTCTGAATCTTTGATGTTGTATGCTTTTTTAGCCTGCCCATGCATTTTTTTTGGTGCTTTGAGGGATGGTACAGATTTATAATTCCTTGCTTGCCGCTTTAATCTTTTCCTTCTTTGTGTGCGTGTCTCCTTTTCTTATTCCACTCTTTTGGTCCAAAGATGGTGTGCTAAACTAGCCCCACTGATGAGAATTTTTGGGGCCCTTTCTTTCCCTTAATTCCTCCCTTTAGCATTGTGGGCACTCCTGCTGTTGGCTAGTTGGATCTTGTGCACCTCTACTAACGAGGGATTCAAATAATATATCGGTACGGTGTAACCGGTCAAACTGCCTAGCAATCACAGTTGAAAAGTTCCAGTTACACGAAGCTTCCAAATTTCAGTTTAACATTTGAACTTCAAACCTAGGGATACGGTTTGTTTCTCATTTTCAAATTCGAATTAATATTATAATAATTATTTTATATAGAAAATCTTTGGAAAATCATATCTTTCTCATTTTAAATCCGTTTTGCATGATCTTTATATCGAAACGATCGTAGAAACGAGTCTAATTATTTTATAATGTCTTCATACTATTTTTCCACTATTGGTGTACTGTTTCTTATTTTATTTTATTATTGTGGGCCATGTATGATGATTGTCGCCAGACGGTGTTGAGAATGAGGATCTCCCTGATCAGGTGTTCGATACCCCAGACCCTACGCTTTACGAAGGCAAGTGTCCTTACTCATATTGCACATAATTTATTTACTTTTGTATTAGAGTAGTTAGATCCTTAGTTGCATGCAGAGTCTAATTTTGAATCCCATGTTAGGGTTTACTAGAACTTGTGATTATCGTCCTTGCAACCCTGGGTTTGAAAAAAGGGTAGAAGTCATGCTTAGCCTCGCAGTCTTGGGTTGGGAAGAGTTTAATTAAATATTGATTAATGATCTATTCAACATGTAGAATTGGTAATCTTTTTAGAAACATGGTGATTAGGCAAATCCGGCAGGATGGACCGTTTGGTGGAGGTTTTGGTTTGTGCCGTATAACGGCTGTTGTTGATGGTGGAATGGGTTTGTGCTAGTTATCCTGCCTGGATCCTTAGGACACGGTTCCCGACGCATGTAACCTGGCTTTACAGTGCAACCATGAGGCTAGAATGGGACGGACCTGACTAATTAATTAGTCACTCTAAGTTTTGGCTTTACACGGGAATGTTTTGTGGCTCAAGAGGGGGCTTCTGCAGTGGGTCGTTACCCATGTTAGCGGTGAAACCTTAGAGGTACGTGTAAAACAGGCTTAGAGGGGCTTTGTAAAGGCCTTGTAGTGTTCACCTAGGCAGTGTTTGGCATAATGGGAAACAACACGACTCGTGGTGAAAGTGTGCAACCTCTGCAGAGTGTAAAACTGATATATCAGCCGTGCTTGCGGTCAAGAGCTGGCTTAGACGTCCTCGGGATTAGTTGGTTACTCTGGTTCTGGTTGGGTGGTTCCTTTGGGAAAGGAACGGGTGCTTGGATGGACTTTCAAGTGTTGGTTGCTTGGATGAATTTTCAGGTGTGGTTTACTCGGTTGGACTTCCGAGGTTTGGTTACTCTGAGGAGATGAGAGTTCACTTAGTTAAATAGGTGCTTAGGAAATTCAGGTGATAGGATTTTGTCGCTTTAGGTGCTGTGTCAAACCAAGTCAGCCTACCTTTATTATAAACCACATGTCATATTTTTTTTACACTTGTGGAGTACATTTCAATGTACTCACCTTTCCTCTTTGTCCCCCTGCTATCCCACCCAGACGTCGGCGTTGACGAGGAGGACTACGTGGAGGACGGTGGCTTCGACCCCGACGACTTGTACTAGGCTGGTGCTGCCCCCGGTCGACGTTCCCGTGGAGATGGCGTCCCTTCCCGCTGGAGATTTAGTTATCATTTATGTACTTTTTTTTTAGACCCACGAGTCTTTTTTATTAATGTTACGATTATTTATGCAGCATTGTGATGATATTATTATGACGTCGATATATGTATGGTTTATTGATCCTGGCATACATATACTGTGCATTCGATTTTGTTCTTAAAATCGGGTGTGACAATATAATAATTAATTTTATCACAATTAGACCATAACAACTGTAGCTCTGAATTTTTTTAATTAATTACAGAGAAAACATAAGGCTACAACAAAAACTTTATAATAAAACATATCATATTATATATGACAACGGATTAGGTGCAAACCACAACCTTTGTGAAAACCCGTGCAAACCATAGTAAAAAAGTCATCTAAATTCAAAAAAAAATCACACATGTAGATGATATGATGATACACAACCTTATAAAATATCTTGTTCAAACTTGACTTAGTTTGTGATAGTTATTTTTATATATTACAAACAAGGTCAAGTTTAGATAAGATATTTTATAAGGTTGTGTATCATCATATCATCTACATGTATGATTTTATTTTGATGGATTTAGACGATTTTTTTGCCATGATTTGTACAGGTTTTTACGAAGGTTGTGATTTGCACCTGATCTATTGCCATTATATATTTATTATGTAGATCTATTCATGTGGAGTCCAACAGATTTAGATTTTCTATTTTATAATTTTTCTACTATTTACTATGATTTTTTAAAGATTCAATCAAAATATTTTTTTTTTTAAAAAAAGAGACAAAACCATTCGCATTATAGCAAAACCACCATCTACAACCACTTAAGAGGTTATTTGATCAGTTTTTAATGTTAAAAGTTTAGGGAAAGAACAACCTGTTATAATTTGAATTGGTTTTAGAAGTTTAGGGATAGAATAATCGGTTTTATAGTTTAGAGGTGAAATCACGCTACATAGGGCGAAGTAGACGACTCTTGGCTTTCCCCTAATTAATTACATGTCCCCAACACTGTCCACACCTCTCAGTTACTGTGAACATGCTTTTATCGTTAGCCTCCGATGGAATCCGGATGCTGAGCTCTCAACTACCTCCGTCCACTACGGTAAGCTAGGCATCTCTGCACACAGGCTAATAGTGACAGTGCACATGCAGCGGTCTGCAAACGACAAAATGGAACCGCCCACAACCGATTGCAAGAGGTTCAACAGGCATGAACTCCTCCCCCAGTCCCATAAAGACCGTCGTTTTAAACTTTTCAGAAACTATGTTTGACCGTTCATTTTATTCAAAAATTTTATACAAAATACAAAATCAATAAATAATTATTAAAATATCTCTAATGATATAACAAATCATAAAAAGATAAATAATATTTATACAAAATTAAGACGAATGGTTAAACGTGATGAAAAGTCTAAAACGACAGTCTTTTTAGGACAGAAAGAGTAGACTACAATGGGCTGTAGCCTGTAGCCAAATGCTAACACGCAGTCCACGAAAGCATGCAGACATCTTCGAGAAATGTCAAATTGTTCAAATTTATTCATAATTCAGCAATTTGATGCGAGTGAAACAGAATCAAGATGCTTACCAGTTCAACAGCAAGCTGAGGATGTATTCAGGCTACACCAATCACACATGGAGATCGACTCTACACAACCAATCAACCTACAACCCAACCCCAGAACCCTGACCAAGAAATAGCTACTGACTTGACCTAGTTACTTTGTCCTTGTGGTAAGAGCTGATAACGGCTGCACGTTGGGACCTAGATATCTTTGCCAGTCACCGTCCTTGAGATCCCCCTAGACATCTTTGCCAGCCACCGTCCTTGAGATCATTCTGCCAGCCGACATCGGAGACATTAGCCAACACCCCACGTATCTCACACCTGCACCCCTTACAGAATCCAAATAGAGATCAGTACACACGGCAGAGTAAAAATGCGACAGTGCTAACAAAGGAAGGAGTACTTCGCAGAGTACTGATTACTTACAGAAGTACAGCGCTAAGCCTTCAACGTCAAGGCAGTGATCTCCACAGTACGCCTTCGGTAAGAAGGCCACCAGTCAACTGAACAAGGAGCAATTCAGAATGTTTCAGAAGAGGGTCGGGAGAAAACAAAATGAGGACAAATCTGACGATTCGACTGCACAAACATACTCCAAAATCTGAATAGTAATGGATATGGTTAGAAGGATGGGTCGTCAGCCTCGTTGGCAAGATCCATCGTCACTATTCTAATCTTGACTCCTGGATATCCCAGCAATATAAATAGAAATGGAATGAAAATGTCACCAGTAAAACTACATTACCAAATTTTAACAGGTTGTGTCATTGAATTGAATTTGAGATATACCAGTTTGTTTAGGATGGTTTGCAATAGTAGGGAAAGCACCAGTGATTGTTGGGGCCAACCATTAGGAACTGACTCTACTTAGGGCTGGAGGAACTCAGATACCCCAGTTGTTCAACAAGGTCATTCACGTCTTCAGTTTTTCCCTCCAACTCTGACTGTCCTGCCTTGTCTCCAAAATCTTCGACCAACAGGTCTGCCCAGAAATCATCATTCAGCTCTGACTGATCACTAGCTTGAGCCAGCTTCCCACCATCTGTGCTTCCCTTCCCAAGCTCCTGAATGTTCACTGCTAAATTCTCCAGCTCAGGCATTCCAGGTTCATTGAGCCCACTGAGAACATCTGACTCGAACATGAACTGTGAATCAAGCTGCTCGCCCTGGCTTGTTTCCCCACGACTGTAGAATGGAGCGTTGTCAATGGGCCGCCTTCTTTTCTTTGAGATGGCATCCTCGAGCTCCTTCCTCTTGTCTTGCTGCTGGACCAACTGCTGGAAGAACTCTGGATTCCGCATTGCTCTTGCCAAGAACCCCATCATCTGTACCTGCTTCTGTTCAGCCACTCGTAGCCTGTCCTCCATGGCCCTCACATGATCTTTAGTAGTTTGCTGCTCCTGCCTTAGCTTTACTACTTCTGTGATCAAAATGTTCTTGTCGCGCTTCAGCCTATCAATCTCTTCCTCAAATCCAAACTCACCAACCTCCAGGCAAGAAGCAGGGGCCTGCTCCTGTCGCGATGGTGGCACAGCTGATGGTGGCTTCCTTCTCTTTATCATCTTCAGCAGGTGCCTTTGACCCCTGAGGAAACCTTCATTTGCAAACTCCCACCTGTCAGGATCGACTTTTCTGAAGCCCTGCAGATTGAAACAGACCAGAAACGGTCATCAGCAGGTCAGTCACAAGGCAATATGTTAGCTTGGATGAGGTTCTCTGTATATTGCAGCTTATGTATTTTTTATAACTGCAGTGAGGGTAACAGGAATAATGATAGACCAGCAATATACTATAGCATGTGAAGGTGATGAGTAGAGTCTTCTAGAACAAAACAATCTGGTTCTTGGTACTTCATCCAGTATCTTGTTCCATCTAGCTACAATAACAAAGTTTAAGAAACCATGTCAGGATTATACATTTGCTTACCTCATCTGAAGATGAAGTTCACTAGAGAATGTAACATAAACACTTTCAAAGGATGTATTTGTTCACAAGCAAATGCATGTACTAACCACGATCAAGGTACAGTAAACACTAAAGAGTGAACACGATAGCACTGAATCCCTGCTCTACTGCCATAAATCCACAACACGACTAGATATGCTCAAAACGTAATGCAGTAGACAAAACCAAATGCTGTAGTAGGTCTGATCATCAGAATCACTTAAATTGCTTTCAATCTTGTTTTCCACAATCTCAAAGAGAAAATCACTTAAATTGCTTCGAAATCTTGTTTTCGGACACTAAAACCGTTCCTGACACGACACCCACATAAATGAAATAAGTAACCAGGACCTTTTTTTGGTACACATCCATCATTAGCTTTGATCCCCTCGAGTCCTAATCTTGGCCAGTTGAGAGCACTCTGATCTTGTGGGAGAACTAGCTGCCTAAAATACACTAAAAGATGCCTCACAACAGTGTCACGGCACAAGTGCACAACAGATTTTCCTGTCCTAACACTGCAAAATAGTTCAATATATATATGCAGAGGATTCGGCTCTCCGCCCAATAAAACAGCTTGCAAACAAACGCAAACTACCAAACCACCAGTCCAGCACATCAACATTAGCAAGTCCTGACCAAGAGGACGAAAGGAAGAAGAAGGGGGGTTTGGGTTTTGCCGACTCACATAGGTGTTGAGCTGGCGCACGAAGCTGGAGAAGTTGCTGTGCTTGAAGAGGCGCGGGAGCAGCGCGTCGGCGAAGACGTGCGGGTCCCAGACGACGAAGCTATTGCCGGCGCGGCTCCAGGAGACGACGGCGTCGGTGGCCGGGTCCTCCACCAGATCGAACGTCTTGGTGAGGAAAGGCGGGGGACCCACCTCGTGCAGCCCCTCCATCGGGCGCGGCGCATCCCCGCCGACGCCGCCGTCCTTCATCGGCTGCTGCTGCTCCAGGAGCTCCTCCTTGACAATGCCCGGCGCCTCCGACGGGTCCATGGCCGCCGCCCAGGCCCGGCTCGCGGGAGCCAAGCGCCCTGATTGTGGCACGGAAACCGAAGGAAGAACTCGATTCGATCGATTATTAGGATCAAGAATCGGCCGGACGAGGAGCGAATCGGGTACTCGTGTCGGCGCTCTAGGATATTTCTTCTCGGGGGGAGTGCGCGGGAGGTGTCGCCGCTGTGAAATGGGGAAAATCGCCGGTGAAATCGGGAGAAGGGCGGCCGGTGGGCGGTGGCCGGACACCTAAATACCTGCGCCGCACGGGCGCGTCGAGACACGTCGCGAGGTTTGTGGAAGGTTCTAGACCACGCGTCGACCACTCTGCCCTCGGAAGGTTCTGGAATCTGGAGACGAAGAGCACGAGCACGACGCAAGTGGCCGGCCCTCCGCGTGGTGGAGTCGATGAACGGAGGCCCAACCGGAGGCCCACAACGCATCAGCCCTGGCCCATTGTCAGGAAAGTATATTCCTTTTTAACAGTACATTACCGTGCCATGTCAGCAAGATATTATAAGGAGACAATAGATATTTCGGTTCTTCTGGTCTGAGTTTTGCACATTCTCGTGATCATGGCGACACGCGTCGTCCTTAGAGGGGAAACCTGTTCGCCGTCAAAATCAGAGTTTCTTTCCAGCGATAGAATAGCATTTTTCGTTCACAACAAAAACTAGTGTTTCTTTCCTGCGAGACGAATATTCAAACTTTGGTTCTTTACGCGTTCACGGTCAAATTCAGTTGTCAGGTGTGGATGATTGGCATATCAGCAATTCATACAAAATTCGAGGGAAATTTAGTGCGCACAAGCATTTCCCAGAGGAAGCTTTAGAACAAAGTTACAAACTTTTCTGGCAACACGCAGCTTACCCACTTCACAGAAAGATTGGAGTACACCCGTTTCTATTTATTTATTATATATAAATAAATATATTCAAGCCAGATGATTTTAGACAGTAGTAGTTACAGTACAGTGTTCACTTCAATTGGGACACAGGACATACAACGTCTTATTCAGGTTATACAGCACAGGAAACGGGGTGGAAGAGCCCAACAGGTAGCTTTCAAATGGTCTCAACGAGCTTCGACAGTTTGGCCTTCTGGCTTGACGAGCTTGTCCAGATACTCCTTTCTGAAGGGATGCAGGGGCACCATAAGGAACATGTATCATGCGAGATCAGAGAGATAGAACTGTGATGATAATGGAACTCAGGTTTTACCTCGCTGGCAGATGGTCATGGGGACGGTTGTACGGTGTCCAAACAGGCTCACCAACAAAGAGCCGCATTGCCTGCAAAAAACATGCTTGTGGTGATTGCAGAAAGATGAAGGTTGTAGACAACTCCAGTAACAATGCACGCAGATTCTCTAGTTATTCTTTACACATGTTGTAGAAAAGAAGGCTGTACTTCAAGCGCATATCACTCTATTAACAAAGTAAAATTTCCAGTTGATGATGTTACTTCTTAGCAACAAAGGTAATTCAGGCATTCAAATTTGAATTCAAGTCCAAAGGCACGCACGTTCAAAGAGGTGCATGTGTATTCTTTTTAAAAGATTTTCAAGGAATTCCATAACAGTCACGGCTCAATGACAGCAAAATGGCATGTGCAATTCATTTTCTCACTAATATATCTGTCGGGTACGAAAGTATGGGGAGCAGGGCTCGGAAAAGTAGAACCCTCGGGCGAAGTCTTCCGATTCGCCCGAGCCCTTCGCTACGCATAGTACCCTCGGGCGCTATTTTCCGATTCGCCCGAGCCCCCCGCTATACACAAACGCCCTCGGGCGAAGCTCCCCGATTCGCCCGAGCCCTGCTGCCGTTAGCGGAGCAATCTTACATCCCAAGGGACCCCTCTGACCACTTTATAGGCACAGTCCCGTCGAGTGGACCCACAACACGGCTGCGCCTCTAGCACGCACGAATGCCGTACCGACTCTTCTGACAACCGATCTGACGGCCCCACTACTCTACACCGATCCAAGGACGACACACAGTGAAACGCCCTGCTTGTAACGTCCCGCCTCCCCGAGGCCGGGCCCGCTTACATTTGGCAGCTTAACTAGGATATAGACTGCCCTCACAGACCAACACCAGTCTTTTCTACGCACTTTGTCCTCACTCATGCGCACCCGGGAAGAACTTCTCGGTCGGTCACCCATCGCTCCAGGGCCAAGCTCGCTTAACCTCGGAGTTCTTTGCAGATGGGCTTCCGGAAAAGAAGTTGCAACTTGTTGGTATGAGTATCTTATCAATCCTATTAACCCCTGGTCCGGGATGTTAAATCTTCACCCCCTTAAGAGATCGACGTCCTCGTCGATCAATCCCAAGCCAGGAACGTCCCCTCTTGGCCACGTCCGTGTGTCCAGTGCCAGCGCATGTGCCATGCTGTGTGACCACAGTCGGATCCACATCAGCCATGCGCACCATGCCTGCGCAACTGCGACACACGCGCCCATGAAACCGTAAGGGTCGGCTCCGATACCATTCTGTAACGGGCCCGCTTACATTTGGCAGCTTAACTAGGATATAGGCTGCCCTCACAGACCAACACCAGTCTTTTCTACGCACTTTGTCCTCACTCATGCGCACCCGGGAAGAACTTTCCGGTCGGTCACCTATTGCTCCAGGGCCAAGCTCGCTTAATCTTGGAGTTCTTTGCAGATGGGCTTCCGGAAAAGAAGTTGCAACTTGTTAGTATGAGTATCTTATCAATCCTATTAACCCCTGGTCCGAGATGTTACACTGCTGAAGAGGGATTCTCCTACTACGATTGCGACAGCCCATGCTCCTGGCGCACGAACTGCACAGGGGTAGGAGGGGCGCCAACTGTGCGGACAACTTTGGAGATAGGGCAAATCTTCCATCCGGGCCCACCAAACCCTCGGGAAATATCCGACGCGAGAGGGAGCGCGCCTGAGGGGGAACGCAACCGCCGCTTTGCCGCATCCCATTCTCGACGGAGCCAGGCTCCCGAGCCCGAAGGTTGACACCCAAGGGGCGGCTCACTCTCCCGCCATGCTACGCAGGATAAACAACGATCGGGTACGACGCCATGACGCCATGACGCCACGCCACGCAGCGGCCATACCCGGCACTGTGCGCCACCTTGGAACTCGCCAATCGAACAGTGGAGGATTGCTCGAATGACAATGGCCATGCCTCCATGGTACCAAGTTGGTGCTGCGACCGGCGACAGGCGCCGATCTTCGTGGCCACCGCCACTCCAAGCACTGTTTCTACAGCAAAGAACATGTAGCCCTGCCCCTCCCTTGTGACTATAAAAGGGAAGGCAGAGGCCAACCTTAGAGAGAGACTTCACGTCGACCCCAACACCCTACTACCATAGAGAACACAAACACACCACTCACACACGCACAAGAGACTTGGGAGCCTCTCCCTCTCTCGTCTAAGCTTGTAACCCCTACTACAAGCACCCAGGTGCAAGGCAACGCGACTCGACTCTCCACTGGACTGTAGGGCATTACTAGTCTGAATCAGTCTAATCCCCTGTGTTCCCCCTTGCACACCATCAGTAGCCTCGACCGCAAGTCACAAGTTTACTAGCCGGTGTTAGCACCCGCCAACCCTAGCACCGACAATATCTAATGATATAATTGTCAGATGTCGTAAGGTCAACAGGAGCTCAAGCAGAGGGCTGGGCCTGTCTGCCACTATCCGTGGCTGCTACAAGCAATTGAGTTAGCTAGTTTGGCAATCTTATCTACTAAGGAGTCATTGCAAAATAGACCAAGTAAGTTATCTATAAATCCTCTCTTCTCCTTCACTTCCTCACGCAACACCTGCTCTCCCTGTGCATCCCCTCTGCTAAATCAACACCCCACCTTGCATTTCTGGAGCCGAGATCAACCACCAACAAAACTAAGGCTATTATGCAACAAAAAGCAGTGCAATAACACGTGTGTACCTTGATGTAGTTGTCACTGTCCAATGTGAAGCGGTGATACATCCCTGCAGGAAGAACTATCATGCCTCCTTTCTTCACCGCTACACGGATCCACTGGTCATTTTCGTCCCTCACATCAAAGTATCCTAGAAAACACAACCTTGTTTCTTATTTTGTTCACACTGTAACATGGTCAAACATAACAAGATACATATACATACCACTCCCTTCAAGGCAATAGCGTATTTCTTCATCAGTATGCAGGTGCTCTTCAAAGAAATTCTTTATCTTAGTCTCATAATTTGGCAGCTTCTCGGGGCATACATCACAAATGTCCTGTAAATAGCCAATCAATGATTGCCTATTATATTTCTTATATTTGACTTTACTGATAACAAACAGTACTAGGCTGAAAAATAACATGATAAATCATCATTGCAAGTCAGAGTACAGACAAACCATGTAAGAGTACCCTCTGGCTTCACGGATTTTCTTAAGGTTCTCATCATTCTCCCAGTTGTCAGGATTCAGGCGCCAGCTGATGATTCCAAGTTCTAGATATAAAATATGCATTTTTTTTTTAACTTGTACAGGCAGGGAATTAAATATATCACTTGTACTAATGTTCAAGAACAAGCTATACTTAATAAGTTGAGCTGATGATGTACATACCTGAAAGCTTCTCAAGAGGAATGAATTCTTTGGGATCACGGTGATGAGGAAGCCTCTGGTCTTCTTGACTATCGTCCATGTACCATGCTTCAATAACATCCTGCTTACCATCCTATTGAAAGAAAATAAAGGGAATAAGCTTATAGGTGCAACCATCAAAAACAGGTGGCAGTACAGATAATCATTGCAGGGAATAAGAATGTGCAAGTTAATCAATGGCTAGTCATAGAAGTAATGCAACTGAAAACATCTATTGGCATAAAAATGGAAATGACAACTGATATGAAGTAACAGGTCTATGAACCTTTGTTTTCTGTATGTGTGAAGCATGTGCTATGTGCTATTTTTTGTGTGTGTTCATTACGAGAAAAGGGGCAGAGATTTTTCATTCGAACTTATAAGAAGAAAAGAGCCTACCTACATCACGAGGTTCCTAATTTGTACTTTTACCTCCGTCAAGGAGACCCAGTCTCTCCGATGTTATTTATACTCGTGATGGATGTGTTGAATAGTATCTTTATCAAGGCAGGAGAGTTGGAGCTGCTCCAACCTTTATCTCGAAGGATCCCAACACAAAGGATTTCCCTCTATGCCGATGATATTGCGCTGTTCATTCGGCCAGTGGCAGCAGAGATGAATTTGACTATGGGAATCCTTGCTAGTTTTGGGGGACTAATTTGCAAAAGAGTTGCGCACTTCAGATCAGGTGTGAGCAGTCCGAATTGGAGCTGGTAGAGGCAATAGTGCCGTGCAGAACAGCTGTCTTTCCTTGCACATATCTTGGTTTGCCGGTCTCCACTGCGAAATTAAGGAAATCTGATCTCTTGCCATGGATTGAGAAAACTAGGAAAAAATTACCAGGCTGGCAAGCTTCCCTTATGAACCTCGCTGGTCGCACGGCTTGGATGAGGTTTGTTCTATCTGCTATTCCCATCTATGTGCTCATTGCTATTAATGTTCCTAAATGGTTCATCCGGGCAGTGGACAAAATCTGACATGGTTTCCTTTGGAAAGGCCGTGGGCAAATAAACGGTAGCAATTGTTTAATAGCATGGGACAAGGTGCAACGCCCGCTTGATCTTGATGGTCTTGGGGTGCTCAATTTAGAAGTCATGAGTTGGTCCTTGCAAATCCGTTGGTTGTGGTTGCAGAAAACTGATCCTGACCAACCATGGAAGGGACTTGAAATTCGTGTGCACCCGAACGCACTGGGTATGCTCACGATTTCTTTGGAATCTCGTGTTGGAAATGGGGTTTCCACTTTGTTTTGGAGTGACAAATGGCTGCTGGGCTGTTCCTTGGGAGATCTGGCTCCCTCAGTGTTGACTGCCGTCCCATTCAAGCTCCAACAGGACAGGACAGTGGCGCGGGCCATCCGAGATTTCAGGTGGCCGAGAGATATTCAGCCTCTCCTTCATTGGCCTTTTTGAGTTTTTCCAACTTTAGGATCTCATCCAAGAGGTAGTCTTATCTCATGAAGAGGATCAGCACATTTGGAGGCTAGATGGGTCGGTCAGTTACTCTTCCAAATCTGCATATAGAGCCTTCTTCAATGGATCAACTACGTTTGAGCCCTGGCGGAGATTGTGGAAATCTTGGGCACCGCCTAAGTGCAAAGTCTTCCTTTGGTTGGCCATTCCCATTCGGAACAGGTGCTGGACGGCGGATCGGCTTGGTAGGAGAGGTGTCCCTCATCCAAGCCATTGCCCGCTCTGTGACCAAGAGGAGGAGACTATCCATCATCTCCTCGTGTGTGTTTGCCAAGGAGAAATGAGAGGTCATTTGCGGATTGGTGGCGAAAGACAATCTCAAGCGAGTTTCAAAGGAGAAGAAGAAAGGCACAAACACAGTTATCATCCTAACTTCCTGGGTGTTATGGAAGCATAGGAACTCTTGTGTTTTTGACAACACAAGGCCAAGCATTGCAGCAGTTCTTCGATCCTTTAACGAGGAGCATCATCTATGGTGTCTTACTGGGGCCCGTAATTTGCATGCGCTCAATTTGGGTCAGGTCGGTGGAATGGGTTAGTCGAGTTTTGGAAGTATTAGGTCTGGTGTCACCCTTTGTGGTCTTTTCTTTAGTTACAAACCTTTATTTTGTATACAAGCCCTCACGGCTCGGCTCAGAGTGAGGCGGTGGTGATTTGTACGGGGCTATTTTTCTCTCTTAATGCAATGATACGCATCTCTCCTGCGTATTTGAAAAAAAAAATTCAGAAACGACACCTTGAAATTTGGTTGTCATAAGTCAAATATTAAAAAACATTTCTTTTTACTGATTGCCCAATTCCATAGCTGATCTTAATGTTTCACAATTTTCCTAGTTGTTCTTGATCCTTCAACAAAATAGACAGACATTTTAAGAATTTATGTTCCTCGACAAGACAAGACAAGACAAGACAAACAAAAGCATTCATAATGGAAGTGAAACTGACCAAGGATGCATCCATATCCCTATAAAGTTCACAGTAAGTCTAAATCCAGAAAGAAACTATTATTTTTCTTAAGCTACTACAGCTAAAAACAGAGAACATAGATGAAAAAGAGAAACATGAACACTTTTGGAGTATGGACCTACAGGACATCAAATAGTTAACTTTCACAAATGATAGCACCACAGGATAGTAAACTATCTTGACTTCACAGATTTCCTTGTGGAAAGAAATCCAAGGTCCTGCACTATGTGATTTTGCATGAAACGGACATATTATATATTCTCATTCATCAAGGATTCAAGGCTGCAGAAAAGAAGAGATAAAAAGAAGTGGGGAGGACGCCCAAAAAAACCTACTAAGCATTGTTTGGCTTAAGAATAAACTAAACCAAAGGAAGCCAATTGATAGCATTCTTGGGGGATCCTCCAAGCCCCCAAGTCTTAAGGAACCAGTGAAACAAAGTAAATGATAGTGAGGTGATAATCAACGACCAAATCAAAATTGCTGATGTTAAAGCCACAGGTAAAAGGTTGAAAAAGATTTGATCCATTCCAAACCATTTATAGTCAGTTTGAGATCACAGCTTCAATCGGATGAAACATCTAGTTCATCGATTCATTTGTAAGGGCCAGCAAGAACGGCAATGCCAGCGCTACCAATAAACCCCGCTTATTTCGAGCATCAACCCATCAAATCTCGATGAAATTAGTGTGCCTAAAGAAGATACCCCACCTGCATACGATCCGCAAAGAAAGGAATCCCTCTCCACCTCTGCTAGCAACTGGGCACTCCTTGCTCTCTTCCCATCCAAGAAATCTCTTCCTTCCTGAGTCCTGACCCTACCCCATAACCCCGAGGCCACAAATCGCAACAGCTCGCAGTAAAGGAGCAGAATTTATCCTCCCCGATATGCAAACTAAGAAATCCATCCAAGTTTCTTGAAACAGGGCGGCCGCATCTTGAAATACAAGTAAGAAGAAGGAATTCAGGGGAAGAGGTTGCGTTTGCTGTACCTGGAACTCGGTCTCCATGTTGGACTTGGAACTTGGAACTCGTCTCCTTGATCTCTCCAAGAAACTTGCCCTCCGCTCGAACTCGGAACAGCAGGAAGAACTTAGAACTGTTTAATAGTACGGATTTGTGCTTGTGCAACTAGGCCCAAGGGAATACTAAAAATTCGATTCCAATCCTTGCACCGTACTGGGATTTTTTTTTATTCGTTCTGGGATAATGGACGGTACTGAGAGTGACCCAATGCTCTGGCATGACTCCGACGGCGCTCCGCTCACAAGGCGGCAAGATGAGCGCGGTCAGAGCAGCATGCCTGATGGACTGATGGTCCTTTGCGGTAGCCACGCAAGATCCACGCCGCGCACCTTGTCGCCTCTCTCTCTCTCTCTCTGACATCGCGCCGTCGCGGTGCACTGAACCTGGATCCGGTTAATCCGGGCTCTGCGTGACTGTGCTGTCTGGAGATACCTCGTCGGTCCACGCTGGTGACAAAACGTAACCATAACAGTCTTGGATTGTTGGATATCAACGGGGTATATGGCAACCAGCATCTAATGACCATGGTACTAGTACTAGCAGAGAGTCGAAGCAGTACGTTATTCTCTCCGGTTCTTCGTTCAAATTTGAAGGAAAAAAATACAAACAAACAAACTCTAACCATGTGTGTAGGGCTAAAACAGGAGAGGCTTTTCCCTGCTTGCTATTAAAAAAAGTTCGTTATTCTTGCGTGCCACTAAAAAATTTAAACTTCTCTCTATGTCACGATACTTTTTAATTTTAGCCTACATGCCATTCCGTCTGTTTTCTGACGTTTACCAGCGCTGCCACGTGGGTCCCACATACAAAAAGATCCAAAATGCCCTCCTAAGTCACCGTTCGTGCTGGCCTTGGTGCCTGCTCGCTGCGATGAGCTCCACCGCTTGCTGTGCTCGGCTGCTCGCCCGCGCCATCGCCGTCAGCCACCGCCGCCGCGCTCACTCGAGCAGGCCGTCGCGCTCGCGTGCTCCGCCGGCCACCATCGCGCTCGTCGGCCGCGCGCGCAGTCTGCGCTCGGTCGCAGGAAGCCGTCCGCGCTCGCCGTCGTGGACACCGTAGGCCGCGCTGCCCGCTCCGCCGCGCGCCGTCAATAGCGCGACCGCGCGCACTTGCCAGCCACCTCCGCGCTCACTGGTGACCGCGCGCTCGCTGGTGGCTGCGCTGCCCACTCCACCGCGTGCTGTGCTCGCCCACGCCGCCTCCGCCGTCAGCCACCGCCGCCGTACTCGCTCGAGTAGGCCGCGGCGCGCGCTGCTGCTGCGCGCTCGCTCCACCGGGCACGCACACTCGCCCACGCCACCGCCATCAGCCACCGCCGTCGCCTGCTCCCGCCGTGCGCGCTTGCTGCGCCGGGCACGCGCGCTCGCCCGCACCGCCGCCGTCAGCTACTGGCGCTGCGTGTGCTGCCACGCCTTCGCCCTCGCAAGCCAGCCGCCCCGCGCGCCCATCCGGTCGCACCTGTGCATGCTCGCCCGGAGGCGCAGCGGCTGCGTATGCATATATTCCTTCTCCACGAGTTAGACAAGGTGACGAGAGAGAGAGAGAGAAAGGAGGTTGTGTATGCCTGTGTTTGTTCTAACGCAAGAGAAAGGATAAGGACGAGAGGAAAAAATTGATATTTATTGCGTAAAGACTATTCTAGTGTGAAAGTTAGTTTTTACTAATGTGGTTTTTTTATAACGTGCATAATTGTTTTATTGGGAAACATAAATGCATGAGGCAATTATTATAACTGAACTAAACAAAAATTCATGAGCTATTTTTATAACTGAAGTAAACAAAAATTCATGAGCTATTATTTTCATGTGTAGCATGGAGGAGTGTCGTGATCACACGTGGTCAGTGGCATAGGAGAATAAAGAACCTTTTGCTTCATATTCAGAACTAAGGGCATTTTAGACTTTTTCCATCCTCGTTTAACACCGTTAGCTCGAAAACCTGATGGAATGGCGTGTAGGGCAAAACCGAAAAGTGTCATGGCATAGGGGGAAGTTTAAACTTTTTAATGGCACACAGGAACGACGAACTTTTTTAATGGCACACAGAGAAGAGCCTCAAAACAGGGACCGAAGGCCCGGGGTTGCTGAAAGCAGCACTCAAACACAGTAATAGCGACAGCCTAGGCCTGCTAATGAGATGGGTTAAAACGGGTTTTTCAGGTCGGGTTTTATTCGGAGAATGTATATAATGGGGAAAACAAGTTTTCCTAGTTTACGGGTCGGGGCGGGTTAAATTCACAAACAAACAAACAAAGTGGAGCGGGTTATGCTGTGAATAGCAGTTATGTTGCGAGCTGTGTGGGTTGGTGTAATACCTTTGGTATTACGGTTAATTAAAACTGTCATGTTATCATGTTTAATTTAATTGCCTATATATGATTGTGCTTAGAAATCCTAGAGTGATCTGATTATGAATGATGATGATTGTGCAATTAAGTCCATAATTGAAACCCCAAAAATAAATTTAAAGAAAATCAAATAAAACCCCAAATCGAAACCCAATACCCTAATTCAAAAACTAAAAGAATTTTGGTGTTGGTCCCTTAATAGAAGTTGTAGATCCTTTAAAATGAAACAACTTTTATTTTGGATAAATTTGAAGTTGTTACATAGAAATTTAAGTTAAACCCTAATTACTATTTTGAAATTCAAATTTGAAACATTATTTTAAAAACTACAAGGAATCTGACCAAACTCCCTTAATGAAAGTTGTAGTTTTCAGCAGTTTGTGTTTACAGATTTTCATGTTATTATGAAAAATTGAGAGAATTGTACTAGATTGCAAATTGTATTCAAAATCCAAATTTACCACTTTTTGAATAATTTAAAAACTATGCAGATTTTGAATTTGATTCAACAGCCAAAGTTGTTCAGAATTAAAAACACTACAACTTTTGTAGTGGAAGATTTTCGAGTTGGTGCACATTATCTTGAGAATTTGGTCAAAAACAGTTAGTGGGAGTTAAATTGCTACAGTGCTGAGCCTCCCTCCTCTGTTCAGGAACAGAGCCGCGCGTGCTGCAGCATGGTGTCGCCGCCCTGGGCTGGCCATATGCTTGTCGCCAGCGCTGTCAGGGTCGTGGGGGCCCCGGGGACATGTCTCTCTCTTGTTCCCCTCCCCCCTGCAGTTTTAAGCCGACGGCCGTCCGTTTTCCCTCTCCACTCTCCATCTCGGCCGCCGGTGACCTTTCTCGGTCTCTAATCAAATTCACCGCCACCGAATCGCCACCACTAAATTCCTCTTGCAGACAGTTTCCCCACTCTCTTGCGCCTCGGTTGAGTCCATTTGCGCGAGCCGTAGAGCCCTGGAGGGTGGGCAGAGTGCCGCCGCGAGCTTCGTCGTCGCGTCCAGGCTCCCCGGGTGAGCTCTGGACCTTGGGTTTGCATGTTTCAGCTCCGGTATACTTCTGTTGGTGCAAAAAGTGGTTCCCTAAGCCCAACACACCAGCGAAGCCAGAAACGATCCTTGAGGCAGTAAAGCTCTCGCAGATCCAGCTAGCTTCGGACCCGGTCTGAGAGTGTCAGTAAAACCCAAGCGTGCCAGTCAATTTGACCTGCAATTGACAAGGAAAAGATAGTAATCAGTAATCACAGGGCGGAACTAACCGGCATGTCCAGGTAGTTCCAAATGTATGGCTCGAAGAGCCAATGTAATGGGAGATCGACTAGAAAGCCGATTCCGTCATGTTATGAACCGATTGTAGCGAAACATGCATTATAACTCAAGTTAACCGATTCAGACATGAATTCAATGACATATACTTACATTAGACAGAAATATGCTACAAAAGATGTAGTCACAGCAAGCTATCATAATCATAAGATGTCTCAATGTAAAACAAGATGAAATCGGCTACTTTAGCCGATTCAGTGTATACGGGCAACATACAAGCCTATAAAGTAGACAATGTTTCAACTCTCCGGCTAATAGATCTAAATCACAATCTTGCAACAGTGGAGATCGAGCGGATCGAGGCAGTCATGATGAAGTTGCAACTTAAATCCGTTAACCTTTGAATCTAGACAATGTTTACTTTATTACTTGAGTGCGACCCGTATCTAATCTAGATCCAATATACAATCGGCTAGTGCAAAGCATTCAATATAAAACGAATGGCAAGCATAATTCGTTGAACATATAGATCTATTAGACATAAGCCGACGCATATGGATCAAGACGGGCAAATTGATGATTGCTTTAAATAATAAACAATAAACATAAGCAACATCGATAACTTAATGAATCTAACTAAACTGCCAGATTTAACTAGAGCCGATAACTAATCCATGCATGCAAACTGTCGTAATCTATAGCCTGTCCACCGGATGATGTTAACTAATAGATTAATCAAGCAAACAAACACGAATCGATAACTAATCCGCGCGTGAAAACCGTCCTAATCTGCATCTCGTCCACCGGATGACGGTTAACACAGATTGATCGGGTAAACCAGCGTGAATCATCCTTGACTCACTATGCTTCCCGCGTCAACCGGATGACGCCAAAGAAACAGAGCTTAGCAAGGACCCTGGTCCGCCATGCTTCCACGTCCACCGGATGACGCTAAAAAGACATAGTTTAACAGGGGGTTGACGATACTTACAAGCAAGCCTGCGTCCACCGGATGACACCTAGCCTGGATGAAGTAACTCGTCGGACTCGACTGACTCTAGGGTTTGTTTGGCCGGAGCCGAAAGTTGTGTTGTATTGATGTTGTTGTTGTTGTTACAATGGCTGAGGGCTTATATTTATACCCTGAGCGTAGCTAGAGTTCTAGTCGAATTACAACTTATTAATAGATAAGGAAACCAACAAACTATCCTATATCTAAGGTAACTTGGAGTCCCATCTTCCCTTTCATAACGGACTCCAACCGTGATCGCATCTTGGCGGCGCGGACTCTGGATGACGTCGCCAATACTGACGCTGCACGCCTCCTGTCACCTTCGCCCGATAACCGATTCACCGTGCAATCGGCTATTTCCTTCCTTTCGCTGGACGGAGTCTGCTTCCGAAATCGGCTATCTTCCTCTGGTATCGGCTATCTCCCTTTAGTATCGGCTATCGGCTCCCGGCCCAAAATTTTGTGTATTTCTTTGCTTCTATACCATCGGCCAGCTCTTTCCTTTCTGGGGCAAATTTACCAAATTTTGGTGTAAACACAGGCCCCCCTAGTTCGGAGTATGATTTCTTCATGCTTCGAACTATGATCCGATGGTCTTCCTTGTGCCGAGAAACTCACTAGCAGCCATATGCGTCTAGGTCTTCTTCCTTTAACCCTTGAAATATAAGCATGTTCTCACCATATTTCCACACCTCTGTATGCAAGTCCTGTAAAACAATAATCCTCCAATACATGTGGAAATAGATTAATAGTAAATGCATATGTGTATAAATATTATAGTTTTATCCATTCTTAGATATTGTTGATCAGAAGATGCTACAATGTCGATTACATCTCAAGAGTATCATATTTATAACCAAGATTTCTTTTAAATTTGAATAAAATGGTACTTTACTCATCCATCTATCTCTTCAACCATGGGGCTTTTACTTTTCACTAAGTCCTCAAACAACTGCAAAACAGAACAGCTACAGAACTGCTTATCTGTTATCCCTTGAACACTTTTCTTCCGGAGTTTTATTATTATCTTTTTATAAATTGTATCATATAATATTGCAAAGTCAAAAAACCGAACCTTAAGGAGATAAAAGTCATATACTTAGATCAAGAAGTGCAAGTGAATATTTTTTGTATTTTTATTTTCCCTGTGCATATGCCACTCTCTTTGATCATTCTAAACTATAAGGCTATTGGGCCTTTGGCCATCTTTTATTTTTATTTGGCGATCACGCGATCGTCATTTTTTATTTTTCTCTTCTCAGTTCTGGCGGACACGTGTCCGTCGTTTTTATTTCTGAGTTTATAGAATAGCCTCATATCTTATCTTAATCAAAGAGAGAATGTTCATGGCTCATCAAGGAATTTTATTAATTTATAACGTGTACGTGAATCTTGATCTTAGGAACATGACTATAATCTCACTAGTGGTCACAATAATTTGACAAGGCTCAATATGAAATCAATTAATCTTTATTAATCATTTTATAAAACTCTCCGGATTTCAAGTATCTCTCAGAATAATGTCATAGCAAATTCTATCTCCATTCACATTGTACAGCCACTTTTAGACAAAGTTCAAACTTTACGCAACCCACAGGTTCTCAAGACTTCAAGACAAGTATCAGACCAAGAAACTCAAACCTTAAAGAAATCAAAATTATAAACTAGACACGGGAGAGACATGAAACAGAGCATCTATTAATCATTTCAACAATGGACAAACTAAAACATTTATATCACATATTTGTAGAGTGGAATTACGCTTAAGATTTCAAAGTTTTGCCTTTAAACATTTCCAACTATAAACTTTGAAACTGTGAGAGTAGAGTTGTGCATACCATCGTTAAAGATGTAGGAGCCAATGAAAGTCACTCGTCTTGTCCGTCTTCGTGATGGATCGCTTGATGTCGTGCAACGTGTGCATGCGGCGAGTCCAAGCCGCCAAGGCATAGCTGATGCAGGATCTTGAGACGCCGTGTGTGTCCTTCTCAAAGGTCTTATTCGCCATTATTTCTTCGCATCTGTATGTGCGTCCCTTCATTCTAGGCCGATAAAGATGTCGACGACTTTTTGCTGCATGCGAATCGGCTCTGCATTGCACCTTAGAATCGATTACTCAGCCTGATCCATTCTACATACGAATCGGCTTTCGGGCCTGCTTCTTAGCATCGGCTTCGTTCTGCTTTCCCTTAGAATTAACCCCTCAGCTAGATTCACTACGAATCGGCTTGTGGGTACTCACAATAGGATCGGCTAAACAGCCTGACCCAAAAAGCCGATCGGTGTGCGACCATTGATGGCTGCGCTTTGTCTCCCTCCGGGATGGCGTCAATAATCCAAACTAGACTGTATTAGGCATTTTGATGTATATGATACTTCTGAAGTCGTTATGCCCGAAACAATCCAATCTGCAAGGCTGTATATTTTGTTTTTATTTTTGCTCTAAAGGCGACGCTTATTGCATCGGCTGTTATGCCCCATCGAGGGTATTTCATTTTTGTGCTAAGGACGACTCGTTACTACGACGTCGGCCATTTTTGTTCTGAAGGCGACCCGCTTGCACGGCATCGGCTGTTAGAGCCAGATTCACATGAATCGGCTAATATCCCCCAACTAGGATGCTAGGGTAATATTTCCTCAGATGCTTCCCGTTGATGGCTCTGGCGAGTCTCTGCCCTTCCAAGTCTTCAAAGATATAAGCATTACCCGGAGCGCATTCCACCACGCGATACGGGCCTTCCCAGTTTGGCGACCATTTACCTGAATCGGCTATCTTTGGTACCAATAGGTAGAATGACTTTCCATACTAGCTCTTATTCGGTGAAGCTCTATTTAAATCCCTGAAATCAATACAGACTCGCAGTTTACCATTTTTCTTATACACAGGGACGATGTTCGATATCCATTCGGCATATCGGCAAGCTCGAATGAACTTGGCTTCTAACAGCCTCGTGATTTTGGCCTTAATGTCAGGTAGAGCATCCTCTCTAAAACGACGTGAATGCTGCTTGTGTGGCCGAAACCCTGGCTTGATAGGTAGCCTGTGCTCAACAATAGATTTGTCCAATCCAGGCATCTCATAATATTCCCAGGCAAAACAATCTTTGTACTCTTTCAATAGTTGAACCAGCTCCTGCCTGAACTCTGGGTCTAGATTGGCGGCAATAAACGTCGGCCTTGGTCTGTCACCGGGTCCAACATCCACTTCTTCGAGCTTGTCGGCCGACGTGAATCCTTACCCCAACTTACCTTCTGTGCCGTCAATCGGATTCTCCATTTAATAAAAAGATTCAGAGCCGATTGCCCTGATCGGCTGTTGACTCTCATCACTGACCTTGATGGAGCCTCCTTCCCAAGTCTTGCCAGAGAAACAGTCATGATCCCCAGCTTCCCAGTATGTGGCATCTGCCGTCGCCACGCTGACCGAGTCGTCGGCCGGGATCACTTCGACCTCATCGCCATGCCACTGAATGAGACACTGATGCATGGTCGATGGCACGCAGCAGTTGGCATGAATCTAGTCACGTCCGAGTAGCAAGCTGTAGGCACCTTTACTGTCGATCACGAAAAAGGTGGTAAGCAGTGTTTTCTTCCCCACTGTTAGCTCGACGTTGATTGCCCCCCGAGTGTTGGAAGAATTGCCCCCGAAATCCTTGAACATCAGATCAGTTTCTATTAGATCATCGGGACCCTTGCCTAGCTTGCGGAATGTAGTGTAGGGCATGAGATTGACAGTGGCACCACCGTCCACCAACATCTTTGTCATGGGCATGCCGTCGACATAACCTTTGAGATAAAGGGCCTTCAAATGTCGATTCTTGGCTGGCTTATCAAAAGTAGCTTGCTGTGCGAGCACTAACTTGGCCACTCCGTCTTCTGATCCCGAATCGTCTGAGTCGGACTCGGTATCATACTTCTTGGCTCTGAACTCTGCAGGCAGCACGAACACCATCTGTGCATCGGTTACAGCCTTTCCATTATTTTGTGAAGGCTTCTCGCGCCATATCTGTTTGGCACGTCCCTCAGCTTGGAGCTCTCTGTTTCTGAGCCGTTGCACCTGGCGCCTTTGGCTCCTAGTTAGATCCTCTGGGCACCACTGATTCTCTTGCCAAACCAGCTGTCGGCGTTCAACTACCGCTTTATCAAGCCGATCGTGCGAGTCCCTTTTTTCACGCCGATCCTGCGGGCTGTGGGGGCTCCCCAGCCTCTGATGCACAGACCGGCGGTTGACCTGAGACTGCCTGTACTCTCGGTACTGATCGCTGTATTCTAGGCAATTGCGCAGCGTTGGCAATCTCAGGCCTTCATTCCAACAATGCCGGAAGAATGGGCAATGCCAATGATCCTCCTCACCTCCCCGGTGGTGGGTCATTTCTTCATGATAGCGCGCCTCTTCTTCTTCGCGGAGCCACCTGCGGTACTCCTCTTCTTCGCGCTGCAGCCGCCTCTGATGATCTTTCTCTTTCTGTCGCCGCCACTTGTTCAGAAGGTGCTGGTGCGTGGGCCTTCTGCTCTTGGGGCCACTGGATTCTCCCTGCTCCGGCTGCCTCTGATTTTGTTCCCTCCTTCCTTTGATCAGCGCCAGCTCCTCAGCTGTGATTTGTGCATCGGTATCAACTGAAGAGTTCTTCCTGGCCCGTTCGGAGGTTAATACCTTTACTCTAGTTAGAGGATTCGCGATCTGGACCATGTTCTACCCTTTCGGAAATGGGAATTTGTCAATCTTCATCTTCCCCTTGGGAGGAGCCTCAAATTTCAACAAACCGCGCTTAATAGCATTCTGGATTGCTGCTTTGAAATTGCGGCAACTGTTTGTAGAGTGTGAGGTGAGGCCGTGGTACTGGCAGAATGGTTTTCCCTGCACATCTTCAGGAGATGGTTTGACGTAATCAGCTGGGAAAGTGATGTGGCCTGCACTGACTAATAGGTCGAAGAGTTTGTCCAGCTTGCGCGTGTCAAAGTCGTATTGATCTTCCGCGCTCCAACCCTTCGGTACGGCCATGGGCTTTGTTCCCCATTTAAGCTCAACAGCAGCCACTTCTTCATTCTCTCCATCCTCTGAGTCGGAATCATAGACGTAGGCCTGTTTGTATTTTGATTCCTTCTTGAAACTCTGGGCCTGCTGTTCTAATGCGGCCACCCTCTGCATCACGTTGCTGATGCTGTTGAAGTTGGTGCCCACAAGCTTTTCTTGGACGTGTGGGAGCAACCCACTGACCACTATCTTGGCGAGCTGCTTGTCGTTCAGGTTCAAAGAGTAACACATGTTCCTGGTCTCCCTGAACCGCTTGATGAAAGCCGATCCAAGCTCATTCGGCTTTTGGCGCATGTTGGTGAGATCTGTGATGTCTTTCTCCCCAGTGCCGGAGAAGAAGTAATTATGGAATTTAGTCTCCAGATCTTTTCAGCCTTGAATCGAGCCAGGCTCCATAGATGCAAACCAGCTAAACGCCGGCCCTGTCAGTGATAGCGGAAAAAGCCGGACCCTGTGAGCTACCTCATACGAAGCTTCGCCGAGTTGGGTCAGGTAACGGCTGATGTGCTCCATGGTAGTGATGTCGTCCTGCCCACTGAACTTGGAGAAGTCGGGTAAGCGATACCTGAGCGGCAATGTCACTCGGTCATACCACTCGGGGTAAGGGTGCCTGTATTTGATTCCAGTCCCGGTCTTCGGCTGTAAACCGAACGTATCACGGAGCATGGCACTCATCTGCTCCAGTAGCTGATTGTTGGGTGTCTGGGCGTACCCCGGATGCGGCGCTGCCTGAAGGTCTTGATATGTGATCCCTTCATGGTATCCAGGAGTTGGGTTGGCCACGTCTGCCGCCGGCGTATTTCCAGCTGTCGGATTCACTGCTGATGAGTTCATCGAGTTCACCGACTGTCCAGTGGCCTGCATGAAAGCGGCGAGCTCCTCCGGAGTATGATCTTTGTATAATCTTGGAGAAGCTGCTATTTTTTGAGCCGAACCGGCCGCAGTGGCACCCTGCCCTGGCGTTTTCGGCTGGCTCGGCTGTTGCGGTGAGGAATTGGAGGTCCCTGCCGCTGCTTTTGGATCTGCATCCTCTGCGGGTATGTTGAAGTAAACCGGACCCAGAGACTCCCAATCCTGCCGTTTGAGAACAGTCTTCATGATGTTATAGAATGTCTGCAGGAAGGATTTATGGTGATGGCCGACTGCTGAATAGGCGGCCTCCCAGGTCGCTTCTTCCAGCATCTGTTTGAGGTCGGCCTTGCACTCCTCTTCAGATTTATCAGAATGGCCGTCCATGATCCATCTAGGGAATGCATTTTTCTTCACTACCGAGCCATCACGCTGCTTGCTGAATGAAAGCAGGCAGGCATCAGCGAATTCTTCAATAATCTTGTTCAGCACTGCCGCGTCCTCCTCACTGAGATCTTCGACCCTGACCCTGAGGACACCGTCATCCCTGGAGGGGCCGTCCGCCGCAGCCTTTCCCTTTGCCATGGTCTACAATGAAAGGTCCCACCGAGCGTGCCAAAAGTGTGTTGGCGCAAAAAGTGGTTCCCTAAGCCCAACACACCAGCGAAGCCGGAAACGATCCTTGAGGCAGTAAAGCTCTCGCAGATCCAGCTAGCTTCGGACCCGGTCTGAGAGTGTCAGTAAAACCCAAGCGTGCCAGTCAATTTGACCTGCAATTGACAAGGAAAAGATAGTAATCAGTAATCACAGGGCGGAACTAACCGGCATGTCCAGGTAGTTCCAAATGTATGGCTCGAAGAGCCAATGTAATGGGAGATCGACTAGAAAGCCGATTCCGTCATGTTATGAACCGATTGTAGCGAAACATGCATTATAACTCAAGTTAACCGATTCAGACATGAATTCAATGACATATACTTACATTAGACAGAAATATGCTACAAAAGATGTAGTCACAGCAAGCTATCATAATCATAAGATGTCTCAATGTAAAACAAGATGAAATCGGCTACTTTAGCCGATTCAGTGTATACGGGCAACATACAAGCCTATAAAGTAGACAATGTTTCAACTCTCCGGCTAATAGATCTAAATCACAATCTTGCAACAGTGGAGATCGAGCGGATCGAGGCAGTCATGATGAAGTTGCAACTTAAATCCGTTAACCTTTGAATCTAGACAATGTTTACTTTATTACTTAAGTGCGACCCGTATCTAATCTAGATCCAAAATACAATCGGCTAGTGCAAAGCATTCAATATAAAACGATTGGCAAGCATAATTCGTTGAACATATAGATCTATTAGACATAAGCCGATGCATATGGATCAAGACGGGCAAATTGATGATTGCTTTAAATAATAAACAATAAACATAAGCAACATCGATAACTTAATGAATCTAGCTAAACTGCCAGATTTAACTAGAGCCGATAACTAATCCATGCATGCAAACTGTCGTAATCTATAGCCTGTCCACCGGATGACGTTAACTAATAGATTAATCAAGCAAACAAACACGAATCGATAACTAATCCGCGCGTGAAAAGTCCTAATCTGCATCTCGTCCACCGGATGACGGTTAACACAGATTGATCGGGTAAACCAACGTGAATCATCCTTGACTCACTATGCTTCCCGCGTCCACCGGATGACGCCAAAGAAACAGAGCTTAGCAAGGACCCTGGTCCGCCATGCTTCCACGTCCACCGGATGACGCTAAAAAGACATAGTTTAACAGGGGGTTGACGATACTTACAAGCAAGCCTGCGTCCACCGGATGACACCCAGCCTGGATGAAGTAACTCGCCGGACTCGACTGACTCTAGGGTTTGTTTGGCTGGAGCCGAAAGTTGTGTTGTATTGATGTTGTTGTTGTTGTTACAATGGCTGAGGGCTTATATTTATACCCTGAGCGTAGCTAGAGTTCTAGTCGAATTACAACTTATTAATAGATAAGGAAACCAACAAACTATCCTATATCTAAGGTAACTTGGAGTCCCATCTTCCCTTTCATAACGGACTCCAACCGTGATCGCATCTTGGCGGCGCGGACTCTGGATGACGTCACCAATACCGACGCTGCACGCCTCCTGTCACCTTCGCCCGATAACCGATTCACCGTGCAATCGGCTATTTCCTTCCTTCCGCTGGACGGAGTCTGCTTCCGAAATCGGCTATCTTCCTCTGGTATCGGCTATCTCCCTTTAGTATCGGCTATCGGCTCCCAGCCCAAAATTTTGTGTATTTCTTTGCTTCTATACCATCGGCCAGCTCTTTCCTTTCTGGGGCAAATTTACCAAATTTTGGTGTAAACATAGGCCCCCCTAGTTCGGAGTATGATTTCTTCATGCTTCGAACTATGATCCGATGGTCTTCCTTGTGCCGAGAAACTCACTAGCAGCCATAGTGCGTCTAGGTCTTCTTCCTTTAACCCTTGAAATATAAGCATGTTCTCACCATATTTCCACACCTCTGTATGCAAGTCCTGTAAAACAATAATCCTCCAATACATGTGGAAATAGATTAGTAGTAAATGCATATGTGTATAAATATTATAGTTTTATCCATTCTTAGATATTGTTGATCAGAAGATGCTACAATGTCGATTACATCTCAAGAGTATCATATTTATAACCAAGATTTCTTTTAAATTTGAATAAAATGGTACTTTACTCATCCATCTATCTCTTCAACCATGGGGCTTTTACTTTTCACTAAGTCCTCAAACAACTGCAAAACAGAACAGCTATCAGAACTGCTTATCTGTTATCCCTTGAACACTTTTCTTCCGGAGTTTTATTATTATCTTTTTATAAATTGTATCACATAATATTGCAAAGTCAAAAAACCGAACCTTAAGGAGATAAAAGTCATATACTTAGATCAAGAAGTGCAAGTGAATATTTTTTGTATTTTTATTTTCCCTGTGCATATGCCACTCTCTTTGATCATTCTAAACTATAAGGCTATTGGGCCTTTGGCCATTTTTTATTTTTATTTGGCGATCACGCGATCGTCATTTTTTATTTTTCTCTTCTCAGTTCTGGCGGACACGTGTCCGTCGTTTTTATTTCTGAGTTTATAGAATAGCCTCATATCTTATCTTAATCAAATAGAGAATGTTCATGGCTCATCAAGGAATTTTATTAATTTATAATGTGTACGTGAATCTTGATCTTAGGAACATGACTATAATCTCACTAGTGGTCACAATAATTTGACAAGGCTCAATATGAAATCAATTAATCTTTATTAATCATTTTATAAAACTCTCCGGATTTCAAGTATCTCTCAGAATAATGTCATAGCAAATTCCATCTCCATTCACATTGTACAGCCACTTTTAGACAAAGTTCAAACTTTACGCAACCCACAGGTTCTCAAGACTTCAAGACAAGTATCAGACCAAGAAACTCAAACCTTAAAGAAATCAAAATTATAAACTAGACACGGGTGAGACATGAAACAGAGCATCTATTAATCATTTCAACAATGGACAAACTAAAACATTTATATCACATATTTGTAGAGTGAAATTACCCTTAAGATTTCAAAGTTTTGCCTTTAAACATTTCCAACTATAAACTTTGAAACTGTGAGAGTAGAGTTGTGCATACCATCGTTAAAGATGTAGGAGCCAATGAAAGTCACTCGTCTTGTCCGTCTTCGTGATGGATCGCTTGATGTCGTGCAACGTGTGCATGCGGCGAGTCCAAGCCGCCAAGGCATAGCTGATGCAGGATCTTGAGACGCCATGTGTGTCCTTCTCAAAGGTCTTATTCGCCATTATTTCTTCGCATCTGTATGTGCGTCCCTTCATTCTAGGCCGATAAAGATGTCGACGACTTTTTGCTGCATGCGAATCGGCTCTGCATTGCACCTTAGAATCGATTACTCAGCCTGATCCATTCTACATACGAATCGGCTTTCGGGCCTGCTTCTTAGCATCGGCTTCGTTCTGCTTTCCCTTAGAATTAACCCCTCAGCTAGATTCACTACGAATCGGCTTGTGGGTACTCACAATAGGATCGGCTAAACAGCCTGACCCAAAAAAGCCGATCGGTGTGCGACCATTGATGGCTGCGCTTTGTCTCCCTCTGGGATGGCGTCAATAATCCAAACTAGACTGTATTAGGCATTTTGATGTATATGATACTTCTGAAGTCGTTATGCCCGAAACAATCCAATCTGCAAGGCTGTATATTTTGTTTTTATTTTTGCTCTAAAGGCGACGCTTATCGCATCGGCTGTTATGCTCCATCGAGGGTATTTCATTTTTGTGCTAAGGACGACTCGTTACTACGACGTCGGCCATTTTTGTTCTGAAGGCGACCCGCTTGCACGGCATCGGCTGTTAGAGCCAGATTCACATGAATCGGCTAATATCCCCCAACTAGGATGCTAGGGTAATATTTCCTCAGATGCTTCCCGTTGATGGCTCTGGCGAGTCTCTACCCTTCCAAGTCTTCAAAGATATAAGCATTACCCGGAGCGCATTCCACCACGCGATACGGGCCTTCCTAGTTTAGCGACCATTTACCGAATCGGCTATCTTTGGTACCAATAGGTAGAATGACTTTCCATACTAACTCTGATTCGGTGAAGCTCTATTTAAATCGTGGGTTTACCCTGGACAACTAGAGGTTTTGATTCAATCTGGGTTATTGTGGACCGTCTCACGAAGCAAGCTCATTTCCTACCAGTCAAGAAGGATTATAGGGCACCGGCATACGCAAAGCTATATAAAACCTGATGAAGCTGCATGGAGTGCCGAAGATCATTGTCTCTGATCGAGGTACCCAATTTGTCTCCAATTTTTGGAAGGCATTTCACAAGTCATTAGGGACGAAACTCTTGCATAGCGCAGCATATCATCCTGCAGACTGACGGGCAGACTGAAAGAGTCAACCAAATACTTGAGGACATATTGAGGTCTTGTGCAATCAATTACACCAACACGTGGGATGAGTGTTTAGCTTTGGCAGAGTTCTCATACAACAACAGCTATCAAGAAAGCATCAAGATGGCTCCGTTTGAATCAATCTACGGTCGTAGGTGTCGTACTCCGTTGAATTGGTCCGAACCAGGAGAAAGATGGTTTTATGGAGTTGATTTGGCCAATGAAGCCAAAGAAAAGGTTCGACTGATACAGGAGAATTTGAAAGTGGCACAGTCATGTCAGAAAAGTTATACCGATCAAAGACGTCGACCGTTAGCATTCAAGAATGGAGACTATGTCTACCTGAAGGTATCACCAATGAAAGGGGTCAATCGATTCGGAGTCAAAGGCAAGTTAGCTCCGCGGTATATTGGATCATTTCTGATTATAAAACGTGTGGAAAAAGTAGCTTACAAGCTGCAATTGCCGGAGCACCTCTCCGAAGTGCACAATGTGTTCCATGTGTCACAATTAAAGAAATGTCTGCGAGTACCTGACCAAGTCATTGATGTTGAAGGCGTGGAACTCGAACCGGATTTGACTTGCTCTGAGTATCCGATTCGAGTCTTGGATCGAAAGGATCGCGTTACCCGAAGAACTACAACCCGGTGGTACAAGATCCAATGGAGTCAGCATTCCGAAGATGAATCCACTTGGGAATCGGAAGACTATCTCGCAGAAAATTTCCCCGAATTTTTCGCTACCCTGTAGATGTAAGGTTCCGAGTTGTGTAATGCATAAACTTTCCTACTCGTTTGATCAAGGTCGAGTTAGGTTTAATTGACGTATTTTCTTTTCCGTTACTTTGTTTCAAGTCGTAGTCATATATCAAATCTCGGGACGAGATTTCTTTTAGGGGGGAAGGCTGTAATACCTCTGGTATTACATTTAATAAATCTGTCATGTCATCATATTTAATTTAACTGCCTGCATGTGATTGTGCTTAGGGCTTCTAGAGTGACTTGAATGTGTTTGTGAATGATGGTGCAATCGAACCCTTGATTGGAAATTAAAAACTAAATCAAAAAGAAAAATCAATTTAAGCCCTAATTTGATCCCAAAACCTAATTCTAAATCTATAAGGAATATGATAAAAGTGTCTTAATAAAAGTTGTGGATCTTTTTAAAATGGAACAACTTTGATTTTTAGAAATTTTGAAGTTATGCACTGGAAATTTGAATTAAACCCAAAACAGTCACTTGAAATTCAAATTTGAAACACCAATTCAAAAATTATCAAGAATTTTACAAAACACTCTTAATCAAAGTTGTGGTGCTCAACAATTAGAACAACATTCATTTTTATAGATTTTCAAGTCTTGTGGAAAAGTTTAGAGAATTTCAGTGAATGGCAAATCAAATTCAAATTCAACTTCTGCCCCCTTCTTTGTAATTTCAAAATTTGGCCGAATTTGAACTTGGTCCAAGAATCAAAAATGTTCTACAGGAAATTTTTCACAACTTTTGTATTTTCCACATTTCCAGATTCGTACAGTAGGGCCATCAATTGGATTCAAATAGGATTTGACCTAGGGTGGAATCTACAGTACCGGGTCCCCCCTGTTGCCGGCAGTCCGTGCGCGCGTGCGGCGGCGCGCGCTGCCACCGTCCGACCGGGGCAGTGCGCTGTCGCCACCGTGTTCGCGTCGCTCGGGGGCCCCGGGTCGCGCTCGCTCTCATCCACTTCCCTCCCTGCCTTTAAAGACGACGAGGAACCCCTCCCAACCTTTCTTCTCCATTCGGCCGCCGGCGAGTGCACTCCGGTCTCCGGCCAAATTCATCGTGCCTCGGCCACCTCCACACCCTCCACCGCACAGACAGAAAGCCAACATCCTTGCGCTTACGTTTGCACCCGGTGGTGCAGGATGTAGTAGCCCGAGGGCGCCGGAACACCATCACCGTCTCCGTGGGTGCGCAGAGCGCCGCCGCGGGCCTCGTTGTCGCCGAGTCCGAATCACTGTGGTGATGGTCTAACCTTTTCGCAGTGTGTTTCGTGCTCTTAGTAGTCTTCTGGTGCTTATGCGTTAGATGATTTGTGGTTTTGTGCCTCAGGTTCATCGGAACAGGGCTTCGCCGTCGCGGCCGAGCCGTTGCAGCCCGTGCTAGTCGTCACTGCCTACCCCTCTGCTATGTCTCCCACCAAACCAACCCATCCGTCCATCTCGCGGTGAGCTCCTGAATCGATGGCGCTTCTAGTCCCTAACTCTACCGTCTTGTGCTCGCAAGGGTACGGCGGCCGTCGTGGCCGAGCCGCCGCGGTCACGGCTGAGTACATCACGAACCCTAGATACGGTCATCACTTAACTCGTTAGGTCCGCGGGGAGGTCCTGAGCACGCTGGTGCTCTTGGTTGGGCCAACCGGCTCGCCGGCAGCGAGTGCTGGGCGGTCAACCGCTGGTGACCCACCGGTCAACGATGGCAGGAGGTGGGAGAAGGAGTTGACAGGCCAGCCCCGCCTGTCAGCGTCCCGGTGTGAGTGTGGGAGGCGCGTGCGCGGGCGGGCCGCTCTGGGCCGGTTGCTGGTCACTGGGCCGAGTTGGGCCACCTTCACTTTTTCTTTTTTCCAGGCATTTAAGTTGATTTTCCCATTTATATTGCTAATGAATAGTGCTGCTATTTCATCTTTTTGGTAGAATAAATTTAATATGTCAAAAATTATGAAATAAATTGTGTAGACTCTATGTAGTATGTAGAATTTTATAAAAATATCAAATATGGTGTTTGAATAGTTTTTGTAGGAAGTAAAGATCAGTTTTTTAATTCATAAGTGCAACTTTGGTGAATTTTAATTAATTCCCTGTTGATCCAAAAATCATGAAAATTTATTTGGTACTGTTTTAGGTCAAGAGCCAACTGTTGGTAAAGTTTGGCATCAAATGAAAATAGTTTCATTACCTATTAATTAAATGCTTGATTAATTGCCTAATAAAAGAAATAAAAACCTTAATCATTTAGGGTTTTGATGTGATTTTTGGATTGATTGTGATTCTAGGTCAATCACCCTTATGACCTAGAGCCTCATGTATGAGGATTATCATGGTTAGTTTATGAGGTAAGTTGTGCTACAGTCGTGTGTAATTATTATCGAATATTGCATGTCATTTCATGTCGCATCATGCTAAGCATACATCATTGTATGCGTGTAGTGACCGACAATCCGGAGGTGAAAATTGAAGCGACTGCTAAGGAGACTGCTCCTGAGTTTGTTCCTAGGCTTTGATATCTGTGGCACCGATCCTGACCCGACTCTCTATGCAATTCAAGGCAAGCCCCGGTGCATTTGCCCACCCTTGTATTTAAAAATGTTTTATCACTTGAGTTAATCTATTGCATTAGGTTAATAGGAGTTGAGTGATAATTTATTGATGCATTACCTTTCCTTGACCACTTATTACCCCAAGAACCTGATTTAATTAAGTATTGAAAAATGCTTAGCCCTGCTTAATTGATTTAGATTTGCATAAATGCTATTTTGAACTATGATGATATGCAAGGAATGAATCATTGAAAGGGAAGGGTATTGTCTTCATTATTGGTAGTATGCTTGGCCAATCCATTGTCATCAATGGGGACGGGTTTTCTGGGTGGTGGTCATATGTTTGGGTTAGAGTCCCAACTTATCGTCGCCAATGGAAAAGGGATGTGAAAACAGGGTGGTTGCTAGGGTATTTGGGTTACAGTCCCAATGCATGGTATTCAACGGAAAGTATTAGGGACCGTTCGTTGTTGGCCTGCTGTGATCGAGACTTTGCAACTAGCCACATACTCCGGGAAGCCCTATCTCCGGTAGCTCTATTGCTTGAACCGACAACCACGCACTGGGAGTGGAGAGATGGCGAGAGTAGCGTGTACCCTTGTGGCCGGCGTGCCTGGAGACGAGAGGAGTACTGTGCTCTCGGGTGGCGCATGACCTGTTCAGGGATAGAAAAGCCGTGGTAGACGGGGTTGGCATATGCAAGCTTAGGTGCTGCATATGCAGTGTGGTTAGGGATCCCCAGCTGGGTACTAATCGATTCGAATCGTCATTGCTCCTCAGTTATAGAGACTTGATCCTCACACCTACATCTAAAAGTGGTTCGGAAGTAGGATGTTTTGAGAATGAATAAATAATTAGAACAGAAGGATATATTTGAAATAATTGTGAACTATTATTGATTATAATAATAATGAGTAAGAATACTGAAAGCAGGATTAGTAATGCTTTTTTCCGTAAAATACTTTGACTCTTGCTAAAGTCTTACCTTGACTCCCCTCAGCCTGCATTCCTGAGTCTCAGTCCTTTTTCTTAGTCGGGTAAGTCTTGCGGAGTACCCCCGTACTCAGGGTTTGTTAACCCCGTTGTAGGTAGTCAGCAGCAGGAGGTCTGTCTTGCCCCTTGCTGTGTGACCATCATCCAGGATAGCGAGGAAGAGCGAAGTGAACCTGTGGGCAGGGTTCGTGTCACCATCTACCTTATTATGTTATGTTGTTGTTCTACTGTTACTGCTACTATTTCAATTATGGTCTGTAATAACTGCACTTGAATTCTATTTAAACAACCAATTTGTAATCTAAGTACTATTTAAATCTTTCGCACTTTTACTCTGATGTATTTTATTATGAAATGTTGTAATTTTGTAATGGCTTCGCAATGGGATCCTGTCAGGAGAAACGGGTGCTGATGTAACCCGGCCGGGCCTTCTAGATCATTTGGGACACGGGTCCGGCTGTCAGAAGTCATTAGTGACAATGACAGGTGCTTATGGGCCATATGATTTAGACGGTTCTGTTACAGCTGGTATCAGAGCGTTCCATTGCTAAATCATTACGGTATTACTTTGCAAAACTTCAAAATGTTTTGGATCATAAAAATCTAAATTTGCTATTTTGGTCCAAATTGCTTATTCTTATCTTATTCCATAAAATAATTATGGCAGCATGTGGAACAACTTTATTACTAGCCCTATGTTAAATTTATTTATGCATTTATTTATCTTGCATTGAGTTAGAATTCGTAAGTACGATTTATGCATCATGTTAAAATCATTATGTTAATACTTCCTCCTTAAATGTTGGGTATATGGGTTAGGATTTGCCAAACCTATTCTTGCTAGCCTATTATATCTTTGCTAATCCATGCTTACCTTCAGTTGGCACACTGCAGGCTCACTGCTCGCAAGATGACTAGTCCCAGGGGAGTGCCGCGCCACCAGCTGGCGCCACGTGACGGGGAGGAGGCTTCCGGTAGCCGCCGTCCCCGCCGCAGTCGCAAGGAGCTGAAAGGGGAGATTAAGGAGCTTAAGAAGGAGGTGAAGCTCATGATGGAGGACTTCCGGGTGGCCCGTTGTAACCACTACAGGGACGTGAGGATGAACAATGAGCTACGCCGTGAGGTTGACCGTATGACTCAGGAGAGAGACGAGGCCTTGGCACGTGAGGACATGGCCTGAACCAGGGTCGACGAGCTGGAGGACTATGTAGGGCATGTGGAGTGGTACAATGGAGCCCTGCATGAGGAGATCCATAGGCTCAATGACCAGCTCAATCCTATCCTTGTTCCACGTGAGGAAGACCCTGAGGATGGTTTGGTTGTGGGACCTGAGGAGGAGGCATCTGAGGAGGAGGCACCTGGGGATGACCTTGAGGAGGCAGTTGATCCCATGGAGGATGTGATTGTGGAGGATAATGATGAGGAGGAGGTGATCGTCATCGATGACGACTAGACTAGTCTTAGGACTAGGAGTGTCAACCTATCGTTATCCTTTGTGTTGTAATGTTAAGTGCCAAGAATCTTAGCTTGGGTTTGGGAACTTTGTTCAAGTTTTAGTCGTGTCCTTTAAGTATCGTTTAAGTCTTATAATGTTTAAGTTTGAACCGCTACTATGCTTCGTTAAGTAATGTTAGTTCTAAATTCGGTTTGCAATTAAACAGATGCCTGTCCATACCCGTTCGACCGGTGCTGGTACCTCCCAGCCCACCGCCCTACTCCACCGACTTTAGCCGATGCTATTGCAGCCTTGGCCAATGCTGCCAATGCAATGGCGCAAAACAGGGACAACCGTGGTGGGCGTCATGGCCGCCGCGACGATGTTGAGACAACTTATGTGGACTTCACGGATACCCGTCCACCTGTGTTCGCCGATGAGCCACTGGAAGCTGATGATTGGCTCTGCACCATGGAACAAAAGTTTAGTCTGATTCACTGCACTGAGATACAGAAGCCGCTGTTCGTAGCACAGCAACTGCGAGGTCCTGCTAGTGCCTGGTATGCAAATCTTCTGGCAGCTCAGCCCGATGGACACCAAATAACCTGGGCAGAATTCCGTGAAGCCTTCCGTGCTCATTACATCCCTACGGGTGTGATGAAGATGAAGCTGGACCAATTTCTGGCCCTGCAGCAAAGAGACTCTACCGTCATTCAGTATGTTGGGGAGTTCAATCACCTGGTGCAGTACGCCCCTGAGCGCACCAACACCGACCAGAAAAGGAAGGACTGTTTTATCAGGGATCTGAACTACAAGATTCAGCGAAGCCTGTCCAACAATCTTCACTGCTCCTATCATGAGGCGGTCAACATCGCCATTAGCTTTTGAAGAGAGTGACCGTAAACATCAAGAGGAAAAGAAGAAAAAGAAACCCGGGTCTTCTGGTGGTCAAAAGCGTCAGAAACTCATTTACCATCCTACTCACCACTCTCGTCCACCCTACCCTCAGCAGCATGTAGTTGTTCGTACTGCTGCTACCTCCCACACCTCCAACCAGCAAAACACCACTTAGCCGAATGCCCCTGCCGTTTGTGTCACCACCCCGCAAGTCAATTACAATCACCCGTGCTACAACTGTGGCAAGATGGGCCACTGGGCCCGTGATTGCCCTTTTCCCAAGCAGTACAACCAAAATGCTCAGAAGGGTCATGGCCATCAGCAGCAGCAGAATCAGCAGCGTGGTCATCAGCAGCATGCTCAGAAGGGAAAGGTGGTCAAGAAGGCAGGCCACGTCTACTACACCCAGGTTGCTCAGATCCCCGAGGGTGAACCCGTCATGATGGGTAGGTTCCCTGTCGTAAGTCACCCTGCAATTATGCTTTTCGATTATGTTGCATCTCATTCATTCATCAATCGCACATTTGTCGTCAAGCATGAGATACCAATTGGGGAAATAAAGGAAAATTTCCTAATACATTCACCCGGGGGGCGTATAAATACTAAGGAGGTAGTGCAACGAGTACCTATAGAACTAGGCGGGCATATATTCCCTACCACCATGATAGTACTCAAGGATCAGGACATAGATGTGATATTAGGCATGAATTGGACGTATCAGCACAAGGCTCTTATTGACGTACTGAATAGAACCATCAGGGTAATCTTGCCCAATAGTCAAACCCAACTCCTCATTCAACTTCCAATACCTCAAAGAGTAGTTGGTAGAATATGTGCAACCGCAGTCAAAGAAGTGCAGGATATTCTGGTAGTCTGTGAGTTTCCGGACGTGTTCCCTGATGATTTGCCTGGTTTGCCACCTGATCGTGATGTGGAGTTTGCTATTGAGTTGAAGCCTGGAACAGCACCTATATCCCGTAGAGCCTATAGGATGCCTCCCTAAAGAACTGGCAGAGCTTAAGGTTCAGTTGCAGGGTTTGCTAGATAAGGGTTTTATAAGACCTAGCTCATCACTATGGGGTTGCCCTGCTATCTTTGTGAAGAAGAAGGACAAATCCCTCCGACTCTGTGTTGACTACCGTCCACTCAATGAGGTCACCATTAAAAACAAATACCCTTTACCTCGTATTGACCTACTCTTTGACCAACTAGCTGGAGCCAAAGTGTTTTCCAAAATTGACCTTAGGTTTGGCTACCACTAAATAAAAATCCGTCCTGAAGACATTCCAAAAACAGCCTGCACCACCAGATACGGCCTATACGAGTACCTAGTCTTGTCCTTTGGCCTAAACAATGCACCTGCCTATTTCATGTACCTAATGAACTCTGTCTTCATTCCGGAGCTCGACAAATTTGTAGTCATGTTCATTGATGACATCCTTGTCTACTCCGAAACCCCTGAAGAACATGCCAACCACCTCCGTGTTGTTTTGTCTTGCTTGAGAGAACATCAACTCTATGCCATGTTCAGCAAGTGTGAGTTTTGGTTGGACTGAGTTCCGTTTCTCGGACATATTTTGTCAGCCGAACGTGTATCCGTCGATCCGAGTAAGGTGGAGGAAATCTTGAATTGGAAGCCACCAACCACGGTACATCAAGTTTGCAGTTTCATGGGAATGGCGGGGTATTACCCATACTTGTAAATTCCATTCCGGAGGCCGTTCCGTTTTTACACTTGGAATGGAACATTCCGGTACCGACCGATACCGGTGTACCATTCCGGACTTTATTATATTAAAAATATATGAATATACATATACATAAATAATCATATAAATATATACTTATGGCATAGTTACGCTTCATCACACTGACATTTTTTCTAAACTCACATATTTTTTCTAAACTCCATAGCTCACACATGGAAAAAGTGTTTCGTCACTTGGTTTAAGTCCGGTACCGGAATGGGTGGAACAGGCGTTTCGGCCGGAATTGACCGGTATTTGACCCGGTACGGGATTGCAGCCCTTCTATGCCGGTTTGGGCACCGGAACGGGGCATTCCGGCCATTCCGGCCGGTACCGGAATGGAATTTACAAGTATGGTATTACCGCCGCTTTATTCCGGATTTTTCTAGAATAGCCAAGCCTATTACCGGGTTGTTGAAGAATCAGGTCAAGTTTGTCTAGTCACCCGAGTAGTGAGAAAGCTTTTCAGACTTTGAAGAGATTGTTGACCACAGCACCAGTCTTAGTTCAGCCCGATATTGAAAAGCCATTTGATGTGTACTGCGATGCATCTGGCACTGGTCTTGGTTGTGTCCTGATGCAAGAGGGTCGAGTTATTGCGTATGCTTTGCGACAGCTCAAGCGTCATGAAGAGAATTACCCCTACTCATGACTTGGAGTTGGCAGCTGTGGTACATGCCTTGAAGATCTGGCGTCATTATCTGCTAGGTAGTACTTGTAATGTCTACACTGACCACAAGAGCTTGAAGTACATCTTTACGCAAGAAGAGTTGAACATGAGACAAAAAAGATGGCTTGAGTTGATAGATTATGATATAGAAGTACATTACCATCCGAAGTAAAGCTAATGTGGTTGCTGATGCACTCAGTCAGAAAGTTCACTGCAACTGTTTGACAGTAAAGCCATATGATCTATCTCTATGTTATGAGCTGGAAAAGTTGGGCATAGAAATAGTTTCACAAGACAGTCTAGCCAACATCAGCATTGAAACACCCATCCGAGCCGAGATCATTGCTGCTCAAAAGGGAAACAACGTAATCAAGCACATCAAGGAGAAAGTTCAAGCCGGCAAGGCAGATTGCTTCAGGATTGATGATGAAGGTGTCGTGTGGTTCAAGGATCGTCTGGTAGCTCCAAAGGTACCTGAGTTGCATCAAAAGATCCTCGATGAAGGACATTTAACAAGATTCTCTATCCATCCAGGAAGCAACAAGATGTACCAGGATTTGAAACAAAAATTCTGGTGGACTAAGATGAAGATAGAGATTGCTCGGTATGTTGCCCGGTGTGATACCTGTTAAAAAGTGAAAGCTGTGCATATTAAGCCTGGGGGAGAGCTGCAACCATTACCTGTTCCTGCATGGAAGTGGGAGGACATCAGCATGGATTTTATCGTGGGTTTACCCTGGACAACTAGAGGTTTTGATTCAATCTGGGTTATTGTGGATCGTCTCACGAAGCAAGCTCATTTCCTACCAGTCAAGAAGGATTATAGGGCACCGGCATACGCAAAGCTATATAAAACCTGATGAAGCTGCATGGAGTGCCGATGATCATTGTCTCTGATCGAGGTACCCAATTTGTCTCCAATTTTTGGAAGGCATTTCACAAGTCATTAGGGACGAAACTCTTGCATAGCGCAGCATATCATCCGCAGACTGACGGGCAGACTGAAAGAGTCAACCAAATACTTGAGGACATATTGAGGTCTTGTGCAATCAATTACACCAACACGTGGGATGAGTGTTTAGCTTTGGCAGAGTTCTCATACAACAACAGCTATCAAGAAAGCATCAAGATGGCTCCGTTTGAATCAATCTACGGTCGTAGGTGTCGTACTTCGTTGAATTGGTCCGAACCAGGAGAAAGATGGTTTTATGGAGTTGATTTGGCCAATGAAGCCAAAGAAAAGGTTCGACTGATACAGGAGAATTTGAAAGTGGCACAGTCATGTCAGAAAAGTTGTACCGATCAAAGACGTCGACCGTTAGCATTCAAGAATGGAGACTATGTCTACCTGAAGGTATCACCAATGAAAGGGGTCAACCGATTCGGAGTCAAAGGCAAGTTAGCTCCGCGGTATATTGGATCATTTCTGATTGATTATAAAACGTGTGGGAAAAGTAGCTTACAAGCTGCAATTGCCGGAGCACCTCTCCGAAGTGCACAATGTGTTCCATGTGTCACAATTAAAGAAATATCTGCGAGTACCTGACCAAGTCATTGATGTTGAAGGCGTGGAACTCGAACCGGATTTGACTTGCTCTGAGTATCCGATTCGAGTCTTGGATCGAAAGGATCGCGTTACCCGAAGAACTACAACCCGGTGGTACAAGATCCAATGGAGTCAGCATTCCGAAGATGAATCCACTTGGGAATCGGAAGACTATCTCGCAGAAAATTTCCCCGAATTTTTTGCTACCCTGTAGATGTAAGGTTCCGAGTTGTGTAATGCATAAACTTTCCTACTCGTTTGATCAAGGTCGAGTTAGGTTTAATTGACGCATTTTCTTTTCCATTACTTTGTTTCAAGTCGTAGTCATATATCAAATCTCGGGACGAGATTTCTTTTAGGGGGGAAGGCTGTAATACCTCTGGTATTACATTTAATAAATCTGTCATGTCATCATATTTAATTTAACTGCCTGCATGTGATTGTGCTTAGGGCTTCTAGAGTGACTTGAATGTGTTTGTGAATGATGGTGCAATTGAACCCTTGATTGGAAATTAAAAACTAAATCAAAAAGAAAAATCAATTTAAGCCCTAATTTGATCCCAAAACCTAATTCATATGTATAAGGAATCTAATAAAAGTGTCTTAATAAAAGTTTTAGATATTTTAAAATGGAACAACTTTGATTTTTGGAAATTTTGAAGTTATGCACTGGAAATTTGAATTAAACCCAAAAGAGTCACTTGAAATTCAAATTTGAAACATCAATTCAAAAATTATCAAGAATTTGACAAAAGACCCTTAATGAAAGTTGTAGTGCTCAAAAATTGGAACAACTTTCATTTTTACAGATTTTCAAGCTTTGTGGAAAAGTTTGGATAATTTCAGTGAATTGCAAATCAAATTCAAATTCAACTTTTACCCCATTGTCTGTAATTTCAAAATTTGGCCGAATTTGAACTTGGTCCAAGAATAAAAAATGTTCTACAGGAAATTTTTCACAAATTTTGTATTTTCCACATTTCCAGATTCGCACAGTTGGGTCATCAATTTGATTCAAATAAGATTTGACCTAGGGTGGAATCTACAGTACCGGGTCACCCCTGTTGCCGGCGTCCGTGCGCGCGTGCGGCGGCGCGCGTTGCCGCCGTCCGACCGGGGCAGTGCGCTGTCGCCGCCGTGTTCGCGTCGCTCGGGGGCCCCGGGTCGCGCTTGCTCTCATTCACTTCCCTCCCTGCCTTTAAAGACGACGAGGAACCCCTCCCAACCTTTCTTCTCCATTCGGCCGCCGGCGAGTGCACTCCGGTATTCGGCCAAATTCATCGTGCCTCGGCCACCTCCACACCCTCCATCTCACAGACAGAAAGCCAACATCCTTGCGCTTCGTTTGCATCCGGTGGTACAGGCTGTAGTAGCCCGAGGGCGCCGGAACACCGTCACCGTCTCCGCGGGTGCGCAGAGTGCCACCGCGGGCCTCGTGGTCGCCGAGTCCGAATCGCTGTGGTGAGGGTCTAACCTTTTCGCAGTGTGTTTCGAGCTCTTAGTAGTCTTCTGGTGCTTATGCGTTAGATGATTTGTGGTTTTGTGCCTCAGGTTCATCGGAACAGGGCTTCGCCGTCGCGGCCGAGCCGTTGCAGCCCCCGCCATCGTACACGCCTACCCCTCTGCTCTGTCTCCGGTCAAACCAACCCGTCCGTCCATCTCGCGGTGAGCTCCCGAATCGATGGCGCTTCTAATCCCTAACTCTACCATCTTGTGCTCGCCGGGGTAACGCGGCCGTCGTGGTCGAGCCACCGCGGTTCGCGGCTGAGTACATCCCGAACCCTAGATATGGTCGTCCCTTAGCTCGTTAGGTCCTGCGGGGAGGTCCTGAGCACGCTGGTGCTCTTGGTTGGGCCAACCGGCTCGCCGGCAGCGAGTGCGGGGCGGTCAACCGCCGGTGACCTGCCGGTCAGCGCTGGCGGGAGGTGGGAGAAGGAGCTGGCAGGCCAGCCCCGCCTGTCAGCGTCCCGGTGTGAGTGTGGGAGGCGCGCGCGCAGACTGGCCCCTCTGGGCCGGTTGCTGGTCACTGGGCCGAGTTGGGCCGCCTTCGCTTTTTCTTTTTTCCAGGCATTTAAGTTGATTTTTCCATTTATATTGCTAATGAATAGTGCTGCTATTTCATCTTTTTGGTAGAATAAATTTGCTCTGTCAAAAATTATGAAATAAATTGTGTAGACTCTATACAGTATGTAGAATTTTATAAAAATATCAAGTATGGTGTTTGAACAGTTTCTGCGGGAAGTAAAAATCAGACTTTTAATTCATAAGTGAAGTGACTGCGGAGGAGACTGCTCCTGAGTTTGTGCCAGGCTTTGATATCTGTGGCACCGATCCTGACCCGACTCTCTACGCAATTTAAGGCAAGCCTCGGTGCATTTGCCCACCCTTGTATTTAAAAATATTTTATCACTTGAGTTAATCTTGTAGGATCACGGGCTGGCCTAGAAGGGGGGTTGAATAGGCCTGTGAAAAATCTTCGCGAACAGAAGTTAGTAACAGGCGCGGCAGTGCCGGCCTATAGAGCGGCACTGCCGGGCTGCCCGGCACTGCTGCTCCCAGAGCGGCAGTGCTGGACCTCGCAGAGCAAATTCTACATAATTTAAAAGCTGCTTGGGGAAATTTAGATCGAACAAATTACTAATGTTCCCTGGTATGTGTAGACCCTAGCAAACCCTTTCCAAGAGTAACAAATGCAAACCACCGGCTTGAACGCGAATCAAGTGCTTAAGAAAGTTGAAGATCAGTGGGGAGAAGCTTGTTCTTGCTAAGATTCAGCTCACTCTTCTAGATTCAAACTTGGATTCAAACTTTTGAGTGGAGAGCTTGTTGGGATTGAGAGAGAGCAAGAAAGTAGCTTCTCTGGTCTGGGAACTGAGCAAATGGCAGAGATAACTGTTGGGGGCGACAGGAGGGAGGCTAAGAAGCCCCCTCGAGTCTAACGGTCGAAACAAGTCGCGGCAGTGCCGGGCTTGGAGCGGCAGTGCCGCTTGGCCGGCAGTGCCGGGCCTAGGGCCGGCAGTGCCGCACTGCCAAACCAGGACAGAATGATCTAGAATTTTGTGGCTGGCTTTGGCAGTGGAAGTGAGGATGTTTGGTGTAGAGATTTGCACTTGGTCACACTTTCAAACCTGTCTTTTGCATCCCCCTTAATAGTATGGCTTTCCTATACTCAATTTCAAAATAAAACGAATTTAAACCTCCTTTGAGCCGGATGCCGCATCCTTTAAATGTTAGGGGTCCACCTGCATAAGATTACATCCTCGTAATGCTTTTGCCTGTCCATCATCTCGATAAATCTCATTAGTCTTCTAATCGCGTGGTCATTATCACCAAAACCCACTTTAGGGCTTGATTGCACTTACAATCTCCCCCTTTTTGGTGATTGATGACAACACGATTCGAGAGGTAAAAGATAAAGTACAGCGAGATTTAAATGAGATTTTGAATGTAGAGTCTCCCCCTGAATATGTGAGTGGAATTTGAATTTCCAAACTTAGCATAAAAGGCTAATGTTTCACATACTAGAGTGAAATGGGGTCTCCCGCTACATCTATGATCTCTGTGGGGTGCAACACACAGTGTCATAAAGATAAGCATGATGCGAATGACATGTGAGACAATCAGAGTTAGCTTCTGCCGTCAGATAGGGCGGCACTGCCGCTCTGCCTTAAGACAGAAACTTCGCGGAAGCAAAGCACCTACATAGAGTATATGAAAAGTAGAACTAGTTTGCACACAAACACAGGCTGGTTCTCAAATAAAGTACTAAGGTTCACAACCAAATGAATATAGAGACATTAAAGACTTATTACAAACCAAATAAGTTTGAGAAACACTCTCAACTCTACAACTACTAGCTCTCACAAGAGCTAAACATTAAGCTCACAAGCTGAACACTAGTAAAAATGATGAAAAGTTGTTGTACCCCTCTCTAATCCCCTTCTCCCCCTTTGGCAACAAGCACCAAAAAGGAAGAAAGGAGAGAAGAGTGAAGTACAACTACTCGTCATCATCCTCACTAGAGGCCTCCTCCTCGTCATCATCGTTGTCTTGGTCTTCTTCCTCCTCCTCATCGTCGTCAGACTCGACAACGGCGCGTCCCTGGCGGTGAGTGGTGGCGGTGAAGCGTATGCCACGAGACGATGCGCCGGGACGGTCCTCCTCCTCCTCTCGTGCAAGCTGGTCCCAATCAACGTCCTCAACGTCGGGGCCAGACATCTCACTGAACACAGGAGGTGGTGTAGGAGGGTCAATCGGTCGCTGCCCCAAATGCTCACGTATCTCCCTGTTCTCCATGCGAGCCTTGTATGCTAAGTCAGAAGCATGCATACAAGCCCTGAAAATCCTCTTTGGCATGCGGGAGAGACGGCACTTCTTCCTGGGACGCCGCTGGGAGCCAGAACGGGAAGAACTGGGAATATCTGAAGACGGGGCAGCCCACCTGCTGGAAGACCGGGTGGCTGCCCTACTCTCACCAACGCCTGAGTGATGAGTCTTGTCAACCCGAAACGGCTCATGGGACGCATCCTTCTTGAATATGATGCCAGACACACGCTCAATCACAAACATCAAGTATGGAGCATAAGGTAGGGCCTTCCTAGCATCCTCAGAAGTGATAATCAACTCGCGCCAAATGAAGCGAGACACTGAGAAAGACCCACTACCTGGCTGTGTCCTGGCAAGCATGTTCCTCGTTGTCCCATATAGGTTGGAAGCTGAGCCAACCTTGGGATGAAGAGTCTGGCGGAATAGGTTGTTCAGGATGTATTACCGACTCTTCAGCCCCTTCACCAAACCATCTGCCTGACTGAGATGATCATATAGATGGGCCAACTCGCCATCCGTGAGTGCCCGCTCATCATGCAGATCATAAGCATCCCTATCCCATTCACCAAAACCAAGGATCCGAGCAAAAGTAGTGAAATCCACTCGGTAGTGGTGAACATCAGCCATCCAGTGCAACACATCATCCTCTCTGTCAAAGTAGCAGGTGGCTAGGAACTGATATAAAATCTCTGTTTTCCAGTCATACCTGAAACCCATCAAATCATAGATGCCTCTGTTCTTGCAAAAAGCAATGACCTGGTTGCACACTCTGTCATTCTTGCTTGTCAAGTGCTCCCAATCAATATATCTTATTGGAACAATCTTGGGCTTCTTGGAAGCAAAAAGGACAGACTCATAGAAGTCCGACTGAAAGGAAGACCAAAACCTGTAATCAAGCTCAACATCCTTACGCCTAGCATAAGGGTTGACCTGTCTCTGCTCCTACACAGCCCTGAACTGGTTGTAATAGCTGACCTTGTGCCTTTGCCTCCTCTCAACTAGAGCACGCACATGGTGATCAAGCTCATCCCACTGCAGGTAAGCCCCATCAAACATGGAAAGATCATCTGGGGTATCCGGGCAGGCACCATCTGGAATGGTCCTGCCTGCCTGCTCCAGCAACTCAGCATCACGGAGTGCCTGCCTATCCGTCCTGCCCTCCGGGTTCCGTCCACCTCGACGGGCTGGCTGCTTCATACGGGGGGGACGTGGGTTCCTGGACCCAGCCCCAGGGTCGAAACCACCCTTCGTCCTCGCTTCACGCCTTCCTTCATCTGCCATCTACGTAAATGTGGTAAATACGTGTAAATAATGAGAAGAAATGAGTGCTGAACAAATCTGTACGATGAAAGTAGCAAATCTGAGGTGTCAACTGTTGAGGCAGAGATTGGGTGGCAGGGACTCATTGCACAGGGCCCGGCACTGCCGCGCCTGCGCAGTGAGGTCCCTCTGCCCTCAATCTTCCTCAGCGGGTGAAATATCAGATCGGCTGATTTTATCACATGGATTTGGATCTAAACTCATCAAACTACTCATAGCAACACTTTTCTTCAATCATAATCATCACATTGCATAGATCGGGGAAGAAACAACTTTGGGTTGAACTTCACCGTGGAGAGGGAAGGAAAGAGAATGGAGCAGCGCCTTTAGGAGGTTCTTGCCACCAGCAAGAAGGAGAAGAGGTCCCCCACACTCAGCACAGGCCGCAGGCAGGGAGGAGGTGCCGGTAAGGGAAGGGGCGGCGGTGCTGGGCAGGGGTGCCGTCCCCTGCTCTCTCGGTTTGAAGGGAAGAGGGAGAGAGAGATCGAGAGAATGAGGGGAGAGAGGGAGGGACGGTCACTGGGCACGGGATAGAGAGAGGAAAGCCTGACTGTTCTGACTAAGGTGGCCCACGGGCTGCCAAGCTGGCAAGGCGCGACACTGCCGGGCAGAGGCCCGGCACTGCTGCGGCTAGGAGCGGCACTACCGCCCTGCCTTCCAGCAGAGAACCTAGACCTATTCTGGCCTTCACCAAGAACAAGGTCACAGGATATTATTTGTGCATTCACTTGGTCAGAAAGACTAAGAGTTAAGAGCAGTGACCAAGATTGCACAAGCACACAATCAATATAGTTTCGAAAGACATAATTGAACTTTTCAAATCCTTTTCAAACAACCTAACTTAAGCAAACAGTTGTGTGCTAAGTTTCAAACCACATTTCAAGAATCAAGTATATTTAGTTCACTACGTAAAGCGCAAATCCTTGACTCGTCGAGAGGCTTAGTGAAGATATCGGCTAGTTGCTTTTCGGTGCTCACATGGCGTATTTCGATATCCCCTTTGGTTTCGTGGTCTCTCAAGAAGTGATGTCGGATGTTAATGTGCTTAGTTCTCGAGTGGCTTACGGGATTGTTTGCAAGCTTTATGGCACTTTCATTGTCACACAATAATGGAATTTTGGTAAAGTGACATCCGAAATCACGAAGGGTTTGGCTCATCCAAAGTAGTTGCGCACAACATGCACCGGCTGCAACATACTCGGCCTCGGTGGTGGAAAGGGCTACACAATTTTATTTTTTAGAACTCCAAGACATAGGGACCGTCCAAGGAATTGACACGTCCCCGAAGTGCTTTTTCGATCTACTTTACAACCGGCGTAATCAGAATCCGAATACCCAAGCAAATCGAACTTAGAGCCCTTAGGATACCACAAACCAAGATTTGGAGTGTACACTAGATATCTTAAGATTCTTTTAACGGCCATCAAATGACACTCTTTCGGGTTAGCTTGAAATCTAGCACACATGCACACACTAAGCATAATATCGGGCCTAGATGCACACAAATAGAGTAGAGAGCCGATCATGGAGCGATATACCTTGATGTCCACGGCTTTCCCTTCCTCATTAAGATCAAGATGTCCGTTGATTGGCATGGGAGTTTTGATAGCCTTTGCATTCGTCATGTCAAACTTCTTGAGCATGTCATGGGTGTACTTGGTTTGACTTATGAAAGTTCCTCCTTTCAATTGCTTGACTTGAAATCCGAGGAAGAACTTGAGCTCACCCATCATGGACATCTTAAATCTCTTAGTCATGGTCCTACTAAATTCCTCACAAAAGACATTGTTAGTACTACTAAATGTTATGTCATCGACACATATTTGGCACACAAATAAATCTTTACCAACTTTATGAGTGAAAAGAGTAGGGTCAGCTTTGCCTATTTCAAAGTCTTGTTTGAGCAAGAATTCCTTAAGGCATTCATACCATGCTCTTGGTGGTTGTTTAAGCCCATAGAGCGCCCTATGGAGTTTATAGACATGGTTTGGGAACTTGGGATCTTCGAAACCCGGTGGCTGCTCCACATATACCAACTCTTGTATTGGGCCATTAAGAAATGCACTCTTCACATCCATTTGGTATAGCTTGATGTTGTGATGGGTAGCATAGGCTAGAAGCATTCAGATTGCCTCTAGTCTTGCTACTGGTGCATATGTTTCTTCAAAGTCCAAGCCCTCTACTTGAGTGAATCGTTGAGCCACCAATCTTGCCTTATTCCTTGTCACCATTCCATCTTCATCTTGCTTGTTTCTGAAGACCCACTTGGTGCCGATGATGTTGGTGTTGGGTCTTTCAACTAGAGTCCATACTAGGTTTCTCTCGAAGTTATTCAACTCTTCTTGCATGGCTAACACCCAATCCGGATCACCTAGTACTTCTTCTACCTTGAGAGGTTCCAAAGAGGAGACAAAAGAGTAAAATTGACAAAAATTTACCAAATATGAACGAGTAGTTACCCCCCTTCGAAGACTCCCAAGGATATTGTCAACGGGATGATCTCGTTTAATAGTTTGATGTAGATTTGGATAATCAATGGATTCTTGTTCTTCTTCTTCTGGCCAATCATTTTCATCTACTTCAAGAACAGGTGCAAGATCATCCCTCGGAAGTGGTGTTCTCTTAGCAGTTGTAGGAGTTGATGGCTCTGCTGTCTGGGGGAGCGGCACTGCCGGGCCTGAGGCCAGCACTGCCGGCCCCCTGCAGCAGCAGCTTCTGCAGTGGCATTCTCTTGAGATCCTTCTACCTCTGAAGCCTTGTCTTCTTGTGGTCTTATATCACCAATTGCTACTTGCTTGATTGCTTCACATGGTGGATCCTCCTTTTCTACAACACTTAAATCAATTTGCTCTACTTGAGAGCCGTTAGATTCATCAAATGTCATGTCCACCGTGACTTCAACTCGACCGGTGGTCATATTGAAGACACGATAGGCATGCTCATTTGATCCATAACCAAGTAAGAAACCCTCATCAACTTTAGGTGTAAACTTAAGAGGTTTTGGGCCTTTTCTTAAGTATGAAACACTTGCACCCAAACACTCTAAAGTAAGACACCTTTGGTTTGTTACTGGTGAGCAGCTCATATGAGGTTTTCTTCAGCTTCTTGTGTAGGTAGAGACGGTTGATTGCATGGCAAGCAGTGTTGACGGCGTCACTCCAAAAGAGATCTGGCGTCTTGTAATCATCAAGCATTGTTCTTGCCATGTCAATTAGAGTCCGATTTTTCCGTTCAACTACACCATTTTGTTGAGGGGTGTATGGAATTGAAAATTCATGCTTGATTCCCTCTTCATCAAGGAAGCTATCAACTTGGGTGTTCCGGAATTCGGTCCTGTTGTCACTTCTTACATTCTTGATGGGAAGCTCGAATTGCTTTTGTGCCCTTCTAATGAATGTCTTCACTTTGTCTAGTACCTGGGACTTATCCATACAAGAAGAATGCCCAAGTGAAATGGGAATAATCATCAACAATAACAAGCCTATATTTATTACCCCCAATGCTTAAGTAGGCCACGGGTCCAAAGAGATCCATATGAATTAGCTCCAATGGCTTGGTGGTTGTCATGATGCTCTTTGGTGGGTGTGGTGTTCCTACTTGCTTTGCAGCTTGGCACGTGTTGCATATCCTATCTTTCTCAAAATGAACGTTCGTTAGTCCAAGGATGAGGTTGTCCTTTAGAAGTTAGGCCAAGTTCCTCATCCTAACATGAGCTAGCCGGCGATGCCACAACCAGCCCATGCTAGATTTTGCCACTAAACAAGTTTCAAGGTTAGCTTTACTTTTGTTGAAATCAACTAGGTTAAGCTTCCCTTTCAAGCGACCCGTGAAAGCAATAGAGAAATCCTCCCTTCTAGTGACTTCCGCACCCTTATCCGTAAAGAAACAATTGTAGCCCATCTCACACAATTGTGATACGGATAAAAAATTGTAACTCAACGAATCAACATGTAAAACATTAGTAATTGAATGTTCATGAGTTATAGTAATTTTACCAAGACCGATTACTCCCTCTTTCGAGTTGTCTCAAAAGACTATGTTTTCACTTGGATTCTCGATAGGGGAGTATGAGTTGAACATACTCTTTCTCTCCGGTCATGTGATTTGTGCATCCGCTATCAAGTACCCAACTTGATCCACTGGAGGAGTATGCCTACAAAACAATTTAGTTCCTTGATTTAGGTCCCCAAGTAGCATTGGGGCCTTGCATGTTAGTCACAAGTATCTTAAAAACCCAAATTGCTTTTCCTACATGCTTGCTAGCCTCTTGACCAACAATCTTAGCAACAACTTTATCACGGTTGTTACACTTCAACACATAGCAAGATTCCAAACTTTCACGGGTGATATTTGGCTTTGATTGGTGCACAAACTTATTTTTGGTCACCCATATTGATTCCTGTGGCTTCTGGAAAACCTGCTTCTGCTAGGGCACCTTTTGGACATTTGTTTTGGAATGATCAGGCTTCAGATTGGTGGCCTTCCCTTTCTTGGGGCACGGCACTGTCGCTCTAGGCCCGGCACTGCCGTGGTCCGGCACTGCCGCCCTGGGGCGCGGCACTGCCGCGGTCTGTGCAGGTCTCTCTGTACCAATCTGTGCCTTCCGCTCAAACCTAACACACTCCACTCCATTTTTCATGTATCTTCCATTGGTCTTACCCCCAGCAACATGGCCTAAGCCACTTTTGATGTGTGGATGCCTTCCATCCTTATATTGCACCTTTGGTTGCTCTTTAACCCTGCTCTTGCTGTTTTGCACCTGCAAGTTGTTGCCCTTACTAGCAGTTAAGGCATTGAGCCTTGCCACTTCTTTCTTCATTGTCTCTAGGTTGGCAAGGTTAGTAGCATAAGCATTTAAATCAAATTTGGTGCATTGTTCACATGCTTGACTAGTGGAAGACCTAGATGCACCTTTGCTTTCGAGGAGGAGTGAGTTACTATCAGGCAAGAAGTTTATGTAGATCCTCAAGTTCATTATGCTTTTTCAACAAGCTATTGTATCTTTGGTTGAGGTCAACATTAGGCCTTCTTGGTGATAGTGTGGGATTTTTGCTCTTTGACTAAAGCCACTTGCAAAGAATCCACCTCACTATTCTTCAAAGCAAGAGCCTCCTTGCTAGCAATATAGAGATCCCGGGCTGTGGGAGGTGGGAGAAGGAGCTGACAGGCCAGCCCCGCCTGTCAGCGTCCCGGTGTGAGTGTGGGAGGCGCGCGCTTGGGCTGGACGCTCTGGGCCGGTTGCTGGTCACTGGGCCGAGTTGGGCGGCCTTCGCTTTTTCTTTTTTTAGGCATTTAAGTTGATTTTCCCATTTATATTGCTAATGAATAGTGCTGCTATTTCATCTTTTTGGTAGAATAAATTTACTGTGTCAAAAATTATGAAATAAATTGTGTAGACTCTATGCAGTATGTAGAATTTTATAAAAATATCAAGTATGGTGTTTGAACAGTTTCTGCAGGAAGTAAAAATTAGTCTTTTAATTCATAAGTGAAGCGACTGCTGTGGAGACTGCTCCTGAGTTTGTGCCAAGCTTTGATATCTATGGCACCGATCCTGACCCGACTCTCTACGCAATTCAAGGCAAGCCCCGTTGCATTTCCCACCCTTATATTTAAAAATGTTTTATCACTTGAGTTAATCTTGTAGGATCACGGGCTGGTCTAGAAGGGGGGTTGAATAGGCTTGTGAAAAATCTTCGCGATCAGAAGTGTAACACCCCTGGTGTTACGGTTAATTAAAACCTGCCATGTCATCGTCCTTAGTTGCAAATCATCCCGCATCAAACCTGATCACTGTGTACTAATTAAAACAATTTTTATTTCCACGTATGATTGTACTTAGGTATCTTTGAGTGACTTTATGATTTAAATATTTGTTTGTGTGTTTGCCTTTAAACCCAGAAAGAAAATTTAAAAGGAATCATTTATAAACCCTACATCGGAACTGAAACTCTAAATTAAAAACTAAATAGAATTAAGTGTTGGGCCTTAAACAAAAGTTTTAAATCTTTAAAAGTTGAGCAACTTCTATTTTGGGCAATTTTGAAGTTAGTAAAAATAATTTCAAATAAAATCTTAATCTAGCTTTTAAAGTTAAACTTGTAATACAAATTCAAAAACTAGTAGGAATTTGATGATGGTCTTTTAATAAAAGTTTTAGCCCTTGCAAAATGGAACAACTTTCATGTTTAGAGATTTTAAAGTTTACCAGTGGAAATTTAAATGTAAACCCAATTAGTGTTTGTTTAATTAAATTTAAAATGCCATTTCAAAAACTATCGAGGATTGGGGCAAACTACTTTAATGAAAGTTGTAAGGCTTTTTAAGTTGAACAACTTTTGTATTTGGGGATTTTCAAGTTATTGGATAAAATTTCAAATAAAACTCAAATTGGTGTTTATGAATTCAAATTTGAAATGGCCTTTCAAAAATTATTTAGAATTTGACAAAACTCCCTTAATAAAGGTTGTAGGGTTTGCCAAGTAGAACAACTTTTATTTTTGTATATTTTCAACTTATACAGAAGAATCTTGAGAAATTGAATGAATTCGAATTAAATTTTAAAACCCACATTTACCCCCTTTTGAATCATTCAAAATCCACTCAAAATTTGAATATGGTTCCAAAACTAAAGTTGTGCAGCACAAGATTTTCTACAACTCGTATTTGAGAAATTTTTCAGGTTCTTACAAAAAAAAAGTAATTTTACAAAAACCAAAAGGGAAGGCTTATGCTGCTACAGTGTCAGCAGGGGGGACCGGCTCTGCCCTGCTCGGGTGCAGGCCGCGTGCGCGCGCCGGCCGCCGGCGATGCCTGGGGCCGGCTGGCCGCGTGTCACCGGCGGGGCCGGGTCCGTAGGGGCCCTCCCCACACCACGCACGACCTCCATTGCTCATCTATTAAAGCGGTCGCCATTGCCTTATCCTTTTCCTTCTCACCGTCGCCGGCCAAGTCTCAGCCGGGAGCAAAATTTGTTGTCCGTGCGCAACCACCACTGCTCTAGCTCGTAGCTAGGATCAACTCTCTCATGCGCACCGTTGGGACTCCTGCTTGCTGCTTGAGGTCACCTGAGGAGTTTTTGAACCGCTGTCACCTTCTCGGAGACCGGCGGAGCGCCGCCGCGAGCACCTTCGCAGGACCATCACACTCCAGTGAGTTTCTGCCTATTCGTCACTTGTTCTAGGCCCCTCTCGTCATCACAAAGCTAATGCATGCGGTGATTTTATGTTTCTCGCTGAACAGACGCCGGAACGTGTTCTAGCCGCTGGAGTTCGTCGCCACCGCCTCGGTGATCATCGCCATCGAGCTCGTGACCGTTTTTTGTTCCAAACGGCGTGAGCAACATGACTAGGTGAGCTCCTGAGGCTCATGGTGTCATAAGTTTAGACCCTACCCGGCTGTGGCTACCGGGACGCGGCGAGCCGCTGCGGCCGTCCGCCATGAACGGCACCGAGTTCGCTTTGAGTTTTAATCCGTTGGGGTAGAACCCCAGGGAGGTGCGATAGGTCACGGGAGTCCCGTAGATGAGGTTTTCCTCGCCGGAATAGCTACCGGCGGCGAGCCCCGCGGCTGCCGCCGCTGCGCGCGCGTTCATGCCTCTACTCTGCTCGAGCGGAGCAGAGGAGGAGGGGAGCGGGCTGGGTCTGCTGGGCCGACTTGGCCAGCTTGAGCCCAGGAAGAGAGAGCAAAGCGTTAGGCCGCGTGAGGGGCGAGCGGGCCGGCCCAGTAGCTCGGACTGAATTGTATAAAAATTTTTGTCAATTTTTGAGATAATGAATAGTACTGCAATTTGTGGATTTTGTGTAAATATATCTATTGCACTATAAATTGTGAAAATAATTGTGCAAACCCCTCTGTGATATACTTTATTTATGAAAAATATGAAATATACATTTTCAGTACTTTTGCTAGGTATTAAAATATGCCTTTTTAATTAATAAATGGAAATTTGATGATTTTTGTAGAATCAATTATTAATCCAAAAATTACGAAACTTGTTCTTTCACTATTTTGCGGTAGTAATAATCTCTACAAAAAGTTTGGAGTGATTTTGAAATATTTAAATAAATCCTTATTTTATGTTTTATTAATAGAGTAAATAAGAAAAGAATATTAGAATTAAAATTTTAATGGTTTGCCTGATCTTTGAAGATTTGATTAAATACCTTGGAACCCATTAACCCTTGCTAGTCCAAAGTTTGTTGACCGTTTACTTTGCAAGCATGAAATGAATTGCTTTAGGTAGAGATTAAATGTTAAAACGAAGTTCCGATAAATAAATAAATAGGAACACTAATCATTTTAGTTTTGTGAGACTTTGGGATTGGTTGTTGCCCCTGGGTCATTCACTATAGTGATCCTCGGCGCTTTGACTGTCATAATGCAGTAGAGGTTGAACAGCTGTGCAGCGGCTTTCTACGACTGTTAAAGATGAAACCCTAAATTGAAAATTTATAAGTTGGATTGTTGGCTTGCAACTATACCGTGAAGGAAAGTTGTACTCAACTTTCTAAATGAAGTTTACTTTCTAATTAATTACAATTTAGTGTAACTCATGCATCATGGCATACGTATCATTATGTTAAGCATTATATTACTATTACATGTAGTGATCGGATTTTCGGGAGAATTGTTAATTGCGCCCCGACGGAAGGAATATTCGTCAGGAGAAGTCAAGCGGATTTTCTCTAGTTTTCTAGCGGAAGTGACAGACCTGCAACACAGGCAAGCCCCGGTGCTTTTGCCCCTCCTTGTTATATAAAAATATTTATCACTTGAGTTAATCTACTGCATTAGGTTGATAGGAGTTGAGTGATAACCCATTGATGCTTTACCTTTCCTTGACCACATATTATGCCTGAGACCCTGATTTATTTAAAAGTATTGAAAAATGCTTAGTCATGCTTAATGATAGAGTTGCAAAAATGCTATTTTGAAAACTGTGATGATATGAAACAAATGAATCAGTTTATGGGATTGGTATTGTCCTCGTTTGGTGATGGTGTACTTGGCCAGTCCATTATCATCAACGTGGATGGGTTTTCCGTATGGTAGACCATCTGTTTGGGTTAGAGTCCCAACGATCCTCGCCATCGGAAAAGGGATGTGAAAACTGGGTGGTCTCCAGTGTACTTGGGTTAGAGTCCCAATGCATGGTGTCCAACGGAAAAATATTTAGGGACCATTCGTTGTCGGCCTGCTGTGATCATGACTTTGCAACTAGCCACATACTACGGAAAGCCTATGACTCCGGTGGCTCTACTGCTGGAACCGACAACCACGCACTGGGAGTGGAGAGATGGCGAGAGTAGCGTGTACCTTCGTGGCCGTCGTGCCTGTAGACGAGAGGAGTTCTGTGCTCTCGGGCGGCGCAGGACCGGTTCCGGGGTATGAAAAGCCGTGGTAGGCGGGGTTGGCATATGCAAGCTTAAGTGCTACATATGCAGTGTGGATAGGGATCCCCAGCTGGGTACTTCTGGATTCGAATCAACGTTGCTCCTCGGTTAATGGAGACATGATCCTCACCCCTACAGCGAAGAGTGGTTCGAAACTAGGTGTTTTCGAGAATGAAAAGGAAATTGAAAGTACATGATATATGAGAATTGATATTGGGATCATGGATATGAATAAAATAATATTGAGATCAAATAAGGAAACAGGATAGTGATGCTTTTCTGCAAAATATTTTGATTCTTGCTCAAGCCTTACCTTGACTCCCCTCAGCCTGCATTCCTGAGTCGAATTTTACACCTTTAGTCGGGTAAGTCTTGCGGAGTACCCCACGTACTCAGGGTTTGTTAACCCCCTGTTGCAGGTGACTTAGGTGTACAGCTCTGCGTGGGACCGTGTGAAAGCCCATGTTTGGTTTTGGGTAATTGATGAAACCTAGTTTGCTAACGATTGCTCTAAGTGTTTCATGAGAATTGATTAGCAAATGGCAAGATGGAGCAAAGGACCGGGTCGGTGGAGGTCACAAGTGAAGGGCAATGACGGCGTCCATGAAAATGGTGTAAGTCCATCAACAAAGGAGAAAGCCCTATTGACGGCGTCCATGCAAATGGTATAAGTCCATCATCATAGGTGTCCACAAGGTCCATCAAGAGATGAGAAGGAAATTGATAAGAAACCGGGAGCTCAAGGCAAAGGTATAACCAATAGGAGCTCTTTTGGTTTTGGTGATCAAGACTCCATAGAGGGAGTGATCACATTTAGGATAGATAGTCGTACTATCAAGAGGGGCGAAATCGTTGATGAAATACGGTTATCAAGTGCCACTAGGTGTTCATGATCATTGCATATGCATATAGATGCTAGTGACACTAACTTGACCCGTGGAAAACTCTTTGAGCATCGGACCGTATTGTCACAGAGCGTCAGACCATTAGTCTCGGTCCGACGACTAACACTGCTGAGAGCATCGGACGCTCAGTTTCGGGGCGTCGGACTATTGTCCGAAGCGTCCGACGGTGCAGAGCGACGAAGAGGTGACACGTGGAGAGCAGAGGAGCGTCGGACTCTCGGTGTTAGTCCGACGGTGAGCGTCGGACCAACGTCCGACGGTTTTCAGGGCTCGGGGAGCTCTCTGGAAACGTCGGACCGTGGTTTCGTTTGGTTCGATGCACCGTGTATTTTCAGTCCGACGGTGCAACGGCGGTGGACGTTGGACCGTAAGGATTGGTCCGACGGCCTATCGTCCGACGGTTCGTTTAGCGCGGGAAGTTAGCCGTTGTGATCCAACGTTCGACTTCAAACGGCTAGTGACACGTGGCGTTTATCCGAGCGTCGGACCGTGCTGATTAGTCCGACGGTCTGGCCATCGGACAGTCCGACGGTACGCAGTGAAGTCTAAACGGCTAGTTCTTTGTGTGTGGCTTATAAATAGTGACTTGGCCGGTTTGGGGAGCATCTCTTGGCACTCCTAAACATCATAGCATATTTGTGAGCCTTCCCACTCCACTCTCACTCATCCTACTTGATTGTGATCATCATTTGGTGAGTTTGGAGAGCATCAAGTGCATTGCATTGATAGAGATCATCTAGAGGCACTTGGTAGTGGTGATTCGCAGCGGTTTCTCTTGTTACTCTTGGAGTTTGCCGACTCCTAGACGGCTTGGAGCTGCGAGGATCGTTGAGGGGAGTTGGTGATTGTCTCCGCCTCCGATCGGTGAAGTTGTGAGGGGTTCTTGAGCCTATCCCCGCGGGAGATCGCGAAAGGCATCTTTAGTGGATTGCTCGTAGCTTGGTGGATCCCCATCTTGTGTTGGTTGTGCGGCACCCTTGAGAAGGGTTTGGCGTGTGATGCCAAGTAGCGCGTGAACCTCCAAGTGGGTGTATCGCTACAACGAGGACTAGCTTGCCGGCAAGCAAGTGAACCTCGGTAAAAAATCTTGTGTCATCTCTCTACCGAGGATTTCCCTTATATTTGATTGATTGGTTATATTGGACTTCATATCTTCTCTACACCGGGGGTATTGAAATCACCTTCTCTCTTTACTTTTGTGTACTTAGTCTCGTGTGTAGCTTGTTAGTTAGTTGCTCACTTAGGAGTAGTGTATAGTAGTGACATAGCCTTTGAGTGTGAACTTGTGATCATAGTGTAGTATACTTGTCTAGGTGGCTTGCATAGCATAGTTTAGAGCTAGTGTTTTGCAAAGCTTGCTATTGTTACTAATCGGCTTGTTAAGTGTTGTTTGTAGATTTTTATAGGCTATTCACCCCCCCTCTAGCCATTTAGGACCTTTCAAGTGGTATCGGAGCCGAGGCACCGTTGATTTGAGGCTTAACAACCTACGGTGTAAAAATGGCTCAACTCAACATTCACATCAACAACACCAAGAAGCCACCCCAATTTGATGGCACAAATTATGCATATTGGAAGAGCAAAATGACCTCACACATCAAGTCAATCAATAGAGAGGTTTGGAAGGTTGTGGAAACAAAGATTGAGATTGCCAATGCGGCCAATCCCACAACCGCCGAAGAAAGATTTCTTCAACTCAGTGACATTGCGGTTTGTGCTATTCATGAGGCCATAGATGAAAAAGTGTTTGAGCAAATCAAGAACATTGAGAGTGCTCATGAAGCTTGGAAGAAGCTTGAGGAATCATATGAGGGCACCAAGGGTGTAAAGGCCGCCAAAGCATACATCTTGAAGGACAAGTTTGCAAGCTTCAAGATGAAGGATGATGAAACCGTGCCGGAGATGTTCCATAGATTGCAAGTCATTGTGAATGATCTCAAGGCCGTGGATGAAGAGGTGAAGGATAGTGACTTCTCCATGAAGTTCTTGAAGAGCTTGCCCAAGCGGTTTGCCACATTGATCACGGTCTTGGTGAAGACAACATTGAGTGAATTGACTCCAAATCAAGTGCTAGCGGAGGTGATGACCGATGATGCTTATAGAGATGATGATGATAAAGAGGAGTTGATCAATAAGAAGAAGAAAGAAAAAGATGAAGACTCCAAAGATGAGAAGAAGAAGAGTGTGGCATTCAATGCCACATCCTCATCAAAGGGCAAGAGCAAGGCCAAAGAAGAGTCAAGTGAAGATCCCTCTAGCACAAGTGAAAGTGATGAAGAAATGGCCCTTCTAGTAAGAAGATTTGGCAAGTTCATGAAGAAGAAGGGCTACCGGGCAAGAAGAAAGAAGAATGCAAGAAGATTTGATGGCCCAAGAAGATGCTTCAATTGTGGAAGCAAAGATCACTTGGTAGCCGATTGCCCACACTCAAGTGAAGATGATCACAAGGGCAAAAAGAAGAACAAGCATGAGAAGAAGGAGAAGAAAGAGAAGAAGGAATCTTCATACAAGAAGAAGAAGAACTATTCTCATGTGGTGACATGGGATAGTGATGCCTCTTCAAGTGATGAAGAGAGTGATGATGATAAGAAGAGCAAGAGGAAGGCACATGCAAGCATTGCCATTCATGACAAGCCTTTCATCTTTGACACTCCTTCTTGCTTCATGGCTAAGGGCTCTAAGGTATCATCCGACACCGAATCTAGTGATGATGATAGTGATGATGACCTAACAAAAGAAGAATTAATTGAAATGCTTGATGATGCACGTATTCATTTTGATAAACTTAGAAAGGAATGCAAGGGCTTGCGCAAGGATAAACAATCCATTGAGCAAGAACTTGAGGAACTTAGAGCATCTTATGAGAGTCTAAAGGAAGACCATAAGAAGCTCCAAAAGGTTCACACTAAGCTTGATGAAGCTCATTCTTCTCTAGTTGAGCAAAATGAAGACTTGCAACAACAAGTGCAAAAGAAAGAAACTAAAACTTGCAACATAGGTGTAACATGTGACATATCTTGTGAACCTATTGTTGTTACCACTAACCCTTCTTGTAGCACTTCCACTACTACCTCACCCACTAGTGACTCTTCACTAGTAGTTGAGAACAAGAACCTAAAGGAGGAGGTTAAAAAGCTCAATCACTCCTTAGCTAAGGCTTATGGTGGTGAGGACCACTTGCTTATGTGCTTGGGTAGCCAAAGGGCATGTCTCCACAAAGAGGGATTGGGCTATACCCCCAAGAAAGGCAAAACCGCCTTTGCTCCTCACAAGACTTGTTTTGTGAAGAGAAATGGCCGGTATTGCACAAAATGCAAGCAAGTTGGTCACTTAGAGCAAGATTGCAAAAACAAGAAATCCAATGCTTATGTATCCTCAATTAAGTTTGATTCTTGCTACGTTCTCACAAAGGGCTCAAATGGTGTGAAGGCTAAGTTTGCTGGTACATCCATGTTGGGTCCAAAGAAGAAGACCATTTGGGTACCAAAGAGCTTAGTCACTAACCTTCAAGGACCCAAGCAAGTTTGGGTACCTAAAAGGAATTGATCTCTTTTTGTAGGTCAATTACAAAGCCGGAGGGAGGCATTGGGTGCTTGATAGTGGATGCACTCAACATATGACGGGTGATTCTAGTATGTTTGGCTCTCTCAACACAAGTGCAAATAGTGGCTATGATGCAATCACATTTGGTGACAACAAGAAAGGGAAAGTGAGAGGACTTGGTAAAATTGCTATCTCCAATGATATGTCTATCTCAAATGTGTTGCTAGTTGAAAGCTTAAATTTCAATTTACTCTCGGTTGCACAACTTTGTGATCTTGGTTTCAAGTGCATATTTGGGGTTGATGATGTTGAAATTGTTAGTGTTGATGGGTCAAATTTGATATTCAAAGGGTTTAGATATGACAACCTATATCTTGTGGATTTCAATGCTAGTGAAACTCAATTGTCAACTTGTTTGATCACTAAGTCAAGTTTGGGTTGGTTATGGCATAGAAGGCTTGGTCATGTTGGAATGAAACAATTGAACAAACTAGTGAAGCATGATCTAGTTAGAGGCTTGAAAGATGTCACTTTTGAGAAAGATAAGCTTTGTAGTTCATGTCAAGCCGGTAAACAAGTTGGAAATACAGATCCTAAGAAGAGCATGATGAGTACTAGTAAAGCTTTTGAGCTCTTGCATATGGACTTGTTTGGACCAACCACATATACTAGCATTGGTGGGAGTAAGTATGGATTTGTGATTGTGGATGACTATACTAGATATACATGGGTATTCTTTCTAGTTGACAAGAGTGAAGTGTATGATCTATTCAAATCTTTTGTCAAGAGAAGCCAAAATGAGTTTGAAACAATCATCAAGAAAGTTAGAAGTGACAATGGTAGTGAATTCAAGAACACCAAGATTGATGAATTGTGTGATGAGTATGGTATTGGACATCAATTCTCACCCAAGTATACACCACAGTCAAATGGCATTGTTGAAAGAAAGAATAGAACCTTGATAGATATGGCAAGATCGATGCTAAGTGAATACAATGTTAGTCATTCCTTTTGGGCCGAAGCAATCAACACCGCCTGCTACTACATCAACCGCTTATATTGCCATGGTATGCTTGCAAAAACTCCTTATGAGCTATTGAATGGTAGAAAGCCCAACATTGCATATTTTCGGGTTTTTGGTTGCAAATGTTACGTTCTCAAGAAAGGCACAAGATTGAGCAAGTTTGAAAAGAAATGTGATGAAGGTTTCTTACTTGGCTATTCAACCACAAGCAAGGCATATAGAGTTTGGAATTTGGCTAGTGGTACTCTTGAGGAGGTACATGATGTTGAATTTGATGAAACCCAAGGCTCTCAAGATGAAGTTGAAAATCTTAGTGACGTGAGAGGCAATGACTTGGCAAATGCAATGAAAAATATGGATATTGGTGATATTAGGCCAAGGCAAGTCAATGATGATGAAGATGATGGTGCAATTCATACTAGTATGCAAGTTGAAAATGAAGCAAGTACAAGTGACTCACAAGATCAATCACAAGTGCAAGATCAACAAGCTAGTTTATCTCAATCCAATGATCAAGTTCCTATTCTCCAACCGGTCTCTATTGCAAGGGATCATCCTTTGGATCAAATCATTGGTGGTATTCAAAGTGGAGTTCAAACTAGAGCAAGACTAGCTCAAATTTGTGAGCATTTCTCATTTGTGTCACCCATAGAGCCAACCAAGATTGAGGAAGCATTGACAGATGTTGATTGGGTTAATGCTATGCATGAAGAGCTCAACAATTTCACAAGAAATCAAGTTTGGGAGCTAGTGGAAAGACCAAAGAAACACAATATGATAGGAACAAAATGGGTCTTTAGAAACAAGCAAGATCAAGATGGCATAGTAATAAGGAACAAGGCTAGATTGGTTGCACAAGGTTACACTCAAGTAGAGGGTCTTGATTTTGGAGAAACCTATGCACCGGTTGCTAGATTGGAGGCCATTAGAATCTTATTAGCCTATGCTTGTGCCCACAACATCAAGTTATATCAAATGGATGTCAAGAGTGCATTTCTCAATGGGTACATCAATGAGTTGGTTTATGTGGAACAACCTCCCAGATTTGAAGATGTGAAGAAGCCCAACCATGTATACAAGCTAAGAAAGACATTGTATGGTTTGAAGCAAGCACCTAGAGCATGGTATGAGAGATTGAGAGATTTCTTGCTCTCAAAAGGGTTCAAAATGGGAAAGGTTGATACAACTCTCTTCACTAAGAAGCTTGGTAATGATTTATTTGTGTTGCAAATATATGTGGATGATATTATCTTTGGATCAACAAATCAAGATTTTTGTGAAGAATTTGGAAATATGATGGCAAGTGAGTTTGAAATGTTCATGATTGGTGAGCTTAGCTACTTCCTTGGTCTTCAAGTTAAGCAAATGAAGAATGGTACATTTGTAAGTCAAGGCAAGTACATGAGGGACATGGTGAAGAAATTTGGATTGGAACATGCAAAGCCCATGAATACTCCTATGGCAGCTAATGGGCATTTGGACTTGGATGATAGTGGAAAAATGGTAGATCAAAAGCTATATAGATCAATGATTGGAAGTCTCCTTTATGTGACCGCATCTCGACCTGATGTTATGTTTAGTGTGTGCATATGTGCAAGATTTCAAGCCTCACCAAGAGAAAGTCATTTGAAAGCCGCAAAGAGAATATTGAGGTATTTGAAGGGCACACAAGATGTTGGGTTGTGGTATCCTAAGGGGTCCAATTTTGAGCTTATTGGATATTCGGACTCCGACTATGCCGGTTGCAAGGTGGATAGAAAGAGCACTAGTGGAACTTGTCAATTGCTTGGAAGGTCACTTGTATCATGGTCTTCAAAGAAGCAAAATAGTGTTGCTCTCTCAACGGCCGAAGCGGAGTACATTAGTGCCGGAAGTTGTTGTGCACAATTACTTTGGATGAAGGCAACCTTAAGTGATTTTGGATTGAAATACAAGAAAGTGCCTCTGCTATGTGACAATGAGAGTGCTATCAAGCTAACCAACAACCCCGTGCAACATTCAAGAACAAAGCACATTGACATAAGGCATCACTTCATTAGAGATCACCAAATCAAAGGGGACATTGCAATTGAAAGTGTTGGCACCGAAGATCAATTAGCGGATATCTTTACCAAGCCACTTGATGAGTCAAGATTTTGCAAATTGATAAATGAGCTAAACATACTAGACTACTCCAACATGAAGTGAAAAGCATCCTACATTATATGACATGCCTCTCCTTCGACTAAAGCAAGGTAAAATTGGTTGACATGGCATTCATACTTTGATAAGGATTTGTCTAGTTCATGTAGACATGAAATGCATGTTATAGGCTCATTCATGAAAAATCAAATGCTTTCATGTATATATGGTACCACTTTTGTTCTTTATGCTTGTATGATCAAGTGGTAGCATATGACATATTGATGGGCTTGCAAACCTAGTGTTGAATTTAGAACATGAGCTCATGATGTGTAACTTAACATGGTCAAGATAACCCTACAAGTGAGGTGTGAAGAAGCTTGTCCTTGGATCAAACTTAGTTACATATTCTAGGCAAGTAATCTAAATTGAACCAATGAGAAATTGAACTAAACCCCATTTATTGATTTGATATTCCCATAATTTGCACCATTTTTGGTGATTGTTGACAAAGGGGGAGAAGAAAGTCACAAAGATAAGAAAAGAAAGGGGTCAATTAAAAATGTGAAAGCACACAAGTAGGGGGAGCAAGCTCATGAATAAGTTGTTGCATTTGTGTATGCATTAACATATGAAATGTTGCATTATCAAAACTTCAATTCCTATACTTGTTTGAATTGATGAAATGCTTAGAAATAGGATTTGAATGGTGATTTGACAAACTAGCATGCATAGGACTTATATGTCATACAAAGTACCTCTTTTACTTAAATGTTGATCTCACGAGGTGTTTTGAGTTTGTGATGCATGACTAGTAAACAATGGTGCTAAGGATGGTATATTTCCGCAACTCCGGTGGTATCACGCTTCAAAGGTCCAATCTATATACCTTAGCATCATTTGATAGTAGTAGCTCACCCAAACTTTCAAATTCATGCATATGTGAAAAATTGAACCAAACACAAGGAATCACATATGTAGGGGAGCTAATACTACCAAAGTGCAAACTTGGTTTTCATTTCATATCTTTGTGAAGGTTGTCATCAATTACCAAAAAGGGGGAGATTGAAAGCCCATGTTTGGTTTTGGGTAATTGATGAAACCTAGTTTGCTTACGATTGCTCTAAGTGTTTCATGAGAATTGATTAGCAAATGGCAAGATGGAGCAAAGGACCGGGTCGGTGGAGGTCACAAGTGAAGGGCAATGACGGCGTCCATGAAAATGGTGTAAGTCCATCAACAAAGGAGAAAGCCCTATTGACGGCATCCATGCAAATGGTATAAGTCCATCATCATAGGTGTCCACAAGGTCCAACAAGAGATGAGAAGGAAATTGATAAGAAACCGGGAGCTCAAGGCAAAGGTATAACCAATAGGAGCTCTTTTGGTTTTGGTGATCAAGACTCCATAGAGGGAGTGATCACATTTAGGATAGATAGTCGTACTATCAAGAGGGGCGAAATCGTTGATGAAATACGGTTATCAAGTACCACTAGGTGTTCATGATCATTGCATATGCATATAGATGCTAGTGACACTAACTTGACCCGTGGAAAACTCTTTAAAAAAGGCTAACACACGTGCACCTAAGTGAGAGACACTTTGGAGTGTTAGTGACTTAAGAAACGGGGTGAAGTTTGAGGGTTAGAGAGGGTTTGGTCCTCTCTTCCTCCTGCCGAGCTTGCGAGGCAGGATTCGGCGAATTTCGGAGACATTACAATAGAAAAACTAGCGTCGGACCGTATTGTCACAGAGCGTCGGACCATTAGTCTCGGTCCGACGACTAACACTGCTGAGAGCGTCGGACGCTCAGTTTCGGGGCATCGGACTATTGTCCGAAGCGTCCGACGGTGCAGAGCGACGAAGAGGTGACACGTGGAGAGCAGAGGAGCGTCGGACTCTCGGTGTTAGTCCGACGGTGAGCGTCGGACCAACGTCCGACGGTTTTCAGGGCTCGGGGAGCTCTCTGGAAACGTCGGACCGTGGTTTCATTTGGTCCGACGCACCGTGTATTTTCAGTCCGACGGTGCAACGGCGGTGGACGTCGGACCGTAAGGATTGGTCCGACGGCCTATCGTCCGACGGTTCGTTTAGCGCGGGAAGTTAGCCGTTGTGATCCAACGTTCGACTTCAAATGGCTAGTGACACGTGGCGTTTATCCGGAGCGTCGGACCGTGCTGATTAGTCCGACGGTCTGGCCGTCGGACAGTCCGACGGTACGCAGTGAAGTCTAAATGGCTAGTTCTTTGTGTGTGGCTTATAAATAGCGACTTGGCCGGTTTGGGGAGCATCTCTTGGCAGTCCTAAACATCATAGCATATTTGTGAGCCTTCCCACTCCACTCTCACTCATCCTACTTGATTGTGATCATCATTTGGTGAGTTTGGAGAGCATCAAGTGCATTGCATTGATAGAGATCATCTAGAGGCACTTGGTAGTGGTGATTCGCAGCGGTTTCTCTTGTTACTCTTGGAGTTTGCCGACTCCTAGACGGCTTGGAGCTGCGAGGATCGTTGAGGGGAGTTGGTGATTGTCTCTGCCTCCGATCGGTGAAGTTGTGAGGGGTTCTTGAGCCTATCCCCGCGGGAGATCGCGAAAGGCATCTTTAGTGGATTGCTCGTAGCTTGGTGGATCCCCATCTTGTGTTGGTTGTGCGGCACCCTTGAGAAGGGTTTGGCGTGTGATGCCAAGTAGCGCGTGAACCTCCAAGTGTGTGTATCGCTACAACGAGGACTAGCTTGCCGGCAAGCAAGTGAACCTCGGTAAAAAATCTTGTGTCATCTCTCTACCGAGGATTTCCCTTATATTTGATTGATTGGTTATATTGGACTTCATATCTTCTCTACACCGGGGGTATTGAAATCACCTTCTCTCTTTACTTTTGTGTACTTACTCTCGTGTGTAGCTTGTTAGTTAGTTGCTCACTTAGGAGTAGTGTATAGTAGTGACATAGCCTTTGAGTGTGAACTAGTGATCATAGTGTAGTATACTTGTCTAGGTGGCTTGCATAGCATAGTTTAGAGCTAGTGTTTTGCAAAGCTTGTTATTGTTACTAATCGGCTTGTTAAGTGTTGTTTGTAGATTTTTATAGGCTATTCACCCCCCTCTAGCCATTTAGGACCTTTCACCGTGCCGGTCAACGGATCGTGCATGGATGGAAAAGTATACGATGTCACCCTTGGGTAGGGTGTCTAGTTGTAAGATGCTGCTCCACTATAAAAATCTAGTTTGGGATAATGTAATCTAAATTTATAAATTATATTTCTGTAATACTTCCGCACTCTTTACTCTGATTCAAATCGTTTGTGTAAACTATTGTAATACTTGCAAGGTCTTTTGTAACACCCGAAAAATTTCATTCTTTTAAATAGTAGAAATTTATTTAATTGTGCAATTAATTGATCATTCCAATATAGGGAAATAATAATTTTTCTCAAATATAAAATCAAACCTAGGTCATACACATGTATGATGCATTCATGCTGGAGCATTTCTTTTTTGTACTGTTGTAGCTTATTTGAATTTCTCAAATATTTCAAAACCCAATTTGAAAATCCTTTTGGAAAATGGAAAAAAGGAATTAGAACAGAGCCCTTCCCCTCTCCTTTCTGGCCCGAGCAGCAGCTTGGCCTGTTTTCCACTCCCTGGCCCCACCAGGCCCAGGTCGGATGGCCCGAGGACAGTTCGGCCGACCTGCTCCCTCCCTTCCCCTTACCCCATCTGACTGACGAGTGGGACCCACGGGTCAGCCCTTCCTTCTACACCTCCCTCGTCGCGCGAACAGAGACGCCGCTGCCGTGTTCATCCGCCGTGGCCGAGCACGCGCGCGTGAAGCGTCCCTCTGCCGTGGCTGCCAGCCCGACCCCAGCGCTCGGTGCTATCGACCTGTGGACTCACAGGACAGCCCCTTCCCTGTTTCCCTCTGCTGCTCGCCGAGAGTCCGACGCGGGCAAGAAAGAAACGGCCGAAGCCGATTTCTCCGCTCGCCGAGTTTGTTTCAATCTCTGAGATTGACGCCACACCTCGGGAGTATTTAAGCAGCGCCACACCCCCCCATAGCCGTCACCTAACCCTAGCCGCCTCTTCTCGCCGCCATTGCCGAGCTCCCGCGAGAACCGAGCAGCCGCCGCCGCGAGCAATTAGCTCGATTCGCCACCAATTTCCTCCCGGTAAGCCTTTGAGGAGCTTCGCTGTGATCTAGTGAAGTTCCCGAGCACTTTCCCCCTTCGATTTGTGCACTGACACGCCTCCGCCGCCGTTGCAGAGATCCACCGTCCGCCGGATCACGCCGCGAGTTATCACCGAGTCGATTTCCGACCTTCCCATCACCCTAGGTGAGCTTGCGACGCTCTTCCCGATCTATGGGTACCCTTCCCGACCTATTTCATGCACCGAAGGCCGAGTTCACCTTCTTCGGCGGCCTGCCGGCCATGGCGCTGCCGTCGGCCTCTGTTTTCCGGCCGAGAGCACCGCCACCCCTTCCCTCTTTTAATCTGATCCGCCGATTTTGAATCGGACGGCCGCAGAGCAGCCCATACCGATTCGGCCGGTGTTTTTGCGAATAACCCCCTGCAGTTTTAATGCTTAGCCGCAGCCCTCAGCATATTCAGTAGATTACGTTTGAATGCGTATTTATTTTCGGTATATATGAAAATGTGTATTCAGATTTGAATTCAAAATTGTTTCATTTATAATTTCCACGTTTTAGTTCCGATTTGAACGATTCAAATTGCGTTAGATTCGTAAATTTATAATCTATCTGATGGTACCACTGTTTCAAATATTTTCCACTCTTAAAATTCGAGATTATATTTAATCTATTATCATTCTATTATAAATCTTGTAAAATTCATATCTCCCTCGTTTTAAATCCGATTTTCGCAAACTTTATATCGATGTGATCATAGCAACGCATAGATTTGTTTTATAACATTTTTAATTTATTTTCTCTCTGTTGGTGTACTGTTCTAATGAAAACTCTTGTTTGAATGCATGATTGCCCCTGTATGCGTGTGTGTTGTTATGATGGATCGAGTATAGACAGTGAGCCATACATGGGTGATCAAGATCAGTACTGCGACAACCCGGATCACCAGGCATTTGCTGATCAAGGCAAGTATTAGCATGGATCATCCTTGTTGTCCTATTCATCAAATAAATAACTGCATTTGCATGTGTCTTCCTTGTTAACCATAGTTACTTCTTAGTTTTGTTATCCTGTTCCTTGCAACCTATGGGATATGCATATGGTAGTTGATGCTAGCGCATTATGGATATCATGATCATGTAAACTGATTAATTGAATATGCAATAAGGATTAAAAGATGCCTTTTTAGCAACATGGAACTAGGGGATTGGAGCATAGTTTTGTGATGCACCATATCCTTCCCCCTTGGTAATGATCTGTCAGCAAAAGCTGGGACTTACAGTGCAACTATGAGGGCTATATGGCTCTGGTTTTAGCTCAGTATGAGGACCTTTTCTAGCTTGTTAGAGGTTACCGAAAGGCGCAAGAGGGGCTTTGACGACTCGGGTATAGTGCGGCCTCTGTCCATATGTGTATAACCTGCGTGACCTTGTGCCATATGGAAGGGGGGCTCTACATCTGCTTGCCGAGGAAATCTCGCGGCCCTAACATGTTAGACGAACCTTTGAAAGGCTTCATAGTGAAACCCTGCTCTCTCACCTTGGTAGTGTTATGGGAGTAATTAACCCGAGCAGATGGGAATCACGGCTCATAGTGAAAGTGCACAACCTCTGCAGAGTGTAAAACTGGTATACTAGCCGTGCTCACGGTCACGAGTGGCCCGGAAAACTCACGGAGTAGTTATCTTACAGGGTGATGTTTACTTGTTGCTAATCTATTTATTGCTACTCATTAATTGTGTTTGCTTTGATCATGAGAAAGGGCTGAATAACTTGTTGCTATCCAAATGCATAAAAGATGACTAACTAAAAGCAACCTGCTGTTAAACCGTGTCAATCCTTTTGAGCCTCATGAACCTATGCTAGTCTTGTTGAGTACGACATGTTCTTACGCTTGTTTATTTTTCATTACTTGGTTAAAAATCCCGGATGGGTAACAGATGGTGATAGTGATGAGGACTACCTAGAGGACTACTAGACTTGTGCTTCACCAGTCGACGTCCCTGTGCTATGGAGCTACCGCGAGAGTTATCCTTATTTTTTTCCGCTGTGTAATGACTTTGATATTATTCGCTATGTATTGAACATTGGTTATGATACAATTTATGCAATTTGTTGGCTTATGTGTGTGACTGATCTCTGGGCACACATAAGATTATGCATCCCATTTTATCCTTAAAAATTGGGTGTGACAAATTGGTATCAGAGCCGTGTTGACTGTAGGACGCAAGCCTAGTTAGCACTGGATAGCCCTTAGCTTTATTATCTCTTTTTACTTGTTATATTAATTTGCTACAAGTTTTTGCTGATATCCTACCCTTGTCCATTGCAAAATTTTGACTTAATCTTAATTCTTGTAGATGGCCAACCTTAAGCGCACTGCTCGCAAGCGTGTCATGCCACCTAAGAGGTACCTGCAGCGCTTCATCTCTGGCGGACGTGTTTCCCGACCAGAGGTACCCGTGGAAGACGTACCAGTGGAGGAGCCCCAGCAGGAGGTGCCCGCAGAGGAGCCCAGTGAAGAGCCCTTGGAAGACAGCTCTGAAGACGTACCTATGAAGGACCCTCAGAAAGATGAACCCGAGAAGGTGGAGCCGCAGGGTGATCAAGATTGTGCTGGCGACCCTGATGACAAAGATGATGGAGGCGACTCGGATGACTCCGACGACCCCGATGACGATGGCGACGATGATGGAGACTAAGGTGGAAAACCCTGGGTGGGAATGATTCACTATGATCATCATGGTGATGACTACTACCACCCGCTGCTTCTCGACTTGGTGCGCCGCTTCTACCCCAACGCCTCGGTGCTGTACAAGACGGAGCACTGGAAGCACCCTGACTACGCCAACTACTATGAGACGAGGGTGTACATCAAGGAGGGAAGCCAGGTGAAGAATATCCACTATGCTGTCTCCATTCGACTCTCCAAAGCTGCCGCCATCAAGGATGCCGCACGACAAGCTCTTATGGTGCACCGCCACGAGAATTGGGACATCATCAAGTGGGAGATGCACCGCTACCTTCCCCGCCGACAGAGTGGCCAAGCTAACTGCAGCATCGCCGGTCCACTTGGAGAAGTGAACGCCTGACTCCACGCTGCCTTGGAATGTTTGGCCCAGACCAACACCTTTCTGGACCAGACACTGGATGAGCTGAACACCAGGACTGAAGCTAACTACAAGCTCAGCCGGGCGGTGGATGAGTTAAACAGGCAACTCGGTGTTGGACCCCCTCCGTCATCACCAAGGTGTCCAGCTGAATCACCGCCAAGAAACCGAGGAGACTATGGAGATGCTCACACCCGTACCGACATCGACCCCTAGAGGAGTTACCCCCAGTTATTAGCAAAAGACGCTAGAAGCGCAAGTTGAGTCATGTCGAGTCTAGTTCGTGTCTTGTGAACTTTTGTGCTAGATTGCTTTTCCTTATGAATAATGCTTGATTTGGAGTTTGTAATGAGTGCTGAGATTATGAGCATGTCTGCAAATCTCTTTATATAGGTTTGAATTAATGCATAATAGTTTGGGCTGATTATCTCAGTTTCCAGCAGTGCTGTTTTTCCGACCTCTCTGCCTTAGTTATTTTTTCCTATTTAATTATATACGACCAAAAATCATGAGAAATTTTTGTGAAAAACCAGACTTCTGTAGTTTTCTTTGGCCGCAAGAATCATCTCAATATCAGTTACGGTCTGGGAGAAACAAATGTCACAAGTTAAAGTTTCTGCGCTGTCTGTTACCCTGAAGCGGTTTCGAATAAAATCTATTTTTGATAAACTTAACGACAGAATCTGGAGAGATGGTCTGAATAAAAGTTGTAGAGATTTTCTCGTGCTTTCCAACCATGTATAGCATGTCTCTGTTTGAATTCAGAAGCTCCAGATATGACTGTTTTTCTACTCCGCCATTGTTGGATCGCGCCCGGAATTTCCTGTTCTAGTCTTCTAAGTGTTATTATAATGGAAAAGAATTCTAAACCTCACCTCAATGATTTGAACAGCAGATGGCTCACACCAGGAGGAACCCAAGGGGTGATGGTACCTCTGAAGAAAATGCTAATCCACCACCACCTCCGCCACAGCCCAACATGGAGCAGCTGATGATGATGCAAACACAGTTGATGCAGCAGATGGCCCAGAACATTCAACTGCTGCAGCGAAACAATGGCAATGGGAACCCACCTCCACCACCCCGTGACGAGAGAAGAGAATTCTTGAAGGGACGCCCGCCCACCTTTGATCATTCCAGTGATCCTCTCCAAGCTGATGATTGGCTGCGTGCAATAGAAAGGCAGCTGCGCCCAATGCAACGACGTCGAGAAGGTTCTCTATGCATCTGGGCAGTTGCAGGGAGCTGCTCTGGATTGGTGGGAGTCTTTCTATTTTGGACGTGCCGACCCCATCTCTTGGCGGCAATTCCGTGAGGGGTTCCGCAATCATCATGTGCCTGCAGGGTTGATGAAGCTGAAGAAGAAGGAGTTTCTTTCTCTGAAGTAGGGAGGTATGCTAGTTGCCGAGTACCGTGACAAGTTCATCCAATTGTCGCGGTATGCTCCAAAAGAGGTCGAAGATGATGCCAAGAAGCAAGAGCTCTTCTTGGAAGGACTGAATGATCATCTCCAGTACCAGTTGCTCTCCCACACTTTCGCCAACTTCCAACAGTTGGTAGACAAAGCTTTGATCATCGAGAGCAAGCGCCGTGAGATAGATGAGAAGAAGAAGAAGAGGAAGTTTCAAGGGCAGTCGTCTGGAAGCAACAGCCGCTTCCGTAACAACCAGCAGCCGCCTCAGCAGCAACAACGTTTCCAGGGACAGTCTGGATTCAAGAACAATTTCCAGAATCAACAACGTTCCCAGAACCAGCAGCGTTCCCAGTACCAGCAACAAGGTGGCAACCAGGCGCCACAACTGACTGCTCCCAACAACATCCCTGTGAAGAATGGTGCCCCCAACAAGTGTTTCCGCTGTGGCAAGGAAGGACACTTGTCCTACAATTGTCCTGAGAAGCAGAATCCCCAAGCCTCCCAGAAGCAGAACAACCAGCAGAGAGTGCCACCTCGCACCGGGAAGGAGAACCACGTGTCGGTTGATACGGCACAGGAGACCCCAGAGGTCATGATGGGTACGTTCAATATCGACTCCATCCCCGCTACAGTTCTTTTTGACTCTGGTGCTTCGCATACTTTCATTTCGCACACATTTGTTAGAAAGCATGGTATTCCCCTTAGTGTCATGAAACATCCTATTATGGTCTCTTCTCCGGGTGGTGTTATGCAAGCTACTCTTCAGTGTCTCCCGATTATTGTCTCATTAAGGGAGGTAGAATTTGAGATAACCCCTACTGTGCTCAATACTGCCGGAATTGATCTTATCCTGGGTATGGATTGGATGATGAAGAACGACATTAATATAAAGTGCAAGGAGAAGGTCGTGACTATCACTACCCAGAAGGGAGATGAGGTCAGAGTTGAGGTTGTTTTGCAAGTTCAACAGAAAGCCACAGTACATCAGCTCAGAGAAGAAGTGCAGCCGGATAACTCAGTGGTGGATGAGTTTGAAGATGTGTTTCCAGATGAGTTGCCAGGTATGCCGCCTGACCGTGACATTGAATTTATCATTGAGTTGTTACCTGGTACTGCACCTATAGCTAAACGTCCATATAGAATGGGAGTTAAAGAATTAGAAGAACTTAAGAAACAAATCAAAGAACTGTCAGAAAAAGGTTTCATTCGTCCTAGTTCTTCACCTTGGGGAGCCCCGGTTATTTTTGTTGATAAGAAAGATGGTAGTCAAAGGATGTGTGTTGATTATCGGTCACTGAATGAGGTCACCATTAAGAACAAGTATCCGTTGCCTAGAATTGATGACTTATTTGATCAGTTGAGAGGTGCTTGTGTGTTTTCCAAGATTGATCTCCGTTCAGGTTATCATCAGTTGAAGATTCGTGACTCTGACATACCTAAGACTGCATTCACTACTCGGTATGGATTGTATGAGTATACGGTAATGTCCTTTGGTTTGACTAATGCACCTGCCTACTTCATGTATCTGATGAACAAGGTATTCATGGAATTCTTGGATAAGTTTGTTGTGGTGTTCATTGATGATATCTTGATCTACTCCAAGAATGAAGAAGAGCATGCCGAACATCTGACATTGGTTTTGCAGAAGCTCAGGGAACATAAGCTGTATGCCAAGCGAAGTAAGTGCGAGTTCTGGTTAAGAGAAGTTGCTTTTCTAGGACATATTGTGTCCAATGGTGGAATTTCTGTAGACCCAAGCAAGGTGGCAGACGTGTTGAATTGGAAGCCGCCAACTGATGTGACTGGCATTCGTAGTTTTCTTGGTTTAGCTAGTTACTACCGAAGGTTCATTGAAGGATTCTCCAAGCTTGCGAAGCCAATGACTTCCTTGCTAGAGAAGAATGCCAAGTTTGTGTGGTCTGAGAAGTGCCAAGCTAGTTTTGAAGAATTGAAGAAGAGATTGACAACAGCCCCAGTGTTGGTTTTGCCGGATCTGAGTAAGAAGTTCTCTATCTATTGTGATGCTTCCCGCCTAGGTCTTGGTTGTGTTCTCATGCAAGAAGGAAGAGTCGTAGCATATGCATCGAGACAGTTGAGGAAGCATGAGTTGAATTATCCTACTCCTGATTTGGAGCTAGTAGCTGTGGTTCACGCTCTGAAGTTATGGAGGCATTATCTGATTGGTCATAAGTGCGACATCTATACAGATCATAAGAGCTTGAAGTATATCTTCACCCAGTCAGAGTTGAATTTGAGGCAACGTCGTTGGTTGGAATTGATAAAGGATTATGACTTGGAAGTGCATTATCATCCAGGCAAAGCAAATGTTGTGGCCGATGCTCTTAGTAGAAAAAGTTATGCTAATGAGATTCGAGCAACCACTATTCCAGCAGAGTTGTGTGCAGAGATGGAGCGTCTCAACTTGGGAATTGTGATCAATGCTATTGAGATGGAGGTTGAACCCACACTAGAGCAAGAGATACGAAAGGCTCAGTTGGAAGATGAGAAGCTCAAAGAAATAGCAGAGAACATTGTGGTTGGAAAATCACCCGGATTCAGGCTAGATGAGAATGGAACCTTATGGTTTGGGAAGAGACTCTGTGTACCTGAAGTGAAATTCATCCGAGACGCTATACTGCGTGAAGCTCATGAGTCAGCATATTCTATACACCCAGGAAGTACCAAGATGTATTTGGATCTGAAGGAAAAATATTGGTGGGTTGGACTGAAGCGTGATGTAGCAGAATATGTGGCAATCTGTGATACCTGTCAGAGAGTTAAAGCTGAACACCAGAGGCCTGCAGGATTGCTACAACCACTAAAGATACCTGAGTGGAAGTGGGAAGAAGTCGGTATGGACTTCATAGTTGGATTGCCACGTACTCAGAGAGGTTATGATTCAATCTGGGTAATTGTGGATCGACTGTCTAAAGTTGCTCATTTCCTCCCCGTCAAGACCACCTATACCGGAGCAAGACTTGCAGAGTTGTACATGGAAAGGATTGTGTGTCTACATGGAGTTCCAAAGAAGATAGTGTCCGATAGGGGTACGCAGTACACCTCACAGTTTTGGCAACAAGTGCATAAATCATTGGGAACACGGTTGAATTTCAGTTCTGCATATCACCCTCTAACTGACGGTCAAACTGAACGGATTAATCAGATTTTAGAAGATATGTTGAGAGCTTGTGCTTTACAGTATGGAACAAGTTGGGATAAGAGTCTGCCGTATGCGGAGTTCTCTTATAATAATAGTTACCAGAAAAGTCTCAAGATGGCACCCTTCGAAGCATTGTATGGACGCAAGTGCAGGACACCCTTGTTTTGGAATCAAACTGGAGAAAGTCAAGTGTTTGGACCGGATGTGTTGAGAGACACAGAGGAGCAAGTCCAGACAATAAGAGAGAACTTGAGAATAGCACAATCTAGACAGAAGAGCTATGCGGATACACGGAGAAGAGAACTAGCTTTTAATGTAGGAGACTATGTATACCTTAAAGTGTCCCCGATGAGAAGTGTGAAAAGGTTCAACAGCAAAGGAAAGTTGGCACCAAGGTATATTGGTCCTTTCAAGATCCTAGAGAGACGTGGAGAAGTGGCATATCAGCTAGAACTTCCGGAAAGTTTATCCGGTGTGCATGATGTGTTCCACATATCTCAGTTGAGAAAATGTTTGAGAGTACCAGAAGAGCAGGTTCCTGTTGAGGAAATAGTTTTCAAGAAGGGTCTCACTTATGAGGAACATCCAGTGAAAATTTTGGAGACCGTAGAAAGAGTTACAAGAAGTCGAGTTATAAAGATGTGCAAGGTGCAGTGGCATCGGTACTCTGAGGAAGAAGCTACTTGGGAAAGAGAGGAAGATCTCAGAGAAAAGTACCCGGGGTTGTTTGAGTAAGCACCAACTGAATCTCGAGGACGAGATTATTTTTAAGGGGGGTAGAATTGTAACACCTGAAAAATTTCATTCTTTTAAATAGTAGAAATTTATTTAATTGTGCAATTAATTGATCATTCCAATATAGGGAAATAATAATTTTTCTCAAATATAAAATCAAACCTAGGTCATACACATGTATGATGCATTCATGCTGGAGCATTTCTTCTTTGTACTGTTGTAGCTTATTTGAATTTCTCAAATATTTCAAAACCCAATTTGAAAATCCTTTTGGAAAATGGAAAAAAGGAATTAGAACAGAGCCCTTCCCCTCTCCTTTCTGGCCCGAGCAGCAGCTTGGCCTGTTTTCCACTCCCTGGCCCCACCAGGCCCAGGTCGGATGGCCCGAGGATAGCTCGGCCGACCTGCTCCCTCCCTTCCCCTTACCCCATCTGACTGACGAGTGGGACCCATGGGTCAGCCCTTCCTTCTACACCTCCCTCGCCGCGCGAACAGAGACGCCGCTGCCGTGTTCATCCGCCGTGGCCGAGCACGCGCGCTCGAAGCGTCCCTCTGCCGTGACTGCCAGCCCGACCCCAGCACTCGGTGCTACCGACCTGTGGACCCACAGGACAGCCCCTTCCCTGTTTCCCTCTGCTGCTCGCCGAGAGTCCGACGCGGGCAAGAAAGAAACGGCCGAAGCCGAGTTCGTCGCCGCGCCGAGAGTCCGAAGCAGTGAAGAAACGGCTGAAGCCGATTTCTCCGCTCGCCGAGTTTGTTTCAATCTCCGAGATTGACGCCACACCTCGAGAGTATTTAAGCAGCGCCACACCCCCCCATAGCCGTCACCTAACCCTAGCCGCCTCTTCTCGCCGCCATTGCCGAGCAGCCGCCGCCGCGAGAACCGAGCAGCCGCCGCCGCGAGCAATTAGCTCGATTCGCCACCAATTTCCTCCCGGTAAGCCTTTGAGGAGCTTCGCTGTGATCTTGTGAAGTTCCCGAGCACTTTCCCCCTTCGATTTGTGCACTGACACGCCTCCGCCGCCGTTGCAGAGATCCACCGTCCGCCGGATCACGCCGCGAGCTATCACCGAGTCGATTTCCGACCTTCCCATCACCCTAGGTGAGCTTGCGACGCTCTTCCCGATCTATGGGTACCCTTCCCAACCTATTTCATGCACCGAAGGCCGAGTTCACCTTCTTCGGCGGCCTGCCGGCCATGGCGCTGCCGTCGGCCTCTGTTTTCCGGCCGAGAGCACCGCCACCCCTTCCCTCTTTTAATCTGATCCGCCGATTTTGAATCGGACGGCCGCAGAGCAGCCCATACCGATTCGGCCGGCGTTTTTGCGAATAACCCCCTGCAGTTTTAATGCTTAGCCGCAGCCCTCAACATATTCAGTAGATTACGTTTGAAGGCGTATTTATTTTCGGTATATATGAAAATGTGTATTCAGATTTGAATTCAAAATTGTTTCATTTATAATTTCCACGTTTTAGTTCCGATTTGAACGATTCAAATTGCGTTAGATTCGTAAATTCATAATCTATCTGATGGTACCACTGTTTCAAATATTTTCCACTCTTAAAATTCGAGATTATATTTAATCTATTATCATTCTATTATAAATCTTGTAAAATTCATATCTCCCTCGTTTTAAATCCGATTTTCGCAAACTTTATATCGATGTGATCGTAGCAATGCGTAGATTTGTTTTATAACCTTTTTAATTTATTTTCTCTTTGTTGGTGTACTGTTCTAATGAAAACTCTTGTTTGAATGCATGATTGCCCCTGTATGCGTGTGTGTTGTTACGATGGATCGAGTATAGACGGTGAGCCATACATGGGTGATCAAGATCAGTACTGTGACAACCCGGATCACCAAGAGTTTGCTGATCAAGGCAAGTATTAGCATGGATCATCCTTGTTGTCCTATTCATCAAATAAATAACTGCATTTGCATGTGTCTTCCTTGTTAACCATAGTTACTTCCTAGTTTTGTTATCCTGTTCCTTGCAACCTATGGGATATGCATATGGTAGTTGATGCTAGCGCGTTATGGGTATCATGATCATGTAAACTGATTAATTGAATATGCAATAAGGATTAAAAGATGCCTTTTTAGCAACATGGAACTAGGGGATTGGAGCATAGTTTTGTGATGCACCATATCCTTCCCCCTTGGTAATGATCTGTCAGTAAAAGCTGGGACTTACAGTGCAACTATGAGGGCTATATGGCTCTGGTTTTAGCTCAGTATGAGGACCTTTTCTAGCTTGTTAGAGGTTACCGAAAGGCGCAAGAGGGGCTTTGACGACTCGGGTATAGTGCGGCCTCTGTCCATATGTGTATAACCTGCGTGACCTTGTGCCATATGGAAGGGGGGCTCTACATCTGCTTGCCGAGGAAACATCGCGGCCCTAACATGTTAGACGAACCTTTGAAAGGCTTCATAGTGAAACCCTGCTCTCTCACCTTGGTAGTGTTATGGGAGTAATTAACCCGAGCAGATGGGAATCACGGCTCATAGTGAAAGTGCACAACCTCTGCAGAGTGTAAAACTGGTATACTAGCTGCGCTCACGGTCACGAGTGGCCCGGAAAACTCACGGAGTAGTTATCTTACAGGGTGATGTTTACTTGTTGCTAATCTATTTATTGCTACTCATTAATTGTGTTTACTCTGATCATGAGAAAGGGCTGAATAACTTGTTGCTATCCAACTGCATAAAAGATGACTAACTAAAAGCAACCTGCTGTTAAACCGTGTCAATCCTTTTGAGCCTCATGAACCTATGCTAGTCTTGTTGAGTACGACATGTACTTACGCTTGTTTATTTTTCATTACTTGGTTAAAAATCCCGGATGGGTAACAGATGGTGATAGTGATGAGGACTACCCAGAAGACTACTAGACTTGTGCTTCACCAGTCGACGTCCCTGTGCTATGGAGCTACCGCGAGAGTTATCCTTATTTTTTTCCGCTGTGTAATGACTTTGATATTATTCGCTATGTATTGAACATTGGTTATGATACAATTTATGCAATTTGTTGGCTTATGTGTGTGACTGATCTCTGGGCGCAGATAAGATTATGCATCCCATTTTATCCTTAAAAATTGGGTGTGACATCTTTACACTGAGATCCTCTGGGAAAATTAGGGTTTCCTAGGAGACCCGACAGGCCACCTAGGTCAAAGGGAACTCGTGCAGACTAGTCAAAGGTCCTTAGGGCCGATGACGGGGCACGTGGGCCCTATGATTAAGGTGGTTCTGTCACAAGAAGTTAGTAACAGGCGCGGCAGTGCTGGCCTGTAGAGCGGCACTGCCGGGCTGCCCGGCACTGCTGCTCGCAGAGCGGCACTGCTGGACCTCGCAGAGCAAATTCTACACAATTCAAAAACTGCTTGGGGAAATTTAGATCGAAAAAATTACTGATGTTACCTGGTATGTGTAGACCCTAGCAAACCCTTTCCTTGCAGCTAGAACACCACCAATTCGTAGATCGGGACCAAACCCTAGAAGTCAAGAAACTCAACAAATAGAGAATGAAACAAGCAACACAAGTGACACAAGATTTAACCCGTGGTTCAGCTCGCCACAAAGGCTTGCCTACTCCATGTTGTTGAGGTTTCACAAAGGAAACTTGGGTTCACAAGGCCCAATCCTCGTTCTCAAGTCAAGAGAGTTAACTCTTGAAAAGAGGGGGTGATTCCACTAACTTATGAGGGTGATTACAAACCTCCCGGGGCTGCCACAAGATTGGCAAGCTCACCGGGCGATGCTCTAGCTGGCTAGGAGTAAGCTCCAAGAGTAACAAATGCAAACCACCAGCTTGAATGCGAATCAAGTGCTTGAGGAAGTTGAAGATCAGTGGGGAGAATGGCAGAGATAACTGTTGGGGGCGACAGGAGGGAGGCTAAGAAGCCCCCTCAAGTCTAACGGTCGAAACAAGTCGCGGCAGTGCCGGGCTTGGGGCGGCAGTGCCGCTTGGCCGGCAGTGCCGCGCTGCCAAACCAGGACAGAATGATTTGGAATTTTGTGGCTGGCTTTGGCAGTGGAAGTGAGGATGTTTGGTGTAGAGATTTGCACTTGGTCACACTTTCAAACCTGTCTTTTGCATCCCCCTTAATAGTAAGGCTTTCCTATACTCAATTTTAAAATAAAACGAATTTAAACCTCCTTTGAGCCGGATGTCGCATCCTTTAAATGTTAGGGTCCACCTGCATAAGATTACATTCCCCTAATGCTTTTGCCTGTCCATCATCTCGATAAATCTCATTAGTCTTCTAATCGCGTGGTCATTATCACCAAAACCTACTTTAGTGCTTGATTGCACTTACAAATCTATTGCATTAGGTTAATAGGAGTTGAGTGATAATCTATTGATGCATTACCTTTCCTTGACCACTTATTACCCTAAGAACCTGATTTGATTAAGTATTGAAAATGTTTAGCTCTACTTAATTGATTTAGACTTGCATAAATGCTATTTTGAACTATGATGATATGCAAGGAATGAATCATTGAAAGGGAAGGGTATTGTCTTCATTGTTGGCAGTGTACTTGGCCAGTCCATTGTCATCAATGGGGACGGGTTTTCCGGGTGGTGGTCATATGTTTGGGTTAGAGTCCCAACTTATCGTCGCCAACGGAAAAGGGATGTGAAAATCGGGTGGTTACCAGGGTATTGGGTTAGAGTCCCAATGCATGGTATCCAACGGAATGTATTAGGGACCGTTTGTTATCGGCCTGTTGTGATCGAGACTTTGCAACTAGCCACATACTCCGGGAAGCCCCATCTCCGGTAGCTCTATTGCTTGAACCGACAACCACGCACTGGGAGTGGAGAGATGGCGAGAGTAGCGTGTACCCTCGTGGCCGGTGTGCCTGCAGACGAGAGGAGTACTGTGCTCTCGGGTGGCGCAGGACCGGTTCAGGGATATAAAAGCCGTGGTAGACGGGGTTGGCATATGCAATCTTAGGTGCTACATATGCAGTGTGGTTAGGGATCCCCAGCTGGGTACTAATCGATTCGAATCGTCGTTGCTCCTCGGTTATGGAGACTTGATCCTCACACCTACATCGAAAAGTGGTTCGGAAGTAGGATGTTTTGAGAATGAATAAATAATTAGAATAGAAGGATATATTTGAAATAATTGTGAACTCTTGTTGATTATAATAATAATGAGTAAGAATAATGAAAGCAGGATTAGTAATGCTTTTTCCGCAAAATACTTTGACTCTTGCTAAAGCCTTACCTTGACTCCCCTCAGCCTGCATTCCTGAGTCTCAGTCCTTTTTCTTAGTCGGGTAAGTCTTGCGGAGTACCCCCGTACTCAGGGTTTGTTAACCCCGTTGCAGGTAGTCAGCAGCAGGAGGTCTGTCTTGCCTCTTGCTGTGTGACCATCATCCAGGATAGCGAGGAAGAGTGAAGTGAACCTGTGGGCAGGGTTCGTGTCACCATCTACCTTATTATGTTATGTTGTTGTTCTACTGTTACTGCTACTATTTTAATTATGGTCTGTAATAACTGCACTTGAATTCTATTTGAATAACCGGTTTGTAATCTAAGTACTATTTAAATCTTCTGCAATTTTACTCTGATGTATTTTATTATGAAATGTTGTAATTCTGTAATGGCTTCGCAATGGGATCCTGTCGGAGAAACGGGTGCTGATGTAACCCGGCTGGGCCTTCTAGATCATTTGGGACACGGGTCCGGCTGTCAGAAGTCATTAGTGACAATGACAGGTGCCTGTGGGCCATATGATTTTGACGGTTCTGTTACAGCTGGTATCAGAGCGTTCCAATTCTAAATCATTACGGTATTACTTTGCAAAACTTCAAAATATTTTGGATCATAAAAATCTAAATTTGCTATTTTGGTCCAAATTGCTAATTCTTATCTTATTCCGTAAAATAGTTATGGTAGCATGTGGAACAACTTTATTACTAGCCCGATGTTAAATTTATTTATGCATTTATTTATCTTGCATTGAGTTAAAATTCATAAGTACGATTCATGCATCATGTTAAAATCATTATGTTAATACTTCCTCCTTAAATGTTAGGTATATGGGTTAGGATTTGCCAAACCTATTCTTGCTAGCCTGTTATATCTTTGCTAATCCATACTTACCTTCCAGCTTGGCACCCTGCAAGCTCACTGCTCGTAAGATGACTGGTCCCAGGGGAGTGTCCGCGCCACCAGCTGGCGCCACGTGACGGGGAGGAGGCTTCTGGTAGCCGCCGTCCTCGCCACAGTCGTAAGGAGCTGAAAGGGGAGATTAAGGAGCTTAAGAAGGAGGTGAAGCTCATGACGGAGGACTTCCGGGTGGCCCGTTGTAACCACTACTAGGGGCGTGAGGATGAACAACGAGCTGCGCCGTGAGGTTGACCATATGACTCAGGAGAGAGACGAGGCCTTGGCACGTGAGGACAAGGCCTGAACCATGGTCGACGAGCTGGAGGACTATGTGGGGCATGTGGAGTGGTACAACGGAGCCCTGCATGAGGAGATCCATAGGCTCAATGACCAGCTCAATCCTATCCTTGTTCCACGTGAGGAAGACCCTGAGGATGGTTTGGTTGTGGGACCTGACGAGGAGGCATCTGAGGAGGAGGCACCTGAGGATGACCTTGAGGAGGCAGTTGATCCCATGGAGGATGTGATTGTGGAGGATGATGATGATGAGGAGGTGATCGTCATCGACGACGACTAGACTAGTCTTAGGACTAGGAGTGTCAACCTATCGTTATCCTTTGTGTTGTAATGTTAAGTGCCAAGAACCTTAGCTTGGGTTTGGGAACTTTGTTTAAGTCTTAGTCATGTTCTTTAAGTATCGTTTAAGTCTTATAATGTTTAAGTTTGAACCGCTACTATGCTTCGTTAAGTAATGTTAGTTCTAAATTCGGTTTGCAATTAAACAGATGCCTATCCATACCCGTTCGACCGGTGCTGGTACCTCGGAGGATGGAACTGCTCCCAACCCACTGCCTATTCCACCGACTTTAGCCGATGCTATTGCAGCCTTGGCCAATGCTGCCATTGCAATGGCGCAAAATAGGGACAACCGTGGTGGGCGTCGTGGCCGCCGCGACGATGATGAGACAACTTATGTGGACTTCACGGATACCCGTCCACCTGTGTTCACCAAGGCCGATGAGCCATTGGAAGCTGATGATTGGCTCCGCACCATGGAACAAAAGTTTAGTCTGATTCATTGCACTGAGATACAGAAGCCCTTGTTCGCAGCACAGAAACTGCGAGGTCCTGCTAGTGCCTGGTATGCAAATCTTCTGGCAGCTCAGCCCGATGGACACCAAATAACCTGGGCAGAATTCCGTGAAGCCTTCCGTGCTCATTACATCCCTGCGGGTGTGATGAAGATGAAGCTAGACCAATTTCTGTCCCTGCAGCAAAGAGACTCTACCGTCATGCAGTATGTTGGGCAGTTCAATCACTTGGCGCAGTACGCCCCTGAGCACACCAACACCGACCAAAAAAGGAAGTACTGTTTTATCAGGGATCTGAACTACAGGATTCAGCGAAGCCTGTCCAACAATCTTCACTGCTCCTATCATGAGGCTGTCAACATCGCCATTGCTTTTGAAGAGAGTGACCATAAACATCAAGAGGAAAAGAAGAAAAAGAAAGCCGGGTCTTCTGGTGGTCAAAAGCATCAGAAACTCATTTACCATCCCACTCACCACTCTCGTCCACCCTACCCTCAGTAGCAGGTAGTTGTTTGTACTGCTGCTATCTTTGTGAAGAAGAAGGACAAATCCCGCCGACTCTGTGTTGACTACTGTCCACTCAACGAGGTCACCATTAAAAACAAATACCCTTTACCTCGTATTGACCTAGTCTTTGACCAACTTGCTGGAGTCAAAGTGTTTTCCAAAATTGACCTTTGGTCTGGCTACCACTAAATAAAAATCCATTTCGAAGACATTCCAAAAACAGCCTTCACCACCAGATACGACCTATACGAGTACCTAATCATGTCCTTTGGCCTAACCAATGCACCTGCCTATTTCATGTACCTAATGAACTCCGTCTTCATGCCGGAGCTCGACAAATTTGTAGTCATGTTCATTGACGACATCCTTGTCTACTCCAAAACCCCTAAAGAACATGCCAACCACCTCCGTGTTGTCCTGTCTCGCTTGAGAGAACATCAACTCTATGCCATGTTCAGCAAGTGTGAGTTTTGGTTGGACCGAGTTCCGTTTCTCGGACATATTTTGTCAGCCGAAGGCGTATCCGTCGATCCGAGTAAGGTAGAGGAAATCTTGAATTAGAAGCCACCAACCACGGTACATCAAGTTCGCAGTTTCATGGGAATGGCAGGGTATTACCACGGCTTTATTCCGGATTTTTCTAGAATAGCCAAGCCTATTACCGGGTTGTTGAAGAATCAGGTCAAATTTGTCTAGTCACCCGAGTGTGAGAAAGCTTTTCAGACTTTGAAGAGATTGTTGACCATAGCACCAGTCTTAGCTCAGCCCGATATTGAAAAGCCATTTGATCTGTACTGCGATGCATCTGGCACTGGTCTTGGTTGTCCCGATGCAAGAGGGTCGAGTTATTGCGTATGCTTCGCGACAGCTCAAGCGTCATGAAGAGAATTACCCCACTCATGACTTGGAGTTGGCAGCTGTGGTACATGCCTTGAAGATCTGGCGTTATTATCGGCTAGAAAGTACTTGTAATGTCTACACTGACCACAAGAGCTTGAAGTACATCTTTACCCAAGAAGAGTTGAACATGAGACAAAGAAGATGGCTTGAGTTGATAAAGGACTATGATATAGAAGTACATTACCATCAGAGTAAAGCTAATGTGGTTGCTGATGCACCCAGTCAGAAAGTTCACTGCAACTATTTGACCGTAAAGCCATATGATCTATCTCTATGTTATGAGCTGGAAAAGTTAGACATAGAAATAGTTTCACAAGGCAGTCTAGCCAACATCAGCATTGAAACATCCATCCGAGCCGAGATCATTGTTGCTCAAAAGGGAAACAACAGGAATCAAGCACATCAAGGAGAAAGTTCAAGCCAGCAAGGCAGATTGGTTCAGGATTTATGATGAAGGTGTCGTGTGGTTCAAGGATCATCTGGTAGCTCCAAAGGTACCTGAGTTGCATCAAAAGATCCTCGATGAAGGACATTTAACAAGATTCTCTATCCATCCAGGAAGCAACAAGATGTACCAGGATTTGAAACAAAAATTCTGGTGGACTAAGATGAAGTTAGAGATTGCTCGGTATGTTGCCTGGTGTGATACCTGTCAAAAAGTGACCGCTGTGCATATGAAGCCTGGGGGAGAGCTACAACCATTACCTGTTCCTGCGTGGAAGTGGGAGGACATCAGCATGGATTTTATCGTGGTTTTACCCAGGACAACTAGAGGTTTTGATTCAATCTGGGTTATTGTGGACCGTCTCACGAAGCAAGCTCATTTCCTACTAGTCAAGAAGAATTATAGGGCACCGGCATACGCAAAGCTGTATATAGAAAACCTGATGAAGCTGCATGGAGTGCCGAAGATCATTGTCTCCGATCGAGGTACCCAATTTGTCTCCAATTTTTGGAAGGCATTTCACAAGTCATTAGGGACGAAACTCTTGCATAGCACAGCATATCATCTGCAGACTGACTGGGCAGACTGAAAGAGTCAACCAAGTACTTGAGGACATGTTGAGGGCTTGTGCACTCAATTACACCAACACGTGGGACGCGTGTTTAGCTTTGGCAGAGTTCTCATACAACAACAGCTATCAAGAAAGCATCAAGATGGCTCCGTTTGAATCAATCTATGGTCGTAGGTGTCGTACTCCGTTGAATTAGTCCGAACCAGGAGAAAGATGGTTTTATGGAGTTGATTTGGTCAATGAAGCCGAAGAAAAGGTTCGACTTGATACAGGAGAATTTGAAAGTGGCACAGTCACGTCAGAAAAGATATGCCGATCAAAGACGTCGACCGTTAGCATTCAAGATTGGAGACTATGTCTACCTAAAGGTGTCACTAATGAAAGGGGTCAACCGATTCGGAGTCAAAGGCAAGTTAGCTCCGCGGTATATTGGATCATTTCTGATTATAGAACATGTGGGAAAAGTAGCTTACATGCTGCAATTGCCGGAGCACCTCTCCGAAGTGCACAATGTGTTCCATGTGTCACAATTAAAGAAATATCTGCGAGTACCTGACCAAGTCATTGATGTTGAAGGCGTGGAACTCGAACCGGATTTGACTTGCTCTGAGTATCCAATTCGAGTCTTGGATCGAAAGGATCATGTTCCCGAAGAACTACATCCAGGTGGAACAAGATCCAATGGAGTCAGCATTCCAAAGATGAATCCACTTGGGAATCGGAATCCAATGGAGTCTTGGTGCAGTCTATAGTAGCCCGAGGCCGCTGGAACACCGTCACCGTCTCCGCGGGTGCGCAGAGCACCACCGCGGGCCTCGTCGTCGCCGAGTCCAAATCGCTGTGGTGAGGGTCTAACCTTTTCACAGTGTGTTTCGAGCTCTTGGTAGCCTTCTGTTGCTTATGCGTTAGATGATTTGTGGTTTTGTGCCTCAGGTTCATCGGAACAGGGCTTCACCGTCGCAGCCGAGCCATTGCAGCCCTATTGACGGTGGATATACCATAATATTCAACATTCAAACACCGTCAACAGGCCTCGGATTTAAGGGAGAATAAATATAACATGAACATATTTTATCAATAACTAGTTCCACTTGTACTTTTAAGCTTGTGAATGCAGGGAAGACCAAAACAGTGAAAAAGTGAGCAGCTAGGGATCACCTATGTGGTTCGGCCGAAGAATGTCTGGTTGCCCCAGGCCACCACATTTCATCACCTTGCATACAACATCAAATGGAAGAGAGGAGAGCCAAGGGTGGGCCCATGGTGGGTGTCACAGAACCGACCAATTTATACGAGCACAAGTACAACGATCGCATTTTAATCGCAATCCAATCGCACTTGAGCCAATATAAACCCGGTAGTCCGGAAATCTCGAAGGATTTCAAACATTTCATACCCCAAGGATCATTCATTCAGCAATACCCGATCACATGACACATAAGTTCGCAACCGAATTTAAACATCAGAGTACAACATAGTCTTTTACACAAATATAGTAGTAGCGGAAGTCAACATAGTTTTACACCACAGAGTTCAAATACGAGTACCATCAAATGACCCTGTCACAGCATTCTTACAACATCTAAGGATAGATAATGACCCTGCCCTCGGGTCTAGTCTTCTTCGCCCGCAGGGGTGAAGCAATTCCTGCAATACGCGTAGTAGACTACACCATCTACAACAATGGGAATAAAACCCTGAGTACTCAATTGTACTCCGCTAGACTTACCCGACAGGGAGTAAATAAAAAGACTCTCAAGGATATGCAAGGCTTATTTGGTGGAGCTCAGAGGGTAGCATCATTTTTGCATCAAAAGCATTACTACAGTGGAATTTTAACTTATTCATTTTAATTGTGATAAGCTTCGATTTCAGTTAAGCTATTTACTAAGATTAGCCACTATACTAAGCATTCACTGAATATTGTAGCAATCAATAAAACCATATGATTTCCGATATCCACAGATATCAACCTCATCTCACCATAATCATTATGTTCAAGTTATTAGCCTCTACCTCACCAGAAGATCAGTTCAGTTTCTCACTAACCAGGAGAGATGGCGATTCGAATCGATTGTACCAGCTGGCAAATATGCCAATCACAAACCCTGTCAGCTGAGCCACTGGCTTCTTGGGCAACCGTTAAATCTTTCTGAGACATAATATGTATCGCGGGCTTGGAGGGGTCCATATTCTCAGAGACAAACCCACTTCCAGGATGCATCAGGTCCCTGACCTGCCCTTGGTAAGATGGTGTCTCCGCACATCCTTCCTACCTCCAGAATATGTCTGCCTTATCACGCCCAATTCCCGGCTCAGAAAGAAATACTCGGCTTCGCGGTCAGAACGACTTATCTGGCCAGCTATGTGACGACGTCTTTCAATCTCAACTGATGTCTGGTGGCCTCAGTCCTAGTCGGCCGCAAGCAGCACCGAAGACGGCATGACCTCAACCATGTCATGCGGCTCCCCGCTACCTAGCCTTGATTCTCTCATTAGACAGTGTGGCATGGTGGCATATATATAGTCCATCATGTGGAATCCAACCCCATCATAATTAGTAACCACCTATGCTCGCGAAGGACAGGAAATCCCTCGACTTCTACCGGTCTAAGCATGGCTAAGCATAAGATCGAACCCATCCCTTATCTAGTAATACTTCAGGATCAAGTATAAGTGGACAAGGTATAAATGCAGCAACGGTATCATATCAACTCCTATACTTAAGTGCACAATCATACGATTTAATAAAGACCAGTGCATTTGTAAAAAAAAAGAGTAGGTGGAGACTTAGGGATGCTCCGGGGCTTGCCTTTCACAAAGTTAGTAGGTTGGTGATCAGGGCACTCTGGAAGTTCAGCCTCTTCTTCCTGGCCTTCGGGAACCTCTGGCACTTCAATCTCCGGCGGAACTCCCTCCTCCGGTGGATCGAACTGCAACAGCGTCACGCCTCCCGGCGATCCTGTATGCATGATATGCATATATGAGAACTGAGAATGCACATGAAATACAAGATAGAGATGCACGAATTAACCCATGATATGCAATCAGTTTAACAATCCACACTCATTTACTGAGTACGTGCATATTTCTTCCCTAGACAACCAACTCATACTCACCCTTCTTAAGCAAGGCATAGAACAATTTCTCGTCCCGGGTGAGGGGTCTACAACCTGCACTTAATAATTAACATGCATCAACTAACCTACCACAACCAACTTATAATTAACAAGCGCGAGCAACATCATATAAACAAAATATTAACCTTGCTGCCCTAAGCTCAAAGTAGGATTAGCTCTACTGTTTAACATAGGTGGTAATGCTGAGCATCACAGAAATGCATAAAAACATTCCCCGCCCAAAAGATATTTGCTTAAAAACAATTAAATAAGCCCTAGCCTATAACTGGACCTACTATTTACTAGTGACCAGAAAAATCCATAAAAATTACAGTAGCTATTACACATCCATACTAGCCTACTGACAAAATTTCAAGTCATTTGGACAAGTATAACAGTCTACACAAAAATAACAAGCAACCAGCCTTTTAAACAATGGAAAATACTTAACACAGTGAAAAGTATCAAACAACAAATTTCCTAATTTTCTTAGCTTCTTTCCAACATAACATGGTCCAGGAAAAATATTCATGACCATACCCTTAACACATTAAGCATAGTGATTTTTGCAAGATTAAAGCATAAAAAGCACATTATACTAGACATCATATAAATATCAGTGAAACACCAGCAAACATATTTTTCATAGATTCTACTTCCCTAAACAAGATGAATGCAAGTGGAATCACATTTTTAGCACATTCCTGCAATTACTTATGCATTTATCAAGTTTGTAAGCAATTAACAATTTAAATATAACTGCACAGAAAAAGTATTCCAAAAGTATATTTTATATTTTTCCTTGATAGATCTCAGAAATACAAACACAACAAAATTTGGTTCACCCCAATTGGACATTCCTAGCTCCAGATATGAATTTTGGAAGACTTTACACATTTTCTGGAAATTCATTTTATAAATCATAAAACCCGAACCCGATAGAAACTGCTACGTGCACCCAGGCTCAGTGAACCAGAGGCGCACCTGAACGGCTGACTCCCGGGCCCTGGGGTCAACCCGACCCCACGCGTCAGAGAGAGAGGCAGAGCCGCCGGCGCTGACCGGCGAGAGCTCGCCGACGGCGAGGTCTCCGGCGACGCCGAGGCTACCTACCGACTCGTGGCAACGAGACGAACCCGATGGACCAACTGCCGAGGGTCGTACCCCACCGGAGCGAGCTCGACGGCGGCAATGGCGGACGGCGGTGGTCCGGCGAGCTTGCGCCGGCCGATTCCGGCCGTTGCTCGCGCGGCTAAGCACCGTTCTGAGATTCTGGAACCCTAGCGGACCTATGTGTGCGACGAATCGAACTATTGCGCACGGGAGCTCACTGACCGCGCTCGCATGGCGGCACGGCGGCGAGCGGGTTCACGGCGAGCTCGGGTTCCGGCGAACCTACGGCGAGATCGACCTATCCGACGGCCTAGAATGGATCTACGGCTAACGGAGACTCCTAGACGAGTAATGGAGAGAGAAGCCGACCCCGACATCGCTCTCGTCGCGGCGACCCGAGAGCTCGGCGGCGCTCCGGCAATGGCGCGGCGGCGAGAAGGCCAAACCGTTATACCTTAGCTCGGCTGAGGTCGGCAACGGGTCGAGGACGAAGAGCAGAGCAAGTCGAAGCTACGACGGAGGTGGAGCGGTCGGAGACGGCGCGGTGACGGCGGATTTCACCGTGGCGACGGCTCGGCGGCGACGGCGCTGGCGGAGCGGAAAACGGCGAGCAGAGGGCGAGAGAGAGCGGGGAGAGTGAGAGTGAAGTCGCGTGCGGGGGACAGGATGGAGTATCGCCTTTGTAAAACCGACCGGCGCGGCAGGGCAACGACAGCGTACGGCGCCACCTGGCGCGGTTCTTCTGACGGCGGTCGCGCGGCGACGACCGACGGCCGAACTGAATCGCTCCGATTCAGTTTCAATGAACCGACTGAAACTCGATTTTGATCGATCTATAACTCGCGATCCAGGGCGTTTCAGCGAAAACTTCACTAATATGGATTGAAGAGCTACATGAGTAGATCATTTGGTATTAAGACACTTTACTCTAGATCGGCCTGGATTGAGAGATACAGGTCGATGAACAGGGGTACACCGAAACTGAAAACCAGTTTAGACTTAGGAAAATTTTGAAAACTTCAAAACAGCTCCAAATCTGCACTAATTGAACTTTTTGACCTCCTTCCACCCATTTTCATGAGTTGACCCAAAAATAAAGTTTGTTGCTTATAAAATTCTACACAACTTTGATTAAGGGTGCACTGACATGCAGAATCTCTAAAATACCCTTCTTGTTTGGTCAAACAGAATAGCTTTTAGAGGGCTCTCTAGTCAACTATGAGCTAGAGGGGTATTTTGCGGATTTCACCAACATGAACATTGTTCCAAATGTTATCCTAAACATGTCTAAAGCATTTAGAACAGTAAACAAGCATCACATTTGCATGTCAACACATTTAGCATGTTATGGACATATAAACAAACATATAGCAATAAAAGGGAATCAAATAAAATGCAATGATGATGATGCATGAAATGACATGATCTATGCTTGATGACATGCAAATGCAAGTGTGAAAATAGTAACTAACACTAGGGTGTTACAGAGGGGTCGCCCGAACCACTCATGGGGCCCACCTAGCTTTGGTGACATGGCACGATCCTCGTGACACTCTACCCAGCTCATCCCAACCATTAGATCATCATGTGTTTCCATTCAACGGTGGAGAAGCAAAGCATATGGATCAAGGCGTGAAACGATAAGATCAAGACAAACTAAGTACACAGCCACAGTCTATGACAGATGGGGACCGTAGTGGTGGGCCCACCCTGCCATAGGTGGTTCGGCCGAACCACCCATGGTGGGGCCAAGCCACCACCACACTCCAGGACATGTGGGGACACCTTCTAGAAGCTCCTGGCTGGGCCCACCTGCCATAGAGGGGGTCGGCCGAACCACCTTGCGTGGGCCCCGGCCATCGACTTCCTCCACCGCCTTCCTGCATGACTCCCACGTGATGGAATCACCGATGCCGTCCATTTCAAGGCGATATTGAGGCGGTTTATCCAAGTGTGGAGAGTTGGGGAGCACACAGATCGCTGACGTGGCAACCCTCCACCCACCACTATAAATAGAGGCTGCCTCCACCCTCTCAAGATATGATTCATTCAAGATACAAGTGAGAAACAATGTAGTTCCACTTCTAGTTGTAGTGTAGTCTAGTGTGGGAGTTAGAGTTGACTCGAGCTGCGCTCGGGGTCTCCTGAGTCGTCTGCTGGAGAGTCTGGTATAGGTCTTGTATCTTTCTCTTCCTGTAAGACTTTCCTTTATTAATATAATATTCCTGCTTTACTTTACTGAGTGTTTACTTAGTGCATTACTATTCTTGCAATAGTATTACTGTGAGTTATCATATTACTTGGTCGTCTTGCATTAGATTGTGATCCTGTAACCACTCAACGTGTGTTAGTTCATCGCGTGTCATAGGGTGCTCTAGTTGCCTTGGCCACAGTTAGAGTAGTGAGAATTAGTGTAAGCATGGTACTTAGACTAGATCTTGCATTTGATTGCCGCTTGTCGCACGAATTGTTAGTGGGTGCTAGCAGGTGGTGACAGCCCTGTCTAGTCTTAGTATCCCTCCATGTGTTTTAGGCAAGTTCTTAAAAGGTAGGCTCCCATAAGAGTGTAGGCGCTTCGGGTAGAGGTTTTCTCCTCTATTGTCTCGCATTACCCCCTGCACGCCGGTAGTGAGGTAGTGTAACACCCGAAAAATTGCATTCTTTTAAATAGTGGGAATTTATTTAATTATGCAATTAGTTGATCATTCCAATATAGGGAAATAATAATTTTTCTCAAATATAAAATCAAACCTAGGTCATACACATGTATGATGCATTCATGCTGGAGCATTTCTTCTTTGTACTGTTGTAGCTTATTTGAATTTCTCAAATATTTCAAAACCTAATTTGAAAATCCTTTTGGAAAATGAAATTGGAAAATGGGAAAGGAAATAGAGAAGAGCCCTTCCCCTCTCCTTTCTGGCCCCAGCCGGCCCAGGTCGGATGGCCCGAGGCCAGCTCGGCCGACCAGCTCCCTCCCTTCCCCTTACCCCTTCTGACTGACGAGCGGGACCCACGGGTCAGCCCCTTCCTTCTCCACGTCCCTCGCCGCGCGAACAGAGACGCCGCTGCCGTGTTCATCCGCCACGGCTGAGCACGCGCGCGCGAAGCGTCCCTCTGCCGTGACTGCCAGCCCGACCCCAGCGCTTGGTGCTACCGACCTGTGGACCCACAAGACAGCCCCTCCCCTGTTTCCCTCTGCTGCTCGCCGAGAGTCCGACGCGGGCAAGAAAGAAACGGCCAAAGCCGAGTTCGTCGCCGCGCCGAGAAGTCCGAAGCAGAGAAGAAACGGCCGAAGCCGATTTCTCCGCTCGCCGAGTTTGTTTCAATCTCCGAGATTGTCATCACGCCTCGGGAGTACTTAAGCAGCGCCACATCCCCTCGTAGCTGTCACCTAACCCTAGCCGCCTCTTCTCGCCGCCACTGCCGAGCTTCCGCGAGAACCGAGCAGCCGCCGCCGCGAGCAATTAGCTCGATTCGCCACCAATTTCCTCTCGGTAAGCCTTTGAGGAGCTTCGCTGTGATCTTGTGAAGTTCCTGAGCACTTTCCCCCTTCAATTTGTGCAATGACACGCCTCCGCCGCCGTTGCAGAGAGCCACCGTCCGCCGGGTCACGCCGCGAGCTATCTCCGAGTCGATTTCCGACCTTCCCATCACCCTAGGTGAGCTTGCGATGCTCTTCCCAATCTATGGGTATCCTTCCTGACCTATTTCATGCACCGAGGGCCGAGTTCACCTTCTCCGGCGGCCCTCCGGCCATGGCACCGCCGTCGGCCTCTGTTTTCGGCCGAGAGCACCGCCACCCCTCCTCTCTGTTAATCTGATCCGCCGATTTTGAATCGGACGGCCGAAGAGCAGCCCATACCGATTCGGCCGGCGTTTTTGCGAATAACCCCCTGCAGTTTTTAATGCTTAGCCCGCTGCCCTTAGCGTATTTAGTAGATTACGTTTGAAGGCGTATTTATTTTCGGTATATATGAAAATGTGTTTTCAGATTTGAATTCAAAATTGTTTCATTTATAATTTCCACGTTTTAGCTCCGATTTGAACGATTCAAATTGCGTTAGATTCGTAATTTCATAATCTATCTGATGGCACCACTGTTTCATATATTTTCCACTCTTAAAATTCAAGATTATATTTAATCTATTATTATTCTATTATAAATCTTGTAAAATTCATATCTTCCTCGTTTTAAATCCGATTTGCGCAAACTTTATATCGATGTGATCGTAGCAACGCGTAGATTTGTTTTATAACCTTTTTAATTTATTTTCTCTCTGTGGTGTACTGTTCTAATGAAAACTCTTATTGTATGCATGATTGCCCCTGTATGCGTGTGTGTTGTTATGATGGATCGAGTATAGACGGTGAGCCATACGTGGGTGATCAAGATCAGTACTGCGACAACCCGGATCACCAGGAGTTTGCTGATCAAGGCAAGTATTAGCATGGATCATCCTTGTTGTCCTATTCACCAAATAAATAATTGCATTTGCATGTGTCTTCCTTGTTAACCATAGTTACTTCCTAGTTTTGTTATCCTGTTCCTTGCAACCTATGGGTTTATGCATGTGGTAATTGATGCTAGTGTGTTATTGATATCATGATCATGTAAACTGATTAATTGAATATGCAATAAGGAATTAAAAGATGCCTTTTTAGCAACATGGAACTAAGGGATTGGGGCATAGTTTTGTGGTGCTCCATATCCTTCCCCCTTGGTAATGATCTGTCAGCAAAAGCTGGGACTTACAGTGCAACTATGAGGGCTATATGGCTCTGGTTTTAGCTCAGTATGAGGACCTTTTCTAGCTTGTTAGAGGTTACCGAAAGGCGCAAGAGGGGCTTAGACGACTCGGGTATAGTGCGGCCTCTGTCCATATGTGTATAACCTGCGTGACCTTGTGCCATATGGAAGGGGGGCTCTACATCTGCTTGCCGAGGAAACCTCGCGGCCCTAACATGTTAGACGAACCTTTGAAAGGCTTCATAGTGAAACCCTGCTCTCTCACCTTGGTAGTGTTATGGGAGTAATTAACCCGAGCAAATGGGAATCACGGCTCATAGTGAAAGTGCACAACCTCTGCAGAGTGTAAAACTGGTATACTAGCCACGCTCACGGTCACGAGTGGCCCGGAAAACTCACAGAGTAGTTATCTTTCAGGGTGATGTTTACTTGCTGCTAATCTATTTATTGCTACTCATTAATTGTGTTTACTATGATCATGAGAATGGGTTTATTAACTTGTTGCTATCCAACTGCATAAAAGATGATTAATTAAAAGCAACCTGCTGTTAAACCGTGTCAACCTTTTGAGCCTCATGAACCCATGCTAGTCTTGTTGAGTACGACATGTACTTACGCTTGTTTATTTTTCATTACTTGGTTAAAAATCCCGGATGGGTAACAGATGGTGATAGTGATGAGGACTACCCAGAGGACTACTAGACTTGTGTTTCACCAGTCGACGTCCCTGTGCTATGGAGCTACCGCGAGAGTTATCTTTATTTTTCCGCTGTGTAATGACTTTGATATTATTCGCTATGTATTAAACATTGGCTATGATACAATTTATACAATTTGTTGGCTTATGTGTGTGACTGATCTCTGGGCGCACATAAGATTATGCATCCCATTTTATCCTTAAAATTGGGTGTGACAAATTGGTATCGGAGCAGTGTTGACTGTAGGACGCAAGCCTAGTTAGCACTGGATAGCCCTTAGCTTTATTATCTCTTTTACTTGTTATATTAATTTGTTACAAGTTTTTGCTGATATCCTACCCTTGTCCATTGCAAAATTTTGACTTAATCTTAATTCTTGTAGATGGCCAACCTTAAGCGCACTGCCCGTAAGCGTGTCATGCCACCTAAGAGGTACCTGCAGCGCTTCATCTCTGGCGGACGTGTATCCCGACCGGAGGTACCCGTGGAAGACGTACCAGTGGAGGAGCCCCAGCAGGAGGTGCCCGCAGAGGAGCCCAGTGAAGAGCCCTTGGAAGACAGCTCTGAAGACGTACCTATGGAGGACCCTCAGGAAGATGAACCCGAGAAGGTGGAGCCGCAGGGTGACCAGGATTGTGCTGGCGACCCTGATGACGAAGATGATGAAGGCGACTCGGATGACTCCGACGACCCCGATGACGATGGCGACGATGATGGAGACCAAAGTGGAAAACCCTGGGTGGGAATGATTCACTATGATCATCATGGTGATGACTACTACCACCCGCTGCTTCTCGACTTGGTGCGCCGCTTCTACCCCAACGCCTCGGTGCTGTACAAGACGGAGCACTGGAAGCATCCTGACTACGTCGACTACTATGAGACGAGGGTGTACATCAAGGAGGGAAGCCAGGTGAAGAATATCCACTATGCTATCTCCATTCGACTCTCCAAAGCTGCCGCCATCAAGGATGCCGCACGACAAGCTCTTATGGTGCACCGCCATGAGAATTGGGACATCATCAAGTGGGAGATGCACCGCTACCTTCCCCGCCGATAGAGTGGCCAAGCTAACTGCAGCATCGCCGGTCCATTTGGAGAAGTGAACGCCCGACTCCACGCTGCCTTGGAATGTTTGGCCCAGACCAACACTTTTCTGGACCAGACACTGGATGAGCTGAACACCAGGACTGAAGCTAACTACAAGCTCAGCCAGGCGGTGGATGAGTTGAACAGGCAACTCGGTGTTGGACCCCCTCCGCCATCACCAAGGTGCCCAGCTGAATCGCCGCCAAGGAACCGAGGTGACCATGGAGATGCTCACACCCGCACCGACATCGATCCCTAGAGGAGTTACCCCCAGTTAGTAGCAAAAGACGCTAGTAGCGCAAGTTGAGTCAAGTCGAGTCTAGTTCGTGTCTTGTGAACTTTTGTGCTAGATTGCTTTTCCTTATGAACAATGCTTGATTTGGAGTTTGTAATGAGTGCTGAGATTGTGGGCATGTCCGCAAAATCTCTTTATATAAGGTTTGAATTAATGCATAATAGTTTGGGTTGATTATCTCAGTTTCCAGCAGTGCTATTTCTCAAACCTCTCTGCCTTAGTTATTTTTCCTATTTAATTATATATGACCAAAAATCATGAATTTTTTTTTGTGAAAAACTAGACTTCTGTAGTTTTCTTTGGCCGCAAGAATTATCTCAATATCAGTTACGGTTTGGAAGAAACAAATGTCGCAAGTAAAAGTATCTGCGCTGTCTGTTACTCTGAAATAGTTTCGAATCAAATCTGTTTTTGCTAAACTTAACGACAGAATCTGGAGAGATGGTCTGAATAAAAGTTGTAGAGTTTTTCTCATGCTTTCCAGCCATGTATAGCATGTCTTTGTTTGACTTCGGGAACTCCAGATATGACTATTTTTCTACTCTGCCATTGTTGGATCGAGCCCAAAATTTCCTGTTCTAGTATTTTAAGTGTTATTTTAATGGAAAAGAATTCTGAACCTCACTTCAATGATTTGAACAGCAGATGGCCCACACCAGGAGGAACCCAAGGGGTGATGGTACCTCTGAAGAAAATGCTAATCCACCACCACCTCCGCCACAGCCTAATATGGAGCAACTGATGATGATGCAAACACAGCTGATGCAGCAGATGGCCCAGAACATTCAACTGCTGCAGCGAAGCAATGGCAACGGGAATCCACCTCCACCACCCCGTGACAAGAGAAGCGAATTCTTGAAGGGACACCCGCCCACCTTCGATCATTCCAGTGATCCTCTCCAAGCTGATGATTGGCTGCGTGTAATAGAAAGGCAGCTGGAGATCGCCCAATGCAATGACGTCGAGAAGGTTCTCTATGCATCCGGGCAGTTGCAGGGAGCTGCTCTGGATTGGTGGGAGTCTTTCCGTTTTGGACGTGCTGACCCCATCTCTTGGCAGCAATTCCGTGAGGGGGTTCCGCAATCATCATGTGCCTGCAGGGTTGATGAAGCTGAAGAAGAAGGAGTTTCTTTCTCTGAAGCAGGGAGGTATGCTAGTTGCTGAGTACCGTGACAAGTTCATCCAATTGTCGCGGTATGCTCCAAAAGAGGTAGAAGATGATGCCAAGAAGCAAGAGCTCTTCTTAGAGGGACTGAATGATCATCTCCAGTACCAGTTGCTCTCCCACACTTTCGCCAACTTCCAACAGTTGGTGGACAAAGCTTTGATCATCGAGAGCAAGCGCCGTGAGATAGATGAGAAGAAGAAGAAGAGGAAGTTTCAAGGGCAGTCATCTGGAAGCAACAGCCTCTTCCGTAACAACCAGCAGCAGCCTCAGCAACAACAACGTTTCCAGGGACAGTCTGGATTCAAGAACAATTTCCAGAATCAACAACGTTCCCAGAACCAGCAGCGTTCCCAGTACCAGCAACAAGGTGGCAACCAGGTTCCACAACTGACTGCTCCCAACAACATCCCAGTGAAGAATGGTGCCCCCAACAAGTGTTTCCGCTGTGGCAAGGAAGGACACTTGTCCTACAATTGTCCTAAGAAGCAGAATCCCCAAGCCTCCCAGAAGCAGAACAACCAGCAGAGAGTGCCACCTCGCACCGGGAAGGTGAACCATGTGTCGGTTGATACGGCACAGGAGACTCCAGAGGTCATGATGGGTACGTTCAATATCGACTCCATCCCCGCTACAGTTCTTTTTGACTCTGGTGCTTCGCATACTTTCATTTCGCACACATTTGTTAGAAAGCATGGTATTCCCCTTAGTGTCATGAAACATCCTATTATGGTTTCTTCTCCGAGTGGTGTTATGCAAGCTACTCTTCAGTGTCTCCCGATTACTGTCTCATTAAGGGAGGTAGAATTTGAGATAACCCCTACTGTGCTAAATACTGCCGGAATTGATCTTATCCTGGGTATGGATTGGATGATGAAGAACGACATCAATATAAAGTGCAAGGAGAAGGTCGTGACTATCACTACCCAGAAGGGAGATGAGGTCAGAGTTGAGGTTGTTTTGCAAGTTCAACAGAAAGCCACAGTACATCAGCTCAGAGAAGAAGTGCAGCCGGATAACTCAGTGGTGGATGAGTTCGAAGATGTGTTTCCAGATGAGTTACCAGGTATGCCGCCTGACCGTGACATTGAATTTATCATTGAGTTGTTACCTGGTACTGCACCTATAGCTAAACGTCCATATAGAATGGGAGTCAAAGAATTAGAAGAACTTAAGAAACAAATTAAAGAACTGTCAGAAAAAGGTTTCATTCGTCCTAGTTCTTCACCATGGGGAGCCCCGGTTATTTTTGTTGATAAGAAAGATGGTAGTCAAAGGATGTATGTGGATTATCGGTCACTGAATGAGGTCACCATTAAGAACAAGTATCCATTGCCTAGAATTGATGACTTATTTGATCAGTTGAGAGGTGCTTGTGTGTTTTCCAAGATTGATCTCCGTTCAGGTTATCATCAGTTGAAGATTCGTGACTCTGACATACCTAAGACTGCATTCACTACTCGGTATGGACTGTATGAGTATACGGTAATGTCCTTTGGTTTGACTAATGCACCTGCCTACTTCATGTATCTGATGAACAAGGTATTCATGGAATTCTTAGATAAGTTTGTTGTGGTGTTCATTGATGATATCTTGATCTACTCCAAGAATGAAGAAGAGCATGCCGAACATCTGACATTGGTTTTGCAGAAGCTCAGGGAACATAAGCTGTATGCCAAGCGAAGTAAGTGCGAGTTCTGGTTGAGAGAAGTTGCTTTTCTAGGACATATTGTGTCCAATGGTGGAATTTCTGTAGATCCAAGCAAGGTGGCAGACGTGTTGAATTGGAAGCCGCCAACTGATGTGACTGGCATTCGTAGTTTTATTGGTTTAGCTGGTTACTACCGAAGGTTCATTGAAGGATTCTCCAAGCTTGCGAAGCCAATGACTTCCTTGCTAGAGAAGAATGCCAAGTTTGTGTGGTCTGAGAAGTGTCAAGCTAGTTTTGAAGAATTGAAGAAGAGATTGACAACAGCGCCAGTGTTGGTTTTGCCGGACCTAAGTAAGAAGTTCTCTATCTATTGTGATGCTTCCCACCTAGGTCTTGGTTGTGTTCTCATGCAAGAAGGAAGAGTCGTAGCATATGCATCGAGACAGTTGAGGAAGCATGAGTTGAATTATCCTACTCATGATTTGGAGCTAGCAGCTGTGGTTCACGCTCTGAAGTTATGGAGGCATTATCTGATTGGTCATAAGTGCGACATTTATACTGATCATAAGAGCTTGAAGTATATCTTCACCCAGTCAGAGTTGAATTTGAGGCAACGTCGTTGGTTGGAATTGATAAAGGATTATGACCTGGAAATGCATTACCATCCAGGCAATGCAAATGTTGTGGCCGATGCTCTTAGTAGAAAAAATTATGCTAATGAGATTCGAACAACCACTATTCCAGCAGAGTTGTGTGCAGAGATGGAGCGTCTCAACTTGGGAATTGTGATCAATGCTGTTGAGATGGAGGTTGAACCCACACTAGAGCAAGAGATACGAAAGGCTCAGTTGGAAGATGAGAAGCTCAAAGAAATAGCAGAGAACATTGTGGTTGGAAAATCACCCGGATTCAGGCTAGATGAGAATGGAACCTTATGGTTTGGGAAGAGACTCTGTGTACCTGAAGTAAAATCCATCCGAGATGCTATACTGCGTGAAGCTCATGAGTCAGCATATTCTATACACCCAGGAAGTATCAAGATGTATTTGGATCTGAAGGAAAAATATTGGTGGGTTGGACTGAAGCGTGATGTAGCAGAATATGTGGCTATCTGTGATACCTGTCAGAGAGTTAAAGCTGAACACCAGAGGCCTGTAGGATTGCTACAACCACTAAAGATACCTGAGTGGAAGTGGGAAGAAGTCGGTATGGACTTCATAGTTGGATTGCCACGTACTCAGAGGGGTTATGATTCAATCTGGGTAATTGTGGATCGACTGACTAAAGTTGCTCATTTCCTCCCCGTCAAGACCACCTATACCGGAGCAAGACTTGCAGAGTTGTATATGGAAAGGATTGTGTGTCTACATGGAGTTCCAAAGAAGATAGTGTCCGATAGGGGTACGTAGTACACCTCACAGTTTTGGCAACAAGTGCATAGATCATTGGGAACACGGTTGAATTTCAGTTCTGCATATCACCCTCAAACTGACGGTCAAACTGAACGGATTAATCAGATTTTGGAAGATATGTTGAGAGCTTGTGCTTTACAGTATGGAACGAGTTGGGATAAGAGTCTGCCGTATGCGGAGTTCTCTTATAATAATAGTTACCAAAAAAGTCTCAAGATGGCACCCTTCGAAGCATTGTATGGACGCAAGTGCAGGACACCCTTGTTCTGGAATCAAACTGGAGAAAGTCAAGTGTTTGGACCGGATGTGTTGAGAGACGCAGAGGAGCAAGTCCAGACAATAAGAGAGAACTTGAGAATAGCACAATCTAGACAGAAGAGCTATGCGGATACACGGAGAAGAGAACTAGCTTTTAATGTAGGAGACTATGTATATCTTAAAGTGTCCCCGATGAGAAGTGTGAAAAGGTTCAACAGCAAAGGAAAATTGGCACCAAGGTATATTGGTCCTTTCAAGATCCTAGAGAGACGTGGAGAAGTGGCATATCAGCTAGAACTTCCGGAAAGTTTGTCCGGTGTGCATGATGTGTTCCATATATCTCAGTTGAGAAAGTGTTTGAGAGTACTAGAAGAGTAGGTTCCTGTCGAGGAAATAGTTTTCAAGGAGGGTCTCACTTATGAGGAACATCTAGTGAAAATTTTGGAAACCGCAGAAAGGGTTGTAAGAAGTCGAGTTATAAAGATGTGCAAGGTGCAGTGGCATCGGTATTCTGAGGAAGAAGCTACTTGGGAAAGAGAGGAAGATCTCAGAGAAAAGTACCCGGAGTTGTTTGAGTAAGCACCAACTGAATCTCGAGGACGAGATTATTTTTAAGGGGCGTAGAATTGTAACACCCGAAAAATTGCATTCTTTTAAATAGTGGGAATTTATTTAATTATGCAATTAGTTGATCATTCCAATATAGGGAAATAATAATTTTTCTCAAATATAAAATCAAACCTAGGTCATACACATGTATGATGCATTCATGCTGGAGCATTTCTTCTTTGTACTGTTGTAGCTTATTTGAATTTCTCAAATATTTCAAAACCCAATTTGAAAATCCTTTTGGAAAATGAAATTGGAAAATGGGAAAGCAAATAGAGAAGAGCCCTTCCCCTCTCCTTCCTGGCCCCAGCCGGCCCAGGTCGGATGGCCCGAGGCCAGCTCGGCCGACCAGCTCCCTCCCTTCCCCTTACCCCTTCTGACTGACGAGCGGGACCCACAGGTCAGCCCCTTCCTTCTCCACCTCCCTCGCTGCGCGAACAGAGACGCCGCTGCCGTGTTCATCCGTCAAGGCCGAGCACGCGCGCGCGAAGCGTCCCTCTGCCATGACTGCCAGCCCGACCCCAGCGCTCGGTGCTACCGAACTGTGGACCCATAGGACAGCCCCTCCCCTGTTTCCCTCTGCTGCTCGCCGAGAGTCCGACGCGGGCAAGAAAGAAACAGCCGAAGCCGAGTTCGTCGCCACGCCGAGAAGTCCGAAGCAGAGAAGAAACGGCCGAAGCCGATTTCTCCGCTCGCCGAGTTTGTTTCAATCTCCGAGATTGTCGTCACGCCTCGGGAGTACTTAAGCAGCGCCACATCCCCTCGTAGCCGTCACCTAACCCTAGCCGCCTCTTCTCGCCGCCACTGCCGAGCTTCCGCGAGAACCGAGCAGCCGCCGCCGCGAGCAATTAGCTCGATTCGCCACCAATTTCCTCTCGGTAAGCCTTTGAGGAGCTTCGCTGTGATCTTGTGATGTTCCCGAGCACTTTCCCCCTTCGATTTGTGCACTGACACGCCTCCGCCGCCGTTGCAGAGAGCCACCGTCCGCCGGGTCATGCCGCGAGCTATCTCCGAGTCGATTTCCGACCTTCCCATCACCCTAGGTGAGCTTGCGATGCTCTTCCCGATCTATGGGTACCCTTCCCGACCTATTTCATGCACCGAGGGCCGAGTTCACCTTCTCCGGCGGCCCTCCGGCCATGGCGCCACCGTCGGCCTCTGTTTTCCGGCCGAGAGCACCGCCGTCCCTCCTCTTGTTAATCTGATCCGCCGATTTTGAATCGGACGGCCGAAGAGCAGCCCATACCGATTCGGCCGGTGTTTTTGTGAATAACCCCCTGCAGTTTTTAATGTTTAGCCCGCAGCCCTTAGCGTATTCAGTAGATTACGTTTGAAGGCGTATTTATTTTCGGTATATATGAAAATGTGTTTTCAGATTTGAATTCAAAATTGTTTCATTTATAATTTCCACGTTTTAGCTCCGATTTGAACGATTCAAATTGCGTTAGATTCATAATTTCATAATCTATCTGATGGTACCACTGTTTCATATATTTTCCACTCTTAAAATTGGAGATTATATTTAATCTATTATTATTCTATTGTAAATCTTATAAAATTCATATCTTCCTCGTTTTAAATCCGATTTGCGCAAACTTTATATCGATGTGATCGTAGCAACGCGTAGATTTGTTTTATAACCTTTTTAATTTATTTTCTCTCTGTGGTGTACTGTTCTAATGAAAACTCTTATTGTATGCATGATTGCCCCTGTATGCGTGTGTGTTGTTATGATGGATCGAGTATAGACGGTGAGCCATACGTGGGTGATCAAGATCAGTACTGCGACAACCCGGATCACCAGGAGTTTGCTGATCAAGGCAAGTATTAGCATGGATCATCCTTGTTGTCCTATTCACCAAATAAATAATTGCATTTGCATGTGTCTTCCTTGTTAACCATAGTTACTTCCTAGTTTTGTTATCCTGTTCCTTGCAACCTATGGGTTTATGCATGTGGTAATTGATGCTAGTGCGTTATTGATATCATGATCATGTAAACTGATTAATTGAATATGCAATAAGGAATTAAAAGATGCCTTTTTAGCAACATGGAACTAAGGGATTGGGGCATAGTTTTGTGGTGCTCCATATCCTTCCCCCTTGGTAATGATCTGTCAGCAAAAGCTGGGACTTACAGTGCAACTATGAGGGCTATATGGCTCTGGTTTTAGCTCAGTATGAGGACCTTTTCTAGCTTGTTAGAGGTTACCGAAAGGCGCAAGAGGGGCTTAGACGACTCAGGTATAGTGCGGCCTCTGTCCATATGTGTATAACCTGCGTGACCTTATGCCATATGGAAGGGGGGCTCTACATCTGCTTGCCGAGGAAACCTCGCGGCCCTAACATGTTAGACGAACCCTTGAAAGGCTTCATAGTGAAACCCTGCTCTCTCAACTTGGTAGTGTTATGGGAGTAATTAACCCGAGCAAATGGGAATCACGGCTCATAGTGAAAGTGCACAACCTCTGCAGAGTGTAAAACTGGTATACTAGCCGCGCTCACGGTCACGAGTGGCCCGGAAAACTCACGGAGTAGTTATCTTTCATGGTGATGTTTACTTGTTGCTAATCTATTTATTGCTACTCATTAATTGTGTTTACTATGATCATGAGAATGGGTTTATTAACTTGTTGCTATCCAACTGCATAAAAGATGATTAATTAAAAGGAACCTGCTGTTAAACCGTGTCAACCTTTTGAGCCTCATGAACCCATGCTAGTCTTGTTGAGTACGACATGTACTTACGCTTGTTTATTTTTCATTACTTGGTTAAAAATCCTGGATGGGTAACAGATGGTGATAGTGATGAGGACTACCCAGAGGACTACTAGACTTGTGCTTCACCAGTCGACGTCCCTGTGCTATGGAGCTACCGCGAGAGTTATCTTTATTTTTCCGCTGTGTAATGACTTTGATATTATTCGCTATGTATTAAACATTGGTTATGATACAATTTATGCAATTTGTTGGCTTATGTGTGTGACTGATCTCTGGGCGCACATAAGATTATGCATCCCATTTTATCCTTAAAATTGGGTGTGACAGGTAGCAATCTTAGTGTATTTCGTCCATTTGATAGGATAGTTCATAGAAGTAATGCAAGAATCACAGGAACCTTTCTCACTCGTTGTCCTCCCACCTAGCTATACTGCACTAGTTATCTTTTAGCAATTCATTTGTTATTTGTGAATCATCACCTTCCTATTATACTTCGATTACCCCCTCTACACTAGTTGTGCTAGGTTGAGATAGATTTAAGGATCTCTTTCTATTAACATTTCTAGCAATCGCTTTCCCTTGGGATAAAATAAATAACGATACCTTGGAATACTCCCGGGTGAAATGCTACAATGGTATATTCTGTGCGCTTGCGGAATTATCCAATAGTCATAAGAAATACTTATCAGAGATAGCCTAACACCCTGTCTCTGGTGGTTGTGCTAAGAAGTGTCAACAAGCATTTCTGGCGCCGTTGCCGGGGAAAGCACAGCCTAGAAATTTTAATATGATCGAATCCGAAACCTATCATCAATTTAGTATCAATTAGATGTTGTAGGGTTTACCCTTGCCTCTGCTTCTCTTTTTTGTGAAGCAAGGCATTATATGAGTGGATTCCAGTTTCGAGCCACAACAATAGAAAATCCAGAGACATCCACCCGGAGTGCTAGACTCTATCTAGCCTCCTCTTGGAAGTCCGATTCTGTTTTGGAACCACTCAAGGAAGGAGGCTCTGCACTGTCACCTAAGGAAGCTTATGGCCCAAAAGACCATCTTCGAGCATTCTGCACCGGCGGCCGACAATGTCGCTACCGGTCCGCAGTTTAGCTTGGGGGATGCCACTTTTGAGCTCAAACCATGTCTTATCAATATGGTGCAAGCCAATACATTCAGCGGAAAGCCTCATGAGGATGCAAATGCACATCTCAAGAATTCCCTGGAGTTGTGTGGCACAATTGTCGTAAGAGGAGTCAAAGCAGACACCATCTATCTTCGCCTTTTTCCGTTCTCCTTAATCGGAAAGGCAAGACAATGGTTCTATGCTTATCCTATAGACATTGGTAATTGGACAAGTTGCGCCAATGCATTCCTCAAGAAGTTCTTCCCGATGGGCAAAATCACTGCTCTTTAAGGAAAGATCTCAGGCTTTACATAGCAAGTGGATGAGACGATTCCCGGAGCATGGAACGTCTCCAGGAATACATTCGGGAGTGTCCTCGTCATGGAATCCAGGAATGGCTCCTGATTCAAGGTTTCTACCATGGACTAACCCCAATAGCCCGTAGCCACCTTGATGCCGCTGCAAGAGGAGTATTCACTTCACTCAATGTCACGCAAGCCAAGAATCCGATAGAAAAGATGGTGAGAAATCAAGGGTGGAATGAAGATCGACTCCAGTCCAAGAAGAAGAACACACATACCATCCATGAAGTAGATGCAGTCTCTGAGAAGATGGATATCCTCTTGAGAAGGTTGGAAGAACGTGCTAAATTCAAGAATGACCGAGATGCTATTCAACACTATGCTTCCAAGCACCAACGGTATCAGGTATGTAGTGTCTCTTATTCCAAATTAAATCCTGAGAAGGTAGACGCCATCTACAACAACGCAAATCATCGTCAAGGAAGATGGGCGTCGAACTCCAAGTTTTAAGGTAAGGCAAATTTTGGTAATCATTTACCATTGAAAGATCTTATCATAAATCAAACTAAAATCAACGAAAGCATGAATAAAAGGTTGTTACCAAATGATAAGACCCTTGAAACTCTAAATGCTAAACTGGATGCTCTCGCCTCTTCTGTTAAAGAACAAGTGAGTTTTAATAAAATACTAGAATCTCGATTAGCTCACCTTGTTCCTAATACTTCATCTCCTGAAATTTTTTGCAATACTTTGAATATCATTGCGGTGACCACGAGGGGAGGTAAGCCCACTCGTGATCCACCACATCCTAACATGGCAGGGAAGGCCACAAGAAAAGACAAGGAGGATGATGAAGAAGAAGAATTGCCAACACCTGATGACAACACCAAATTCCAGGGAAAGACACCCCTCATGAATACTATGACACCAATGTGTTGCTACCTTTCCAAGGACAAGGAAGCAACCCACCGACGAATAATTCAGGAAATTCGTCATTTCTATGTGCATATTCCATTACTTGACGCAATGCAGGTATCAACCTATGCCAAGTATTTGAGAGACATCCTCAACAATAAGCACCCGCTGCTCACGACGGAAATCATCAAATTAAAAGAGGAGTGGAGCACGGCTATATTGAACCAACTGCCAACCAAGAAGAAGGATCTTGGATGTCCCACCATTGACCGCTCCATTGGGACACAATACTTTGAGCATGCACTATGCGACTTGGGAGCAAGCGTCAGCATCATACCCAAGATACGTGGATTCTTTGTCCCCGTGGACTTCGTGGGCCTGGAGGTGGATAGAGAATTCCACTCATCTTGGGAAGACCGTTCCTCAGCACCGCCAATGCACACATTTGATGTTGGAGCTGGAGAAATTCAATTCACCATCAATGGGACCCTAGAGACATTCATATTCCGACCAAAGGTTGAGCAGTGCTCATTGATCATGCTAAAGGAGATACGTGCCTTTGCTCTCGCGAGAGATCTGAATAAGCCCAAATCACAACCAAGAGCAGAGAGAAAGCAAATATGGAAGAGGAAGGTAATATAACCGGCGACATTTACAAAGAAAATTCCTACACCAGCCCAAGAAGATCGTCCTATTACAAGGATCTGAAGGAGCAACTCTTCCATCAAGGTAAGTACACCAAATTTAATTCAAATTTACTTCCTTTATTTGCTTAAATTGCTTTAGCATTTCTTTCCAAACCTCTTTCTATCGACCAATAATTAAGCTCAACATTAAAATAATCAACTAATCAACCTTCTTGAGTAAAATCGACACCAGGTGGAGCGCGTGGTGGGGTCGGTCGACCCCACCCTGGTGCCTCTCACCTGCCATCTTTTCTCCAATACAACCCATGCCTTGTCTTGATATGTTTCATGCACCATTAATAATTGCATGTTAATCTTGATCATCTAAATGAACTAGCATGACTATCTTGGATTTTTCTTAATCACCCTTCTATGCTCTCACATGTTTTAGTGCTATTTGCTCTATTCAAACATCATGTGAGTTTCCTTATAGAGTGCTACAAGACATATAGTTGTCAACTTGCACTCTGGGAGCTAGATTCTCTCTCTCATCTCTTGCTTTAATAAAATGCCAACGAGAGAAATGCACACACAACAACCATGAGTGAGCCGAGGGCAAATTCTGTCATGACAAAATTCATTCCCTCTCTCCCTAATTCCACTCATGCAAATCTTAGTCAAAACACCGCTTGCTAATCTTGGGAAAGATTCTCGATTAAACCTTTAAGCAAATCACCTTTTCAAAGAATCCTCCCGTGAAGCACCTCATGAGCAAGCATCCACCAGCCTTGGTCATGTCTTGCTCCCTCCTTTTTGCTCTTTATTACCTTCACCACTCTCTTCAAGAAAGGATCCCTTGAGTATGCATCAAAAGGAATGGAACATGAGTGCTTCACCAGGCAAGAAGTGACCACCATTGACACCAATGCTAGGCACATAGCAAATAGAGGAAGGATGAGTTCGGGCGACCCATGGTCTGGCCTCCCACCTCTCAAGCTTGTGCCCATTTCATTGTGTCAGAGATACCCACGATTCATTCTGCAAATGGATACGGATCAGGGTTCGGCTGACCCTTCAAAGGACCTCAACTCTCTCCTTTTCACACAGCAGAGGTCCCTTCAATTATTTGCACAAAATCAGGCAGCAATGGGGTCGGCCGAACCAGGCCAAGAGCCCCCTGCACCTCCACTTCCTTCTCCATTTTATTGCCATGCTCTTGAGCACATTGCTTCAACCAAACCAATAGTAGAACATTTCAACATTCTAAAACCCTCTCTCACCTTCAAACAAACCTCCTTCCAAAAAGAAAACCCAAAAAATCTTCTTTCATCCTTGTTCTGCACTCAAGTGTTCATCACCCGAAGGAGTCAAGAGAGGTAATCATTTGGTAAGAAGGCTCAATAACTTAAGCTAACCCGTATTTTCCAAGCTTGGCTTGCCTTGTGTTTTTTTTGGTGCAAATATGAAGAACCCATTCAAGGCCGCAGCAAAGAAGGTGCGCATAGCATTAAGCGGGAGTTCATCACGACGCTCATCCTCCCATGACACCGAGATACGACTCTCGATGTCACAGGATGAACACACTTCTGGAGAACCTTCGCCGGTACGGAGCGACAACATTGAACAACACCTCGGTGAGATATATACAAAAGGGCAAGCTTGGGGGAGATTCTCTCCCCCACTCAGGTAAGTACCCTGTCTTGGCATTTTATTTTGTTGCGTTTAAATATAATAAAATAAAAACACCAAAAATATCTTCTTTGTCTCATATGTTTCATGAATGTTTATCTTTCTCATGGAAATGATGAATAGTTGCTCTGTTAATATTTCTTTAATGCCTAGTTTACAACTCAGTATTTCTTTGAGTATGGATTACTTGGCTTATTTAAATCATCATGAACCTGAAAACTTTATGGATGCTAAGTGCTAGAACTAAGTCTAAGTTGTTGTGAGATATGATATGGTGAAACAAGAGCTACTATAATATTGTTCTAAGCATGCATGATTACTGGAGATTTATTTCTAAATCAATCAAAACCTTATTGTTCCTCAATGGTGATAAATTCCTACTACAGCCATATATGCTATACATGTCTAAAACCTTCCACTTAAGCTATTTGCTTTGTATTGAGTGTTCTCAAGTCTTGTTGACCCTTATTGAGAGTCTTATCATGCTCCCAAGATCAAGATCACGTACACACCACATACATACATGCTGCTTCTACACTGGAAGTATGCAACCACATGCCTTTCATTTCCATCAAATAAATGCTTCATGTGTTAAAGTCATAGAAAATCTCTCTTAGTCATCATGGTAGTAGAGACAAAAGGCTATGCAAAATGAAAATAAAAAGAAAGAAAGATGGACACAAGAGAGTCCATAGAAAAGAAAAGAAAAATATTTGAGGAAGTCTAGGCTCATAAATAAAGAAAAAAAAATGATAGCCATGTCTCAAAAACAAGATAGAGAGATACAATTCAAATAGAGGAGCATTATGTTCCATCATTTTCCACACACTTTGCACGTCTTGATCTAAGGGCATGACACTTCTCTTTTTGGATCCAAGCTTTGGCTCTACAACATATGCAAGGTAAGTATGCTACATTCTTTCGTTCCTACCTTAAACTCCACATAAGCCATTTTTAGAAGTAGGATGATAAGGAAGGCAACATTCACTTTATGTCCTTGGTAAGGAATCATACACCATTTGAGCGACATGAGAGGACCATATGAGGAACATTAAGTTTTCTTTTGAAAAATATTGTTAAAACCTCAAGTATGAAACTTGCAAGGAATGAGAAAATTAGTGCTCAAGTCAAACTGTTCTGTCGCTCAACCACCTAAGGCAAAGGAAAGGTCATTAGCTCCATAAAGAACTAAGCTAAAATGGATGAATTTTCATAGCCAAATTTTCCATTCAAAAGAGAAGTACTTTGTTGTGCACATGTTATTATTGAAATATAAACATTGAAGCAACTCCTGATCCACCGAGGCTGAGTTTAATTATTTGCTTGGGACGAGCAAAGGTTAAGCTTGGGGGATCTTGTTGACGGTGGATATACCATAATATTCCACATTCAAACACCGTCAACAGGCCTCGGATTCAAGGGAGAATAAACATAACATGAACATATTTTATCAATAACTAGTTCCACTTGTACTCTTAAGCTTGTGAATGCAGGGAAGACCAAAACAGTGCAAAAGTGAGCAGCTAGGGGTCACCTATGTGGTTCGGCCGAACCATGTCTGGTTGCCCCAGGCCACCACATTTCATCACCTTGCATACAACATCAAATGGAAGAGGAGAGCCAAGGGTGGGCCCATGGTGGGGTCGCCTGAACCACTCATGGGACCCACCTAGCTTTGGTGACATGGCACGATCCTCGTGACACTCTACCCAGCTCATCCCAACCATCAGATCATCATGTGTTTCCATTCAACGGTGGAGAAGCAAAGCACATGGATCAAGGCGTGAAACGATAAGATCAAGACAAACTAAGTACACAGCCACAGTCTATGACAGATGGAGACCGTAGTGGTGGGCCCACCCTGCCATAGGTGGTTCGGCCAAACCACCCATGGTGGGGCCAAGCCACCACCACACTCCAGGACATGTGGGGACATCTTCTAGAAGCTCCTGGCTGGGCCCACCTACCATAGAGGGGGTCGGCCGAACCACCTTGTGTGGGCCCCGGCCACCGACTTCCTCCACCGCCTTCCTGCATGACTCCCACGTGATGGAATCACCGATGCCGTCCATTTCAAGGCGGTACTGAGGCGGTTTATCCAAGGGTGGAGAGTTGGGGAGCACACGGATTGCTGACGTGGCAACCCTCCACCCTCCACTATAAATAGAGGCTGCCTCCATCCTCTCAAGATATGATTCATTCAAGATACAAGTGAGAAACAATGTAGTTCCACTTCTACTTGTAGTGTAGTATAGTGTGGGAGTTAGAGTTGACTCGAGCTGCGCTCGGGGTCTCCGGAGTCATCTGCTGGAGAGTCTGGTATAGGTCTTGTATCTTTCTCTTCCTGTAAGACTTTCCTTTATTAATATAATATTCCTGCTTTACTTTACTGAGTGTTTACTTAGTGCATTACTATTCTTGCAATAGTATTACTGTGAGTTATCATATTACTTGGTCGTCTTGCATTAGATTCTGATCCTGTAACCACTCAACGTGTGTTAGTTCATCGCCTGTCATAGGGTGCTCTAGTTGCCTTGGCCACAGCTAGAGTAGTGAGAATTAGTGTAAGCATGGTGCTTAGACTAGATCTTGCCTTTGATTGCCGCTTGTCGCACGGATTGTTAGTGGGTGCTAGCAGGTGGTGACAGCCCTTGTCTAGTCTTAGTATCCCTCCACTGTGTTTTAGGCAAGTTCTTAAAAGGTAGGCTCCCATAAGAGTGTAGGCGCTTCGGGTAGTGGTTTTGTCCTCTATTGTCTCGCACTACCCTCTGCATGCCGGTAGTGAGGTAGCAATCTTAGTGTATTTCATCCATTTGATAGGATAGTTCATAGAAGTAAAGCAAGAATCACAGGAACCTTTCTCACTCGTTGTCCTCCCACTTAGCTATACTGCACTAGTTATCTTTTAGCAATTCATTTGTTATTTGTGAATCATCACCTTCCTATTATACTTCGATTACCCCCCTCTACACTAGTTGTGCTAGGTTGAGATAGATTTAAGGATCTCTTTCTATTAACATTTCTAGCAATCGCTTTCCCTTGGGATAAAATAAATAACGATACCTTGGAATACTCCCGGGTGAAATGCTACAACGGTATATTCTGTGCGCTTGCGGAATTATCCAATAGTCATAAGAAATACCATTAAAGCACTTCTGGCGCCGTTATCAGAGATAGCCTAACACCCTGTCTCCGGTGGTTGCGCTAAGAAGTGTCAACAAGCCCCCGCCGTCGTCACGCCTACCCCTCTGCTCTGTCTCCGACCAAACCAACCCGTCCGTCCATCTCGCGGTAAGCTCCCGAATCGATGGCGCTTCTAATCCCTAACTCTACCGTCTTGTGCTCGTCGGGGTAACGCGGCCGTCGCGGCCGAGCCACCGCGGTTGCGGCTGAGTACATCCCGAACCCTAGATAAGGTCGTCCCTTAGCTCATCAGGTCCACGGGGAGGTCCAGAGCACGCTGGTGCTCTTGGTTGGGCCAACCGGCTCGCCGGCAGCGAGTGCGGGGCGGTCAACCACCAGTGACCTGCCGGTCAGCGCTGGCGGGAGGTGGGAGAAGGAGCTGACAGGCCAGCCCCGCCTGTCAGCGTCCCGGTGTGAGTGTGGGAGGCGCGCGCGCAGGCTGGCCGCTCTGGGCCGGTTGCTGGTCACTGGGCCGAGTTGGACCGCCTTCGCTTTTTCTTTTTTCCAGGCATTTAAGTTGATTTTCCCATTTATATTGCTAATGAATAGTGCTGCTATTTCATCTTTTTGGTAGAATAAATTTACTTTGTCAAAAATTATGAAATAAATTGTGTAGACTCTATGCAGTATGTAGAATTTTATAAAAATATAAAGTATGGTGTTTGAACAGTTTCTGCAGGAAGTAAAAATTAGTCTTTTAATTCATAAGTGAAGCGACTGCTGAGGAGACTGCTCCTGAGTTTGTGCCAGGCCTTTGATATCTGTGGCACCGATCCTGACCCGACTCTCTACGCAATTCAAGGCAAGCCCCGGTGCATTTGCCCACCCTTGTATTTAAAAATATTTTATCACTTGAGTTAATCTTGTAGGATCACGGGCTGGCCTAGAAGAAGGGGTTGAATAGGACTGTGAAAAATCTTCGCGAACAGAAGTTAGTAACAGGCCGCGGCAGTGCCGGCCTGTAGAGCGGCACTGCCGGGCTGCCCGGCACTGCTGCTCGCAGAGCGGTAGTGCTGGACCTCGCAGAGCAAATTCTACACAATTCAAAAAGCTGCTTGGGAAAATTTAGATCAAACAAATTACTAATGTTCCCTGGTACTGTGTAGACCCTAGCACACCCTTTCCTTGCAACTAGAACACCACCAATTCGTAGATCGGGACCAAACCCTAGAAGTCAAGAAACTCAACAAATAGAGAATGAAACAAGCAATACAAGTGACACAAGATTTAACCCGTGGTTCAGCTCGCCACAAAGGCTTGCCTACTCCACGTTGTTGAGGTTCCACAAAGGAAACTTGGGTTCATAAGGCCCAATCCTCGTTCTCAAGTCAATAGAGTTAACTCTTGAAAAGAGGGGGTGATTCCACTAGCTTGTGAGGGTGATTACAAACCTCCCGGGGCTGCCACAAGATTGGCAAGCTCACCAGGCGACGCTCTAGCCGGCTAGGAGTAAGCTCCAAGAGTAACAAATGCAAACCACTGGCTTGAACGCGAATCAAGTGCTTGAGGAATGTTGAAGATCAGTGGGGAGAAGCTTGTTCTTGCTAAGATTCAGCTCACACTCTTCTAGATTCAAACTTGGATTCAAACTTTTGAGTGGAGAGCTTGTTGGGAGTGAGAGAGAGCAAGAAAGTAGCTTTTCTGGTCTAGGAACTGAGCAAATGGTGGAGATGACCGTTGGGGGCGACAGGAGGGAGGCTAAGAAGCCCCCTCGAGTCTAACGGTCGAAACAAGTCACGGCAGTGCCGGGCTTGGAGCGGCAGTGCCGCTTGGCCGGCAGTGCCTAGGCCTAGGGCCGGCAGTGCCGCGCTGCCAAACCAGGACAGAATGATTTGGAATTTTGTGGCTGGCTTTGGCAGTGGAAGTGATGATGTTTGGTGTAGAGATTTGCACTTGGTCACACTATTAAGGCTAGAAGCATTCGGATTGACTCTAGTCTTGCTACTGGTGCATATGTTTCTTCAAAGTCCAAGCCCTCAACTTGAGTGAATCCTTGAGCCACCAATCTTGCCTTGTTCCTTGTCACCATTCCATCTTCATCTTGCTTGTTTCTGAAGACCCACTTGGTGCCGATGATGTTGGTGTTGGGTCATTCAACTAGAGTCCATACTAGGTTTCTCTCGAAGTTATTCAACTCTTCTTGCATGGCTAACACCCAATCCGAATCACCAAGTACTTCTTCTACCTTGAGAGGTTCCAAAGAAGAGACAAAAGAGTAAAATTGACAAAAATTTACCAAATGTGAACGAGTAGTTGCCCCCCTTCGAAGACTCCCAAGGATATTGTCAACGCGATGATCTTGTTGAATAGTTTGATGTAGATTTGGATGATCAATGGATTCTTGTTCTTCTTCTTCTGGCCAATCATTTTCATCTACTTCAAGAACAGGTGCAAGATCATCCCTCGGAAGCGGTGTTTTCTTAGCAGTTGTGGGAGTTGATGGCTCTGCTGTCAGGGGGAGTGGCACTGCCGGGCCTGAGGCCAGCACTGCCGGGCCCCCTGCAGCAGCAGCTTCTACAGTGGCCTTCTCTTGAGATCCTTCTACCTCTGTAGCCTTGTCTTCTTGTGGTCTTACATCACCAATTGCTACTTTCTTGATTGCTTCACATGGTGGATCCTCCTTTCCTACAACACTTAAATCAATTTGCTCTACTTGAGAGCCGTTAGATTCATCAAATGTCATGTCCACCGCGACTTCATCTCGATCGGTGGTCTTATTGAAGACACGATAGGCATGCTCATTTGATCCATAACCAAGTAAGAAGCCCTCATCAACTTTAGGTGCAAACTTAGAGGTTTTGGGCCTTTTGTTAAGTATGAAACACTTGCACCCAAACACTCTAAAGTAGGACACCTTTGGTTTGTTACTGGTGAGCAGCTCATATGAGGTTTTCTTCAGTTTCTTGTGTAGGTAGAGACGGTTGATTGTATGGCAAGCAGTGTTGACGGCGTCACTCCAAAAGAGATCCGGCGTCTTGTACTCATCAAGCATTGTTCTTGCCATGTCAATTAGAGTCCGGTTTTTCCGCTCAACTACACCATTTTGTTGAGGGGTGTATGGAACTGAAAACTCATGCTTGATTCCCTCTTCATCAAGGAAGCTATCAACTTGGGTGTTCCGGAATTCGGTCTTGTTGCCACTTCTTACTTTCTTGATGGGAAGCTCGAATTCCTTTTGTGCCCTTCTAATGAATGTCTTCACTTTGTCTAGTACCTGGGACTTATCATACAAGAAGAATACCCAAGTGAAACAGGAATAATCATTAACAATAACAAGTCTATATTTGTTACCCCAATGCTTAAGTAGGCCATGGGTCCAAAGAGATCCATATGAATTAGCTTCAATGGCTTGGTGGTTGTCATGATGCTCTTTGGTGGGTGTAGTGCTCCTACTTGCTTTCCAGCTTGGCACGCGCTGCATATCCTATCTTTCTCAAAATGAACGTTCATTAGTCCAAGGATGTGGTTGTCCTTTAGAAGTTTGGCCAAGTTCCTCATCCCATCATGAGCTAGCCGGCGATGCCACGACCAGCCCATGCTAGATTTTGCCACTAAACAAGTCTCAAGGTTAGCTTTACTTTTGTTGAAGTCAACTAGGTAAAGCTTCCCTTTCAAGCGACCCATAAAAGCAATAGAGGAATCCTCCCTTCTAGTGACTTCCGCACCCTTATCAGTAAAGAAACAATTGTAGCCCATCTCACACAATTGTGATACGGATAACAAAATGTAACTCAACGAATCAACATGTAAAACATTAGTAATTGAATGTTCATGAGTTATAGTAACTTTACCAAGACCGATTACTCCCCCCTTTCGAGTTGTCTCCAAAGACTATGTTTCCACTTGGATTCTCAATAGGGGAGTATGAGCTGAACATACTCTTCTCTCCGGTCATATGATTTGTGCATCTGCTATCAAGTACCCAACTTGATCCACCGGAGGAGTATGCCTACAAAACAATTTAGTTCCTTGATTTAGGTCCCCAAGTAGCATTGGGGCCTTGCATGTTAGTTACAAGTATCTTAGAAACCCAAATTGCATTTCCTACATGCTTGCTGGCCTCTTGACCAACAATCTTAGCAACAACTTTACCACAGTTGTTACACTTCAACACATAGCAAGATTCTAAACTTTCACGGGTGATATTTGGCTTTGATTGGTGCACAAACTTGTTTTTGGTCACCCATATTGATTCCTGTGGCTTCTGGAAAACTTGCTTCTGCTGGGACACCTTTTGGACATTTGTTTTGGAATGATCAGGCTTCAGATTGGTGGCCTTCCCTTTCTTGGGGCGCGGCACTGCCGCGGTCTGTGTAGGCCTCTCTATACCAATCTGTGCCTTCCTCTCAAACCTGACACAGTCCACTCTAGTTTTCATGTATCTTCTATTGGGCTTACCCCCAGCAACATGGCCTAAGCCACTTTTGATGTGTGGATGCCTTCCATCCTTGTATTGCACCTTTAGTTGCTCTTTAACCTTGCTCTTGCTGTTTTGCACCTGCAAGTTCTTGCTCTTACTAGCAGCTAAGGCATTGAGCCTTGTCACTTCTTTCTTTATTGTCTGTAGGTTGGCAAGGTTAGTAGCATAAGCATTTAAATCAAGTTTGGTGCATTGTTCACATGCTTGACTAGTGGGAGACCTAGATGTACCTTTACTTTCGAGGAGGAGTGAGTTACTATCAGCAAGAAGTTTACGTTGATCCTCAAGTTCATTATGCTTTTTCAACAAGCTATTGTATCTTTGGTTAAGGTCAACATTAGCCTTCTTGGTGAGAGTGTGGGCTTTTTGCTCTTTGACTAAAGCCACCTGCAAAGAATCCACCTCACTATTCTTCAAAGCAAGAGCCTCCTTGCTAGCAATATAGAGATCTTCTTGTTTAATAAGAGTTTTCTCTCTAGATGCTAGCTCAGCTTGTGTGCTCTCTAGTTCTTTCATTAGTCTAGCAATGAACATTTTAGTTTTCGTTATCCAAGTTCTTAGTTAGCTTATCAATTTCTTCATCACTAGATTCATCATCACTAGAGCAATCACTAGAATCACTACTTGAGATGTCACTAGGAGAGGGAGTTTTGGACTTGGATTTGGTTTTTACATTCTCACCCTTTGCCATAGGACAAGTGTGAGGAAAGCAATCATCATCATCATCATCGGACAAGTTGTTGAATAGCTTTGGTGTTGAGGATGAAGCCTTGAATGGCAACGGTTGCAATCTTTCTGTCCTCTCCACTTGAGCTGTCCATGGTTGAGTCCCATTCATGTCCAATGTGAGCCTCTCCCACATCTTTCTTGTACCTTCTCTTGCTGCCCTCTTTGTGGTACTTCTTGTCTTGCCTCTTGTTCTTCTTCTCATGGGGACAATTGGCTATGAAATGCTCCGTGCTACCACAATTAAAGTATGTTCCCTTTTTCTTATTGGGGAAGGTTCTTTTCACCAACTTAGTGGCCATTGCTCTTGATTCCCTTTCAAAATCTTCTCATGAACAAAGTAAAGTCATCAATATGTTCTTGTTGCTGCTCACTATCGCTTTCTTCTTCATTAGATGATGAAGTTGTTGGCACTTCTTCCTTGACTTTCTTGGCTTCCCTTGACTTGAATGAAACACCTTGCTTGCTGCCCTTTTGCTTGCTTGATGTGGATTGCTTGCTTGCTGTGGGCTGCAAGCTTCTTTTGCATGCCTTAAGTGCTACATCCTTGATTTTCATGTCCTCAAGCTTGGTTTGCAGCTCCCCAAGCCTTTGCCTCTCAAGTGCTTCCTCTCTATGCATGTCATGTGTCAAAAGCCTTCCAAGAATATCACTAGGAGTGAATTGCTCAAATCTCTTCTTCTCTCTAATCAAAGTCACAAGGGTCTCATTTCTTTGTGTGAAAGCTTTCAACATGACCCTCACAACCTTATGATCATTCACCTCGGTGCCACCAAGACCTCTAATCTTGCCAACAATGACCATCAACCTATCAAACATCTCTTGTGGCCCTTCACCTTCATGGATTGCAAACCGGTTGAGCTTGGCCATCAATATTTCAATCTTGGACCTTCTCACCTTGTCAACACCCTCATGTGCCATGTGTAAGGTATCACAAATTTCCTTGGCCACCTCCAAACCCATCACCTTGTTGTACTCATCTCCATCCAAAGCACTAAGCAAAGCACTAGTAGCTTGGGCATTGAGATGGATGTTGCGAAACTCAGCTTGTGTGGGCTTCTTTGGATCAACCGGTGCCTCCAAGCCATGATGCATAATCTCCCAAATCCCAGGATGAAGACCTACAAGATAAGTTTTCATCAAGTGCTTCCACTTGGCAAAGTTTGTCCCATCGAAATGAGGCAACTTTCCCGCGGGCACATTGATGACACGTCCAGTGTCAAGGTTAGATAAGGATGAATAATCAAAGGATACAGCTCCATAGTCGGTGTAGCCACTGCCTTCCTTGTTCTTGCTGCTCTTGGTAGGTTGATAAGTGCTATCATCATCTCTATCTTTGGTGCTACTTGAGTCATCATCACTTGAGGCCTTCTTCTTTCCCTTTTCTTCTCTTTTCTTCTTTCTCTTCTTCTCTTCTCTTCTTTTTTACTCTTCTCAGCCTTCTTTCTTCTCTTCTTTTTAGCTTTTCTTCTTTTCTTTTCAGCTCTTCCTTCTCTTTTCTTCTTTCTTCTCTTCTAGCTTCTTTTGCTTCTCTTTTCAATCTTCTTTCTTCTCTTCTTCTAGCTCTTTCTCCTTCGGAGATCTCAGCTGGTGGCAGCGTGGATTGGCTTGCCGTCGACACGCTGTCACTGCTGCTGTCGGTGGTGTGGAGATCATCACCACCACTGCCACCACGAACCACACGAGCTGTACTCGCCTCCGCTTCACCGTTCTTGGCCATACCTCACGCGGTTAAGCGTAAACCTGAGGTAACCTGCTTTGATACCACTTATAGGATCACGGGCTGGCCTAGAAGGGGGGTTGAATAGGCCTGTGAAAAATCTTCGTGAATAGAAGTTAGTAACAGGCGCGGCAGTGCCAGCCTGTAGAGCGGCACTGCCGGGCTGCCCTGCACTGCTGCTCCCAGAGCAGCAGTGCTGGACCTCGCAGAGCAAATTCTACACAATTCAAAAACTGCTTGGGAAAATTTAGATCGAACAAATTACTGATGTTCTCTGGTATGTGTAGACCCTAGCACACCCTTTCCTTGCAGCTAGAACACCACCAATTCCTAGATCGGGACCAAACCCTAGAAGTCAACAAACTCACCAAATAGAGAATGAAACAAGCAACACAAGTGACACAAGATTTAACCCGTGGTTCAGCTCGCCACAAAGGCTTGCCTACTCCATGTTCAAAGGAAACTTGGGCTCACAAGGCCCAATCCTCGTTCTCAAGTCAAGAGAGTTAACTCTTGAAAAGAAGGGGTGATTCCACTATCTTGTGAGGGTGATTACAAACCTCCCGGGGCTGCCACAAGATTGGCAAGCTCATCGAGCGACGCTCTAGCCAGCTAGGAGCAAGCTCCAAGAGTAACAAATGCAAACCACCGGGCTTGAACGCGAACCAAGTGCTTGAGGAAGTTGAAGATCAGTGGGGAGAAGCTTGTTCTTACTAAGATTCAGCTCACACTCTTCTAGATTCAAACTTGGATTCAAACTTTTGAGTGGAGAGCTTGTTGGGAGTGAGCGAGAGCAAGAAAGTAGCTTCTCTGGTCTGGGAACTGAGCAAATGGCAGAGATTGACCATTGGGGGTGATAGTAGGGAGGCTAAGAAGCCCCCTCGAGTCTAACGATCGAAACAAGTTGAGGCAGTGCCGGGCTTGGAGCGGCAGTTCCGGGCCTAGGGTCGGCAGTGCCACGCTGCCAAACCAGGACAGAATGATCTGGAATTTTGTGGCTGGATTTGGCAGTGGAAGTGAGGATGTTTGGTGTAGAGATTTGCACTTGGTCACACTTTCAAACCTGTCTTTTGCATCCCCCTTAATAGTACGGCTTTCCTATACTCAATTTCAAAATCAAACGAATTTAAACCTCCTTTGAGCCAGATGCCACATCCTTTAAATGTTAGGGTCCACCTGCATAAGATTACATCCTCCTAATGCTTTTGCCTGTCCATCATCTCGATAAATCTCATTAGTCTTCTAATCGCGTGGTCGTTATCACCAAAACCCACTTTAGGGCTTGATTTCACTTACAAATCTATTGCATTAGGCTAATAGGAGTTGAGTGATAATCTATTGATGCATTACCTTTCCTTGACCACTTATTACCCTAAGAACCTGATTTGATTAAGTATTAAAAAATGTTTAGCCTTGCTTAATTGATTTAGATTTTCATAAATACTATTTTGAACTATGATGATATGCAAGGAATGAATCATTGAAAGGGAAGGGTATTGTCTTCATTGTTGGCAGTGTACTTGGCCAGTCCATTGTCATCAATGGGGACGGGTTTTCCGGGTGGTGGTCATATGTTTGGGTTAGAGTCCCAACTTATTGTCGCCAACGGAAAAGGGATGTGAAAACCGGGTGGTTACCAGGGTATTGGGTTGGAGTCCCAATGCATGGTATCCAATGGAATGTATTAGGGACCGTTCGTTGTCGGCCTGTTGTGATCGAGACTTTGCAACTAGCCACATACTCCGGGAAGCCCTATCTCCGGTAGCTCTATTGCTTGAACCGACAACCACGCACTGGGAGTGGAGAGATGGCGAGAGTAGCGTGTACCCTCGTGGCCGGTGTGCCTGGAGACGAGAGGAGTACTGTGCTCTCGGGTGGCGCAGGACCGGTTCAGGGATATAAAAGCCGTGGTAGACGGGGTTGGCATATGCAAGCTTAGGTGCTACATATGCAGTGTGGTTAGGGATCCCCAGCTGGGTACTAATCGATTTGAATCGTCGTTGCTCCTCGGTTATGGAGACTTGATCCTCACACCTACATCGAAAAGTGGTTCGGAAGTAGGATGTTTTGAGAATGAATAAATAATTGGAATAGAAGGATATATTTGAAATAATTGTGAACTCTTGTTGATTATAATAATAATGAGTAAGAATACTGAAAGCAGGATTAGTAATGCCTTTTCCGCAAAATACTTTGACTCTTGCTAAAGCCTTACCTTGACTCCCCTCAGCCTGCATTCCTGAGTCTCAGTCCTTTTTCTTAGTCGGGTAAGTCTTGCGGAGTACCCCCGTACTCAGGGTTTGTTAACCCCGTTGCGGGTAGTCAGCAGCAGGAGGTCTGTCTTGCCTCTTGCTATGTGACCATGATCCAGGATAGCGAGGAAGAGTGAAGTGAACCTGTGGGCAGGGTTCAGTGTCACCATCTACCTTATTATGTTATGTTGTTGTTCTACTATTACTGCTACTATTTCAATTATGGCCTGTAATAACTGCACTTGAATTCTATTTGAACAACCGGTTTGTAATCTAAGTACTATTTAAATCTTCCGCACTTTTACTCTGATGTATTTTATTATGAAATGTTGTAATTCTGTAATGGCTTCGCAATGGGATCCTCTCGGAGAAACGGGTGCTGATGTAACCCGGCTGGGCCTTCTAGATCATTTGGGACACGGGTTCGGTTGTCAGAAGTCACTAGTGACAATGACAGTGCCTGTGGGCCATATGATTTAGACGGTTCTGTTATAGCTGGTATCAGAGCGTTCCATTGCTAAATCATTATGATATTACTTTGCAAAACTTCAAAATATTTTTGATCATAAAATTCTAAATTTGCTATTTTGGTCCAAATTGCTTATTCTTATCTTATTCCGTAAAATAGTTATGTTAGCATGTGGAACAACTTTATTACTAGCCCTATGTTAAATTTATTTATGCTTTTATTTATCTTGCATTGAGTTAAAATTCGTAAGTACGATTCATGCATCATGTTAAAATCATTATGTTAATACTTCCTCCTTAAATGTTGGGTATATGGGTTAGGATTTGCCAAACCTATTCTTACTAGCCTGTTATATCTTTGTTAATCCATACTTACCTTCCAGCTGGCACGCTACAAGCTCACTGCTCGCAAGATGACTGGTCCCAGGGGAGTGCCGCACCACTAGCTGGCGCCACGTGACAGGGAGGAGGCTTCCGGTAGCCGCCGTCCCCGCCGCAGTCGCAAGGAGCTGAAAGGGGAGATTAAGGAGCTTAAGAAGGAGGTGAAGCTCATGACGGAGGACTTCCGGGTGGCCCGTTGTAACCACTACAAGGACGTGAGGATGAACAACGAGCTGCGCCATGAGGTTGACCGTATGACTCAGGAGAGAGACGAGGCCTTGGCACGTGAGGACATGGCCTGAACCAGGGTCGACGAGCTGGAGGACTATGTGGGGCATGTGGGGTGGTACAATGGAGCCCTGCATGAGGAGATCCATAGGCTCAATGACCAGCTCAATCCTATCCTTGTTCCACATGAGGAAGACCCTGAGGATGGTTTGGTTGTGGGACCTGAGGAGGAGGCATCTGAGGAGGAGGCACCTGAGGATGACCTTGAGGAGGCAGTTGATCCCATGGAGGATGTGATTGTGGAGGATGATGATGAGGAGGAGGTGATCATCATCGACGACGACTAGACTAGTCTTAGGACTAGGAGTGTCAACCTATCGTTATCCTTTGTGTTGTAATGTTAAGTGCCAAGAACCTTAGCTTGGGTTTGGGAACTTTGTTTAAGTCTTAGTCGTGTCCTTTAAGTATCGTTTAAGTCTTATAATGTTTAAGTTTGAACCGCTACTATGCTTCGTTAAGTAATGTTAGTTCTAAATTCGGTTTGCAATTAAACAGATGCCTGTCCATACCCGTTCGACCGGTGCTGGTACCTCGGAGGATGGAACTGCTCCCAACCCACCGCCTATTCCACCAACTTTAGCCGATGCTATTGCAGCCTTGGCCAATGCTGCCAATGCAATGGCGCAAAACAGGGACAACCGTGGTGGGCGTCGTGGGCGCTGCTGACGATGATGAGACAACTTATGTGGACTTCACGGATACCCGTCCACCTGTGTTCACCAAGGCCGATGAGCCATTGAAAGCTGATGACTGGCTCCGCACCATGGAACAAAAGTTTAGTCTAATTCACTGCACTGTGATAAAGAAGTCCCTGTTCGTAGCACAGCAATTGCCAGGTCCTGCTAGTGCCTGGTATGCAAATCTTCTGGCAGCTCAGCCCGATAGACACCAAATAACCTGGGCAGAATTCCGTGAAGCCTTCCGTGCTCATTACATCCCTGCGGGTGTGATGAAGATGAAGCTGGACCAATTTCTGGCCCTGCAGCAAAGAGACTCTACCGTCATGCAGTATGTTGGGCAGTTCAATCACCTGGCGCAGTACGCCCCTGAGCACACCAACACCGACCAGAAAAGGAAGGACTGTTTTCTCAGGGATCTGAACTACAAGATTTAGTGAAGTCTGTCCAACAATCTTCACTGCTCCTATCATGAGGCGGTCAACATCGCCATTGCTTTTGAAGAGAGTGACCGTAAACATCAAGAGGAAAAGAAGAAAAAGAAAGCCGGGTCTACTGGTGGTCAAAAGCGTCAGAAACTCATTTACCATCCCACTCACCACTCTCGTCCACCCTACCCTCAGCAGCAGGTAGTTGTTCGTATTGCTGCTACCTCCGACACCTCCAACCAGTAAAACACCACTTAGCCGAATGCCCCTGCCGTTTGTGTCACCACCCCGCAAGTCAATTACAATCACCCGTGCTACAACTGTGGCAAGATGGGCCACTGGTCCTGTGATTGCCCTTTTTCCAAGTAGTACTACCAAAATGCTCAGAAGTGTCATGGCCATTAGCAGCAGCAGAATTAGCAGCGTGGCTCATCAGCAGCATGCTCAGAAGGAAAAGGTGGTCAAGAAGGCAGGCCACGTCTACTACACCCAGGTTGCTCAGATCCCCGAGGGTGAACCAGTCATGACGGGTAGGTTCCCTGTCGCAAGTCACCCTGCAATTATGCTTTTCGATTATGGTGCATCTCATTCATTCATCAATCGCGCATTTGTCATCAAGCATGAGATACCAATTGGGGAAATAAAGGAAAATTTCCTAATACATTCACCCGGGGGGCGTATAAATACTAAGCAGGTAGTGCAACGAGTACCTATAGAACTGGGTGGGCATATATTCCCTACCACCATGATAGTACTCAAAGATCAGGACATAGATGTGATATTAGGCATGAATTGGATGTATCGGCACAAGGCTCTTATTGATGTGCTGAATAGAACCATTAGGGTAAACTTGCCCAATAGTCAAACCCAACTCCTCATTCAACTTCCAATACCTCAAAGAGCAGTTGGTAGAATATGTGCAACCGCAGTCAAAGAAGTGCAGGATATTCCGGTAGTCTGTGAGTTTCCGGACATGTTCCCTGATGATTTGCCTGGTTTGCCACCTGATCGTGATGTGGAGTTTGCTATTGAGTTGAAGCCTGGAACAGCACCTATATCCCGTAGAGCCTATAGGATGCCTCCCAAAGAACTGGCAGAGCTTAAGGTTCAGTTGCAGGGTTTGCTGGATAAGGGTTTTATAAGACCTAGCTCATCACCATGGGGTTGCCCTACTATCTTTGTGAAGAAGAAGGACAAATCCCTCTGACTCTGTGTTGACTACCGTCCACTCAATGAGGTCACCATTAAAAACAAATACCCTTTACCTCGTATTGACCTACTCTTTGACCAACTAGCTGGAGCCAAAGTGTTTTACAAAATTGACCTTAGGTCTGGCTACCACTAAATAAAAATCCGTCCCGAAGACATTCCAAAAACAGCCTTCACCACCAGATACGGCCTATACGAGTACCTAGTCATGTCCTTTGGCCTAACCAATGCACCTGCCTATTTCATGTACCTAATGAACTCCGTCTTCATGTCGGAGCTCGACAAATTTGTAGTCATGTTCATTGATGACATCCTTGTCTACTCCAAAACCCCTAAAGAACATGCCAACCACCTCCATGTTGTCCTGTCTCACTTGAGAGAACATCAACTCTATGCCATGTTCAGCAAGTGTGAGTTTTGGTTGGACCGAGTTCCGTTTCTCGGACATATTTTGTCAACCGAAGGCGTATGCGTCGATCTGAGTAAAGTGGAGGAAATTTTGAATTGAAAGCCACCAACCACGGTACATCAAGTTTGCAGTTTCATGGGAATGGCGGGGTATTACCGCCGCTTTATTCCGGATTTTTCTAGAATAGCCAGGCTTATTACCGGGTTGTTGAAGAATCAGGTCAAGTTTGTCTAGCCACCCGAGTGTGAGAAAGCTTTTCAGACTTTGAAGAGATTGTTGACCACAGCACCAGTCTTAGCTCAGCCCGATATTGAAAAGCCATTTGATGTGTATTGCGATGCATTTGGCACTGGTCTTGGTTGTGTCCTAATGCAAGAGGGTCGAGTTATTGCGTATGCTTCGCGATAGCTCAAGCGTCATGAAAAGAATTACCCCACTCATGACTTGGAGTTGGCAGCTGTGGTACATGCCTTGAAGATCTGGCGTCATTATCTGCTAGGTAGTACTTGTAATGTCTACACTGACCACAAGAGCTTGAAGTACATCTTTACCCAAGAAGAGTTGAACATGAGACAAAGAAGATGGCTTGAGTTGATAAAGGATTATGATATAGAAGTACATTACCATCCGAGTAAAGGTAATGTGGTTGCTGATGCACTCAGTCGGAATGTTCACGGCAACTATTTGACCGTAAAGCCATATGATCTATCTCTATGTTATGAGCTGAAAAGGTTAGGCATAGAAATAGTTTCACAAGGCAGTCTAGCCAACATCAGCATTAAAACACCTATCCGAGCCGAGATCATTCCTGCTCAAAAGGGAAACAACGGAATCAAGCACATCAAGGAGAAAGTTCAAGCCGGCAAGGCAGATTGCTTCAGGATCGATGATGAAGGTGTCGTGTGGTTCAAGGATCGTCTGGTAGCTCCAAAGGTACCTGAGTTGCGTCAAAAGATCCTCGATGAAGGACATTTAACAAGATTCTCTATCCATCCAGGAAGCAACAAGATGTACCAGGATTTGAAACAAAAATTCTGGTGGATTAAGATGAAGATAGAGATTGCTCGGTATGTTGCCCGGTGTGATACCTGTCAAAAAGTGAAAGCTGTGCATATGAAGCCTGGGGGAGAGCTGCAACCATTACCTATTCCTGCGTGGAAGTGGGAGGACATCAGCATGGATTTTATCGTGGGTTTACCCAGGACAACTAGAGGTTTTGTTTCAATCTGGGTTATTGTGGACCGTCTCACGAAGCAAGCTCATTTCTATCAGTCAAGAAGGATTATAGGGCACCGACATACGCAAAGTTGTATATAGAAAACCTGATGAAGCTGCATGGAATGCCGAAGATCATTGTCTCCGATCCAGGTACCCAATTTGTCTCCAATTTTTGGAAGGCATTTCACAAGTCATTAGGGACGAAACTCTTACATAGCACAGCATATCATCCGCAGACTGACGGGCAGACTGAAAGAGTCAACCAAGTACTTGAGGACATGTTAAGGGCTTGTGCACTCAATTACACCAACACGTGGGACGAGTGTTTAGCTTTGGCAGAGTTTTCATACAACAACAGCTATCAAGAAAGCATCAAGATGGCTCCGTTTGTAATCAGTCTATGGTCGTAGGTGTCGTACTCCGTTGAATTGGTCCGAACCAAGAGAAAGATGGTTTTATGGAGTTGATTTGGTCAATGAAGCCGAAGAAAAGGTTCGACTGATACAGGAGAATTTGAAAGTGGCACAGTCACGTCAGAAAAGTTATGCCGATCAAAGACGTCGACCGTTAGCATTCAAGATTGGAGACTATGTCTACTTGAAGGTGTCACCACTGAAAGGGGTCAACCGATTCGGAGTCAAAGGCAAGTTAGCTCCGCGGTATATTGGATCATTTCTGATTATAGAACGTGTGGGAAAAGTAGCTTACAAGCTGCAATTGCCGGAGCACCTCTCCGAAGTGCACAATGTGTTCCTTGTGTCACAATTAAAGAAATGTCTGCGAGTACCTGACCAAGCCATTGATGTCGAAGGCGTGAAACTCGAACCGGATTTGACTTGCTCCGAGTATCCGATTCGAGTCTTGGATCGAAAGGATCGCATTACCCGAAGAACTACAACCAGGTGATACAAGATCCAATGGAGTCAGCATTCCGAAGATGAATCCACTTGGGAATCGGAAGACTATCTCGTCAGAAAATTTCTCCGAATTTTTCGCTACCCTGTAGATGTAAGGTTCCGAGTTGTGTAATGTATAAACTTTCCTACTCATTTGATCAAGGTCGAGTTAGGTTTAATTGACTGTATTTTCTTTTCCATTACTTTGTTTCAAGTCGTAATCATATATCAAATCTCGGGATGAGATTTCTTTTAGGGGGAAGGCTGTAATACTTCTCTGTATTACATTTAATAAATCTGTCATGTCATCATATTTAATTTAACTGCCTGCATGTGATTGTGCTTAGAGCTTCTAGAGTGACTTGAATGTGTTTGTGAATGATGGTGCAATTGAACCCTTGATTGGAAATTAAAAACTAAATCAAAAAGCAAAATCAATTTAAGCCCTAATTTGATCCCAAAACCTAATTCAAAATTTATAAGGAATCTAATGAAAGTGTCTTAAGAAAAGTTGTATATCTTTTAAAATGGAATAACTTTGACTTTTGGAAATTTTGAAGTTATGCACTGGAAATTTGAATTAAACCAAAAACAGTCACTTGAAATTCAAATTTGAAACATCAATTCACAAATTATAAAGAATTTGACAAAACACCCTTAATGAAAGTTGTAGTGCTCAACAATTAGAACAACTTTCATTTTTACAGATTTTCAAGTTTTGTGGAAAAGTTTGGAGAATTTCAGTGAATTGCAAATCAAATTCAAACTCAACTTTTACCCTCCTTTTCTGTAATTTCAAAATTTGGCCAAATTTGAACTTGGTCCAAGAATAAAAAATGTTCTACAGGAAATTTGGCACAACTTTTGTATTTTCCACTTTTCCAGATTCACAAAGTAGGGCCATCAATTGGATTCAAATATGATTTGACCTAGGGTGGAATCTACAGTACCGGGTCCCCCCTGTTGCCGGTGTCCGTGCGCGCATGCGCGCGGCGCGCGCTGTCGCCATCCGGCCGGGGCAGTGCGCTGTCGCCGTCGTGTTCGCGTCGCTCAGGGGCCCCGGGTCGCGCTCGCTCTCATCCACTTCCCTCGCTGCCTTTAAAGACGACGAGGAACCCCTCCCAACCTTTCTTCTCCATTCGGCCGCCGGCGAGTGCACTCTGGTCTCCGGCCAAATTCATCATGCCTCGGCCACCTCCACACCGTCCACCTCACAGACAAAAAGCCAGCATCCTTGCGCTTCGTTTGCATCCGGTGGTGCAGGCTGTAGTAGCCCGAGGCCGCTGGAACACCGTCACCGTCTCCGCGGGTGCGTAGAGCGCCACCGCGGGCCTCGTCGTCGCCGAGTCCGAATCGCTGTGGTGAGGGTCTAACCTTTTCATAGTGTGTTTCGAGCTCTTGGTAGTCTTCTGGTGCTTATGTGTTAGATGATTTGTGGTTTTGTGCCTCAGGTTCATCGGAACAGGGCTTCGCCGTCGCGGCCAAGCCATTGCAGCGCCCGCCATCGTCACGCCTACCCCTCTGCTCTGTCTCCGGCCAAACCAACCCGTCCGTCCATCTCGTGGTGAGCTCTCGAATCGATGGCGCTTCTAATCCCTAACTCTACCATCTTGTGCTCGCCAGGGTAACGCGACCGCCGCGACGGAGCCACCGCGGTCGCGGCTGAGTACATCCCGAACCCTAGATAAGGTCGTCCCTTAGCTCGTTAGGTCCGCAAGGAGGTCCTGAGCACGCTGGTGCTCTTGGTTGGGCCAACCGGCTCGTCGGTAGCGAGTGCGGGGCAGTCAACCGCCGGTGACCCGCCGGTCAGCGCTCGCGGGAGGTGGGAGAAGGAGCTGACAGGCCAGCCCCGCCTGTCAGCGTCCCGGTGTGAGTGTGGGAGGCGCACGCGCGGGCTGGCCGCTCTGGGCCGGTTGCTGGTCACTGGGCCGCCTTCGCTTTTTCTTTTTTCCAGGCATTTAAGTTGATTTTCCCATTTATATTGCTAATGAATAGTGCTACTATTTCATCTTTTTGGTAGAATAAATTTACTCTGTCAAAAATTATGAAATAAATCTTGTAGACTCTATGCTGTATGTAGAATTTTATAAAAATATCAAGTATGGTGTTTGAACAGTTTCTGCAGGAAGTAAAAATCAGTCTTTTAATTCATAAGTGAAGCGACTGCTGAGGAGACTGCTCCTGTGTTTGTGCCAGGCTTTGATATCTGTGGCACCGATCCTGACCTGACTCTCTACGCAATTCAAGGCAAGCCCCGGTGCATTTGCCCACCCTTGTATTTAAGAATGTTTTATCACTTGAGTTAATCTTGTAGGATCACGGGCTGGCCTAGAAGGGGGGTTGAATAGGCCTGTGAAAAATCTTCGCGAACAGAAGTTAGTAATAGGCGCGGCAGTGCCGGCCTGTAGAGCAGCACTGCTGGGCTGCCCAGGCACTGCTGCTCCCAGAGCGGCAGTGCTGGACCTCGCAGAGCAAATTCTACACAATTCAAAAACTGCTTGGGGAAATTTGGATCGAACAAATTACTGATGTTCCCTGGATATGTGTAGACCCTAGCACACCCTTTCCTTGCAACTAGAACACCACCAATTCGTAGATCAGGACCAAACCCTAGAAGTCAAGAAACTCAACAAATAGAGAATGAAACAAGCAACACAAGTGACACAAGATTTAACCCGTGGTTCAGCTCGCCACAAAGGCTTGCCTACTCCACGTTGTTGAGGTTCCACAAAAAACTTGGGTTCACAAGGCACAATCCTCGTTCTCAAGTCAAGAGAGTTAACTCTTGAAAAGAGGGGATGATTCCACTAGCTTGTGAGGGATGATTACAAACCTCCTGGTGCTGCCACAAGATTGGCAAGCTCACCGGGCGACCCTCTAGCCGGCTAGGAGCAAGCTTCAAGAGTAACAAATGCAAACCACCGGCTTGAACGTGAACCAAGTGCTTGAGGAAGTTGAAGATCAGTGGGGAGAAGCTTGTTCTTGCTAAGATTCAGCTCACACTCTTCTAGATTCAAACTTGAATTCAAACTTTTGAGTGGAGAGCTTGTTGGGAGTGAGAGAGAGCAAGAAAGTAGCTTCTCTGGTCTGGGAACTGAGCAAATGGCAGAGATGACTGTTGGGGACGACAGGAGGGAGGCTAAGAAGTCCCCTCGAGTCTAATGGTCGAAACAAGTCGCGGCAGTGCCGGGCTTGGAGCGGCAGTGCCGCGCTGCCAAACCAGGACAGAATGATCTGGAATTTTGTGGCTGGATTTGGCAGTGGAAATGAGGATGTTTGGTGCAGAGATTTGCACTTGGTCACACTTTCAAACCTGTTTTTTGCATCCCCCTTAATAGTACGGCTTTCCTATACTCAATTTCAAAATAAAACGAATTTAAACCTCCTTTGAGCCGGATGCCGCATCCTTTAAATATTAGGGGTTGTTGGCGGTCCTTAACAACCAAAATATAACATCATTCTAGTGCTAAAATAAATAGACGGTAGGGCTTTTGTCTAACCTTTTCACAAGTTTTGTTGCACATGTGACTTGTAGGTCGAACACGTGGAAATGCATGAAAATCACCAGAAAGCGCACTTTCAGAAAGCATATTAAAAAAAGGCGCAAATCAAATAAAAGAGAAAAGCCTACCAAACCATCGAACGGGATCCATCCGTAACCGCGGGGAAGGCCCAGGCCCAGGGAGCAACCGACCACCCGAAGGCGGTGGCCAGTTGCTGCCTCCCAGGGACCGACCGCCCCCGGGGGCGGCCGCCCCCCAGATGGCACTTCCCGGGCCCAGTTTCAGTGACAATGCTCATGGCGGTTCCCTGAAGGTGGTTTCACCTCCTTCCATATTTATCTACGCCGAAACCGACCTGTGGAGCTATACAATGAGGCCCTCACCCCCTCCATGAGGGAACATGATACAATAGAGAAGAAGAAGGGAGTACCACCATTTTCCATTAGTGTAGCTTTTAACTAGGCTAGTATAGGGTTAGAGAGAGAGATAGAAGCTTGAGAAGTGATAGCGGGGTCGAAGCAGTTCTACCCTTGGGTGGACGAAGTGCCGGACCTGTCGGCTCTCACATCCAACTTGTACCTCTACAACCATCTTGCTACTTGAAGTAAGAGGTTTGTGATACATTTTAGTTTTGATCCATTAAGGTGAGTTACTTTTATAAAGCTACTTGTTTGTGGGATCGTCGCTCGTTCTTGGGACGGGTGCTCTAGTTAGAGGACTCCTGATAGAGATGGAAGTTCCTGGCCATCGCTAGAGTAGTAGTCGCCTTCGTAGATGTGGTGTCTAAGTCGGAGTCCACCTTCGTATGTTGCGCGCGCCCACGGGCAGAGGGGTAGGTGGCAGAGGGGTAGGTGACAGCCCTGTCCGCTCGTATCTGAACTCCCCCACGTTCGGCCGCGGAATAGCGCTGATACTGGTATCGGCTGGCAGACAAGCTACGTCAGTGGGCCTGAAGCAAGCAAGTAGTGGGAAAGTCATCTTCACTTAGTGTTTCCAGACTTAGTGCATCCTGTCCACCCAAGTTATCCCTTCTATCTTTTCTAGGATCAACTAGCTAAGAGACCTCTAATATAAGCAGTTCCTTTGGGAAAATACGATGCCCTGAATACTTCCGAGTGAAGTGCTACAACGGTACTTTCGTGCGCTTGCGGATTTTTTTGCTGTCGCTAAGAAGCGCCAACAAGCATTTCTGGTGCTGTTGCCGGGGAACGGTTGTCGTTTTTAGTCTCCGAACCTAGTTGCCCGTGTATCCTTTGTTTTTACCTTTCTTTTCTTTTACCCCTTTTGATCCAATGGAGCAACCCACCATCTCCAAACTTTCTAATCCTAAGGGCGAGTTCGTTAAACCTCCACAATCCACGAAGCCAATCACAGCTTCAAGCTACGAACTTCGCCAGGCTTTTATAGCCATGGTTCGGGAACAAACCTTCTCAGGGTTAGATTACGAAAACCCATATCATCACATGAAACAATGCGGTGGAAATTGTTTCCTTTCTCGCTTGATGAGAGAGCGAAACAATGGTACGCCCTCAATGTAGGGAAGGTAGCTAGTGATTGGGAGGAATTGCGAAACAAGTTTTGTGTAGCATTCTTCCCTATATCCCGAATCGCTGCCCTACGTCAAGAGATTCTCAACTTCCAACAAAATGAGAAGGAATCCATAGGTGCAGCTTGGGAAAGATTTACAATTTTAACAAAATCTGGCCCAGACTTGTCTATTCCCAACCACGTGCTCCTACAACACTTTTGGTTAGGACTTAGCAAGGAATCTACCCTACAACTTGACATAGCCGCAGGAGGGTCGTTCACACACAAAACCACAGCCGAAGGAGAGGCCCTTCTAGATCGCATTCTAGAGAATACTCCTCCATTAGAACCCCTCCATGTAGAGCCAAAGCTGTGTCATGAGGAAGTCTCTTCGGCCGAGGCTGAACCGTCAATACCTATAGAGACATCCTCACCCGAACCAGAAGATCCGAAGGAAGGTCTCCAACCTTCAGGTCTTCCATACTTCGATGATGACTTCTTCGATGATTATGGGAATGTCTCGAAGTATGCATACAGAAAAAGCACCCATGTCCCTGTCACTCCAAAACCTTGCCTCGATTCTTTAAAGGAATCCATTAGGGAGTTGACGGCTATCATGAGCGACGAATGGACAAACAAAAGGGAGTCTTCATCTGAAGTAATTCAGATTCGCTCTCCTTCGCGAACCATCCGTTGCAAAATCCAGAATGATTGGGTGGAGATGTTGTACAACCCCACGGTAGGAGCAAATCTGATGTCCACAACCTTTGCACACACTCATCTGAATAATAGACATTTTGCTCCTACAACCCTGTCCATGAGAAACAGCTCGCGTACTTGTCAGCTAGGACAAGGATCGGTTCACAACGTCAAAATTCAGCACGATGATGTTGTCTTAACTTTAGATTTTCACATCTTTGGCGATGTAGACTTTAGCGTGCTGATCGGGCATCCCCTGGAGAAATTTCTCTCCAATGCAACAAGAACAGGGGAATTAAATGTTAAGCTGGGGAGGAATGATTATTCCATACCTTTTCATCGAGCTAAAAATTCGATGGCAGACCCTCTCCCCTGTCCTACCTTGCCCGAGGAGGTTATGTCGGTTTCCCCCTTTGAACCCCCTGAGTCATCCTTGGAAAAAGATGATAACTTCTTTATAGAAGAAGAGGAAGACACCGGGGAGACTTTTGACCTTCCTAAAGAGGAAGTGCCGACTCCACCTCCCGTTGAGCTAAAAACCTTGCCGGAAGGATTACGTTATGTTTTTCTAAATGGCAACAAAAGCACTCCCGTCATTATTAGCGATAAACTTTCAGACGAGGAGACAAAAAGACTTATTGCCATTTTAGAAAAACATAGATCGGTCTTCGGGTATTCATTACAAGACCTTAAGGGGATTAGCCCAACGCTCTATACCCATTGCATCCCTATTGACCCTGCCAGCACTCCTTCACGCGAACCACAGCGTAGGCTCAATAATGCGATGAGGGAAGTCGTGAAGAAGGAAGTCTTCAAACTTCTTCACGCCGGGATTATTTATCCTGTACCACACAGTGACTGGTTAGTCCCGTCCAAGTGGTTCCCAAGAAAGGAGGAATGACGGTAGTTGAGAATGCTAAAAACGAGCTCATTCCACAACATACTGTCACGGGATGGAGGATGTGCATTGATTATAGAAAACTCAATGTGGCAACACGAAAGGATCATTTCCCACTGCCCTTCATCGATGAGATGTTGGAGCGGTTAGCAAAACATTCTTTCTTTTGTTTCCTCGATGGGTATTCTGGCTATGACCAAATCCCCATCCATCCCGACGACCAAAGCAAAACAACGTTTACATGCCCGTATGGAACATATGCATATAGGAGAATGTCATTCGGACTTTGCAATGCACCCGCGTCGTTCCAGCGCTGCATGATGTCTATTTTCTCAGAAATGATTGAGGAGATCATGGAAGTTTTCATGGACGATTTTTCAGTCTATAGAAAATTTTTTGATCATTGCCTCGAGAATTTAGACAAAGTTTTGCAAAGATGCCAAGAGAAGGACCTGGTACTTAACTGGGAAAAGTGCCATTTCATGGTCCGTGAAGGACATTGTTCTTGGACATTTAGTGTCCGAAAGGGAGATAGAAGTAGATAAGGCAAAAATAGAAGTTATTGAGCAACTACCTCCCCCTGTGAACATCAAAGGGATCCGAAGCTTTCTAGGCCATGCGGGGTTTTACAGGCGTTTTATCATAGATTTTTCACAAATCGCCAGACCCTTGACTAACCTGTTAGCAAAAGACGTACATTTTGAGTTCACGGATGAGTGTTTAAAAGCTTTTGAAACCATCAAGAAAGAACTCATCTCTGCGCCCATCATCCAACCTCCGGATTGGACGCTACCCTTCGATATCATGTGTGATGCTAGTGACTATGCTGTTAGTGCGGTCCTGGGCCAAACCAAAGATAAGAAGCATCATGCGATCGCCTACGCTAGCAAGACTCTAATAGGACCTCAGCTTAATTATGCCACAACTGAGAAGGAGCTCCTTGCAGTAGTCTTTGCTATTGATAAATTTAGATCTTACTTGGTAGGAGCAAAGATAATTATTTATACTGATCATGCTGCTTTAAAATATCTGCTCACCAAGAAAGATGCTAAACCTCGTTTGATCCGCTGGATCTTGTTATTTCAAGAATTTGATATTGAAATAAAAGATAAAAAAGGAGTAGAAAACACTGTTGCCGACTATCTTTCGCGTATGAAAGTCACTAACATGCAGGAACAGGAGATCAATGACTTGTTACGCGACGACATGCTCCTCATGGTCACTGACACAAACCCATGGTATGCAAGTATTGTGAACTACATGGTTTCAGGGTATGTACCCCCAGGCGAATCCAGAAAGAAGCTAGAATATGAAAGCAGACGTCACCTGTGGGATGAACCCTACCTATATCGGGTTTGTGCCAATGGACTGTTGAGAAGATGCGTGCCTACTGCCGAGGGTGCACAAATCATTGAGAGGTGTCATGCAGCACCATACAGGGGCCATTATGGAGTTTTCCGCACACAAGCCAAAATTTGGCAGTGCGGATTCTATTGGCCAACAATGTATAACGACACCAAAGAATTCATTCGAAAGTGTCGACAATGTCAGCTGCAAGGCAATATCAGCTCCCGCAACGCCATGCCCCTTCATTTCAACCTCCAAATAGAAGTCTTCGACGTCTAGGGCATTGACTTCATGGGACCATTCCAAAAGTTGGGAGACTGTGAGTACATCCTCATGGCAGTTGACTATGTCTCGAAGTGGGATGAAGCGCTACCTTGTCGAGCAGCGGATGCAAAACATGCAAGAAAGATGTTTCATGAAGTGATCTTCCCTCGCTTTGGAACACCTAGGATGGTGATAAGCGATAGGGGCTCACACTTCATAGACAAAACTTTCAGAGCATTCCTGCGAGAACTGGGAGCCAAGCACAACATAGCTACTCCTTATCACCCCCAAACCAGTGGACAAGCCGAAACTTCGAACAAACAAATTAAAAACATCCTTCAGAAAACAGTGAACGAGATGGGAAGAGGATGGAAAGATAAGCCACCTGATGCGCTTTGGGCATACAGGACAGCTTACAAAACCCCCATCGGAATGTCACCATATCAGCTGATCTATGGGAAAAGTTGCCATTTGCCTGTTGAGCTTGAACATAGAGCTCACTGGGCAATTAAAACCTAGAACATGGATCTCAAGTCAGCTGGTAAAAATAGGCAGAAACAAATAGCAGAACTAGAAGAATGGCGAGAAAAGGCCTATCATAGTGCCAAGCTCTACAAAGAACGAACAAAGAGTTGGCATGATCGAAGAATTCAACACAAAGAATTCAAGATAGGCGACAAAGTTCTGCTCTTCAATTCAAGAGTCAAATTGTTCGGGAAAGGCAAGCTCAGAAGTAAATGGGACAGACCTTACACCGTCATCAACGTATCGTCACATGGAGCAATCACAATAGAAGACGATGACGGTAACATCCATAAGGTAAATGGCCAACGTCTCAAGGTATTCCTTGAACCCGAACTGAATTTCATTGATGAAATAAACATAATATCCTTTAAAGAGTTCATTAAAAACTTATAAAAAAATATATATATAATAATAATAATAATAATAATAATAATAATAATAATAATAATAATAATAATAAATATATATATATATAAATAAACATTTTTTATACTTTACTATTTCATAAATAAATAGATGGCTGTAGAGCAATAATGTTGCATTTATGAAATACCCAAAAAGCCCCTATGATCTTTCCTTTCATTTACATGAAATCCTTTTGATCATAGGTATAATCTCTCATAAATGCATGATAGTGTAATCTTGAGATATTTTTATAAAAAATCACATGTCAAATTTACACTCAATCACTTTGATCCTCCGCGCATCACACTTGATCGTAACCGGGATAGGAATCCACTTGTTCTGATAGGAATCTGGGCAAAAGGCGGAGGCTGGCAGGTAGACCCAGGGGGCCGACCGCCCCCGGGGTCGACCGCCCCCCAGCTAGCTCAAATTTCATCGATCTTTTTCGTACCTGTTTGTGATTGCTCCAGTATCGCGTCTCTGGTTACGATCAGATCATTTCCTCAACAGAAACCTCGGTAGAACCTATAAAAGCAATTCAAAGGCCTCTCCTCTCTTCACACCAAACCATTCTCTTCCTCCTCTCACAAAAGTTGCGAAGCTCTCCCACTTGCAAGCCGTGACCATGTCTAGCTATGCTCTCTCGCTGATCCAAGCTCCCGGCTCCATTGCCAACCTAGACATAGTTCCCTATCAAGAGAGCTCTTTTGTGAGAGAAGAAGCTTGTGCCATAGTGGAGAAGCCGCTAGCCTTTCTACACCCATCAACCAATGATGTTAGCAACATTTCAAGCTTGAAGTCCACGGCACGTTCCCGTGCACCTGAAGGAGGTGCCCAGAAGAAGAGTATTGCTGCCCGACCAACTACCGGCGTTTTGGGCCTCAAGAGGAAGGCCCCTAGTAGTAGCGGGTTTAGCAAGCGTGATGCCGTGATGCCCTCTTCATCCAGTTTACCCTCTCTGTCGTCACCCACTAAAGACATTCGTTCTTACACCATTAGGGGAGTGCGCAAACCTGATGGAGGGTACGCTAAAGGCCTTTTCCGCAGAGGCCAAACACCTTCTAGGAAACCTACACCCTCTGCCAAAACCTCAGGCGCTAGGCGCACAGTCTTTAGGAAAATTATTAGAGGGCAGCCTAAGGGATTCTTTAGCGATAGTGAGGATGAGAAGCCTCCCAAAGGGCCAACCATCGCCTCGCTTTGTGCTGGCGTCAAGAGCACGCGCCTAAATGTTAAAAAGGCACAAACCCGCATAGCCGAGGCTCATCTTAGCGTGAAAGGACCTAGAGATGAACTAGATGAGATGCGCCGCGGCTATGGAGAGCAACTGCACAGACTCGCTAAGGCAGCAGGAGTTGAGCACGTTCTCCAAATATCCGTAGAACGCTCCTGTTACACTAATAAATAGGCACACATTTTCGTTACCACAATCTTTTATTTCCCTTCAATGTAATGTGACTATTTGATCTATCAATGAAATAAAAAGTTTCTATCTTTGAATATTTTGCGTACTTGTTTTCTATATATATTGTGAATAACCAAACAGGAAAGAAAACAAGTGTGGGGGGAAGACCTCTTCAAAGTTAAACTGCACAAGAACAAAAATCAAATTCGGTTTGTGCAAACATCTCCCCTCTCTCTCCCTAATTAAAAAAGTTTTAAAAATAAAATTTAAAGAATGATGTCCCCTTCATACTCCATCGAACATGTCTTCCTATGTTCAGAATGTTTGCATACTTTTTATTCCTTGCTAATATCCCTACAAGATTTATGAACACTATTTAGGGACCCCTTTTTATCTAAGTAATTGATAAATGAGATATAGCCGGATGACATGATGCTTACTCGTTCTTGCAAAGTACTTGGGATTGATTTTTACAAAAATTCAATTAGCATGTTCCTTGAATGATTAACAAATACCTACTAAGGCTATATATGATTCTTTATGATGAAACCTTCCACATATGCCACTTAGTTTGTGTTAAGTTTGGTCAAATTTTGTGACCGATGTTGAGAGATGTTTCATGCTCCCAAGATCAGAATTCACATGCACCCACCAAATTAAGCCAATTCTCACCCTGAGGATTGCGCAAAATACGCATCCATCCATCCACCAAAAATATGCCAACTCTTACACTAGGAGTTGCGCAGTTTTCCTCCACCAAATAAAAGTCCTGTTTTTATCCAAAGAAACACGCACTCTTTATGCAAAACTTTACTCATCCATCATGATATCTCCTCATCCAAAATATGTCATATGCCAATAAAAGATATGAGGCCATGTTAAAAAAAATAAGAAGAGGAACTGTGCCAAGGGGCATCAGAAAATAAACGGGAAAGAAGATTCTAAATACCCGTTCAAAAAAATAAAAATAAAATAAATATATATACATATATATATAGTGATGAAGTTCCTATAGCCCATATCTTTTCTTTTTCAAAAAAAGAGAATCATGACGCATAGAATATCAAAAAGATTTAGAATTAGGTTTCCACCTTCATATTCTCCACACACATACACATTCTGATCTAAGAGTATGACGCACTCCCTCCGGTATGGTCTGAGGTTTGACTCGACAATATATGCAGGGTAAGTGTGCCTCATCATTTTCATTCCTACCTAAAACTCCAGATAAGCCTTTTTAGAGGTAGGATGACCTTGTGAAGGCATTATTTTTACGCCTTGGTGAGGAAACACTCACATACATGAGCGATTTGAGAGAATCATTCAAGGAGCATGAGCTATTTTTACGTTTTCTCAATCTTGCAAAAACCCAAACTTCTACGCAAGGACAGAATAAGAAGATTTAAATCCAGGCTATTCCATTCTTCAATTACCCAAGATAATTTGGTAGACACATTGAAGTTCATAAATCTAGGTGAAGTTTGGAATAAACTGTATGCAGATCTTTATGAATAAGGAAAATGAACCCATTTGGTCCTTAGCACTTTACTCGAGGACGAGTAAAGGACCAACTATGGGGGAGTTGTTGGCGGTCCTTAACAACCAAAATATAACATCATTCTAATGCTAAAATAAATAGACAGTAGGGATTTTATCTAACCTTTCCACAAGTTTTGTTGCACATGTGACTTGCAGGTCGAACACGTGGAAATGCATAAAAATTACCCGAAAGCGCACTTTCAGAAAGCATATTCAAAAAGGCGCAAATCAAATAAAAGAGAAAAGCCTATCAAACCATCAAACGGGATCCATCCGTAACCGCGGAGAAGGCCCAGGCCCAGGGAGCAACTGACCACCCGAAGGCGGTGGCCAGTTGCCGCCTCCCAGGGACCGACCGCCCCCGGGGGCGGCTGCCCCCCAGATGGCACTTCCCGGGCCCAGTTTCAGTAACAATGCTCATGGCGGTTCCCTGAAGGCGGTTTCACCTCCTTCCATATTTATCTACGCCGAAACCGACCTGTGGAGCTATAAAATGAGGCCCTCACCCACTCCATGAGGGAACATAATACAATAGAGAAGAAGAAGGGAGTATCACCATTTTCCATTAGTGTAGCTTTTAGCTAGGCTAGTATAGGGTTAGAAAGAGAGATAGAAGCTTGAGAAGTGATAGCGGGGTCGAAGCAGTTCTACCCTCGGGTGGACGAAGTGCCAGACCTGTCGTCTCTCAAATCTAACCTGTACCTCTACAACCATCTTGCTACTTGAAGTAAGAGGTTTGTGATACATTTTAGTTTTGATCCATTAAATGAGTTACTTTTATAAAGCTACTTGTTTGTGGGATCGTCGCTCGTTCTTGGGACGGGTGCTCTAGTTAGAGGACTCCTGATAGAGACGGAAGTTCCTGGCCATCGCTAGAGTAGTAGTCGCCTTCGTAGACGTGGTGTCTAAGTCGGAGTCTACCTTCATATGTTGCGCGCGCCCACGGGCAGAGGGGTAGGTGGCAGGTGGTGACAGCCCTGTCCACTCGTATCTAAACTCCCGCACGTTGGGCCGCGAAATAGCGCTGATACTGGTATCGGCTGGCAGACCAGCTGCGTCAGTGGGCCTGAAGCAAGCAAGTAGTGGGAAAGTCATCTTCACTTAGTGTTTCCAGACTTAGTGCATCCTGTCCACCCAAGTTATCCCTTCTATCTTTTCTAGGATCAACTAGCTAAGAGACCTCTAACATAAGTCGTTCCTTTGGGAAAATACAATACCCTAAATACTTCCGGGTGAAGTGCTACAACAGTACTTCCGTGCGCTTGCGGATTTTTCTGCTGTCGCTAAGAAGCGCCAACGGGGGTCCACCTGCATAAGATTACATCCTCCTAATGCTTTTGCCTGTCCATTATCTCAATAAATCTCATTAGTATTCTAATCGCGTGGTCATTATTACTAAAACCCACTTTAGGGCTTGATTGCACTTACAATCTCCCCCTTTTTGGTGATTGATGACAACACGATTAGAGAGGTAAAAGATAAAGTACAGCGAGATTTAAATGAGATTTTGAATATAGAGTCTCCCCCTAAATATGTGAGTGGAATTTGAATTTCCAAAATTAGCATAAAAGGCTATGTTTCACACACTAGAGTGAAATGGGGTCTCCCCCTACATCCATGATCTTTGTGGGGTGCAGCACACAGTGTCATAAAGATAAACATGATGCGAATGACATGTGAGACAATCAGAGTTAGCTTCTACCGTCAGATAGGGCGGCACTGCAGCTCTGGGGCCGGCACTGCCACGGGCGCGGCACTGCCACTCCAGGGCGCGGCACTGCCGCTCTGCCTGAAGATAGAAACTTTGTGGAAGCAAAGCACCAACACAGAGTATATGAAAAGTAGAACTAGTTTGCACACAAACACAGGCTGGTTCTCAAATAAAGTACTAAGGTTCACAACCAAATGAATATAGAGACATTAAAGACTTATTACAAACCAAACGAGTTTGAGAAACACTCTCAACTCTACAACTACTAGCTCTCACATGATCTAAACATTAAGCTCACAAGCTGAACACTAGTAAAAATGATGAAAAGTTGTTGTACCCCTCTCTAATCCCCTTCTCCCCCTTTGGCAACAAGCACCAAAAAGGAAGAAAAGAGAGAAGAGTGAAGTACAACTACTCTTCATCATCCTCACTAGAGGCCTCCTCCTCGTCATCGTCGTCGTCTTGGTCTTCTTCCTCCTCATCATCATCGTCGGACTCGACAACGGTGCATCCCTGGCGGTGAGTGGTGGCGGTGAAGCGTACGCCACGAGACGACATGCCGGGACGGTCCTCCTCCTCCTCTCGTGCAAGCTGGTCCCAATCAACAGTCCTCAACGTTGGAGCCAGACATCTCACTGAACACAGGAGGTGGTGTAGGAGGGACAATCGGATCGCAGCCCCAAATGCTCACGTATCTCCCTGTTCTCCATACGAGCCTTGTATGCTTAGTCAGAAGCATGCATACAAGCCCCGAAAATCCTCTTTGGCATGTGGGAGAGACGGCTCTTCTTCTTGGGACACCGCTGGGAGCCAGAACGGGAAGAACTGGGAATATCTAAAGACGGGGCAGCCCGCCTGCTGGAAGACCGGGTGGATGCCCTACTCTCACCAACGCCTGAGTGGTGAGTCTTATCAACGCGAAACAGCTCGTGGGACACATCCTTCTTGAATATGATGCCAGACACGCGCTCAATCACAAACATCAAGTATGGAGCATAAGGTAGGGCCTTCCTAGCATCCTCAGAAGTGATAATCAACTCGCGCCAAATGAAGCGAGACACTAAGAAAGACCCACCACCTGGCTGTGTCCTGGCTAGCATGTTCCTCGCTGTCCCATATAGGTTGGAAGCTGAACCAACCTTGGGATGAAGAGTCTGGCAGAATAGGTTGTTCAGGATGTAGTACCGACTCTTCAGCCCCTTCACCAAACCATCTGCCTGACTGGGATGATCATATAGATGGGCCAACTCGCCATCAGTGAGTGCTCGCTCATCATGCAGATCATAAGCATCCCTGTCCCATTTACCAAAACCGAGGATCCGAGCAAAAGTAGTGAAATCCACTCAGTATTGGTGAACATCAGTCATCCAGTGAAACTCATCATCCTCTGTGTCAAAGTAGCAGGTGGCTAGGAACTGATATAGAATCTCTGTGTTCCAGTCATACCTAAAACCCATCAAATCATAGATGCCTCTGTTCTTGCAAAAAGCAATGACCCAGTTGCACACTCTGTCATTCTTGCTTGCCAAGTGCTCCCAATCAATATATCTCATTGGAACAATCTTGGGCTTTTGGAAGCAAAAAGGACAGGAACTGCCGCGCCTGCACAGTGAGGTCCCTCTGCCCTCAATCTTCCTCAGCGGGTGAAACATCGGATCGGCTGATTTCATCACATCGATTTGACTCTAAACTCATCAAACTACTCATGGCAACACTTTTCTTCAACCATAATCATCACATTGCATAGATCAGGGAAGAAATAACTTAGGGTTGAACTTCACCTTAGAGAGGGAAGGAGAGAGAATGGAGCAGCGCCTTTAGGAGGTTCTTGCCTGCCAGCAAGAAGGAGAAGAGGTCCCCCACGCTCAGCACAGGCCGAGGCAGGGAGGAGGCGCCGGTAAGGGAAGGGGCGGCTGTGTGTTGGTATTTCTTAACGTCATTACAAAAGATAGACTAAAAGTCCATCCCCGGCAACGGCGCTAGAAATGCTTGTTGGCATTTCTTAATGTCGTTACAAAAGATAGATTAAAAGTCCATCCCTGGCAACGGCGCCAGAAATGCTTGTTGGTGTTTCTTAGCATCACTACTAAAGATAGACTATGAGTTTGTCCTTAATAATAATACTAGAAACTGTAAGTTGATATTCCCAACCACCATTACTTCCGAAATGTAACCCTTGGCCCTTAATGGCACCGGCCTAGATAATGCAGTCTGGTAATAGCAGTTAGAAGTGCCGGATTGGCCTTCCTAACTGTCATTACTTACGATATGCAAAACTATGACACGGCGCCAGTGGGGTGCACAAGAATTACAATCCTTAAGTATTGGTACTTAGGTACGCCAATCGATAGCTCAGTAAGAAGTAAGATTACTCTGCAAGCAAACAGAACTATCATTGTAGCATTTCAACCCGTGAGTATTCAAGTGTGTCGTATTTATAACTTTCCGTAGGAGGGCAATATGCATCAAGCAGTGGTGTAAACATGATCACTTATTGAGTGCAATGGTAGGCATAGAGTAAACAGAAATAAAACATGATTTTAAAATAGTGGACACACATCTGGGTCAACCTCAAGGATAAAAAGGAAAAAAAAGAATAAAAGAATATAACTAACTGAGCAGACATTGGTCATATATAATTATGCAAAGAACTGCTAGCAACACATCTAATTAGCAAGTCTAGTATCAGGACTAAGTCTGGGGTGATAGGGAGATCTCCGCAGCTGGTCTGCCAGCCGATGGTGACTTTACGAACTCCTACTTCAATATCCGAACGTGGGGGAGTGCTAGGGATGGACAGGGCTGTCACCACCTGCCCACCTACCCCTCTGCCTGTGGGATACCGACATATTCGCTGATCTCCGCATACCTAAGCACCATGCTCACGTACTTGGAAACAACTCCTAACCTCCGTGGACCCCAACCCTTCGGATTGACAGGCTAGGTTAAGAGCAACCAAGAAGGCACGATGAACCATCACCTCATTCATAGTTCTTCCTCTATTCATACTAATTCGATGAACAATGAAGAACGGTGATGAACAAGTCATGAACATGACACATAAACTATATTCTAGTCTATATATTATGCTCATAACAACATCATAACTTTGCTCTAGTTCATATGCATGATGATATAAATATGATAAGAACTTGCTCATGGAAGAAGACCGAATTGTATTCATACCAAGATGATCCTTTTCTTCCAAGTAGACAAGCTCTCCTTGATAGCTCTTGCCTTGCTCACAAACTACTAATACTACTCTAAAGATAGAAGTGAGAGGTGTGAGGTAGATGACTCCAAAATGATGTGTGTGTTGAATGAAAAGAGCACCATCTATTTATAGTTGAACTAGGATGGTTTGGCGTCTCTAAACTTGGAAGGAGGTGAAACCGCCCTTGGGAAACCGCCTAGAGCACCGCCACCGAAGACTGGGCCCGGGAGGCCTCACCAGGGGACGGCCGCACCTGGGGGCGGTCGGTCCCCTGAGTGGGCCCGCTGGCCACCGTCTTCTGGTGGTCGGTTTCTCTCATGGCTTGGGCCTCTCCCGTGGTTACGATCAGGCCTAGATATGCATCGAAGGTAGGCTTCTTTATTATTCTTGTTTGCGCATTTGCTGAATACGTCTTTGGCTTTTGCGCTTTCTTCATGTTGTTTGTGCATTTCCACTTGTTACACCATTAAACCTGCAAAACATGAATACTAGGGGTACAAGTGGAACTTGTTAGTAGTAAAGGCATATGTGCTAGAATATGATTGTCTTTCTTCTTTTTAGTCTAAGTTGGCAGCATAGAAATGATCCATAAGGACTGCCAACAAGACTCCCAAGCTTAACCTTTGCTCGTCCCGAGCAAATAGCTAAGTATGGTTGTTGATCAGGAGTTGCTACGATGCTGATATAATTCATAAGTGCCATGCCTATAACAAAGTATTCATTCGTAATTTAAATAGGTTGGCATTGTATCCACTCTTTACCTTGATTTCTCATGGGGCTTGTAGCTTCTCCAATTTCTTGAGCGGTTGCAAGATAGAATGGTTATAACAGATTCACTAATCATTCCTTCTTTGATAGACCTTCTATCCGGAGGTTTTATGAATTTTTGTAAAACAAAACAAGTTCCTCAAATGATTCTCTTAATCGCTGAATGTGTATGATTACCTCACCAAAGGCATTGTAGTGTCGCCTTTAAATCCTACCACTAAGGCTGAGAGTGGAGTTTTTAGGTAGGTATGTGGGCATACTTACATCACATGTATTGCTGAGTTAGAGACCGGACCATAAGGAGATACAAGTCATACACTTTGATTGAGATATGCAAGTGTATGGAATATAAGTACGGTGGAAACCTATCTCTAAAAAAAAATTTGGGCACTCCATGCATCATGACTCTCTTTTATTGGATGGAACAAAGTCTTTTGGAGAGATATGGGCTATAGGAAGATCATCCTCTTTTTTGAACGGGTATTTGGATTTTCTTTCCCGTTTGTTTTCTCATGCCCCTTGGTTTTCTCTTTTTTTTCTTTTCTTCTTCTTCCTTTTTTTACATAGCCCATATCTTTTTATTGACGTATGGAAACTTATGGATGGAGAGATGTCATGATGGCGAATTCAAGGAGTGAAAATTTTGTATGAAGAATGCGCGACTCTCATAGTGAGGGTCGGTCATTTCTATTTGGTAAAAACAGAGGGCGCAACTCTCAGGGGAAGAGTTGGCGTATTTTTTTGTCGATGGAAGGGTGCATGTTGTGCGCAACTCTCAGGGTGAGAGTCGGCTTTATTTGGTGGGTGTACGTGAATCTCAATCATGGGTGCATGACTATAATCTCACTAGGTCTCAGTTTTTTGACTCGACTCAAAGTTCCGTAAGCAGCATATGACTCAAGTTTTACAAAAGTAGAGCATGTCATATGGCCTTGGTAGCTATTTCATAATCATTGGGGAACTTTTGATTTTTGAATTTTTGAAAAGAAAACTCCGGATGTCAAGTTTCTCTTAGAACAAAGTCATAGCAAAGTCTATTTGTACCATCTCATATCTTGCAACAACTTAGAAAAAAGATCTTGCAATTGCAACCCACAAGATTTCAAGTTCTCAGAATGAGACATTTTTAGCCAACAAACTTAAATCTTGAGGAATACTAAGTTATAACTTTAGGCACAAATAAATTATAGACAGAGCAACTATTCATCATTTCAACAGAAGAGAAACTAACATATATTAGCACATACGGGAGTGGAATATTTTATTTTATTTATTATTATTATTATATTTATTATTTATTTTTTTATTTTAATAAGGAAATAAAATTGCAGAAGTTTAAAAGTGCGAGAAATAAAGTGCAAGAAATTTAAAGATACATGTTATCTCTGTGGGGTCTCCTCCCCCAAGCTAGTTCAAGGCCTAGGTCCTGGGAAATTGTCCCATAGACCGAAGGTAGGCCATCTGTGCCTCGTGCCGCCGCCGGTTTGCATCTTCGAGGTCCACGAAGTGCTGCTGGTACTGCTCATGCCATTGAGTGGCAGTTTGGATGTGAGCGTTGAGCGTACCTTGGATCTGTCTGTTTTGTAGTTCTAGTCCTCCCATGCGTGTGTTGAAAATCTCTAGTGTGACCGGCTGTGGGTGAAGTGGAGGTGGCATGCCTTCAGAATCTGAGGAATACACATGCTCTTGCTGCCTTGATCCTCCTGCCTCGTGTGAGTGTTAGCCACCCTGACCCTCCAGCCCCGTGAGGGTGAGGAATGTGTCCCATACCATATCCATACCCAGGGGTGAACCCGGGTGTAGACATGACAGGGGACCATCCTATCCCTAGGTGTCATGGTGGGCATGGCCAGTGGTGTAGGCTGTACGGATGGTGCAGACTCCACCTCCTGTACTCCTCTCCTTCGTGATCTCCTGCGGGAAACAGAGCTCCTGCGTGCTTCTTCCTTCTCAACAAGGTCAAAGGTGAGATATGGGGATTTATATAAAGTGAGATCCGGGTTAGGTAACGGTATCTCGTTTATATATCCCGGAAAATAAAATACCAAATTCTGTCCCAATTCGTCATGTTTTAGAGTGTGGGCTTGTATGAAATAGAATTCATTGAGCATAATGCGAGGAGTGGAGAAATAAACAATAGTATTAGCACCATGAGGATCAATACTAGTGGCAAGACGAGTGATGAGTGAAGTGCACATGATAGGTGTAGAAGTTTTGAAAGAATTCAACCAGTGCTTAACAATATCATAGACAGGAGCGACTTTAATCTTTTTAAGCACTGGCATAAAGCAACTTCAACTCAATATCATAAGCATGATGCGTGTCTTCTCTAGGAAAGAAGGAATTAGCAATCCACTTAGGCATAAACCTTAAAGTAGGATGATGGATGTTGTTGATATTAGGTTGAAATTTTCCAGTCATATTTTGTCCGGTTATCAAGTGCCAAAAAGTATGACGATGATAACCCGAGAGAGAAAAACCCAAGTCAACAGAGCATCGCTCATGAAAGCCTAAGTGGGTAGCAAAATCCTTCCAATAAAGATTATGCTCTTTCCCAAAGCAGCGGAAAGTAATACCATAATCGACAATTTGTAGAGTGCCCAAGACTTGGATGGTCAAAAGATGAGATCCAAGTTCGTGTACAGGGGCAACTCGGCTCCAACCAACATTTTCAAAAACAGTATTAAATTTGATGTTCATACCTGTCTGCTGGAGAAAGTGTGGGTCAAAGGCCGGTGTATGTAGGAACTCGCGTCCCTTGAGGAGGTTGTATGCTTGCATCTCCCGCTCGCTCTCCAAGTCGACGAAGGGGGAGTCGGTCTCGTCGATGGCGTGGCCTCTTGGCGCCTCCTCTTTTTCATGCAGCGGGCTCTCCTCACTTACGGGGGGCCTTGGCTAGACTCCCCACGAGAATGACAGCCTTTCCGGAACATGCCGGAAATCCGACCTCCGATCCCACTCATGCTGAGTGAGCTTAGCACGAGAGCTTGCTTTGTGGTGGAAAATGCAAGAGGTTCTTGCAGAATTTTCTTACACTTGAACTTTGTGGAAAGTATTTGGAGAGTGGTGGAGCAAGAGAGTGATGGAGGGAGTGAAAGAATATGAGTGTCAGAGGGGTGAAAAGCTTCACCCGAATTCTCTAGTATTTATAGGCTTGATCGCAGGCGGTGGAGTGTAGCTTGCAACGGCTAGTAGCCGTTGGCAAAAGGCCGTGCCACAGAGCCGTTAGGCAGGGGGCGGTCGCCCCTGGGACCGGCCGGTCCCCTGGTAGGGCCGGTTCTGTCCCGTCTTCTTACAGCTCCCTCTAACGGCTACCCCCAAGATGTAGCCGGTTACGAATGACTCCCATTCGGAAGTTTGCCCCAGATTTTGATTTTCCACAACTTTATTTGAAACTTCTTTTATTTTCAAAAATTAATAAAAAATAAGGTTTAGATATAACAAAATCTAAACTTTCTAAGAATAATTTTTATAGAATTTTTTGAGAAAAGTTTAATTTGGACTAAAAATAGAGTTTTATAAAACTAGAAAGAGGGAAACTCTTTTTAAATGCATGAAATATAAATTATATAAGTATATATATTTATTATTTTATTATTATTATTATTATTATTATTATTATTATTATTATTATTATTTCAAAAGAATAAGATATAATACCTGAGTGGGGACACCTCCCCCAAGCTTGAAAGATGGTGTGGGCCCCTTCAGCTATTTATTTATTTCTTTATATTTATTTATTTTTAGATAATTGCCGATGACCTTCGGCAAGGACTCAACGTTTACAGTCCATTGGTAAGACTCTTCTTCCTTTATTGCTCTGCAGCTGCATGAACAAACTCGGGAGAAGCCTCGGGTTGCCCCGGGATTTTTCCCGTATTGTTGACAGGGATAGAAGCAGCTATTTGAGCCATTTGGGTTTCTATCATTTTGTTAAAACTTGCTTGATTTTGAATAGAAGAAGACAGAGTTTCAAGCTTTGCATTTATATTTTCAAACATTTTATCATTGAAGGACAGCTTTTTGGTCAGATTTTCATTGATCTTAGCTTGTCCTAACACGAGGTCTTTTAAGGAAGGTTGGTTTGAATTGTAATTTGAATTGAAATTATTACCTTGCGGGCGGTGTTGGTTGTTCCACCCGTTATTACCTTGCTGAGGTTGGCGAAACCCATTATTGACGTATGAAGCTTCTTCTTGGGTTTCGAGGCAGTTGTTCCCCGAGTGGCCAACGTTCCCACAGACTTCACACGTCATGTGTGAGTCCATGGCCAGGACGGTACTCATGGTAGGGTTGGTGGCACGATCGTCTAGCTTCTGCATCAGCAAGTCTATTTTTGCGGCTAGCAAGTCCGTCTCCTTCACGGTATGCGTGCCTTTTTGTGTTTTTCTTCCTTCTCCCCAACTCTGGTTGGCCACCATCTTCTCAATGAGTGTAGTTGCATCCGCGATGGTGAGGGAGAGAAATGCACCTCCAGCTGCGACATCTACGTGCCCTTTTGACATGACCGTGAGGCCTTCATAGAAGTTTTGGAGCACGAGCCAATCTTCCATTCCATGATGAGGACAGGCTCGGATGTATTCCTGAAGCATTTCCCATGCTTCGGGGATGGACTCTAGCGAATATTGCTGGAAGTTTGAAATCTTTCCCCTTAGAGCGCTGGTCTTGCTCATGGGGAAGAACTTGGCGAGGAACACCGTGGAACATTTGTCCCACGTGTTAATAGCTTCCTTGTTTTGGTAGAACCATTGCTTCGCTTTCCCCGTGAGGGAGAAAGGAAACAAGCGGAGTCTGATGCTGTCCTGTGCGACATTCTTGATGACATTGGTATCGCACAGCTCAAGGAAGTGTTGCAGGTGAGCATTTGCGTCCTCACTTGGCAAGCCACAGAACTGACTCGCCTGCACCATCGAAATAAGGCCCGTACGGATCTCGAAATTTCCATCTCCCACATTGACAGCGGGCCCAACGAGCACGTTGGCAACAACAGGAGTGGAGTAGTCACGGAGTGTCTTGGCCATAGTGGTAGTGGCGGATGGTGCGAGAGTGACTGGTTCGTCTACCGATGGGGTAGCAGAGGAAGAAGCGGTACGAGACCTTTTCTTCCTTAGGAGTGCTTCCGGATTACTGGTGAAATTGTTCGGCAGAGCAAAACCGCTCATACACTATCCTGTTTTCATTCCAATAAAAAGAGGAAGAAAACAGCGAAGTTAGCCTAGTTTAAACTACGTCTACCAATGCTTTATTATGCAATCGATGTTTATGCCAACTTGGATGTTTTTTGCCCTCCCCGGCAACGGTGCCAGAAATGCTTGTTGGCATTTCTTAACGTCGTTACAAAAGATAGACTAAAAGTCCATCCCTGGCAACGGCGCCAGAAATGCTTGTTGACGTTTCTTAGCATCACTACTAAAGATAGACTATGAGTTTGTCCTTAATAGTAATACTAGAAACGTAAGTTGACATTCCCAACCACCATTACTTCAGAAAGGTAACCCTTGGCCCTTAAAGGCGCCGGCCTAGGTAATGCAGTCGAGTAATAGCAGTTAGAAGTGCCGGATTGGCCTTCCTAACCGTCATTACTTACGATATGCAAAACTGTGACACGGCGCCGTGGGGTGCACAAGAATTACAATCCTTAAGTATTGGTACTTAGGTACGCCAATCGATAGCTCAGTAAGAAGTAAGATTACTCTGCAAGCGCACAGAACTATCATTGTAGCATTTCAACCCATGAGTATTCAAGGGTGTCGTATTTATAATTTTCCGTAGGAGGGCAATATGCATCAAGCGTGGTGTAAACATGATCACTTATTGAGTGCAATGGTAGGCATAGAGTAAACAGGAATAAAACATGATTTTAAAATAGTGGACACACATCTGGGTCAACCTCAAGGATAAAAAGGAAAAATAAAGAATAAAAGAATATAACTAACTGAGCAGGCATTGGTCATATATAATTATGCAAAGAACTGCTAGCAACACATCTCAAGGATAAAAAGGAAAAATAAAGAATAAAAGAATATAACTAACTAAGCAGGCATTGGTCATATATAATTATGCAAAGAACTGCTAGCAACACATCTAATTAGCAAGTCTAGTATCAGGACTAAGTCTGGGGTGATAGGGAGATCCCCGCAGCTGGTCTGCCAGCCGATAGAGACTTTACGAACTCCTACTTCAATATCCGAACGTGGGGGAGTGCTAGGGATGGACAGGGCTGTCACCACCTGCCCACCTACCCCTCTGCCCGTGGGATACCGACATATTCGCCGATCTCCGCATACCTGAGCACCATGCTCACGTACTTGGAAACAACTCCTAACCTCCGTGGACCCCAACCCTTCAGATTGACAGGCTAGGTTAAGAGCAACCAAGAAGGCATGACGAACCATCTCCTCATTCATAGTTCTTCCTCTATTCATACTAATTCGATGAACAATGAAGAACGGTGATGAACAAGTCAAGAACATGACACATAAACTATATTCTAGTCTATGTATTATGCTCATAACAAGATCATAACTTTGCTCTAGTTCATATGCATGATGATATAAATATGATAAGAACTTACTCATGGAAGAAGACCGAATTGTATTCATACCAAGATGATCCTTTTCTTCCAAGGAGACAAGCTCTCCTTGATAGCTCTTGCCTTGCTCACAAACTACTAATACTACTCTAAAGATAGAAGTGAGAGGTGTGAGGTAGATGACTCCAAAATGATGTGTGTGTTGAATGAAAAGAGCACCATCTATTTATAGTTGAACTAGTACGGTTTGGCGTGTCTAAACTTGGATGGAGGTGAAACCGCCCTTGGGAAACCGCCTAGAGCACCGCCACCGAAGACTGGGCCCGGGAGGCCTCACCAGGGGGCGGCCGTACCTGGGGACGGTCGGTCCCCTGAGTGGGCCCGCTGGCCACCGCCTTCTGGTGGTCGGTTTCTCTCATGGCCTGAGCCTCTCCCATGGTTACGACCAGGCCCAGATATGCATCGAAGGTGGGCCTCTTTATTATTCTTCTTTGCGCATTTGCTGAATACGTCTTTGGCTTTTGCACTTTCTTCATGATGTTTGTGCATTTCCACTTGTTACACCATTAAACCTGCAAAACATGAATACTAGAGGTACAAGTGGAACTTGTTAGTAGTAAATGCATATGTACTAGAATATGATTGTCTTTCTTTTTTTTAGGCTAAGTTGGCAGCATAGAAATGATCCATAAGGACTGCCAACACGGTGCTAGGCGGGGGCGCAGTCCCCTGCTCTCTCGGTTTGAAGGAAAGAGGGAGAGAGATTGAGAGAATGAGGGGAGAGAGTTAGGAACGGTCACGGGCACGAGATAGAGAGAAGAAAGCCCGACCGTTCTGACTAAGGTGGCCCACGGGCCGCCAAGCTGGCAAGGCGCGACACTGCCGGGCAGAGGCCCGGCACTGCTGGGGCGCGGCACTACGGCCCTACCTTCCAGCAGAGAACCTAGACCTATTCTGGCCTTCACCAAGAACAAGGTCGCAGGATATTATTTGTGCCTTCACTTGGTCAGAAAGACTAAGAGTTAAGAGCAGTGACCAAGATTGCACAAGCACACATTCAATATAGTTTCGAAAGACATAATTGAACTAGCTTAAGCAAACAGTTGTGTGCTAAGTTTCAAACCACATTTCAAGAATCAAGGATATTTAGTTCACTACGCAAAGCGTAAAACCTTGACTCGTTGAGAGGCTTAGTGAAGATATCGGCTAGTTGCTTTTCGGTGCTCACATGGCGTATTTCGATATCCCCTTTGGTTTCGTGGTCTCTCAAGAAGTGATGTCGGATGTCAATGTGCTTAGTTCTTGAGTGGCTTACCAGATTGTTTGCGAACTTTATGGCACTTTCATTGTCACACAATAATCAGATTTTGGTAAAGTGACATCCGAAATCACGAAAGGTTTGCCTCATCCAAAGTAGTTGCGCACAACATGCACCGGCTGCAACATACTCGGCCTCGGCGGTGGAAAGGGCTATACAATTTTGTTTTTTAGAACTCCAAGACACTAGGGACCGTCCAAAAAATTGACACGTCCCCGAAGTGCTTTTTCGATCTACTTTGCAACCGGCGTAATCGGAATCCGAATACCCAAGCAAATCGAATTTAGAGCCCTTAGGATACCACAAACCAAGATTTGGAGTGCGCACTAGATATCTCAAGATTCTTTTAACGGCCATCAAATGACACTCTTTTGGGTTAGCTTGAAATCTAGCACACATGCACACACTAAGCATAATATCGGGCCTAGATGCACACAAATAGAGTAGAGAGTCGATCATGGAGCGATATACCTTGATGTCCACGGCTTTCCCTTCCTCATTAAGATCAAGATGTCCGTTGATTGGCATGGGAGTTTTGATAGCCTTTGCATTCGTCATGTCAAACTTCTTGAGCATGTCATGGGTGTACTTGGTTTGACTTATGAAAGTTCCTCCTTTCAATTGCTTGACTTGAAATCCGAGGAAGAACTTGAGCTCACCCATCATGGACATCTGAAATCTCTTAGTCATGGTCCTACTAAATTCCTCACAAAAGACATTGTTAGTACTACCAAATATTATGTCATTAACATATATTAGGCACACAAATAAATCTTTACCAACTTTATGAGTGAAAAGAGTAGGGTCAACTTTGCCTATTTCAAGGCCATGTTTGAGCAAGAATTCCTTAAGGCATTCATACCATGCTCTTGGTGCTTGCTTAAGCCCATAGAGCGCCTTATGGAGTTTATAGACATGGTTTGGGAACTTGGGATCTTCGAAACCTGGTGGCTGCTCCACATATATCAACTCTTGTATTGGGCCATTAAGAAATGCAATCTTCACATCCATTTGGTATAGCTTGAAATTGTGATGGGTAGCATAGGCTAGAAGCATTCGGATTGCCTCTAGTCTTGCTACCGGTGCATATGTTTCTTCAAAGTCCAAGCCCTCTACTTGAGTGAATCCTTGAGCCACCAATCTTGCCTTATTCCTTGTCACCATTCCATCTTCATCCTACTTGTTTCTGAAGACCCACTTGGTGCCGATGATGCAGGTGTTGGGTCTTTCAACTAGAGTCCATACTAGGTTTCTTTCGAAGTTGTTCAACTCTTCTTGTATGGCTAACACCCAATCCAGATCACCAAGTGCTTCTTCTACCTTGAGAGGTTCCAAAGAGGAGACAAAAGAGTAAAATTGACAAAAATTTGCCAAATGTGAACGAGTAGTTACCCTCCTTCGAAGACTCTCAAGGATATTGTCAACGGGATGATCTCGTTGAATAGTTTGACGTAGACTTGGATGATCAATGGATTCTTGTTCTTCTTCTTCTAGCCAATCATTTTCATCTACTTCAAGAACAGGTGCAAGATCATCCCTCGAAAGTGGTGTTCTCTCAGCAGTTGTAGGAGTTGATGGCTCTGCTGTCTGGGGGAGCGGCACTGCCGGGCCCCCTGCAGCAACAGCTTCTGCAGTGGCCTTCTCTTGAGATCCTTCTACCTCTGTAGCCTTGTCTTCTTGTGGTCTTATATCACCAATTGCTACTTTGCTTGATTGCTTCACATGGTGGATCCTCCTTTCCTACAACACTTAAATCAATTTGCTCTACTTGAGAGCCGTTAGATTCATCAAATGCCATGTCCACCGTAACTTCAACTCGACCGGTGGTCTTATTGAAGACACGATAGGCATGCTCATTTGATCCATAACCAAGTAAGAAACCCTCATCAACTTTAGGTGCAAACTTAGAGTTTTTGGGCCTTTTGTTAAGTATGAAACACTTGCACCCAAACACTCTAAAATAAGACACCATTGGTTTGTTACCGGTGAGCAGCTCATATGAGGTTTTCTTCAGCTTCTTGTGTAGGTAGAGACGGTTGATTGCATGGCAAGCAGTGTTCACGGCGTCACTCCAAAAGAGATCCGGCGTCTTGTACTCATCAAGCATTGTTCTTGCCATGTCAATTAGAGTCCGGTTTTTCCATTCAACTACACCATTTTGTTGAGGGGTGTATGGAACTGAAAACTCATGCTTGATTCCCTCTTCATCAAGGAAGCTATCAACTTGGGTGTTCCGGAATTTGGTCCTGTTGTCACTTCTTACTTTCTTGATGGGAAGCTCGAATTCCTTTTGTGCCCTTCTAATGAATGTCTTCACTTTTTCTAGTACCTGGGACTTATCATACAAGAAGAATACCCAAGTGAAACGGGAATAATCATCAACAATAACAAGTCTATATTTGTTACCCCCAATGCTTAATTAGGCCACGGGTCCAAAGAGATTCATATGAATTAGCTCCAATGGCTTGGTGGTTGTCATGATGCTCTTTGGTGGGTGTGGTGCTCCTACTTGCTTTCCAGCTTGGCACGAGTTGCATATCCTATCTTTCTCAAAATGAACGTTCGTTAGTCCAAGGATGTGGTTGTCCTTTAGAAGTTTGGCCAAGTTCCTCATCCCAACATGAGCTAGCCAACGATGCCACAACCAGCCCATGCCAGATTTTTCCACTAAACAAGTTTCAAGGTTAGCTTTACTTTTGTTGAAATCAACTAGGTAAAGCTTCCCTTTTAAGCGACCCGTAAAAGCAATAGAGGAATCCTCCCTTCTGGTGAGTTCCACACCCTTATCCGTAAAGAAACAATTGTAGCCCATCTCACACAATTGTGATACGGATAACAAATTGTAACTCAATGAATCAACATGTAAAACATTAGTAATTGAATGTTCATGAGTTATAGTAATTTTACCAAGACCGATTACTCCCCCTTTCGAGTTGTCTCCAAAGACTATGTTTTCACTTGGATTCTCGATAGGAGAGTATGAGATGAACATACTCTTCTCTCCGGTCATGTGATTTGTGCATCCGCTATCAAGTACCCAACTTGATCCACCGGAGGAGTATGCCTACAAAACAATTTAGTTCCTTGATTTAGGTCCCCAAGTAGCATTGGGGCCTTGCATGTTAGTCACAAGTATCTTAGGAACCCAAATTGCTTTTCCTACATGCTTGCTGGCCTCTTGACCAACAATCTTAGCAACAACTTTACCACGGTTGTTACACTTCAACACATAGCAAGATTCCAAACTTTCACGGGTGATATTTGGCTTTGATTGGTGCGCAAACTTGTTTTTGGTCCCCATATTGATTCCTGTGGCTTCTAGAAAACCTGCTTCTGCTGAGGCACTTTTTGGACATTTGTTTTGGAATGGTCAGGCTTCAGATTGGTGGCCTTCCCTTTCTTGGGGAGCGGCACTGACGCTCTAGGCCCGGCACTGCCGCGGTCTGTGCAGGCCTGTCTGTACCAATCTGTGCCTTCCTCTCAAGCCTGACACACTCCACTCCATTTTTCATGTATCTTCCATTGGTCTTACCCCCAGCAACATGGCCTAAGCCACTTTTGATGTGTGGATGCCTTCCATCCTTGTATTGCACCTTTGGTTGCTCTTTAACCTTGCTCTTGCTGTTTTGCACATGCAAGTTGTTGCCCTTACTAGCAGCTAAGGCATTGAGCCTTGCCACTTCTTTCTTCATTATCTCTAGGTTGGCAAGGTTAGTAGCATAAGCATTTAAATCAAGTTTGGTGCATTATTCATATGCTTGACTAGTGGAAGATCTAGATGCACCTTTGCTTTCGAGGAGGACTGAGTTACTATTAGTAAGAAGTTTATGTTGATCCTCAAGTTCATTATGCTTTTTCAACAAGTTATTGTATCTTTAGTTGAGGTCAACATTAGCCTTCTTGGTGATAGTGTGGGCTTTTTGCTCTTTGACTAAAGCCACTTGCAAAGAATCCACCTCACTATTCTTCAAAGCAAGAGCCTCCTTGCTAGCAATATAGAGATCTTCTTGTTTAATAAGAGTTTTCTCTCTAGATGCTAGCTCAACTTGTGTGCTCTCTAGTTCTTCCATTAGTCTAGCAATGAACATTTTAGTTTTGTTATCCAAGTTCTTAGTTAGCTTATCAATTTCTTCATCACTAGATTCATCATCACTAGAGCATTCACTAGAATCACTACTCGAGATGTCACTAGGAGAGGGAGTTTTGGACTTGGATTTGGTTTTTACCTTCTAACCCTTTGCCATAAGACAAGTGTGAGGAAAGCAATCATCATCATCATCATCGGATAAGTTGTTGAATAGCTTTGGTGTTGAGGATGAAGCTTGAATGGCAACGGTTGCAATCTTTCTATCCTCTTCACTTGAGCTGTCCACGGTTGAGTCCCATTCATGTCCAATGTGAGCCTCTCCCACATCTTTCTTGTACCTTCTCTTGCTGCCCTCTTTGTGGTACTTCTTGTCTTACCTCTTTTCCTTCTTCTCATGGGGACAATCGGCTATGAAATGCTCCGTGTTACCACAATTAAAGCATGTTCTCTTTTTCTTGTCGGGGAAGGTTCTTTTCACCAACTTGTAGCCATTGCTCTTGATTCCCTTTCGAAATCTTCTCATGAACAAAGCAAAGTCATCAATATGTTCCTGTTGCTGCTCACTATCGCTTTCTTCTTCACTAGATGATGAAGTTGTTGGCATTTCTTCCTTGACTTTCTTGGCTGCCCTTGACTTGAACGAAGCACCTTGCTTGCTGCCCTTTTGCTTGCATGATGTGGATTGCTTGCTTGCTGCGGGCTGCAAGCATCTTTTGCATGCCTTGAGTGCTACATCCTTGATTTTCATGTCCTCAAGCTTGGTTTGCAGCTCCCCAAGCCTTTGCCTCTCAAGTGCTTTCTCTCTATGCATGTCATGTGTCAAAAGCCTTCCAAGAACATCACTAGGAGTGAATTGCTCAAATCTCTTCTTCTCTCTAATCAAAGTCACAAGGGTCTTATTTCTTTGTGTGAAAGCTTCCAACATGACCCTCACAACCTTATGATCATTCACCTCGGTGCCACCAAGACCTCTAATCTTGCCAACAATGACCATCAACCTATCAAACATCTCTTGTGGCCCTTCACCTTCTTGGATTGCAAACCGGTTGAGCTTGGCCATCAATATTTCAATCTTGGACCTTCTTACCTTGTCAACACCCTCATGTGCCATGTGCAAGGTATCCTAAATTTCCTTGGCCACCTCCAAACCCATCACCTTATTGTACTCATCTCCATCCAAAGCACTAAGCAAAACACAAGCAGCTTGGGCATTGAGATGGATGTTGCGAAACTCAGCTTGTGTGGGTTTCTTTGGATCAACCGGTGCCTCCAAGCCATGATGCACAATCTCCCAAATCCCAGGATGAAGACCTACAAGATAAGTTTTTATCAAGTGCTTCCACTTGGCAAAGTTTGTCCCATCGAAATGAGACAACTTTCCCGCGGGCACATTGATGACACGTCTAGTGTCAAGATTAGATAAAGATGAATAATCAAAGGATACGGCTCCATAGTCGGTGTAGCCGCTGCCTCTCTTGTTCTTGCTGCTCTTGGTAGGTTGATAAGTGCTATCATCATCTCCATCTTCGGTGCTACTTGAGTCATCATCACTTGAGGCCTTCTTCTTGCCCTTTTCTTCTCTTTTCTTCTTCTCTTCTTTTCTACTCTTCTCAGCCTTCTTTCTTCTCTTCTTTTTAGCTTTTCTTCTTTTCTTTTCATCTCTTCCTTCTCTTTTCTTCTGTCTTCTCTTCTAGCTTCTTTTACTTCTCTTTTCAATCTTCTTTCTTCTCTTCTTCTAGCTCTTTCTCCTTCGGAGATCTCAGCTGGTGGTAGCGTGGATTGGCTTGCTGTCGACACGCTGTCACTGCTGCTGTCGGTGGTGTGGAGATCATCACTACCACTGCCACCATGAACCTCACGAGCTGTACTCGCCTCCGCTTCATCGTTCTTGGCCATACCTCACACGGTTAAGCGTAAACCTGAGGTAACCTGCTCTGATACCACTTGTAGGATCACGGGCTGGCCTAGAAGGGGGGTTGAATAGGCCTGTGAAAAATCTTCGCGAACAGAAGTTAGTAACAGGCGCGGCAGTGCTGGCCTGTAGAGCGTCACTGCTGCTCCCAGAGCGGCAGTGCTGGACCTCGCAGAGCAAATTATACACAATTCAAAAACTGCTTGGGGAAATTTAGATCGAACAAATTACTGATGTTCCCTGGTATGTGTAGACCCTAGCACACCCTTTCCTTGCAGCTAGAACACCACCAATTCGTAGATCGGGACCAAACCCTAGAAGTCAAGAAACTGAACAAATAGAGAATGAAACAAGCAACACAAGTGACACAAGATTTAACCCGTGGTTCAGCTCGCTAGAAAGGCTTGCCTACTCCATGTTGTTGAGGTTCCACAAAGAAAACTTGGGTTCACAAGGCCCAATCCTCGTTCTCAAGTCAAGAGAGTTAACTCTTGAAAAGAGGGGGTGATTCCACTATCTTGTGAGGGTGATTACAAACCTCCCGGGGCTGCCACAAGATTGGCAAGCTCACCGGGCGACGCTCTAGCCGGCTAGGAGCAAGCTCCAAGAGTAACAAATGCAAACCACTGGCTTGAACGCGAACCAAGTGCTTGAGGAAGTTGAAGATCAGTGGGGAGAAGCTTGTTCTTGCTAAGATTCAGCTCACACTCTTCTAGATTCAAATTTGGATTCAAACTTTTGAGTGGAGAGCTTGTTGGGAGTGAGAGAGAGCAAGAAAGTAGCTTCTCTGGTCTAGGAACTGAGCAAATGGCAGAGATGACCGTTGGGGGCGACAGGAGGGAGGCTAAGAAGCCCTCTCGAGTCTAACGGTCGAAACAAGTCGCGGCAGTGCCGGGCCTAGGGCCGGTAGTGCCGCGCTGCCAAACCAGGACAGAATGATCTGGAATTTTGTGGCTGGTTTTGGCAGTGGAAGTGAGGATGTTTGGTGTAGAGATTTGCACTTAGTCACACTTTCAAACCTGTCTTTTGCATCCCCCTTAATAGTACGGCTTTCCTATACTCAATTTTAAAATAAAACGAATTTAAACCTCCTTTGAGCCGGATGCCGCATCCTTCAAATGTTAGGGTCCACCTGTATAAGATTACATCCTCCTAATACTTTTGCCTGTCCATCATCTCGATAAATCTCATTAGTCTTCTAATCGCGTGGTCATTATCACCAAAACCCACTTTAGGGCTTGATTGCACTTACAAATCTATTGCATTAGGTTAATAGGAGTTGAGTGATAATCTATTGATGCATTACCTTTCCTTGACCACTTATTACCCTAAGCACCTGATTTAATTAAGTATTAAAAAATGTTTAGCCCTGCTTAATTGATTTAGATTTGCATAAATGCTATTTTGAACTATGATGATATGCAAGGAATGAATCATTGAAAGGGAAGGGTATTGTCTTCATTGTTGGCAGTGTACTTGGCCAGTCCATTGTCATCAATGGGGACGGGTTTTCCGGGTGGTGGTCATATGTTTGGGTTAGAGTCCCAACTCATCGTCGCCAACAGAAAAGGGATGTGAAAACCGGGTGGTTACCAGGGTGTTGGGTTAGAGTCCCAATGCATGGAATCCAACGGAATGTATTAGGGACCGTTCGTTGTCGGCCTGTTGTGATCGAGACTTTGCAACTAGCCACATACTCCGGGAAGCCCTGTCTCCGGTAGCTCTATTGCTTGAACCGACAACCACGCGCTGAGAGTGGAGAGATGGCGAGAGTAGCGTGTACCCTTGTGGCCGGTGTGCCTGGAGACGAGAGGAGTACTGTGCTCTCGGGTGGCGCAAGACCGGTTCAGGGATATAAAAGCCGTGGTAGACGGGGTTGGCATATGCAAGCTTAGGTGCTACATATGCAGTGTTGGTTAGGGATCCCCAGCTGGGTACTAATCGATTCGAATCGTCGTTGCTCCTCGGTTATGGAGACTTGATCCTCACACCTACATCGAAAAGTGATTCGGAAGTAGGATGTTTTGAGAATGAATAAATAATTGGAATAGAAGGATATATTTGAAATAATTGTGAACTCTTGTTGATTATAATAATAATGAGTAAGAATACTGAAAGCAGGATTAGTAATGCTTTTTCCGCAAAATACTTTGACTCTTACTAAAGCCTTACCTTGACTCCCCTCAGCCTGCATTCCTGAGTCTCAGTCCTTTTTCTTAGTCGGGTAAGTCTTGCGGAGTACCTCCGTACTCAGGGTTTGTTAACCCCGTTGCAGGTAGTCAGTAGCAGGAGGTCTATCTTGCCTCTTGCTGTGTGACCATCATCCAGAGGAAGAGTGAAGTGAACCTGTGGGCAGGGTTCGTGTCACCATCTACCTTATTATGTTATGTTGTTGTTCTACTGTTACTGCTACTATTTCAATTATGGTTTGTAATAACTGCACTTGAATTCTATTTGAACAACTGGTTTGTAATCTGAGTACTATTTAAATCTTTCGCACTTTTACTCTAATGTATTTTATTATGAAATGTTGTAATTCTGTAATGGCTTCGCAATGGGATCCTGTCGGAGAAACGGGTGCTGATGTAAACCGGCAGGGCCTTCTAGATCATTTGGGACACGGGTCCGGCTGTTAGAAGTCATTAGTGACAATGACAGGTTCCTGTGGGCCATATGATTTAGGCAGTTCTGTTACATTATCATAACCCGAGAGCCTGATTTATGAAAAGTATTTGGAAAATGCTTAATCATGCTTAATCATGTAGATTTACGAAAATACTACTTTAAGTTATGATGATATGAAATGAATGAATCATGAAAAGGGAATTGGTAATGTTTCCGTTCGGTGGCGGTGCACCTGATCAATACATCGTTACCGACGGGAAGGGATTTTCTGTTCGGCGGTCATGTACTTGGGTTGGAGCCCCAATGCATCGTCGGCGGCGGAAAAGGGATTTGAAAACCGATGGGACATTCGTACTTGCGTTGGAGTCCCAATGCATTGTCGCCAGTGGAAAAAGCACTTAGGGACCATTCGTTGTCGGCCTGCTGTGATCGAGACTTTGCAACTAGCCACATACTCCAGGAAGCCCTATCTCCGGTAGCTCTATTACTTGAACCGACAACCACACACTGGGAGTGAAGAGATGGCGAGAGTAGCGTGTACCCTTGTGACTGTCGTGCCTGGAGACGAGAGGAGTACTGTACTCTCGGGTGGCGCAGGACCGGTTCAGGTTCGGAAAAGCCGTGGTAGACGGAGTTTGTATATGCAAGCTTAGGTACTACATATGCAGTGTGGTTAGGGATCCCCAGCTGGGTACTTAATCGATTCGAATCGTCATTGCTCCTCGGTTATGGAGACTTGATCCTCACACCTACATCGAAGAGTGGTTCGAAACTAGGATGTTTTTGAGAATAAAGTAATCGAAAGAATAAGGATACATGTGATTGAACTTGGAACTATAGTTGATGATTAAAAGTAATATTGAGATAAAATATTGAAAATAGGATTTAAAGATTAGTATTGCTTTTCTGCAAAATGCTTTGACTCTAAAGCCTTACCTTGACTCCCCTCAGCCTGTATTCCTGAGTCTTCTCCCCATTTTCTTTAGTCAGATAAGTCTTACGGAGTACCCCAGTACTCAGGGTATGTTAACCCTTGTTGCAGGAGAGCCTCCACAGCAGGTTTGCCTTGCTCCCTGCTGTGTGACTATTGTTCAGGAAGGAAGTGAGGAAGAGTGAAGTTGGACCCGTGGGCGAGGTTCCTGTTGTCCTTTATTTAAGTATGTTGTATTATTGTTCCACTGCTACTCTATTTTAATTATGGTTTGTAATAACTGCACTTAAATTCTATTTGGACAACTGGTTTATAATCTAAGTACTATGTAAGCTTTCCGCATTTTTACTCTGATGTATTTTATTATGAAATATTGTAATTTTGTAATGGCTTCGCAATGGGATCCTGTCGGAGAAACGGGTGTTGGTGTAGCCCGGCAGGACCTTGTAGATCATCTGGAACACGGACCTGGCTGTCAGAGGTCATTAGCGACAATGACAAGTGCCTGTGGGCCATGTGATTTAGGCGGTTCTGTTACAGTTGGGTAATTGAGTGGTGCGATGGGGCGGGTTGGTGAGCTATAATTTCGGGTCAGGTCGGGGGTTAGCATATTGTCTAATAAACAGCGGGGCAGAGCGGGTTTGGTGTGGATTTAGCCCCGTTAGCAGGGTTACGACAGCTGATAAAGAGATAGACAACCAATGAACCAAAAGAAAGGACCTAAACACTTGCGTCTCCAACCAGCAAATCTTAGGGTGTCTTCGATGACTAGTTTTTAGTTAGCTCAGAGAATTTTTCCTCATATTTTAATAGGAGAGAGAAGAGAGCTATCTCTTGTTCAAGAGATAGTGTTATACACACACTTCGAGATTATATGAGAATGACATGTGGGGCCATTTATATTATGAGCTTTGCGCTAAGAGATAAATTATTGGAAAGGTTGTTTTTTAAGTACTTAGAGCTAGATACTAGTTCTCGTGTTGTTGAGGATGGCCTTATACATCACACCATCAGTGACGTTTCAATTTTTTCAACACATATAGCTTTTATTAGGTATCTAAAACATAATGATTTATGTTTAAATACATATCAAAAACTATAAATTTTAAAAAATCAAAACATCTTACAGTTTAAAAATAGAGGGAGAATAACTGTATTGTCAATTGAAAAATTCTACCCTTAGAAACATGCACATACTAACATACTTCCTCTGCCTTGAATAAGTGTCATTCTCGTTTTTCGAGGACTAGAACTCTTTCAATTTTGACCAACTATATACAGGAAAATGTTAATATTTGTACTATATAGAAAAAATATTAATATTTGTACCACATAATTAGTATCGTTAAATAGTTCGTTGAATTTAATTTTATAATAAACTTATTTAAAAATATAAATTTTATTAATATTTTCTACAATCTTAACTAAACTTAAGAAAATTTGATCGTCACAAACACATGTAGGGACTGAGGGAGCATTACACTACCTATCTAGGGCATTTTCGTCCAATTTGATCTGTGCTTCAAACTTGCCTTGTCTTTTTCATGATTTAGCAGCTAGGCTCTGGCGGATGTGTTCCAGCCTTCCAGGCAATAGCTTAAATTCGGCTGGACTAAATTATATAGCCGAATTATTATGAGAGGAAAATACTGTTCTGTGACTGAAAATAAGCCGAATCTATCTTAAGTGAACAGAGTGAATACTAGAGTACAATGTTTTATTAAGTACTTTATTACACAAAAACCAGGTAAGATGCAATGCAAACCCAATTGCTGCAACCACAAGAACTTCTATCCAAACAAATCGCCATAAGAGAAAGACCGCTACACCGTGTGTTCCCCATAATTTGCAGTTTTATGTGCACACATTAACTGAACATGCAGTAAGGTTTCATGACTCCTGATGATACAGCACGGTTTTGTCATATCAAATGATGATAGATACTATGACGTAGTATATGAATCCAAGGGATCATACATTCGTATACACTGGAAAAGGCAACAACAGATTCAGTGTGCTGAAAGAGCAACTCCAGTACCCACATTCACATTCTTGACATACTCTTGCCTCGCTGGATGGTCCTCCTGAGGCCGGTTAAATGCGGTCCAGACTGGTTCCCCAATGAAAAGCCTCATGAGCTGCGCATGTAAAACATCAGAATTTACAATTAAGAAATGTAATTAAAATAGCCGTTCTCTATAAAGAAAGTTTGAAAAAAAAAGGCAACAATATCAAAGTTTTAAATTTAAAACAAAAATATAACTGCCACATACATCCTACCACTACAAATGACATGTTCTTAATTATTCAATCTTCTTGTCATTTCCTCAGTTCATGAAACAGGTCTCATCAGTTGTATTCGTGATTGTGTCAAAGAGATCGCCGGTTGATCAAATTAGTAGCTCCTATGGTCCTAAGTGTACAATAAGCGAGGTCAAATATGGGAACAAAACATAGTTTTAAATATCGGGCTATGGTAAATAGCGGCACATTTTTTCTAGGGGCTATAAAGCTATAGCGGAGCTATAGCGAAGCTATGCCAGATAGCGGTTTATAAGAAAAAACCATGAGAAAACACCAATAATTGATGCCAAAACAAGACAAATATGATATTTGATAAACACAAATACGTTTCTAAGGTTCTAAAAGTCTAGATAATATTACGAAATACCAATATGACAATATAACATGGTTCATAAAAATTTAACTGTCTAAAATACCAAATTAGTAGCAAATGAAATATGAAATAGCGGCAAATAGCGGCGCTATAGCTGTAAGTAGCTGTCAATAGCGGTGCTATAGCGGAAATACGAATAGCTTAGCGGTGAGTCCTTTCTGCAGCTATAACGGAGCTATAGCCCGCTATTTAAACAGGGGGAACAAAACAACACACCCTGACACCCTTGGGGTTGGGTGACTTCCATATATAAAGGTAGGTCGAACCGGATTGTGTCACAAGACACGTGTATAACACATTTACATATATTGTATCACTAGGATCATGTTGGTACCTTAGTGTATTTGGCGTTGTCGAGGGTGAACCGATGATAAATTCCAGCTGGTAGGATGATCATGTCTCCTTCCCTTATCCAAATTCGAATCCACTTGTCGTCTTTGTCGCGGATATCAAAGTACCCACTGCCCTCCAAGCAATAGCGGATCTCTTCGTCAGGATGCATGTGCTCAGTGAAGAAGTTCTTCATCTTCTCCTCATAGTTTTCCAGTTTGTCGGGACATATCTCAATAAGATCCTTCAGAAACAACACATATTTTTAGAAACAACACATATATTCAGGTAATGATATCATATACAAGACGTGCAGAACACAGCATAAGAGATTCAGAAAGCTATTGGAATTCATGGGAGACTAGTTAGTGCAAACCATGTAACTGTATCCTCTGTCTCTGCGGATTTTTGCTAGCTCCTCGTCGCTTTCAGACTTCTTAGGGTCCAAATGCCAATACAACACGCCAACATCTGCAAAACAGACCATTTATGTTGTTTAATTGCATAAACAAAGCAGGTCCAGAACAAGGGCTTATCAGATTTTCTGAACACCTGCTTGTGGGTAGCTGATGTAGTCAGATTTAGTACTAATTTGGCACCTTAATGGGCACATAGTCAAGTCAGGAATCGTAAAGGTGGTCACTTTGCTCTTGTCTAGAGGGTAACTAGCTAACAAACGTTCACCAAGTACAGTAGAATTTTGTAGTTATGGCTCCAAAGATATGCTTGACTAAATTCACACACCCCAAGTAAACACAATTTATTTTGCTGAGAACTATTGCAGAACATATGGTTTAGGTCAAAGATCACTACAACAGGACCCATGCATTTGCAGAACAAAAATGGAGATTTGTCTACAGAACCGGAATTTCCAGGAAACACTGATACTGCTCATCGAATCAGAATTTGACCGAAAGTGGAACCAACTCTCTGTTGATCTAAGAACACCTAAGTCCATTGAATTGAAACCCAAACGCACGGAAATATATTGAAACGGTCTAATGAACTACTCCTAATTGCATACGACTTCCGGGTTAACAGGTGTTTTTTGTTCATAAAAAAAAAAAAACAGCGAAAAGCCTTGAATTAATACTCGTAATGAAAGGACAATTCCCGACATATGAATAGGGAGCAAGTCACATTGGGTCGAACTTTAGGTTTAGGAGGGGTACCAAATACGCAACTACTACCAGGAATCCAACACACGAAGCAAGCAAGAATCCACAGGAGCACCTTACCTTCAAGCTTAGAGAGCGGCAGGAATTCCCTGGGTCGTTGTAGGTCCTCGCCGTTCTCCGCCACGACCCACGCCTAATATTGGAGCAGATGAGCACAAGGAATAAAAGGCACAGCAGAAACGCATCGAGACCTCGTAGTGACGATCCAGCCCGTACCTGAGGAGCCATGCCGAGTGCAATTGGAGCCGGCGAGCAGCGGAACTGAGAGCTCCCTCGCTTGGCTTTTGGATTGGGATGCGCCGCCGGCCGCCCTGTGCGCGTATTAGTCAACGAGTGGAGGACAGATGACTACCAGATCGTTCCTCGGTTGGTTTCTGTGCCGTGTTTGTGAACGGCATGCGGGACCCACTAGGAAGAGGAAACAAACGGTGCCTGTTCATTGCTCCTCCTCCCCGTCCCTCTCCTCCTCATCCTCTCTCTAGGTCTACTGCAATCCCAGGCGGAAAAGCTTATGTTGTATGCAGCACACGAAGGTGAACAATCCGGCTAGGGATTCGATGTTTTTTTTTTGCCCAGGGTGCATCATGCACGATTCTAACGGCATTTTTCGTCGTCGGTTTTTTCGATCTGCAGAGTGAAGAGCGGATTAGGAGGATAAAGGGTGAGTAGGAAGGTGAGCTTCGAATCCTAGCTATGGGGATTTCTAGATTCGAGCGGGGCATCTGCTGATTTTGACGGATTTGTTTGATTTTATTTTAATCTGCAAGCTTCTCGGTGATGGCTGTGTCGCATCTCACCCTGGTCGCGCCTCCCAGCACCAAGCACCGCTCACGGCCACGCGGCACTCCTGCCGCTCGCAGTCGCAACGCACCCTGCCGTGCCGCCTCCATTCCCGCTGCGCGCGCGCAGCCGACGTCCTCAGCGCTCGTCTGCACCCTCCCCCACCCCACTCTCTCTTCTTCACATTTGCCCAACCCGCTCACAGCCGCCGGATCCCGCACTCGCGCGACGCCCTCCCACCCTCTTCGTTCGTTATCTGTCTGCCCTGGTCGCACTGCTCGTGGGCCCCTTGTGTGAGCGAGGCCAGAACCACGGCCGCTCGTGGTATGGAGAATCTAGGTGAGGTTGTCTTCCATATCGCCCCCAATCCCATGCTGCTGCCTAGCGTTGCTGCTACTGCTACACACCGCTTGTCCATGGGGCCATGCGCCCACTCACACATGCATCTAGAGTTCGAGAAAATCCTCTGCTTCTTGGTCTGTGCTGCTACAAATGTGCTTGCTACTCTGTGCAGTGCTGCCACTGCGTGTGTAGTCTAGGTGTTTGATGAAATGTCAATTCAAGCCGATTTGTGTTATCTAAATGACTTCTATGTGCTAGCTTCTGTTGGATGGTGGTGTGATTAGATGAATCGTCATACAATAATATGTAATGCTCTTCCCACCTGGCCCTTGTCTGCTTTTTGTACAGTTGTTTCTGTAGGAGTTAGGCAGTCGAGAGCTGATGGAAGTGGCGAGATAACAGAAGAAACATTTAACTGGTGATGAGATTTTCTTAACCGTAGAGGAGAAAATGTTTAGGAGTTGGGACATTTACTTGCATCAAATTCAAACTACTATCCTTGGCTGTTAGATCATATAACCTGAGGCGTTGACACCCTCCAAGAATGAAAGAAATGGCTACTTATAAATAACTAAGGAGCTATATGCTTGACAGTCTGAGATGATGACCATTGATATTAATATACTGGTATTTTCTGATCCAATCATCAATCTGTCAAAGCCTGCAATCTGATCTTAACGCTCCTACATGTCAGAAACACTACATAATTGATCACTCTTTGGACCACGTATAGGTTCAGTCTGCCCTCCACTGGCCCTTACCCTGCCGGCTGGCAGCTTCCTCCTGGCTCCTGAGGTCTTGTATGCTAGGGCTCAACTAGAGATTACAAAGAAATTGCCTGACTAAAGATATTCAATTGCTTAACTAGTGATATTAAATTGCTTAATTAGTGATATTAGATTGGTAATAGGACATGTTTGAACAAGGCTGGGGTGATTCCCTAACAAATCCCTCACCTGTACCACGAATTTAAAGTTCCTCCAAATTTGTTCTTCACCTACGGTTTTTGTGATTTCCCAAAACTGATGGTTAAATTCTCACCCTTGCCGAGCGCTTACTACTCGGATGGCTTCCAGGTGATATGACGAGTCTATGGTTAAAATATCATCTCAATCCCAATTAATTTGATCGTCTTTCCGGAAAAAAAAATCTTTTGTGGTGTTCAGTGCGTGCTGTTTTAGTTCACAAGGATGGTTTTCTCTATGGTCAGCAACAACTTGGTTTTTCCTGTGCTCGTTCTGGTAAGGACTTCAGTGTTTCAACAGCAGTAGGCTTTTTCTAATTACATTTTCAATTGGCAACTTTGTTGCCTTTTTTCATTTGCCGCAGGTGTGTAGCAGTGCAGAAGCTGCTCGTCCATCTCCTTTGTCTCAGTAAGCAGCAGTTTCATTCAACAGCAGCAGCAGCAGCAGCATAGCAACTTGACCATTTGCACCACTAGCTGTGCGGCTGCTATAAAAAGCTTGAGCTCTTTCTTTCTGTCCTCTCATCACGGTAAAGATGCTGACAAACTCAACCATTTTGTTAGGCAATTTAAGTCATTTTGTTAGGCAACAATGTGCTCCTAAATAGGAAATTTAGTCTTTTTGTTAGGCAAAATGCATTTTACTAGAGCAAAATCTGCTGGTTCACATGCTGTTTATTGGGTTGAGCAAATTCAGGAATTAGGTAGGATTGCCGGTCACATAATCCAAATCAAATTCATCTAAGAAATCATTTTCCAAAGCTGGTGGCAGCTCGTTAAGATCCGTATTTGAGACTTGCTTGCAAAACATTAAGTGTGGGTTACTGTATTATGACAGCAGGCAACTTAGCATCATCGGATAGAATAAGTCAATATTTTTTTTAACTTTGATCAATTATATATAAAAGATTATTAATATTTATAATATATAATTAATATCATCGCATAGATTGTTAAATGTATTTTTACAATAAATTTATTGGACATATAAATACTACTAATATTTTCTATAAATATAGTAAAAGTTGAAAAAAATTCCTAACGTCCATCTCTTTCTGGAACAGAGTTGCCGAAATACGCCCAATTTTCAATTTTTTGTCTCCCGTGTTTCATTTTTTTTTCCATTCATGCAGGAATACAAACATTGCCACAACTTCCGATGCGTTCCCCAGCACCGGGCCACTCGCGCCGCAACTCACCGAGGGCGATCACCACCCTGCTGCTGCGTCTCCGCGCCGCCGCTGGGCCGACCACACCGCGCCGCCTGCTCCTCCAGTCTATGGCAGTGGTCCTCACCTCTGGGTTCTCAACTTCCCACCCCACGCTCGCCTCCCGCCTCCTCAATTCCCTCCTCCCGCACGTCCCTGCCCGCCACCTCCCGGCCCTCCTCCGTCTCCTCCCGCCCGACCACCTCACGCTCCTGCTCCTATCCTCCGCCAAGCACCACCACGCCGACTCCCTCCCCGCCGCCTGCACGCTCCACGCCCTCGCTCTGTCCTCCGGCCACCTCCCCTCTGACCTCCGCCTCGCCAACTCCCTCCTCTCGCTCTACCTCTCCCACGGGTCCACGGCCTCCGCGCGCCGCCTCCTCGCCGACATCCCCTGCCACGACACCGTGACCTGGAACACCCTCCTCCGCTCCTGCCTCCGCATGGGCCTTATGCCCACGGCGCGGTGCCTGTTCAATGAAATGCCAGAGCGGGATCTCGTCACATACAATTCCATGCTGTCTGGCTACACGGCTGAGGGGGATATGGCCAACGCCAGGGAGTTGTTTGATGGAATGCCCGAGAGGGACGTGGTGACATGGAACTCAATGCTTGCTGGTTATAAGCAGCGTGGGGACATGGAGAGCGCCAAGAAGCTGTTTGATGTAATGCCTGTAAGGGATGTTGTGTCTTGGAACTCGATGCTGGATGGGTATGCCCAGACTAGGGACATTGAGAAGGCAAGGATGGTTTTCGATCGCATTCCAAGAAGGAGTATTGTGTCATGGAATGTCATTCTTGCACTATACGCAAAGTTGAAGGACTGGCGTGAGTGTTTGAATCTTTTCGATGCAATGATGGCTGATGGGGAAAGCAAACCAAATGAGAAGACATTTGTGAGCGTTTTCACAGCCTGTGGGAATCTGGGTGATCTTGAGAGGGGAAGGTGGGTGCATCGCTTGGTTCGTGAGAGGTGGGAGAGACTTCTTCCTGATGTACTACTTCTTACTGCTATGCTGACAATGTATGCCAAGTGTGGGGTGATGGGGACAGCAAAGGAGATATTTGATTCGATGACCGAAAAGAGTGTGGCATCATGGAACTCAATGATCATTGGCTATGGATTGCATGGGCACAGTGAGAAGGCCCTTGAGTTGTTCATGGAGATGGAGAAGAATGGGCCTCTGCCAAATGAGACAACTTTCATCTGCATCTTGAGCTCCTGTGCCCATGGAGGTCTGGTGCTTGAAGGCTGGTGGTGTTTTGATAGGATGGTCAGGTTTTACAATATTGAGCCCAAGGCTGAGCACTTCGGTTGTATGATGGACCTCCTTGGTCGTGCTGGGCTGCTCAGAGACTCGGAGAAGCTTATCAAGAATTTGCAGGCAAAGGTGTCACCTGCATTATGGGGCGCCCTAGTATCAGCCTCTAGAACTGAGGATAGCTCCAAACTTGGAGAGTTTATTGGAACTAAGTTGATTGAAATGAAGCCAACAGAGTTCAGCTCCTATGTGCTACTGTCAAACATTTACGCCGCAGAAGGAAGGTGGGATGATGTTGAAAAAGTCAGGAAGGTGATGAAGGAGAAGGTAGTAGAGAAAGATGTGGGGATGAGCCTTGTAAGATCAAGTGAGGTTCATCATGTTACTGAAGATGATATTTCATTTCAACAGAACTCTGTGATTCTTTCGTTGCTGGGCGAGATGGGTGTGCATGTGAAACAACCATTTGAAGTGTCCAAGTATAGGAGGGAGCCCAATTAGTTGTTTCATGAGATTGCTAACATGGTTTATGCATTCTATTTGGCTAGGCATATTTAGGAAGATAAATACCAAGTGGACATGCTTCCGTGTGAATACCTCATGGTTTCTGATAGTTGGGCAATTGAAGTAAAGTCAGCCAAGTCAGTGCACGGTTGGTAAACATTTCTTCATTTTGATGTACATTGCTGCTATTTAACTATTAAATACAGTGAAATCTTTGTTTTTGTGTACAAGTTGGTGGGTTTTTTGCTAGTTGATTCAAGGAGCATTTAGGGTGCTTTATGGTTGATATCACCTGTTGGGAAGATATGTCATCATCAGAAGCTCATCCTGATTTGTACTTTTCAGGATTCTGGGGAGAGCATACCCAACCATGGTGTTTATTGATAAGCTGGACTGCCATGTAAGTACTTCGAACCTGATATGTTTCTAAAATTGTAAAGGTTTGTTAGTGGTTAATTTTTATGAGTAAAGTCTACCTACTAGTGTGCTTCTGGTGCATGCTTTGGTCACCAAACAACAGCATATTGTTCTCTAAGGTCCATTTGTACCTTTTTAACACATGGAACCAGAATTGAGTATTGATTTGTCATTACATCAGCCAGAATGTTTCCAATGATGAACGATCTTTGCATCAGTGTTGCCAACTCATTTCCTATGGATGATAACTGCGGGTTGTCCTCCAGGTTTGTGCTTCCAAATGCTAATACCTTGAAGAGATAGCTGAACTCTTCTTGTGACAATGACTTCAGATGGACTGGCTTTACAGTAGCAAATCTTGCAATCTTTTGAAGCCTACTTATGATTATCACTTTGGTTCCTTTACCCATGCGTGACACACAAGAATAGAACTTCGTCCATTCATCGTCATTCACATCTGATGTGAACTCGATCACGACCAAGGTCCTCACACATGGGAGCTTGTCATGTTCTATACTGCTTATGACGTGCCCCGGAATATGCAGTGTCGAAGAGAAATGGCTCTGAATCTTGTCGTTATTGCACACATGTGAAACAAGAGTTCTTTGGCCAACCTTATGACCACCGATGATTGCAGGAATGGCTGGAGCACCCTGATTATTGAGATCTTTCTGCAGCAGTGTGTTGATAACTTGCTGCTTTTCCACATGGCGACCAAACATGAAGTTATCAACATAAAGGTATGTGTCGTAGGTATTGTGGCACACGCGTTCACAGCCCCCTATCAGTATGACGAACTCTTTCATTGTATCTACAATAGTTTCCAAGCTCCGCAAAGCACCGTCGACATCATCAGCAGTAGAGCTCCTACTACTAGTAGTACTGTTACTCATACGAAAACGTTTTATAGAAGCTCCAATAATGGAAGACACAAATGTACGGGAGCTATTCACCTTCTGTTCATCACTCTCCACTATATGCCTATACTTGAAGTTTTCCAGCACATAGTACCCTCGGTACATGCTCTCAGAAAGCAGCTTGAGCTGCATCAACATACCAGAGTTTGTGATACATCGCCCATCGGCTTCATCCACGACCGTACGCACTCTCAGCAACAGGAGATGCAGCCTCTGCAACTTCTCCATGCAATCTCGATCTGTTAACTTGTCAACCAGAAAGGAGATGACACGGCTAGTTAGATCTTCAGTAGCAGCAGATGTGATCGCCTCCATATGGTGCAGTACTATGGTCTTGACCACACTTCAATGACGCGTCTACCTATGTTTTGCTACGATCCTGACATACGTTGTGCCTAAATACAAAGCAAAATTGAAATATAAAAATGTCAAAGTGACTTATAATTTGGAACAACGGGAGTAGCAAACAAGGGCCAAAATTAGTCCATGAAAATTCAAACAATTTCAAGCTTTGCACCACAAGATAGAGGATGATTAAAAAAATTCTAAAAGTAGTTTCGTAATTTTCTGAGCTAAAACAAAATCTCAATGAATTTCTTTATTAAACTAGATTTTTAGAGTTTTAATTGCACCATTTTTCAAGTAAAAAAATTTGAATATTTTTAAATGTATTTTTGTGACTTTTAGATATATTTTTAAAATGTTTGTAGTCTGACTTTCCTACTTAAGCTTTCTTTTAACTTAATTAGATTTCCCCTCGTGGCACCACATCTGTAAAACCACCATCAGAATTACTCAAGGTCCAAAAATGAATAGTGCATTTAAAACTTGTAACAAAGCAAAGAGTCAGAAAGTCAGAACTAATCAGCAACATGCAGGGATAGTCTATGTGGGTCAGCAAGATGAGTAAACTGAAGGCAGGAGACTTGCAACCAAAGGTGAGGATAAATGGGAACATTACAATTGGTATACAATTTTATGACGGAGGAATGAATGTGCAAAAAACCAAATAGAGGAATCACAAAAACAACCAAAAAAGCTAGGATGCCAAGGCACCTAAAAAGTTACATCCATCATTACATGAATACCTAATTATTAATCCATTTGAGTCACGAAGTAAAATGAATACCTAGTTTTTTGATGCTTTTGAATCATGAAGTAAAAAAAGGTATTAACTACATCCGCGGGCTTTTTTTATTTTTAATCCTTTTTTAATACATATTTTATGCAGATATAGCCCGTTTGGTCACGCCATGCCGCCTGGCGTGACAGTAATATACAGCCGCGCCAGTCGACTTGGCGCGTCAAGTTGCCACATCTTTCGTTGACCGCTGGCGTGGACAAGTGCGGGCCCTATTTTGCTGCGCCAGGTGAGAAGGCGTGGCGTTTTGCTTCGCCACGTGAGGTGGCGCGACTTTGTGGGTTTTGGGCCAATGGGAGTGCCGACGCGCCAGGCGGGATGGCGTGACTCCTGGAGTCTAAGGCCCGGCCCAAATTTCGTTTGCTCTCTCTCCCTCATTCCTGAGCACCGACCCGTGCGTCCTTGGCGCCGCCGCCGCCGCCGCCGCCGCCATCGGGCGTTGCCGACCGCCTACGCGCCTTCTCCCACAACCGGTTGTGGATTTAGCCGATTCGGTTGTCCCTCCTCCGCTCCAGGTACTCCCATTTGGCTTTGCCCTCTCCGATTGTTTGATTTTGTAGTAGCCTAGGGTTTGAGTTTTGTTTAGGGATTTGTTGGGATTTGAAGCGTTGGATTGTAGTTTTACTCACGTACATTGTGTTTACAAAGTTGTTAGGCCACTGCTTTGACTTAAATTAAGTGTTGCATGAAGGCTAGGTGATTATCATGTTGGATTTACATAGGTAGGGGAATGTGTTGTGTTTATGGGAACCGGATGGCTGATGTACATGTGTTGGTTGATTTTGTAGATGAATCGTTTAGTATGATTGTTCCATGGTGGCAAGGTTAAAGAGAATGAAGAGTATGAAAGAATGAAAGAAGAAGTTGAGTTTTTTAGTAGGCCACCCAGCTTTAACGACTTGGTTTTGAAATGCCGTGAGAAATTTGGGTGGCTGAAAAGTCCTAAATGGCTAAAGAGGGGGTGAATAGCCTATAAAAACTTCTACAAACAACACTTAAGCAAAGTGATTAGATAATTAAATGGCGAAGCGAATTTTGCACTAGCCTACTAAAAATGCAAGCCACCTAACCGTTCTAGGCTATTGTCTCTAGATTTCACACCAACAAAGCTATGCACTAATTTACTCTACTCCTAAGTGAACAACTATACTAGAGAGCTACACAAGGGTAAATACAAGAAGATAAAGAGTAGAGAGTGATTTTTATACCGCCGGTAAAGGGAAGATGAACCAATCAATGAAGTCAATCACAATAAGCAATAGAGATCCTCGGTAGAGAAATGACATAAGATTTTTTACCGAGGTTCACTTGCTTGCCTGGTAAGCTACTCCTCGTTGTAGCGATACACCCACTTGGAGGTTCACGCGCTAATTGGCATCACACGCCAAACCCTTCTCAAGGGTGCCCCACAACCAACACAAGATGGGGATCCACCAAGCTACGAGCAATCCACTAGAGTAGCCTTTCGCGATCTCCCGCGGGGAAGGCTCAAGAACCCCTCACAAATCACCGATCGGAGGCGGAGACAATCACCAACTCCCCTCAACGATCCACGCAGCTCCAAGCCATCTAGGAGTCGGCAAACTCCTAAGAGTAACAAGAGAATCCGCTGCGAAATCCAATCACCAAGTGCCTCTAGATGATCACAAGCATGCAATGCACTTGATGCTCTTCAATCTCACCAAATGATGATCTCAATCAAGTAGAAGGTGTGAGAGAGGAGTGGAGAGAGGCTCACTAGCTTGCTATGTCAATGAAAATGTCCAAGAGTAAGAGCACAAGCCGGCCACTCCACTACTTATAGCCCCCCACTCAAAATCTAAACGTTACTCACTGTTTTCGGGGGCACCGGACGCTCCTTTAGTTCACACCGGACGCATCCGGTGGAGTGTCCGCTGTATCGCCCAGCGGCACGTGTACTAGCCGTTTGAAATCGCCCGCTGCGCGCGCTCACACCGGACGCAGGGCCGTCACACCGGACGCTCCGACGCCTGTGTCCGATGCGGTTCCAGAGAGGTTCCAGAGAGCACATTTGCTCACCGGACGCTCCTCGGCGTCCGTTGCGCCAACGGTCAACTGCTGCTCGTCACGTCAGAGGCACCGGACGCTGGAACAGTGTTCCTAGCGCGTCCGGTGAAGATTTTCGCGCGTCCGGTGAAAACTTCACCGAACCGACCCGAGAGCACAGGGTTCACACCGGACGCGTCCGGTGCTACCCCACCGGACGCTCCCAGCGTCCGGTGCACACGTTTTTGCACCTTTTCAAAGAGTTAGCCACCGGACAATTTCAACAAGTTTTCGGTGCACTTTTCTATACTGTGAAATCACCAAAAAGCGCTGAATCCTGCCTCGCAAGCTCGGCAGGAGGGAGAGAGGACCCAAACCCCTCTCGAACTCTTAAAGATCACCCCGTTTCCAAAGGCGCCAACACTGCAAAGTGTCTCTCACTTTAGTGCACGTGTGTTAGCATTTTCCAAAGAGTTTTCCACGGGTTTTGTTAGTGTCACTCGCATCTACATGCATATGTAATGAATATGAACACCTAGTGGCACTTTGATAACCGCATTTCACAAACGATTTCTCCCCTCTTGGTTGTACGGCTATCTATCCTAAATGTGATCACTCTCTTTATAGAGTCTTAATCACCAAAAGCAAAAGAGCTCCTATAGGTTATACCTTTGCCTTGCGCTCCTAACTTTTCACCATCTTCCTTCTCATCCCATAATGAAGCTTGTGGACACCTTTGATGATGGACTTATACCATTTGCATGGATGCCGTCATTAGGGCTTTCTCCTTTTGTTGATGGACTTACACCATTTGCATGGACGCCGTCATTGCCCTTCACTTGTGGCCTCTACCGACCCAGTCCTTTGCTCTCATCTTTTTGTTTGCTAATTAATCTCATGAAACACTTAGAGCAAACATTAGCAAACTAGGTTTCATCAATTACCCAAAACCAAACATGGGCTTTCAGTAGCCACTTATTTTCAGAGGTAGGTTTGATTGTAGGGAAGGAACGAGCACACTATGTGCTAATGGGTTTGTCATCTGAGGACGAATGGAAAGACTATAAAGAAGTAGTAAGTACTTGTAGTGTGAACTATTTGGAGGTATTTGTGGAGAAGGCTAGGCAACCATTACTGGTATGCTTGGATGATAATGTGGTTGTGCAGCCCATTACTGGTATGCCCAATGTTAGTAAAGAAGAAGTGTTTGAGGCGGATGTTGGTAAGTTGAATGATGAGTTTGATGTACAAAATTTTGTGGAGGATGATGGGTTTGAGGAATTGTCTGAGGGATCTGAGGATAGTGAAGATGGAGGTCCGTTGGGCGACGAAGATGAGTATACTTCTGGGAGTTGGAATACAGATGATGCGATGGAGGATGAGTATAGGACTGATGGTAGTAGCGATGGTAGTACTGAAGATGGCGGTGATTGGGATGACGAAAGGCCGCTGCAGGAGTCTTTTCGTTGTATAGGTGATGCATCATGGAGAGAGGAGTACAATGATGTTGAACTCATGCAACTAAGGGGTGCTAATGTGAAAGTACCTGTGGTACCTAAATTCATGGACGTTAGTATGGTTGATGATGCAATATGCGACACTGGGTTGTCGTTATTAGCGGATGCTATTGCAGATACTGAGGAGATGGAGATCAAGAAGGGGATGATTTTTGATACTTTGGAGCATTTGCAGTACTTTCTCATGGACTATGCAGTCCTGGTTTCATCAGCCATATAGTGTGACCCACTCAAATAGGAATGAAAGGTATACCGTAGTATGCAAGGCTGGCTGTCCATGGGCCCTATGGGCGCGCAGGCAGAGGAATGGAAAGTGGAAGATTCGCAATGTAAGTCAACCGCATACATGTAGAAGTTCGAAGCCCAAGGGTGTGCACGCCCAGAACACTACAAAGTATATTGATCGTCGCCTTGTTGGTATGGTTAGGGCTGATAGTGACACTTCAGTGCCCTCCATTATCGAAGCCTTATTTGGTTTTACTAGTTATAGAGTCACGTACTCGAAGGCTTGGCGGGCAATGCAGAATGCGATTGAGTTGCTATGGGGAGATTGGAAGGAGGCGTACAATTTAGTTCCTAGAATATTATCTGCAATGAAGCACTTCAATCCAGGCTTGAGGTGGTATCCTTGCCCAGGTCTCATTGTCACTGATGTGGATGGCATTCCGAAACATGTATTGCAGAGAGTGTATTGGTCATTCCCACAATCTGCGCAGACCTTCGAGCATTGTCGTCCGTTAGTCCTTGTGGACATCACATTCTTGACGGGCAAGTATAGGGGTGTCTTGATGATAGCTGTAGGGGTGGATCCTGACAATCAGCTTGTGCCTTTAGCCTTTGCTCTAGCAGAGGGCGGGAACAACGATAGTTGGTGTTGGTTCATGAAACTAGTGAGACAAAATGTCCTCCGTCCGTTTGGTAAGATATGCATGATTTCTGACCGCCATCACGGGCTTCTGAGAGGGGCCAAGGAGCAAGTAGATGGACGACCACCTCTTGAGCATAGGTGGTGCATGAGGCACTTCGCAGCCAACATTTGGAGAAGACAGAAGAAAAAGGAAGTTGTGCAGAAGCTGAAATCGCTTTGTGTTTGTCGGACAAAGGAAAAGTTTGAGGAGACCTTATGTGAGATCACAAAAGTGTTGAATTCGAGGGCAAAGATGTGGCTTCAGGAACAGATGCCTCACAAAGAGAAGTGGGCACTTGCTTTCGATGCAGGGGATATTAGGTTTGGTGTGATGACTACGAATGCTTCTGAATCATTCAACAAGGTCTTCAATGGCATCCGCGCTGTCCCGGTGTCCGGCATTGTGGAATACACTTTTAGTAAGTGCAATGAGTACTTTGTGAAGCGTTGGAATGCAGCAAATGTCTGCAAGGAGAAGTGGGGGCAAAGCTGCAAGAGAACACTTAGAAATTTCGGAGACTTTAGCTACTAACCAAATCGGTGAGGCCTATGGCCCATCGAGACTAGTGTACAATATAAGGTCCGCAGGAGGAACAAATCCTGGTGGAGAGAAATATGGTGGTCGCAACTACAGGGTAGACCTTGACAAAGCGGAGTGCTCATGTAACATCCCACAATTGTTCCATGTCCCATGCTCCCACACCTTAACAGCCTGTAAGTGTCGCGGTTTGGACCATGAAATTGATAAGTTCATCTCCCCATTGTACAGGGTGTGCAACACCATGAAAGTATGGGAAGCTAGTTTTGAGCCTTATCTAGATCCATCATAGTGGCCACAGTATTGTGGGCTGGATTATGTTCCGAACCCTGACCTCCTTAAGACAAAGAAAGGCAGAAGAAAGAAGAAAAGACTTCGAGGAGTTATGGATGAATCGAATCGTTATGGCGATGATATGTATGGCATCGGCGATTTCGATGAGGCGCCGGGAAAGCTGCGTTGCTCAAAGTGTCACAAGTTTAGACACACAGCCACAACGCATGGGAAGCGTAAGAATGTGACAATAGTTAGTAGAAGCGGGGCTAGGACGAGTAGTTCGAAAAGGAAAAAGGTACATAACGAGTTTTACATTGTCCTTTGTTCGTTTACTTTCATCTCTTCTATGTCGCCATGTGAAACATTAAATTTTATGACATCACCCATAATAATATGTATAACATTTTCATTTCTAATATTGCTACAGGATGGCGCACCCCCAGTACCCTCATTCTTCTTAATTTGTACGACGAGGACCACCGAGCGCAACTCGTCGTCGACGAGCGTAAGGTATGTCATTGTGTCTTTGTTGTTCGATGCGTAATGTCACTATGGCCTATTTTTGCTCCATGGCTTACATTGTGTTTCCTTGCAGGACTTGTCTCCGCTACGTCCCCGGACTCATCACCCGTTCAATTGGGATGAACGCTATGCACCGTTCCTTGACCAAGCTGGGTTCCTGAGTCTCGCACGAGCAATCAATGCGGGCCTGCCACATATGGATGCACCACTTTTGACAGCCTTCGTGGACAGATGGCGGCCTGAGACTCACAACTTTCACCTGTCCTGTGGAGAGATGTCCATCCTGCTGCAAGATGTTGCGTACATCCTCAGCCTACGCATTGATGGCCTCCCTATGACTGGGATTATCGACACTGACAATTGGAAGGACATGGTAGAGGCCTTCACGGGGCACAGGCCACCAGAGCCTGAAGGAGTCAAGGAGAAGAAGACATCCGGTGTTAGCTCCAATTGGTTGCGAGGCCACTTTGAGTTCTGCCCCCCCATGCTAAGGCTGAGGTTGTTGAGAGGTATGCCCACGTGTGGATGTGGCAAATGGTCGCTTGCTTCCTGCTTCCCGATGCGTCCGGCAACACCGTTTCCTGGATGGTCCTGCCACAGTTGTCACAGCCTTGGGAGCAGATCGCACAATATAGCTGGGGCTCAGCTACCCTTGCTTGGCTATATAGACAGCTTTGCGATGCATGCAGACGTTCGTCGGGCTTCTCAAACATTGTTGGCTGCACGTACTTGCTACAGATTTGGATTTGGGAGAGGCTACCTATCGGGAAAGTGCACCGCAACGAAGTACCGATATGTAATCTTTCAATATTCCCTTGATATTTTGGTCTGACCCAGTTAAACACGTGCTAATGTTACGTTTTCCTCAGCCATGGATTCATCAGGGCTGTCGACCACCCATCTGCTACTTATGGAAGTCCATTGTGGCCGTGCGTGGGGTGCCCAAACGTCGATACATCCAATACTCCAATGATTTGGATGTCATCATATACAAGCAGGCATGTTCCAATTACTTTTCCTGGTTTGTTCGAATTCCTTGGTGGTGGCTAACATGTTCATATCATCATCAACTTATCTTTAGGTGGAATGGACTCCGTATGAGAGGCCGGAGATTGGCAAGTTGGGGATCTCACCTCTTTGCACTGTAGACAGTGACCTTTGGTGCTCAAATGTCCCTATGATCCTATACTATGTGGTGGAGTGGCATTTACCTATACGAGTATGCAAGCAATTTGGGAGGCAGCAACCTTTCCTTGCAGAGCATGAGAGCACCGATGTAGACTTGCATGAGTAAGTGTGGAAAAAAATTTTGTACATTCGTTGTAACTATTGTACAAGTTACATGACCTATGGCCCTGCAGCGTGTCAAGGAGGAGAAGGTTCGGCGGGAATGATTGGGGTGCACGGCACGCGGTCCCCATTCATTGGTGGGAAGGACGGGCCCGCGTGCACTACACCAATGGCCCTCAGTTCTACTACACCACAATACTGTGAGTACTTGGCATGGCTGCACAGGTCCACCCGACTACGTCTTCATCTGTCCATGTCCAACATTCCCATAAATGAAATCAACACGGATGATGAAGCTCCATATGATGAGATCACGCGTCTTGGCACGCAACCGGAGAGGGCCCTTCTAGAAGATTACATGGTACGTGACAAACTTACTTTTGTTAAAGGTAGTAGGCCATTATCGTGACTTCCGCTCATAACCTTCGGTTAAATTATGTAGGCAACTCAATTTGGCTACTTGTCCAACGAGGCAGGGGTATACCTTGGCCACGTGGGAGGCATTGAAGGGAGAATGTTGGAAAGATTCGCCAAGGTGCATCACTTTAACCTACGTGCAATCCTTGGAACCTTTGCTTAATACTTCGCATGACTTGTGCAGAAGGTGATCAAAACTTGCAAATGGATGGCAAGAAAGTTAGGTTGCATGCGATCTGTACATGCACAACCTTACCATGGGGGAATGACTTGTGCAAGCCGACGCCTTGATGGTGACATTGCGTCATCTTCTCAGCGCGACGCAAGGGATGATGACGACGAGGAAGAAGAGGACGAGGACGACAATGACGATCGTGATCCAACATACGGTCAGGAGGAGCTCACTGGTAGTCAACTTCATGACGCTCCTGACGCCACGCAGTTGCTGGCAAGCAATTTTTTAACTTGTATCCAACACCTTTTCGCCTTGACTCCTGCATGTGTGGACTTCCCTGTTTTCGGCAGCATACCCCACGTCCTAATCGGGGCAGACGCCGTGCACGCGACCGGGCCGACGTTAGTTCTGCCAACCTATTGCCAACATAGCTGGGACGTCCGCGTCGTCGTCATGCTCAGTTCAGCCCCGACCCATGATAGTTGCGAGTCTTTCATTGTGTGAATTCCGTATAGACACCATACTATGTTAACTCTTACGTGTGCTTTGTCGATGTTAAATGCGCTGGACCCATGATGTGGATGCTATTTTGTCATTTTTGTTTCCCAACAATACTAAATTAAGCCCAATTGTCGTGGTCATGGAAATGTTGAACTGTGTACCAACTTGTTTAGAAAAAGTGACTTTTTTGTGGCCAGAACTGTTAAGGCAAGAAATCCCAAAATTTAGGACTGGGTTGCCATGCCAATCCAAGTGGTGCAATAGGCAAATGCACAGTGCGTGCAGTCCTGTCGTGCCACCCCGCCTGGCACGACAAAATAGAAGAAGGAAGGCAAAACAAAACTGTTTGCCTTTCCTCCCTGGCGTGGCTAGTCGCGCCATTCCAACTGGCGTTACTACTCGTCACGCCAGTTCGAATGGCGCGACTAGCCGCGCCAGGGAGCAAAGGCAAACGGTTTTGTTTTGCCTTCCTTCTTTCATTTGGTCTGGCCAGGCGGGGTGGCGCGACATCACGTGCACATGTACAAGGGGATGTCGCGCCAACCAGCCTAGTGCGACAATCCGCACTCTTCCTTTGCACCAAAACTAGCAGCCTTGCACCAGCATTCATCGAGGAGCGAAGACTTCAACTTGTTGAAACTAGGACAAAATTTCATGTTGAGGAGGCGCACAATAAGATCGGCATTCATGAAGACAAGCCGCAAAACAAGACAGAAGATCAATATCTTACCAACAGCTTGCTTGTTTAGGTCCAAGGTGAAATTGTAGAACACTACATATATGGTTCCCGAAGGGTGCATAACATAGCGACACGTAGTTCACACACAGATTTTAGAAACATTACGTAGCGACCTGAATTGCATGAAAAGAAATATGGAAGTACTACGTCCATTGAGCATAGGACAGGAACATCGTTCAAAGGCTTAGAACAGGCCCGGGCTTCCAAACTCGTCAACAGCATCAAAGGGGAAATCATCGTCATCATCATCATTATCAGGAGCACTGAGGTCATCCTTGTTGACACTTGTTATCATCCAAATTTTATTATCAATTATCCCTGCATTAAACATGAATATCCAGTAGAATAGGGTTATTACTGACAGATTCCATGAGTTTTGGTGAATTGTCTATTTTTCAGGGATTATTCCAGAAAGGCTTAAAAGAAGGATTAAAGTGCTTAATAATCGCGAAACTTAACCACCAAGGAAACATCATTACGAGAACACTAGAAGCATCTGGAACACACCCGAAGCACCGGGGCCCAAGACCCACCAGGGTGGGGACGACCGGCGCACCCCTAGGGTTTCCTCCTCCCCGCCGCCTTGTGGAGTCTTCCACCACCGCCTATTAGAAGTCATCTGGGCCCTTGGTTAAGTCGGTTTGATCTAACGGCGCGCGTGCATCCCACCGGCCTATAAATAGAGGGCTAGACCCCCCTGGAGGAGAGCCAGATCAAGAGATGAAGACCCTGAAGCATTAGATAGATATCCACTAGATCTAGGCTAGCAATCAAGAGAGAGATTAGAGAGATAGAGTAGATGAGTAGAGATTCAGAGGAGTCCCTGGCCTGTCGGAGCTTCTTCATAGCTGTGTTCGTCTGGATTCAGCTCTCTCGCCCGGAGTTGCGTTCTGAGGTACTTTTGTATTCAACATCCTGATTCAAGTAAGCATTTATTCTTATTCGTTCTTAAGTTTACAACTCTATTTGAGTGCTTTGATCTTGGTAGCTCCTTGGTTGAAGTAGTAGTTTATAGTGTAGACGTGGTGTCTGGGCTATAATTACTTGTGAATATCCCCTGATTGGCCGGATAGTGGTAGATCGCGTAGGTGACAGCTGCGTTGAGTCCTCTGTAGTCCACTTCCCGTTGATAGGATCGATAGGTGTATAAGTGTCTAGTAGGAGGGAACTCTGATTTTGCCTCTTATTCATTTCACTGCCCGATTAGAACGATATTATTCAAAGTTTACCAGTTGTCGGATCTAGATAATCATTTGTTATCTCCTCATTCTTGATATTCTCTGGATTGATTGTATTATTGGGTTAAGAGCCAATAGACTTAGTCAGTATCACCTACTGTTCCTTTGGGTTCGATATTAAAAATAGGATTGTCTGGTGAAGTGCTAAATCGGTGTTTTATCTGTGCGCTTGCACATACCTTGATAATAATAATCTTTAATAGAGTGCAGTTAATTTATACCAACAAGTATTTCTGGCGCCGTTGCCGGGGAACGGTTTGCTGATTTTGGTTTAGTCTATCTTAATCTTGTATTATACTTTTATCTTTTACCTTTTAAAGTATGAAACCCACGTCGCAACTTTTATATCAATTTGGAGCACCATCAGGATTTTATCTCCAGCCAAAAAAATCATCTTTACCCATCACATCATCTGGCTATGAGTTACGCCCGGGATTAATTAAGTTAGTTCAGGATCACATTTTTTCTGGTAGTTCTAGCGAAAACCCCTATTCCCATTTAGCCGATTTTGAGCAGACATGCTCATGTTTGCACATTAAGGACATGGCGGATGAAACTTTAAGATGAAAACTGTTTCCGTTTTCATTTACGGGAAAAACAAAGAAATGGTATAATCGCCATGTTGGGAGTAGCCAAGGAGATTGGGAAGTACTGCGTGCTAATTTTTGTCTTAAATTTTTCCCTATCGCAAAGGTCGCTAAACTTCATTTTAAAATTATTGGATTTAAATAATTAGATAACGAATCATTAGGCAAGGCTTGGGAACGCTTTGATGGATTTATAAATTCTGGACCTAATCTTGCTTTGCCAGAACCTATGCTTTTGCAACATTTCTTTTTAGGCCTTGATGATAAAAATAAAGAATATCTTAATTTGGCCGCAGGAGGAGCATTTATGCATATTACTGTTTCACATGCTAAAACTATTTTTACTAATATCTTAATTGATCTTCCTGAAGAAAAAGAAAAGTTGATAGAAGATGAATTTTTGTCGTTTGATTCTAAACTTTTGTCTGATTTATCTCAACCTTTACCTGAACTATCTAATGAGAAGGAGATAATTCCTATTTTTGATTTTATGCTTGAGTTTGAGGATGAACTTTTTGATGATTATGGAAACACCTCATGCTATCATAAAATTATAAAATCACAAGAGTCTATGAATTTTAAAAGTTTTAATGTTTCATATCCTGCTGATTTAAAATTCCTTAGAGAGATAAGTAGAGAATTAATTTTTGTTATGAGTAATGAGTGGTTGATAGAATCTGAGCTTTCAAATGATATAATTTGTTTAAATTCTCCTACCATTACTATTAAATGTCAAATTGATGCATATCCTTTTGATGCCTTTTATAATCTAGTAGTAGGTGTCAATATTATGTCTCTTATATTTGCTAAAAATTCTTGAAAAATATGCCATTAATTCCTACAAATAAATTATTGAAAAATCGTTGAGGACATATTATTTCTAGTTCAGGGTGTTTTATGTTTTCTTCCTATTATGATTAACGAATTTCGAATTTTGTTGAATTTCTATATCTTTGATGTTTGGAATTTCGATGTAATGATTGGGTTACCAATAGGAAAACTTTTGCGAGAAGGTTGTGAGGGCAATTTAGAAATTAAACTTGGGAAGGGATTTAATCTCTCAGTGCCGATAACTCATGCATTAAAAGCTAAGCAGAGCCACCTCCTGAGTTAGATCCGATTGAAGAAGGTAAGGCTGTATCATTTGAGGAATTTATTGAACCTAATTTAGAGGATGATACTCAGTTCTTCATTAATGAAGAGGAGGAGGATCCGATTGATCCTGAACCTCTGGAAGAATTACTAGAGCCACCTAAGCCTTCTATTGAGCTTAAGCAACTACCTTCTGGTCTGTTGGTGCAAAAAGTGGTTCCCTAAGCCCAACACACCAGCGAAGCCGGAAACGACCCTTGAAGGCAGTAGAGCTCTCGCAGATCCAGCTAGCTTCGAACCCGGTTTGAGAGTGTCAGTAACACCTAAGCGTGCCAGTCAATTTGACCTGCAATTGATAAGGAAACAATAGTAATCAGTAATCACAGGGCGGAACTAACCGATGTGTCCAGGTAGTTCCAATTATGTGGCTCTGAGAGCCGATTCAATCGGAGATCGCCTAGAAAGCCGATTTCGTCATGTTATGAACCGATAGTATAATAATGAAGTAAAACGGCTATCAGGATACTCATGTGAAGATAATAACGTGCTAGCCAATCTAATTCAGTTAATGTGCATAAAAGAAAATAGATCATGTGTACAGATCTAATCTGTACATCAAACAAGCAGAGATCGGCTAAAGCTGGTCTAGAAGGCCGGCGGCTTTAGCAAACTCTCTTCGCTAAGTTCACCAAGTCTGCTTTCACCTGGTCTAACGGCCAGCGAGCTTCGACAAACCCAGCAAACAAAGCTAGATCGTTTGATATCCAAATAAGTCTATATACACGATCTACTCGTGAGAGCATAACTGAATCGGCTCTTTAGCCGATACAGGGTCCATGAAGCACGAACGAATGCTAGCGTAGCCATAAACAGACTTCGAATTAAAGCAAGTCTAATCTAGTGAAAACTTGTTTAGGTTAAACCTGTTCCACCGGATGACGCTCAGTTTAACTTAAACAAGGACACAAAAATAAGACTTACGATAACCTCAGAACCACTCATGTCTCAACTAGAACCGAACGCACAACATGTAACGAACAAGATTGATAGGGAATTAGCCGATGTAAGCATGAAACCGATCATCATGGTAAAATAGGCATAAGAAAGCATAAACGACGATTAGATTCAAGTAAATCTAGGGCCAAATCTATCAATCTTGATCGGGAAGAGGGATGTTATATTGATAAGTAAACAATAAACAATAAATAACATCTTGATAACTTAATGAATCTAACTAAATTGCCATATTTAGCTAGAGCCGATAAGTAATCCTATGCGTGCAAACCATCTCAATCTATAGCCTGTCTACCGGATGACATTAACTAATAGATTAATCAAGCAAACAAACACGAATCGATAACTAATCCGCGCGTGAAAACCATCCTAATCTGCTTCTCGTCCACCGGATGACGGTTAACACAGATTGATCGGGTAAACCAGCGTGAATCATCCTTGACTCACTATGCTTCCCACGTCCACCGGATGACGCCAAAGAAACAGAGCTTAGTAAGGACCCTGGTCCGCCATGCTTCCACGTCCACCGGATGACGCTAAAAGGACATAGTTTAACAGGGGGTTGACGATACTTACAAGCAAGCCTGCGCCCACCGGATGACACCCAGCCTGGATGAAGTAACTCGCCGGACTCGACTGACTTTAGAGTTTGTTGGCCGGAGCAGGAGGTTGTGCTGTATTGATGTTGTTGTATGTTTTACAATGGCTGAGGAGCTTATATTTATACCCTGAGCGTAGCTAGAGTCCTAGTCGAATTACAACTCATCAATAGATAAGGAAACCAACAAACTATCCTACATCTAAGGTAACTTGGAGTCCCACCTTTCCTTTCATAACGGACTTCCGATCGTGATCGCATCTTGGCGGCACGGACTCTGGATGACGTCACCAATACCGACGCTGCACGCCTCCTGTCACCTTCGTCCGATAACCGATTCATCCGTGCAATCGGCTATTTTCCTTCCTTCCGCTGGACGGAATCTGCTTCCGAGATCGGCTATCTTCCTCCGGTATCGGCTATCTTCCTCTGGCATCGGCTATCGGCTCCCAGCCCAAAATTTGGTGTTAACACATGCCCCCCAATTTTGGAATAAACTGGTTTATTCCGAAATTAGCGCTTGAGCCTTCAAATAGCCAAACCGCAGTTTCCCTCTCGGCACTTCAAACTTTCGCACCAAAACGAAACCCTAAACCGTCGCAACTTCCGCCACGGGCTTCAATCCGCCGCCAGTCAGCTTCGATTCGCCGCCGTCAGCTTCGATTCGCCGCCGTCAAATCACCCCCGAGCTAATGGCGACTCCTTCTGAGGTCCCTGAGGTATCAATTCCATCGATCCGCCCCCTGATTCGTGAATCCCTCTTCAACCTCACTGTATACGAGTTTCAAATCCAGGTGCTGAGGAATGATATTCTGATTCCACTGAAGGACATCCCCGATACCTACTATCTGGGCCCGATGGGTGATCCGATCCCCAAAGACTTCATCATTCAAGAAACCAACCAGTTCTCATTCCAAAGCTCCATGATGGGCGCCTCTTCTTGGGCCAAATCTTTCAGAAACTGGCCAAGCGCACCTGCTGGGTGGAGGAACTGGTTCCGCCGCGTCGCAGCGAAGAAGCGCGCAGACTGGGAGATGCGCCATCTGAGCCAATGTCTTGACCTATCATTATCAGAGATGGCAAGGAATGAGTCGCTCCTGATTGCTGCCAGTCATTTTTGGTCCAACTCCTTGAATGCTTTCGTGTTCGGAGACGGTCCAAAAACCATTACCCTGGGCGATATCCATATGCTCACCAGGCTTCAGATTACTGGATCATATGATTTCTGGGATCTCCGCTCTAGTGGCAAGAAGGACCCGTACTTCCCGAAGCTGGACACATACAACGGGTGGAGTGGCTATATTCAACACCACCAGAAAAACTCCTCTTCTGTCAGCGAGAAAGAACACGTCGCATTCTTGACCATGTGGCTTGAGAGGTTCGTGTTCTGTGGTGCCACTGCCGGGCCAGCATATCCTTATCGGGTCTTAGCAGAAAAACTGGCTCAAGGGCACTCCATCCCCCTGGGCAAACTCTTGTTGGGTGCAGCATACAGGCTTATGAGCCGGGTATTCAGTTCCTTGATTATAGGCGAAGAAGTGCAATGCATAACAGGCCCTTGGTGGCTAGTACAGTTATGGCTCAACCTGTATCTGCATAAGCTGGTAAGGACACAACTCCAGGGCCTTAACTTTCCATCCACCGAGTATTCAGAAGAGGAGGACCTAAAAACCAAAGGCTGTCAAAGTTTTGGTGAAGCTGCCTCTGCCATAACCATCCCAACCTCAAAGGGCAATATGCTGGAAACATTATACAGGGGCTTGGGACCAAATGTTACTACCTGGTTCCCCTACGAAGATGAAGATGAATTTCCAACGCCCTCCAGCTTCAAATTCAACAATGGGTGTTCTGATGACGAGGCTATCAGCATCTTGAATGCAATCATCAAACCCTGTGCCTTGCCAGCAGACTTTAAGCACCTTCGGAGCGCAAGCGGCAAGGCAACTAGCTATCCTTCTTATGAATTCTATCACCCAAACATAGCAGCAAGACAGCTAGGTTTCGGCTAATTGCCCCCTCGGCTCCCTTTTTTGAATACCTTGAAACCCAGGGAGAACATTACAGAGCACCTTCAGGCTGTCAGAATTTTTCAACTCGGAGCAAACCTGCCCACATTCTCGCCGAAGCCGTGGAATCAAATCTGCATCGCTCATCAGAGTTTTGACGATTGGTGGCAACAATGGCACGCTCACTTGTTCTGCCAAACTGTCCACGACAAATGCAGAGCCCTGGACCCAAACTTCCAATCTCCCCGAGCAGTAAGTGTTCTCAGCCGATTCCAATAAAAACGGCTTTATTCAAACATGTTACTTAACAGATATTTCTCGCAGGTCCCATCATCCAATCCACCAGAGCGAGTGGAATATTGTCCTCCTTGTCCGACAGCGAGGCTAGGCTCCCGAGCACCGACGTTGAGACAACTAATGGCAGGCCCTGCTGTACTGACCTCCCCTTCTGCTTCAAAACGGCCAGCTGCATCTTAGCTTCAAAAGCAAGCTCCTAAGAAACGCCGTTCGATAAAAAAAGTTCAGATACCCAGTAGCATCTTCCTTTACTGCAGTAAGCCCCGACTCTTAAATCGGCTTTCTATCAGGTGAATCCCCAACCAACTCAAGGTACCTTGGGAGAGAAACAAGCCGAAGAACCACCAGAATCTACCGGCCATGAGGAATCAACTGCTCAAGAAGAAGGGATCCAGGAAGAAGGAGCCAAAACTCAGGTACTACTCATTGGGCTTTTCTTTCTTAAATGTCCTGATTGACCAAATCTTCTTTTCAAAAATACAGCCTGAACAGCCCTTCTGAAGAAGTCTGGGCGAACCTTGAAGAAGAGGAGTTGCCCCCTGAGAGGAATCCAGGTAACTCCTATTCGGCTGTTAGCAATTATCCTTGCTTCCATACTGCTCTTACTTCTGGTTTGCAGAAACCCAACTACCCGAGGCAGTGACAACCGAGGATCCGCATGCCGCAAAAGACACAACTGCCTTAGTCGAACAAACAACATCGGCATTAACCCTACAACCTTCAGGCCTCATTCAGGTATCCCATCTCTGCCAGAAAACAATTAATCTATATTGTACCTTTTCTGATGAGAAAATGTATGTACTGTAGGCACCGAAGCCTTTGTCTCCTGGCTATTCATTCGACATAGAAGAGTTCTGTGATAGAGACGAACTGGCCTCCTCCTCCAAGAGACTTTCAGAGCTAGATTTCAACAATCGGCTAAGTGCACTGCTACCCCATCTAGAGGGTGATCTAATTGCTCTGGCCTCGAATCCCGGATTGATCGATCAAATAATGGAACTTGTCCAGCAGCAACCCAATCTGTCAGCCTTGAAATCTCTGCAAAGACTTGATGATCTTAAAGTTACAGCATCAGGGATTATCATTGCTCACAAGAACCTGGCAGAGCTTGAACAGCTAAGGAGCAACAAGTCGATCAACAGACAAGAGGCCACCGGATTAGCCGATCGAGCCAGGTTGCTCAAATCCTCCATCAGCACGGCCGAAACAGAACTAGAGACATTGAAAACAAGATGAGACCAGCTGAGAAAAGAATTGGAAGCAGTTGAGTCGGCTATCAGTGAGCGCGAAATCACCATCTCCACCAGCACGATCGAGCTCTCCCAGAAAAAGAAGGAAATCAGCAGCTTGGTCGTTGCAGGCAGGAAGACATGCCAACGCTTAAACCTATTGTAGTTTACTGAAAACCGAGATCAATAATTGCTGCAGGCTGGCCATGCGCTCCGTGCCAAATTAGTAGAACTGATTCGATCCTTATTATCTTTGTAATATGATGGGTGTACTGCTTGGCATGTTCTTTTCTATTTGCAACTCTGTCTTCGTGCTGTTCACCCTGAATTTGACAATTTAGCCTGATCTGCCTTAGATTTTACACCTTAATACTGGCTTTGTCTTGTTTCGAACTGACTTTGTTCAGCCTGATATGTTTCTGCATGCGAATCGGCCATCGGACCTGCTTTGTACCTTAAAATCAATTACTCAGCCTAACCCGTTCTGCATACGAATCGGCTTTCGGGCGTGCCTTTTAGCACCGGCTTTGTAGCATCGGCTTTGTTTGGCTTTCCTTTAGAATTAACCCTTCAGCCAGTTTCATCACGAATCAGTTTGTGGGTATTCATAATAGGATCGGCTAAACAGCCTGACCCAAAAAAAACCGATCGGCGTGCGACCATTGATGGCGGCGCTTCATCTCCCCGATTTGGCAACTGTTCCGGATTCAAGAAACGCGGATTAACTGCAACCTAAAATCTGCCATGCCATCTCACTTCCCAAAGAAACCGCCTCGGTGCCCGTGTTGTCTTATAAATAGTTGGCAGGCTTGAGGCAATATCACACGCCATCGTATCCGTCTCGCCGACCAACTCTCCCGGCCGCCTCCTTGTATCCACTTCGCTTCCGCTCTCTCAATCCTTGTTCAAGACCATGGCCGGCGATGGAGACCATGGGAAGCGCCCGGCGTCTGAGCCCGCCCACGGCGATGAGATGGAACGGAGCATCCGCCGCATCTGGGCCAGCGTCGCTCGAATCGAGCAGACATTAGGGTAAGTTCAACCGTCAGCCTACCATCTCCTCGCTGTTTCTGTCTGATTTGATCCGTTTCTGCAGTCACCAGCCATCTTTCGTCAGTGGCATTGCTGGCTCCTTAGCCGGCCTGAACATCCCTGCCCCCGGCGCTGATCCTCCTCGGGCAGCCCCGGCGGATGGTGACGCCGCTCCTGCAACTGGGACGGCCGCCCCGGAAACCCCCGCCGCTGGCGACGCCGCCGGGCCCTCTGCTCCTGTAAGGGCTCCAATCAGGCGTATGAAGCAAATCAGCGGACGGGGAATCCATAGCAGGCATCTTATTCTCCCTTTTCACCGATCTTTAAATCTGGCTAAGTCTGGGTGCCTGATCTGATGGTCCCTTTCAGCCAACGTCCCCCGCTCCATCTTCCTTCCGGCGCACCGATAGGCGCCTAGTTCCTCGGTGCGTCGCACGGCGCCTCAACCGAAGCCTTCCTCACGCTCCGACTCGGAGCACCACCTCCGGAGCGGAATCGAACTCGGGGTCATCTTCGAGTTCCCGCGACTCCTACACCGCCGCCGACGGCCGCCACTTCCATCATGAGATGGTGCGGTACCGTAATCTCTACTCCGAGGCCACCAAAGAAGCCGGTCGGCTGGATAAGGAGAACGAGGACCAAGCCGTCGCGCTCGTTGCCTCCAGCATCGATTTGGCGGAGGCGCGGGCCAACCTCGCGGAGTCGCAGGCCGCCGTGGCAGGTAATCTCCCACTTTCTCCAACTGTGTGCACGGCGCAGTTTTCAACACTGACCTTCCTTGTTTATGCAGCCCTGACGGCGCAGCTGCACGAATTGCGCGTGGCTACGGCAAACGTCACCGACGTCCTCCGCGCGCGGGGGCAAACGCAGGTGGAACAGCTTGCGGACGTGCACCACCGCGTCCGCCAGGTGGCGATGAGCGGCGTCCGTCACGGTGCCGCGGGAGCTCTGGCCGCCGCCCAGATCAACTCCGGCATCGTGCTGAAGAACGTCGAATCGGGGATCCGGGCAGGCCAAGACATGGAGGAGTTCGGCACGCTGATGGCCGCTTTCGCCCCTCATGCCGACGGTCTCTCCGTGTCCGTCAATGCCAAGGACGTGATCTGGGACGGCGTCAATAATCCAAACTAGATTGTATTAGGCATTCTGATGTATATGATACTTCTGAACTCGTTATGCCCGAAGCAATCCAATTTGCAAGACTGTATATTTTGCTTTTATTATTTTATTTTTTTGTTTTTTGTTCTAAAGGCGATGCTTATCGCATCGGCTGTTACACCCCTTCGAGGGTATTTCATTTTTGTGCTAAGGGCGACTCGTTACTACGATGTCGGCCATTTTTGTCCTGAAGGCGACCCGCTTGCACGGCATCGGCTGTTAGAGCCAGATTCACATGAATCGGCTATTATCCCCCAACTGGGATGCTAGGGTAATATTTCTTCTGATGCTTCCCGTTGATGGCTCTGGCGAGTCTCTGTCCTTCCAAGTCTTCAAGGATGTAAGCATTACCCAGAGCGCATTCCACCACACGATACGGGCCTTCCCAGTTTGGCGACCATTTACCGAATCGGCTATTTTTTGTACCAATAGGCAGAATGACTTTCCATACTATCTCTGATTCGGTGAAGCTCTTGCTTCTTACCTTAGTGTTGTAATACTTGGCCACCCGTACCTTGTTCTTTTCAATGTATTCCAAAGCTCTAAGCCGATGATAGTGCAAATCTTCTAAACTGTCCATCATAATGTCTTTGTATTCACCGGCTGTAAGCTTGTTTTGCAACGTGACACGCCGTGTCTCAGACTGAATCTCCCATGGCAAGATGGCAGCGTGTCCATAGACTAGCTCATAAGGTGAAGCCTTTGATCGATACATGCTGTGCCATGCGATATGCCCATAGTGCCTTGCTCAAATGCAAATACCATTTTCTGGGGTTCTGCTCAATCTTTTTCTTGATGACCTTGATCAAAATTTTATTGGAGGCTTCTACTTGTCCGTTGGCTTGGGCATAATACGGCGATGAATTATAAATCTTGATGCCCATGTCGTCGGCAAAGGTCATAAACTCCTCTGAAGTGAACATTGTCCTCTGATCGGTTGTGATCGTCTGAGGTATGCCAAACCTGTAAATAATGTGCTCCTTTAAAAATTCGATCATGTCAGCTGAAGTGGCGTTCCTCAAAGGAATGGCTTCTGCCCACTTGGTGAAGTAATCAGTCGCCACCAAGATCCATTTGTGACCCTTGCTCGATGGTGGGTAGATTTGGCCGATTAGATCAATACCCCATCCTCTAAACGGCCATGTTTTAATTATAGGATTCATAGCAGAGGCTGGAGACTTTTGTATATTTCCAAACTTTTGGTATTCTTGACACCCTTTATAATATTTGAAACAATCTTCCAGCATCGTAGACCAATAGTAACCAGTCCTCCTGATGATCCACTTCATCTTGTGAGCTGATTGATGTGCACCGCAGACTCCACCGTGTACTTCGCTCATCAGCTTCACTGATTCCTCTGTCCCCTAAGCATTTGAGCAGCACTCCTTCAACAGTCTTGTAATACAACTGACCATCCTAGCAACACATACTTGGTGGCTTTGTATCTTAGCTTTCTGTTGACCCGTTGTGAAGGATTTGCCAGGTAACCTGCTATCTCGCCCCTCCAGTCATCAGCTGATTGCTCGCTGTTACAAATCTCCTGTATCGGCCGATAACCCGACACGTTCTGCGCCAGCCGATTAGCTTCCTGGTTCTGGGCCCTAGGGATGTGACAGAGAGATACCAGTCATGAACTTCTTGAAGAGAGCCTGGCACTGATCATAGTAGCCTCTGAGTATCTCGTCTTTACATTCATACAAGCCGAGCAATTGGTTGATGACTAGTTGTGAATCGCCAAATACTTCAACTGCATCGGCTTTTGCTTCATGCAGAAGCTGAAAACCTTTCCACGCGGCTTCATATTCAGTCTGATTGTTTGTGACAATCGGCCCGATATGGAAAGCATACTCAAAAGGCACACCCCACGATGAGATGAGCACTACTCCGGCGCCACCACCTTGCTTGCACGAAGAGCCGTCGAAGAATATAGTCCATGGCGCTATATCCGTTACATTAGCCGATCCTCCGTGATGTTGCGTGATGAAATCGGCTATCGCCTGGCCTTTGACTGCCTTAGCCGATTCGAACCTCAAGTCAAAACTCTGAGAGCGCCAGGATCCATTTGCCAATCCGACCATTCAAAATAGGTATCGAAAGCATGTGCTTGATGACATCCTCCTTGGACACCACCACACACTCCGAGGCAAGCAAGTAGTGTCTCAACTTGGTGCATGAGTAGAATAGGCACAAGCACAACTTATCGGTCGGTGTGTATCTTGTCTCAGGGTCAAGGAGCCGTCTGCTTAGGTAGAAAACTGCTCTCTCTTTTCCTTCAAACTCTTGAAAAAGGGCCGATCCAATGGTATGGCTTTCGGCCGTCACGTACAACTTAAAAGGCCTCCCTGTCCGTGGCGGTACTAAGACAGGGGGAGTCTTCATGTATTCTCTAATTTCGTCAAAAGCCTTCTGTTGCACGCCACCCCATTTGAACTCTTGATCATTCTTGAGCTTCAACAAAGGTGAGAACGGCAGCACCTTCTCTGATAAGTTGGCGATGAACCTTCTGATAAAGTTAATCTTACCAAGCAAAGACTGCAATTTCTTCTTATTGGTTGGAGGTACAAGTTCATCGATCGCCTTCTTACTCTTGCTGCCGATCTCTATCCCTTTGCGGTGGACCATGAATCCCAGAAATTCGCCAGCCGACACGCCGAACGCACACTTGTTAGGATTCATCTTCAAACCATGTCTCCTTGTGCACTCCAGAGTGGCCCTCAAATCGGCCAGGTGATCTTTATTGCTCTTGGATTTCACCACCACGTCATCTATATAGATTTCAACGATTTTGCCGATCAACTTGTGAAATATATAATTCATAGCTCTCTGATAGGTTGCACCGGCATTCTTCAAACCAAACGTCATGACCACCCATTCAAACAAACCAAGCGCACCAGGGCACCTGAAAGCAGTTTTCGGGATATCTTCATCAGCCATAAAAATTTGATTATAACCAGCATTGCCATCCATGAAGCTAATAACCTGGTGCCCAGCAGCCGAGTCTACCAACATATCGGCTATTGGCATAGGGTAGCCATCCATCGGTGTAGCTCTATTTAAATCCCTAAAGTCAATACTGACTCGCAATTTACCATTTTTCTTATACACGGGGACGATGTTCGATATCCACTCGGCATATTGGCAAGCTCGAATGAACTTGGCTTCTAACAGCCTTGTGATTTCGGCCTTAATATCGGGTAGAGCGTCCTCTCTAAAACGACGTGGAGGCTGCTTGTGTGGCCGAAACCCTGGCTTGATAGGTAGCCTGTGCTCAACAATAGATTTGTCCAATCCAGGCATCTCATAATATTCCCAGGCGAAGCAATCTTTGTACTCCTTCAGCAGTTGAATCAGCTCCTGCCTGAACTCCGGGTCTAAATTGGCGGCAATAAACATCGGCCTTGGCCTGTCGCCGGGTCCAACATCCACTTCTTTGAGCTTGTCAGCCAACGTGAATCCTTGCCCCAACTTACCCTCTGTGATGTTGATCGGATTCTCCATTTAATAAAAAGACTCAGAGCCGATTGCCCTGATCGGCTGTTGACTCTCATCGCTGACCTTGATGGAGCCTCCTTCCCAAGCCTTGCCAGAGAAACAATCATGATCCCCAGCTTCCCAGTATGTGGCATCCGCCGTCGCCACGCTGACCGAGTCGTCGGCCGGGACCACTTCGACCTCATCGCCATGCCACTGAATGAGGCACTGATGCATGGTGGATGGCACGTAGCAGTTGGCATCAATCCAGTAGCGTCCGAGCAGCAAGCTGTAGGCACCTTTACTGTCGATCACGAAAAAGGTAGTAAGCAGTGTCTTCTTCCCCACTGTCAGCTCGACGTTGATTGCCCCCCGAGTGTTGGAAGAATTGCCCCCGAAATCCTTGAGCATTAGATCAGTTTCTATTAGATCGTCGGGACCCTTGCCTAGCTTGCGGAATGTAGTGTAGGGCATGAGATTGACATTGGCGCCGCCGTCCACCAGCATCTTCGTCATGGGCATGCCGTCGACATAACCTTTGAGATAGAGGGCCGTCAGATGTCGATTCTTGGCCGGCTTATCAAAAGTAGCTTGCTGTGCGAGCACTAACTTGGCCACTCTTTCTTCTGATCCCGAATCATCTGAGTCGGAATCGGTATCGTACTTTCTAGCTCTGAACTCTGTAGGCAGCACAAACACCATCTGTGCATCGGCTACAGCCTTTCCATTATTTTGTGAAGGCTTTTCGTGCCACACCTGTTTGGCGCGCCCCTTAGCCTGGAGCTCCCTGTTCCTGAGCCGCTACACCCGGCGCCTTTGGCTTCTAGTTAGATCCCCCGGGCATCACTGGTTCTCTTGCCAAACCGGCTGTCGGCGTTCAACTACCGCCTCATCAAGCCGATCGCGCAGGTCGCTTTTTTCACGCCGATCCCACGGGCTATGGGGACTCCCCAGCCTCTGGTGCACGGACCGGCGGTTGACCTGGGACTGCCTGTACTCTAAGTACTGATTGCTGCATTCTGGACAGTTGCGCAGCGTCGGCAATCTCAAGCCTTCGTTCCAGCAGTGTCGGAAGAATGGGCAATGCCAGTGATCCTCCTCACCTTCCCGGTGGTGAGCCATTTCTTCGTGATAGTGCGCCTCTTCTTCCCCGTGGAGCCATCTGCGGTACTCCTCTTCATCGTGCTGCAGCTGCCTCTAATGATCTTTCTCTTTCTGTCGCCGCCACTTATTCAGAAGGTGCTGGTGCGTGGGCCTCCTGCTCTTGGTGCCGCTGGACTCTCCCTGCTCCAGCTGCCTCTGATTCTGCTCCCTCCTTCCTTTGATCAGCGCTAGCTCCTCAGTTGTGATTTGTGCATCGGTATCAACTGAGGAGTTCTTCTTGGCCCGTTCGGAGGTTAACACCTTTACTTTGGTCAGAGGATTTGCGATCTGGACCATGTTCTGCCCCTTCAGGAATGGGAATTTGTCGATCTTCATCTTCCCCTTGGGGGGGCCTCAAATTTCAACAGGCCGTGCCTAATAACATTCTGGATTGCTGCTTTGAAATTGCGGCAGTTGTTTGTGGAGTGTGAGGTGAGGCTATGCTACTGGCAGAACGGTTTTCCCTGCAAATCTTCAGGAGACGGCTTAACGTAATCAGCCAGGAAGGTAATGTGGCCCGCACTGACTAGCAGGTCGAAGAGCTTGTCCAGCTTGCATGTGTCAAAGTCGTATTGATCTTCCGCGCTCCAACCCTTCGGCACGGCCATGGGCTTTGTACCCCATTTGAGCTCAACAGCAGCCACTTCTTCATTCTCCCCATCTTCTGAGTCGGAATTACAAACGTAGGCCGACTGCTTGTATTTTGATTCTTTCTTGAAGCTCTGGGCCTGCTTCTCTAATGCGGCCACCCTCTGCATCACCTCGCTGATGCTGTTGAAGTTGGTGCCCACCAGTTTTTCTTGGACGTGTGGGAGCAACCCACTGACCACTATCTTGGTGAGCTGCTTGCCGTTCAGGTTCAAAGAGTAACACATGTTCCTGGTCTCCCTGAACCGCTTGATGAAAGCCGATCCAAGTTCATTCGGCTTTTGGCGCATGTTGGTGAGATCTGTGATGTCTTTCTCCCCAGTGCCAGAGAAGAAGTAATTATGGAACTTGGTCTCCAGATCTTCCCAACCTTGAATCGAGGCAGGCTCCATAGATGCAAACCAGCTAAACGCCGGCCCTGTCAGTGATAGCGGAAAGAGCCGGACCCTGTGAGCTACCTCATATGAAGCTTCGCCGAGCTAGGTCAGGTAACGGCTGATGTGTTCCATGGTGGTGATGTCGTCCTGCCCACTGAACTTGGAGAAGTCGGGCAAGCGATACCTGGGCGGTAATGTCACTCGGTCGTACCACTCGGGGTAAGGACGTCTATACTTGATTCCAGTCCCGGTCTTCGGCTGCAAACTGAACGTATCATGGAGCATGGCACTCATCTGCTCCAGCAGCTGATTGTTGGGCATCTGGGCATACCCCGGATGCGGCGCTGCCTGAAGGTCTTGATATATGATCCCCTCATGGTATCCAGGAGTTGGGTTGACCGTGTCTGCCGCCGGCGTATTTCTAGCCGTCGGGTTCACTGCTGATGAGTTCATCAAGTTCACCGTCTGCCCAGTGGCCTGCATGAAAGCAGCGAGCTCCTCCGGAGTATGATCTTTGTATAATCTGGGGGAAGCTGCTATTTTTTGAGCCGAACCGGCCGCAGTGGCACCCTGCACTGGTGTTTTCGGCTGACTCGGCTGTTGCGGTGAGGAATTGGAGGTCCCTACCGCTGCTTTTGGATCTGCATCTTCTGCGGGTATGTTGAAGTAAACTGGGCCCAAAGACTCCCAATCCTGCCGCTTGAGAACGGTTTTCATGATGTTATAGAATGTTTGCAGGAAGGATTTATGGTGATGGCCGACTGCTGAATAGGCGGCCCCCCAGGTCGCTTCTTCCAGCATCTGCTTGAGGTCGGCCTTGCACTCCTCTTCAGATTTATCAGAATGGCCGTCCATGATCCACCTTGAGAATGCATTCTTCTTCACTATAGAGCCATCACGCTGCTTGCTGAATGAGAGTAGGCAGGCATCAGCGAATTCTTCAACGATCTTGTTCAGCACGGCCGCGTCCTCCTCGCTGAGATCTTCGACCCTGACCCTGAGGACACCGTCATCCCTGGAGGATCCGTCAGCCACAGTCTTCCCCTTTGCCATGGTCCTCAGTGAATGTCCCACCGGGCGTGCCAAAAAGTGTGTTAGCGCAAAAAGTGGTTCCCTAAGCCCAACACACCAGCGAAGCCAGAAACGACCCTTGAAGGCAGTAGAGCTCTCGCAGATCCAACTAGCTTCGAACCCGGTCTGAGAGTGTCAGTAACAGCCAAGCGTGCTAGTCAATTTGACCTGCAATTGACAAGGAAATAATAGTAATCAGTAATCACAGGGCGGAACTAACCGGTGTGTCCAGGTAGTTCCAATTATGTGGCTCTGAGAGCCGATTCAATCGGAGATCGCCTAGAAAGCCGATTCCGTCATGTTATGAACCGATAGTATAATAATGAAGTAAAATGGCTATCAGGATACTCATGTGAAGATAATAACGTGCTAGCCGATCTAATTCAGTTAATGTGCATAAAAGAAAATAGATCATGTGTACAGATCTAATCTGTACATCAAACAAGTAGAGATCGGCTAAAGCTGGTCTAGAAGGCCGGCGGCTTTAGCAAACCCTCTTCGCTAAGTTCACCAAGTTTGCTTTCACCTAGTCTAACAGCCAGCGGGCTTTGACAAACCTAGCAAACAAAGCTAGATCGTTTGATATCCAAATAAGTCTATATACACGATCTACTCGTGAGAGCATAACTGAATCGGCTCTTTAGCCGATACAGGGTCCAAGAAGCACGAACGAATGCTAGCGTAGCCATAAACAGACTTCGAATTAAAGCAAGTCTAATCTAGTGAAAACTTGTTTAGGTTAAACCTGTTCCACCGGATGACGCTCAGTTTAACTTAAACAAGGACACAAAAATAAGACCTACGATAACCTCAGAACTACTCATGTCTCAACTAGAACCGAACACACAACATGTAACGAACAAGATTGATAGGGAATTAGCCGATGTAAGCATGAAACCGATCATCATGGTAAAATAGGCATAAGAAAACATAAACGACGATTAGATTCAAGTAAATCTAAGGCCAAATCTATCAATCTTGATCGGGCAGAGGGATGTTATATTGATAAGTAAACAATAAACAATAAAAAACATCTTGATAACTTAATGAATCTAACTAAATTGCCATATTTAGCTAGAGCCGATAAGTAATCCATGCGTGCAAACCATCTCAATCTATAGCCTGTCTACCGGATGACATTAACTAATAGATTAATCAAGCAAACAAACACGAATCGATAACTAATCCGCGCGTGAAAACCATCCTAATCTGCATCTCGTCCACCGGATGACGGTTAACACAGATTGATCGGGTAAACCAGCGTGAATCATCCTTGACTCACTATGCTTCCCGCGTCCACCGGATGACGCCAAAGAAACAGAGCTTAGCAAGGATGAAAGGTCCTTGTTTGGTTTTGGTAATTGAGTGACAACTTAAGTGGACTAATATGTGTTTAAGTGTTGATTACACAGGTGATTAGTCCACAGGTACATGTGTGTGAGCATCTATGCCATGGAGGTGAAAATGGCTTGGAGATGATGCTTAGCTCACACATATGGTGTGAAGGAGCTAAACGCATGAGACATGACATGGAGTCATGTGGCTAGGTGGAGAAGATCAAGACGAGGCTTCGCGTCGATGGACCGGTTGCAAGTGTGAAGGGCAAGTCGGGTGATGGCTTGGCGCCGATGGACCAACGCAACGGTGAAGAGCAAGCAAGTCAAGGATCGATGAACCAAAAGCCACGTGATGATTTGAAGTGGATCATATCATTCATGAGGTGTTAGTGCATGTGTTCAATTGGCATCGATGGTGTCGGAGACGGTGATGAAGACGGTGATCGAAATGGAAAGCGCAAGGCAAAGGTATAACCTAGGGCATTTCCATTTCACCGGTCTAAGGTTGAGTAGAGAAGTGCTTGACCGGATTTAGGATAGATGGCCGTACTATCAAGAGGGGCAAACTTGTTTGCATATTGGTCATCTAGTGCCACTTGAGCGATCTAACTTGCATGCGTTGCTAGGATCGAGTGGCGTGGTGAAAAGAGTGAAAAATCCTTTTGGAAAATGTTTGTGAAAAGCTAACACACATGCACATGAGGTGTACACTTGTTGGTGTTAGAACATTTGCAAAGGTGGTGAAGTTTGGAGTTGAAAGGAGCGTCGGACGCTGGCTTGGACAAGGCGTCGGACCATTGGTGTGAAGGGTCCGACGGTCCCAGGCTCTGTGCAAATCCGTGGAAGCGTCGGACGGTCGGTTAACGAGCGTCGGACCATTGCCCGCTTCAGTCCGACGGTGGCGAGCGGTGTCGGCGTGACGCGTGGCGTTCGGGAAAGCGTCGGACGCTAGAGTTTAGTCCGACGGTGAGCGTCGGACTGGAGTCCGACGGTTTTGAGCGCTCGGGGAGCTCTCTGGAAGCGTCGGACCGTGGTGATCATTGGTCCGACGGCTAACCGCGCGAGAGTCCGACGGTGGCCAAGCTGTGGCCCGTCTGTGAGAGTCGGACGGTCCGACGCCTGGAGCTGTGCGCGCGTCGGACCATCGGCTTGAGCGTCCGACGGTTGGAAAAACGGCGCGAGAAATAGCCGTTGTGATCCAACGTTCGACTTCAAACGGCTAGTGACACGTGGCGGCCATCGAGAGCGTCGGACCGTGGGCTTTGGTCCGACGGTGGCGCGCTGGTTCGGTCCGACGGTCGGTCCGACTGCTGTTTTCAGTTGGCAACGGCTCTTTTGAGCTGAGGGCTATAAATAGAGGGTTGTGGCCAGCTGTTGGATGGGTCTTGCACCTTGGGAATGTGTCTCCCTTGTTTGTGCATGGCTTAGTGCTCTCCAACTCACTTGTGCTCATAGAATTCACAATCGAGGAGTGAGTGATCAATCGATAGTGCGTTGCATTGAGAGATTGCATCGTGTGGCACTAGGTGATCGAGTTGCAAGCCGGTGGTGCTTGTTACTCTTGGAGGTCGCCACCTCCTAGACGGCTTGGTGGCGAGAGGCTCCGTGGAAGCAAGCAAGAAGATTGTGCTTAGCTCCGGAGAAGCTTTGTGAGGGGTTGGAGCTCACCCCGCGGGAGATCGCAAAGAGCATCGCTAGTAGAGCGAGACGTAAAGAGCGACAAGTGGTCCGGCCGAGTCAAGTGCTAGAGCTTGTGGTAAGCACTCCACGTGGGAGAGTGTGACTTGCGGGTCACCACTAGCAAGAGGACCGGCGGCAACCTTGGAGCTTGTCTCAACGGAGGACGTAGCTTGTGGCGACAAGTGAACCTCCGGGAAATAAATCACCGCGTCAACATCTTCCCATCCTTCGCGGTGGTTTGCTCCCTTCTACACAAGTTATTTATATTGTGCATTACTTTATTTGTGTAGTTGTAGTTGCTCTTGTGAGACCGGTTAGCTTGTGTAGCTTGCCACTCACCTTCTTAGCTTGTGTAGCTTAGAAGTAGTTCTCACTTAGTTTGTGTAGCTAAAGTGAGTTGCGCCCTTTGATTTGGATTGTGTATCCTTGTCATTGAGCAAGTAGTGAGCTTAGGTGCTTAGTGCTTTTTGCTTGCTAGTTAATAGGAGTTTCCCCGGTGCTTAAAGTACTAGCGCTTAGGTTTGTGTGATCTTGCGTTAGAACGGTTTAGGGAAGCTCAAGCTAGACTTGCACCTTTGCTTCTCGCTAGGATCTTTGGCAAGGTATTTAGAGTCTTAGTTAGAGGGGTGAATTGTCGCTAGGACCGATTAGGTTTTATTCCGCTACGATTAGTTGTTATAAAGGACTATTCACCCCCCTCTAGTCCGCCATCTCGACCCTACAAAGGACCCTGGTCCGCCATGCTTCCACGTCCACCGGATGACGTTAAAAGGACATAGTTTAACAGGGGGTTGACGATACTTACAAGCAAGCCTATGTCCACCGGATGACACCCAGCCTGGATGAAGTAACTCGCCGGACTCGACTGACTCTAGAGTTTGTTGGCCGGAGCCGGAGGTTGTGCTGTATTGATGTTGTTGTATGTTTTACAATGGCTGAGGGCTTATATTTATACCCTGAGCGTAGCTAGATTCCTAGTCGAATTACAACTCATCAATAGATAAGGAAACCAACAAACTATCCTATATCTAAGGTAACTTGGAGTCCCACCTTCCCTTTCATAACGGACTCCGATCGTGATCGCATCTTGGCGGCGCGGACTCTGGATGACGTCACCAATACCGACGCTGCACGCCTCCTGTCACCTTCGCCCGATAACCGATTCACCGTGCAATCGGCTATTTTCCTTCCTTCCGCTGGACGGAATCTGCTTCCGAGATCGGCTATCTTCCTCCGGTATCGGCTATCTTCCTCTGGCATCGGCTATCGGCTCCCAGCCCAAAATTTGGTGTTAACATGGTCTTAAGTATGTTTTCTGAATAATGATCAAAATTCTCCTATGATTATTAGTGATAAACTTTCTGATGAAGAGTCTTTTAGATTAATAACTGTCTTAAAAAAATATCGTGCTGCTTTTGGTTATTCACTTCAGGACCTTAAAGGGATTAGTACTGTTTTATGCACCCATCGTATTCCAACCAACCCGGAAATTACACCTTATAGAGAACCCCAACGTAGGCTTCAAAATGCGATGAGGAAAGTTGTTAAGAAAGAGGTCTTGAAACTTTTGCATGCTGGGATTATTTATCCTGTTCCACATAGTGAGTGGGTAAGCCCTGTTCAAGTTGTACCTAAGAAGGGTGGTATGACCATAGTTAAAAATGATAAAAATGAATTGATACCCCAGAGAACTGTTACAGGATGGTGAATGTGTATAGATTATAGAAAACTTAATAAAGCAACCAAGAAAGATCATTTTCCGCTACCCTTCATTGATGCGATGTTAGAGCGTTTGGTAAATAATTCTTTCTTTTGTTTCCTTGATGGTTATTCTGGATATCACCAAATTCCTATCCACCCTGATGATCAAAGCAAAACCACTTTTACATGTCCGTATGGAACTTATGCTTATCGTAGAATGTCTTTGGATTATGTAATGCACCTGCTTCTTTTCAAAGATGTATGATGTCTATATTTTCTGAAATGATAGAAGAAATCATGGAAGTTTTTATGGATGATTTTTCAGTTTATGGAAAAACTTTTGATGATTGTCTAGAAAATCTAGATAAGGTTTTGCAGAGATGTGAAGAAAAGCACTTAGTCCTCAATTGGGAAAAATATCATTTTATGGTTAGAGAAGGAATAGTGTTAGGACATTTAGTGTCTGAAAGAGGTATAAAGGTAGATAAGGCAAAAATTGAAGTAATTGAACAACTACCTCCACCTGTTAATATAAAAGTAATCCGAAGTTTTCTTGGTCATTGTGGTTTTTATCGCAGATTTATAAAAGATTATTCACATATTGCTAGACCACTGACTAACTTGCTAGCTAAGGATGTTCCTTTTGAATTTGATGATGCATGTTTAAAATCTTTTAATATTCTTAAAGAAGCACTTACATCGCACCAATCATTCAACCCGCTGATTGGTCTTTACCTTTTGAAATTATATGTGATGCTAGTGATAATGCTGTAGGGGCAGTATTAGGACAAACAAAAGATAAGAAGCATCATACAATTGCTTATGCTAGTAAAACTATGACAGGAGCACAATTAAATTATGCAACAACTGAAAAAGAACTCTTGGCTGTTGTTTTTGCTATTGATAAATTTAGATCTTACTTAGTAGGAGGAAAAGTAATTGTTTATTCTGATCATGCTGTTTTAAAATATTTGCTCACTAAGAAAGATGCTAAACCTTGTTTGATAAGATGGATTTTGTTACTTCAAGAATTTGACTTAGAAATTAAAGATAGAAGAGGAATAGAAAATCCAGTTGTTGATCACTTGAGAAACCTCAGGAATTGCCTATTAATGACTCATTGAGAGATGACATGCTGTTTAAAGTGACAAAGTTAGACCCTTGGTACGCGAATATTGTCAACTTTATGGTTGCAGGTTATGTACCACCAGGGGAAAATAAAAAGAAGCTTATTTATGAAAGTCGTCTCCACATATGGGATCCACCATAACTCTTCAGAATTTGTTCAGATGAATTACTTAGAAGATGTGTACTAGTAGAAGAGGGCATGCAGATCATTCAGAAATGCCATGCATCACCATATGGAGGTCATTATGGAGCATTCCGCACTCATGCTAAAATCCGGCAGAGTGGGTTATTTTGGCCAACTATGTATGAAGATACCAAAGATTTTGTCCGGAGATGTGGATCATGTCAGAGGCACGGAAATATCAATGGAAGAGATGCTATACCACTCACCAACAATCTCCAGATCGAGCGCTTTGATGTCTGGGGAATTGATTACATGGGACCATTTGTGAAATCAAGAAATTGTGAATACAATCTGGTGGCAGTTGACTATGTATCCAAGTGGGTAGAAGCTATGCCATGCATGAATGCTGATTCCAAACATTCAAAGAAGATGTTCGAAGAGATTATATTTCCAAGGTTTGGAACACCAAAAATGGTTATTAGTGACGGAGGGACACACTTCACTGATAAAAAGTTTCACCGATACTTGCAAGCTCATGGCATCCGTCACAATGTAGCTACTCCATACCATCCTCAGACAAGTGGCCAGGTAAAAACATCAAACAAACAGATCAAGAATATTCTACAGAAAACAGTAAATGAAATGGGTACTACATGGAAGGACCGATTACCCGAAGCACTTTGGGCATATCGGACCGCATACAAGACACCTTTGGGTATGTCACCTTACCAGCTAGTATATGGTAAGACCTGTCATTTACCAGTGGAATTAGAGCATAAAGCTCATTGGGCTATTAAGAGATGGAACATGAACTTTGAAGCCGCTGAAGAAAAGAGAAAAATGCAATTATCAGAATTAGAAGAATGGAGAGAAAAAGCTTATCACAATTCAAAGATCTATAAAGAAAGAACAAAAAGATGGCATGACAAGAGGATCAAGAAGAAAGAGTTTGCACCAAGAGATAAGGTATTACTTTTTTATTCCAGGCTCAAATTATTCGGGCTTGAAAAACTACGAAGCAAATGGGAAGGACCATTTACGGTTGTGAATGCATCGCCACATGGAGCGGTAACTCTACAATCACACGAAGGTACGTTATTCAAGGTAAATGGTCACCGACTTAAGTTATTTTCAGAACCATTTAATTCAGAAATTGTCGACGGGCTGGACTTTGTCCAATTACCCGATCTTTTCTAAACACAATCCCGTAGATTCCCGATGCGTACGGATAATCTTTCGTACTGAATCCTGTAGAACCTAGATTTGATCTTTTCCTGTCTCCTAAAAACCCATATAAATACGCACCTATACCAACCCCAAATGTCATCCCATCATCATTGCCTTCCTCTCCTCCAAAGAAACTCTCTAGTTTAGATCTAGTAGCAATGGCAAGCAAGGCGGTCGTCGGCGCTGACTCCGGCAAGATCCAAGGCGACAACTCGAAGGCCATCGTCCTCGCGTAGCCGAAGCCCCTTGCCATCGTGCCGCCGAAACACCTCACTGTCGTACCACCGAAGCATCTTGCTACGGTGCCCCAGCAGTTCGAGCAAGTCTACTACATGCATGCTCAGCCTGCTCTGCCATCGCCACCTGAGAGACTGCTGCTAGAAGATGATACCAGGGGAAGCAGATCACTATTCCCCGAGGCACCACACTTCTTCCACCTAGAGATAATGAGCGACTCCTGTCGGTCAAGACCGACAAGAACGGAACGCTGGTATGTGCGAAGTACACCACTGCTCGCCCTGCCATCCAAGGAGTTCGTACACGTCTAGGCCAAGTCCGCTACACCGAGTTCATACCACCTCCGCCCAAGAGACAGCAGGCTACATCTACATCAGCACTAGAGAAAGTCCCTAGACAGCCCCCGCTCTCTCTACGCATCCTTAATGAGAAGATGGAAGCTCTCTATAACACCGTTAGGGGTATAGAGAGGAATGAAGACTTAAGGAGCAAGATTATGAGTGACATGACTAAGCAGATAGAAGTTAATGTCAAGTTAATTCGCAGTCTCAAGCGTGAAAAACATAAGCTGAAAGAAGAGATTGGTGAGCTTAAGGAAGAAATTAGGAAGCTCGCGAAGAAATGGCAGCCTTAAGTTGCCCTCGTTATCTATGTAATAAGGCACAAGTGTGTTAGGTTTGATTTATAATATTAAGTGTGTTAGGTAAGCCTATTGAGCTAGGGCAGTCGTTAGCTCAGTCAGTTGTTAGAGATATATAGTATCATTAATGAATAAAGTGCCTTATTCTTTTTATCAGTATTAATGTTTTAGTTTACTCTACTCTCTATATTTTTGGTACGCATGTTGTCTCCACAAGTTGCGCATAAAAGTATGCGGGAAAACAAGTGTGGGGGAGGCACATCGCGACTATGGAAATCAATTCGCTCGGGAAAATCACGTAATTCAGAAGATAATCGAACTAGGACCTCGCACACCGAATTAGACCTCGTGGGGCCATAGAGGCGCGCTGCCCGGCGCCCTACCTGGGCTGGCCGGCCCCCTCTCTGCACCCTCTGCATCCCCTTCTCGGTCATGGTCAGGTTTGATCCCCACACAATATAATTGCATATGTTTCGATTTCCGTTTCAATCCGAATTAAAATTCACATGCTAAAATTACTTTTAAAAGAGAAGAGGAGACTGTTTAATTCATAGCTTAAGAATAAATTATATAACACTTTTCTAGGAATCATGTTACTACTGAAAACTATTTATAGGGACCCCATGATTGTTTAAGTCATTGTGAAACATGATATAGTTGAATTATGAGAACTCAATCCCTGATGTTTTGTCTTTGGAGATTTTATTTTGATAAAATTAAATGATTAGTTATACCTCTCCTTTGTGGTAAAAATATTGCCCTACCAGAGACATATATAGGATAGAAGCCTGCTACGTATAATACTTGTCTTTGTATTGAGCTTGGTCAACCTTTGTAACCCTTTGAAAAAAATCTGTCATATTTTCGAATCAAGTGCCAATTCCACATAAGCGTTACTCTAATCCGGAGTAATAGCGAGTCATTCTATTGAAAATGTTTCTCTTCTACACTGGGAGAAAACACCAAAAATAATTATATAGCATAGTTACCAAATAATTGCTCCATGTTTCGTTAAAGTCTCTCAACTACTAAATTCAAAAGAGGTATGAGCTATGCAAAAGAACAAGGGAGTACAAAAAAATGGACAAGTGTCCAAAGAAATTAAAACAATGGGTACTTAGATGCTCGCCTCCCTTGGAAAAAAAGAAGAAGAGAGAAGAAAGAGATAGCTCATACTCTCTGATTAAGCTCAGTTGTATAAAAGAGAGATTTATTTTTCTCAAGGAGCAAGGTAGAATTAGGTTCCACCATATTCCACCAAATAAAGCTTGATTCGATTATATGCCTCATTTCTTTGTGGATTCATTAATATACTTTACAATAAATACAATGCAAGTATGTTTTCACATTTTACCTACTTGAGATCCACATAAGCTTTTTAGAAGTAGGATAAAGAAGGCAATTTCATTAATGCCTCGGTAAGGATACAAAAATACCAGATATATCAGTGATTCGAGAGTACTACAAAAGGAGAAGTAAAGCTAAGTTTATTTGTAAAATTACATACCCTCCAATTGACTTAACTAAAGGAAGAGAGTGATCTATTTTCAAGCTATTCTGTTCTTCAACTACTCAAAGATTCATGGTAGACACTTTGAATTCCATAGTACATGCATGACTAGACTAGTTTTTATATAATGCACTCTCAAGTTATGTTTTAAATGCTCCATTCTCTCTAAGAATCTTACATCTTAAAACCAGCCTTTTTCTCGGGACAAGCAAAAGCCTAAGTGTGGGGGTAATTGTTGACACTTGTTATCATCCAAATTTTATTATCAATTATCCCTGCATTAAACATGAATATCTAGTAGAATAGGGTTATTACTGACAGATTCCACGAGTTTTGGTGAATTGTCTATTTTTAGGGATTATTCCAGAAAGGCTTAAAAGAAGGATTAAAGTGCTTAATAACTGCGAAACTTAACCGCCAAGGAAACATTATCACGAGAACACTAGAAGCATCTGGAACACACCCGAAGCACTGGGCCCGAGACCCACCAGGGTGGGGCCGGCCGGTGCCCCCCTAGGGTTTCCTCCCCGTCGCCTTCGGGAGTCTTCAACCACCACCTATTAGAAGTCATCTGGGCCCTTGGTTAAGTCAGTTTGATCTAACGGCGCGCGTGCATCCCACCGGCTTATAAATAGAGGGCCAGACCCCCCTGGAGGAGAGCCAGATCAAGAGATGAAGACCTTGAAGCATTAGATAGATATCCACTAGATCTAGGCTAGCAATCAAGAGAGAGATTAGAGAGATAGAGTAGATGAGTAGAGATTCGGAGGAGTCCCGGCCTGTCGGAGCTTCTTCGTAGCTGTGTTCGTCTGGATTCAGCTCCCTCGCCCGGAGTTGCGTTCTGAGGTACTTTTGTATTCAACATCCTAATTCAAGTAAGCATTTGCTCTTATTCGTTCTTAAGTTTACAACTCTATTTGAGTGCTTTGATCTTGGTAGCTTCTTAGTTGAAGTAGTAGTTTATAGTGTAGATGTGGTGTCTGGGCTGTAATTACTTGTGAATGTCCTCTGATTGGCCGGATAGTAGTAGATCGCGTAGGTGACAGCTGCGTTGAGTCCTCTGTAGTTCACTTCCCGTTGATAGGATCGATAGGTGTATAAGTGTCTGGTAGGAGGGAACTCTAATTTTGCCTCTTATTCATTTCACTGCCAGATTAGAACGATATTATTCAAAGTTTACCGGTTATTGGATCTAGATAATCATTTGTTATCTCCTCATTCTTGATATTCTCTGGATTGATTGTATTATTGGGTTAGGAGCCAATAGACTTAGTCAGTATCACCTTTTAGGTTCGATATTAAAACCGGGATTGTCTGGTGAAGTGCTACATCGGTGTTTTATCTGTGCGCTTGCGGATACCTTAATAATAATAATCTCTAATAGAGTGCAGTTAATTTATACCAACAGTCCTCTTCTTTGGGAGCAGGGAGATTGCCATCGTTCGGTGCTTGTGAAGACGATGGCTCATCGGTGACTACATTATATGAAAAACAGTGTCATTCGGAATGAACTGTTGTCCCATGCACATGGAAGAACTGTTGTGGACCAGAATACTCACAGAGCTGACGATTCAAAGGCCTATGGCCAGCATTGCCTTCGCGTTCATAAAACTCAATCTCCCGGATTTTTTCCGCTTCCATGAAGTCGTACCTCTCCTTGTTTTGTCGCCAGAAGCTAATGAGTTCCTCCTCAATGTATAGCATGTTGAACTGTCATCCATTGACTCGAGCAAAGTCCTCGCCAACCTGGTTCCGTATCTCATACATTGGCATCTCCACACCATAGCGGTGCCTCATAGCCATCTGATTTTGCTGACGGAGCATAATGTTTCTATATTTTTCATACGACGACTTCACGTTTGGCTTCAATGATTCAAGTAAGTCAGCACGGCTAGGTAAATCTTCCCAGTTGCAAGACCTCCCAGCCTAATGAACCATTAAGCATTGAGAATTAAACAAATACCGAAAAACATAATTGAGAACTTAGATTACATCATGATTACCCAAAGCTCGGAGGTCCCTCCATAAGCATTGCCGCAATAAAATCCATAGCCAAGTTCAGACGGGACAACTCTTTCGCGAGCCTTGATGCCACACTTGCACTTCATGTCCGGCTTCTTTGTGCATGGCCATGCCTTCAACCCTGCTTCAAACTCCAAGACCACTTGCTCTATAGGCCAATGCGACCTTGGGCCATAGTTGAACTCGTCAGAGTCGCAACATGGAAAACCTTTCTGCGAAATGAAATGAAATGAACCGAAATTGTACAGTATGCAAATGGCATTCTTCGTCAAAACAACATGTACCTCTGACATTTACTTACTTCATCACGTAGTTCACAACGAAAGAAGGGAGTAAACAAACCATCCTTGCTAGGGAGTTGGAGAACTGATGACACTCCACAGTAGCATCTAGGAAAGATTAGCTCGCCTGCGCAAAGAAGCGTCCACCTTCTCATCATCGGTCATTTCTGGAGGGTTGGGTGGCGGAGCAACCCAACGCTCAAACTCATCATAGGGGACACTTTTCCAAGGATCGTACGGGAACAACATGATCCTCTTGTCAAACATGTCCTGGCAATCGATCCATTGGTAGAACTCGCACCCAGCTAAATAGGGATCGCCACAAGGGGGCCGTCGCTTAAGTTGACACACGAAAAAAGCACGGCCAGCTGACAGAGGATGCCTCGATTGCTTCACGAACGCTGGTAGACTGCATAAACACTTGGGAATTGGTACGACGGGAAGGAATGGAGCAAGCGTACCATGATCGTTCGGATGGTGAACGAAGCGTTTGTGCAAGTCATACACCATTGAACGAAGTTCGACTGTGTAAGTAGCATCGAGGTTACACAAAGTGAGATTATTTCATACAACTGCCCATTGTCATCATACAAAAAATAGACTGAATAATGAAACCCTAATGCAGTATACCATTGAAACCCTAGTTGAAAACAAATTATTTTAATTTGCTTCCTCTAATAGGACGGCTTAGTGATGAGATCATAGCATGCTGTATGTCACCAATCTTTCACAATTAACAACGATTTACCCACAAAAACTGTCTACCATATAGTGAAAAGAAGCAAAAGTACCACTTTGTACAGGCATTTCATTGCGAAGATGAGACAAGAAATCAAACCAGGGGAAGGAAGCAAGTAATCCAAACAAAATAGAAAAGAAATGAGAGGAGCCACACCTTTTGCAGCAACCAAAATCGCCACTTGTGTGCCTGACTGAGAGTTCCTTTCTAAGACAGGAAAGGGAATGACATCGGTCGTGGCCTTTAAATGGCGTAGTCGGGCCAGGCGGGATGGCGCGGCACCCGCCGGCACAGTCGCGCCGGGCCGGCTGGCGCGGCACACTCAACACCGACACTGTCACGCCAGTTGCACTGGCACGACAGCACTGAGTATACACAGAACTATGGCCATAAGTTGAACTATCTTTCAATTGAAACACATAACACTTTTCATTACCAACAACAACAACATATGGCCATAAGTTCAAATTGGTCCCAAAAATTTCACATCCACAACAACAACAATAACAACATGGTCCCATAAGTTCGAATACAAAAACCAACAAATACACAACAAATTCACAAAGTACACAAGTTCACAACATACACATACATAATTTACAACCATAAGTTCAGTAGCAGGATGCTCACATCAAATTGAAAACCAATCTTGATGCCACGCAAAAGCTTTGTCCAGTCTTTGTGCAGTCATTGGGCCCTCGATTGCGTGTGAATCTTACCATTCAGTCGCCGTCAGCCCTATAAAAGAGTTCATGAGGTCAGACATACCAGGAAGTTGTATTCTTGTTGTTTACATGTTGTGTAAATAACAATAACAGTTCAAGTAAATGTACCATTCTATGGAAACTGGTTCGGTCAAGTCTTCGACGCCATCCATTGGTGTCGGCACCTTAAGTTCAGTGGAACCCGTTTCTGCCTCCTCTCGAGACAAACCCTCATCTGACGAATGGTTGGGTCCCGGTGGTGTCTCCGGGACTTCGGTGCCACCAGATGGCACTTGCTCTTGAGGCGAACCTTCTTCCGATGATGAGTTCACTCCTTCAATTAAGTAAGATGTGCATCCGGTAATGCGAGTGAATCATTTTTTGTAAACCAGAAGTACGTACTTAATGTTGGACATGTGTGCGATGGTTCTACCTGAGGCCACTCGCCAATGTCCGCCTCCTTGTCCACCTCCATATCCTGAAGGGCCCGTACCATGGCCACCTGTGCGTTGATTGAAGAGGGTGTAACGGACTCGGAAGCCGGGCCGCTCTGCATGAACACACACTATTGTTAAAGGGAACTTTATAACATTGACAAGACATGGTTTCAGGTATGGGCACCAACCTGACATTGACGCATGGACCACGAGCTGATCACTAGGTGGTTGTGATTCCAAAGTAATCCAGAGTGGCCATATGTGGAGGAGGTAATCACCGGTATGCCTTTGCCTGTGGATGCCTGTATGTGCAACCCTAGGAACAGATAAACTCGATGCAAATGTGCGGACGCGGATCATGAGTTCACTTCTAATGAAATAGATGTCGCGAATGGGACATATATTCGCGAACATTCTATGTAGTATCATGGGTTGCCCAAAAAGATGCGGTGGCATGCCATGGATGGAAATCCTAAGTGCCTCAAAATTTCCAGGTGGCCCTGGCACTGGAGCTGCTGTACTGGAGGTAGGTACGGTGGTATCGAACTCAACTGTAATGGCACCATAATCTGGTGTCCATGGATAGATCACAAGTTCGAAACCATGGATAGCAAGAGATGGAAAAGACATGATGTGATTTGCATCTTCGATAGATGGGGCTAGCACAAGATAATCCTAGCACAAGATAATCCCAAAGATAATGTGAGATATTGTCTATGGGGACCATGATCCGACACTGCTGCTGCAATGCGTCCTGTATGACTTCATGGTTCACGAAATATGGGTGTTGTTCAGGGACCCTAACAAGTACTAAGAGGCCTAGCAATTTAGGATTAAGGAAGTTCACCTCCTGCTCGTCAAAGATTATCATATACAAACAATTGAAATCTGACATGACTACGCCACTAATTGAGGCCGCACAAGCACTTGTCCTGCACAATTGAAAACAAAACAAAAGTCAACCCATGCATGTGGCATACAACAAGAGTAAGCACTTGTAACACAATTTTCAAACCACACTGTATAATATATGGTCCCATTAAGAAACCAATGGCATATACAATTAACAAATTATACTAAGTCTTCATCGTAATTAAGTCAAACAATTTTACCAGTAAACTAACACAAAAATTAACAACTTCCTCGCATCACATATATTCAAAACACCAAAAGCTGCATCACATCACATATATGCAAAACACCAAAAGCTGCATCACATCCACATCAATTGATCTTCCATCTCATCTAGGAATCAAAGTCTAACAAACAATTAATGTTGACTAGGGAATACATCCATACAGTAATTTTTTAACTTCTATGACTTCATCCTCAAATGAACGCCTAAAAACCAAATACTCTTACCTAGGGTTTACATCCAGGCACTACAACTCATGCACCAGCGGCTAAACAACTTTATAAACACAATACAAAACACAAATACCACATAGCAACGGTAACAATCTCTACAAATCGTTCATCCAACCCCAAACCCTAGAGTGCTAAGAAATCAAAGAATCGATTATGGAAATGCAAAATGGAAGTACCTGGAGTGGGGGAGGATGACGCTGATCTATTCCTTCGACCACCGGTTCAGGGAGTAGTCGCGCCGGCACTCGGGAACAGCACCTGCCGGCGAAGGTGGCGGCGGCGGCGGCTGCCTCGAGCGGCTGAGTGAGGAAGCAGAGGCAAAGGAAAGGGGATGGGCCGGATTTTATCCTAAGAACCGACGCGCCAACCCGCGTGGCGCGTGCGAGCTCACAAATTGGGCCGGCCCAAAACCCACAAAGTCGCGCCACCCCGCATGGCGAAGCAAAACGCCACGCCTTCCCGCCTGGCGTGGCAAAGTGGGTCCGCACGTGTCCACGCCAGCGGTCAACGTAAGACGTGGCAACTTGACGCGCCAAGTAAGCTAGCGCGGCAGTGTAGTCCTGTCACGCCAGGCGGGGTGGCGCGACCAAACGGGCTAGATCTGAAAATACATTGCTTCCCTGGTTAATAATAAAATATGTATTAAAAAAGGATTAAAAATAAAAAAAATCCTACATCCGCCCATTGCTTTCTTTGACCTTACCTAGTTATGATCTCCTATCCTGCAGGATGGCAATGGGTCAAAGTCCATCCAATGCTCCTAGCAAGGTAGCACTGTGACATTGTCAACATTCATGTTTGCATGATACAAACAGCATAGTAACTCAAATAATTGTTTAACCCAAGCATTATATGAGGGCAACGCTACTGGACATCATGAATTACAAAGTATTAGCAATATATGATGATGATTTCGTGCACGTTTTTTTATAGTAAAAAAACGTTAAAAAAGTCACATATGAAGGAGATAAGCCGATGAATGATTTTAGTGTAGTGTGTAGATAACTTGTTGTCATAGTATGTACACGTCCTTTATGTGAATGGAGGTATGAAATGTAAGGAAACCAAGTTTGGAGGCCCCATGTGATACGCTGGCCGACCCCAAGTATGGCTAATTGACCATTCAAATAAATAATCATAATAGACTTGGCTTACGAAGGCCATCTGCAAAAATAGGCTTTGACCAAACTTGACTGGTCGGTCGACGTACCAATTTTAGCCAATTCAGCGCAATTTTGTTAATTTTAGTGTGAAGTGAGGAAACACACTTCCATGTATCCCCGACCATTTGATGTAAAGTTTGTTTTCTTCACATGACACATGCATATCTCATATTGATCGAAATGGCTCACGAAGAGTACAACTAGAGCAGTGGCGGGCGTAAGATTTTAGGGATGGTATTTGAATTATATCGGAGTACTAATTTTTTTTTTAACAACCAAATGACCGATATTCGACATATATAATTCCATATAGTTAAAACTACATATTGTATAGGAAATATACACATAATCGAGCCTAATTTCATATATTGAAGAATTTTAACATAAATTAAAATTGCTATCAATAGTTCAACATAGCAAAGTGGCAACATACAGGGGATGAGGGGCTGCTCTGCTCAGCTGCTGCTCGGAGCTCGCTGCTGCCAGTGCCCCTGGCTGTTGCTGCTCGGCTGACGGCTGCGGCTGGCCACTGGCTCGCCTGGCCGCCTGGCTGGCTGCGGCTGGCCGGCGTGGCCGCTGGCCCGCCTGGCCGGCGTGGTGCCGGTGCGCCCCCCCCCCCCCGGCCGGCTCGGACCCCTGCTCGGCCCGGAGGCCCGCGGCTGCTGCGGCCGGTGCCCCTGCCCCCCGCGCCGCGTGACGAAACGGAGCGAGGCCGACCTAAGGTTCGCGTGCAGTCGCGGCGTCGGGTCGCGAGCGGTAGGGGCGCGGCATTGTTCGCCCCCTGCGGTGTCGACAGAGAGAGGAGAAAGAGGATGGGCTGGTGGGGGTGGGGGTGGGAGTGGGAGAGAGTTTTGGGCCATATTGAGGCATTGGGCCATATTGGGGTTGGGATGGGATGAGGTTCAGTGGGCCAAAAACTGCACAGAATGCTATTTGGCTTCTATATTTTGTATTTTTCAATATATATACAGGTATACTATATGTATAATTTTTTTTTGCAAAAATTTATGTATTCAACTGAATACCATTGAATCATGGTGAGCCCGCCCCTGAACTAGAGTGATAAATGGCACGAACACTTTGTACTCCCACTCTACGAGGTAGAAGAAAGCCTCTCCACCTAGTGGGGGTGACCCACATGGAAGTTAGGGGAGTGGGTCGGCGTCCCCCTTTGTGCATCGAACTTTTGTGGTAGAACCACCTTAGGTTTCTTCCACCGTGATGCCTGGGCTATGCCTCGCCCGTGATGTCGGCCCACAATATTGCTGGCACGGGCATGACACGCATAATGAGCTTGCACTATATATAATGGATCGATTTTGATTTAGCAGCTGGACGTCGTATATTCTTTCTCAACAGCTGGATACATGATGCACAAGATGTCGGCACAACGGCTGTTAGAGGAGTCAAGGGCCTATTGGGCCTTAGCCCATTAGGGTTAATTAGTTGCTTGCTCAGTGGCCATGTAAGACCTCTCTACATAATGAGAGGAGATGTATCAATCTGAAATCAAGTAAGAGATTAGAAGGAAATCCCTTCTCTCTTGCCGACTGTGGGCAAAACCCCGCGGCCGGCCTTCCCAGCAACTCAAACCCTAGCCGCCTCTCTCTCTCTCTCTCTCGACCTCACAGCAGCCCTAGATGCTGCTACAGTACTCACAGGTACTGTAGCGCGGTACTGTAGCAGCACAGGCACCGCTCCCTCAACTATCTCCTCTCGATCCCAACTGCGTCCATGATAATTTGGTGTCTAGAGACAGGTTTCGATCATCCCACCACCCTCCTGCCGCCGCCACACCCATCCGGGCCGCAGCCACCAGCATGGACGCCGCTGCCCACCATCACCACCTCCCTGCCTGTAATACCTCTGATATTAATACTAATTAAAACTGCCATGTCATCATATTTAATTCAATTGCCTGCATGTGATTGTGTTTAGGGCTCCTAGAGTGACTTGATTGTGTTTATGATTGATTGTGCAATTAAACCCCTTTGTGAAAAATCAACAATTAAATCAAAAAGAAAATTTAAATTAAGCTCTAAATTGATTTCAAAACCTAATTCAAAATCTATTGGGAATCTGATGAAAGTGTTTTAATAAAAATTGTAGATCTTTTAAAATGCAACAACTTTTACTTTTGGAGATTTTAAAGTTATACAGTGGAAATTTGAACTAAACTCAAAACAGTGACTTGAAATTCAAATTTGAAACATCATTTTAAAAATTATCAAGAATCTGACCAAACACCCTTAGTGAAAGTTTTAGATCTCAACAATGAGAACAACTTTTATTTTTACATATTTTTGAATTATATAGAAAATTTTGGAGAATTTTTGTCAATTGCAAATCAAATTCAAATTTGGGTTTTACCCCCTTTTCTGTAATTTCAAATTTAGGCTGAATTTGAATATGGTTCAAAAAGCAAAAATACTCCACATGAAATTTTCCCACAACTTTTGTATTTATCATTTTCACTGATTCGAACTTGTAGGGCATCATTTGAATTGAATAGCATTTGACCTATTTGGAGTAGCTACAGTACAGGGCCCCTACCCCTTGCCTGTGCCGTGCGTGCGTGCGCCGCGATGCCCGCCGGCGTCGTCCGGCCGGCCAGCGCGTTGTCGCCACCGCACAAGTGCCGCTCGGGGGCCTTGGCCAGCCGTCCAGCCTTATCCTCTCCTCCCCGGGTCACTTAAAGGCGACGACACGCCCCTCCTCTCCATTCCCTCCCACTCGTCGTCGTCGGGTTCATCCCTGTGCCAGGCTAAATTCGCCACCACCCGTCCACCGTTTCTAAATTGCCCGTACAGCCAACTAGTATACTCCATTGCGCATCATTTGCACTAGTTGCCCAAGCTCCAGTGCAGTGGGTTCGCCGGAACACACTTCGGCGTCCTCGGGTTCTCGCCGGAGCGCCGCCACCAGTCATCGCGCCGTGTCTAGCTCGTTTGGGTGAGCTCCAAACCTTGGATCCACACGTTTCTAATTCTCCTAGTTCCTAAGTTGCTTATGTGTGCGGTGGTTTTCCTTTTGGTGCCCTAGGTTCGTCGGAACGTGAGTTCGCCGTCGAGTCCGAGCCGTTGTTTCCGCCGTCGTCGTCACGCCCGTCGCTCCACTCCGTCTCAGCCTCAACCAGCCATCGGTCTCGAGTTGTGGTGAGACCATGGACCTTCCCGAACCGTTTCCTTGAACGCTACCACAGTAGCGTGGCCGGAACAGCCTCATCGTGCCACCGCGTCTGCCATTGGGCGGGCTTGTGCTCGTCGGAGGCGGCTAGAGTAGTGGCTAGGCGCGTAGGGCTGTCAGCTAGGTTCTAGGGTAGGTGCGAGGCCGCTTGGATTCGCCGCTGGGGTCGCCGGCGGCGAGGTCCGCGTCGGGCCGTCGCGTGCGTGCGCGCGCGGGCGTTTGGCAGGAGGAGGAAGAAAGACCTGACCGTGGGGGCCCGGCTGTCAACGCCCGTGTGAGAGAGAGGGGGCGCGTGGGCGCGCGAGCCGTGCGAGGCCGGCCTGGCTAGCTGGGCCGACTCGGGCTGCTCACGGCCTTTTCTTTTTCCAGGGATTTAAATTGAGTTTCTGATTTATATTTTAAGTGAATACTGCTGCAGTTTGTGATTTTTACTAGAATTATTGTGTAGCTCCAAAAATCAATGGAAATTTTTGTGGAGGCTCTTTGAGATGTCTTTTATTTAATAAAAATATAAATTTTATGATTTGAACACTTTTTTATGAACTACAAATCTGTGTTTTAATTGATAAATATAACTTTATGTAATTTTAATTAATTCTCTGTAGCTCTAAAAATCATGAAATTTATTTATTAGTGGCAATGACAGGTGTCTGTGGGCCATATGATTTAGGCGGTTCTGTTACAGCTGGTATCAGAGCGTTCCATTGCTAAATCATTACGGTATTACTTTGCAAAACTTCAAAATATTTTGGATCATAGAAATCTAAATTGGTATTTTGGTCCAAATTGCTTATTCTTATCTTATTCTGTAATATAGTTATGGTAGCAAGTGGAATAGCATTATTACTAGCCCTATGTTAAAATTATTTACGCATTTATCTATCTTGCATTGATTTAAAATTCGTAAGTGCGATTCATGCATCATGATTAATTCACATGTTAATTAACTTCCTCCTTAAAAGTGGGTATATGGGTTAGGATCTATCAAACCTAGTCTTGCTAGCCTATTATATCTTTGCTAATTCAAATTACCTTCTTCAGCTGGCACGCCGTAAGCTCACCGCTCGCAAGATGACTGGTCCCAAGGGAGTGCCGCATCCCCAGCTGGCACCACATGACGGAGAGGCGTCTGGTAGCCGTCCCCGCCGCAGCCGCAAGGAGCTCAAGGAGGGGATCAAGCTGCTCACGGAGGACTTCAAGGCGGCATGTCGTGATCACTGCAGGGATGTGTGCATGGTCGCCGAGCTGCAGCGTGAGGTGGACCGCCTGACTCGCGAGAAGGAGGAGACTTGGGCACGTGAGGACGTGGCCCGGGCAAGGGTCCACGAGTTAGATAACTATGTTGAGCACATCGAGGACTATAATGATGCCCTGCACGAGGAGATCCATAGGCTCAACAATGAGCTCAACCCTGTCCTTGTTCCTCAGGAGGAGGAGCCTGAGTTTGGTGTGGTTGAGGGACCTGGGCAGGAGGAAGGCGAGGAACAGATTGTTGAGGATGACCTTGAGGAGGAGATTGATCCCATGAAGGATGTGATCATGGAGGATGACGACGAGGAGAACGTGATCGTCATCGACGACGATTAGACTAGTCATAGGACTAGGGACATCAGTCTATCGTCATCATTTGTGTTGTAATGTTGGTGTGCCAAGAACCTTAGCTTTGGGTTTGGAAACTTTGTTAAGTCCTAGTCGTGTCTTTTAAGTATCGTTTAAGTGTTGTAATGTTTAAGTGTGTACTGCCACTATGTTTCGTGCAAGTAATGCTAGTCTTAAGTTCGGTTTGTTATTAAACAGATGCCTGTCAATACCCGTGCGTTCGGTGCTGGTACCTCAGAGGATGGAGCTGCTCGGAACCCACCGCCTATTCCACCAACTTTAGCTGATGCTATTGCAGCCTTGGCTAATGCCGCCAATGCGATGGCGCAAAACAGGGACAACCGTGGTGGGCGTCTTGGCCGCCGCAATCATGAGGAGACAACATACGTGGACTTTACGGATACCCGTCCACATGTGTTCACCAAGGCTGATGAGCCCCTGGAGGCTGACGACTCGCTCCGTACCATGGAGCAGAAGTTTAGCCTGATTCACTACACTGAGATACAGAAGCCATTGTTTGCAGCGCAGCAACTGCGAGGTCCTGCCAGCGCTTGGTATGCAAATCTCCTGGCAACTCAGCCCGATGGACACCAAATGACCTGGGCAGAATTCTGTGAAGCTTTCCGTGCTCATTACATCCCTGCGGGTGTGATGAAGACGAAGCTGAACCAATTTCTGGCACTACAGCAGAAGCAATCTACAGTGATGCAGTATGTTGGCCAATTCAACCATCTGTCCCAATATGCCCCTGAGCACACCAACTATAACAGAACCACCTAAATCACATGGCCCACAGGCACCGGTCATTGTCACTAATGACCTCTGACAGTGGACCCGTGTCCTAGATGATCTATACAGCCTTGCCGAGTTACATCAGCACCCGTTTCTCCGATAGGATTCCATTGCGAAGCCATTACATGATTACAATATTTCATAAAAAAATACATCAGAGTAAAGTACGAAAGATTAAATAGTATTTTGATTACAAACCGGTTGTTCAAATAGAATTCAAATACGGTTATTACAGACCATAGTTCAAATAGTAGTAGCAGTAGTAGTAGTAGTAGAACAACGACATAACATAATATGATAGGTAATAACACGGACCCTGCCCACAGGTCCACTTCACTCTTCCTCGCTATCCTGGATGATGGTCACGCAGCAAGGGGCAAGACAGACCTCCTGCTGCTGACTACCTGCAACGGGGTTAACAAACCCTGAGTACTGGGGTAGTCCGCAAGACTTATCCGACTAAGAAAAAGGAATGAGACTCAGGAATGCAGGCTGAGGGTAGTCAAGGTAAGGCTTAAGCAAGAGTCAAGGTATTTTGCAGAAGAGCATTACTAATCCTGTTTTCAATATTGTACCCAACATTATTAATAATCAATATCAATAATTCACGTTTCTTTCACTTTCAAAACCAATTTCTTATTTATTCTCAAAACATCCTAGTTCCGAACCACTTTTCGATGCAAGTCAGTGGATCAAGTCGCCATAACCGAGGAGCAACGACGATTCGAATCGATTAGTACCCAGCTGGGGATCCCTAACCACACTGCATATGTAGCACCTAAGCTTGCATATACCAACCCTGTCTACCACGACTTTTCTATCCCTGAACCGGTCCTGCGCCACCCGAGAGCACAATACTCCTCTCGTCTCCAGGCACGACGGCCACGAGGGTACACGCTAGTCTCGCCATCTCTCCACTCCCAGTGCGTGGTTGTCGGTTCAAGCAATAGAGCTACCTGAGATAGGGCTTCCCGTAGTATGTGGCTAGTTGCAAAGTCTCGATCACAACAGGCCGACAATGAACGGTCCCTAAAACTTTTCTGTTGGAAACCATGCATTGGGACACTAACCTAAGTACACTGGTGACCACCTGGTTTTCATACCCCTTTTCCGCTGGCGACTATAAGTTGGGACTCTAACCCAAACGTACGGCCACCACCCGGAAACCCATCCCCGTTGATGACAATGGACTGGCCAAGTACACCGTCAACAACGAGAACAATACCAATCCCATGTAATGATTCTTTGTTTGCATATCATCATAGTTCAAAATAGCAATTTAAGCAAATCTAATTCAATTAAGCAGGGCTAAGCATTTTTCAATATTTTAAATAAACTAGGTTATCGAGTGTAATCAGTGGTCAAGGAAAGGTAATGCATCAATAGGTTAAAACTCAACTCCTATTAACCTAATGCAGTAGATTAACTCAAGTGATAAAACATTATAAATACAAGGAGGGGCAAATGCACCGGGGCTTGCCTTGGATTGCGTAGAGTGTCGGGTCCGGGTCAGTACCACAAATATCAAAGCCCTGGATCTCCTCGGGAACCACCTCCGCAGCAGGAACCATCAGCTTTGACTCCTTCATTGCCGGTCACTATACGCATGCAATGATGAATGCTTCAATGCGAGGCAACATGAAATGACAGACAGAATTCGATAATGAATAATACACTCATGGTCATAACCCTACCTCAAGCTAACCATGATTATTCTAATCCACCCTGCCCTAGGTCATAAGGGTGATTGACCTAGAACCTCAATCAATCTAAAAATCACACAATATCATATTTATCTTTATTTCCTATTCCTTTTATTAACAAATTAATCAAACATTTAATTAATAAACAACTAAACTATATTCAATTGACACCAAACTTCACCAATAATAGATCTTTACCTAAAACAGTACCAAACCAATTTTTATGATTTTTGGAATCACAGAGAATTAATTAAAATTCATTAAAGTTGCATTTATGAATTAAAAGACTGATTTTTACTTCCTGCAGAAACTATTCAAAATCACTATTTAATATTTTTATTAAATACTACACATTACAGAGAGTGTCTACAATAATTTTTAGAATTTATAGAGCCACGGAAATATTCCTACGAAAATAACAAAATCAAACACTATTCATATCGAATTAAAATGGAAAAGTAATCTCTAAATTACAGAAAATGAAAAACAGCAAACGGCCCGAGTCGGCCCAACAACAGTGGGGCCTGCCCAGCGCTCGCCCGCGCCCTTCTCCTTCTCTCTGTGTCACTGACAGGCGGACCCGGCCTGTCAGCCCCTTCTTCCTCCTCTCCTCTCCTCTGCTCCGTTCGGACGCGGCGGCGCAGCCGCGGCGGCTCACCAGCAGCAGGCCCCCGGCCGAGGTGAGCCTGCTCCAAAACCCTAGGTCCCCGTTGGGAACCCCTCCAAGACCCCTACCGAGAAAACTAAACTCTACCGAGCCCCACCGCGGCCATGGCGGCCCGACGACCGGAGCATAGCGGCGTGGCGGCGTTCCGACAAGACCACCACGGTAGCGTTCAAAGAAAGGACAGCAATAGAACCAGTGGCTCACCACGAAGATGGTGCGCACCACGACCGGGGCAGAGACGAAGCGGAACAGCGAGCTTGATGACGACCGTGCTCACGGTGGCGCTCACCGACGGCGAATTTCTCGTTTCCCGTATCCTAGGGCACCAAATGGCAAACGAACACGCGCATGAGCAACCACATAGCATGTATAGACTGGAACACAGGAAATCAAGGTCTAGAGCTCACCCGAGCTGTCTATCGACGACGAGGAACCCGCGGCAGAGCTCTGGCCGGCCCCGAGGAAGACACCCCCTTGACCCAACCCCCGAAAGATGCTATGGCTTGGGCTAAGACTGCAAAAGGTGCCCAGGAGCGTGGCGAAGCTAGCGGAGGCTCGAATCTAGATTGAGGTGGGCGAGGCTCGACGAATTTCGTCGGATTCCGAGGGCACGTCGGCGGCGAGCACACGGGAGAAAAATGGTCGGCTCGCTGCCTTTAACGCCCCGGGGGAGTGGGTAAGATTGGGACGCTCTCCGGGGGCCCCCCAAACAACTTTGACACGGCGGCGTACGTGCCTCGGCCGTACTAGACGGCGGCCAGTGCCCGGCGCGGGCACGCGCGTACGGTGGCGAGCGCAACAGGGGACCCTCTAGCTACTGTAGCTCTACCCTAGGAGTCAAAAGCTATTTGATTCAAATTATGGCCTATCAAATCCGAATCTGCAGGAATTACAAATACCAAAGTTGTGGGGAATTTCATGTAGATCATTTTTTGTTTTGGAATCATTTTCAAATTCGGCTCAGTTTGAAAAATATTAAAAAGGGGGTAATAGGGGAACTTGAAATTCAAATGCAATTCACCAAAATTCTACAAAATTTTCTATAGAACTTGAAAATCTGTAAAAATGAAAGTTGTTCAACTTGCTGAGCCCTACAACTTCTATTAAGGATGTTTTGTCAAATTCTTGATAGTTTTGAAATTGATGTTTCAAATTTGAATTCCAAGTCATTGTTTTGAGTTTAATTCAAATTTCCATTGCATAACTTCAAAATCTCCAAAAATAAAAGTTGTTCCATTTTAAAAGATATACAACTTTCATTAAGACACTTTCACCTGATTCCCAATAGTTTTTGAATTAGGGTTTTGGGGCCTAATTAGGGTTTAAATTTGACTTTCATTTGGATTTAATAATTGATTTTAATTAGGGGTTTACTTGCACAATCATCCACAAGCATAATAAAAGCACTCTAGGAACCCTAAGCACAATCATATGCAGATGATAAATTTTAAACATGATGACCGCAAGCACCAAGAGGAAAAGAAGAAGAAAGCTAGGTCTTCTGGCGGCCAAAAGTGTCAGAAACTCATTTACCACCCCACCCACCACTCTCGTCCACCCTACCCACAGCAGTAGGTAGTTGTTCGCACTGCTGCTATATCCCACACCTCTAACCAGCAAAACACCACTCAGCCGAATGCCCTTGGCGTTCGTGTCACAACCACCCGTGCTACAACTGTGGCAAGATGGGCCACTGGGCCCGTGACTGCCCGTATCCAAAGCAGTACAATCAGAATGCTTAGAAAGGTCCTGGTGGTCAGCAGCAGCAGGCTCAGCAGCGTGGTCATCAATAGCATGCCCACAAGGGAAAGGTGGTCAAGAAAGCAGGCCAGGTGTACTACACCCAAGTTGGTGAGGATTCCCGAGGGTGAACCCGTCATGATGGGTAGGTTCCCTATCGCAAGTCATCCTGCTATTATGCTTTTTGATTTTGGTGCATCTCATTCATTCATCAATCGCATATTTGTCGTTAAGCATGAGATACCAATTGGGAAAATAATGGAAAATTTCCTAATACATTCACCCGGGGAGCATATAAGTACTAAGAAGGTAGTGCAACAAGTACCTATAGAACTGGATGGGCATATATTCCCTACCACCATGATAGTACTCAAAGATCAGGACATAGATGTGATATTAGGCATGAATTGGATGGATCAGCACAAGGCTCTCATTGACGTGCTGAATAGAACCATCAGGGTAAGCTTGCCTAATAGTCAAACTCAACTTCTTATCCAACTTTCGATACCTCAAAGAGCAGTTGGTAGAATATGTGCAACCACAGTCAAAGAAGTGCAGGATATTTTGGTGGTCTGTGAATTTCCGGACGTATTCCCCGATGATTTGCCTGGTTTGCCACCTGATCATGATATGGAGTTTGCTATCGAGTTGACGCCTGGAACAGCACCTATATCCCGTAGAGCCTATAGGATGCCTCCCAAAGAACTCGCAGAGCTGAAGGTTTAGTTGCAAGATTTGCTATATAAGGGTTTCATTAGACCCAGCTCATCACCATGGGGTTGCCCTTCTATTTTTGTGAAAAAGAAAGACAAATCTCTCAGACTTTGTGTTGATTACCGCCCACTCAACGAGGTCACCATCAAAAACAAATACCCTTTACCTCGCATTGACCTACTCTTTGACCAATTAGCTGGAGCCAAAGTATTCTCTAAAATTGACCTTATGTCTGGCTACCACCAAATAAAAAATCCGTCCCGAAGACATTCCAAAAATAGCCTTCACCACTAGATATGGCCTATATGAGTACCTAGTCATGTCCTTCTGCCTAACCAATGCCCCTGCCTATTTCATGTACCTAATGAACTACCGTCTTCATGCCAGGAGCTCGACAAATTTGTGGTCGTGTTCATTGACGACATCCTTGTCTACTCTAAAACCCCTGAAGAACATGCCAACTACCTCCGTGTTGTCCTGACTCGCATGAGAGAACAACAACTTTATGCCAAGTTTAGCAAGTGTGAGTTTTGGTTGGACAGAGTCCCATTTCTTGGGCATATTTTGTCGGCTGAAGGCGTATCCGTTGATCCGAGTAAGGTGGAGGAAATCTTGAATTGGAAGCCACCGACCACTGTACATCAAATCCGTAGTTTCATGGGAATGGCTGGATACTACCGTCGATTTATTCCGGATTTTTCTAGAATAGCCAAGCCTATTACCGGGTTGTTGAAGAATCAGGTCAAGTTTGTCTGGTCACCTGAGTGTGAGAAAGCCTTTCAAACCTTGAAGAAGTTGTTGACCACAGCACCAATCTTAAGCTCAGCCCGATATTGAAAAGCCATTTGATGTGTACTGCGATGCCTCTGGCACCGGTCTTGGTTGTGTCCTGATGCAAGAGGGTCGAGTTATTGCTTATGCTTCCCGACAACTCAAGCGTCATGAAGAGAATTATCCCACCCATGACTTGGAGTTGGCAGTTGTGGTACACGCCTTGAAGATATGACGTCATTATTTGCTAGGCAGTACTTGTAATGTCTACACTGACCACAAGAGGTTGAAGTACATCTTTACTCAAGAAGAGTTAAACATGAGACAAAGAAGATGGCTCGAGTTGATAAAGGATTATGATATTGAAGTGCACTACCATCCGGGTAAAGCTATTGTGGTCGCTGATGCACTCAGTCGGAAAGTTCACTGCAACTGTTTGACCGTAAAGCCGTATGACCTATCCTTATGCTATGAGCTGGAAAAGTTAGGCATAGAAATAGTTGCACAGGACAGTCTAGCCAACATCAGCATTGAGACACCTATCCTGGAGAAAATCATCGCTGCTTAAAAGGGAAGCAAAGGAATCAAGCACATTAAGGAGAAAGTACAAGCTGGAAAGGCGAATTGTTTTAGAATTGATGATGAAGTTGTGGTATGATCCAAGAATTGGCTTGTAGTTCCAAAAGTTCCTGAGTTACGTCGCATGATCCTCGATGAAGCGCATTTGACAAGATTCTCCATTCATCTAGGAAGCAACAAGATGTATTAGGATTTGAAACAGAAATTCTGGTGGACTAAGATGAAGATAGAGATTGCTCGGTATCTTGCCAGGTGCGATACGTGTCAAAAGGTGAAAGCTGTGCACATGAAGCCTGGGGGAGAACTGCAACCATTGCCTGTTCCTGCGTGAAAATGGGAAGACATTAGTATAGATTTTATTGTAAGTTTGCCCAAGACACCCCGAGGTTTTGATTCAATCTAGGTAGTTGTGGACCGTCTCACCAAGCAAGCTCACTTCATGCCCGTAAAGACTACATATACTGCTGCAACCTATGCGAAGCTATATATGGAAAATCTGATGAAGCTGCATGGAGTGCCGAAGACCATTGTCTCTGATCGAGGTACCCAGTTCATCTCCAATTTTTGGAAGGATTTTCACAAGTCATTAGGGTCAAAACTTCTGCATAACACAGCATACCACCCGCAAACTAATGGACAAACCGAAAGGGTCAATCAAGTTCTAGAAGACATGTTGAGGGCTTGTGCACTCTACACCAACATCTGGGACGAGTGTTTAGCATTGGCAGAGTTCTCGTATAACAACAGCTATCAAGAAAGCATCAAGATGGCTCCATTTGAAGCAGTGTATGGTCGTAGGTGTCGTACTCCGTTGAATTGGTCTGAACCTGGAGAAAGATGGTTTTATGGAGTTGACTTGGTCAATGAAGCCAAAGAAAAGGTTCGACTAATACAGGAGAATTTGAAGGTGGCACAGTCACGTCAGAAAAGTTATGCTGATCAAAGGCGTCGACCGTTAGCATTCAAGAGTGGAGACTATGTCTACTTGAAGGTGTCACCAATGAAAGGGGTCAACCGCTTCGGAGTTAAAGGCAAATTAGCCCCACGTTACATCGGACCATTTCAGATTATGGAACATGTGGGAAAGGTGGCTTATAGACTGTAATTACTAGAGCACCTCTCTAATGTGCACAATGTGTTCCACGTGTTGCAATTGAAAAAGTGTCTTCGAGTGCCCGATGAAGTTATCGATGTTGAAGGAGTGGAACTCGAACCGGATCTGCCATGCTCCGAGTATTCGATTAGAGTCTTGAATCAAAAGGATCGCGTTACTCGAAGAACTACAACCAGGTGGTACAAGATCCAATAGAGTCAGCATTCTGAAGATGAAGCTGCCTGGGAATCAGAGGACTATCTTTGCGAGAACTTCCCCGAATTTTTCGCTACCTTGTAGATGTAAAGTTCTTATTTGTGTACTATGTAAACTCCCCTACTCGTTTAATGATCAAGGTTGAATTAGTTTGGTTTGACGCGTTTTCTTTTCCATTACTTTGTCTTAAGTCTTAGTCATATATCAAATCTCGGCACGAGATTTCTTTTAGGGGGAAGGTTGTAATACCTCTGGTATTAACACTAATTAAAACTACCATGTCATCATATTTAATTCAATTGCTTACATGTGATTATGCTTAGGGCTCCTAGAGTGACTTGATTGTGTTTATGATTGATTGTGCAATTAAACACCATTGTGAAAAATCAACAATTAAATCAAAAAGGAAATTTAAATTAAGCCCTAAATTGATTCCAAAACCTAATTCAAAATCTATTGGGAATCTGATGAAAGTATCTTAATAAAAGTTGTAGATATTTTAAAATGCAACAACTTTTACTTTTGGAGATTTTGAAGTTATACAGTGGAAATTTGAATTAAACTCAAAACAGTGACTTGAAATTCAAATTTGAAACATCATTTCAAAAATTATCAAGAATCTGACCAAACAACCTTAATCAAAGTTGTAGAGCTCAACAATGAGAACAACTTTTATTTTTACAGATTTTCGACTTATATGAAAATTTTGGTGAATTGTAAATCAAATTCAAATTTGGGTTTTACCCCCTTTTCTGTAATTTCAAATTTAGGCCGAATTTGAATATGGTTCAAAAAGCAAAAATACTCTACATAAAATTTCCCACAACTTTTGTATTTGCCATTTTCACTAATTCGTACTGTAGGGCATGATTTGAATTGAATAGCATTTGACCTATTTGGAGTAGCTAGACTACAGGGGCCCCTACCCCCTGCCTGTGCCGTGCGCGCGTGCGCCGCGATGCCCGCCTGCGTCATTTGGCCGGCCAGCGCGCTGTCGCCACTACACAAGTGCCGCTCGGGGGCCCGGGCCAGCCGTCCAGCCTTATCCTCTCCTCCTCGGGTCACTTAAAGGCGACGACACGCCCCTGTTGACACTTCTTAGCGCAACCACCAGAGACAGGGTGTTAAGCTATCTCTGATAACGGCGCCAAAAGTGCCCTGAGGGTATTTCTTATGTCTATTGGATAATTCTGCAAGCGCACAGAATATACCTCTGTAGCACTTCACTCGGGTGTATTCCAAGGTATCGTTATTTATTTTTATCCCAAGGGAAAGCGGTTGCTAGGAATAATTAATAAAAAGAGAGAGATACTTAAGTCTATAGCAACTTAGTATCAATTAGTGATAGGGGGTAAATCGATATATAGAGGAAAGGGTAATGACACCAAGACACGACAAGGTTTTAGGATAACTAAAAATAACTAGTAGAGTATAGTTAGGCGGGAGGACAACGAGTGAGTATAAGACTCCTATGACACTCACTTTACTCTTGTGAACTATCTTATCAAATGGATGAATTATACTAAGACAGCTGCCTTACTTCCGGTGTGTAGGGGATAGGCGAGACAGTAGGGGATATAACCTCTACTCGAAGCGACTATTCTCTTATGGGAGCCTACCTTTTAAGAACTTGCCTAAAACACGTGGAGGGATACTAAGACTAGATAGGGCTGTCACCACCTGCTAGCACCCACAAACAATCCGTGCGACAAGCAGGCATTCAAAGGCAAGATCTAGTCTGAGCACCACGCTTACACTAAGCCTTACTACTCTAGTTGCATACCAACAACTAAAGCACCCTATGACAGGCGATGAATTAAACATGTGAGCTGGTTACAGGATCACTATCTAATATAACTCAACTATAAGTTAAGACAAAGCACAACAATACTATAAAGAATAGTAATGCACTAAGTAGAGACTTAGTAAAGTAAAGTAAAGATAATATATTGATAAAGATAAAATCTTACAGAAGGAAAGGTACAAGAGCTATACCAGACTCTCTAGCAGACGACTCCGGAGACTCTGAGCATAGCTCGACTCGACTCTAACTCCCACACTAGACTAATACTACTACTACTAAAGAGTGGAGCTTCTCTTGTCTCTTGTGGCTCTTGTGTATCTTGGGTGTGTTGAAGAGGGTGATGGCTGCCTCTATTTATAGGGGAGAGTTGGGGGGCGTCACGTCAGCGATCCGTGTGCTCCTTGCCTCTTCTCCCTTGGATGAACCGCCTTGGAACCGCCTTAAGATGGACGGCCGTGAGCAAACCAGCACGTGGAGATCATGCAGGAAGGCGGTGGAGCACGTCGGTGGCCTGGGCCCACCATGGGTGGTTCGGCCGAACCACCTATGGCAAGGTGGTCCCACCACCAGTGCTCCCATCTGTCATAGAGTATTCTATGTACTTGGTTTGTCTTGATTCCGTCGGTTCACGCCTTGATCCATGTGCTTTAATCTTCCACCGTTGATTGGAAACCCAGCTTTGATCCGAAGGTGGAATTGAGCTGGATAGGAAGTCACACGGATCATGACATGTAAGCAGAGCCCTGGTGGGCCCCACTTTTGGTTCGGCCAAACCACCTTTGGGCCCTCCAGGTGCTCAATCTCTTCTATTTTCTTTCTTGTGTCATTTGTTGAAGCGTCATGACTTGGTTCCCATATTTGTGGTTCGATAGAACCATGATATTGGGCTCCAAGTGTTCATTTCTTCTCTGTTTCATCTTCCCTGGATTCACAAGCTTAAGAATACAAGTGGAACTAGTTATTGATCTTCCTTGAATCCGAGTCCTATTGACGGTGTTTGAGTGTGGATTTTCATGGTATATCCACCGTCAACAGCCCCTCCTCTCCATTCCCTCCCACTCGTCGCCGTCGGGTTCATCCCTGTGCCCGGCCAAATTCGCCACCACCCGTCCACCGTTTCTAAATTGCCCGTAGAGCCAACTAGTATACTCCATTGCGCATCATTTGCACTAGTTGCCCAAGCTCCAGTGTAGTGGGTTCGCCGGAACGCACTTCGGCGTCCTCGGGTTCTCGCCGGAGCGTCGTCGCCAATCATCGTGTCGTGCCTAGCTCGTTTGGGTGAGCTCCAAACCTTGGATCTGCACGTTTCTAATTCTCCTACTTCCTAGGTTGCTTATGCGCGCGGTGGTTTTCCTTTTGGTGCCCTAGGTTCGTCGGAACGGGAGTTCACCGTCGAGTCCGAGCCATTGTTTCCGCCGTCGTCGTCACGCCCGTTGCTCCACTCCGTCTTAGCCTCAACCAGCCGTTAGTCTCAAGTTGTGGTGAGCCCCTGGACCTTCCCGAACTGTTTCCTTGGACGCTACCGCAGTAGCGTGGCCGGAACAGCCTCGCCGTGCCACCGCGTCCGCCATGGGCGAGCTTGTGCTCATCGGAGGCGGCTAGAGTAGGGGCTAGGCGCGTAGGGTTGTCAGCTAGGTTCTAGGGTAGGTGCGAGGCCGCTTGGATTCGCCGCTGGGGTCGCCTTTGGCGAGGTCCGCGTCGGGCCGTCGCGTGCGCGTGCACATGGGCGTTCGGCAGGAGGAAGAAGGACCTGACAGCGGGGGCCCGACTTTCAGCGCCCGTGTGAGAGAGAGGGCGCGCGCAGGCCGTGCTGGGCCGACCTGGCTAGCTGGGCCGACTCAGGCTGCTCTCAGCCTTTTCTTTTTCCAGGGATTTAAATTGAGTTTCTGATTTATAGTTCAAGTGAATAGTGCTGTAGTTTGTGATTTTTGCTAGAATTATTGTATAGCTCCAAAAATCATGAAAATTTTTGTGGAGGCTCTCTGAGATGTGTATTATTTAATAAAAATATAAACTATATGATCTGAACACTTTCTGTATGAACTATAAATCTGTGTTTTAATTGATAAATGTAACTTTATGTAATTTTAATTAATTCTCTGTACCACTAAAAATCATGAAATTTATTTTGGTGCTGTTTTTTGTCAAGAGCTATCTGTTGGTAAAGTTGGGATCAAATGAAAATAGTTTAATTATTTATTTATTGAATGCTTGATTAATTGAGTAATAAAATAAATAGAAAACCTTAATCACTTAGGGTTGGTGTGAATTTTGGATTGATTGTGGCCTTAGGTCAAACACCCTTATGACCTAGGGCAAATATTTTTTGAAACAATTCCTTTGAATAGGTTGTGGGTAGTAGTAGTGTTTGAAGGTTGTTTTACTCATCATTTCATGTACCCGTTTATTTGCATCGCATTCATGCATTCATCATTGCATGCGTGTAGTGACCGAGAATCATGAGGTGAAAACTGAAGTGACTGCTGAGGAGACTGCTCCTGAGTTTGTGCAAGGCTTTGACATCTGTGGCACCGACCCAGACCCTACTCTTTTTACAATGCAAGACAAGCCCCGGTGCATTAGCCCCTCCTTGTATTTATAAATGTTTTATCACTTGAGTTAATATATTGCATTAGGTTAATAGGAGTTGAGTGATAACCTATTGATGCATTACCTTTCCTTGACTGCTTATTATACCTCGAGAACCTGATTTAATTAAAGTATTGAAAAATGCTTAGTCCTGCTTAACTGATTTAGATTTGCATACAATGCTATTTTGAACTATGATGATATGTAAAGATTGAATCATTAAAAGGGAATGGTATTGTCCTCGTCGTTGGCAGTGTACTTGGCCAATCCATTGTCATCAACGGGGATGGGTTTCCGTTTGGTGGTCGTATGTTTAGGTTAGAGTCCCAACTAATAGTCGCCAGTGAAAATGGGATGTGAAAACCGAGGTGATCACCTGTGTACTTGGGTTAGAGTCCCAATGCATGGTTTCCAACGAAAAGTATTAGGGACCATTCGTTGTCGGGCTGCTGTGATCGAAACTTTTGAACTAGCCACATACTCCGGGAAGCCCTATCTCCGGTGGCTCTATTGCTTGAACCGACAACCACGCACTGGGAGTGGAGAGATGGAGAGAGTAGCGTGTACCCTAATGGCCAACGTGCCTGGAGACAAGAGGAGTACTATGCTCTCGGGTGGCGCAGGATCGGTTCAGGGATAAAAAAGCCGTGGTAGACGGTGTTGGTATATGCAAGGTTAGGTGCTACATATGCAATGTGGTTAGGGATCCCCAGCTGGGTACTTAATCGATTCGAATCATCGTTGCTCCTCGGTTATGGAGACTTGATCCACTGACTTACATCGAAAAGTTGTTCGAAATTAGGATGTTTTTTAGAATGAATAAGAAATTGGATTTGAAGGATATATGTGAAAGAATAGAAAACTATTGATGTTGATTATAATAATATTGAGTAAAATACTGAAAGCAGGATTAGTAATGTTTTTCTGTAAAATACTTTGACTCTTACTAAAGCCTTACCTTGACTCCCCTCAGCCTGCATTCCTGAATCTCATTCCTTTTCTTTAGTCAGGTAAGTCTTGCGGAGTACTCCAGTACTCAGGGTTTGTTAACCCCTGTTGCAGGAAGTCAGCAGCCGAAGGTCTGTCTCGCTCCCTGCTGCGTGACCATCGCCCAGGAAGGTAGTGAGGAAGAGTAAAGTTGACCCCGTGGGCAGGGTTCGTGTTATCAGCTATCTTAGTATGTTGTATTGTTGTTCTACTGCTACTGCTACTACTTTTAATTATGGTTTGTAATAACTGCACTTGAATTCTATTTGGACAACCGGTTTGTAATCTAAGTACTATTTAATCTTCCGTACTTTTACTCTGATGTATTTTATTATGAAATGTTGTAATCCTATAATGGCTTCGCAATGGGATCCTGTCGGAGAAATGGGTGCTGATGTAACCCGGCAGGGCCTTCTAGATCATTTAGGACACGGGCCCAGCTGTCAGAGGTCATTAGCGACAATGACAGGTGCCTGTGGGCCATATAATTTATGCGGTTCTGTTACACTGCCGCCATCTTCCTCATGGATGACGACACCAGGGGTGCCACTGCCCTCCACTACTTCCCTGCCACCGTCCTCCTCATGGATGAGGACACCAGAGGTGCCGCTGCCCTCCACCGCCTCCCTGCCGCCGCTTCCATCATGGGTGCCAATCCCATCACGGGTGCTGGCCCCAACGTGGGCGTTGATCCCCACCCCAGCGCCGACCACCACACTGTAGGCCCTCCTCACCGGGCAGCTCCAATTTCCGCCGCCGCTTCCCGCCCATGCACCACCACCACCAGAGATGCCAGGTTCCTGTAACCCGCTATGGGATTCTCTCATCAATATGTTGTCGGGCCTCAACTCGCGGCTGGCCACCATAGAGAGTCGTCAAGCGGCGGTTGCGTGCTAGGCGTCGACGGCAGTACGGCTGCAGGCGGCGACGCGTGGCCTCCTCGCGCGGCGGCATCTGCAGGAGATGTGCTAGAAGATGCGGGCGGCGACCGTGGCTACAGTAGACCTCAGCACAGGGGAGCGCGACCTCGCCCTGTCAGATTGCCACCAGCAAGCGCGTCGACCCGCTGTTGTCTTTTCCGCAGGTGGCGAACTCCAACTCTACGGCAGCGGTGTTAGGGGAGGCGCTCCCTTCCTTATCACCAGCGGGGACGCACTGCCTAGCGCCACCGCATTCCACCATCGGCCACCTGCGAGGACGCCTCCGCTAGTTGCTATATCGCGAACCTGTGCACCCCTCTTGTTCCGGTAGGCTCCATGGGATCCAGGTGGCTATACACGTGCAGATCCAGCGTGCAGATGGTGTCCACCGTATGTTTGGGTGTCAAAAATAAAGAGTCCTAATTTATTTAACGTTGCGAATAACAAAATAAGGCGAGATGTAAAAGGCTTGTTTATAGGTGTTAGGTTCGTATTGCGTCGAGTCATTGTTAGGTTGCAGCTCGAGGACGAGCTGCATGTCCAGGTGGGGTGTAGTGTTTGAGAAGTCAGGGGCCTATTGGGCCTTAGCCCATTAGGGTTAAATAGTCGTTTGCTTAGGGGCCAAGTAAGACCTCTCTACATAATGAGAGGAGATGTATCAATCTGAAATGAAGCAAGAGATTAGAAGAAAATCCTTTCTCTCTTGCCAGCCATGAGCAAAGCCCCACGGTCGGCCTTCCCAGCAATCCAAACCCTAGCTGCCGCGCTCTCTCTCGACCTAAAAACAGCCCTAGCCGCTGCTACAGTACTCGCGTGTACTCTAGTGTGGTACTGTAGCAGCGCAGGCACCGCGCCCTCAACTCTCTCCTCTCGATCCCAATTGCGTCCATGACAGCAGCCCTACACAGCGTGGCATGGTTAAAGTGTTCACTCTGTTCGGCTGACTGGCTGATTGTTCTGAGACAAAAACACTGTTGAATGGCTCAGCCGAACGGAGTTGTGCCACAACTACTGCCGTGCCTCCCGTTTGGCCAACCACACCACACATAGCCAGTAGCCTGTACGTTGTCCATTTCATACTCAGTTCAGTCCTAGGGTAGAGTTTCGAACAAGTACTTTTCCTTTTCCTTTTATTGACGAGAGAGAGAAACAAACTAGCTAGCTAGTTTTGAATCTGATTGCCATCTCTAATTAATTTCATATGTAATTTCAGCGTCGTCAACCACCGTGCCTGAGACTAAGAGTGACTGGTGGTGCCGCCTGCAGACGATATGAATGATATCGCAGATCCTCTAGCAGCTAGCTAAGCTACCGCTTTCTCATCTCCAAACTCCACCACGGATAGCGCGACGGGGGCCTGGTCCGGCCGCGCCCTGATGCCGTCCATGGCCGCGGCGTCCCCGGCCACCCACTTGTTGAGGAACGCGACGGTGGCGCCGGCCACGAAGCGGCGCATGGGCGCCCTGGCCCCGCCGCTCCTGCAGACGGCGCGCGTGAGGAAACCCCTGGCGCCTGGCGTGTCGTCGTCCATCATGTCCGTGTGCCCGTAGTCCCTGGCCACCAGGTGGCACGCCGGCGCCGCCGCGGTGTCCAGCTCGCCGTAGAAGGCGGCGTGGCTGACGCCCCGGGGCGCGCACGGCGGCAGCAGCGGGCCCCGGGACAGCTCGCCCAGCCCCGTGCCGATGACCATGGCCGGCGCCCCCACGCGCAGCGAGGTACTCCTGCCCGTGAGCACCGGCGGCGGCGTCTGCTTGCCCACGCCCATGCCGTCCACCGGGTCCACGGCGACGAGCGCGGCGAGAGGCAGCGCCAGCTTCTTCGCCTTGGCGTGGCCCAGCGCCAGCGCGAACGCAACCTTGCCGCCGCGGCTGTGCCCGGAGACGGACACCTTGGTTACGTCAGCGCGCACGCCCGGTGGCAGAGCGGACGGGAGCCCGGCGGCGAGCCACTCGACGACGGCCGCCGCTGAGTTGATCTCCTCGGTGGTGTCGGGGCCGGAAATTGTGTACAGCTGCATGCGCGATAGATTGTTGACGAGCAGGAGGTAAACGAAACGAAATTAACTCTGGTGGCTGTCCCTTGTATACTGCTTACCTGAGGTCCGACGACGATGAAGCCATGGGAAGCGACGTGCTGGAAGAGCTGGGAGTAGAAGGAGTTGAGGGCGAGGTAGCCGTGCAGGAACAGGAGCACCGGGTACTCCCCGGCCTCGAGCGGGGCGGCGACGAGCAGCGGCTTGGGCGGCAGCAGGTTGGCCGCGGCGGACGGGGACGACGACGACCGCGAGGCGGCGCACCTGGACGGCGCCCTGGCCTCGTCGAGGCGGGTGAGGATGACGCCGTGGCACCCCTGATCGAACACGCCTCCGGTGGCCTCCTCGGACTCGGACCCCATCCCCATGCACTGGTGGTGGTGGAGCAGCAGGCCGTAGGCCAACAACACTCGCACCACGGACGCGAGGTTCATGTGTGTGTTGCCGATCACTGTCACCGGTGGTGAGTGCAGTAGTGTAAGCAAGACCGACTAGAAGGCCCGGGACGCAGTAATAATCGGTGATGACTGGGAATCGTGGCTCATTGGCGACCGACCAGGCATGCGGCCGGGGAGCTCCTTCCTTATCTGCAGGGCTGCCTCGATCCGCATAGTACAAAAGGCAGCTCCTTGCTCGGTCAGCCGGAACACGATGGCTGGCACTGGCAGGCAGTGCTTGGGGTCCGGCGCTCATGCGTGCTTCGGTAGGGCAGGAGGTCATTGTCAACAACAAAAAGAAATAGAAAATTATATGTACGCATAAACTCCACATTAGCCAAAATAAAAATACTCGTAGAATTGCAGTACTAGAACATGGAGACTTACTGAAAAAAAAATCAGGTGTTTGAATTTTAACTTTTCTTTAGACGACAATTATTACATATATTTTATATAAAATTATAGCTTTAGTTAGTTGCGATTATGTAGACGTCATCTGCAATTTGGTTTAAAGAATAAAAATCCTTTCACACAAAATCACAGACCCGAGAAAATCTGATATATGTTTTGGCGCACAGATAATTACCATTTATAACTGTTTTTATAGTGAGATAGACAAAAAATTGATATATGTTATAATACATTAATAAAATAATATTTGAGTTGTACTAGTCGATTATACAAGAGTTCTGTTAATATAGGAAAAGTGCAAAGCATAGATACCTTTTTTTTAAGAATCAAAACATACATATGTTTTGTACTATAAAAAAGAAAATCAATTCACATGAGTATCTTAGGGACTGTTTAGTTATACTGCCTCCTAAATTTCAGGTGCCTAAATTTGAACCCATTTAGTCACTTTTTGTCAAACACCTAGGACTAAAAGGTGTCTAAAAGTGATTTTGGTCCTCTAGTCACGTGGATGTGACTAAATGGGACTAAGGCCGACCTTCCTAAACTTTAGCCATATATATTTAATCACTTATAGTCACCTTTCTCTTGCCAAACACTATGATGAAAAGATGACTAATAGTGCTTTTAGTCCTGTAGTCATTACTTAATTAGAGGTGGCTAAATAGGACTAAACTGAAGTGAGGTGTGACTAAACTTTAGCCACCCCAAACCAACAGAGCCTAAACTAAAATGGAGTAACTAAACTTTAGCCACCCTAAACCAAGCAAAGCCTTAATAAGTGTGATAACTAATTGTAGCATTAAAAGGTGCCCCAGCCCGACCACACAAGTTATACCCCTCTTGGTTCTGACTAGGACAAGACCACATTACCTCTTTAACAAGTCTCGATTTCACACGCCAGTAGACAAATATCAAAGCAAAAAGTCTGATGTGTCAACCTCAATAAAAAGTCTAGGTTTTTAGTCTCCTACCTTTTTTATGACCCTAAATGGGTTTGGCTGGCGTGATGCCACAATAGCCATATCCATATCACTAGTACAGAACTATACTATACAGGCGGTTCACAACCTATTTCTACAGGCATTTCCCAGCGCCGACTGCGTGGGAGGTCTGTAAAAATGGGACCACAGTATAGGCCTGTAGTAATGCAGCTACACAGGCGATTCTTAGCGAACTGCCTGTGTAAATGGATCATTTACACAGGCGGTTCACTAAGAGAACCGCCTGTGTAGATACATTACTACCGCCTGTGTAAATGTCAGACCCTATTTATATATAATAATAAATATTTTTTATATTATAAAATATTACATATATATTGATATTGGGACTACTATTGGAAGGTGTTCAGATATCTACATGAACAATTTAAATATTTCATACACACATTTATATACATCATTGTTTCGTGCTCACGAACAGAAAGTTATTTAAAAAAGTATATAATCACACATTGTATTCATCAAAGTTTGCACTTGTGGTCTAATAACCTGTCCTAGTAAGCTTTAGCATACTAATCTCTGTTACCTCCCAGAACTCTGGCATGGATAATTGGCTATCATGATCATGATATTTCCTTTCGCGTGGAATGACATATTTCAAGAGAAACTGTGCACAAGTCCTCAACTATGTTGTATATAGTCTTTTCGGTGACCTCCGCCACCTTGGTTTCCTTAAATTGCTGCAAAGAAAGTTTATTAACATCATATACTTAAAATTTGCACTTTCAATGTCATAACTACATACATGACTATTACTTATATTAATTACCTCAGGAAGGGTTGCTGGTGAATCATCCGGTCTCTCTCATGTGCTCGCACACATAGTATCCACAGAGGATAGACCCGGGTGCCTGCTTGTGGTACTATATAACGGGAAAGTGGTTATTTATAGATACAACCATGTATCGTACATGTATGATTTGTATTCATAAAAGTAAATTTTCATACGTACCGGCTAGTTATGTAAAACTTGCAATGGCTGCCCTTCTATCTTAGACTCGCACTTTCCACCTGTTATCTTATAAAACCTATATGCCCTATGATCCCTGAATAGAACCACCATGTTAGTCTCAAACTCTCATAATGCAAAAGTATGAATGCATATATATCTCGACTTACAGCTCTAAGAGTTCAATGAATTTTGCATAGGATTGTTTAGGGTAATCTGCGGAGTCTTGTACCAGCACATTTCCTTCCTTGGGATAAACGTGGCAGCAGATCTAGTGGTCCCTGCACGAAGCGAATTCTTGATGCATTTGTGCAATGGAATTATTTAGTTTCATCTAGGCAAGCTCACACTCACCCAAAGTGGTACGGAAGGACTACCGATTTCCTGTCTTGATACTTCTTCAATGATCTTCCAATGTAGAAGGCGTAGTCGGATTCAAACTTAATCCTCGACTATCTAAATTTCTCGGCCCGTTCATCACCTTCTAAGCACAATAACTCCTCGTTCTCATTCCCAATTCTGAATGTGTGCCGTTCTTCGCATATATCTATTGGGCACAGATAGCCAATCCTTTCATTTGCACAAGAATAAAAATCCAGACCATAATACATCTAGTGCTGCTCAAATAGCGTTCTGCAAGGGGCATGTATGTCAGATATTGAACATTGATGCAACTAAAATGCATGTGTAACTATGTAACACTTACAATGCAAACGTCGTTACGATCTGTACGTCCAGTCTCTCGAGGTTCATCATCAACCACATGTCTTCGAAGTTAATCATGCACTTCTCAGTTTGACTGAGAAATGCCTTATGCGGTATAGAAATGCTGATGGTGTCGATGCCCGCAGAAGATGCTCTCATGTACCAGTCATGCAGCCTATTTATATTGCTTGGGACCTTTAAGAGTTTCTCCCAATTGAGTAAAGGCCTTCCCGACACAAATTCTTAAGGGATGTTCTTGTAATCTTCTTTAGTTGGCACCTTGATTTTGCAGGTAATTATCTTAGGCACCGACTTCGATGACTTCGAGAGCTCAGACAACTCATGCACTTCTACAGTGCGTTTCCGTCCAATGCCTGACAAAAATTTGGCCGTGCCAGCTGTTTTTTTCTTTGGCTCAAAGGGGGAAACCAACTTGGGCACCGAAATTTTTTTCTTTGGCGGCGGTGGTGGCTCCTTTGGTTGTTCAGGATCTTTGGGTTGTAGGGAAGGTGCTCGCCGTGGGTTAGGAAGATCACGGGGAGGTGATGATTGATAGTCAGGATCAAAATGGGTAGGTGATGCTGGTAGGTCAAGAAGAGACTGGGGAGATGGTGGTGGGTTTGGAAAAGGATCGACACATGCTGACGACTCCTGAGTGGGTGGCATCTCTTGAGAGGATGGTGGTGGCTCCCGCAGCTGGACGTCCCGCCGAGGCCAAAGGATGAAATTGTTTATCGCTTGTCCGAGTTTATCAATGTCCACGGGACCGGGGATGTCTAGAATCTCGTCCTCGTATCCTTGGACCACGGTCAACATTTCTACTCTGCAGTAGTCTTTAGGAATGTCGGCACCATGGTATTTAGGTCCTCCTAGGATCGCTTTGCCTGTGGCCACTTCCCTTGAACGATGATTGTTAATGCCATACCTTATGACTAGGGAGCAAGGCACGGGAGCAATAATGTCGTCAACCGGATAGTGAGCCTTGTTCGCCATAGACCCGACACTGCTTGGAATCTCTATTGGACCCTGTGACACCAACGGTTGCGCAACCACTAGGACCAGCTGCATTTGCGGGGGCTGAGCGCTCATCTGCTGATTTGACACCGCACTCGCCAGTTTCTGCATGAAATGAGGAGGAGGATCTTCTAGCAATTTCCCCATCATCTCTGTGAACTCCTTCTAAGCCTCCTGCTTAAAAAAACTTGCCATTTCTTCCTTGTACCGATCACGTTTCTTGTACTCACCTGACCACTGAGGGCCGAATCCATCCTTCCATCCTTCTTTGGATGAGATGCCTCGAACACGGCCAAGATGCTCAGGGTTACCCAGGCCCACACTAAGGGTGTCCCTCTCCCTTCGTGGCTTGAATTTCCCTTCCTGCTGCTTGGCAGCCACCGCAAAGATACTCTTTGCTGCTTCATCGACAATAGGGTCCTCAAAGGACATACCACTCTCGGTTTTCCTTTCGCTTCTGAGCAAGAATCCAACTCGCGGACCTTTCACCAACTTGCTCGGACAGCACCGGCAACCTTGCCGCCTTTTTCGCAGACTCTTGTTGCCTCCATTTGGGGATCTGGCGCTGGTAACCATGTGAGCCTAGATGGTGGTGGTACTTGTTCTTCTTTGCGAGCTCAGAGTTGGCTTCACTCATAGCTATGAAGTTTGGATCTCTCCTCTGCTCTAGAAAAACCGTCCACTGCCATTGGTTTTTTTGTAGGGTCCTTTCCTGTCTTCGCATACTTGGAATTCAACTCGTACCTCCAGTTTCGGAAAATGATCGCACACTGTTTCATTGTATATTCCTTTACTAGTGCCTCTGGCGTGTTCCGAGGAAACTGGAACCTCGTCTTAATTTTATCCCATATTCTGTTCTTGTCACCTTCTGGCACACTGGACCAATCCCGAATGGTGATGTCAAGAATGTCCTTAACACAGAAGCCAATTGCATTCCGGTACTTGGGTAGGGCCTCCACCGGAAGTAGAGGTTGTCCAATCGAGCTCACTTCATCAATGTTATATGTTTCGTCTAGAAACTTGTTCGTACCCCTCTCGCCTCGTTTCACACCGGTCCGCTTCCTTTTCCTTGATCTCTCAGTGGTCGTCGTCGCGATCGGTTCTGGTGCGTCTGCTACATCACGTGCCATTTCGTGTTCCATGATGAGCTCTTGCATCTGAGACAGTGCCTCCTGAGTATATAGACATTGTCAATCATATGGACATTATGGATCGAAATCATGTAATTACATACAAACATGGACTCATGGATGTGATATTTACCTCATCCTCTCGTGGATTGTAATTAGGGTCACGTTCGAATTCACGACGCGCCTTCCTCGCTTCGGGAGGCTCAATGTCGTCGCTAGCTCCTGTTTCGTACGAGGGAGTGCAGGCCCTTGATGCTTCGCCCGTTTTGTGGGTCCCTTGAACTTGCTCTTCTTGCTCCGTGGGGTGGGTCCCTGGGGCTTGTTCCGCGTGTTCAGATCCTTGTGCTTGGTCCTTACGCGGAGAGACCATCGTGAAAATCTTCGCTCGATGTATATCTTAAAGACCTAGATTAAAAGAGGCGTACACGAGAAACATCAATACTCGATGTATCACTTACGTGTATGAAATATAAAGTGGCATACTACATATACAAATACATATATTATCTAATGACATATAAAAAGAAATAATAATATTCTCTGAATTTATTTTACATTTTTTCTGATTTTATTCAATTTTTTGTTTCAAAATGCAACTACATATTAAAAAAGAAATTATACAACAATATACATATACTCAATTACATATACATGTACTCAATTACATATACAAATACATATATTATCTAATGACATATAAAAAGAAATAATAATATTCTCTGAATTTATTTCATATTTTTTCTGATTTTTCCTTATTTTTTTCTGATTTTATTCAATTTTTTTCTTCAAAATGCAAGTTCATATATAAAAAACAAATTATGAAAAAAAGGCCTGGCCATGCATTGTTGGGCTAGCCCTGCCTAGCCATCTCCCAATGGAGCTGACTGGTGGGGCCCGCCAGTCAGACCCTTCACCTACCTCCAGCCGCCGCCGTGCGCTGAGAGGCGGGGTGGGCCGCCGTGACCCGTGCCGCTGTGCAACCGCAAGCCGCCATGCGCGCCGCCGCACCCGCAAGCCGCCGTGCCGCCGTATCCGCATGCCGCCGGTGGAGAAAGAGGAGGACGAGAAGAGAGAGGACAAGAGAGGAGGAGGAATGAGGCGCAAAGAGGACCTCACCGGTGGGGGCGACGACGGTGGTTGCGGCGGCGGAGACCGACGAAACCGGTGACCCCGGCGGCGCGCACGGCGGGGGAGCTCCTAGGGTGTGGCGGCGGTGGGCGGGGATCCCGTAGGGTGCGCCGCGCCGAGGTGGGCGGTGTGGCTCGTTGACTCCGATGGCGAGTGCAGGGCAGAGGACACCGAAGCGGAGGCGGCGGCGGCGGCGTGGAAAATTTGGGCAGCCTGCTGGCGTCGGTTCGAACAGATTGGACGCCAACACTTAGAAAAATTTGGGAGCGGAGGCAGTGAAATTATATAGGGGCGGATTTCTTCAGGCGGTTCGTATTGACCACCGCCTCGAGAAAGATTTCTCCAGGCGGTTTGTAGTGACCGCCACCTGTAGAAAAGACTTTCTACTGGCGGTTTTCAGTTACAACCGCCTGGAGAAATGTTTTTCCAAATTTATTTATGTTTTATTTATATATATTTTGTATATTGTTTAATTTAAAAGCTTCAAAAATTCATATCTCAAGAAATATTGGTCCAAAATCAGTGAAATTTTTTTGTAGTGTTTCTCTTGAATAGATCTACATGTTAAAAATATGAAATGCCATGTTTGAGATACTTTTATATGTAGCTTCATTTAAAATGATTTAAATTGAATATATGCCTCCTATCTTGTTTAATACATAAATAATTCTAGAAATACCAGAAAAATGTGGATCCAATTTTTTTAGTTTTGTTGTACTATTTATATGCTATGAAAAATATATTACTTGGTGCAATTCATAGTACTCCACAAAAAGGTGAAGAACTCATGTGTTTGGCTATGATTCGGTAATAGGACTCTTCTACGTTTGTGAAGCATGCACCTTATGCCTATCTCCAAATGACTTAAACTTTTTTTGGCAAGCACCTACACCAAAATGATGGCCCCACACAAGATCTCAGGATTTTCTGATCATGCAACCTATTATTACATTTTTCTCCGCGCTAAATGAGGGGAAGAATGGTGGATTACACCTGGACCTCCCTTCATACAAAATATAATAATTTAAAAGTATTTATATTACATTGTAGAAACAGAGAAGGGTGCGTAGCATAATGTGCATATTGTAACATAGAAAGATTACATGGCAAATGTCAAATATAATCTAGGCAGCTACTGTTCTTCCTTGTCCATCTTGGCGCACCTAGGGCAACGAACTCTGTGGGATGCTTCCCTCAACATTCCTTATCTTTACTGGATGGTCGTCTACAAAGAGAGACATGTCGCTAAACTCATTAAATTTATCCAGGTCAGATACACCATCGACTCCTATAGCTTGTTGCTTTTCAGAAAAACTACATGCTTTGGCTTATCAGTACTTTTCTTCTGATCGTTAGGAGATAGGATCTGTTCAGCATAGAAGACCTGTGCAGCACGGTTAGCCATTATCCATGGATCATCTTTGTAGCTTACTTTACTTGGATCAAGAACTCTGACCCCATAGTTGTCCACTGTGACATGTTTGTCTTCAACCCATTGACATTGAAACACAGGGATCTGAAATGTACCATAGTCTAGTTCCTATATGTCCTCAACAAAGCCAAAGTATGTAGTTTCCTCACCAGTTTTAGAGTCTAAGGCCTCGCATCGGACACCACTGTTTTGTGCCATGCTCTTTTGGTCCTTGGACTTGGTACAGAACGTGAAGCCACTAATGTCATAGGTTTGCCATGTCGTGACTTGGCGTGATGGTCCAGATGCTAACACCTTGATGGTGCGTTCCTCAAGTGTTTTCCCATCTGGAATGTCATGCTCCCTTAGCCATGAGGTGAACCGAATCTTGTGTTCCTTCATTAACCATTCGTCCGTGCGTCCATGATTATGTTCGCGAAGCCCATCAATATGTTGCTCGATCAAAGGCTCCATTATCGAAAGCTGATGTAGGATGCTGTGATGTGCCTCGAGGATTGTATTGTAATCTTGCGGGACGCATGATTTCTTTCCCATCCACCCTCTTTCATTTAGCCTACCCTCGTGTCGTGACGGAGGCAAACCTATTGCAACCTGGTCTTTTAGGACCCTGTTGCAGAATGGACCACCGGATTCAATGGCCTCTTCGGTTAAGTACCCCTCTACCATGGACGTCTCAGGACGAGCACGAGTTGATACATAGCCATTCAGTATTGACATGAAATGCTCATACGTCCACATCTCATGCAAGTACATGGGACCCAGTGCCTCTATTTGTGGAACCAAGTGCACCACAAGGTGAACCATCATATCAAAGAATGCTGGGGGGAAACACATCTCAAACTGTGACAATGTCTCCGCTGCGAATTCCTGGAGAGATGCCAACTCATCACGGTCAATCACCTTCTTTGAGATCCTGTTGAAGGAATAGCTCAACCGTGTGACTGCAACCTTTATCCACACCGGGTCTATAGCCCTGATGGCAATAGGAAGGAAAGTAGTCAACATGACATGACAATCATGTGAGTTGTAGTTGGTGAGTGTAAGGTCTTTCATTGACACAATACTCCGTATGCTAGAGCAGAATCCAGATGGAACTTTCAAATTCTTCAACCACACACATATCGCATGTTTCTCATCATCGGTGAGGTTGTAGCTTGCTGCCGGGAGGTGGTACTTCCCATTTTCTAGCCTAATAGGATGAAGTTCTTTTTTTATGCCTAACTGTACCATGTCCATGCATGAATTTAGTCCTTCCCTTGTCTTGCCCTTCATGTCCAGCAAGGTGCCAATTAGGCTTTCAAACACGTTCTTCTGAACGTGCATACCATCGATCGCGTGGCATATGTCTAACTCTGGCAAGTATGACAAATACTCAAAGAAAATAGACTTCTTCTTGAATGTAGCCCCCTGGAGTTGGTTTGACAGTCTTTCTTGGTTTTCCGTCTTTTTTCTTCTTTCCGAAAACAAATTTAACTTTGCTGACTATGTCGAAAACTCTTTTGCCTTTACTGTTACCTGATGGAACAGTAGACTGTAGTTCAACATTATTGTCAAAGTACTTATCCATCTTTTTCTAGCGGTACCTGTGTCCTTTCGATAAGTAGCGTCTGTGCCTCATGTACACTATCTTCTTAGATGCAGTAAGGGACACGTGAGCGGTTCCATCTATGCATACCACACAACCAAACTTTCGCTTGAACTGCCCTGATAATGTGAAGAGAGCAAGGTAGTCGTTGATCATAATAAAGATAATTGCTCTCAGCGTGAATGATTGTTTGCAGTACTCGTCCCATATTTTTACACCTGTTTTCCACAATATCTTCATGTCCTCCATTAAGGGCTCCAAGAAAACATCCATGTCAACTCCAGGCTGTGTAGAACCAGAGATAAGGATGGTTAGCATAAGGTACTTTTGCTTCTGCAACAACCATGGTGGAAGGTTGTAGATGGTGAGGATCACCGGCCATGTGCTATGCTTGCTGCTCCTCTCAGCAAATGGATTCATTCCGTCAGTACTCAGTGCGAACCTAACATTTCTTGGTTCCTTTGCAAAGTCCTTGTGGTTTTCATTAAAATCTTTCCACTGCTGCCCATCGGCTAGGTGCTGAAGCTTCCCATCGTCTTTGTGCTCATCAGAAGCATGCCAGCTCATAAGTTGGGAATCCTCTGGGTTAGCGAACAAACACCTCAATCGATCGACCATAGGAAGGTACCACATCACCAAAGTAGGAATCTTTTTCTGCGCATAATAGTCTAATTCTTTTTTTTGCCGGTGGGTTTTGAACCACTCTTTTGAGTCTTCTGTTGGGTCCTCTTTCGTTTCTTTCCTTTACACACGGAGGCGGCACACTCTTCCTCTCTGTAGTCTTTATTTGTCTTGTACCTACTTGTACCACACTTTGGACAGCTATCCAAGTCCTTATAATCATCACCTCGACATAGGATACAGTGATTTCTACACGCGTGGATCTTCTCAACATCCATCGTCAGTGGACTGATTAGCTTCTTTGCATAGTACGTGTTAGCAAGAACTTTGTTATCCTTTGGAAGCAAGTCTGCGATAATGCTCAAGAACGCATCGAAGAAAGCATCACAAAGACCATATCTAACTTTGCACACCAACAACTTTAGCATAGACCGCAGCGTCGTGAACTTTTTGGTGCAACCATTAGACTCATTGTACAAAGGCTCTTCTGCTGCCTTCATCAGGGCCTCCATACCTTTCATGAAGAACATCGATGGATCTTCCGCATGACGACGCAACATTGCCTCTAGAAAATCTGCATCTTCTGCCGCCATATTAGTTCTGAAGCCTTCATTTCCTCCAGCGAAACCTTGATCAGGAACATTTGGCACAACATGTTCGGCGTCTGGTTGTTGTGTCTCGTTTACGAACTCAAACCTGTCAACAAGCATATCTGGACCATCGGCGTCGATGTTCGCAGGGTTCCTAGTTGCATAAGGCGCAGAGCTACCCTCTCCATGCTTTGTCCAAATCAAGTAATCCTTAATAAATCCTCGGCGGACCAGATGAGAAAGGATTTGTTGAGTGTCATCAAATACAACAACATTTCTGCAGTCCATGCATGGACAATGTATGTGCGTCTTCTTTGTTCTCCAAGCATGGGTCTTAGCGGCATCAATAAACCTCTGGACCTCGGGTATATATGATGGATCTAGTCTTGATAAATTATACATCCAGAATGACCTCTCCAGCACTACCTACAAAAAACACAATGAATAACAAAAAAACATTATTAACTATGAGTTATAGCTAGGGATTATGTTGGCTAGGATTTAGGGTTTAGTTAGGGATTATTAGCTAGGGTTTAGCTAGGGTTTAGGGTGTAAGTGAGGTTTCAGCTAGGGTTCATGAAACATAGATACATATGGATAAAATAAATTGAGAAATAAAGAGAGAGATTAAAGTAAAAAAAACCTTAGTAGCATAAATAAAAAACCTAAGTAGCATAAATAAAAAATCTAAATAGCATAATTAAAAGACTTAAGTTGCATAATTAATAAACCTAAGTAGCATAATTATAAAACACACAATTCATGAAATATAGATGCATGTGGATAAAATAAATTGAGAAAAATAAAGTAGCATAAATAAAAAATAACAAAAAACCTACATTTCTCTAGGCTGTTTCCCTCTCGACTTTGGATCTTAGCACCCAATTAGTCTGTCTGTACTAAGGATGACGGCCTGTATTCGGAGTTTCCCTGGGGTTCTACATAAATACACAAGAACACATCATTGATGGAATGTTGCATAAACTAGCTAAATTGAGAAGCAAACATGAAAAGGAAGAGATGAGAGACATTATCTAACCATCTTAAGCAACCTCATTAGAAGAAATAAAGACAAAACTAGGTATTCTTCTCTCTCTGACTCATGGTGAAACCCTAAATCAAAAAGTGGCTCAAATTGAGCAAGAATGAGCAAATTGAGGCAATAGGGACATGAGCTAACCTTTTTTAGCAACCTCCTTCCAAGAAATGAAGATCAAAACCTCCCCCTTGTATTTTGTCAAATCTGGACCTCCAAAATTGCCTCCAATGGAAAGTGGCTGCGAGTTACAGTCGGTTCGGGGAGGAAGAAGCAGTATTTATACTAGATAAATCACAGGCTATTAATAATGCAAACCGCCTGTGTAAAAAACTTATCACAGGCGTGTAAATGACACATTTACACAGACAGTTGTATTAACACAACTGCCTGTAGTAATTCTTTTCTACAAGCAGTTGTCTTAATACAACCGACTGTGTAAATGTGTTATTTACACAGGCGGTTTTATTAAGACAACCTCCTATGATAATCGTTTTCACTGGCGGTTCGTGGCTCTGACGCTGCCTTTTTTATACCACAGGCGCATGGTAACTAAAACCGCCTGTGGTATAAAAAGGGGGCGCCAGCAATGGCCTCTTTTCTACTAGTGTATGGAGAGTTAAAACGAACTTTTTACAAAATTCTGGAGTCAACTAGTCATAAAAAATTATCAGAATATCTTTTAAAAACCAATTATCCAAATGCTTTATAGAAAGTATATATTTAAAAGTACTATATACTTTATTATTTGAAGAAACTTACCTTAAACTATGAGGTTGGTAATACAAATCTGAACTAAAAGGTCATCGACATGTAAGTTCAAAAGAAAAATATTCTATTTGAAGTTATATGTGCTATATATATATAGAGGTGGGCTGGTAAGTTACGCGCGAGGCCATGCATGAGGTTTTGAGTTTGAATCTCACGTGACATAATGGTGGGATACATTATTTTTTTAATCTTAGGAGACATTTTAGTCCTAGTTATTCCAACCAAGTATTACTCTTGGATTCCTAGTCCCAATTCAAAAAAGGGAATAAAGGGGTCAGAAACTGGAACTAAGGCCATTTCTCTAGTGATCTTAAAAACAATCTAACAACCACTAAAAAAATTGTATACTGGAGTATGTCAGAAAAATCTGTTAATCTTACAACATTTCTCTCATTTTTTAATGATAAAAAAATCAATCAAAATTGGAACCAAAATGAAACATGAACCATCATGCCTCTGGAAACCCTAATCAAGTGAAAAATCTATGAGCAAACTTTGAAAAGACATTAAATAGATGGCATAATCTTACTGGTTAAAAGCTAACTCCTTTACCTGCGCTGTCTCCCCTTATCCGGAGAAAGGCTCCGTTGACAGATTTTGCAGTTTGAATGAACACATCGACTAGAAGTCAGTATTTTGCGTTGGCGAGCTCCAGCCACCGCGCAGTGTCAACGCTGGAGAGAAAGCTCAAGTCACACGGAGTAGTATCTTAGCAGTTAGCACACACATCACAGTCGCAGAATGCTTAACAGCTTCAAAGTCTCGATTTCAAGCGTCTGCACATGCTGCTTAATTCGGACAAATTAAACATGCATTGGCATTGGCATTCGCTCTTTATCAGATCACAAGAGGGTACGGTCCCCTAGCCACTTGTTCAGACTTCAGAGTCAGATACAAGGCCCCAAAACAAGCAGCTCTACACGTAACGACTAACGTGTATCGGTGTATGCATATGCATGCTTGTCGGCAGAAATAAGTCATGCATAGCTCTTAATCTGATGTGTTCCTGCATGTGAAACTATACATGATTTTCCTCACAGGCCTGCGTTATCACAGGTAAACCGGAATCTCTGTTTGTTTGAACCGGGCACATCATATGGCATTTGATTCAGATTTTTTTTTCATCAGGCTTACAAAATTTCATGAAATTTATCAAGAGATCTCAATGGCTTTGGATAAATTCCAAATTATACACTTCAGAAGTGCCAGCAGTGTGCCATGAGTACGTTGAATTCAAAATTTATTTCTTAAACCTCGGCACCTCGCCCACAGCCATGAGCCATTCTACCAGAGCTCAATAATTTTCACACTAAAAGTCAGGCCAACTGAGGAAAGAGTTCCATATCTCTGTATGCCTCAAAGTCAAACTGTACCTGCCATTACGTTTTCTTTTCCAAGATATACGACTATAATGAGCAAGTGTCTCATTTGCGCTTCCGCTTTGCATGGTCACAACCACTATAAATACCCAGTTACCCACACACTCTTCACTTCCAACTCGTACCATATTCTCTGCTTCACAAAGCTTGGTTCACACAATGGCTAGAACGAAGTCCGTAGCCATTTGCTTCATCATCCTCCTTAGCATTGGACTGGCCAGTGCTGCAAGGGTAGCAAGATATGTTAGTGCTGGGGGCGGAGGTGGTGGAGGGGGAGGTGGTGGTGGTGGACAAGATGAAGGGTCGGGATATGGTTCCGGTTCCGGTTCTGGTTACGGCCAAGCTGGTGGGTATGGATCCGATGGCGGAGCATATGCTCAGGGAGGTGGTCAAGGTGGAGGTGGTGGTGGTGGACAATATGGGGGTTCTGGGTCTGGATATGGTTCAGGCTCTGGGTATGGTCAAGCCGGTGGGTATGGGTCCAATGGTGGCACATATGCTCAGGGAGGCGGCCAGGGTGGAGGTGGTGGTGGAGGACAATATGGAGGGTCTGGGTCTGGTTCCGGCTCAGGTTCTGGGTACGGCCAAGCTGGAGGGTATGGACCTTATGGAGGAGGGTATGCACAGGGAGGTGGTCAGGGTGGAGGTGGTGGTGGTGGTGGACAAAATGGTGGGTCTGGACAAGGCTCTGGCTCTGGCTCTGGATATGGTCAGGCTAGCGGATATGGCCCTTATGGTGGCGGATACGCTCAGGCAGGTGGCCAAGGTGGTGGCGGTGGTGGTGGGCAGAGTGGTACAAGCGGTAGTGGATATGGAAGTGGCTCGGGGAGTGGCACCGGGAGTGCTGGAAGTGGCTACCCATAGGCCTTCTTAAAGGAACTATGCGCCTAATGCCTATACTATATACATGTACTAATAGTATTTCGTACTTGAGTTACGATGAATAAAAGGGTTTCCATGCCTTTTGTATTAAAGTTACTGGTGTTGCATACAAAATGTGCTACGATAAACAATGTATTTGTACTGGGCTTCTTGTTGTAACAAATAAATCTTACATTTGTTATATATGTTCTTCACTTATTGAGTGTAACAAATGAATCTTACATTGAGTACACACTTTATGTTTGTGAATGTTTCTCATTTGATGTGTACTGCACCACAACCCATCTTTAGCGTCTCATGAGTCATTAAAAATGCCAATTTAGCATCTGGGGATCAAACGTTAGAGTTCTGACCAGGGTAACAAACAAAATTTGTTGTTTTTTGTTGTTTCCATATGTAATGAGTGGCCGGAGCCAGAGCCTTGTATATTTTGAGTGCTACCATTGTCTTTCTAGAGCAGCGCGATGCATATATAAATTTATTTGTCAGTAACAAAACACTGACAGATACAAAGATACCTCATCCTAGTAAGCACTGGCAGTGCACGCGTTGATGTAGAAGCGAGAGAGAATCAACTCAATATCAACGGATAACCAGAAAAGTTTGCTTTCAAGCCAAGAATTGAACAATGGTCTTAATGCTACTAATATTAAACAAGTCGAACTCACCCCGCCTCAAGAAATCACCTACTTTCGAGGGCATAAGCAACCGTCCTTAAAAATTATTTTTTAAGAAATGATTATCTACAACCGCTTGGCTCCTCAAAATATAATTTTACCGTGACAGTTTGCTTCACAGGGGTGAGTGTACGTACGTTGTGAGCATCTGTGTCTATACTATGTAATTCGCAAAAAAAAAAAAAACCGCTCGTAGCTAAGGTGTATTTTTATACCCTCCTCTAATTTATTAATTTCAAGGGCAGGGGCTGGTTAAAGACAATTTGCTAAGCAAAGAACCCCAAGAATAAAATAGCAGAAGCCATAAAAATTTTTATAGTACACTAGTACATAGAAATCTGTTTCTGGCGATTGTATAGCTATTTCTACTGGAGTTTGTAGCAATCATCAGTAGGAGAGACCAGTGAAAATAACCTTTTTCACGGCGGTAGCTTGATTTGTACTTTTTTTCTAAAAATTATTTTTTAAAAAATAGAAGAAAAAATTAAATTCTAGCAAGACGCGACATTTTTAGCGCAAAATTCACATGCTACGTGTTGCGAGTGTTCGAAGCCGTGACCTTGCTCACACATGTAACATCCTCTATCACTCCACCCACCACTCACTTATGTCTATATTACAATTCGGTTTCCACATATTATCCTAAACCGAGCCTAAATTGATTGTTTAAGGCCCTAAACAAATTTAAATGGAAAAGTTGTCAACTACAAAGTTTCATAACTTTTCAAGATCTACAAATTTTATTTTGGTAGATTCTCCATTCGAGGTAATTTACAAAATTTGAATTTCAAATTAACAAATTCAAACATAAATTTTCGTTGACAATACGATTTCTAATGAAAAAGTTGCCATCTACAAAGTTTCATAACTTTTCAAGTTATACAACTTTTATTTTGTTAATTTTTTCCATATGAGGTCATTTGCAAAACACAAAAAAATCAATTTCAAATTATTTATACACTTAGTTCTTTACGAAAATCGCCTGTACAAATCGATTTGTAGTGATGGTTTTCTTAAGAAAATAGTTAGTACAAATCCAGTATATATCGATTTGTACTGACGGTTTTCTTAAAAGAACCACCATTTACACTGTCGGTTCATTATTTGAGCCCAATGATTTATTTCTACTTGCGGCCGACAACAGAAACCGCTTTAAAAAAAAATCCTAGTGTCAAGACAAATCACGTGTGTACTAGTGGTAGTTGTAGAGTACAATGCTACTAATTGTTGGGTCCATCTAATTAATGTATAACTCTGTCAGCAAATTAAGGTTCTATATATCTGTTGGTAATGCATATGGTATGTGTTGATTGAAGGCCTATTTGGTTACTTTTAGTCCCTATCCTGTTTGGTTCTAGGGACTAATGACCATTGAAGCTGATAAATAAAGACCAAAATGCTCCTAATGCACGCGGGTTCGGAAAAGATAGGTTTAGCGAGGAGCTGAGGGCCTTTTTTTGCCCTTTACTCATCCTCCTAGGGACTAAGGACTAATCTCTTTAATCACCCTTTATTAAAATGGAGTGAATAAATGGACCAAACAGGTCCTCTGAGTACAGAGTTACAGAGTATCTGCAGGTGCAGGTTCGCGACAAATCCAGGCATGGGTACACGTGACAGGTCGATGTATTTGACGGTCAACATGATCTTGCGCACTGTGTGGTGGCGGCGTAGACGCGTAGTACCATCATATAGCTAGCTGTCTCCCCTTGTCTATCGTGAAGAAGACTCGCGTGGGGATTTGGCCGTCGTTTGAACACATCAGTTAGTCACTACTCTACTTGCACTGGAGAACTATAGGGCCACAAAATGTTAACATCCGAACGAAAACTCAAGTCAAACGGACCGACATTGTGTGTGTGCGCGCTAGAACTGTGGTATAATATGTACTCTCTCGGTCTCAAAATAAGTATCATTTTTTAATTTATAAAATCGATATTTGACCACTCGTCTTATTCAAAAAATTTACGAAAATATAAAAATACATCAAGATTAAAGTACTTCTAATAATGAATCATTTCGTAATAAAATAATTAATTTTTTATAAAATTTTTAAATAAAACGAATGATCAAAATGAGATAGTCAAGATGGTAAAACGACACTTATTTTGGAATGGAGTGTGTATATTGGTATGGAATAGTAGTGTCTTAGCACACATCACAGTCGCAGAGTGCCTAACAGCTTCATGTCTCGATCTCAAGGGTTTGCATGCTGCTGTTTAATTCGGGGGGAGAAAATGTATTCGCATTCGCTCTCGGTCAGCCCGCAAGAGGGACACGGTCCGTCGGTCCCCTAGCCATTTGTTTAGTCAGATACTTAGGCTGCAAAACAAGCAACTCTTCATCTTAACGTGTCTGCATGCTTGTCGGCAGAAATATGCCATGCAGCTATCTGTATAGTTGCACGCAATTATATACTGTTCCTACACATCTACATGCATGATTTCCTTCACTGGCCTGTGCTACCGGCCGGACTGATAGCATTTGATTAAGATATTTTAGTCATCAGGCTTACGATAATCATCAAATTCTAGGAGATCGAACACAAAGGCTTTGGGTGAATTCCTATTTCCTAGTACAGTACGTACAACTTATGCTAGCGGTGCTGCATTTTAATTTATGCCCCATTTAGATACTTAGAATTAAATTCGTTTTTTCTAGACACATGTTGAGTAAGTTAATAGGGTTGTATATGGACTATATTTGTATATTAATGTTGGCTATCACCACCCCAGACAACTTCTTTCCCCACGGTGCCTAGCACTCGCGTCGGTCAGGACCTCCTGTCACGAGCGCTAGTCCTTTCCTCGCGGTGGGCTGCTACCCGAGACGGAAGACACCGGTACCGTCAGGGACGGTATGTGGACCACGAAAACCAACTCCGCGCCCCCGAAAAGAGCGCACACCGCGTGCGAGAAAAAGGAGCGCGGTTGCCCATCGTTATCCTATCACCGCTCACCTCCCAGATTTGTCTCCCCGTTCCCCTTCCCTTTCTCTCTCTCTCTCCCTATCGGATCCAGGCTGCCGGCGGCGGCGGAGCTCGGATCTAGGCTGCCGGCGGCGGCAGCGGCGGAGCATGGCCAAGCGTAGGTAAGGCCACCACTGTCATGCGCCCCTCTGATATGCTGAGTCAAGGTCCTCTCTCTCTCTCTCTCTCTTCTCACTTCTCCCAATCGTTCCTCCTCAGGACCATGGTGTCGCGGCACTTCTCGGAAGAGCACCGACACCCAGCACCGGCGCGGGCACCGCAGACGACATGTTGCCGCTCCCCTCTCTCCTCCGAGCCCTCATGCCGTGCCCTACGCCAGCAGTAACACCGGCGCCACCGCGTCCTCCATTGCCAGGGCACCAGGCCGGCGGTCATCCTCCAGTTGCGTAACCTTCTTCCTCTTCTCCCCTCCCAACTTTAGCTCTCTCGCATGTCACCAGAATCTGAATGTTCTGTGTTTCATGTAGATTTGTTATCCTTGCATCATGGATGGAAAAGCTTATTCAGGGGCAGTCCAGAGATTTAATTTATAAAGGATGCACGAGACAAGTGAGTTTCATTCCCTTCCAATCTTGTTTGCATTTTTGGTATTACATATTCTGCAGATTTATTTAATAAATTTATGTTAGTATTTATCCTTACCGTGTGTGGTGTTTATTTCCAAAATGGAATTTTGTTCAGCTAGCTCCATGATTTTGCATTGCTCAACCTCAATGTCTCTGCAGCATTGGGGGTAAGATGTAGTCTGCCTTATGTTTCCTTTCACCATATGGATATAAGGGAATTCTCTGTAGGACAAGACACTTTTCAGCTAGATTAGGTAAAAAATATTCATCAACTATCATATGCCTACTTTACCTTTCCTCACTTAATAGAAGCATGCATATGCCTATAGTTCATTATTTTCACATGTTTCAGGTCATCGACCATATATGGACTGTTTTAGTGCTTTACAAATGCAAATTTTGCTACCTGTGCAGGATCTGGGAAAGGGGAAGCATTGTCTTATATTTACTTGAGCTACAACTTTCAATGTCAGATATGTACTAAATGCCATATAGAGTGACTTAGCTGCAAATTTGGATCTGAATGCTATATACAGTGACTTTGGTCACTTTGCTATCATCATGTATCTCTGCATGTTCCCTTCTTCTTCCCTGCCTTTTAATATTGACCGAATGATTTCCATCTCTTTCGTTGAAAAACATTTTTTTATTTGAATATAGTTGCCACTTAGGGCTGAAGGAAGTGTATGAATTTTTTTAAGAGTAATCAGATTGCAAAAACAATGAACTAGAAGATTATTACAGTGTTCTTTGTTGTTTCAGTGATGGTGTATTCGTGAACAAATAATCGAATTTCCCTTCTTTCTCAGCTTTATTGTCATCCTGTGTGGCCATCCCTGCTTGTAGTGCTTTCTATGGTTACTCTTTTAATTTAGAGACATTGGACAAGCAATCAGCTGTATTGTTTTATCGCATATTTTTTTGTCCTTGATTCACAGATGGAATAATATACTCAAGGGCAGTCAATTTAATTGATAAAGCATAGACAAAGCTAGTGAGTTTCATTCACTTGCCATCTTTTTGTTTCACTGGATACAGTTGTCAATGGTACCTACTGAGTCTTAATATAGTTGTCTTTCATTTCTTACTATAACAGTGCTTATTGGATATGCCTTTAATGTTAATCGGCAACTTTCGGTACCAGGTAACTTCTTTTTTATTCTCTTTCAATTTTTTGATTGATTTGGGATTCTGGCATAATTAGAACTTTTTGGAACCAGAGATGTTAGGAAGCAATAGTTATTTGACTTCTATTTCTTACACTAGGAATGCATTATATAGTCACTGACCAGCCAACTAAGATCAGAAACATGTTAAGTCCTATAGTATGAAGTCTTCAACTACATGCGTATTATTTCGTAAACCTGTTGTGAGCACTCTTGGTACAGCCTTGTACATGGATGTAGTAAACTAAATTTTGCTTTATTTTCTGAAAACATGTTAAATCAGATCAAGATGTCGAGACAGAATCGAATTATAAATGTTTTCATGTCAAGCCATCTCAAATGATGCAGAATTGCATATATCGGTCAACTTATGCTATTGCTTAGTAAATATCGAGATGCTCTGAACTGTCCATGATAATCAGTATTTTGTAATTGTCTGTAATTTCTTCCCTTAAGTAAATTTGCCTATCCTAGGGAAACATGACATGTTGCTTTTGGACACTCTTTAGATTATAAAGGAGATGCACATATCTGACATGGTTAAATTTGCAGATAATAAACAGTTACTCACATAATTGGCAAATAATACCTTGAACTGACTGGAACTCTAACAGTGCGCACCTTATTCTATATATAAGAACTTCTTTCCTTATACTTTGTTTCACTTATTATAATGTAATAGAAATTTCCTTCACAAATTTCTTCTTGCAGCGAACACTGATGTAAAAGATAAACAAGATTTACAAGTATTATTCTCAATTACCTTAGCTAGCATTATAGATAGTTAGATTTGTAGCACTGCGGCTTTGCTCTTGACATTGTTTTGCAAGACAACTAGAATGTAGCTTGATTTAAACCTGATTTCTATTAAGAATCTGCATAGTGCATGAATTTAGCTTGTGTAAATTAATATAGACCATCTACCTTCCATCTATTTATCCTTTGATGATTGAATCACTGGACAATTCAGCAGCTGTCATCTTTCATCAACCAAATATTCAGCATTTAATTATCTTTTGACAGGTTATTATGGCTATAGGCAAACACATGCATTGGCAATTGGATATACAAAGATGTCAGAGGAGGACAAGAAGCATAGCAGCTTGCCAACTCCAACAAGAATCTGTAAGAACATCACAGTGCCTTGCAAATATATTATGGTGCTCTCTATGGTGTCTCTTTTAATTCAGAGACACTGGACATGCGATGTGCAGTAGCCAGTAGCTACCATGTATTTCTATCGAAGGGTTTGTAGGAAATAGTAATTACTAAACTTCTATATGTAAGTTCCATGTACTATGAATTGTAACCTTTGGCCTGGTTCATTTTGCAAGACATTTAGAATGTAGCTTAAGATTTGACCATTGAACTGAACTATGTATGTAATGTGTGAACTTGAATGACTATATGTATCAGACCATTGAGCCTTACATTTAAAGATGGCTAGTGTGGTTACAAGGATTCACTATGATTTCAAATAGTTCATTGAGCTTCTAGCAATATTAAAAAAAAAGAGGTTTTCCTGACGGTGCGTCACTACAGGGAAAGTTTGAACCTTCCTTGATGGTACTGTACATGACAGGGAAAGTTTGAACCTTCCCTGACGGCAGCGCAACTAACAGGAAATATTTTTCCTGACGGGAACGGGAAAAACGGCACAGAAACTCTGTCCTGACGGTTATTACCGTCAGGGATTGGTCCGTGACGGTTTCCTGTCAGGGAAAGTGGACTTTCCGTGTCGTTTTTTCCCTGACGGATCATCCCTGACGGCAACCGTCACGGATGCTCTTTCCTAACGGTTTTGGATACTTTCCCTGACGGAAAAGGGCCGCCACGGAAAAACTTGGCTGGGGTGGTGTATACGCTAAATACTTATGCATTGCATTTCTACTGTATAGAAGTGAGTTGAAAAGAACGTTTTATAAGTTGCAAAGTAGAAACAAAGTGATCTATAGAATCAATAAATTGCATCTCTCATCCTATGAATTTGTGGTATTAGGTTTATATGTGAACTTTGGAAGTGGTGGAATGTCATATTACAAGTCAATTAGCCTAGTTTATTAAATAGATTTCAATTCCTCTAAATAAAAGAATCTAAACGGCCCTTCTATAGTAATATAAGACACATGATTTAACTTCTCTAGGCAGTTTGAGTGCGGTTGTATTCTAAGCTTGCTAAAAACCTTGCCCACGGTCCGATAGCAAATATATCAACTCAATAATATTCACACCTAAAGTCAGGCCGATTGAGAAAATATTTCAATCTGTATGTATGACTCAGAGTCACATGGTACCTGCCTAACCTACCATGTCGTTTTCCTTCCCATATGGTCAACCACTATTGAACAAGTCTCTCTTATTTGTGCTGCTGCTTTGTATGGTGACCACCACTATAAATACCTCAAGCAATCTTCACTTGCTACTCATCCCATCCTCAAGTTCACAAAGCTTGGTGATCACAATGGCCAGAACAAAGTCTATAGCCCTTTGCTTCATTGTCCTCGTTACCATAGGAGTGACCAATGCTGCAAGGGTAGCAAGATATGTTAGTGCTGGGGGTGGAGGTGGTGGAGGGGGAGGTGGCGGTGGGGACAAGATGGGGGGTTAGGATATGGTTCCGGTTCTGGTTCTGGGTATGGTCAAGCTGGTGGGTATGGATCTAATGGCGGGGCATATGCTCAGGGAGGCGGTCAGGGTGGAGGTGGCGGCGAAGGACAATATGGGGGTTTTGGGTCTGGATATGGTTCAGGCTCTGGATGTGGTCAAGCCAGTGGGTATGGGTCTAATGGTGGCACATATGCTCAGGGAGGCGGCCAGGGTGGAGGTGGCGGTGGAGGACAATATGGAGGGTCAGGGTCTAGTTCTGGCTCAGGTTCTGGTTATGGCCAAGCCGGTGGGTATGGACCTTATGGAGGAGGATATGCCCAAGGAGGTGGTCAGGGTGGAGGTGGTGGTGGTGGACAAAATGGTGGGTCTGGACAAGGATATGGCTCTGGCTCTGGATATGGTCAGGCTGGTGGGTATGAGCCTTATGGTGGTGGGTACGCGCAGGCAGGTGGTCAAGGTGGTGGCAGTGGTGGAGGACAAAGTGGTCCAAGTGGTAATGGATATGGAAGTGGCTCGGGGAGTGGTTCTGGAAGTGCTGGGAGTGGTTACCCATAGGCCTTCTATAAGGAATTGCGTGTTTGATATACACATTTACTAGTAATGTTGTATTTGGGTAATAAAAAATAAAAGGGCTTGACATGCTTATTATACTATCAATAATGTAAACTTGTTATAGTGTGTATCAAATGAATCTTATTTTGCATATGTAGTCTATGTTTATTGATGTTGTTGATATGATGCTTGGTGAGTCATGCAAACTTGTATTCGTCATGTGCGTGGTATGCGCTAAATTATACGAGAAGGACAACATTTATGCAATGGAAGCAAAGTTTCTTCGTGCTAGACTCTGTCCTTGAATAACTGGGGCTTCGACGATCTTTCATAAAAATGGACATGGCAGCATGCCTTATCTCTAGTCTCTATTATAGAGTTTACCTAGAAGCTACCACTGTTGGATCCAAATAACAATAGTTAGTCCTTGAGTCCTTCTCCAAAGAAACCACCAGGAGGGACCTAATCCTAGCTTGATCTAGCTTGGACTGATTCTTCCTATCCCTCGCGGCCTTCCTATTCCCCGCAGCCTTGCTAGTAGGGCGACACAAGAATAAGAGCCACTTTGAAGTAGTATATTACTTAGGTATATGCAGTTTTTTTTGTGGCCTGTATGAGTGAAACTGTCTTGTCACTCCGCCCTCCTGGTTGTCATTAACACTAGTAGTAGAAACCCATTCCCTCCCAGTCTGTGGCTTTAACTAGAGCATCAACGGACATTTTTGGATCGTTCATCTGGAACCATTGCTTCTTGCCTAGCGAGGATAGCTCACAAGGAAACTTGCTTGATTCTCTCGCCGGAGCTCCTCGTGGATTGTGCTAGCAAGGTTTGGTTCGATCCCGTGGGACAGATGGATCGGCTCACCCGAGTGTGCGAAGTTCTTGTTTCCTACGCCAGCATAGCTACAAAAGGCGAGGCAAGGCAAACACAACCAGCATTTCCTTCGATTCTCCTTGCTATTTTGTGCCACCACCCTTTACTTGACTTATAGTGTGGTGTGGACTCAGGGCAGAGTCTGTATTTTTGTCCCTAGGTAAGAAGAAGCACCTCACTTCCTTGGTCTGTCTAGGGTTTAGAGTATAAAAATGATCCCACACTTCCCTGATCAATTAACTTAAGAAAATTAACACCGATAGTTCATGGGATGCACCTCCCACTAGCAAAAATTCCAGGAAACAAAAACTAGGTGAAACATATAATTCAACACAACATATAAGTTGGCGGTCCTTAATGCCTATATTTAGCTACCAACTTTTCTAATAAATAAAAGAGTCTATACACTAACATAAATGAAGATGATCTCACATCAGTTTTGACTTCGCCCTTTTGGATTTGCGGGGTAGGGAGAGTAGTGATGGAAACAAATTAAATTCGTATGAAATCGAATAATTCGGATATCCATTTCCTATTCCTATCAGGAGGACGATGTGTTGTTGCACTTGGTGAAACTTCCTTGCCTCTATGAAACTTCCTTATAATTTAACAAATTAAAAGTGGGCCTTACGAATTACGATGATGTTCCCGCGTTCTGTGATCTGTGAGAATGTAGCTATCACTACTGGAAACTTGAAATTCTCTGACCAACATCAGGCAAAACTGGAATTACCTTGTCGAGCTAGCCCTGACGGTATTTTTATTTTCCCTGATGGTAAGTGCACCGTAAGAAATTTCGTGGCGATATTTTTATTTTTTATGACGATACGTACATTTTTATGAAAATATTTTTATTTTCCCTGACAGTAGTGCACCGTAAGGGAATTTCAAGTTTCCAATACTGCACAGTTGTCAAACGTCCAGGCATGAGTGGCGCATGCCGCGGGCCGGGGCGCCTATATTTGACGTTCGCCCCTTGATGATTTATGGAAAAAAAATGTTCAATCTGTCATATCTCAATGGCGGCCCCGTAATCTTGTCTTAACCATCTCGATGAATTTGGTGCAATCCAGTGGCTCTGGAGTGTACGTACATAGCTGTCTCGATCGCTTATTCTGGCCCCAAGTCTGCGTTCACAATATATATATATAGTTGGCCGTTAGAGATTAATCATCACTTATCCATATCCTGAACACTGAACAGAACAGGAGCACATCACGGTCGCAGAGTGCCGAACCGCTTATGTCCATTACGCGTTCCCGCCCTTGCTTCGGATCGGACAAACAAGCATTCGTGATTCGTCGGCTCGTCGCAGAGTCCCCATGCACGTATATATACGACGCCACAACTTGGTCAGTCAGATACCAGCCGCGGCACAACCCAAGAAATTCTGCATATCAAAAACCTGGATTTATATATGCATGCTTGTCGGCAGAAATGACAAGCATCTCTCTCATTCTAGTAGTGCGCCCACCATGCAAGTGGTGAACGTACCATGGTTCATTTCATTTCATTTTTATTTTTTCTAAGCCACAGTACATCAATTTGTTGAAATGGGCAGTTAAAATTTTGTTCGATCGGGATCTTGCTGATCAGACCGGCTAAGGAAATTTCATCAATACGTGGATATACATTACGTCTAGACGATGCACGCGGTAAAAAAAATTACAGTATACAATATTAAAAAGATAAAACGACTTATAATTTGAAATGGAGGAGTAGCAACCTTGAAAAGCAAGAACGATATAGGTCTCATTTAAATTTTGTTTATTTGCCGAGAGTGAGATATACCTTGGTTAGCTTGCGACTTGGGCCGTCATCAATATATATAATCTACGTCAACTGCTCCATGTAATCGACGTAGTAACCTGCATGCATGCTGCTGACTAAGACTGTTGACTATGTACACTTCATAACAAGTCCCTGCATGCTGCATTTTTAATCTACAGATAGACCAACTCTCTAGAAATCGATGGTCAAATACCGGGGCCGCAAATACGTAGCATTCTAAATTTGTTGACCACGCCCAACAGCGGCGCGCGCTCAGTATTTTCACACGTAAAGTCAGGCCCATTGAGAAAAGAGTTCGTATCTGTCTGCCTGAAAGTCACGCTGTACCTACCATGTCGTTATCTTTTCCATGATGATGGACACCAAAGCGGGCAAGTGTGTTATTCTGCACTGCCGTTTTGCACTGTCACCAGCACTATAAATACCCATGCAGTCTTCACCTCCTACTCATCCGATCCTTCAAGTTCACCGAATTTGCCACTACCAATGGCTACAACCAAGTTGGCAGCCCTTTGCTTCATTGTCCTCCTCGGCATTGGAGTGGCAAATGCTGCAAGGGTAGCAAGATATGTTAGCGCCGGGGGTGGCGGTGGGGGAGGGGGAGGTGGCGGTGGTGGGCAAGACGGTGGGTCAGGCTCTGGTTCTGGTTACGGCGAAGCTGGTGGGTATGGGTCTAATGGCGGGGCATATGCTCAGGGAGGCGGTCAGGGTGGAGGTGGTGGAGGAGGACAATATGGGGGGTCTGGATCTGGTTATGGCTCAGGTTCTGGATATGGTCAAGCCGGCGGGTATGGGTCGAACGGTGGGGCATATGCTCAGGGAGGTGGCCAGGGTGGAGGTGGCGGTGGAGGACAATATGGGGGATCTAGTGGTTCTGGTTCTGGCTCTGGTTCCGGGTATGGTCAGGCTGGTGGGTATGGGCCGTATGGAGGAGGCTATGCTCAGGGAGGTGGCCAGGGTGGAGGTGGTGGCGGAGGACAAAATGGAGGATCAGGACAAGGTTCCGGTTCTGGTTCTGGATATGGTCAGGCCGGTGGATATGGTTCTTATGGTGGTGGATATGCTCAAGCGGGTGGCCAAGGTGGTGGGGGTGGAGGAAGTGTTCCAAGCGGTAATGGGTATGGAAGCGGCTCGGGGAGTGGGTCCGCGAGTGCTGGTGGTGGCCATCCATAGGGGTTTCTAAAGAGAACGCCTTGTCCGATGATACTATGGTTACATAAGTAATGAGAAATAAGAAATAAAAAGGCTTGTTATGTTTTCTGTAATAATAAAATCAGTGTGGTGCTTCATACATAATGTGCTACTTTCAATAATGTATGTGTATTTGGCTTCGTGTGTGTACTTATCTTACAGAGAGTATATATTTGTTAACGTTGTTGATTCCATGCATGCTGAATCTTGCAAATTTTGTATTGTATACCTTGCTGGGTGCAAGGCATGTGAGACATTATTCAGCAAAATAAAATTTCTCCATATATATATGCATGCTTGACTCTTCCTCTTCGTTGATGGTTAATTTGGCTTCAATATTCTATTGCAGAACAAAACAGGCTCTGTACTCTTTCATGGCATATTAAATTGCATCTTCTGTAGTCTCCACTTTGGAGTTTACTAAACGACTAATACCTCATTACATTTCACTTCAGAATAAAAACTAAGAACTAGCTGGCGCCCCAACTTTAACCTCTAAAAATCTGTAAATGAGGCCTGTTGGAAACATATGTAGAAAAGGCCCTATCCGGCGCCAACTGTCGAAAGATTTTACTCTGGCAATACGGATCCATGTATTTGTGTCACTACCGGACTCCAGTGCCCCTTTTGCACTCGGCAAAGGCTTTGCCGAGTGTCGCACTCGGCAAAGGACACTCGGTAAAAAAAAGTCGGCAAAAGGTCGTTTGCCGAGTGTCTTTTTTCGGACACTCGGCAAAGCCTTTGCCGAGTGCTAAAAAACACTCGGCAAAGAATAAATCAAAAAAACGTCGGAAAAAACAGCAAAAAAAATTTTCACCGGGGAAGGGGCCCACTGGGCCGCGCACATGCTCGTTGTATTTTTAGCGGCATTTTTCACACAAAATCAACACCTGCAGCCGCTGCGATTCGAACTGGAGACCTCCAGTTCGCGCCCAACGTGCTCTACCACTAGACTACACTATCAATTGTGTCTATATTCCGTTTCGGTTCTATACATATTATACCAAACTGAGTGAATATTGCTTATTTGAGGCCCTAAACGATTCCAAATCAAAACGTTATCAACTACAAAGTGGAATCACTTTTCGAGATCTACAACTTTTATTTTGATAGTTTCTCCATCCGAGGTCGTTTATAAAATTTGAATTTCAAATTTGACAAATTCGAACAGACTTTTCGATAAACAAGATGATTTCAAATGAAAAAAGTTGTCAAACTACAAAGTTTCATAACTTTTTGAAATCTACAACTTTTGTTTTTACAGTTTCTCCATCCGAGGTCATTTGAAAATTCAAATTTTAAAATTTTTAAAATTCAAATGGACTTTTCGATAGAAAGATGATTTCAAATAAAAAATATTGTCAACTACAAAGTTTCATAACTTTTAGATATATACAACTTTTATTTTGGGCCATTTCTTCATATGAGTCGTTTACAAAATTTGAATTTTAAATTTGATAAATTCAATGGTTTTTTCAATGACAAAATGATTTCAAATAAAAAGTGTCAACTACAAAGTTTCATAACTTCTTAAGATATACAAAGTTTATTTTAGTTGTATGGTCATTTGTTCACTCGAGACGGTGGTTCTAATATTATTCATAAGTTTTATATATCTCTCTCGTAGTTATAAACTACGAGAGAGAGACATCTAAGATTTATGAACAAATTTACTTCCACTTTGTCATATGAAGAAATGACCAAGATAAATATTGTACATCTTGATGGGTTAAATAACTTTGTAGTTGAAAACCTTTTTATTTTAATTAATTTATTGCTTCAAAATGTGTTTTGAAAACTGTCTTTGCCGAGTGTAAAAAAAAAACACTCAGCAAAGTCGGCTCTTTGCCGAGTGTCAAAAAAAAAACACTCGGCAAAAACCTCTTTGCTGAGTGTTTTTTTTTTTTTTTTGGCCGTGTGTTTTTATTTGGCACTCCGCAAATAGGCTCTTTGCCGAGTGCCCGAAAAATAACACTCGGCAAATCATTTGACACTCGGCAAAGAGTCGGATTCCGGTAGTGGGTACTGGGATTCAGATTGATAGCACATAAGACATAGGGATTATTCTAGTTCAGGCACGTAGCGCGTGTTTGGATGAAGCCCTGGGCGTGACGTGCCTGGGCGAAAGCTTGCCTGGACCCTGCCTGTGCGTCGTTTGGATGAAGCCCTGGAGACCTCCCTGGCCCAGGCAAGGGCACGAGCGCCCAGGCGTTGGAAAACGCTCGCCTGGCTCACGCAACTGTATTTGCCTGGACTAATCACATATTAAACTATTTTTATTGCTAATGGTCACTTAATTAAGTCATAAACCAATACTTACAATAGTAATCCATTATTTATTTTTCATGAACAGGAGTACTGTGCAGTTTAAAAAGTATATATAAATATTTTATACGGGAGATATTATGTAATGCTAATATATTTTCTTTCTTAGTGTTTTTAGAGCTATTTTTTTTGAACCTGAACCAAGAAAAATAATATCAATTTAAGCAATTACTACTATGAGCTAAAATTTGAACATCAAATAAAGATACTAGTGCTTTTTTCTCTAATTAAATTCTCAAGCACAGGTGTCCAATCAAACACACAACTTTTAAATAGCTATGAAATCTATTAAATTTATTTGTAATTTCAAATATATTGCTAACTGAGAAAATATGTGGATAGTTTTATTTATTCACTGTCTTGTACTTTAAAACAGTAACTGTTAATGTTTTCAAATGATATTATATTTTCATTAGCCTTCCCAGGCACATGTTTCCAACCAAACACATCATCTTCTAATTTGCCTGGCCAGGCAGATTTCCATCAAATTTTCAGGCAACTCTCAGGCAACACTTTTTGCCAGGCAAGTAGCCCAGGCTTCCATCCAAACAAGCCCGTAGTGCCCTATGTCCAGTTTGAAGTAGTTCTTTCTATTTGTACAGGGGTCGTTGATTGTAGCTACGAGCTCGAGTGTAAATGGTTGGGCCCCGGCCCTACCCCTCATTATATAGTTTCAGGTAGGGTTACAAGAGACTATATCGACTAACAGATCTGTTCCCTAGTTTGATATATGGAAAGCTTAACATAATGATGAGGTCTTATCACCTAGATATGACAGCGTCCGTATTCTATGAATTATAGTTGGCCATTTGGCCCGAGCATGATGGGCCGGCCCGAACACAGCACGGGAAAGCACGGCTCAGGAACGACCCGGCCCGCACCCCTCCATGGCCGTGCCAGGCCTGGCCCGGCCATAGTGTCGTGCCTGGGCCAGCATTTCGGCCCACAGTGCTGGCCCAGGCAAGACATGATTATTGGGCTAGCACGAAATTGGCCCGTTTATTCTCTATCGTCAGATCTCTTGTAGTCTTTAGCAGCCATTTGATGCATCTGATGAAGAAACCCTATACCTCTCCAAATACTCCCGCCGCCTGCCATTTCTATCAACGCGAAGCGTCGCGCCCCTCTACTCTCTCCCGTGACTCTCTCTCCCACTCACCCGTCTCCCACGTCCCACACTACTAGAAACCCCCCTGTAGCTCCTTTTTTTTTCCCCGGGACAGCTCCACGCCTCAACGTCCAACGGCAGGACTACAACGGCGACCTAGGTGGCGACATCAGGCGGCTACGACGGCGGCAGCGTGAGCTGCAACACATCTCGTCCTCAAGGTGCGGCGGCAGTGCTCGGCCAGCCGAGACGCGTCCCCACGGTGGCGGCGCGTGGTAAGGGTGAGCTCATGCGAGGCCAGCGCTTCTGCATGGAGAAGTTGCTGTGTCTCAACGACGGCGGGCTAGCACGGCCCCGGCGGGCCGTCGTGCCTTGCGGCACAGCATGACACGGCTGACCTCTTATAGTGTCGTGCATGGGCCGAAAAGCCGGCACGGCAGGCACGGCACGACAGCGCCGCCTTGCCCCGTCGTGCCTGTGCCCTGCCGTGCCGTGCCTCGCTGTGCCCGTGCCGTATCGTGTCTGGGCGGCCCGTTCGGCCATATATACTCTGAATGACATGATCTCTGTGCCGATTGATGTACTTGGCATGCGTAGAGCTCATTCCTCGTCGTCTTGGTCCCAGTGGATAGGCATGGGCCCAATATTGTGAATTATCTAGTGTGTGACAAATGAGAATTGCCGGGTGTGGTATTGGACTAGTATTGACATTCAACAATTCATTGCTGGGTGTGCATTGATCGTCCGGCGGTGTTGAGTGCTACTATCGTCGATTAATTTTTGCCGATATGAATTCTGACAGTGTGGCTTCTGACCCTGAAGTGATTACCTGATCTAGCGTAATGCTGGAAAAGATGTGGTGACCATTCCAAAAATTCTTTGTATGCAGGTCACAGGAAGCGAAAGGTGCTAACCCCATGCCACTGGGGAAAGCAAGATGTGGGATGGATCAAGGTGAATGTTGATGTCACCTTTAACTACACGCGGCAAGCGATGAGAGGGCCTCAGTGTTATCAGCAGAGATTCTAATGGAAGTATGGGACAGTGATGCTTGCATCTTAGGTGCTTTATGAGGCATGTTGGCGACGCCGAAGAAGTCGAAGCCATGGCAGTTAGAGAAGGTATTCACCTTGCTGTTGAATGCAAGTGAACGCCAACAATGATCGAAAGTGACTGCAGGTGTGCACTTGCGAGATGCTTCAACGTCAAGCGGGGGAGGGGGGATGATCCAGGATACACTGCAGGAAAGGCGGAAAGGCGTACTTTACCAAGTGCCTCAAGGTTTGCCGAGTTCCCGGCAAACCAGGGCACTCGGCAAAGTCTTCTTTGCCGAGGGTCTGTCACTCGGCAAAGTGAGGCACTCGGCAAAGTATGTCTTTGCCGAGTGTCTAGTACTCGGCAAAAATCCACACCCGCCAAAAAATTGTCCGGGACCAACAGCGTCGGACCCGTCATCTTTTGGTATTTGGCAAACTGATTTTTTTTTTGCATACCAATTTTTTTGATGGTTTTCTACAGTAACAGAAACAACATGTTGAAGTTTAAGACTTTTTTATTGCATTTTGGTATATTTCTTTAGTTTATTTTCTTTTCTTGAATTTTTTCGGAAAATGTTGGTTTGAACTGCGGGTGCATGAAATAATGAAACGTAGCCGTCCAAAAAATAATATTCAAGTTGGAGGGCGTCTTTTGAGGCCGTATCCAGGAACTCACCGAAAATTTTGAACGCCTTATTCGCGGAACATGACGACCCGCTTGTTCTCGGATTGTATTTAAATTATATAAAATTCAAACGAAGTCTGAAAATCACGAAATTTGTCTAAGTGTCTTGTTATCGCATGTAGAGGCTATGATAAAAAATTGAGAAGGTTTTCAAGCTAGTTGCGACGTTGGATGGCTAAAATCCAGACATCTCTACATGTGTGATCACATGTACTACATGCGATAACAAGACACCTCGAAAAATTCCATGATTTTCGGACTTCGTTTGAATTTTATATAATTTAAATACAATCCGAGAACAAGCGGGTCGCCTTGTTCCGTAAATAAGGACGTTCAAAATTTTCGGTGAGTTCATGGATATGGCCTCTAAAGAGACCCTCCAACATGAATATCATTTTTTGGACAGCTATGTTTCATTATTTCATGCACCCGCAGTTCAAACCAACATTTTTCGGAAAAATTCAAGAAAAGAAAATAAACTATAGAAATATACCTAAAATGCAATAAAAAAGTCCCAAACTTCAACATGTTATTTGTGTTACTGTAGAAAACCTTAAAAAAATTGGGCGCAAAAAAGCAAAAAAAAATTAGTTTTCCGAGTGCCTAGGGTTGGCACTCGACAAAGCCGCTTCTTTTGCCGAGTGCCGGGCCCTGGCACTCGGCAAAGAGGTTTTTAAAAAAAGTAAAAAAACGAAAACATAACTCCCTAGCCGGCCCGGCCCCCTAACCCTAACTCTCTCTCTCACACACACACACACACACACTCCCGCGTGCCCCAGCCCGCTCCGTCCCCAGCCTGCCGCCACCGCTGGAGCCCCGCCCCCGCCCCCCGCCGGAGCGCCGCCCCTCGGCTGCCTCGGGCGAGCCCGCTTCCCATCCCGCCCCGCCGTCGCCGCCACTGCCGCCAACCCGCCTACCCACGCCGCCGCCGCCCCCGCTCCCCCGGAGCCCCGCCCGCCGGCTGCCGGCCGCGCGCGCCTCGCCAGCGAGCCCCGGTAGAGCCCGCGAAGGCCGCCGCGCCCGCGCCAGCCGCGCTCGCCCGGGCCACGCCCACCCCGGCCACCCCATCCCGGCCATCCCCCGCCCTCGCCGGCCATTCCCGCCCCGCCCCCAGCCCGCTCGGCAGTCCGAAGAAGAGGGAGTAAGGAGGAAGAAGAAGAAGGGAAGAAAGTGGAAAAAGAAGGAGGAGGAGGAGGAGGAGGAGGAGGAGGAAGAAGAAGAAGAAGAAGAGGGAGAAGGAAGAAGAAGCCCAGCCACCCCACCCCCATCGTCGTGCCCGCCCATCGTCGTCCCTGGCCCTCCTCGGAGAAGAAGGTAAAGTCTTTGTGAAGAAGGTAAAGCCTTTGTGGTTGTTGGCCATCATGCCAAGTCGGACGGCCTTCGTGCCGGGTTTGTGGTTGTCGGTCTTCGTGCTGACAATTTTTCTTACAGGTTTTGGAAACCTCCCCGTAGAGGGGAGGTGCTGCCGAATTTTTGAACTTATAGCGACGTGTTTCTTCTTTTGTAGAGCATGACTTGTCGGAGGGGACCCGAAGCACTTTGTCGGCGTCGTAGGTCTGCCTGCACCGCATCATCTCACCACTGCACCGACACGCCACTGCCTCGCTAGCCTGACTCCACCGCCACTCTAGGTATAACCCCCTCCTCCTTTGCATGCATATTTTATATGGTCACTTAGCCCGGTTAGGCGTCTCCCGTTCGAAAGAGATACGGTTGGAGGTATGCAGATCTTTGCATATCTGTGACTGTATCTCTTTCGGATTGTCCACATATTTTGGACGGCCCGCGGATGCAGAGATGAGGTTAGTTTCCATGGTTCGTTCCGGTCCGAGACAGACTTTCGGCATCACTTCCCTGTTGTTCTCTGGATACACTCTCCCTTGCAGGACGTGTATCGGGAGAACAGCGGGGAGGTGCTGCTGAAATTCTATCTCGGATAGGAGTGAAGCATGGAAACTGACCTCATCTACGCATCCGCGGGTGGTATTAGGACCTATCCTCACCTATTAGATGGTAGGCACACCGAGCAGATGCACCATGGTTATATTACTCGTTTATATATGTATATGCCAGAGTATGGACAACCGTGATTGGATGTACACGGGCCACCCAAGTATGACTCCAGAATGGATGACTAAGACTAATGCTTTCTTGGAGCATTCATTTGGCGAGGCTGCTAAAGGGTCGAGTCGGATGCCGTGTCCCTGCCGCAAATGTCACAACCGTGTAAGGAAGACTAGGAAGGCCATGGGAAAGATCTTTGCAAGTATGGATTCACGCCAAACTATACCTGCTGGATCTACCATGGTGAATCCGATCGTATTAGAGAAGAGGTGGTGAGACCACGCCTCGAGGCTTTTGATGGAGATGCCGGAGTAGCAGACTGGATGGATGACTTTCACGAGGCACGGTTCAGTGAAGGATTGGAGGATGACCCAGAGAAATACGCGAAGGTGTACTATGCTATGCTAGATTCGGCCCAGAGGCCCCTTCATGAGAAGATAATGGTTTTGCAACTGGATGCCATTGGATGCCTAATGTCGTTCAAGTCGTAGTGTAGCATGAGTCGAGGCCACTTCGATGGTATGTTGGTAGTTTTTGGATCCCTGCTTCCGGAGGGTCACATGCTGCGGAAGAACTTGTACGAGTCACAGAAACTTCTTCGTGCACTTAAGATGCCGTATGAGCACATTCATGCTTGTCCAAATGGGTGCGTCCTATTTAGGAAAGATCACGAGAAAGCAATGCACTGTCCAAAGTGCAAATCCTCTAGGTATCTGGAGGTCGACACTAGTGATGGTAAGAAGGAGCAGCTTGGTATCCCCGCTAAGGTCCTACAGTACCTTCCTGTCATATCGAGGATCCAACGGCTGTACATGAGAGAGGAGTCCGCGAAACAGATGACATGGCACAAACATGGCAAAAGATACAGTCCTGGCAAGATGGTACACCCATCGGATGGCGATGCATGGACCCACTTCGATGGCATACATCGTCGTAAAGCTGAGGAGGCTTGGAATGTACGTGTAGCGCTGGCAACAGATGGGTTCAACCCCTATGGATTGCTGGCGGCCCCGTACACTTGTTGGCCCGTGTTCGTGATCCCCCTCAATCTCTCTCCCCCCCGGCGTCATGTTTCAACCCAAGAACATTTTCTTGTCGCTGATAATTCCTGGACACCTGGGGAATAAGATGGGAGTGTTTATGGAGCCTCTCATTGATGAATTGATCCTTGCTTGGGAAAAGGAGGTACTGACATACGACCGAGCTACAAAGAAGAACTTCGCAATGCATGTGTGGTACCACTACTCCCTGCATGACTTCCTGGCATATGGCTTATTCTGTGCGTGGTGTGTTCACGGGAAGTTTTCATGCCCAATATGCAAGATAGCTGTGAGGTTCACTTGGCTGAAGAGGGGTGGCAAGTTCTCTTCGTTCGACCAGCATCGTCAATTCCTCCCTCTTGAGCATGCATTCCGGCGAGATGTCAAGAACTTCAGGAAAGGGGTTCAAGTTACCGACCCTGCACCACAAATGATGACCGGTGCCGAGGTCCATGCTCAGGTAGAGGCTCTCAAAGATGATAAAGAAAAAGGTGGTTTTATTGGATATGGGCAGGAACACTAGTGGACTCATAAATCGGGCTTGACTAGGCTCCCCTATTTCGATGACCTCCTTCTTCCACACAACATTGATGTAATGCACACAGAAAAAAATATCGCCGAGGCGCTTTGGGACACACTCATGGACATTCCTGATAAGTCAAAGGACAACGTTAATGCTAGACTGGACATGGCAACGATGTGCGATAGACCAAAGCAAGTGATGAAGCCTCCCGCGCCCGGCAAGAAATGGAGAAGGACTCCGGTCAATTTCGTATTGAAAAAGGACCAAAGGAAGGAGGCACTGCAGTGGATCCAGTCGCTAATGTTCCCTGATGGGCATGCGACGAATTTGAGTAGGGGAGTGAACTTGTCCACCATGCGAGTGTTAGGGATGAAGAGTCATGACTTCCACATATAGATTGAGCGGCTCCTTCCTGCGATGACCCAGGGATACGTCCCCGAGCATGTGTGGCGCGTGCTGACAGAGTTGGGCTTTTTCTTTCACCAGCTCTGTGCCAAGGAGTTATCTCGGGACGTCATTGATGACTTGGAGAAAGTGGCACCTGTGTTGATTTGCAAGTTGGAGAGGATCTTCCCACCTGGCTTCTTCCTGGAGATGCAGCATCTGATTTTGCACCTACCGTACGAGGCATGAATGGGGGGCCCTGTGCAGTTCCGTTGGTACTATACAATCGAGAGATGTCTAAAGATTCTTCGGAAAAAGTGTAGAAACAAAGCCAAAATTGAGGCTAGCATGGCAGAGGCATTCATTCTTGAGGAGGTGTCAAACTTCACAACATCATACTATAATGACAGCCTTCACAGCGTGCACAATCCTCCTCCTCGTTACAACGCAGAAGAGAGTTCATCGAACCTCAGCCTTTTCAAAGGCAAGCGCACCGTGCACCAAGAGGTTAAGGCATGATGAGTGGCGCATTATCATGCTTTATGTGTTGTTGAATCTTGACGAAGTGAAGCCTTATGTGCAGTAAGTTCTCAATGAGCTTGTTACATACTACAACAAGACCTTATGCGTTATCCTCCATGTATCCACCGCCTTGTCTCTTGTTTTTTCAGGGAATTTCTGAATACATACTGGACAGGGAATAGGGCTCCTTCCCTATAGTCTTCTCAAAGATGGTGTGCCCGATTTTATTTCCTGGTTCGACACGAAGGTACCTGGTTAATTCTTTGCCTTTCCCACTTCGATCATAAGAGCGAGTAATGTAACGATCTATCTGGCCTCACCTTGCAGGCCCGTAAAGATAGGGCAATGGATGCTGAGTTGAAAGGGCTAGCCAAAGGCTTCGCCTACAAGGTCAAGACATTCACCAACTATACCGTGAATGGCTATCACTTTCACACAAGCGACTATGAGCGGAGTCGGCCCAATCGGAAAACCACAAATATCGGAGTTCGTACGCCCAGCACTATACGAGCTCAACTTTGAGTGTCGCAAAGCTCATAATCCAGTCGTATTCAAATGCCATTGGTTCCATCCTAACGTCACGAGAACAACCCCTGAGATTGGACAAGTCAAAATTCGATAGGATTCTGTATATCAAGGAGAGGATGTCTATATTGTGGTTCAACAAGCCATGCAAGTTTATTATCTCCCATGGGCCTACCAAAAAGACCCCAATCTTATGGGTTGGTACCTTGTGCAGATGGTATCGCCCCGCGGTAGACTACCTGTCCCAAACGATGAGGATTACAATTTTGACCTCCACAGACAGGAGTTCTATCAACCAGAGGGGCTAGAAGGAAGGTTTGACATAGACATGTTTTCACTGATGGGCATGGAAGTAGACAATGACATTGATCGAGGGGATGGAGATGAGGACGAGGGAGAATAGGTGCAAGATGAGAAGGACTTAGAAATGCTTGAGCGATTACTGTTAGACGACGACAATGATGACAACGATGGAGACGAGGACGAGGGAGAGGAGGTGCAAGTTGACAATATTGACAATGATGACGACACCTATGATCCAGCCGCTACCGATCGTGAAGAATATTTCTAATTCATGTAATACTATATTATTATTATAATTATTATAATAATAATAATAATAATAATAATAATAATTATTATTATTATTATTATTATAATTGTTATTATTACTATGTTTAATTCATTTTGTATCCCTTTATAAGTACTTTGTAATTTAACATTACTAATTAGTTTACTCTTTGAAATTGCAGGCACTCGGCCATCGTGCGGTCAACTCCCTCTACATGAGGGACCGCTCACCACCCCAGGCTGAGGAGGAGCCTGTGCCGGAGCCGGCACCGAGGTGGCCGAGGACCGACCGCCCCCACGGCCGTCGGAGGACGCGCATGGAGCCGACTCCCACCCCGCCGGTGGACGAGGACGACCAGGCGGTGGACCTCCAGACATGAGGGGGTGACACCTCCTCTGACTCGTCGGACCACGAGGAGGGAGCGACCGCGACAGTAGGGGGTTCCACTTCCACTACTGCTTCTGGCTCTACCTCGTCAGGAGTCTACTTGCGCGGGACCTCGAAGCTCCCGGCGCGGTCGATTCCACTTCACCAGCACCCGGTGATTCGAACCCAGGGCGACGAATACGTATCATTTCTGTAATACCTCTAGTATTACTGCTTAATTAATCTGCCATGTCATCAGGTTTATTATTAATCATCTGCATATGATTATGCTTAGGGCCCCTAGAGTGATTTGATTTCATTTAGTATCGATTGTGTAATTAAGTCCTTAGTCAAAAATCAAAAATAAAAATTAAATAGAAATCAAACTAAGCCCTAGAGTTGACTTAAAACCCTAATTCAAAATCTATAAAGAATCAGATGAAAGTGTCTTAATAAAAGTTGTAGAACTTTTAAAACGGAACAACTTTTATTTTTGGATATTTTAAAGTTATATTATGGAAATTCCAATTAAACTCAAATTAGTATGTTGATATTTAAATTTGAAACTTCAGTTTCAAAAATATTGAGAATCTTCCAAAACTCCCTTAATATAAGTTGTCAAGCTCTCTGAGTACGACAACTTTCATGTTGACCATTTTTCAAGTTGTTGAGAAAAATCAAAAGTAATCTTAAAATTTCAATTTGAAATTCAAACCCTACTTTTACCCCCTTTGCTGTAGTTTGAAAATTTGACCGAATTGAAATTTGTTGTCAAAAGCAAAAATGATCTACATAAAATTCTCAGCAACTTTGGTATTCAGCATTTCCTTTGATTCGGCTGGTATGGAGATCAATTTGAATCCAATAGCTTTTGACCAAGTGACCTACTACTGTAGCTGCGGGGAGGGGAGGTCCCCTGTTCTTCTTCACCGTACGCGCGCGTGCGCGCGGCGCGCGCCGGCCATCGTCCGGCCGTCCCGGGGCCCAGCCATCGCCGTGTCGAGCTCTGGGAGGGACCCGGACTCATCTGGACCTTATCCTCTCCTCCCCGGACCTCATATAGGCGACGAGCACCTTCTTCTCCCTTCCTTTTTCCTCCCGGCCACCGTCGAGCCGCCTCGGATCCCGGCCAAATTCGCCGTGCTCTGATCACCTCCATCTTCCCCATCTCACGGATAGCTAGCCATCTCCCTCGAGCACCGTTTGCCACACCCGGCGTGGGCTTCAGTGGTCCGTGTGCGTCGGAACAGCGTTGCCGTTCCCAGGACAGGTCGGAGCGCCGCCGCAAGCACTCCCCACGTGCCTAGCCAACCACGGTGAGCCTCCACCTCCAAACTCTCACGTTTTGGGATCACTTGTCCCTACTGATACCCATGTGCTCGATGGTTTCTCATTTGGCGCCCTGGATAGCTCGGAACGCAACCTCGCCGTGGGGTTTGCGCCGCCACGTCGCCATCACCGTCAAGTCCGCGGCTCTGCACCACCTGGAATTAATCCACCCGGTTCAATCAAGCCTTGGTGAGCCACTGACCGAGTGCGCACTTAATCCTAGATGCTACCACTTGAAGCTCACCAGAGCGCGGCGAACCACCGCCACCGTGCCGCCATGGTCGCTGTAGGTTTCACCCTGTTGTTTTAGACGTTGGGTTGGGCACATAGAGGGAGGTAGGAGGTTGCAGGGGGCCTACGGGTGCCCTGGTCCTCGCCGGTGATGCCGCCGATGGCGCGCCGTCGCGGACAGAGCCGCCGCCGCGCGCGCGGTCAGTATTCGCGGCGGGAGGAAGAAGAAAGGGGAAGAGAGGGAGCGACTGACGGGCGGGTCCCGTTTGTCAGTGGCGCGGGGCAGAGGGAGGCCGCGCGGGCCGGCTTGTGTGCTGTTGGGCCGACCCGGGCCGGTTTCGCGTTTTCCTTTTTCGGGATTTTTCCAAAGGGTTTTCCAATTGAAATTGCAAATGAATAGTGTTGCGATTTGGTATTTTTGTAGGAATAAATTCACTGTGCCTAAAATCATGAAAATTTTTGTGAATGTTCTCTGTAGTGTGTAGTATTTTATAAAAATATTAAATATAGGTTTTGAACACTTTTTGCAGTAGTTAAAAATCAGCATATTAAATCAAAAATGCAACTTTAGGCAATTTTAATTAATTCTCTGTAATTCCAAAAATCATGAAATTTTATTTGGCACTGTTTTAGATCCAGGGCTAACTTTTGGTGAAGTTTGGCTTAAAATGAAAAAAAAGTTTGAATAAGTATTAATTGTATGCTTGAGTAATTGATTAATAAAATAAATAGGAAACTTTGGTGATTAGGGTTTGGTGTGAATTTCGGATTGATTGTGGTTCTAGCTCAAACACCCTTATGACCTAGGGCACCTTAGTCTAGTATGGTTATGACTAGGTGATGAAGTACAGTTATGCTTGAATTAGGTATTATTTATTCTGGGATTCTGCATTTGTCATTTCATGTTGCATCGCATTGAAACATTCATCATTGCATGCGTATAGTGACCGAGGAACCGGAGGTAAAAGTGAAGGCAGCCACTGAGGAGATTGTTCTCGAGGTCGTTCTAGATTTTGACATCTGTGGTACTGGTCCGGATCCGACACTTCACGCAATCCAAGGCAAGCCCCGGTGCATTCAGCCTTTCCCTTGTGTTTTCAAAATTTTATCACCTTGAGTTAAATAATTGCATTAGGTTGATAGGAGTTGATTATCACCTACTTGCTACATGACCTGCCTTGATATATAACCCCGAAACCTATTTTAAAATGAAAATGTTTGAAAATGCTTAGCCCTACACTTTAAAGTTAGTTTTGCATAAAATGCTATTTTCTGATCTATCATGGTATACTAAAGATGAATATGAATTTGCAACCGTGCGGGTGACTTGCACTTGGGTTAGAGTCCCAATGTATTGTCATCGACGGATTGGAAACCGTTCGGTTGGCTTTGTACTTTGGGTTAGAGTCCCGATGTATTGCCGCCGCCGGAAAACTAAAAATGAAAAAGGAAGTCCGTTCGGATGGATGTGCACATGTGGCGGCGTTCCCATGTCTTGTCACCGACGGGCACGAATTTGGAACCGTTCGGCTACTTTGTACTTGGGTTAGAGTCCCAATGCATGGTAACCAACGGAAAAATGCTTTAGGGACCGTTCATTGTCGGCCTACAGGATCGAGACTTTGTAACTAGCCACATACTATGGGAAGCCTCTGATTCCAGTGGCTCTACTGCTGGAACCGACAACCACGCACTAGGAGTGGAGAGATGGCGAGAGTAGCGTATACCCTCGTGGCCGGCGTGCCTGGAGACTAGAGGAGTACTGTGCTCTCGGGTGGCGCAGGACCGGTTCCGGGGTATGAAAAGCCATGGTAGGCGGGGTTGGCATATGCAAGCTTAAGTGCTACATATGCAGTGTGGATAGGGATCCCTAGCTGGGTACTTTTTGGATTCGAATCGACGTTGCTCCTCGGTTAATGGAGACTTGATCCACTGACTTACATCGAAAAGTGGTTCGGAACTAGGTGTTTTTGAGAATGATTAAGCAATTGAAAGAATGTGACATATGAGAAGGAATATTGGAACTATGGTTATGATTAAAATAGTATTGAGATGAAATATTGAAATAGGATAGTAATGCTTTTCCGCAAAACTCTTGAACTCTTGCTATAGCCTTACCTTGACTCCCCTCAGCCTGCATTCCTGAGTCTAATTTTAGACCTTTTGTTGGGTAAGTCTTGCGGAGTACCCCAGTACTCAGGGTTTGTTAACCCCTATTGCAGGAAGTCAGCAGCCGGAGGTCTGTCTTGCTCCCTGCTGCGTGATGCTCGTTTGTGAAGGAAGTGATGATGAGTGATGTTGGACCCTTGGGCAGGGTTCGTATTATTATGTGTATCTGCTACCCTGATGCTACTTCTATTTAGGTAGAGATTGTAATAATTGTAGTTGAAATTATATTTGAACAACTAGTTTGTAATCTATCCACCATGAAGTCTTCCGCACCTTTACTCTGATGTATTTTATTATGAAATGTTGTAACCCTATAATGGCTTCGCAATGGGATCCTGGCGGAGAATACGGGTGCTTATGTAGCCCGGCAGGGCCGCCTAGGTCATCTGGAACACGGGCCCGGCTGTTAGAGGTCATTAGTGTCGATGACAGGTGCCTGTGGGCCACGTGATTTAGGCGGTTCTGTTACAGGTGGTATCAGAGAGATCCGTTGCCAAATCATTACAGTGTTACTTTCGAAAACTTCAAAATGTCTTGGATCACAAATTTAAATTGGTATTTTGGTCCAAAATGCTTATATTCTTACCTTATCCAATAGTTCTTACCTCATTCTCTAATTTTTACCTTACGCAATAAACTATCTATGGTAGCAAGTGGGTAGCATATTTATTAGCCCTATATTAAAGTGATATTTATTTTTCCTATTGCTTGATTTAAAATTTGTAAGTGCGATTCATGCGTCATGATGATCTCACAAGATTAATTAACTTCCTCCTCAAAAGTGGTTTTTGGGTTAGAATCTAACAAGCCTATTCTTCCTAGCTTATCAAGTCCTCACTAATCCAAACCTTCTTTTCCTGCCTGTCGTAAAACCTTAGTTACTGTTAGGGGATTCTACCTTTATGCAACAAGTATCAATTGTTGATGTCATGTTTAAGCCCGTATTGCCTCTAAGTTTTGGTTAAGTGATGTAGGCCCTAAAGTTTGGCTTGCTTATCCTCAGATGCCTGTCAGCACTCGGTCATCCGGTGCTGGAACCTCCGAGGATGGAGCTGGTGTTTCCAACCCACCGTCTATTCCATCAACCTTGGTTGATTCCATTGCGGCCCTGGCCAATGCCGCCAATGCAATGGCGCAGAATCGAGACAATCGTGGTGGGCGTCGAGGCCGCCACGATGATGAGGAGACCACGTATGTGGATTTCACTAACACCCGTCCGCCCGTCTTCACCAAAGCTGATGAACCCCTGGAGGCTGATGATTAGCTCCGTACCATGGAGCAGAAGTTTAGTCTGATCCACTGCACCGAGATGCAGAAGTCGCTGTTTGCAGCACAGCAACTACGAGGTCCCGCAAGCGCTTGGTATGCGAACCTCCTCTCCACACAGCCCAATGGTCATCAACTTACCTGGGCGGAATTCCGTGAGGCTTTCCGTGCCCACCATATTCCAGCTAGTGTCATGAAGATGAAGCTTGATCAGTTTCTGGCACTGCAGCAGAAGGAATCTACTGTCATGCAATATGTCAGTCAGTTCAATCACTTGGCGCAATACGCCCCTGAGCATACCAACACCGATCAGAAGAAGAAGGACTGCTTTGTCAGGGGTCTGAACTTCAAGATTCAGAGAAGCTTGTCTAACAACCTTAACTGCACCTATCATGAGGTTATCGATAGTGCCATTGCCTTTGAAGAGAGCGACCATAAGCACCAGGACGAGAAAAAGAAGAAGAAAGCTGGGTCTTCTGGCGGTCAGAAGCGTCAGAGGATTATTTATCATCCCACTCACCATAACCAACTACAATGCCCCCAGCAGCAGATCGTTGTTCGCACTGCCGCTACCTCCCATACCTCCAACCAACAAAACACCACCCAGCCGAACTCCCCAAGTGTTCGTATCACTACTCCCCAGACCGATTGCAACCACCCTTGCTATAATTGCAGCAAGATGGGGCATTGGTCCCGCAATTGTCCTTTTCCAAAGCAGTACAATTAGAATGTACCCCTAGTTCCTAGTGTTCAACAGCAACAACCGTAGCAGCAGATTCAGCATCGTGGTTACCAGCAGCATGCTCAGAAAGGTAAGGTGGTCAAGAAAGCAGGCCATGTTTACTACACCCAAGTTGATCAGATTTCCGATGGAGAACCCGTCATGCTGGGTAGGTTCCCTGTTGCAAGCCATCCTGCGATTCTACTTTTTGACTCTGGTGCATCTCATTCATTCATCAATCGCACATTTGTCAACAAGCATGAGATCCCAATTAGGAAAATAAAGGAAAATTTTCTTATACAGTCACCCGGAGGACGTATAAGTACTAAGGAAGTAGTGCAACGCGTGCCTATAGAATTGGGAGGGCACATATTCCCTACTACCATGATAGTGTTGAAAGATCAAGACATAGATGTGATCCTAGGCATGAATTGGATGTATCAGCACAAGGCCCTTATAGATGTGCTGAATAGGACTATAAGAGTGAACATACCTGATAGCAAGTCTCAGCTCCTCATCCAACTCCCACTACCCTTGAGAAAAGTTGAAAGGTCCGTGCAAAGGTTATGTGCCACATCAGTCAAAGAAGTGCAGGACATTCCGGTAGTCTGTGAATTTCCGGATGTATTTTCTGAGGATCTGCCTGGATTACCTCCTGATCGTGATGTGGAATTTGCCATTGAGTTGAAGCCTGGAACGGCGCCTATCTCTCATAGAGCCTATAGGATGCCTCCCATGGAATTGACAGAGCTTAAAGTTCAGTTGCAAGATCTGTTGGATAAGGGTTTTATCAGACCTAGTTCATCTCTTTGGGGTTGTCCTGCTATTTTCGTAAAAAAGAAGGACAAGTCGCTCAGACTTTGTGTTGATTATCGTCCACTCAATGAGGTAACTATCAAGAACAAATACCCTTTGCCTCGTATTGACCTACTCTCTGACCAGTTAGCTAGAGCCAAGGTTTTCTCCAAAATTGACCTTAGATCTGGCTATCACCAAATTAAGATCCGTCCCGAAGACGTCCCCAAAACAGCCTTTACGACCAGATATGGCCTATATGAATACCTAGTCATGTCTTTTGGCCTAACCAACGCACCTACCTATTTTATGTACCTTATGAACTCCGTTTTCATGCCTGAGCTTGACAAATTTGTGGTCGTGTTCATTGACGACATCCTTGTCTATTCCAAAACTCCCGAAGAGCATGCCCGTCATCTTCGTGTCGTCCTAACTCGTCTAAGGAAGCACCAACTTTATGCCAAGTTCAGCAAGTGTGAGTTTTGGTTGGACCGAGTCCCATTTCTTGGACATATTTTGTCAGCTGAAGGCGTGTTTGTCGATCCGAGTAAGGTGGAAGAAATATTGAATTGAAAGCCACCAACCTCAGTACATCAAGTCCGTAGTTTAATGGGATTGGTGGGATACTACCGTCACTTTATACCGGATTTCTCCAGGATAGCCAAGCCCATTACCAACTTGTTGAAGAATCAGGCCAAGTTTGTCTAGTCTCCTGAGTGTGAGAAAGCATTTCAAACTTTGAAGAAATTGTTGACCATAGCACCAGTATTAGCTCAGCCTGACATTGAAAAACCATTTGATGTCTACTGTGATGCTTCTGGCACCGGCCTAGGTTGTGTCTTGATGCAAGAGGGCCGAGTCATCGCTTATGCTTCACGACAACTCAAGCGCCATGAAGAGAATTACCCCACGCATGATCTGGAATTGGCCGCCGTTGTTCATGCATTGAAGATCTGGCGCCATTATTTGTTGGTTAGTACTTGCAACATCTACACTGATCACAAGAGTCTAAAGTACATTTTTACTCAAGAAGAATTGAACATGAGACAACGAAGATGGCTTGAATTGATCAAGGATTACGACATTGAAGTGCACTACCATCCGGGCAAGGCAAATGTGGTCGCTGATGCACTTAGTCGAAAAGTTCACTGCAACTGTTTGACTGTAAGATCCTATGATTTATCTCTGTGCTATGAGCTGGAAAAGTTAGGTATAGAGATAGTGCCACAAGGTAGCTTGCATCATATTAGTATTAAGACCACCATCCGAGATGAGATCATTGCTGCTCAGAAAGGAAGCAAAGGCATCAAGCATATCAAGGAAAAAGTCCAAGCCGGCAAGGCAGATTGCTTCAGAATTGATGGTGAAGGTGTCGTTTGGTTCAAGGATCGTCTGGTAGTCCCAAAGATACCTGAGTTGCGACAAAAGATCCTCGATGAAGCACATTTAATAAGATTCTCCATTCATCTAGGAAGCAACAAGATGTATTAGGACTTGAGGCAGAAACTCTGGTAGACAGAGATGAAGATAGAGATTGCTCGGTATGTTGCTAGGTGTGATACCTGTCAAAAGGTAAAGGCTGTACATATGAAGCCCTTGGGAGAGCTACAACCACTGCCTGTCCCTCCATGGAAGTGGAAAGATATTAGCATGGATTTCATCGTGGGTCTTCCCAGAACATCAGAGGCTTTGATTCCATCTGGGCCGTTGTGGACCGTCTCACCAAGCAAGCTCACTTCATACCTGTGAAGACTGCATATACTGCTGCAACCTATGCAAAGCTATATATGGAAAATCTGATGAAGCTGCATGGAGTGCCTAAGACCATTGTCTCTGATCAAGGTACTCAGTTTGTCTCCAATTTCTGAAAAGCATTTCACAAGTCATTAGGGACGAAACTTTTGCACAGCACAGCGTATCATCCGCAAACTGACGGACAGACTGAAAGAGTCAACCAAGTACTTGAAGACATGTTGAGGGCTTGTGCACTCACTTACACTCACACCTGGGACGAGTGTCTAGCTTTGGCAGAGTTCTCATACAACAACAGCTATCAAGAAAGCATCAAGATGGCCCCATTTGAAGCAATCTACGGTCGTAGGTGTCGCACTCCATTGAATTGGTCCGAACCAGGAGAAAGATGGTTCTACGGAGTTGACTTGGTTAATGAAGCTGAAGAGAAGGTCCGACTGATCCAAGAGAATTTGAAAGTGGCACAGTCACGTCAGAAAAGCTATGCCGATCAAAGGCGTCGACCGTTAGCATTCATGGCTGGAGACTATGTCTATCTGAAAGTGTCGCCAATAAAAGGGATTAACCGCTTCGGAGTCAAAGGCAAATTAGCCCCATGTTACATCGGACCATTTCAGATTATGGAATGTGTGGGAAAAATGGCTTACAGACTGCAATTACCAGAGCACCTCTCTAACGTGCATAATGTGTTCCACGTGTCACAATTGAAGAAATGTCTCCGAGTGCCTGATCAAATCGTCGATGTTGAAGGAGTAGAACTTGAGCCAGAGTTGACGTACTCGGAGTATCCTATCTGAGTCTTGGATATAAAGGATCGTGTCACACGAAGGACCACAACCAGGTGGTATAAGATCCAGTGGAGTGAACATTCCGAAGATGAAGCTACGTGGGAATCGGAAGATTATCTCGTAGAAAATTTCCCTGAATTTTTCGCTACCTTATAAATATAAAGTTCCTAGTGAGGTGATGTGTAAACTTTTCTACTAGTTTAATGATCAAGGTTGGGTTTGGTTGTATTAACACATTTTCTTTTCCATTACTTTGTTGAAATCTTGTTTTGTCTTGTACCAAATCTCGTGACGAGATTTCTATTAGGGGGAAGGTTGTAATACCTCAGGTATTACTGCTTAATTAATCTGCCATGTCATCAGGTTTATTATTAATCATCTGCATATGATTGTGCTTAGGGCCCCTAGAGTGATTTGATTTCATTTAGTATCGATTGTGTAATTAAGTCCTCAGTCAAAAATTAAAAATAAAAATTAAATAGAAATCAAATTAAACCCTAGAGTTGACCTAAAACCCTATTTCAAAATCTATAAAGAATCAGATGAAAGTGTCTTAATGAAAGTTGTAGAACTTTTAAAATGGAACAACTTTTATTTTTGGAGATTTTGAAGTTATATTATGGAAATTCAAATTAAACTCAAATTAGTATGTTGATATTTAAATTTGAAACTTCAATCTCAAAAATATTGAGAATCTTCCAAAACTCCCTTAATAGAAGTTGTCAAGCTCTCTGAGTACAACAACTTTCATGTTGACCATTTTTCAAGTTGTTGAGAAAAATCAAAAGTAATTTTAAAATTTTAGTTTGAAATTCAAACCCTACTTTTACCCCATTTGCTGTAGTTTGAAAATTTGACCGAATTGGAATTTGTTGTCAGAAGAAAAAATGATCTACATAAAATTCTCTGCAACTTTGGTATTCAGCATTTCCTTTGATTCGGCCGGTATGGAGATCAATTTGAATCCAATAGCTTTTGACCTAGTGACCTATTACTGTAGCTACGGGGAGGGGAGGTCCCCTGTTCTTCTTCCCCGTACGCGCGCGTGCGCGCGGCGCGCGCTGGCCGTCGTCCGGCTGTCCCGGGGCCCGGCCATCGCCGTGTCGAGCTCTGGGGGGGAGGGACCCGGACTCATCTGGACCTTATCCTCTCCTCCCCGGACCTCATAAAGGCGACGAGCACCTTCTTCTCCCTTCCTTTTTCCTCCCGACCACCGTCGAGCCGCCTCGGATCCCGGCCAAATTCGCCATGCTCTGATCACCTCCATCTTCCCCATCTCACGGATAGCTAGCCATCTCCCTCGAGCACAGTTTGCCACACCCGGCGTGGGCTTTAGTGGTCAGTGTGCGTCGGAACAGCGTTGCCGTTCCCAGGACAGGTCGGAGCGCCGCCGCAAGCACTCCCCACGTGCCTAGCCTACCACGGTGAGCCTCCACCTCCAAACTCTCACGTTTTGGGATCACTTGTCCCTACTGATACCCATGTGCTCGATGGTTTCTCATTTGGCGCCCTGGATAGCTCGGAACGCAACCTCGCCGTGGGGATTGCGCCGCCGCGTCGCCATCACCGTCAAGTCCGCGGCTCTGCACCACCTGGAATTAATCCACCCGGTTCAATCAAGCCTTGGTGAGCCACTGACTCGAGTGCGCACTTAATCCTAGATGCTACCACTAGAAGCTCACCAGAGCGCGGCGAACCACCGCCACCGTGCCGCCATGGTCGCTATAGGTTTCACCCTGTTGTTTTAGACGTCGGGTTGGGCACATAGATGGAGGTAGGAGGTTGCAGGGGGCCTACGGGTGCCCTGGTCCTCGCCGGTGATGCCGCCGATGGCGCGCCGTCGCGGACAGAGCCGCCGCCGCGCGCGCGGTCAGTATTCGCGGCGGGAGGAAGAAGAAAGGGGAAGAGAGGGAGCGACTGACGGGCGGGTCCCGTTTGTCAGTGGCGCGGGGCATAAGAAGGCCGCGCGGGCCGGCTTGTGTGCTGTTGGGCCGACCCGGGCCAGTTTCGCGTTTTCCTATTTCGGGATTTTTCCAAAGGGTTTTCCAATTGAAATTGCAAATGAATAGTGTTGCGATTTGGTATTTTTGTAGGAATAAATTCACTGTGCCTAAAATCATGAAAATTTTTATGAATGTTCTCTGTAGTTTGTAGTATTTTATAAAAATATTAAATATAGGTTTTGAACACTTTTTGCAGTAGTTAAAAATCAGCATATTAAATCAAAAATGCAACTTTAGGCAATTTTAATTAATTCTCTGTAATTCTAAAAATCATGAAATTTTATTTGGCACTGTTTTAGATCCAGGGCTAACTTTTGGTGAAGTTTGGCATAAAATGAAAAAAAAGTTTGAATAAGTATTAATTGTATGCTTGAATAATTGATTAATAAAATAAATAGGAAACTTTGGTGATTAGGGTTTGGTGTGAATTTCGGATTGATTGTGGTTCTAGGTCAAACACCCTTATGACCTAGGGCACCTTAGTATAGTATGGTTATGACTAGGTGATGAAGTACAGTTATGCTTGAATTAGGTATTATTTATTCTGGGATTCTGCATTTGTCATTTCATGTTGCATCGCATTGAAACATTCATCATTTCATGCGTATAGTGACCGAGGAACTGGAGGTAAAAGTGAAGGCAGTCACTGAGGAGATTGTTCTCGAGGTCGTTCAGGATTTTGACATCTGTGGTACTGGTCCGGATCCGACATTTCATGCAATCCAAGGCAAGCCCCGGTGCATTCAGCCTTTCCCTTGTGTTTTCAAAATTTTATCACCTTGATTTAAATAATTGCATTAGGTTGATAGGAGTTGATTGTCACCTACTTGCTGCATGACCTACCTTGATATATAATCCTGAAACCTGTTTTAAAATGAAAATGTTTGAAAATGCTTAGCCCTGCACTTTAAAGTTAGTTTTGCATAAAATGCTATTTTCTGACCTATGATGGTATACTAAAGATGAATATGAATTTGCAATCGTGCGGGTGACTTGCACTTGGGTTAGAGTCCCAATGTATTGTCATCGATGGATTGGAAATCGTTCGGTTGGCTTTGTACTTTGGGTTAGAGTCCCGATGCATTGCCGCCGCTGGAAAAATGAAAATGAAAAAGGAAGTCCGTTCGGATGGATATGCACATGTGGCGGCGTTCCCATGTCTTGTCACCGACGGGCATGAATTTGGAACTGTTCGGCTACTTTGTACTTGGGTTAGAGTCCCAATGCATGGTATCCAACGAAAAAAATGCTTTAGGGACCATTCGTTGTCGGCCTGCCGGATCGAGACTTTGTAACTAGCCACGTACTACGGGAAGCCTCTGACTCCGGTGGCTCTACTGCTGGAACCGACAACCACGCACTAGGAGTGGAGAGATGGCGAGAGTAGCGTGTACCCTCGTGGCCGGCGTGCCTGGAGACTAGAGGAGTACTGTGCTCTTGGGTGGTGCAGGACCGGTTCCGGGGTATGAAAAGCCGTGGTAGGCGGGGTTGGCATATGCAAGCTTAAGTGCTACATATGCAGTGTGGATAGGGATCCCCAGTTGGGTACTTTCTGGATTCGAATCGACGTTGTTCCTCGGTTAATGGAGACTTGATTCACTGACTTACATCGAAAAGTGGTTCGGAACTACGTGTTTTTGAGAATGATTAAGCAATTGAAAGAATGTGACATATGAGAAGGAATATTGGAACTATGGTTATGATTAAAATAGTATTGAGATGAAATATTGAAATAGGATAATAATGCTTTTCCGCAAAACTCTTGAACTCTTGCTATAGCCTTACCTCGACTCCCCTCAGCCTGCATTCCTGAGTCTAATTTTACACCTTTTGTCGGGTAAGTCTTGCGGAGTACCCTAGTACTCAGGGTTTGTTAACCCCTGTTGCAGGAAGTCAGCAGCTGGAGGTCTGTCTTGCTCCCTGCTGCGTGATGCTCGTTTGTGAAGGAAGTGATGATGAGTGATGTTGGACCCTTGGGCAGGGTTCGTATTATTATGTGTATCTGCTACCCTGATGCTACTTCTATTTAGGTAGAGATTGTAATAATTGTACTTGAAATTATATTTAAACAACTAGTTTGTAATCTATGCACCATGAAGTCTTCCGCACCTTTACTCTGATGTATTTTATTATGAAATGTTGTAACACTGTAATGGCTTCGCAATGGGATCCTGGCGGAGAATACGGGTGCTTATGTAGCCCGGCAGGGCCGCCTAGGTCATCTGGAACACGGGCCCAGCTGTCAGAGGTCATTAGTATCGATGACAGGTGCCTGTGGGCCACGTGATTTAGACGGTTATGTTACAATTTCACTACTATTTCATATGACATGTTGACTCTTAATGACTAATAATTTTTCTTAATGACTCTTACAGCAACTGGAAAGTTGTGTCCGGGAGGGGCCGGCACATCGATGGCACGCTGGTCCTTCTGATTCGGCAGCACTTCCGTGGGATGGTCACCTACGCTGGGGCCCTCTCGCCGCCCTGGACGTGGGACCACTTCCACGCCGCTGAGACAGCGAGCACAGCACCGTTGCGGTGCGGATCAAGGCCGATTTCTGGGTGAGTCTACGTCACACTAAATTGGTCAATACTATGTATTCATTGGTCGCTCTAACAATACATGATGTCTGCATGCAGAACTTCTACAGGTGCGACGCTGGGTTTGAGGCCCAGGCAGCGCGTGTGCAGGACAAGGTCTGTAGGTCCTGACTCTCGGACCTGTACTACGAGACGCGGCTCCAGTGCTTCATCAACTACAACGCCAACGTCCTTGGACAGGTAGTGAGGAAGCGCGATGCCAGGAGCATGATGCTCACGAGAGAGCAATACCTCTTGGTAAGTAGTACTTTCATGAACAATAGGTTGGCTTCATTTCATCTTCTGACATATCAATAACTTGATGGCATGCAGTCATGTCCTGATTGGTGCGCCAGGCACCGCCTCTGCTGGGAGGCCATTGTGGACAGGTGGCTCTCGCCCGAGTGAGCGGAGAAGCACAAGATCTGTCCGGACTGCTGCTTGCAGATGGGTGGGGCGCCACACCACCAAGGCAATCAGAGTTTCAGCGCGTACGCCAAGACATGGGTAAACTTCTATGTGATTTCATTTTTTTATATATTCTAACACTCAATTCTAACTATTTGTAATTGTCTTTGTGTTTTTCCTCGCAGTCCCAGGCGCACCAGGGCCAGGAATGCAACGAGTTCATGGCATACGCCTTGGCACACAAGGGCAAGGCGACGGCCCCTGACGTCACCTACAATCCCAGCGGACGGCCCCGAGGCGTACACCAATGCGAGCGTCCACAGTAAGCTTAGCGAGTATACCTCGGCGGCTCGCCAGCGCCATGGAGAGGACTTCGATCCGGCCACCCAGCCCCTGGACACGGACCTCCTGATGAGGCTGAGAGGAGGGAAGCAGCATGGCCGGTACATGGATGGCAGACAGCACAGTCGACTCCTCCTCTGTTGCCAGCCTCGCCGATATTCGAGTAAGGAGCACGGACTCCTCCCTCCCCATACACCCTCGGCAGCCGAGCTCACTGCAGCAGATGGCAGAGCTCCAGGTGACTTCTCACAAACTCGTCGTTCATTGCTTTTACACATGTACCTTTCCTTTGCATTGTTTAATCTTTGCGATTGGAATATTGCAGGAGAACATGCGGAGGTTGTAGGCCCAGCAGGCGGCACAAGCGGAGGCCCAACGGCAAGCGATAGAGGCCCAGGTGGCGGCCCATTGGCTAGAGATGACGGCTGTAAAAGCACATAGGGCGGCCGATGGAGCAGAGGATGCAGGACATGTTCAGCTTCATGGCGAGCCTGTAGGCCTTACCAGGTGTGGTCGTGCCTCCGTCGCTGCTCGCTCCTAGTTGTGCCTCCTGCCTCTGTTCTAGGGACTCAGATTAATATGTGAACTTGTTGATTCCTTTAGCTTTTGCGCCCCTCCTGCACATACTCATGATTTCGCTTCTCCTTTGTGCAGCCACAGTCGGCGGGTTCGGCCCTGACTCCACACGGTAGCCCTTCTCCAACGACCGGGTGGCCAATAGACCCTCCTCCACAGACCGAGCGCTCACCTCAACAGCCCGAGTGGCCAGGACCAGGATGGTAGTAGGTACCTCTCTTCATGTTTTTCGGACTTGTTCAGGACTTAGACTTGTGTTCCTGATGCACTAGAGACACTAGAGACATATTTATATGTATGTGATGGATTATGGACGATATGTTTGTGTGATGCACGATGGACGGACGATATATGTGCATTTCATGGATTACGGATGATGAATGTGATATATTATGTACTGTGTGTGATGATGTATATGATATATATATGTGATGTGTCTCTTTTTTTATGGAAAGCAAAAGTCATAAAAAAACCAGTATTTTTCACCCCTTTGCCGAGTGTGGCACTCGGCAAAGGGGTCTTTGCCGAGTGCAATTGCACTGACACTCGGCAAATCTGGACAGCAGAAACCTGATTTTCCAGTTTTCTCGAGTGCCACAAAAAATTCTTTGCTGAGTGCCACGGCAGCCGCACTCGGCAAAGAATTTTAAAAAAACAAACATGCCATTTTCTTTGCCGAATGCAACGGCTAGGCACTCATCAAAGATTTTAAAAAAAATAAAAAAATCTTTGCCGATTGTCGCCTGTGTCGGCACTCGGCAAAGAAGCCGTCAAAGTTGACGGTTGGACCTTTTTTTGCAGAGTGCCCGATATTTGGCACTCGGTAAAGAAATCTTTGCCGACAGGTTCTTTGCCGAGTGCGGCACTCGGCAAAGCCTTTGCCAAGTGCAATAAGATCTTTGCCGAGTGCCCCAAGCACTCAGCAAAGAAACCGCATCCTGTAGTGATAGGTTTTATTGTTGATGAAGCGATCCAGGCAGGTATTACATCAGGTCAGCTAAGTTTTATTCTTGATGAAGCGATCCAGGCAAGTAGTGTACATTAGCTAAGTAGAGAGTTATATATCCACGTGAGAAGAGAGCGTTTCATGGGATGGGATGAAATTAGTTTTACGAGGATAAAACTTATTTACACTGGTTCTGACGATACCAGCGAGTCTTTGGAAACAGGGTCATCAAATTTGCATTGAGAGACTGGCCTAATGAGTACTTCCCACCTTCGTAGAAAGAATACAATTCTAATACAATGTCATATTTTAGTAGCTTAAGTTTGACCAATTATTGATACAAAGCCATTAATATGTATACTATTAATAAATACCATTAGAGGCCATTTGGATCATTTCGTTTGGAGGAATTAAAATCTTGTTAACAACTTAGTCTATTTCGTTTGGAATGTGACATTTTACTAATTTTCAAAGTTCACATATTTACCTACCTCAAATTCATAGGGTGAGAGATGAAATTTGATTCTACTGGTCACCATGCTACATTTTTATTTTGTAATTTATAACACGCTCTTCAACTCGCTCCTATACATGATAAAAATATAATATAAGTATCTCCGTCATATAGCCAATAATAATATACAAATATAATCTATATATAACCATAATAAATTAATTAATATGTGTGTAAATTATGTTTCTTAAAATGAATTCAATTTCAACAATCCAAACGGGTCTAAATTATTCACGAAATATATTTTTTTAATAAATTGATTTGGAGCCATAATTAATTGTGAATACTATCACCAGAAGATTGGTTAACTAGAACCATTTTAACTGGTCCCGACACATAGTTGCATGACAGACAGAATAATACACATGCTGAAGACGACAACCGTACAGACGAGGCACAGTTGGTTGGTTTTCTGTTTCGCAGCAAAATTCGTGGGGAAATACAGGCGGATCTGCACCGCAGCACCTTGGGACGTAGCGTACTCATCAGATGACGGTCTGAATCGTAGCGACGGAGACCAGCAGCAGTAGGAGCAGCTGTACAAGACTTGGCCACGAAACAGAGCCTGCAAACGCACAGCAGCGGTGGGCACAGGCAGCAAAGCATCATCAGGTACTCGGGTCATCGATAACGTACTACGTACAGCACAAAAAAGAGAGGTGAAACCTAGTGAATGTGAATCATCATGAGTTGCATTGCCTTTTGTGCCGGAGGGAGGAGGAGCAGATGGCTCCGACGGGCCGTCGTCACCGGATGGAGCTGGAGCCGGCTGCGCCGGCGGCGGGGCTCCGAGTCCCATGGCGTAGCACCCGCTGCCGAGGTAACCTGCATGCGCGGCAGCCGGCAGGCAAATAAAGCCGAATACTATAAATTCAAGAGGATAATAAGCCAATATATACACATTCTACTAGTACTCAGAAATCAGAGCTGTGAACTCCATACGTACAGTTGACGCAGGGGAGCGCGGTGACGTTGTGGATGAGGTTGGCGTAGCCCGGCTGGCACTCGCAGCTGTAGCTGAAGGGGGCGCCCGGCACCACCTTGCACTCGCCGCCGGCTCCGCAGCTCACCACGGAGCAGACTGCATGCCCGCGCCGCGCACCCAACACACGATAGAGCAACGCATTATTATTAATTGTAAGATGGTGGCTCATGCCTGATCCTCCTGGGAGCTGCAGTGCAGCTGCCTGAAACACGGGACAAGGGCAGCTTACTGTCCGGTATGAGGCGTGGCGGCGTCAGGCTGAGGTTTAAGCAGGCGCTGTCCATGGAACCTGCATCCATCGATCATAACAACATGAAAAACGTGATGCTCTACTCTACGTAATATAAACCAACCAATTAACCAGCATATATACTAGTGTGTACTTCTGCTGTGGTCGTATTAGAGACTAGAGAGAGAGAGAGGACAGGAACGGTATACTCCCTCCGTCGCTAGAAAAACCGTCGTTTTAGACTTTTCAGACATCACGTTTGACTATTCGTCTTATTTAAAAATTTTATATAAATATTATTTATCTTTTTATGATTTGTTATATCACTAGAGATCTTTAATAATTATTTATTGATTTTATATTTTATATAAAATTTTTGAATAAGACGGACAGTTCAAACGTAGTTTCTGAAAAGTCTGAAAGGACAGACGGAGGGAGTATATCATTACAGTTGGGGATGATGCAGGGCGAGAAGGTCAAGAGCTTCAAAGCATGGGACCAGCCAGGGTCGCAGCGGCACTCATAGCCGGTAGGAGGGAGACCCGGCGTCTCGCTGCAGTTTCCCATGCCGCAATTGACCGTGTCGCAGACCGAGACGGCCCCTACGTGGCCGGCGCCGCCTAGGAGAGCCAGGACCAGCAGCAGCAGCGCGGCCTGTGACACCGGCGCCGGCGCCGGCGCCGCGTAGCCTACTCTCGCTTCTTCTTCCTCACGCATGCCTTCTCTTCTCCGGCACGCACGCACGTCGCTGAGCTGTGTGGATGCTTGTCGTCCCAAGGTCCAAGGATGCGGCCGGCCGGGTGGGAGGACAAGTTAAATGTTCGCCGTCCATCGCTAGCTTCGGATGCAACGACGAAAGCGGCCGGATTTTTGCTAGGTGTGGTCGGAGCTGGCAATGCAATGCAAGGCAGTGCTGTGCCACGGCCACGCGTGTCTCGATCGATCTACCTTTATTTGCTTCCTCTAATCCATGCACCGGCCGCCGGTGCGCGCGGTCCTAAGTTTTATCACCCCCTGACCCCTGGTCCCTGGACAGTAGCTTGTTTGTTGGCAAGAAACCAAACTAACCGTAGGACAAGGACACGCGTCTCTGAACCTTGTGTTTTGGACACACGCCCAGCAGAAATGGTCCGCTGATTAGTATAGTATATACGCTAATCGATAGCTAGGGGCCACCGATCGAGTTGGAGCGTGCTTCTCGATTTGTTGCTTGCATTGCCTAGCTTTCGCCGAAAAGACAGTTTTTTTATTAAAAAAAAAAATCAACAGACCTTGCACTACTCCCTCCGTATCTGTTTTTCTTGACGTTCTATGGGTTGAGTCCGTTTTCACAAAAGCTGTCGTTTTGGGTGCATAGCGCTCTAGTCGGACGACCATGCCCCTGACGCTTTGTGTGCATGGCGCTCTAGTCAAACGACCATGCCCCTGACGCTCTGTGTCGCCCGCCCAAAGAATTAAGAGAAATGGTGACGCTTGGTTCCAACGCACTAGAAGCCTATCCATGCTCGTGCGGCAAAAAGTATGGGCCCGGAGGGCATCTGGCACCTCAAGCAGCCCGCCTCCTACCTCAACCAGTTGAGCTAGCGAGTTTTTGTTGCTAGAATGCATCCACCACCTTATTTAATAGGGGTAAGATAGGAAAAATGTACTCTAATTAATCACTTATTGATAATCACAATCTTGTCCTAAACGTCAAGGCAAACGGGTACGGATTACCGCCAAGAAAGCGTGTCGATGCTTTTTTTTTTTAAAAAAAACAGAACTCGCGCTTTGTTACTTCAGTGCCCCCTAAGGATTGTACGAACTCTCACTTCTATAGATTTTCACTATAGAGACAATTGGTATGTCTCTAGAGGCAGCCAGGCAGGCATGTTAGCCGCCTTGTATAGGTAGTTGGGAATTGGAGCCGGTCTCTATAAATCGATTTATAGAGGTGGCTACATTTCAAACTGTCTCTACAAATTGTTATACAGAAATTGAATATTGGAACGAAAAAATAGCATAAAGTTTGTTGATGCATGGAAACCCCACTAGACACCATCTACAAATAGCTAGTCACACAACTTTCACGCAAAAGCATGTGCTTATTTCCAGCAGGGGCTCAAAGGCATGACCCGCCACTCCACCCATACATCACCTGTATCAAATATAATATTCGCCCTCCTTATTCTATCTTCATTCCATTTTGAAATGAGTGTCTAGGGACCCTAATATTTAATTAAAATAAGAAAGCTATCAATCTACAAACTTTTATAGCTTTTTAAGATCTATAACTTTGGTTTTGGTCGTTTGAAAATTTTTATTTGAAATGTGATAAAATCAAACATCATTTTAGATACATTGAAATGAAAAGGTTGTCAATTACAAAGTTTCGTATCTCTTTGAGATCAACAACCTTTGTTTTGGTCGTTTCTCTATCCGAGATTATTTGGAAATTTTGATTTCAAATATGAGGAAATTCCAATGTAAGTTTTAAGTTTTTCATGGATAAATGGTTTCAAATTAAAAAGTTGTCAACTAGTTCTACAACTTTTGTCAAATTTAGGCAAATTCAGTGCCTAATTTAATCTAGAAAATTGTTAACATCACATTTGTGAAATCAGACATGTGCAGTGCAACGAACATGATATAGATAACGATTTTAATCACATAAATAAAAGATGGGTTGCAACAGTAGCATACCTGGTGGCATCAGAGCCGGTGCTAGTTGACATAGCATTTGTCGATGTAGTCATCCTACTCGATGTTTTGCAGCATGGTTGCAGTGCCAATTACCTCTTTCGTTGGAAGAAGAGACCAAGTTGAGGGAAGTAGTAGGAAGAAGAATGGACCAGCAGTCCATAAAACATGCTCCAAAAAACCTGATTGCCGGTCTTCACCCATGCAGATGAACATGCGAACGGTGCTGGTTTCGGAGTATGCTCTCCCTATTCCTGCATGGGCATGATCTAAGACGCGAATAGCTCGAGCAGCACAACAGTAACATAGTAATGTTCTTGGTTTTATTTTTATTGTCTTGCTCGTGAAGAAGAGGAGTGCCCCGTTATATAGCAACAAAGGAAGACGAAGATGAAGAGCTTGGCGCACAAAGAGATATATAATGGTCATTGCGTCATTGTTCATTACCCGTAACTCATGAAACTGACAAATAAATTGTCTATTACTATTAATAGAAACCACAAGACATCATTTGACACAATAGTCATCATGATCCACCAACACATAATAGCAGGGGCGAATCTAGAGCACATCCGTGGGGGGTGCACCACTTAATCATAACTAAAACAACACATTTGATGTTCAAACAAAATAACATAACTAATGCACAGTTACCATATTTTAACATTAAAATTTGACTTCTATAAATAGTAATGAGAGACATCACCAAGTGTTTATGTTGGAAAATCTATCATCCGATCGCACATCAGTAATGTAAAGCCAAAGTTGGTCGTTAAGCTCCTCAAATCCTCAAGACAATATCATCAGGATATAGCTGATTTCACACAACCAGTGGCATTTACAATGTAGTCGACATGAGATGCAAATAAAAGGCAAAGTCAAAACATTTGAAATATACTAGAAGATTTGTTGTCAGCTCTCTATTTTTCGAATCTCTGTCATCCCGTTCAACAACTTTTAGCACTTCAACTATTGTAGGAAAAATGTTGACCAAATATTGCAGTCCTGTCTTAGGAAAAAACTATTGCAATTGTGTGCTATATTAAATATATATTAAAAAGAAACAAACACACACTAACCCTTCACCTGTTGAGGCTTAACATTATTGAAATACTGATCTTATCTAGTTGCTGCATGCTGGTCTGCTGTGGGTGCCTCATTTTGAAAATGGTGGGTGCAAATAGACAATGATTTGCAGCTTCTCTACATGTTGGACACCCTGCCTCTGTCCTTAGTATTGCCTCACCAACTTTTATTCCTCCAGTTACCCATATCGTAACACTTTCTTCACTCGATCGATCAAGCAACAATAGAAGCATAACTTATGAATGTATCCTTGGCTTCACCCCCCCAACTCGTTAGTCCCGAGTCGCTGCAATCTAATGTGCAACAAGACGCTAATGAATAGTTAATTATATATTGTATCTACCGTCTAATACATACATACAGTACAAATTGGCAATGGCACGAATTCAACCACACTTTTTGCGTTGTAATCAGAAGGGACGACGATCCCATATTCCCATTGTGGTGTGTTCACATCCGAGCTTTTTTTTCTTCTTCTTGTGAAATCAATAATTGGTTATGGTCGTACAGTACAAGTACTTACGTACAAATAAGATCAATCGTATATGTACAGTACAAGACTCTCGTTGGATATCTGAAGTAAGGAGCGGCGCGCAGCAGGAATCTTTTTCTTTCCGTTCTAAATTAACAGTGCCACAGTCCAGACTAATTAACTGATCTTTATATAGGAAGCTCGGCACCGTGCGCTCGATCGGCCTCGTGTCGTCGTAGCTACACGACCTGAAGAATGAGGAGGATGGCTAGCGAGAGCAGCTGCTGCAGTAGGCGCCACGACGAAACAGAACCTGCACACATTTTACATAGATTAGCTAGCGCGCGGTCATCAGTAAATCCAAGAAGCTAGCTTTTGTCTCGATCGATCGTGTTGGTTTGGATCATGTATGTATGTGATAAATGATGAGAGATTGTATGTGTTTCCATTAGGATTATGAGGTGGTGAAATTGCCTTTTGGGGCGGACGAATCGTGATTACCGGTTGGTGGTGCTGCTGAAGGCGGCGATGGCTCCGGCGGAGGGACGATCCCCTGCTTCGAGCAATCATCGCCCAAGGCACCTAAAATATAGTTAATATTATTATTAATTACGTACAAATGAAGATGCATATATGCTACTCCTACATGCGTGGAAAATTGAACGGCTAGAGACAGAGAGAGAGAGAGAGAGAGAGAGAGAGAGACAGAGAGTCAAATGGCAAACAGATGTAGGAGCTCATGAACACGTACAGCCCTTGATGCAGGGGAACAGCGTGGAGTTGAGGAAGTTGTTGTAGCCCGGATGGCACTCGCAGCTGTAGCTGAAGAGCTCGTGACCCGGCTTGCAGTCTCCATTGCCGCACTCCATGATCACGCACACTGCACGTATATATATAGAGAGATGAGCATGCATGGTCAGGGAGGGCATCGCATAATGCAGGCAAGCAACTAATTAACACTCAGCTCAGCTCGATCGATCCGTCGATATGATCGATCGGCTACTAGCTATATATATATATACTCACTGTCCGTGAGGGGTATCCCCCTCACATCGATCATGGTGAAGTTGTAGCACGCCGAGTCCAAGAGGCCTGCAAAGCAACAACATCACACGTCTCTTACATACTGTATTAAGAGGAAAATGCACCCTCGGTCTCTCAACTTGGCTCAAGATATTATTTAGGTTCTTGAATTTTCAAAGTGATATCTATGGGCCCCTAAAGTTGGCAAAATGTGTCAATTAGGTCCCAAACTTTCAAAGTGATCACCGCAAGTCTCTAAACTTGACACAGGGTGTTATCCAGGTCCCAAACACCGTAGATAATTCCAGCACCGAATTTTAAAAAAATAAAATCTAATTTTAGATACTGTTGCTACAATCTATAAAATATTCCAAAAATTATTTTTTTCATACGAACTCCGATGAAGATGGGTTTTATATAAAAATTGTAGCTTGCGATGGGATCTACAACTTTCCAGTTTTGAGTTTTTTAATTTGAGGTGGTTAAGATACGTAAAAAAATTAAACAAAATTTTTCAGCAGTATATTAATCACGTACAAGCGCGTGTCGCCTTGGAAAAATCACATCTTTCTTATATACTATCAAATTGAGATACTTTCTATACAAAAGTTGTAGCGTTCGACGAGATCTACAACTTTCTTGTTTTAACATTTTTAATTTGAGGTCATCAAGATTCTCAAAAAAATTAAAACGCTAATTTTAGTTTTTGCACCGTGCTTTTATATTTTAAATTTTTTGAGAATCTTAACGACCTCAAATCAAAAAAGTTAAAACTAGAAAGTTGTAGACCTCGTCGAACGCTACAACTTTTGTATAAAAAGTATCTCAATTTGATAGTATATAAGAAAGATATAATTTTTCCAAGTCGTCACGCGCTTGTACGTGACTAATATACTGCTGAAAAATTTTGTTTAATTTTTTTGAGCATCTTAACCACCTCAAATTAAAAAACTCAAAACTAGAAAGTTGTAGATCTCATCGCAAGCTATAATTTTTATATAAAACTCATCTTCATCGGAGATCGTATAGAAAAAATACAATTTTTATAATATTTTATTGATTATAGCTACAGTACCCAAAATTAGATTTTCTTTTAAAATTTGGTGCTGAAATTATCTACAGTGTTTGGCACCTAGATGACACCCTGTGTCAAGTTTAAGGACCTGCGATGATCACTTTGAAAGTTTGGGATATAAATAATACGTTTTGCTAAATTTAGGGACCCACATATATCACTTTGAAAGTTCAGGAATCAGATGACACTTTAAACCAAGTTGAGGGACCAGGGGTGCATTTTTCTCATGTATTAATATAGTTGTTATTGCCTGGCTAACTAGTACTTTGGTTCTTGTGATGCCGACATATTATACCGTCAAATAATGCACGTACAATTAATGTTTCAAATCTGCGGCTATATAGCTGTTCGTGAAGGAGGATTTTTTTAGCTACTTTTATAATGTATATGTACACGTTAATGCGTGTATATATATATATGGAAATTATTTTTTACTCTCAGGGAGTAGTTACTCCTATGCTTGTATCTTCAGATTTAGGGCATATATGACCAAATGAAGTGTATGTACAAGAAGTATATGATCATACTAGACCATCTATGTTACTATATTTATGAAGTATGCATACATACACCGAGTATATGGTCATACTTATTTTATATACTACAGTAAGTGGTATTTTCGTAATATATTAAAAAGTATGGGTTCCTTTCAAATTTTTTCGCATAGGAAGATTTGAAGCATCTTAATATGAGTATGTAAACATACTCAAAGTGATAAACAAGTATATATATATATATATATATATATATATATATATATATATATATATATATATATATATATATATAGAGAGAGAGAGAGAGAGAGTGAGTGCATTTTTTATACTCCCGGGAGTAGTTACTCCTATCTTTAAAAAATCACCTTACGTATATGTTTATACTTGTTTATCACTTTGAGTATGTTTACATACTCATATTAAGATGCTTCAAATCTTCCTATACGAAATGTTAAGTATGGTGTCTTGTGTATATATATATAATATATATAATATATATATATATATATATATATATATATATATATATATATATATATATCTAGCTCTGCGATTATAATAAATGTTGAATACCTTAGCCGGATATTTGAAAAATATTCATAATATATATATATGTATCATGGATCGGATCGAAGGAAGTAGAATCAAATACTTACAGTCTGGTATGATGCAGGGCATGATTGGTACATTGAGGTTGAGCACCTTTGGCTGGGACCAGCCGGGGTCGCAGTTGCACTGGTAGGATTCGGTGAACAGGGGGATGGGCCCCGGCGCCTCGCTGCAGGTGCCCTTGCCGCACTGGGCCTTGTCGCAGATCGCGCTACTGTCTGTTCATACATGCATATGTATAGTACGTGCAAAATCGTATTACCTTTTCGTTTACATCATGCGTTGCAAGAACAATTAAAGCCGGCCGACGGACGACAACAAATTAAAGGGCGCGCGCGAGGCGACGCGAGAGCAAAGATACTCACCGGCGGTGAAGGCAAGCATCAGTAGCAGCAGCGCCGCCGCCCGGAGGAGCGCCGCCAGATCTGGGCTTCTGGCCATATCTTGATGTGGATTAAAAGTCGTTTCTCTACCGGTGCATGTGCGCCTGCGTTCTTGGAGCGTACGTGATACTGGTAATACTGTCCGGGGCGCAGGCTAATTTAAGTGCGCGCGAGGCCTTGGCCGTAACGATCGACGACGATCGGCCAAAAGCGAGCGAGCGGCGCCGAGCGAAGCGAGCTGGCAAGGCAGTGCTGGCGACGGCGACATGTTCCTTTGCCCAACAACGACGACGACGATCCATCGCTTTTGTCCTGGTGTCCTAGGGCTTATCACCCTGGACTCGTTCGTCACCCGTGGAACCAGACAAGCGTTTGGACGACGCGTCCACCTTTGTTCGCTTCGGAACCTTCGGTGTTGGACATGTATCAACATTAATTGGCAACCCTGCAACAGCAGTTCAATTCAATATAAAAACATTGCTGCTACCATCCAAATTAAGAAGAGGCGCTGCACCAATAATGTACTGGTTCTAGACGACTTTGTTTATTTCTACTCCCCTCCATCTAAAAAAGACATAGTACAGTTCTAGTTTCTCCCCCACCCCTAAAGTTAATAAATATCTGAAGTCTGATCATTTAGTTAAAATGTATGTGTTGACGTCGAAATAGAATTCGAATCACACACTAGCAAACAGCTTGCTCTCTCAACATAGGGACGACTTTGTTTATTGCTTACTAGTCCCCTCCGTCACAAAAATACGGAGTACAAAGTTTCTTCCCTAAAGTTATTAAATTTCTTCTTTAAGTCTCATAATAGTTATAATATATATATATATAATGTACAAATATTTATGAATATTGAACAAGTATAGGTACATTACTCTGCGCGCATGCGCCGGTAGGAGCATGTCGGTGCTAAGATTAGCGGGTGCTAACACCGGCAAGTAAACTTGTGATTTACGGTTGAGACTACGGATGGTGTGAAAGAGGGAACACAGAGAGTTATATTGGTTCAGGCTAGCAATGTCCTACGTCCAATGGAGAGTCGGATCGTGTTGCCTTGCACCGGGATGCTTGTAGTAGGGGTTACAAGTTTAGGCGAGAGAAGGAGGGGCTCCCAAGTCTCTTTGTGTGCGTGAAGCGTGTTTGTGTGTACTATGGCAGTAGGGTGTTGGGTCGACCGAAGTCTCTTTAAGGTTGGCCCCTGCCTTCCCTTTTATAGTCACTGGGGAGCGACAGGGTTACATGTTTTTTGCTGTAGAAATAGTACTCAGGCGTGGCAGGTGACCGTGAAGATCGGTACTTGTCGTCAGCCACGACCTCAACTTGGTACCTCAAGAGTATGGCCGTTGTCATTCGTATGATCCTTCACATGTTTGATTGGTGAGTTCCAAGGCGGCGTACAGCGCCGGTCTTGGTTGCTGCATGGCACGAGATCACGCTTCGTACTTGTCCACTGTTCCTCCTGCATGGCTCAGCGAGAGAGTGAGTTGCCCCTCAGGCGTTAGTTCTTGAGGCTCGGGAGCCTCGCCCCTGTTATAAAAAGAGAAGCAGCGATGCGGTAGTAGTAATCCTCTTCAGGCACGTTTCCTCTCGTTTGAGGTACCTCCCGAGGGGTAGGTGGGCCCTGGATGGGGGAATCCGTCCCATCTCCATGGTTGGCCCCATAGTTGACGCCCCTCTTGCTCCTGTGTAGTTCGTGCGCTAGGAATGTGGTCCTGTCGTAATCGTGGCTGGGGAATCCTTCCGCAAATGGGGTGTTTCGCTGTGTGCTGTCCTTGGGACGGTATGGAGGTAGTGGGGCCGTCAAATCGGCCGTCAGAGGAGGTTTGGTAGTTGGTACGACAGGCGTGCGCGCATGAGGCACAGTCGTGCTGTGGGGTCCGCTTGATGGGACCGTGCCTGTGAAGCGGTCAGAGTGGTTCCCTTGGAGTGCAAGATTGCTCCGCTGACGCCAGCAGGGCTCGGGTGAGTCAGACGGTCGCGCCCGAGCTTGCTGTACACAGTGGGGGGCTCGGGCGAATCAGAGAATTTGCGCCTGAGGGTCCCGTTTTCCTGAGCCCTGCCGTCGAGGCTCGGGTGAATCGGAGAATCCCTCCCGTGGGGTTTGTGTGCCCGAGGGGGCAATGTGCTGGTGTAGCGTTGGCGCAGGCCACTGCGAGCGGCATCATCGTGGGCCTCTACTGGGCCTGTTTGGGTCAGGCCTTATTCGGGGAATATGTTTTTGCGCTGAAGTTGGGTACCCCATACTTTGGTACCCGACAGTAGCCCCGAGCCTGTGGTGGAGTGAAGCCAATCCTCCAGAGGCTTAAGTCAGTCTCTCCTGTCGGGTTGATAGAGTTTTGTTATTCTATCCGGTGGGTGCACGCGAGCGCACCCGACGGGTGTAGCCCCCAGAGGCCTATACCTTCAAGGGCTAGAAATTGTGTCTGTAGAGTCTCGGGTGCCCTTTGGCTTGCCTGCTATTGGCGCTTCTTAGCGTCAGCAGAAAAGTCCGCAAGTGCACGGAAGTACCGTTGTAGCCTTCACTCGGAAGTATTCAGGGTATCGTAATTTCCCTGAGGAACGGTCTTTGTACTTAGTCTCTTAAACTAGTTTACTTAGAAGAGACGGAAGGGATAGCTTGGGTAGAGAGGTTCTTCTAAGGTCAAATGCATATAAGCGATGGTAACTTCCTCCACTACTTGTCTGCTTCAGGCCCACTGACGCAGCTGGTCTGCCAGCCGATACCAGTATAGTACTACTCCGCGGCTGAACGTGGGGGAATTCAGATACGAGTGGACAGGGCTGTCACCACCTGCCACCTACCCCTCTGCCCATGGGCACAGCGCAACATACGAAGGTAGACCCCAGACTTAGACACCACGTCTACGACGGCGACTACTACTCTAGCGGCGTACAGGAACATCCGTCTCTATCAGGAGTCCTCTTACTAGAGCATCCGTCCAAAGGACGAACGACGATCCCACAAACAAGTAGCTTTATGAAAGTAACATGCTTAATGAATCAAATCAAAGTTGAACACGAACTTCTTACTTCAGGTAGCAAGACGATCGTAGAGGTACAAGTTGGATCGAGAGCCGACAAGCCCGGCACTTCGTCCACCCTGAAGGCAGAACTGCTTCGACTCCGCTCTTTCTCCAGCTCTTGTCCCTCTCTCACTCCCTATACTAAATTAGCTAGAAGCTAATGGAATGGGGCTTGCTCTTCCTCTCTACATTGTGACCTCTTGTGTTGGTGAATCAATTCATCCCTTTTCTTTAATAGGTGTAGAGAGGAGGACCTCCTTTTATAGCTTGAGAGGACGGGGATTCTATGCAAAAGGTTCATCCCACATGGAAAGACTCAAACCGACCTTCAAAGGGCGGTTTCCACTTTCCATCTGTGTTGATCGTAGGTGGGACCGTCCTTGGGGAACCGCCCTACAACCGCCAGAAGAAAACTGGGCCCGAGAAGCCCCACCTAGGGGGGCGGCCGCCCCCGGGACCGGTCGGTCCCCTGGTGGGCCCGTTTGGCCACCGCCTTCGCGTGGTTGGTTCTCCTCTGGGCCTAGACCCCTTCTATGGTTACGAATGGGCCCAGATTTGTTATAAAGGTGGGCTTCTTTGTTATTCTTGGTTGCGCACTCTCTGAATTCACATTTCTCCTTTACACTTTCCAATTGGTGTTGTGCACTTCCACTTGTTTTACCATAAATCCTGCAAAAACATAAACACTAGGGGTACAAGTGGAACTCTGTTAATAGCATATGTCTATGTGTTCAAGTATGATAGTTTCTCTCCCTTTAGGCATAAGTTGGCAGTTAAAAATAATCTATAAGGACCGCCAACAAGACCTCCAAGCTTAACCTTTGCTCGTCCCGAGCAAATAGCTAAGTATGGTTGTTGATCAGGAGTTGCTACAATGTCGATCATATTTCAAATGTACCAAGTTTATAACAAAGTTTTCCACCGTAATTTGAATAAACCAACATGCTATCCACCCTGCTATTATCTTGAAACAAATGGGGCCTTTTAGCCATCTCAAGTCTTGGGTGATTGCAAGACCGAACAGATAGACATTGCTTATCATTCATCCCAACGTGAACCATCTTTCCGGAGGTTTTTTTGAAAATTTTTGCAAAGAAATGTAAGTTCCTCAAATGATTCTCTCGATCGCTCAAAGTCTATGAATACCTCATCAAAGGCATTGTAATGTTGCCTTTCATATCCTACCACTAAGGCTTACGAGTGGAGTTTTGGGCAGGTATAAAGGTGGGCATACTTGCATCACATATATTGCTAAGTCAAAAACCGAACAACAAGGAGATACAAGTCATATACTTTGATTGAGATGTGCAAGTGTGTGGAGTATGAAGATGGTGGAATCCTAATTTCTAAATATTTTGGCACTCCATGCATCATGAATTTCTCCTTTATTGGATGGAATGAAACTTTTTTGAGGGATATGGGCTATAAGATCATATATCCATATTATTATTATTTTTCTTCTTCTTCTTTTTTTGAACGGGTATCTTTTTTTGTTTGTTTATTGCATGCCCCTTGGCATGTTTTTTTAAGCATAACCCATATCTCTTGGTAGTATTTAAAGAAATTTGGCTGGAGAGATGTCATGATGGAATGCGAGGAGTAATTATATGGTGAAAAATGAATGCGCGGCTTCTCAGGGTAAGAGTTGGCATTTTTATTTGGTTGAAGAGTGTGCAACTCTTAGGGTAAGAGTTGGCATATTATTTGGTGGATGGTGCATGTTGTGCGCAACTCTCGGGGTGAGAGTTGGCTTTATTTGGTGGGTGCATGTGAATCTCAATCATGGGTGCATGACCATAATCTCACTTAGGTCACAACAATTTGACCTTACTCAATGTTCCACAAGCAGCATATGACTAAAAGGTTTGCATAATTGAAACATGTCATATGGTCTTGGTAGGTATTTCATAATCATTGAGGAACTTTTGTTTTTGAAAGTTTTCGAAAATAAAACTCCGGATGTCAAGTTTCTTTCAGAACAAAGTCATAGCGCTACCCATGTCACCATATCATATCAGGCAATAACTTAGATAAGATTAAGCATGTGCAACCCATTAGCCCAAGTTTTTAGGATGAGACATTTTTAGCTGATAAACCCAAAACTTAGAGAAAGCTTGATTATAAAATGGTTACAGGTGAAACATAAGACAGAGCAACTGTTCATCATTTCAACAAGGGTAGAAACTAACACATCTTAACACATATGAGAGAGGAGAACATATCTCACCATTTTTTTAATTACAGGTGAAACATAAGATAGAGCAACTGTTCATCATTTCAACAAGGGTAGAAACTAACACATCTTAACACATATGAGAGAGGAGAACATATCTCACCATTTTTTTAAGTTGGAGAATTTTAAAAAGAAATACGAGATACAAGTTACCTTTGTGGGAGACCTCCCCCAAGCTTACTTTTGACTTACCAATGTGGTTCAGCTGGGGGTGCCGGCTAATTGGTGCTGCCTCAGCTTGATGTGCAGTTCATGGCCTCTCTTGAGCATGCTAGGAAGCTCCCCCCAAGCTTGTTTTTATGGTGGTATTGAGATAACAAAACAACAAAACTTGGGGTTGAAAGATAAATTACTCTTTTTCAAGATTTTATTTATCATTATATTTTTTTTCTTTTCAAGGTTCACCTAGGAAATTCTTGTCTCTGCTGTCATCTCAAAGACTTACCCTCATGGAGTCGATAAATTTCTGCAAGGGGTTAATCCATAAGATTAACCAAAATCTATACTAGCAGCTTTGGTTCCAAGATCAAACTAGACACCACGTCTAATTTGTCAAGGTAGGCTTAAGAATCTAAGCACCATGCTTACATTAAAAATCCTATAGAGGCATGATCTCACATCCCAGCTTCAAACTAAACACCGTGCTTAGTTAAAAAGATGTAGGACCAACACTTCCAAACCAAAACTTACTAGCATAGAGAAAAGAATTATGACAAGATAACCAAGAATCATTCAACGGAGACAGATTTTTGAACAAAGGAACCTAGTCAGAAGTTTTCTCAGCCAATCTATTCAAACTCAAACAAGGCTAGGATAAGAGAGCAAAGAAGGATAGTTCATTAATCAAAATGCAACACCATGTCACAATTTTGATTAAAGAAGGATAGTTTAACCTAAGCACCATGCTTAAATTAAAAAGCCTATGGATGTACCACAAGTGTACTCATGTGAATACACCCAAACTCAGAGCATATGGCATGAACAGAGAAAGAGCATGATATTATATTTTCATGGAGACAAATATGAGTGAATGAGTTGGTCAACATTACCTTGACATACCTGAATGTGTGTACCAACAGCATGTATGGATGAAGTATCAGAGTTGTCGCTGGGGTGGCTCAGTTTCCATCTCAGGTGACTACCAAGGCGTGGGTTGGAGTCCATCACTTTTAGTAGCATGTCATCGTGTAGCAAGTTGTTTATTGGTAACTCCTGTATATTAGTGACTCGCATACACGACAAATATAGGAGGAACACTTCATGCATGCTTCTAACTAAAAGGAATATTGCGACCATGACTCCCCTTTGTTGTGTGTTTTTTAGAATCTTTAAACAAAGTGTGATCCAAGATATGCATGGAGTCATGGTTGGTCAAAGGAGTGAGAGAGGTGTTGCATAAACCATCGGTGTAGAAGAAGGAGTTCATGGAAGTCATGTGGCTTGTCCCTCTATATGATGGCCTGCTTGATGTTTGTGCAACATCCAGAGGAGATCTTGAAGGGCGTGTTCGTTGTACTTAAGAGATCTCCCCCAAAATTTTTTTACCTATTTTTAATTTTAACAGTGAACAAGCAAGGGCTCTACTAGGTTGAACCCTAGAGAGCCTAAAACTTATTATGATTTTTTTACTTATTAACTATTTTTTTATTATATAAATTTTTATTTGTTCATCCAACTCGCATAACTCAAACAAGGCCAAACTTAAGATGCAATGTAAAAAAAAACCTTGGCTTGTCTCCATATCAGATTATCTCCAATGTTTATGATGCCATAAAGAAGCGTGAATGATCAAGCTATGGAGACAAGTATGAGCAAAAGAGTCGGGGATCATTACCTTTGCATACCTGAGTGTAGTTACCTGCAGCATGGATGGATGAAACATCAGAGTTGTTACTGCGGTTCGCATGATGACTTTTCTCAGGTGAATCACCAGGCCAGGCCATTCTCATGGCTTAGTGTGTGTGGGCCATGGCTCTGATGATAGTAGCAAAGGCTTTGGGTGAGCCCTTCTTGCTTATGCAAAATAATGATGGGCAGAGTCAGGCAACCCATAAGTGTTCCTCTTCTAACATGTGGGGCCAGCCTACTCCTTCTCTCTCCTTCAATATTATATATATATTTTTTTACTATTCCCTTTTTTTAACAATCTCTTCTCTTGTTTTTTTTCTTTTCACTTTCCATTTTTTTTAAGCAAGGTAGAGCCAACATCTCTTTTTCTTTTGAACCAAGGTGATCTTGAGGTGAGACTCGCACCGTTCTCCCCCACACTTGGACTTTGTTGAAACTCAAGTGTGCAAGGTCAGGGTCTCCTTTTGAGTTTGTTCCATCACCAAAGATCATCAATGTGTGTTGTTGATGTTGCTCTCATGTTCTCAAGCTTCGTATGTCCTTTCTTTGTTAACCTGAAATGATTAGTGACAATAATACCCGAAGGTGCATACTAACTTGACAACATGTGCTTACATTTATTAAAAAAGGAATTTTATTATTATTATTATTTTTTTCATTTCTTTTTTTTGCAAGGTAACAAAAGGATATGAGAGGGATAAAGATACATGTTACCTTGTTATGGTCCTCCCCCAAGCTAACTCAAAGCCAAAGGATCAGGATTGCACCTAGCATTTCTGGTTTTCCTGCATGGTTATGGTTTGGTAGATCGCAAGGGCTTCTTACCTTTCCCTTGTGATCACCGAATTGGAAAAAATATGCAGGAAGCAAACTGAGCTAGTTGGTTTTTTTTTTCAAAAATTTATCAAAACTTTATTATGCAAGGGAGGACGTTACTAACAAATTTCTTTTATTGAAGATTCATTTTTATTCTGTAAGAACAAAAAAAAGAACTTATTTTAAAGATAAGTTTTTAAATTTTAGATTTTCAAAATATCTCTTTATTTTTTAACCATTCTATAGAATATTTTCATTGATAAATAAAATAACTCAATTTTTTTTAATTTAAAGCCTACATCCTAGCAGTTTTGGAACAATGATTAGACATGTCGTTTAATCAAGGTAGGCAATTTTAACCTAAGCTCCATGCTTAAATTAAAATGCTTATGAAGATATGATGATCAATCATACTTCAAACCAAAACATGCTGTATGTAAAACTTTGAAAGCAAACTAGCATTTATTAAAAACATTTTAGCAAAAATTTATTTATATTTAAGAGGACAACAACTTATAAATAATATATATATATATTTAAAAATCCAGGGTATCTCCCGGTAGTGCTTTCTTTGTGGTCATAAGCTTGACCTGCCAAAGCTAGGGCAAAGATTGAAGCCAGAAGCTATGGTTGGCTTCGATGGTGGCTGCAAGAACTCGCCCTTAGGAGAAATATTTTGATTTTGAATTTTGAAAGGGCATTACTGTAGAAAGAGAGAACAAGAATAATAAAAACTATTTATTTTTTAAAATGCTTTTTGAAAATAAGAGAAGATGATACGAGAGTGAATAGAAATCTTTTTGTCCATGTGCAAAAATTTGAACATGCAATTTTAAAAATAATAATGCCCTTTTTCTTTTTGAAAGATAGGCTTCATGAAGGAGGGTCATGAACATAGAAGAAATATTTTTTTATAAGACACAAGGACACACGGGTGAGCTAGGTTCGGAGACAAATACGACAACCGTTCCTCGGCAACGGCGCCAGAAAGCTTGTTGGCGCTTCTTAGCGTCAGCAGAAAAGTCCGCAAGCACACGGAAGTACCGTTGTAGCCTTCACCCGGAAGTATTCAGGGTATCGTAATTTCCCAGAGGAACGATCTTTGTACTTAAACTAGTTTACTCAGAAGAGACGGAAGGGATAGCTTGGGTAGAGAGGTTCTTCTAAGGTCAAATGCATATAAGCGATGGTAACTTCCCCACTACTTGTCTGCTTCAGGCCACTAACGCAGCTGGTCTGCCAGCCGATACGAGTATCAGCGCTACTCCGCAGCCGAATGTGGGGGAATTCAAATATACGAGTGGACAGGGCTGTCAACACCTGCCACCTACCCCTCTGCCCATGGGCACGCGCAACATACGAAGATAGACCCTGACTTAGACACCACGTCTACGACGGCGACTACTACTCTTGCGGCGTACAGGAACATCCGTCTCTATCAGGAGTCCTCTTACTAGAGCATCCGTCCAAAGGACGAACGATGATCCCACAAACAAGTAGCTTTATGAAAGTAACATGCTTAATGAATCAAACCAAAGTTGAACACGAACTTCTTACTTCAAATAGCAAGACGATCGTAGAGGTACACGTTGGATCGAGAGCCGACAAGCCCGGCATTTCGTCCACCCGAAGGCAGAACTGCTTCGACTCCGCTCTTTCTCCAGCTCTTATCCCTCTCTCACTCCCTATACTAAATTAGCTAGAAGCTAATGGAATGGGGCTTGCTCTTCCTCTCTACATTGTGACCTCTTGTGTTGGTGAATCAATTCATCCCTTTTCTTTAATAGGTGTAGAGAGGAGGCCTCCATTTATAGCTTGAGAGGAAGGGGTTCTATTTAAAAGGTTCATCTCCACTATGGAAAGACTCAAACCGACCTCCAAAGGGCGGTTTCCACTTTCCATCTGTGTTGATCGTAGGTGGGACCGTCCTTGGGGAACCGCCCTACAACCGCCAGAAGAAAACTGGTCCCGATAGGCCCCACCAGGGGGCGGATCGCCCCCGGGACCGGTCGGTCCCCTGGTGGGCCCGTTTGGCCACCGCCTTCGCGTGGTTGGTTCTCCTCTGGGCCTAGACCCCTCCTATGGTTACGAATGGGCCCAGATTTGTAATAAAGGTGGGCTTATTTGTTATTCTTGGTTGCGCATTCTCTGAATTCACATTTCTGCTTTACGCTTTCCAATTGTGTTGTGCACTTCCACTTGTTTCACCATAAATCCTGCAAAAACATAAACACTAGGGGTACAAGTGGAACTCTGTTAATAGCATATGTCTATGTGTTAAAGTATGATAGTTTCTCTCCCTTTAGGCATAAGTTGGCAGTTAAAAATGATCTATAAGGACCGCCAACATCTGCTGCCGGTTCGTCCCCTCGGCAGAGGATCGTCGAGCGTGAGCCCCAGAGCCCTAGGTCACATGCCAAGAGCTGTAGGTGTCTCATGGTGGCCGCGTGGCATTGGCCCTGAGCCTCTGCCCTGGGCATGAGGTCGGTCGGTGGCGTTACTCCACTTGGCCGAGGTGCAAGGGGAGCCCCCGAGCCTCCGTGTCGTGCCGAGGGTCTATCGGGTTCTTCCTTGTCTTTCTGTTAACTCATCCTTCACGCTCTTTTTCGGTAAGAGGAAGGTTTGGTCATGCTCGACTTCCAACGGTGGGCGCGAGTCGGCATTTCCGGTGAGCTACAAGCGGGTTGGTCTAAGTGAAGGTCCATGCCCCGTTCGTTGGGGGTCGGCTAGTGGCCTAGAGCACACTCTAAATATTTCCCGAGGGTTGATTTGTGAGTCTCGGGTCCCTTCGACGGGTCCCGAGGGCCTGACGCCTCCCCCGAGGGGATCCCACATCGTCAACTCGCTACTGAGGACTTAGACACAGCACGGGACGTCTCCTTTTGATACTCGGGCGTCGGGATATTGACCGTTTAGTGGTCCATCCACTAGCTGTCCCTAACTTTGTATCCCTGAGGCTGACTGTCTGAGCCACTATGGGGCCAGTCTTCGATCCTCTAGGAACGTAACGGGTGCCCGAGCCCGGGGTTCCTTCGTCGGGAAGGGAAATATCGGTGAAATCGAGATGACAAACGTAATGATTCGACGCACCTTTTGAGGCACGAAGCCTGATGGACGCGACGGTTTGGGGCGGTTGCGTGCGCATCTCCGGCGGTGATACAAGGGATCGTGGTGGGTTCCTCGCAGTTAATGCGGCAGATTTACCTCACCGATTACTGATTCACAACCTTGGTATATAAAGAAAAATGCACCTTTTTCTTTTTACCTTAGCCATTCGCTGTTGCCTTTCGTCCTCTTGCTATTCTCCCGCTTTCGTCTCCTCATCAGCCGTCATCTCGGGCTCTCTACTGGTTTCTCGCCCTCGCCACCGTCGAGCTTTCCTTGTGCTTTTATTCCCCTGTCATGGCTTCCTCCGCCCCTGCTGATGCCTCCGCCGTCGCCTAGCTTGAAGTGGAGCCTTGGCTACCATCCTCGATGATTGAGGAGCAGCTTGAGGATCTTGTGAGGCTAGGGGCTTTTGCGTCCTTGCACCGACTCGCAGCGTCCAGAGTGGATCGCGTCCACCGTGCGACCACCATGAGCCGCGCCCCTTTAGGGGGGTATGTGGTCACCTTCGTCGCTTTTCATGAGCGCAGGGCTCGGGTCACCACCGAGCCGGTTCTGCCGGGCAGCTTCTCTTCACAACGAGCTGGAGCTTCACAACCTCACCCCTAATTCCATCTCGCAGGCGGCAGATTTTCGCCACCCTCTGCGAGGGCTATCTCGGGGTGGCACCGCACTGGGACCTCTGGCGGCACCTCTTCCGTGTCGACATGTACACCAAGTCATTCGGCGCGAAGAACCCGCGGAAGCTCGTGAGCACCGGAGGTTGTAACTTCACGCTGCGCTCCGCCGACTACATCCCCTGCAAGGCCTCTTCCTCCAACAAGGGGTGGCATGACGGCTGGTTCTACCTGCGCAACGATGGGGGCGCCTTTCCCGAGTATATACAGGGAAGGTAATCTCCGTCCCCCTTCCTTAGTGGAGGTGGGGGTGTCCGGCAGGGGACGCCAAGTACCAGGAGCCCTACCTCGTCGCACTGCAGACACTACGCGACCGGGGCTTGACGGCGGCCAGTAGTGGCAGGTGCACTTTCCACGCGCGGACGGTGTTGCCCCTTATGAAGCGTCGTCTGGCTTTGCACGAGATAGAGGAGGGAGCTGCCGAGGGAGGGCACAGCGATGTTGGCCCTAGGGGATTCAGCTCCGAAGGGATCATGCGCCGCGTCAAGTACACGGCGGGTGGTCACGCCACCTGGGATAACCTTAGGAGGGTGGCCATGCACCCGCGTCCAGGCTACATCTCGCTGGTGAGTATCTTTCCTTCCGCCGATTGCCCGTTCCTCTGCTTTCTTCTAACCCTCTTTCTTCTCCTGGCACATGGCCTTTCGAGGGAGGGGAGGCTTTCTTTGCCTCCTGTCCCGAAAGATGCGGTCCTGCGGACTCAGAACCGCCTACGGGACGAGGAGCGGAAGGCGAAGAAAGACAAGAAGACGACTAAGAGGAGGAGGAAGGCTCGGAAGACGGAGGACCTTGCCCATCTTTGCCGCCGCCAGAGGGAGGCTGGAGAGCCAGAGGAAGAGTCCCCTGCCGAAGAAGACGATGAGGATGATGATGATGATGATGATGATGACGATAAGAATTGGCATCTGATGGCCACAGAGCCCGCGGTGGGCGCCGACGAGCCAGGGAAGGCTCCTATGTCGGCGCCCGCCGGCGGAAGTGCGGTTGAAGCCCAAGCCCCCCGGGCAGAGTTCGTGGAGGCTGCGGTTGAAGCCGCGGCTTCTGGTGGTGAGGCCTTGACGGCCGGTGGCCGCGAGAGGCCCTTGGAGGGCTGGGAACGGGCTTAGGCCCGGCGCCCGAGTCAGCGAAGGATGTTCCTTTGCTCGCTGCCAGCGATGGCATCCAGGAGCCGCCGCTGGTGCAAGTCCCCGCCCCCGCCCCCGATGCGCCGGTGGTCACCTGTGCGACGGAAGGCGGAGGAAGCAGGGAGAGGATGCCGCTTGTGTCAGAGCTAGGCTATATCGGCACTCCGGACCTCAAGCTAGGTACCGCTCGGACCAGAGCCTTCCCGCTGAGGAGCGGCGATGTGGAGATGGCGTCCGGTAGTCAGGCGGAGCTCATGTCGTCAGGGGGATCCCAGAGCACTGGCTGCCCGGATACCGAGGTGCTTCCTACCCTGCCGCCCATAGCGCGACCCGTGCCATCTGCTGGGCCTGGCACTCCGGTGAGCGCCAGCGTGGCGGGGAAGAAAACCTCACTCCCTAAGACCAGGTGAGTTGTTTTTCCGATGTCTCTTCATCGGTCTTTCGTTCTTCTCGCTATGGGTGCCCACTCCTCCTCTTCCTTTGCATCAGGAAGCACCATGGGCCGGCTCTCCAGGTTTCGCACCAGAAGATCCTGAAGGTGCAGGCCCAGGGCACCGCCGGAGGGGGAGGTCGCGCGGTGATCGAGGAAGTCCCTGCGGCGGAGACCGGTTCGGCCGAGGGCCCGGTGGCAATGGCCGAGGTGGTCCCCTCCTTCGAGGTCGTGGGGGCCATGGCCGCCGTTGCCATGCCGGCGACCGCTGCTTTTGCCGAGGGAGCGGCCTCAGCTCCGGCTCCTGAGGCTCCCGTTGAAACTTCCAGAGACGTCCTGGTAGTGCCGATCGCCGCAGCCTCAGCGGACCCAGTTGGCGCTGACGCCGTGCCTCCTCCTTCTATGGAATCCGTGGCTGGTCCTTCGGGCGGTGCCTCCCCGGGTGCTGTCCGGTTCCCGCATCGAGTGGACCAACCGGTCTAACCCTGATGCCCCGCCAGCCTTCTCGCTGCGGGACGACGTCGAGGCCACATGCTGGGACAGCATCCAGGACCTTGGGTCAAAGTGGTCAGAGAGCCTGCGCCTCCTTGTGGACTCCATCGACTCGGAGTTTCAGGAGCGACTCCAAGTGAGCATGCGTGCTTCGCTCATTCGGTACGCCGTCTTGGTGCTCTGGTTCAGCGTCTCCGCTTAATCCATCTTCTTCTGATTTTTGCTTAGGAGGACGACCTCCCACAAGAAGTCCTGCTTTCTCCGCCAAGGTCTCGGCCACTGGAAGCAGCTGGAGCTCAAGGGGCAGGCCCTCGCCCGCTCACAGGAAGAGCTAGCCAGCGCGACAGCCCGGCTGGCCGACCTTAGCCCTGATCGTGACTCTTTGAAGAGCGAGGTCGCGGAGGCTCGGGGCCGAGTTGCCTCCCCTTGAGGAGTGCGTCCGGCAGCTGGAGGCTGCCCTGGCTGAGGCCGTGCAAGAGCGGGACGCCGCGCGGGCTCTTACTGCCGAGAAGGAGTCCATCGTCAATGTCCTGTCGTCGGACTTGGACCGGTCCCAAGCGGCTCTGAACCAGGCAGTGGGCGAAGTCAACGCTGCCCAGGAGGAGGTGAGACAGGCGTGGGAGGAAGTCGAAGGTTCATCTTACCTTTATGCTTTTCGTCCATTTTGGTTGTCCGTCGTTCTTCGTCTTCTTCGTCTGATCGGTTTGTCGTCGCAGCCCTAAAGGTGGAGGCCATCATTGCCTAGGGGACTATCACTGTCCTCAACACCGCCCATGATGCCGAGGTCGCCGATCATCAGGATCTACAAAGGGTGGCACGCGCGTTGTGCGATGCCCTTGGTACTGGCGAAGAGCCCTCGGGAAGCTCACTCAGGAGCCGCCTGGAAGCCCTCCATGAGTGGGTGGGTGACCAGCTCCAGGAAGCTCTTCTGACCGGCGTCCAGAAGATGCTGGCAGTGGTGATGTTTCACTACGGGAACTTTGACGCCGACACCATCAGCTAGGGCTTCGTCGAGGCTTCGGACGATGAGCTCTTGGTGCTGATCCACTCGATGAAGACCCCTGGAGTGGCGCTGGTGGCCCTCCTCAAGGACGACGTAGAGCTCTCCCCCTGAACCTGGACTGAAGAAAGACTGGGCCATCGTGTCCATTTTGAAAAAACATTACGTGAGAAACAAACATGCGAGCCTTCGTGGCTTTAATATTTGTGTAAATATTTGCTGCACGTTTGCTTTTTAGTTCGTTTTTACATGGCTTTTTTCTAAGTGATCTCTCAGATGGCGCTGAGCCCGGGCCATCGAGTCTCGGGAATTTTTTGGGCGTCGTAAGCTTTATCGGCGTGGACGCGACCATAGTCTGAGGGGCTTCGATGGGGCGGAGACTTAGAAAAAGGTTCGGTCGATCTTATTAGTTCTCTTCTAAGCGAATGGAGATGCCGTATCCCAGGGGCGTAGGATGATCTCGCGGCTCGGCCAGCTCTGCCCTCTGCGGTTTCTTTTGCTCTTCTGAATCTTATAGGTTTGTGTTCGGTTGGGTAAGGAGTGTGCTCGGGAGCCAAGGATTTTAAAAAGTTTTGAAAATTTCGTTTTTATCTTCGCCGAGGCTCGGTAGAGTCCGGGGGTTCCCCTCGTCCTAGCCCCCGAGGAAGGGTCGGTCCTACCCAAGGTAGGGCCGAGCCTCACTTATGCTTGCGTGATAGTTCGTAAGTTCGTAAAATCTTAAAATCATATGCGAAAGAGAGGACGAGCCTTTTATTGATCTCAAGATTTTACAAAATGTACAATGCTTGAAATCTTAATGATAGAAACGACGTAGCTGTTCGATGTTCCAAGCGTTGTTGTAGACCTCGCCCTTCTCGTTTGCTACCTTGTATGTTCCAAGCCGCAGCACCTCGGTGATGACGAACAATCCTTCCCATGGTGGTGTTAGCTTGTGGCATCCCATGTTGCTTTGCCTCAGCCGCAGCGCCAAGTCGCCCACACTAAAGGCTCGACCTCGGATGCGCCGAGCGTGGTATCTGCGTAGGGACCGTTGGTACTTTGCGGAGTGCAGCAAAGCAATGTCTCGAGCCTCGTCGACCTGGTCCAGTGCGTCTTCTCGTGAGGTCTGATTGCCTTACTCGTCGTAGTCTTTGACCCTCGGCGCGCCGTACTCCAAGTCTGTGGGGAGCACAGCCTCGGCCCCGTAGACCAAGAAAAAGGGTATGAACCCCGTGGCTCTGCTCGGAGTGGTTCTTAAGCTCCATATCACCGCTGGGAGCTTCGCTTAGGCCACCTTTTGCCAAACTTATTCAATTTGTTCGAAAATTCTTGGCTTGAGGCCTTGTAGGATCATGCCGTTGGCGCGCTCTACTTGGCCGGTGGTCCTTGGGTGAGCTACAACAGCTCAATCTACCTGGATATGGTGGTTATCACAGAACACTAGAAATTTCTTTCCTGTGAGTTATGTGTCGTTGTCGGTGGTGATGGAGTTCGGGACTCTGAGTCGATGGACAATATCGGTGAAGAATATCATCGATTGGGTCGAACTGATTTGGGTGATCGGCCGAGCCTCAATCCACTTTGAGAACTTGTCGATGGCGACGAGTAAGTGGGTGAAGCCTCCAGGCGTCTTTTGGAGGGGCCCGACAAGATCCAGTCCCCATACGGCAATGGGCCAAGTGATGGGGATCATCTGGAGAGCTTGGGCCGGGAGGTGAGTTTGCCGAGCGTGCAGGAGCACACTACCTCGGTGGCGTCAGCCACTGGTGGTTGGCCAGTAGAAACCTTGGCGGAAGGCGTTGCCAACGAGGGTTCTCGGCGTGGAGTGATGGCCACAGGCTCCAGCGTGTATCTCCTCGATCAGGCGCTTGCCCTGGCTGTAGGGAATACAACGCTGCAAGATCCCCGAGGTGCTACGCCGATAGAGCTCGCCATCGATCATTGCAAATGATTTGCCCTGTGTGCCAACCGTCGCGCTTTGGTCTTGTCCGAAGGTGAAAGGACCGGATAGGCTAGTGGGGGGGGAATGGCCTATAAAAAAATTTCTACAAAGCACTTAACCACAAGTTAGTAATCAACAAGGCTATTGCTAAGCACTAGCTCTAAAATACTCTACTGCAAGCCACCTAGCACAATATACTACTCACAAGAATATGCACTCAATCACAAGAAACCCACTCCTTCGAAACCTAAGGAGAAGGCACCTAAACAAGTAATAAGCGCAAGAGAGTAGTGAATGAGAAAGCTATACCGCCGAGGAGAGTAGAGGTTGATCCAATCACCAAAGAGAGTCAATAAGCAACAAGAGGATCAATCAAGAGAACACCTGGAAGACCAATCATCCACTCGATGGTGGAGAAGAGAGAACACTCGATTTTTTACCGAGGTTCACGTGATCGCCGTCACGCTACTCCTCGTTGTGGCACCGGTCTTCCTTGTTGGATTACGAGGTAGGACTTCATACGCCAATCCCTCACAGGGAAGCCGCTCACCAACACAAGAGAAGTGGCTATCAACCACGAGCAATCCACTAGAGTCGGTTTTGGCTCTCCGCCGGGGAATAACCGCAAGAACCCCTCACAACAAACCTTCGGTGTGGGCTTGAACAATCACCAATCAATCTCAACACCAAAATCACCTCCAAGCCACTAGGGACACGGCAATGCCCCAAGAGAATAAGAACTCAGCCTTGGCTTGCTCTCAAGTGCTCTAGAATGCAAATCACTAGCAATGATGCACTTGAGGATCACTCAACTCACAAGGATGATCAAAGATGAACAAGTGAGTGAGTGGGAGGCTAGAGAGTGCTCACAAGAGTATAAGAAAGAAACAAATGTGCAAGAGAGTCACCAAGTGACCAGGGAAGGAGTATAAATAACCCTAAGTGTACTCACAAGCCGTTACCCACTGAAAACAGCCGTTAACACCCTTTTTGGGGCGTCGGACGGAACTGTCGGACTGAGTCCACGTGTCAGCAGGGTTTAACGTCAGCCACTCGATCTCAACGGTCACTGCTCGCGCCACTTTTCATAACTGCCGGACGCTACCTCGTCGGACCAAAGAGCCTCAACGTCCAACACTTCCAGAGGGTACTCAGAGAGGAAAAACTGTGTCGGACGCCGTCTGACGCCCTGCGTCGGACTAACCACAGCGTCCGACGCTCTGCAGTCAGCTCGCCGCGCAAGTGACCAAAGCACGATCTCGCTACGACGCGCCGTCGGACTGTCACCCATTAGTCCGACTGCTTGCTCGCTACTAACCGTCGTACTGTCCGACTCTCACAGGCTCGCTGGCTGCTAACCACTGTCAGACGCTCAAAGAAGATACATCGGACCAATCACCACGACCGTTCGACGCTTCACAGAATTAACCTGAGAGCACCCTGAGAGCAGCAGGACTGCGTCGGACCTTGTCCGACGACCAACGTCGGACTAAAAACAACCGATCGACTCACTGTTCATAGAGAACTGCAGTGCTGGGAGGACCGTCGGACTAAATCCAATAGTCTGACACCCTAGAGATCCCAGCGTCCGATGCTCTGACAAAGGCTAATTCAAGACAAATTCTCACCCGTTGCTTCTATGCGCTAACACTCAAGGTATTCGACACTTTTGCACAGTGTGTTAGCATTTTTAAAACAATTTTCAATGGTTTCTAAGTTGATCTCTAGGTTGAGTTAGATTCAATGCAATGAAATGCAACCTAGAGCACTTGAAGGTAATCCAATTACTTAGTTCTCCCCTTAATAGTCGGCTATCTATCCTAAATGTGATCACACCCACTTGGTGTCTTGATCACTGAAAAGAAAAGCCTACTTGGGGTTATACCTTTGCCTTCTATTTTAAGTTCTTTTCTTTCTCCTTGATCATCTCCACTTGATCCACCTTGATCCATGGTTGAGCTCACTTGATCAACATCTTTTAGCTCCACTCACCATGGTTAGGATAACCTACACTTAGCCATGACTTAGCAAGTAGGTTAGTCCTTAGGGTGTCATCAATTATCAAAACCAAACTAGGGCTTTCAATCTCCCCCTTTTTGGTAATTGATGACATCCTATACAAAGATAAGAGTTAAGTTTGTTTTTGAACTTGTGAGCTTGTCCAAACAATATTATCATGTTTTTGGAATGGACAAACAACACAAATTCGGTTTGGTGGCTATTTAGCTCCCCCTACATATGTGCATGAGTTTGGATTTAAAAGCTTGCACATATGCATAATAGAGAGTAAATTTTCACCAATATGTGCTAGGATGGTTAGGATAAACCTTTGAAGCATGATACCAATTGAAATATTTATCGAAGTTGCGGAATCTCCATCCTTAGCACTTTTAATAACTAGATGATCACAAAACTTGAGCATACCGTGAGATCAACATTATAAGCAATGCTTCGATATCAAATGAAAAACACACAAGATCATCTAGCTACCACCTAAGCATGCTAGTTATCAAGTTATCAATCAATGCTTACACTAGCATACATCACTCAAGAACATGGCAATTGAAAATAAGTACATATGCAAATGCATACAACATATGTAAGTGCACATTCCAAATGCATTCAACTAGGTTCATGAGTTTGCTCCCCCTCAAGGTGAGCTTATCTTAAGTAAAGGTTTTGATTCAAAATTTTGATCCCTTTACTTTGGCCTATTACTCTCCCATCATCAGGCCTTAATGATGGTTCATCGCGAAGCTTAGTCCAATTTTATCTTTGTTGACGGTGGATAACGTCAACTTTTATTAGAACCTTAGACATGAAAGGACACATGATACACACTAGTCTAGAGTTTTAACTGATAATTTCCACGAGTTTTGCATGTTCTGTATTTTCCAGGGACTATTCCAGAAAAGCATAAAAGAAGGGTTAAAGAGCATAAAAGATACGAAACTTAACCGCCAAGGAAACATCATCACGAAGACCATGGAAGAGTCTGGAACACACCCGAGCAACCGGGGCCCGAGACCCCACAAAGTGGAGCCGGCCGGCCCTAGGGTGCGGCCAGCCAGCGCCCTCCTAGGGTCTCAGCCCCCTGCCTTCTAGAGTCTTCTTCCACCACCCTCCCACGATGCATCTCGGCCCTTGTTTCAGGTCAGTTTGATCCAACAACGCGTATTCATCCCACCGAGCTATAAATAAAGGGGCAGACCCCCCTGGAGGGATTCCCTATTCCTGAGCTTCAATTCAATATCTCCAGTTAGGGTTAGATGTAGCAATTAGGAGAGACTAGTTCTTCTAGATCTAGTCTTATCTAGAGAATTAGAGAGATAGAGTAGAGGAGTAGAGTTCTGGAGGAGTTCCGGCCTGTCGGCGCTTCTTCGTAGCTGTATTCGTCTGGATTCAGCTCCCTCGTCCGGAGCTGCTGTTCTGAGGTACTTTTGTATTCAACTTCTAATTCAAGTAAGCATTTGTTCTTATTCGTTCTTAAGTTTGCAACTCATATTGAGTACTTTGATCTTGGTAATTGCTTGATTGAAGTAGTATTTCGTAGTGTAGGCGTGGTGCCTAGGCTAGGTTTACTTGTGAATATCCCCTGATTGGTCGGATAGTGGTAGTTTCGCAGTAGGTGACAGCTATGTTGATTCCTCTGTAGTCCACTTTCCATTGATAGGATCGATAGGTGTATGTGTTTGGTAGGAGAGATCTCTGATTTCCACTCTTATTCATTTCACTGCCCAGTTAGAATGATATTATTCAAAGCTTACCGGTTGTTAGAACTAGATAATCATTAGCTATTTCCTCTTTCATTGATATTTTCTAGCCTAATTGTAGGGTTAACTTCATCGGCTTGGTCATTATCACCTACTTTTCCTTGTGGATATGATATTTAAAACCTCCGGGTGAAATGTGACAGCGGTATATTATCTGTGCGCTTGCGGATAATCTGAATACAATCTTATTTAATAGAGTGCAGTTAATTTATACCAACAATCTTCTTCTTCTCATTTCTTATCTTTGTTCTTCTCCCCCTTGCAATCAAGTACCACAAAGAGGGTCAAATCAATGGAGAGTGAGATTAATTTTTCAATTTTGGTTCAATCTAGCAAATTTGCACAAGATGTTTAACTCGGTTTGAACCAAAGACAAGCTTCTTCACACCACTAGGGGTTATCTTGCGTATGTTGAGTTAAGCACTTGATTGCTCATTTGACTACATTCAACACTAGGTTTGCATCCCCATGAACAAGTTATATGCCATCACTAGATCAATCAAAGAAAGAAGCAATAGTGATGACATATAGACTTTAAATTATTTTGGCTTTCAATGAATGACCTAGAGAGAACAAAAAGATATGTCTACATGCTCTAGCAAGTCCTAACAAAATATGTATGCAAATGCCAAACAATGATACCTTTGCTTTGTTTGGAGGAGAGGCAAGTCATAAGATATTCATGAAGTGCATCAACACATGTTGGAATAGTCAAGTATGTTCAATTCATTCCTTAGCTTGCAAAATCTTGCTTCATCAAGAGGCTTGGTGAATATGTCGGCTAGTTGATCTTCGGTGCCCACACTTGTGATTGCAATGTCTCCTTTGACTTGGTGATCTCTTATGAAGTGGTGCCTCACATCTATGTGCTTGGTTCTTGAATATTGCACCGGATTGGTTGTGATCTTCACCGCACTTTCATTGTCACATAGCAATGGAACCTTATTGAACTTCATACCGAAATCCTTCAAAGTTTGCTTCATCCATAAGATTTGTGCACAACAACTTCCCGCACTAATGTATTCGGCTTCGGTGGTAGAGAGTGCAACACTATTTTGCTTCTTGGATGACCATGAGACTAGTGACCTTCCCAAGAGTTGACAAGTATCAGAAGTGCGCTTTCTATTAATTTTGCAACCGGCATAGTCCGCGTCCACATAACCAATCAACTCAAAGTTGGAGCCCTTGGGATACCACAAATCAATGTTAGGTGTACTCTTCAAGTATCTCAATATTCTCTTTGTAGCCTTCAAATGACTTTCTCTTTGAGAGCCTTGATATCTTGCACACATGCACACGCTAAACATCACATCCTGGCCTTGAAGCGGTCATATAGAGTAGACTACCAATCATTGACCGATATTGCTTTTGATCAACCAATTCACCTTCTTCATCCGGTTCCAAGCTTCCACTAGTGCCCATTAGTGTTGAGATTGCCTTTGCATTTTGCAATCCAAACTTCTTCACCATAGTCCTTGATATACTTGCTTTGACTCACAAAAGTGCCATTCTTCAATTTCTTAATTTGGAGTCTAAGAAAGTAACTAAGTTCTCCAACCATGGACATTTCAAATTCTTTGGCCATCATTTCTCCAAACTCCTCACAAAATGTTTGACTTGTTGATCCAAAGATAATGTCATCAACATAGATTTGCATGATGAACAAGTCATTGCCAATCTTCTTAGTGAAGAGAGTGGTATCAATCTTTCCCATCTAGAACCCTTTAGAGAGTAGAAAGTCGCTTAACCTCTCATACCATGCTCTTGGTGCTTAGTTTCAAGCCATAGAGTGCATTCTTGAGCTTGTACACATGGTTAGGGCTTCTTGTCATCTTCAAAACCGGGAAGGTTGCTCAACAAATACTAGTTCATTGATGTAGCCATTAAGGAATGCACTCTTAATATCCATTTGATAGAGCTTGATATTATGAGCACATGCATAAGCCAATAGAATCCGGATTGCTTCCAATCTTGCCACGGGTGCATAGATTTCTCCAAAATCTAAGTCTTCTATTTGAGTGTAATCCTTGTGCAACCAATCTAGCTTTGTTCCTCACAACAATCCCATCTTGATCTTACTTGTTTCGGAAGACCCACTTGGTGCCAATCACATTGTGCTTGCTTGGTCTTGGAACTAACTCCCATACTTGATTCCTTTCAAAGTTGTTTAGCTCTTCATGCATGGCATTTATCCAATCCTCATCTTTGAGTGCCTTCTCAATGTTAGTAGGCTCCTCTTGTGAGACAAAAGAATAGTGCTCATAAAAAAAAGCTACCCTAGACCTTATTTGCACACCTCTACTAATATCACCAATAATTTGATCTAGAGGGTGGTCTCTTGCAATAAGAGTTGGTTGAAGCACTTGAGTTGAACTTGCATTTTGAGCTTGATCATGATCTTGTGCTTGAACTTGAGACTCACTTGAGCTTGCTTGATTTGCATCATCTTCCACATGCACACTAGGAGGGATGGCATCTTGATCATCATTTTCTTCAACTTGTCTAGGCCTTATGTCACCAATATCTATGTTTTTCATAGCACTAACTAATTGAGGTTCTCTCACATCATCAAGATTATTCTTCTCATCTTGTGGCACATTAGTTTCATCAAACTCAACATCATGGACTTCTTCAACTATCTTGTGTGCCTTGTTCCAAACTCTATAAACTTTGCTTGAAGTTGAATACCCAAGGAGAAATCCTTCATCACACTTTTTCTCAAACTTGCCCAATCTAGTGCCTTTCTTCAAGATATAGCATTTGCAACCAAACACTCTAAAGTATGCAATATTGGGCTTTCTTCCATTCAAGAGCTATAGGGTGCCTTCTTCAACATTGGATGACAATAGAGACGGTTGCTAGTGTAGCAAGCCTGTGTTGATAGCTTCGGCCCAAACCTCATCACTCACATTGTACTCACTTGGCATTGTTCTTGCCATATCAATAAGAGTTCTATTCTTCCTTTCAACAAGTCCATTTGATTGTGGAGTGTACTTAGCCGAGAATTGATGCTTGATACCCAACTCATCACATAGCTCATCAATTCTTGTGTTCTTGAACTCACTACCATTGTCACTTCTCACTTGCTTCACCCTTGTATCAAATTTATTTTGGCTTTTCTTGATGAAAGATTTGAAAGTTTCATACACTTCACTCTTGTCAATGAGAAAGAAGACCCAAGTGTATTTAGAGAAGTCATCAACTATCATAAAGCCATATTTCTTTCCTCCAATACTAGCATAAGTGGTTGGACCAAACAAATCCATATGCAATAGCTCAAGTGCACTAGATGTACTCATCATGCCTTTCTTAGGATGTGTATTTCCAACTTGTTTTCCAAATTGACAAGAACTACACAACCTATCCTTTCAAAGTGCACATCTTTCAAGGCCTCTAACCATATCATGCTTGACTAATTTTCCAAGTTGCTTCATATCAACATGTCCAAGCCTCCTATGCCACAACCAACCAAGACGAGACTTTGAAATCAAACATGAAGGGAGTTTAGCTTCACAATCATTGAAATCCACCAAGTATAGGTTCCCATATCTAAAGCCCTTGAAGATCAAGTTGGAACCATCCACACTAACAATCTCAACATCATCAATCCCAAAGATGCACTTGAAACCAAGATCACAAAGTTGTGCAACCGACAATAAGTTGAAATTGAGTGATTCAACTAGCAACACATTGGATATGTTCATATCATTGGAGATAGCAATCTTGCCTAAGCCTTTCACCTTGCCTTTGCCATTGTCACCAAATGTGATAGAGTCAAATTCTTGATTGCCACTTGTGTTGATAGAATTGAACATACTAGACTCTCTGGTCATATGTTGAGTGCATCCACTATCTAGCACTTAATGCCTTCCTCTGGCTTTGTAATTGACCTACAAGAGTAAATCAATTGGTTTTAGGTACCCAAGCATTCTTGGGTCCTTGGAGGTTAGTGACCAAAGACTTTGGAACCCAAATGGATCTCATCCTTGGGTTGCCACTTGGTGTACCAATATACTTGGGTTTAACACCCTTCACTCTCTTGGTGAGCATGTAACAAGAGTCAAGGCGAATTGAAGTCGCTCTAGTAAAGTTGACTTGCTTGATCTTATTGGCCATGCAATATTGCTCATTATGCCCCACTTGCTTGCATCTTTAGCAATACCTACCATTGCTCCTCACAAAGCTAGCTTTGAGAGTCACAAAGGCGGCCTTGCCTTGCTTGCGGCTATAGCCTAGTCCCTCCTTAGAGTGACTAAATCTTTGGCTACCCAAGCACTTTAGCAAGCAGGCATCCCCACCATAGGCATTACCTAAGGCACGGGTGAGCTTCTTCACCTCCTCCTTGAGGTTCTTATTTTCCACCACAAGTGAGGACTTAGAGTCATCTACTTTAGGTGAAATAGGAGTAGGTAGAGCTATAAGAAGGGTTAGTGGTAATAATAGTAGTAGAACGAATTGACTTGTCACTAAGGATGTCACATGATGAACCCATGTCACATGTCTTGACGGAATGCCCTCTTCTCATTTTCGGCCACTAGAGAGGAATGAACTTTCTCTAACTTGGAGTGAGCTACCTTGAGGTTCTCATGGGCTTCCATTAGCCTCTCAAGAGACTTTAAGAGCTCATCAAAGGATTGCTCAATGGCTATCTTGCCTTTGCGCAATTCTTTGCACTCTTTTCTCATAGCCTCAATGTAAGTATTGGCATCATCAAGCATGGACATAAGCTCATCACATGAGAGCTTCTCCTCATCACTCTCATCATCGGATTGTACCTTGGATGACTTGGCCATCAACCATGTGGATGGAGTGTCGAAGAGAGATAACTTGTTGTTGAGAGCAATACTAGCAATAGCTTTCTTCTTGATGGTCTTTCTCTCATCATCACTATCATCATCATCATCGGTAGAGGCATCACTAGTCATCCCAAGTGATACAATATGATTGACCCATCTTCTTCTTCTTGAGTGTCACATTCTTGTTCTTCTTCTCCTTCTTGTCCTTCTTCTTGCTCTTCTTCTTCTCATCATCACTCTCATTGTCATTGTCACTATTGTGAGGACAATCGGCAATGAAGTGATCTAAGCTCTTGCACTTGAAGCATCTTCTTGGTTCTTGCTTGTTCTTGGAGATGAACTTCTTCTTGCCTTAACCATAGCCCTTCTTCTTCATGAAATGGCCAAACTTGCGCACTAGAATAGCCATAGCCTCATCATCTTCGTCATCACTTGAAGTGGATTCTTCATCAATCTCAATCATCTTGGCTTTTCCCTTGCTCTTTGAGGATGATGTAGCCTTGAGTGCTACACTTTATTCTTCTTCTTCTTCTCCTCAACAATTTCCTCATTGTTCATGTCTTGAGTGATGATCTCACCAAGGATTTGGTTGGGCTTCTTCTTGCTCAAGTCTTCACTTGCTAGCAATGTCTTGATGATGGCAAAAACCTTGGAGGTAAGTATCTCAAGAACTTATGAGAAAAGTCCTTGTCTTTGATGTCCTCACCCAAGCTCTTCAAATCATTGACAATTACTTGCAACTGGTTGAACATCTCCGGCACACTCTCATCTTCTTCCATCCTGAAAGTCCCAAACTTCTCTCTCAACATGTAGACCTTGGCATTCTTGACCTCTTGTGTGCCCTCATAGGTCTCCTCTAACCACTTCTAAATGTCATGAGCCAAATCAAGATCCTTGATTTGCTCAAACACATGAGACTCAAGAGCGGTGTAAAGTGCATTGATTGCTTGGGCATTACACTCCATCTTTCTCTTGTCGGCATAGGTGGGAGCTTGAGCATTTTCATACTCAATCTTTGTCTCTATCATCTTCCACACTTCAATATGCATAGTCATGAAATGGACTATCATCTTTCTCTTCCAATGATCATAACTTGTGCCATCAAACTTTGGCGGCTTTCTAACACATTGATTTGAGCCATTCTTCACCACAAGGATGTTAAGCCCCAAACGGTAGTGACCTCGGCTCTGATACCAAATGAAATGACCGGATAGGCTAGAGGGGGGTGAATAGCCTATAAAAAAATTTCTACCAAGCACTTAACCACAAGTTAGTAATCAACAAGGCTATTGCTAAGCACTAGCTCTAAACTACTCTATGCAAGCCACCTAGCACAATATACTACTCACAAGAATATGCACTCAATCGCAAGAAACCCTACTCCATTCAAAACCTAAGGAGAAGGCACCTAAACAAGTAATAAGCGCAAGAGAGTAGTGAACGAGAAAGCTATACCGCCGAGGAGAGTAGAGGTTGATCCAATCACCAAAGATAGTCAATAAGCAACAAGAGGATCAATCAAGAGAACACCAGGAATACCAATCATCCACTCGATGGTGGAGAAGAGAGAACACTCGATTTTTTACCGAGGTTCACGTGATCGCCGTCACGCTACTTGTTGACGGTGGATAACGTCAACTTTTATTAGAACTTTAGACATGAAAGGACACATGAATACACACTAGTCTAGGGTTTTAACTGACAATTTCCATGAGTTTTGCATATTCTGTATTTTCCACAGGTGTTGACGGTCGTTAAGTACCAATTTTATACCATCAACTAATGCCTATGGCAAGGACAATAATAGAAGCATAGGGGTTATTACTGACAAATTCCACGAGTTTTGATGAATTGTGTATTTTCCAGGGATTATTCCAGAAAGGCTTAAAAGAAGGATTTAAGTTCTTAATTACCACGAAACTTAACCGCCAAGGAAACATCATCACGAAGACCCTGGAAGAGTGTAAGAAGCAAGCGAAGGCTCGCACCTGGCCAGGTGGGGCCGGCCGGCCCTAAGGGGGGCCGGGCGGTGCCCCCTAGGGTTTCAGCCGCCGCCTTCTGGAGTCTTCCTCCACCGCCTCCAAGGAGTCATCTGAGCCCTTTGTTTAAGTCAGTTTGATCCCACGGCGCACGTTCATCCCACCGGGCTATAAATAAAGGGGTAGACCCCCTCCTAGAGCACTAATTCATTCCTCCTGCTTCATTTGTCAAGAGTAGACACAAGTTAAGATTTCCAGAGATTAGAAATAGGGCTTTAGTTCTTCAAGTTCATAGTTTAGGCGTCTAGCAAGGTTCAAGTAGAGTTGGGCGCTACGCTCGGGATTCCAAATCTGTTCGTCTGGAGATCAGTAAACTTATCTTGTATCTCATTATGACTTTGCTTTATTTTAATATAGTGCTACTTATTCAGTTCTTAGTTTATTCTAGTTGCATATTCGATATAGTTGTGATTCGTGATGATTATTGTCATTTGATCGTAAAGCGCCTAATTCAGTACTCGAGTGAGTTAGGTGGTATACATTATGTAGACGTGGTGTCTAGATATATTGTGTACTTACGGAGGCACCCTGATATGCCGGGTCGTGTGGTAGTTCGCGTAGGTGACAGCTGCGTTGGTTCCTCTGTAGTCCAACCCCCGTACGTAGGATGAGCAGAGCGCGGTCGCGAAGGAGGTGACCCTTGTGTCTTAATATCCTCATTAGATGATGCTCCTTATGATGTTTTCTGAAGTTGATTATGCTATAGATGAAAATGTGTAATGTGGCGTAGGCTGTAGACTTTATATTTAGTAATTACATAGGTTTCCTTTACTTTAGCCGAATCTCGAAATTGTCTTACTACATTAGTGAGTCTGTATATTCTATCTCTAGAATACCATTTACCTCATTTACTCAGTTATCATTTACCATTTATCATTGACTTATTTATCGCTAAAGCACTAGAGTTATGGGTTATCATAGGTTTACACATTTATCTTTCCAATCATTATAGTAGATTATCCTAATGAATAGAATGCCTCTTTATCCTTTTGGCATAAAATAAATCAACTGATACTCGGAATACTTACCGGGTGAAGTGATACAATGGGAGAATTATCTTTGCGCTTGCGGATATATTCTATAGTATTATTTTTAGGAGGCAAGTGAATATTATTTTACCTTTGGTTTTTGGCATCATGTTAGGGATGACAACTTAACGTGAAGTGATGTTAAAAATACCAACAAGTATTTCTGGCGCCGTTGTCGGGGATGGCAATTGTATTCATTAGGATAATTTATTGAGCTCGTTGATTTTATTCGCCAGGATATTTATTCTAGAATTTCATTATAGAAAAATATAAAAATAACTATAGACATAAATACTTATAGATAACCATAACCTCTTGCTTTAGCAGACGTACCCGTGTTTTGTTATGTTTAAATATCTTATATAGGGTAAGTGCAGGATTGGTTGTGTACTTTAACTCTTATCAATCAGGAATAACCATAGGAAGAAGGGTCTTATATTATTTTATGAAGCCATGGCTGAGAAGACTCTACGTGAATTCTCTGGGCCAAGCACTGAGAATATTCGCTGTTGGTCCAACTTTTAACATTGGAGATCATGATTACGAGATCAAGCCAAGCCTCATCAAAATGGTGCAAGCTATCACATTTAGTGGAAAGAAAGTTGAAGATGCAAGTGTCCATCTGCAAAATTTCTTGGAGATTGGTAACATCATCAACATCAAAGGTATTCCTCAAGACAGTCATGCTACTTCGTTTGTTTCTGTTCTCATTGGAGGGAAGGCGAAGCAGTGGTTTTATCAGAATAAAGATCGAGTCAAGACATGGGTAGAATGTTGAAAAGCTTTCCTAGAAAAGTTTTTCCCAGTAGACAAAACCAATGCTCTACGAGGAAAGATTTCAGAATTTTGTCAGTAGAAAGGTGAATCTATTCCAAAATCCTGGGAACATTTTCAAGATTACATATCAGATTGTCATCATCATGGAATGGAAAAGTGGTTGCTCATGCAAACATTTTATCACGGACTAACTCAAAGGTCACGTGAGCAACTAGATGCCACTGCTGAAGGATCATTTATTCACTCACCCCTGGAAGAGCTGAAGATATTATGGCAAAGATAGCAGAAAATCAGAATTGGACAAACAACACTCAGACATGTCATAAGAGTGAAGAAGTTCCACAGGAAGTGTGTGCACTGTCAACCAAGATGGATGTACTGTTAGAACTGGTTAGAGCAAAGAGCCAATCATAAAAGAGATCGTCAAGCTATTCAAGATGCATTCAATTTCCAGAATCAATATGAAGGATCTTTAGGAAATTGAGTTTGCAAATCCCCCAGAAGATATTAGTACAATCATCAAGTCTACTTCTCAGAAGCAAGGATGGAATCAACCTCGGTCAATCCAACCAAGGTAAGTACCAGGGCAATTACAATTTTTCAAATCATAGACAACCACCCTTGAGAGAATTAATATTAGAACAATGCTAGAATTAATGAAAGTATTTATAAGACGCTTCCTTTTAATGATAAAGTTCGAGAAGGAATTAATTCTAAGTTGGATAATTTCTCTTCTGCTGTTAAAGATCAAATATTATTTAATAAAAAGATAGAATTACAAATTGCACAATTATCTTCTACCTATTTTACCACCTAACCATGAACAAATAAAAGGAATATCCACTAGACGAGGTAAGTCTATACGTGATCCACCTTACCCAAAAGGGGCACGTAGACCATCACATTTAGTGCAGGTAGAAGAAGAGATTGAAAAGGACAACAGAGAAGAAGAAGTTATACCACCTACACCACCAGTTGAACTACAAGATCAAGAATTAACTCAAGATTTTCATGACACAACCCTCCTACCGTTTCCACGCACAAGAAGAAGAGCTAAAACGGATCATCAATTTGGTAAGTTCGTAGAGGTAATTCAGAAGTTATATGTCAATATTCCGTTGTTAGATGCCATGCTGGTACCTACATACGCGAAGTATCTTCGAATCATCCTCAACAACAAAGGACCATTACCTTCTACTGAAGTTGTCAAGCTAACGGAGGAGTGTAGTGAGGCAATTCTGAGTTCTTCTCCTACTAAGTAGAAGGATCCAGGGTGTCCCACTATTGATTGTTCAATAGGAGACCAGATGTTCGAGAATGCTTTGTGTGATCTTGGAGCAAGTGTCAGCGTCATGCCCAAGACCGTCTTCGACAAACTCAACTATTCTACGCTCACACCAACCACGATGTGTTTGCAATTAGCTGACCAATTGGTCCGCTATCCCGCAGGAATCGCAGAAAGTATTCTGATAAAAATCCGCAACTTTTTCATTCCTGTAGATTTTGTAGTACTTGACATGCAGGAAGAGAGAAAGATACCCCTCATCCTTGGGCGACCATTCCTAAACACTGCAGATGCAACCATCAACGTCAGAGCTGGAGAGATCACATTCACCATCAATGGGCAAGAAGAGTGATTCGCATTCAAGCCAAGATTGGAGCAATACCAAACATTGAAGTGTCATGAAGAACAAGATGCAACAACATCTCCGACACCGGAGATGAATCATGAAGAATAATTCAACTGGAGAAAGTCCGGATCGGCGGACTCAAAAACCCCGAACCTTCGCCGGGAGGTAACTCGGTAGTTATCGGTAATTTAATTCTTGCATTGAAATTTGCATATTTACTTTCTCATAAATTGCATTATTAAAAAGAAATGAAAATAAGCATAGCAGGATTAAAGCTTAAGCCGCATGTGATTATTACTAATGGAGTGTTAAACCCCCGTCAGTGAAATTTACTGTGGTGGCAGAAAATTATAAGAAGACCATTATTAGAATTCTAATTTTTCGTAGATGCATAAAAGTAATTTAGTTTTTCATTCTTGTGTCATTATACGGTATAAATACGGGAAACATATGGGGCCCACCATCATCACATCAAGTCACCTCAAGCATTATCATCAACCACCACCTTTCACTACCATCCAAACCCAATTATTCATACATGCACTATCCTCCATCCATTTCATTTCACCAGAAAGCGCACCAACACACATGCATTTGGAGAGACCTGAGAGTAATGTCGACACATTTCAAAAAGTAGAGGGCCAAAGCGCACCAGGTGCGGCCGGCCGGCCCCACACCCACGCCGGCCAGCGCCCCTCCTCCTCATCTCTGCCTCTCCTTTCTCTCACTCACTCACTCACTCATTCACACACCAGAGAGCACATAGCTACGTTGCCTTGCAACTCAGTGACTTCAAACTTTCACAAATACTTCATTTGATTCAAGTTTAAGCAAGGAAAAGGGGTAGAGAAGAAGATTAGCAAGAACACCTAGTAGAGAGATTGCCACTTCAATTTCTCCTCTCCTACTTGTTCTTACTTGTTCTTGTTTTGTTCTTGTGTTCTTGTTCGTTCTTGCCGTGTTCTTCGTGTTCTTTATTTTCAGGCAAGATGAGCAATAGAATGAAAGGTGCCATTCGATCCCTTGGAAGAGCCTTCTCACTCCGACACAACACGAAGTCAATCATCATCACAAGTGACATCGTTCGTCGGCTCCGATATGAATATCGATCTTCCATCACCCTTCACGTATGACAATCCCTTCATCCTCTTCCCAACTGGAAGAGAGGTATGAGCTCACAAGCATCACTCAAATTTCATTACCAACTAGACCGCAGAGGGAGATATTAAATGTGGTTAAAAATAAGGAATTTACGCATACTCTAATTTTTTATGCCACTTTGCTCAATGAAACCGGAATGGATTCCGAGTTTGAGCTTATTTTTAGAAATGTTGGATGGAAAAATACATAGGCAAATTAATGAGTAGGGTAGGAAGTTACTCACTATAGAATTTATTAGCACCCTAAACTTTGATGATGATGGGGTTAATTTTAGAATGTTTAATAAACCTTTCACCCTCTCATGAAAAATTCTTAGTTTAGCACTAGAATTCAATAATCAGTGTGTGGTCAATATAACTGAAACTCTTCAAGACTTTGATAAAGATGATTTTTGGGAAGAGCATAACTGCAAAGAAACCAGAGAGAAAACAAAAATATACTACTGAAGAAGTTCATCACCCCACACTGAGATTCATGCTTAAATGGCTAGCCTTTTACATTCTTTCCTAGAGAGGAGTTAAATACTATTAAACAAGATGAGCTGCATTTGTTATATATTATGATTAAAAAGAGGAAGGCGTCACCTATAAAAATGATATTGAATTATTAGAGAAACTGTCCCTTCCTTGAGAAAGTGCTAGTATTTCTTTTACTTTCTGAATTACACGTTTAGCTGTAGGGCTACGTTTATTATCAAATGCTTTCACTTGTATACATTTCTTATGCCCGCAGAATTATTGGTTATGATTTTATCTTTCGTGCTCACATACTCAAACGCCGAAATAATAAAATAGTTATGATTTATAAAAATTATGACAATGAGTACGAACTACCAGACAGGGAGTTAGGAATTTATTCTGTTTAGAATTTTATTTTTCCAGCTATTAGAGCTAATGTTAGCAGGTGTCCGTCCGCGCGCATCAGCAGGGCGCCGAGAACTAATTTCACTGGAACTGACCCAGCACCATCTGGGCCAGTTTATTCTCACTATGTTAATTTTGATGAACAGGGATCGTCGCAGGAGCCACGCCAGCAGTGGACTATACATGCAGGATGGGAGGAACAGCCCAGATTTCAGCAAGGAGAATTTTCGTCAGTAGCAGCAGCAGCAGCGGGTTGGGGAGCAAATGATTTTCATGGAGGACGAGCATCTTTTTCTGCACGTGGGAGCACAGATTTCACCACCGGTGGACCGTATCCGTTCCACGCACCATCAGAAGATGGACTATTATCTGCCACCTGGGCAGCACTTTACGGCTAGCGCCAATGATTTTTCAGCTTTATCTATACGTCTCACTAACATTGAACAGGGACAGAACGCAATAAGCGACACACTGCACCAGCACGAGCAGTGGAAGCAGCAGGTCGCCGGCAGGTTCTACCAGCATGAACAGTGGCAGCACAGCACAGACCAACGACTTGATCAGATCTATCATGGACAGCAGCAGACGCAGAGTGGATTGGAGTATTTGATACATCAGATGAGATACCCGCCGTCACCTCCACCACATTACTGAACACAGCAACATCCAGCTTGAGAGAGATCCCCACTAGGTGAGTACCTCTCACCTTTATATATGTTCTTTATTTCAGTCTTTAATTCAGTCTTCAATTCTGTCAATTTTAATATTGCTAAAAAAATAACAAAACAAGAAAACCAAATAAAAATTTATTTACCGCTTTATTTAGTCGTTGCATTAAATTCCTGCTTGTGTAAAAATGAAAATCCAAAAAAATAATAATAGATTGCATAATTAAGTTTGTTTTAAATTCCGCATTCAATTTATCTTTAGAATAATTAGAACTGGAAGCTAAGGAAATAATCAAAAAGATATTTAAATTGTTTAAATGTAATTTCCTGCAATTGCTTAGTGTTTAAATTTAAATTCTCCTACGAATTGCATGAAGTTTATCTACTATGAAAATTTATTCTGAAACTTGATATCAGTGGGTAGCATAATCTTTTCTAAGTAATTGGCGGATATGATATAAAATGGTTTGAGTTACTATTTATTTCATTCTGAGTGACACCTATGCTCCAGACATTTCAAAAATCAAAATCAAAACAAATATAATAATAATTTGTTCTGCTAATATGATTTAAGTAGACTATTCTGTTATGCATTCATGATTGAATTCACATGCACAAAAAAGTTTTCGGCTCTATGCACAAGTCTCTTTCTCAGAAGTCCAACAAAGAGTGTGGGTTATAAAATTAAAAGATGTCATACCAAAAAAGTATGAGCCTGAAAGATGCCATATCAAAAGGGTATGTGCCAAAAAAAAAAAGAATAACAATGGGTGCAAAGAAACCCGCCTGAGGGAAAAAAATGGGTACAAAAAGTATCCACTGGGGAGTTAGCCTACACTCTTCAGAAAGACAGAAAAGAGAGGATAATGCATAGGAGTTCAAAAAAAATGAAATTTAATCACATTCACATCATTCAATCATGATGTATAGCTTAGTAGTCCTCTGCAATCTTATTAGTAGGCTCTCATTATTTCCTAAATAAAAATTATATACTTAAAAAAATCTCTAGAGCAACGGTTGAAACAAAGGATGAAAGACTTAGTGCTTGCTTGATTATTCTATCCCTCAATTACCCAAGACTTAGTTTAAAAGCTCCATGATTGAAAAGAATAGGAATAAGTTTGAAAGGTGGATTAATGAATTTCAATCTAGAGAAGAATTTCTGTTTAAATATTTAAGTATTTGTTGGGAGTTATATATTTTTATGGAACCCTGAATAAATCATTTCAAGTCAACTTTGCTAAGGGACTATAGCAAAGACTTAGCTTGGGGGTGTTGTTGACGGTCGTTAAGTACCAATTTTATACCGTCAACTAATGCCTAGGGAAGGACAATAATAGAAGCATAGGGGTTATTACTGACAAATTCCACGAGTTTTGGTGAACTGTGTATTTTCCAGGGATTATTTCAGAAAGGCTTAAAAGAAGAATTTAAGTGCTTAATTACTACGAAACTTAACCGCCAAGGAAACATCATCACGAAGACCCTGAAAGAGTGTAGAACACATCAAGAAGCAAGCGGAGGCCCGCACCTTGCCAGGTAGGGGCTGACCGACCCTAAGGGGGGCCGGGCGGCGCCCCCTAGGGTTTCGCCGTCGCCTTCTGGAGTCCTCCTCCACCTCCTCCAAGGAGTCATCTAAGCCCTTTGTTTAAGTCGGTTTGATCCCACGGTGTACGTTCATCCCACCGGGCTATAAATAAAGGGGCAAACCCCCCTCTCAGAGCACCAATTCATTCCTCCTGCTTCATTTGTCAAGAGTAGACAGAAGTTAGGGTTTCCAGAGATTAGAAATAGGGCTCTAGTTCTTCAAGTTCATAGTTTAGGCGCCTAGCAAGGTTCAAGTAGAGTTGGGCGCTACGCCTCGGGATTCCAGATCTGTTCGTCTGGAGATCGGTAATCTTATCTTGTATCTCATTATGACTTTGCTTTATTTTAATATATTGCTACTTATTCAGTTCTTAGTTTATTCTAGTTGCATATTCGATATAGCTGTGATTGGTGATGATTATTGTCATTTGATCGTAAAGCTCCTAATTCAGTACTCGAGTGAGTTAGGTGGTATACATTATGTAGACGTGGTGTCTAGATATATTGTGTACCTACGGAGGCACCCTGACTGTGCCGGGTCGTGTGGTAGTCCGCGTAGGATGACAGCTGCGTTGGTTCCTCTGTAGTCCACCCCCGGTACGTAGGACGAGCAGAGCGCGGTCGCGAAGGAGGTGACCCTTGTGTCTTAATATCCTCATTAGATGATGCTCCTTATGATGTTTTCTGAGTTGATTATGCTATAGATGAAAATTTGTAATGTGGCGTAGGCTGTAGACTTTGTATATAGTAATTACATAGGTTTCCTTTACTTTAGCCGAATCTCAAGATTGTCCTACTACATTAGTAAGTCTCTATATTCTATCTCTGGAATACCATTTATCTCATTTACTCAGTTATCATTTACCATTTATCATTGACTTATTTATTTACCATTTATCATTGACTTATTCATCGCTAAAACACTAGAGTTATGGGTTATCATAGGTTTGCACATTTATCTTTCCAATCATTATAGTAGATTATCCTAACGAATAGAATGTCTCTTTATCCTTTTGGCATAAAATAAATCAACGATACTCGGAATACTTACCGGGTGAAGTGTTACAATGGGAGAATTATCTGTGCGCTTGCGGATATATTCTACAGTATTATTTTTAGGAGGCAAGTGAAGATTATTTTGTCTTTGGTTTTTGGCATCATGTTAGGTATGACAAATAACGTGAAGTGATGTTAAAAATACCAACACAAGGATTATTCCAGAAATGCGTAAAACAAGGATTAAAGTGCGTAAAAGACACGAAACTTAACCGCGAAGGCAAACATCGTCATTAGAACCCTAGAAGTATCTAGAAGACACCTGAGCAACCGGGGCCCCGGACGCTGCCAGGTGGGGCTGGCTGGCCCCAAGGGGGCCCGGGCGGCCACCCCCTTTATGGTTTGGCCCCCGCCTTCCGGAGTCTTCCTCCACCCACTATAAGGAGTCATCTCGGCACTTGGTTAAGTCGGTTTGATCCTACGGCGGACGTTCATCCCACCGGGCTATAAATAGAGGGCAGACCCCCTCCCTGGAGGCATTAAGTCATTTAGAAATTAAGCCATCCAAAGCCTCTCTAGTTCATCAAAGCCTCTCTAGTTCATAGCTTTAGCCTAATTAGATTAGAAGTAGAGGAGTTCTAATTCTTCAGCGGGATCTGGAGCCCCTGGCGTCTGCCTGGAGCGCGGAGTTCGGTATAGTTCTAGCTCTTTTCTCTTATTGTATTCAACATTATGATTTGAGAAACATTGTTCTTAATCTTATATATGTTCTTAATTGCAATAGTCATTGTTCACTTTGATTATATGTCTAGCATAGTTAGTTTGGTCCTATTGAATTTATGTAATTGCTCATATACTGTTCGTCAATAGATATCGTGGATGAATGATTGGCAGTATGTAGACGTGGTGTTTAGATATCTTGCTTATCTGTGAGTGCACCCTGATAGTGCCTGGGTCATGTGGTAGTTTGCGTAGGTGACAGCTACATTGATTCCTCTGTAGTCCAGCCCCCGTATGTAGGTCCAGCAGAGCGCGGTCGCGAAGGAGGTGACCCTTGTGTCTTAATATCCTCATTAGATGATGCTCCTTTACATTTAATCATGATATAGGTAGAGCTAAACAATGATTGCTAGATGTAATTACACTAATCATAGTATTCATTGACGTAGTTATAGAATTACTTTATCTATTAACTCCTTTATCTATCCATTGGCTAGCTATTGTTATGACTAGATGAGCTCTGATGTTTACCTATTTATGATGATGACTGATCATATTTATCCTATATATCTTTATCATGTGACTTATCCCTGCTATGAGTTGGATTATAGTTATGCTTTATCTTTTACATTAGCAGTATAAGTTGTAGATATAAATCCTACTGGACCTTCCCAGTGGTATAAATATACATCGACAACCTGGTAATACTCTAGGTAAAATGCTACAATGGTATAATTATCTGTCCGCTTGCAGAATTGTTCTTTAGTTCATATTCTTATATTTATTTCCGCCTAGTCACACGAAATAATAGATTCATTTAATACTTTATTCCTAGCTAAAATAATTAGGGATGACAACCTAGTTCAATGCTTAGAGATGTTGGTGAGAGATAAGTGGCTAGTTGCTAATGACAAGTTAATTTAGTACCATGTGTTTTTAATGTTGTTAAATAGTGATGATGTTAAAAATACCAACAAGCATTTTGGGCGCCGTTGCCAGGAAAGGTAGCTAGACATATTAAGAATATTGATAGACTTGTACTTATTAATGTAATTGAGATAACCATTAACCCCTACTCAAGTAGGATTACCCGTGTTTTGTCTACTTTAATATCTTATGCATGGTAATGAATGACCGGTATACGACCTACCGGCAAGCTCCCACAAAAAGAAGAAGCATAATAAATCCGAGATTGGAGAAAGAGATCGACGTCACAAAAATTCAATTCATATCTCAAGTGACGGGAATAAAGATGCTACATCACTTACAAATTCCATCATGTGAGACATGGTAAGTATGATCAAATAAAGGTGAGAAAGTCTTGCTCATGGACTTTAAATTTGATGAGTAGTATCTTTTGCATTCCACTGCATGTTTACTTTAAATCCATATATTCACCCTATTTATTATAAATTATTTCTACTCATAACTTATTTAGTTCCAATCATATATCCATCTCACTTACATTCTTATTAAAAGAAAGAAAAATATATGAGCACATGAAGGCTCATGATTAGTATTTTTTTATAAAAAAACTCACCATGATCATGCTTTTTTTTATCTCTACCTGAATAATTCCCTACTAGTGCTTTAATGTTACCTTTGTCTGCCATAGTAAGTTTTGGTTTGGAGGTACTACATACGGCCATATGAGTATTTTCAAAGGCTTTTAAATTAAGCGTGGTGCTTAGGTTAAAATGCCTTCCTTAACTAAAGCTAGACATGGAGTTTGGTTTGGTTATTGAATTAGAAATTTCTATAGTAGACATTGGATATTTTGTTGGACTAACCCCTGCAGGAAAATTTTGAATTAAATCTGGGGAAGTCAAGAGATGAGTTCACACCGAAGATGAATCAAGACAGTAATGACTTTGCACAAGAAGACCCAGCTCATTCTTTATAAGAGAAAGAACTGTGAGTATTAATGTTTATTCATTTATCTTTCGTTGCAAGTTATCTCTATTTTGAACTATGCTAGAATGTAGCAACAACATTGTAAAACACAATAGACACAATCTATGTTAAACAATCTTAAAACCATATATCATCTTGTTAGCATAGAGAAAAATCGCAAAATAGTATGGACAACAAAACCCGTACTTCAATTTCGTTATATTCCCTCAGATATGTGTCCATTAACATTTTGCAGAAAAGAACATTCTTAATCTATTGGAAGGTGAAGTTTTACTTTGAACATCAAAGAAGTTCTCTGCCCTGACCATCAAAACGGCTGGCATGTCACTAAAAGAAGAATAACTCGTTGCCATGCCAATAGAAGACAAAGACAATCAGGGAGGAGCTTGAGTTTGCACCTCCAGTGGACCCAAGCTCATCAACCGCAATTCAATCAAAAATAAAGAAAAGGTTGATGAGTGAAGGGCATGTAATTATCTATACTTTCATCGGATGGTGAAAAGGCAAAGATGATAGAAGGAGGGCCTTGCTCAGCAGACCACAAGCTCTCACCAACAGATAAACCGGATAAGCCTCCTCTTCCAAGTAAGTTTGTCACCACTTACTTAGAAGAATGAAGACATAAGGTACGTTTGTCCAAGCTTCATGCAATATTTAACTACAATCAACATCTTATATCATGTTGCTAATTTGTCTTGCTCACTCCTACCCTATGCCATGCTCAAACTTAACTTGCTAAAACAAATTAAAAAAATGCTCTTTTTGGTTCACCATACACATTCTTGATTCTATTTGAATAAATATCTTTAGTTTTGTAAACTTCCTTGTTCTATTATAAGTATGCTTCAGAATATTACTTGAACATAACTATGAGATCAAAGCATACTTGTCTAAGAATTTGGTTGTATATGTAGACTCACCTCTTCCATATAAAAATGTTTAACTCCTATTAGGAGACTATTTGTAGAATCAAGTTGAGGTTGAAGGTACTTTTCAAATAATATCTTTACCTTAACCTTGTTGAATTTTCTTTTGAATGAAGTAATGATGAATCATTTAAAGCTAAAGCTATAAATTAACCTTGGCGAACACTATCCATACTTTAAATTGAATATTCCTTCGGGTACGAGTTGTCTACTAACCCCTTGTAGAGAAATATATATATATATATATATATATATATATATATATATATATATATATATATATAATGAGAGAAGCAGGAGGTCTAAAGAGTGAGAACAGAGTAAAATAAAAGATGCTAACGAACAACTCAAGATGCAATGATGGAAAGGACCATTGAAATTCATCTACCCTTTATCATGCTCCAATGATGAAGGTAACATCTTAAGGTAAGTGGTTATTAATTTCCTCTTGATCTTGGTATGCAATAAATAAAAAATACAACCATGTTAGAGTTACTACTTAAATTGATCAACCAGATTAACTCAACATGATTTGTTCTCTAAGTTTGTTCATAGCGCTATTCTCTTAATCTCAATCTTAACCAAGTAAGCTAGAAATACTTCGTCTATTACTCTTGGAAAATAATAGTCATCATAAAAATTTTAAATATGAACAGTCTTTCTAACGGTTAAGTAACTTCACTCTTTATCTCACAAGTTTAAATGCCATATTTATACTTCTGTATTCTCACCCATGTTATAAATGAACAATATGAATAACATCAATCTTATTGTGCCCAAGATTAGAGAATGAATAAATTTCTGATTCTGTTGGTGTTTTCCCACCAGCAGAGCTCATGCACTTGATCTCTACCTTGTCTTTAAGGGCAGAACACACTTCAATCAAAGTGTGGGGAGACAATCCCCCAAATTCTATAAGTGGAAGTTCTCAACTAGTAATAATGATGCACATAAGATTGGCTTCGAGATGCCGAGAAAAGAAAGAAAGAAGGTGGCACCACCTCAAGAGCAAACCAAAGTACATGACTAATGAATCACTACAAGCAGGAGTCCAGTTCAGAAGATTCAAAAACATCGAACCCTCGCCGTGATGTAACATCGGAGTTATCCATTTTTACTTTTCTGCATTGCATGAATTATTTTCTCTTAAGTAGGTTTACTCCTCTGCATTAGCTTTACGTAGAAAATGACAAGAGTGAATAGGCATGCATTAAACTGTATTCATGCATCTTAAAAACTTGAAGCCCCATGTGAAACCCTTGCGGTATAAAACCTGTAGGAGTACTCATCGTAGGTGGCCTAAAAATAAATACAAACATAACATGCATATTTATCTTTCTGCATATTAAAACAAAATAAAAATATTTACCGCTTTATTAGTGCATTGAAAAGAAAGAAAAAAATTAGCTTTTATTGCATCAAAAATATTAAAGCCCCATGTAAGTAGACTTATGGTAACCTCGTAGCAATATTTGTTGTGGTGGCATCAAAATAAAAATAAAATAGAATCTATATTTATTTTACTCCATCACAAAATGGAAAATCTAACATGAAGAATTCTGTCTAGGATCTGCCAATTAATATTAGCTCATTAGAATAATCAATTACTCATCTGCCTGACCGCTAACCCCTTAAATTCGAGCCTCGAGTTTTGGTTTTCTTTTTGGAGGATAATTATGCAGGAACGACATTATGACTAAGGAGTGAGTCCATCAGTGGATCCCACTAGGACTATTGCTGGCAAGCTCGCCCTGAAGATCATCAACACCAAGTATTGCAAACATCTAGCTTGGGGGAAAAGCATCCCCTAGTTATCAGGTAACTATACCTATGCGATTATCGAGTCTGTTTTATAAAGTCATAAAATACCAAAAATATATGAACACATGAAGGTTCACCATAGTACCATAAGAAAATATAAAAATATCAAAAATGTGTGGGCACATGAAGGTCCACAAGTCATACAGTCTTTTGTGAGTCTAATAGTTAAAAAAACAAATAAAAAGATGAATAACAATTAAAACCAAATAAATATTTAGCTATATATTAGAGTATGTTTAGAGTCAGTCTAGGCTAGAGTTAATTAAAACTGATTGAACATTAAAATTTTATCTTGTAGATGATGAATAGTTACTCTGCCATAATACTTTTCAAGTGCCTAGTTTTTAAACCATGAATTCTCCCGAGTTTTTAGATACTACTGTTTTGACTTAAGAATTTACTCTGAACCTAAAACTTGTGGAGGCATATGCCTGAGCTAAGTCTAAGTGATTGATTGATATGATGCATGAAGGTCTGAGCTACTATTTATTTTATTCCTAACATTACTAAGTTATGGAGATTTATTTTGAAAATTTAAAATCTTACATGATGAGCTCTTGTATGACAAAGTTTGAATTCCTACCAAAGCCATATGTAATACATTTAGAGTTAGGAAAACCTTTGCACATTTATGCTGCTTGCTTGCATTGAGTTCAGTCAACCTTTGTTGTATACCTTACGAGAGTCTTGTCATGCTTTTAAAACCAAGATCACTTACACACTGTTGACGGTCGATAACGTCAACTTTTATTAGAACTTTAGACACAAAAGGATACATGAAAACATACTAGTCTAGGGTTTTAACTAACAATTTTCACGAGTTTTACATGTTCTGTATTTTCTAGGGACTATTCCAGAAAAGCATAAAAGAAGGGTTAAAGATCATAAAAGACACGAAACTTAACCGCGAAGGAAACATCATCATCGGGACGTGGGAAGAGTGTAGAAGGCACCCGAAGCAACCTGGGGCCGAGCCCTGGCCAACTGGGGCCGGCCGGCCCTGGGATGGGGCCGGGCGGTGCCCCCCCTAGGGTTTCAGCCGCCACCTTCTGGAGTCTTCTTGCTGCCGCCTTTGAGGAGTCATCTCGGCCCTTGTTTCAAGTCGGTTTGATCCTACGGCGCACGTTCATCCCACCGGGCTATAAATAAAGGGGGAGACACCCCCTGGAGGCATCAATCAATCATTCATCGAAGGCAACAAGTCTTCAAGCCACCAAGAGCCTACTAATTCATCAAGAGCCATCTAGTTCATAGTTCTAGCCTAGTAAGATTAGAGAGTAGAGGAGATCTAGTTCTTCGGTGGGATCTGGAGCCCCGGCGATCGTCTGGAGCGCAGAGTTTGGTATAGTTCTGGTTCTTTCTCTATTATTGTATTCGTCATTATGATTAGGGAAACATTGTTCTTAATAGTTTATATGTTCCTGATTACATTAGTCTTTGTCTACTTTAATTATATGTCTAGTATAGTTGGTTTGATCTTATTGAATTCATGTAATTGCTCGTATAGCGTTTATCCAAACGATCGTTGGGTAGATGATGAACAATATGTAGACGTGGTGTCTAGATATTTCGTTTATCTGCGAGTGCACCCTGATGTGCCGGGTTGTGTGGTAGTTCACGTAGGTGACAGCTACGTTGATTCCTCTGTATTCCACCCCCGTATGTAGGCAAGCAGACACGGTCACGAAGGTGGGTGATGACTCTGTTTCACACCTTTCTAGATGATGCCCTTTGCATGTGAGCATGATATAGGACTAATCTGACAATGATTGCTAGATGTAATTGCACTAGTTAGAGTTATTCATTGACGTAGTTATAGAATTACCTTAGATATTAATTCTTTAGTTTATCCATTGGCTAGCTATTACCATGACTAGAAAGTGATCTGATGTTTATCTTTATTAATGATGCTTGATCATACTTATCACCCTATTTATCTTTATTATCTTGTGACCTCTACCTGTTATGAGTAGAGTATATGACATCGGTAATTTCACTTATTCATTGTATATGGTTGTTATCAATATAATAGATTGTAGTTTATCCAAGTCCTTCTCAGTGGTATAAATATAAATCAACAACCTAGTAGACCTCCTAGGTAAAATGCTACAATGGTATAATTATCTGTCCGCTTGCAGAATTGTTCTTAGTTTATATTTATTTATATTTCTACCTAGTCATATGTAATAATATATAAAGCCTTTATTTATTCTTAGCATATATAATTAGGATTGACAACCCAGTTCATGCTAAAGAATATTGGTAATAGATAAGTGGCTAGTTGCTAATGATCAGTTAATTAATTACCATACATCTTCTAATCTCGTCTCTAGTGTTAAAGGTTATAAAGTTATATTTGGGCGACGTTAGTAGATGTCAACAAGCATTTTTGGCACCGTTGCCGGGGAAGGCACATTAAACTTAGGAAATATTGATAACACATATGCATCATGGATAAGATTGTATTATCGATTGATCTCTAACTCAAACAGGCACACCCCTGTTTTTTATCATTTACTTATCTTATGCAGGGTGATGAATGAATGGTTTTTCTCTTCCAAACAATTTCACTGACGATCCAGAGAAACTCCTGAAGAAGAAAGAAGTTTGTAGAGGCGAGGGACAATTTCAAGATACCATCAAGAACACCCATCGCTGCTCAAGTTAGTTCATCAAAGGAGCCAGCTCCAACATTGGAAGAAGAACACTTAGGAGAAGATTTATCTCCTGTGTTTGAAGACATGGCTGAGAAGACACTGTGCGAGTTCTCTGGCCCAACAACAGAAAACATCCGGACTGGACCAGCAGTCAACACAGAGGAGAATGGATTCGAGCTCAAGCCTGCTCTTATCACCATGGTTCAACCTAGCCAGTTTTGTGGAAAAGCTCATGAAGATGCAAGTGCACACTTACAATACTTTTTAGAGATCTGCAGCACCTTCACGATCAAAGGAAGTACCAAGAGATGCTATTTTACTCCGTCTTTTCCTATTTTCACTTTTGGGGAAGTTAAGCAGTGGTTCTACACCAACAAAGACAAGAACACTACATGGGACCGATGCTCAACTGCTTTCCTGGCAAAGTTCTTTCCTACAGGCAAAACAAAAGCTTTGCGTGGGAAAATCTCAAACTTTCAACAACAATATGATAATCATTCACTGAAGCATGAGAGAGATTCCAAGATTACATTGAAGACTGTCCTCATCATGGGATAGAGGATTGGACTATTGATGCATACCTTCTACCACGGGCTTATCTCAAGCACCTGTGAGTACATAGATGCTACAGTTGGAGGAGCTTTCCTGTCACTGAAGCTTCCAGAAGCTCAAGCACTTGTGGAGAAGATGGCCTCAAATCCGAGCTTTAATGAAGAACGTACTCAACCTCACAAGAGAGGAGAAGGCATCCATTATCTCAAGGAGACCGACATGGTCACTGCCAAGCTAGACCTCATCATGAAGAAGCTCGACATAGAGAAGAAGAAAGTCATGCATATTGATGATTCTTGCATGACCTGTGAAGAATGTGGAGATTACGGGCATTCAGCTGTCAACTGCCTTACACTGCAAGAGGATGTGAACTTCACCAACAACAATACCTACTATCGTCCTCAGCAAGGTCAAGGATGGAACAAGCCAAACCAAGGATGGAATCAGCAACCTCGACAAGGTAATTACCAAGGTAACAACCAAGGTAATAATTATAATAATTATAATCTTCCACCTTTAAGAGATTTAGTTGCTGGTCAATCTAAATTGTTCGACAAGGTAATTACCAAGGTAACAACCAAGGTAATAATTATAATAATTATAATCTTCCACCTTTAAGAGATTTAGTTGCTGGTCAATCTAAATTGTTAGATCAAATGTCTAGAAAGGTAGCCTCTAATGATAAAACTTTAGAAAACATAAATACCAGAATGGATACATTTGCTTCTGCTATAAAGAATGAGCACAACTTTAATAAAATATTCGAATCACAATTAGCCCAGCTAGCTGCTGCTGTCCCTCCATTTGAGAAAGGTAAGATTCCGGGCCATCCAAAAGATTTGGAAACTGCTAACCTTGTTGATATTCACAATGCAACACAATACCAAATTGAGCCTGCAGATATACAGTGGATAGATCACTTACTACCTAAGAAGATGGTGACCGTGGAAGACCTGTCATTCCTATCTCCATAGGATGTCACAGCTTTCCAGAAGATATATGCGATTTCGGCGCAAGTGTCAACATAATGCCTAAGGTAATCTATGAGAGAATATTAGGTGATCCTTTGTAGTACATAGATATGCGTTTGCAGCTTGCAGATCAGTCCATTTGCTATCTCGAGGGAGTACTAGAAAAATCTGTTATCAGATTGGGGCAATCATATGTCCCAATTGACTTTGTGATCATGGATACCGGAGGAGATGAGAAGGCACCCATTATCTTGGGACGACCATTCTTATGCACAACCAAAGCCATCATCTATGCAGAACACGCCAAGATTGTCCTCTCCATCAAGGACAAGAAGGAGAGATTCTCGTTCAAGAACCGCATCCTGAAGAATCCAGCAGTCCCGAAGCAATTCCATCAACAAGAAGAGCAACAACAACAACCAGCACCCAAGAAAAAGAACAATAGAAGATGGAGGAAGAACAAGCCCCGACATGTACCTGAAGAAACCGCTCAACTAATCAATGCTATCAATACAGAAAATGATCATATGCTCCCGAAACCATTCCCAATAAAGAAAGGTGACCCATTTGTACCAATCATTGAATGCACAATCAGAGACATCACTTTTCCCGACACCGTCTGCGACACTGGATCAGGCATCAACGTAATGTCCAAAAAGGTATATGATGAATTATTTGATGATTTACCATTATACCCAACATTTATTCAGATGCAGATGGCGGACCAATCACTAAGATTCCCTGAAGGCGTAGTTGTTGACTGGTATTTATATCATGTTTTCTACCATCATAACCGTCAACAAAACACTCTTTTTGGGAAGAAACAAGCAAACATGTAGTGACATAGGTACAAATAACTTGGTTCCATACGTACATGTTAGTATTTGTTTGCAGGTACCCAAAACAGGTGATTTCAGAGTTTAGAAGCACAAGATGAAGATATAATGCAAATCCAACTATGATGAAATGGTAAGGTGATGTCACAATCATCAAAGACTTCACTCCAGGATCAAGTGGACACTGGGTGGACACTATTCATGGTTCAGCCGAACCATGAATAGTGGCCACGGCACACCATCTTCAAGAGTCAAGCAAAGGAGTGATGCAGGAGAGAGCTGAGGCCACTGTGGAGCCATGTCATGGTTCGGCCGAACCATATATGGAGCCTAACTGGCTCTGCTGACGTGGCACAATCTGTGGCACACCTCCTAAAGTCCATTTCCACCCTTGGATCACAAGTATGCCTTCAATCAATGGTTAAAGAGCAAACCACATGGATCCAGCCGTGAATCGACAAGACCAAGGCAAACAAGTACAAAGCCACGCTCTATGACAAGTGGGGACCATAGTTGTGGGCCCACCTTGCCATAGGTGGGTCGGCCGAACCATTAATGGTGGACCCAGGCCACCTTCACACTCCAGGACAGGTGGGGACATCATTCTAGAAGACCCTAGGCTGGGCCCATTTGCCACAGGGGGGTCGGCCGAACCCCCCTGGTGCCCAACCAGGTCGGTTACCTCCCTATCGACTTGAGCACACTTCCCACGTGCTGGTTTGGTCATCACCGTTCAGCTGAGGCGGTTTATCCAAGGGCTAAGGAGGAAAGGCACATGGATTGATGACATGGCACTTCTCCTCATTCCCCCTATAAATACCCCCCTAGTCCTTCACTTTAGAGGCATCAAGGATCAAGTATCAAGTGTATCATAGTAGCTTTAGTGTTAGAATAAGAGGGAAGAGAGTGAGGGAAGTCTTCTGGAGGAAGCCCCGGGCCTGTCGGGAGTCTTCTCCAAGGTGTACCTCAGCAGATGCAAGCTTCTAGTAAGTTTTACATCTGAGTCCTTCCAGCATTTAATATTCTAGTTTTGGTATTTTAAGTATATACTTGCTTTACGTGCACATTGCTTTACTTGTGAAGTGCTCTAGTCTTTAGCTAAGATTAGAGTAGTAAGTATAGTGTAGACGTGGTGTCTAGGCTATATGTTATCAGTGTGGGCCGCTTGTCGCACAGATTGTTTGTGGTAGCCAGCAAGTGGTGACAGCCTTGTCTGGTCATTCGTATTCCACCACGTGTGTAAGACAAGTTATTAAAATGGCCGGGCATCCAGACAATAGTATAGCCGCCTCGGGAGGAGTTATATCTCCTCCTGTTTCGCCTATCGCCTCTTGTAAAGGGAGGAGGTGGTAAACATCTTTATACTTAGAAAGCCAAGACTAGATATCTTTTGCTACATAGAACCTCTCTATACCTATATTCTAAACCTCTTTGATCACCAACATCCTTGATCACTATCTGACGGTCTTGAACCTAGTTAGTTCACTTCACGTTCCCCGTAGGAAAATACGATACCTGGAATACTCCCGGTGAAAGCTACATTGACTACCGTACGCTTGCCGTACATCCGTTTGCCTACCTTTGGTGTCAACAAGCTTTCTGGTGCCGTTGCCGGGGAACTGGTAGCCGTCTTAACTAGAGTCGAGTCAGTCTTAAGTTATCCTTGTTTGATCAAAACTATCTCTTCCACATACACATATGGATCAAACACCTATCTTCGAGTATGCTGCTCCAACTGGCGCTAGTATGGAGCCGCCTAGTTCATCACAGGCCTAGTTTGGCCAGTTCGTTATGAGCTACTGCCCGAGTCTCATAGCGATGGTTAGGAGAAACCTTTTTCTGGGGATGAAGATGAGAACCCCTATACACACCTACGAGATTTTGAACAAATATGCTTTTGCATACAAATCCACGGGATGAAACGAGATACCCTTAAGTGGAAGCTATTTCCGTTCTCTTTGACGGGAATAGCCAAATGATGGTATACTCGTCACGTAGGTAGTGTAAATGGAGAATGGAGAGAAGCTGCAATCCAAAGTTCTGTATTATCCTTCTTCTCCATTTCCCCGAGTTGCTCATCTTCGTAAAGAGATCCTAAACTTTGTACAAAAGGAAAAGGAGCCTCTAGGTGCGGAATGGGCCCTGTTTCACAGACTTAGTATCTTCTGGCCCTGATTTAGCTATAACCGAGCCAGCACTCTTGCAACATTTCTACCTCGGTCTTAGCCAAAATTCCGCACAATTTCTTGATTTAGCCTCTAAGGGAGCGTTCTTGCATCTCTCTGTTAGTGAAGGTAAGGAAGTTCTTACGAAAATTTTCGAGAACACCCCCCTACACTAATATCTATGATGAAGCCCCCGAGAAAGATCAAGCCCCGAAGGACTGAACCTACGATAGCCGGAACCTCACCACTTACATCACAAGCTGTCGAACCTAAACCAAAACCACCAAATCCTCCAGAGGAAGTTAAACCTCTAGGAATTTCCTCTTGATATCGAGGCCGATCTCTTCTCTGATTTCAGGAAATGCCTCGAATCAACCTGCGCAAAAGAAGTCTACAACACGTAGAGCTCCAAATGATCACATCCCTCATCGCCTTGAGATTCGCTATCTCAAGGAGACAGTTCAAGAGATCGCGTCCGTTATGAGTGACGAATGGCTGAAGGAGGTCGAAGCCTCACCTGAGGTTATTAGGACCCGATTCTTACTTCACAACCATTCCTTGCATATAAATAGGACTATCATAGATTCTCTTTATGACCCCCGCCGTAGGAGTGAGCATTATGTCCAAGTCATTAGCAAATGCACTCGTAGGACAGGAACCTTTAGCCCCGACCAACAAATTTTTTAAATTACCATCTAGGAAATTGGTTGAGAGCTGCGGGATTGCACAGACCATTCCTGTCACAATTAACAAGATCCCTATCCTCTTACACTTCTTTATTTTTGATATAGAGGAATTTGAACTTGTTGATTGGACACCCGCTCATGAAATTCCTTGATGGATTCCATGGGGGAACCTTGAAGGTCATTTTAGGAAGAACCTTTGTCTTTCGATTCCGTTAGCAAATTCTGCCAATTCTAAAGCAGAATTGCACCCCGAGTCTGACCCGATAGAGGAAGTAATGGATGCATCTCTTCTAGAACCTTCTCAGCCTGATCTAGAAGAGGATGCTAAGGATTTCATCCAAGAAGAGGCCGAATTAGAAGAACCTTTAGATTTGGACTAAATCTGAACCCTCATCTAAACCCTCTATAGAACTTAAGCCCCTTCCTTCTGGACTTAAGTATGCCTTCCTTAATGGTGATAGGGAGACTCCTGTAGTCATTAGTGACCAACTTTCTGAGGAGGAAACCTCCAAACTCATCACCATTCTAGAGAAACACCGCTCTGTCTTAGGCTACTCTCTTCAAGATCTTAAGGGAATTAGTCCAACTCTCTGCACCCATCGCATCCTAATTGAGCAAGATGCTGCACCTTCTAGGGAGCCGCAGCGGAGGCTAAATAATGCGATGAGAGGAGTAGTAATGAAAGAGGTCTTGAAACTCTTGCACGCAGGCATAATCTATCCTGTGCCTAACAACGAGTGGGTCAGCCCCAGTCCAAGTAGTGCCTAAGAAAGGAGGGATGATGGTCGTTAAAAATGAGAAAAATGAACTAATCCCTCAACGAACTATCACGGGCTAGAGAATGTGTATAGACTATCAAAAACTTAACAAGGCCAAAAAGAAAGATCACTTTCTGTTACCATTCATGGATGAGATGTTGGAACGGCTAGCAAAACATTCTTTCTTCTGTTTCCTTGATGGGTATTCGGGTTATCACCAAATCTCAATCCATCCCAACGACCAAAGTAAGACAACCTTCACATGCCCCTATGGAACATATGCATATAGGCGCATGTCTTTTGGCCTATGCAATGCCCCTGCCTCTTTCCAAAGGTGCATGATGTCCATCTTCTCCGATATGATCAAAGAAATCATGGAGGTGTTCATAGACGACTTCTCAGTCTATGGCAAAACCTTCGATCACTGCCTAGAGAATCTGGACCATGTCTTACAAAGGTGTGAGGAAAAGCACTTAGTTTTGAACTGGGAGAAATGCCACTTCATGGTTCGAGAAGGAATAGTGCTAGGACATAGAGTGTCCGAGCAGTGGGATAGAGGTGGATAGAGCTAAGATAGAAGTCATAGAGCAACTTCCACCGCCCACGAATGTTAAGGGTGTCCGTAGCTTTCTTGGTCATGCAGGATTTTTTAGAAGGTTTATAAAAGATTTCTCTCAAATTGCTAGACCTTTAACAAACCTGCTTACTAAAGATGCACCCTTTAACTTTGATGATGAGTGCTTAGACTCCTTTTATTATCTTAAGAAAGCACTTGTCTCTGCACCAATCATACAACCCCCCTGATTGGACGCTTCCTTTTGAGATAATGTGTGATGCTAGTGATTATGCTGTAGGTGTTGTCTTAGGACAAACCAAAGATAAGAAACATCATGCAATCTCATATGCTAGCAAAACCTTAACTGGGCCACAATTGAACTATGCAACAACTGAAGAAGAATTGCTGGCCATGGTTTTTGCTATAGACAAATTTAGATCTTACTTAGTTGGAGCTAAAGTCATCATTTACACTGATCATGCTGCATTAAAATACTTGCTCACTAAGAAAGATGCTAAACCAAGATTAATAAGATGGATCTTACTGCTCCAAGAATTTGATCTTGAAATTAAAGATAAAAAGGGAGTAGAAAACTCTGTAGCCGATCATTTGTCTAGAATGCAATCCAAAGACAAACAGGACCTGCCTATCGACGACTTCCGGTGAGACGACACGCTCCTCAAGATCACGGACTCCAACCCCTGGTATGCAAACATTGTCAATTTCATGGTCACAGGATATGTGCCACCAGGAGTAGACAAGAAGAAACTCATCCAAGAGAGTAAGGTGCACCTCTGGGATGAGCCATATCTGTACAAAGTCTGCAACGATGGAATGTTGAGGAGGTGTGTGCCAATGAATGAAGCAATCAAGATCATTGAGAAATGCCATGGAGCAGAATATGGAGGCCATTATGGGGTATTCAAAACCCACGCAAAGATATGACAAAGTGGATTCTTTTGGCCTACCATGTACAAAGATGCACAAGACTATGTGAAGAGATGTGCAAGATGTCAAAAACACGGGAATATCAACACCCGAGATGCAATGCCACTCACAAACAACCTTCAAGTAGAACTGTTTGATGCATGGGGAATTGACTACATGGGTCCATTCCCCAAGTCTCAAGGTTGTGAGTACATCCTGGTGGCAGTGGATTATGTGTCCAAATGGGTAGAAGCTATGCGGTGCACAACCGCAGATGCTTCACACTCAAAAATGATGTTTAAAGAAGTCATATTCCCAAGATTTGGCACCCCAAGACTAGTCATAAGTGATGAAGGATCACACTTCATAGACAGAGGCTTCCGACATTTCCTGGCCGACATGGGAATAAGGCATAATGTTGCAACTCCATACCATCCCTAGACAAGTGGCCAAGCGGAGACGTCCAGTAAGCAAATCAAGAACATCCTACAAAAGATAGTCAATGAAATGGGAATAGCTTGGAAGAGTAAACTACCAGATGCACTTTGGGCATACAGGACCGCATACAAGACCCCAATTGGTATGTCACCATACCAGCTCGTATATGGGAAGACATGCCATCTGCCGGTAGAGCTAGAGCATAGAGCACATTGGGCAATCAAACAATGGAATATGGATCTGACCTCTGCTAGAAGAAATAGAAAGATGCAGATCTTAGAGCTTGAGGAATGGATAGAAAAAGCCTAACACAATGGCAGGATTATAAAGAGAGAACCAAAAGGTGGCATGACAAGAGGATCAAGCCCAAGGAATTCCATCCTGAAGACAAAGTCCTAATGTTCAACTCAAGGGTCAAGCTATTTGGCCATGGAAAGCTAAGAAGCAAATGGGAAGGACCGTACCTGGTAATCAATGCAGCAATGCATGGAGCCGTCACGCTTCAAGACGACGACGGCAACATCTTTAAGTTAAATGGTCATCGTCTCAAAGATTTTCATGAGCATGCACCACTAGAAGAATAAATTGACATGATAGAATTTATCCCTGATAATGAAGTCACATAACTAAAATCTACATGACTTACTTCTTTTTCATTTGTTTGTATAGCTTGATCACTAGATAGGTTTCAAACAATTAGAAATTCCTCCTTTTAACACTTTGGGTCCCCAAAACCCCCATTTAGAAGCGGACAGCAGAAATTCGGCGACCGTTTGGGACCAAAATGTAGCCAAGCCATACAAATTTTAGAATCAAATAATTTTGTCGCGCTGTGTCATCCAAACCCGGGTTGGGCGACCCGCTCTTGGCAAGATTTGAAAATTTGGACAATGGGGCAATCTTCAGGAGCTCCTGTAGATCACGTGACAAAAGTTTGGGGCAATTTTGAGGTTCGGCCGAACTACATTTTGCGACCCGTTGCGACCCACTAGGTCCAGAACATTGTACCAACGTTCCCCCGACGTTCTCTCGTGATTTCTAAAAGGAGAACATTGGCACTCGTCTTCTTAACCTTTTCCTCTCCTCCTTCCAACTTCCACCTGCATTCTTTCACCATTCCAGCACCCTTCTCCGACCTTGAGACACCAGAGAATCCCACCATGGCTCCAACTAGCAAAAATGCCATCATCCCCATGGGAGAGAGCACTTCGAACCCCCAAAGGTCCCTAACCGAGAGCCTAGAGAGAGCAATGGCCGTCGAGGTGCTGGTGGTGGAGCCACTGAATTCACTGCATCCGGCCGGAGTGTCATCGGGGGCCAGGCCTAGTTCGGCCGACCACTCCCCGGCCATCCCCTCGGTCCACTTCGTCACCGAGATCTCTCTCTCCGCGACGGGATCTCCGAAAGCCCCCTGTTCGTTCAACCACGCCGATTACGCATGCCACAGGCCAATTGGCATTGAAGGGGAAGGCTCTAGAGGTGCCGGAACAGCGCCCCAGCTCTCTCTACTCGGATTCATCAAAGAGCATCAGCTCCTACACCCCTTCTACACCCACCATATTCAAAGGCCGCAAGATCATTGGTGGTGGGCTAGGTGTAGGGAAGGTGTTCATCCCTCCTCTCAATTCGGATGAAAAGAAGCAATTGAAGGAATCCCTTGATTCCAATTCCAACTCTCCTTCAACCATTCGGAGGAGGATGGATCCACCACCGATCAATATCCCGCCAGGCCAATTTGATGACGATCGGAAGGAGAAAAACGACATGGAGAAGATGCTCAAGATTGTAACCACCCTGTTGTCGCAAAATCCGGTTCTGCAGCCACCACACTATCGAAGCCGAAACGATCCACAGGAGCAAGAGTCCGGCAAATCCAGCTAGCTTCAATAATCTGGATCCAAGCATGCCAGTCAATTTGACCTGCAATTGACAAGGAGAAAAAGGTAATCAGGAGTTTAGGGCGGAACATGTTGGCGTAGCCAGACAGTTCCGAATGTATGGCTCTGAGAGCCGATACGAGTGGAGATCGACTAAAAAGTCGATTCCAGTATGCATGAATCGATTTTCACAGAATCAGCATTAAACTGATACATGATCGATTCAAATGCACAAATACAGATGACAATTTACATTAAACAGTCTGATATGAAAAGCTACAACAAATTGAATTACGACCGATCAATGTAAACATGTCAAGATATCCAGCACAGACTGTCTAACTGTCAAGACAAAACGAAATCGGCTATTTAGCTGATTCGGTGAATACAAGCTAGAATAACTCGTGAAAGCGTGGCTGTATCGGCTATTTTAGCCGATTCAGAGTCCGTGAGGCAGAAACACTTAACGGTGATTAGTTCCAGGTATAAACCTGATACTGATATGAAGCTGGTCTAGAAGGCCTGCGGCTTTGCACCAGTTTAGATTTATTCCCAAAAATAATCACAAGCAAGTTTAGAAGGAATACAGAGCTGGTGTAGAAGGCCGGTGGCTCTGCGTTCATTCAGATCGGCTCTTGTCAAGCATCCACAGCACGTACGACCAAGATTACAAGGGACAGAGAAGCATGAATCAAACACGGATGAATATTTTCGTATAGATTTAAGGCCAATATCATGCAATCTTGATCGGGCAAAGAGATGTTATATAAATAAACGACAGTAAGCATAAATAACATCTTGATAACTTAATGAATCTAACTAAGATGCCAAATTAGTTAGAGCCGATAACTAATCCATGCCCATCAACTAGCTTAATCTAAGTCCTCGTCCATCGGATGACGCCAAACATAGATTAAACGAGAAAATAAACATGAATCGATAACTAACCGTTATTTGATTTAAGCCCACGTCCACCGGATGACGCTTAAACCCATACCAAACAAGAATCAACCCTGATCTACTATGCTCTCATGTCCACCGGATGACATTAAAGAAACAAAGCTTAGCGAGGCGTGACGGTACTTACAAGCAAGCCTGCGTCCACCTGGATGACACCCAGCCCGTTCGAAGAAACTCGCCGAGAAACTATATTACTCCTACTTCCTAAGGGTTTGGCCGGAGCCGAAAGGGTTGTTGTATTGATTGATTCTTACAGTTGCCGCACCTCCTCCTTATATAGACAAAGAATGTGCGGTCTTGGGAATAACAGAAAGATTACGTAACTACCAAGTTAACAGAATAATCCTATTTTTACTCTTGCCGTAACTTTCTTTCCTTCATATACGGACTCCAATACGTAGCTATCCTAGTACACGCGTCTTCCATTCATTTAGCCTTCTTGTTTTTCCATATTCAGGTGAGGAGGATGGACTCTCAAATAAGAAACATTATTTTCTAATATTAGCCAACATCCCGAGTCTTGTGCTATCCTCTTGCTTGCCTTATTTGCTCGAGACTTGCACCCGTAACTTGCACCTTGCACGTGAACATTAATCCTTTGGAACCGACGCGTATGCTTGATACTCGCGTGGCTTCGTGTACGTTCTGGACTGCTGCTTTGCTTCTGACAGGACGTGTAGCAATTGTCCTGTGCGGTACTTGGACATGCATCTTTCCTTGCTTTGCTACTCGCCTTCTCTAATCATCAATGTATACCTCTATTTTTGGCTGATGTCCCAAATATTTCAAAGAATATTCCTTGACTGATGAGCATGTCAGCCTGCTTCCTCCTTTTCAAGGATTCTACCAAATTTTGGTGTAAACACAGGCCCCTAGTTCGGAGTATAAATTTTCATGCTGTGAACTATGATCCAATGGTCTTCCTTCTTGTGCCGAGAAATCCACCGACAATAATAGTGCACCTAGGCCTTCTTCCTTTAATCCTCGAAATATAAGCATATTCTCATCATATTTCCACACTTCTGCATGTAGGCCCTATAAAACAACAATTCTCCAATACATGTGGAAATAGATTAGTAGCAAATGCATATATGTATAAACATTATAGTTTTCTCCATTTTGGATAATAATTGGTGGTGTGAAATAGTCATTACTGACCACCAATAAAATCCCCCAAGCTTATCTCTTGTGCGTCCGAGCAAGTGAAATAAACTTTCGTTGTAGATCAGAAGATGCTGCAATGCCGATTACATCTTAAGAGTATCATGTTTATAACCAATATTTCTTTTAAATTTGAATAAAATGGTACTTTACTCATCCACCTATCTCTTCAACCATGGGGCTTTTACTTCTCACTAAGTCCTCAAGCAACTGCAAAACAGAATAGCTACAGAACTGCTTATCTGTTATCTCTTGAACACTTTTCTTCCGGAGTTTTATTATTATCCTTTTTATAAATTGTATCACATAATATTACAAAGTCAAAAAGCCAAACCTTAAGGAGATAAAAGTCATATACTTAGATCAAGAAGTGCAAGTGAATATTTTTTGTATTTTTATTTTCCCTGTGCATATGCCACTCTCTTTGATCATTCTAAAACTATAAGGCTATTGGGCCTTTGGCCATCTTTTATTTTTTATTTGGCGACCACAGGATCGTCATTTTTTCTTTCTCAATTTTGGTGGACACGTGTCCGTCGTTTTTATTTCTGAGTTTGTAGAATAGCTTCATATTTTATCTTAATCAAAGAGAGAATGTCCATGCATTATCAAGGAATTTATAACGTATACGTGAACCTTGTTCTTGGGAACATGACTATAATCTCACTAGAGGTCACAACAATTTGATAAAGCTCAATATGACATTAAGTAAATTTTATTAATCATTCCCTAAAAACTCTCCGGATTTCAAGTATCTTTTAGAATGACATCATAGCAAATTCTATCTCCATTCACATTCTACAACTATTTTTTAGACAAAGTTCAAACTTCATGCAACCCACACGTCTTAAAGATTTCAAGACAAATATTAAACCACTTAAACCCAAATCTTAAAGAAATCAAAATTATATGAAACATAAACAGAGCACCTATTTATCATTTCAACAATGAATAAACTAAAACACTTATATCACATATTTGTAGAGTGAAATTATCTTCAAGATTTTAAATATTTTCAACTGTCAACAGTGAAACTGTGAGGATAGAATTGCATGTACCACCGCTGAAGATGCATCGGCTAATGAAATTCATTCGTCTCATCATTCTTCGTGATGGATTGCTTGTGTGCATGGCGAGTCCAGGACCTCGATGCGTAGTCGTCACGGCATGCCGGGAGATGGATGAACTACTATATCTTGCCGGTACCTCCCTCGCTTTCCTCATCAGGAGCGTCTTTGCTAAATAGGATGTCTTGGTTGAAAATATTTGAGCCGGTCACTCATGCGATATACCAACTTTTTCGCAAACGATCGGCTGCTTCAGATCTCGTAACTGCTCTGATTCTGTAATCCCGTATGCTGAAGGCCACATTGTCAGACTTCATTTTGTCCTAGATCACCAGCAAGGATGTCGTCGTCAGATCCGAGTATGCCGGGGCAGATTTGTGGCCGGTAGTGTTAGCTTCTGTTGTTGCTATAGCCTACAGGTTCTGATGTAATGCAACCAGCCATATTAACTGCCTTTGTGCTTCTTATACATGTACGTCCCCTTTCTGAGCCGACTAAGAGCCGATCGGCTTTTGAACAGTTGCGATCGGCTTCTGAACAGTTGTGATCGGCTTGGTAGTAGAAAAGATCTGACTCGTTAGGGGAGGCAGTTCTCTACTCTTCAATGCTCAATATAAATAAATAGACTTGCCATATCCCTTCATGCTGCTCCCGGTCAACTGGCCCTGCTTTTCTTGTCGTTCGAACCTGAAGCTTTTCAATTCTAATGTACACAACAATCAGCCGATTATAGTTCACGATTCTGCATAAACCCATGCATATGCCATAGCAGTACATTAGCTATTAGCCGATTGGTCTTCCACCGGCTGTCAGGTCACCGAATTCTCTGATGTGACCTCTCATGACGACTTTTCTCTTGTTGAAAACAGATTGCTATGTCACTCTTCTGTCTACTCTCGTGATAGTTAAGTACTTTGCTGTTTGCTCTCTATTGGTTATGGGATCAAGTAACAGAGCCGATGGGGTGCACAGAGCATCGACTCGAGTAATCGGATCAATCGGCTATGCCTTTGGAAACAATCTGCATGGAAACCCCAATCTTCATCGATTAACCCTGACACCTCCAATAGCTAGACCATCTCACATTCAGTAGGACAAAATGGCGGCAGCGACATCCAATAGGCTTTTCTTCCCCATCAAGTGGAGATGGAACTCTCTCTTTGATTTTCCGTTGCATGCAAAGCCAAATAACATATCCATATTTCTTAATCGATTTCCCTATGCAGCGGCTCCACTTGAGATGTAAAAGCTCTATGAGTTTGATCCCTTTGATCCCTCTTCGAGCCGATCACGTCCCCACATGGGAACTGAATGACCCATTTTGGCTACCTAAAGAATACTTCTCTACCGAGCCTTTACCAATCAAAACCAAGGACAAGGTCAGTGCTTTTTATTTTAATCGGCTATTACGATCTGCCAATCGGTTTTCGCTCATGTTATCGGCTCTTCATCTAGCTCTGGCAGGGCGGCCGTTTCCCGAGTTGATGAAAATGGCAGCGGACCGATGACATCTTTTAATAGTCTCCAGACTAGCATTGGCCCGACGGCAGATTACTGGCTCATGCGTCAGCACATCGACTCAGTTTTGGAATATAATATGTACTGAAATCCTTCATAGCCGATTGTCCTCTTTTAACTTCTGATTCTTCTTCTTTTGATATCAGAGGTACCTGATCGGCTGTTGCTTGTTGGTGATAGTCTGGCTGAGCAGTATGTAGCCGATTGAAACCAATTAATCTTAAAGACATTGGTTAACATTTTTGTATATTCAGTTGCACCGGCCGTCTTCAAGTGACTTTACCACCAAGCTGCTATCCAGAGATCTTTTATATTTGTTCATCGACCATGTTCAGTTTATGCAGGCTCTCGATCCTATCCATCAGCATCTCACCCTTGTCGCAGCTACTGTGAACTGTTCAATCTTGCTTCATGGTAGCTCGTCATGGCTGCCGCCGGTCTTGCATCACGATACATACACGGTAGCCTCCATTTGATCGGCCATCACCAGTAATCCTGTGATTGACTTCATATTAAGCCGATCATATCTTTTTGATAAGAAATCAGCTCGTTCTGAGCTAGTCCTAGCCTTGTAAATTAAAGGACATCATCTCGAAGTCATTGACGCCTGTAAGTTGAAAGCCAATAGATTGTCTGACATATCTTATTCAGGAAAGGGACAGCAATCAGCTTAAAACATTGCACTGAGCCGATCCTTTTTTGAACAGCCGATTCCACCAACCGATGAAAACATCTGATTCTTTCAACAGATTAAAACAGCTAACTCAGGCTATCTTCTGTGCACACAAGATCATATCGTCCATCCCGGCAAAGTAATCACCAGCTCTTCTTAATCGGCTCAAGACCATAATAACTAAGCACAATACGGATCATCAAAGGTCGGCGACTGATTGACTATAGGCAGCTGATTATTCCTTCATGCAAGGATTCCAGTACATAGCTGGCGCACCATGTGTAGGCACGAATAGATTGCATGTTCCTTGCATGCATTTGGAAATATACATGGTCCTCTCTTTGATAGAATCATAACATATGTGCCTGAATTATCATCCTGAGATCTTTGAGGAACACCCTGCAGCAACCGCCTAATAGATGAACCGTGCTGCCAATACTTATTTTTGAATTCTCAGAACCTATTCAGCTTCATGGCCTTGTGGTAATCGGTCAGTCTGGATAATTTTCGGCTGCAATGACAAACAAGATACGATGCTGGTGATGCTTCATGGGCCATTGCTTGCAGCTTGATATTTCTTCATATGCAAATCAGGACCAGACATCTGTAGAATGAGCATAGTACTAGCAAGCCGAAGTTCTGACCGCGCCAGGTTCGCACAAAAAGACAGAGGTCTCCTTCATATGTAACAAGCTCACGTTCGTCCTGTATTTCCTTCCACACGTGGGCTCCTAGCATCATACATCAAATAGCTCTGTTATTTTATTTTTTTTATCGATAACTCGGAGCCGATATCTCTGATTTCGACCTCATCAGCTTGATGCTTTATCCTACTCTGAGGCGGCGAGTTTTTCCTGAGCCTCGACTTGAAATTTCCTTCTATACTGGAATCGGCCATCATAGACTGAGGATTTTAAATCTTGAGAATAGATTTAGTGTCTCTTGAACGTCTGCAGTTCTAATGTGTACCCCCCATTCTAAGGCCTGCATGTCGTCACTGATAACAGAAAAAGGATAACAAAAACTGCAGACTCATGTCCTCTGTCTCGTGACTATCCGACGGACAGCAATGCCACCACCATGAAACTTTCGGGGACGTCGCGATGGCTGAAGATACTGGCCCCCCGTTCTGTTCCCTCTTCACTGCCTCCTCAACGGATCCTGGTATGTCTCGGAGCTGATGTGGGGAACTTTAGCCGGTGCTTCTTTTGGACAGCCGATCGGTATTTGCTATTTCTTTGCCAGATCAGCTGTTACTCACTGCTTTCTTTATCAACCACGTGAGGCCGAAACCTGATGCATGATGGCTGGCTTCTTCACATCACGTGCTCGCGCTCGTAGCCAATCATCTTGTCCTTTCTTGCATAGACATCGGCAATCCAATTTTCAAATAATTTTTAGTTCTCTTTTGAACCCTCTTTTACCTCAACAACAAATATAGTCGATTGTGGTTGCATCGGCTGCACATAGCCGATTGTATGCTCAGAGCTCCACTGATGTATCAAGTTCTCCACGTCACATGCCAATCGTCCATTGCTAAATCACCCGATGTATCAACTGAACTGAAACTAATCTAGTACCGGCCCCCCAGCCGATCACTGTATAGTGCCAATGAAGTTCAGATCAACGCGATGCACTTGGACTTGTTAATACGGACATGCAAATTCTTCTATTCTTGATAGCTGATAGGGTTGACCAGTATATGTGCCCTATCGGCTTGATCTAATAAAGAATCTGTATATATCTTGCTCGCATCCTCTCTATATGTTGCCATCCATGAAGAGTCCGCAAAATATATAGTGTCCGAACTTTACGACTGGCTTGAGGCTCATCAGCTTTTACTGGAAACTTCATGTGAACTATCCCATTTGATTGCCAGATGTTGAGACAATCAGTCCTATTAATGATGTTTCTGAAGGTGACAATATCTGGCTTATCCGTTGTTTACCAGGCATATATACTCCTTCCTGTATTAAAATAGCCGATCTTCAGATAGTCGATTCTTTTCTTGAATAACCGATTCTGAATAGTCGATTCTCAGAATCTGTCTTGTAAGCGGCACTAGAATCAGAACAGTCGAGGAGGCCCCACTGCAGCACTCTGTGATTGGCAGTCAGAGTCAGGCAACCAATCGTTTAATGACGATGGTGCCCACGAGAAATAGTGGGGCTGCAGCTTGCCTACTTCCTTTGTGGACCTGCCATCTGATGTTCACTATTCTTCACAATTTGACGTCGACACATACCGTTTCCAACTCTGTTTGCTAGCATCAACTCCATATTGAATTTGATTTAATCAAAGAATCCATGTCCGACTGTAGTAAATAAGCAAACCATATTTGCTTCTGGAGCAGGAATCCTTTGTATTCTTCTGCGCAACCATATGCATCTTACCCGATGCTTGAATAACCCTAGCTGACCCATCAGTATCATCAGCCTGGTCTCTTCGCTTAATAGGGCCTTGAGCAATCGGCTCAGTAGAAGGAAAATCCAGGGTCGATGAATATGATCAGCTTCTTTGCTTATGGAAATCTTAAATTTGCACCCTTCTCATTTTTTTTTTTATAAGAAAGCCTGATTGGATAATGAATCGGCTGTGGTTGCTCTTAGTAGTGCTAAAGTGGATTTCCTGCTTAATCAAGATTTATTTTTTCAACACCGTCAATGCACCACTTGGTCTTTGAGGAGCAGTCGGCTCATCTGTGCTGATGGAACCTTGGAATGTATATTCTAGAATGCATCCATAGCCGACTCTCCTTCACGTCGCTCAATCGATATTAAATTTGAAAGCTTCACAACATCTCGTCGACATCTTGCTGCATTGAACCATGAATCGACAGATGTATTTGAGTGAGTCTGACTTCGGACAAAAATATTTTTGTCCCACCGGACGTGCCAAAAAGTGTGTTGACGCAAAATCCGATTCTACAGTCACCACACTAGCGAAACCGGAACGATCCACAGGAGCAAGAGTTCGGCAAATCCAATTAGCTTTAATAATCCGGATCCAACCGTGCCAGTCAATTTGACCTGCAATTGACAAGGAGAAAAAGATAATCAGTAGTTTAGGGCGGAACATGTCGGCGTAGCCAGACAGTTCCGAATATATGGCTCTGAGAGCCGATACGAGTGGAGATCGACTAAAAAGTCGATTCTAACATGCATGAATCGATTTTCACAGAATAAGCATTAAACTGATACATGATCGATTCAAACGCATAAATAGAGATGACAATTTACATTAAACAGTCTGATACGAAAAGCTACAACAAATTAAATTGCCACCGATCAATGTAAACATGTTAAGATATCCAGCACAGACTATCTAACTGTCAAGACAAAACGAAATCGGCTATTTAGCTGATTCGGTGAATACAAGCTAGAATAACTCGTGAAAGCGCGGCTGTATCGGCTATTTCAGCCGATTCAGGGTCCGTGAGACAGAAACACTTAACGGTGATTAGTTCCAGGTATAAACCTGATACTGATACGAAGCTGGTCTAGAAGACCTGCGGCTTTGCACCAGTTTAGATTTATTCTCAAAAATAATCACAAGCAAGTTTAGAAGGAATACAGAGCTGGTCTAGAAGGCCGGCAGCTCTGCATTCATTCAGATCGGCTCTTGTCAAGCATCCACAGCACGTACGAACAAGATTACAAGGGACAGAGAAGCATGAATCAAACACAGATGAATGTTTTCGTATAGATTTAAGGCTAATATCATGCAATCTTGATCGGGCAAAGAGATGGTATATAAATAAACGACAGTAAGCATAAATAACATCTTGATAACTTAATGAATCTAACTAAGATGCCAAATTAGTTAGAGCCGATAGCTAATTCATGCCCATCAACTAGCTTAATCTAAGTCCTCGTCCACCGGATGACGCCAAACATAGATTAAACGAGAAAACAAATATGAATTGATAACTAACCCTTATTTGATTTAAGCGCACGTCCACCGGATGACGCTTAAACCCATACCAAACAAGAATCAACCCCGATCTACTATGCTCTCATGTCCACCGGATGACATTAAAGAAACAAAGCTTAGCGAGACGTGACGGTACTTACAAACAAGTCTGCGTCCACCGGATGACACCCAGCCCGTTCGAAGAAACTCGCCGAGAAACTACATTACTCCTACTCCTAGGGGTTTGGCCGGAGCCGAAAGGATTGTTGTATTAATTTATTCTTACAGTTGCCGCACCTTCTCCTTATATAGACAAAGAATGTGCGTTCTTGGGAATAACAGAAAGATTACGTAACTACCAAGTTAACAGAATAATCCTATTTTTACTCTTGCCGTAACTTTCTTTCCTTCGTATACGGACTCCAATACGTAGCTATCCAGTACACGCGTCTTCCATTCATTTAGCCTTCTTGTTTTCCATATTCAGGTGAGGAGGATGGACTCTCAAATAAGAAACATTATTTTCTAATATTAGCCAACATCCCGAGTCTTGTGCTATCCTCTTGCTTGCCTTATTTGCTCGAGACTTGCACCCGTAACTTGCACCTTGCACGTGAACATTAATCCTTTGGAACCAACGCGTACTCCTGATACTCGCGTGGCTTCGTGTACGTTCTGGACTGCTGCTTTGCTTCTGACAGGACGTGTAGCAATTGGCCTGTGCGGTACTTGGACATGCATCTTTCCTTGCTTTGCTACTCGCCTTCTCTAATCATCAATGTATACCTCTATTTTTGGCTGATGTCCCAAATATTTCAAAGAATATTCCTGGACTGATGAGCATGTCAGCCGCTTCCTCCCTTTCAAGGATTCTACCAAATTTTGGTGTAAACACACCCTTAGGAAGAGAAATAATGAATTAGAGAAGACGGTGTCAGAATTAAGGATGGCAAACTTAGATATGGAGGATAAGTTTCGCGCGCTCCGCATTAGCACTAATGCGAAGCTCAAGCGCGTGGCTAAAGTCATTGGCCAAGAGGACATGCTAAATCCACCATCTCCCTAGATTAGAATTCCTTTAGAATAAAGTAGGCATTAGTTAGATTCCTCTTTTTAAGTTTAATTTTACAATTGTAATCATGCCTACATTAATTTTAAGAAGTTGAATAAAATGTCTTTACGTTCTACTGGTGTGTTGCCACCAGCAGAACACCTGCACTTGATGTTGTTCGCTGTTTGTGTTCTCAGATGAAAAGAAACAAGTGTTGGGGGGTTCGGACGACCCCCTCAACAGCTCTAATGGTGAATTCAAACATGCCATGATGCACAGCACGTCTGCTGGATCAAACAAGGCCTGAAATCTCACAAAAATTGGGTCGAAAGACCCACAAAATGAAGTCCAGTGCGAAAATAACTTTGCAGGAATGCATTTTTAGACGAGGAAATTCAAATGATGGGACAACGGCCAATTTGGTGGTTCGGCCGAACCGGCCAATGGGGCCTGGTCCCACCAGCCAGGCTCCCTGCAGCAGAGGTATGCTCCCAGACTAGTTTGCACCCTTCCTCCCTCTCGAATTATGCATTTATTCAATTCATTTCTTTGTTCTTAAATAAAAATGAAAATAAAAACTTGAAATCTTGCATCCCAAAATAAAATGAATAAAATTTATGACATTTGAAGAGTAGAGGTGACACAAAGTTCAAATTTATGCATATGCCTATGTTTGTAGGTAAATATCTTGATAGGAAATCATATTGACTAAGATGTTGATAAATGTGAGATAACTCTTGGCTCATGATTCACACTTTTTCCATTCAGATTACTTAGAGGTTTATTTTTGAAAATGTCATAAAACCATAGTGTCACTTACTCCTCAATAGTGAGAAAATTGCTACCAAAGCCATAAATGATCACCATGTTTGGAAAACCCTTCTAATCATGCTACATGCAATTGCTTTGAGTTTGATCAAACCTTGTTGACCCTTGCTGAGAAGTATGTCATAGTCCAAAGATCAAGATCACATACACACCACACATATATGCTGCTTCTACACTGGAAGTATGTAACAACATGCCATCCATTTCCATTGAATAATTGCTCTATGTTTTAAAGGTCAATGAATATTTCTCTTAGTTGATATAAAAAAGGACAATGGCTATGCAAAATGAAAAAGAAAGAAAAGATGGACAAGTGAAAGTCCAAGAAAAAGGATATATATATATGAGCAAATCTATGCTCATGAATAAAAAAAAGAAAAATGATAGCCATGTCCCAAAATAAAGTAGAAAGAGATCATATCAAGGAGCATTATATTTTACCATTTTCCACACACTTGCACATCTTGATCTAGGTCTATGACATTTTTCTCCTAGGATCCTTGTTTTGATTTTACAATATATGCAATGCAAGTATGCCTACCATGTTTGTCCCTACCTGCTACACATAAGCTTGATAGATGTAGGATAAAACAAAGGGGGCGTCTTTAAGATATGCCTTGGTAAGAAATCATATACAATTGAGTGACTTAAGAGTACTATTTGAGGAGTAAGAATGAACTATGTACTTTCTTTTTTAAACCAATATTAAAAATTTTAAGTACTGAGAAGTTAAAAAGTAAGATGATTTTGCCTTGAGAGTTATTCCATTTTTCAATATCTCAAGGATATATGCTAGACAATGCCATATAACCCACTAGTATAAACTATGTGCTAAATGAAAACTTTGATCACCACTATCTTAGATATGTCTTTCCAACCTCTCTTTCTAACCTTTACTCGAGGACGAGCAAAAACTTAAGTGTGGGGGTCTTGTTGACGGTATTTATACCATATTTTCTACCATCATAACCGTCAACAAAACACTCTTTTTGAGAAGAAACAAGCAAACATGTAGTGACATAGGTACAAATAACTTGGTTCCACATGTACATGTTAGTTTTTTTTTGCAGGTACCCAAAACAGGTGATTTCAGAGTTTAGAAGCCCAAGATGAAGATATAATGCAAATCCAACTATGACGAAATGGCAAGGTGATGTCACAATCATCAAAGACTTCACCCCAAGATCAAGTGGACACTGGGTAGACACTATTCATGGTTTGGCCGAACCATGAATAGTGGCCACGGCACACCATCTTCAAGAGTCAAGCAAAGGAGTGATGCAGGAGAGAGCTGAGGCCACGTGGAGCCATGTCATGGTTCGGCCAAACCATACATGGAGCCCAACTGGCTCTGCTGACGTGGCACAATCCGTGGCACACCTCCTGAAGTCCATTTCCACCCTTGGATCACAAGTGTGCCTTCAATCAATGGTTAAAGAGCAAAGCACATGGATCCAGCCGTGAATCGACAAGACCAAGGCAAAACAAATACATAGCCACGCTCTATGACAAGTGGGGACCACAGTTGTGGGCCCATCTTGCCATAGGTGGGTCGGCCGAACCATTAATGGTGGACCCAAGCTACCTTCACACTCCAGGACAGGTGGGGACATCTTCTAGAAGACCCTGGCTGGGCCCACTTGGCATAGGGGGGTCGGCCGAACCCCCCTGGTGCCCATCCAGGTCGGTTACCTCCCTACCGACCTGAGCACAGTTCCCACGTGCTGGTTTGGTCATCACCGTTCATCTGAGGCGGCTTTAAGGGCGGTTTATCCAAGGGCTAAGGAGGAAAGGCACATGGATTGATGACATGGCACTCCTCTCATTCCCCCATATAAATACCCCCTTAGTCCTTCACTTTAGAGGCATCAAGGATCAAGTATCAAGTGTATCATACTAACTTTAGTGTTAGAATAAGAGGGAAGAGAGTGAGGGAAGTCTTCTGGAGGAAGCCCCAGGCCTGTCGGGAGTCTTCTCCAAGGTGTACATCAGCGGATGCAAGCTTCTAGTAAGTTTTACATCTGAATCCTTCTAGCATTTAATATTCTGGTTTTGGTATTTTAAGTATATACTTGCTTTACCTGCACATTACTTTACTTGTGAAGTGCTCTAGTCTCTAGCTAAGATTAGAGTAGTAAGTATAGTGTAGACGTGGTGTCTAGGCTATATGTTATCAGTGTGGGCCGCTTGTCACACAGATTGTTTGTAGTAGCCAGCAAGTGGTGACAGCCTTGTCTGGTCTTCGTATTCCACCACGTGTGTAAGACAAGTTATTAAAACGGCAGGGCATCAAGACAATAGTATACCTGCCTCGGGAGGAGTTATATCTCCTCCTGTTTCGCCTATAGCCTCTTGTAAAGGGAGGAGGTGGCAAATCTCTTTATACTTAGAAAGCCAAGACCAGATATCTTTTGCTACATAGAACCTCTCTATACCTATATTCTAAACCTCTTTGATCACCAACATCCTTGATCACTATCTGACGGTCTTGAACCTAGTTAGTTCACTTCACGTTTCCCGTGGAAAATACGATACCTGGAATACTCCCGGTGAAAGCTACATTGACTACCGTACTCTTGCGGTACATCCGTTTGCCACCTTTGGTGTCAACAGTAGTCAAGGACGACATGGTTAGAATTCAAGACAAATATATACCCGCAGATTTTCTAGTTCTTGACATGCAGGAAGATTACGAATCGCCTATTCTTTTGGGAAGACCGTTCCTCTACACCGCCAATGCTATCATCTACATCGGGTCTGGACAGATCCACTTCAACCTACCCACTGGAAAGGTATGCTGTCAATTTAGAACACATCTTATCCATGAGCAGAATAGGAAACAACGCAATAGGAGGAGACGCCAAGCCCGCCGTCAGGCTGCCCAGCCTCACTGTGAATGGGAGGAGTTCCCTGGTAAGATTGTGAAGTATGAAGACTGCTACAAGGAGCAAGAAGAAGCCGTACAAGCGCCACGCTAGAGTGAGTGGGAAGCGGAAGCTGAGAGGATAAACCAGGTTGCTAAAACAGAGAAAGAAGAGATCTAGGCATAAGTAGAAGAATGGATGAAGAGAGACGAAGAATCAAGAGAAGCATACAAGGAAGAGCTGGAGCTAGAAAAGAGAGAAGCAGAAGAGACAGAAAAGAAATGGAAGGAGAAAGAAGAAGCACCTGCTACACCACCGTAAAATAGGGAATTGACTGAGGTAACCTCAGACGATGAACCTACTGAGTAAGTACTCTCCTCTATCTAAGTCCTGTCGGTAGACTTTAAATTCCGTACCCTAACCATAATGTTAGAATGGTAGTTATCTAATTAAGTTAGCATTCATTAGTAGTTTTACTTTAACACATTTAGCATAATCATTTTTGCATATTAAAAATAAACCAACAAAAATATTTACTGCTTTATTTACTGCATCATAAATATTAAAGCACCATGTGAATAAACTTATGGTAACCCTGTAGGCGTATTTACTGTGGTGGCATAAAAAATAAAAATAAAAATAACAATCTATATTTACTTTGTTGCGTTATGAAAATCCTAAGCCCCATGAGAATGAATATTCCCTGTGGTGGTATAAAAAACATATATAGCATGCATACATTTTTTATTGCTGCATAAGAAATTTAGAAAAACCTCAAAAAGAGAATCCTGTTAGAATCCTGCTAAAATCTCTTAATTAAAATCAACTCAAAGAATAATCAAAGTGCTCATTGGCTGACCACTAACCCCTTGATAATTCGAGCCTCGAGTTTTGGTTTTCTTGTTGGAGTATAACTATGCAGTAATAATATTATGACTAAGGAGAGAGTCTATTAGTGGCACCCATCAGGACTACTACACATGAGGTTCACCATAGTATCATAGAAAAATCTAAAAATACCAAAAATATGTGAACACATGAAGGTTCACCATAGTATCATAGAAAAATCTAAAAATACCAAAAATATATGGGCACATGAAGGTCCACTCAGTTAGGAAGCTTCTGCTGGAAATATAAAATCAATCACTTACCATGGAGTGGTATTAAACCTAACTCCTCTCCATAAGATTTGGTATCTTTGTTGGCAATTAAGTTTCACAAAAAAAAATACATGATCAAAGAGCTAGTCAACCCGACACCTCTACGCTGTCGAGACACCTGCTCCCAGAAGAATCACTCAATTTACAACATCAAAAACCTTGTCAAACGTCAAGCTTGGGGGAGGGTGCCCTCCATTTTAAGTCCAGCTAAATGTTAGTTTCCCACACTATTATTCTTATCATTATTAGTATATCGCTTTTTCGCGTGAGTTAGCTAGTAAGATAAAATTTGAAATCAAAATAAATATATATTATAGTTTGTTTAGAGTCAGTCTAGACTAGAACTAAGTCAAAATTGATGAACATTAAAATTTTGTTTAAGAGATGATGAACAGTTGCTCTGCCATAATTCATTTCAGGTGCCTAGTTGTCAAACTTAGATTCTCCTAAGTTTTGGATACTACTGCTTTAATCTGAGAATTTACTCTGAACCTGAAAGTTGTGGAGGCATATGCTCAAGCTAAGTTTAGGTAATTGATTGATATGATTCATGAAGGTTGAGCTACTATTTATCTTATTCCTAGCATTACTAAATTTTGGATATTTATTTTTGAAAACTTAAAATCTACATGATGAGCTCTTGTATGACAAAATGTGAATTCCTACCAAAGCCATATATTATACATCTAAAGATAGGAAACCTTTGCACATTCATGCTGCTTGCTTTGCATTGAGTTTAGTCAACCTTTGTTGAATACTATATGAGAGTCTTGTCATGCTTTTAAAACCAAGATCACGTACACACTTCAGCACATATGCATTATTCCTACCCTGAGAGTAATCGCAACCATTTCCACTTTCATCTATGATCATCATAAAAAAATTCTCCTGCACTGAGAGTGGACACCAAAAATATATAAACCCAATACGACAGCCCTGTTATAAATGCTCTAAGTTTTCACTATTGTTATCTCTCCAAATCATTTATTGGATGCATGTGGCTATGCAAAAGTATGAAAAGAAAAGGGAGTAAAAGATGGACAAGTGTCTCAGCATTAAAACAATGGGTACTAGATGCCCACCTCCTGAATGGAAAAAAAGAGAGGGAGAAAGAATAAAGATAGCCCATGTGTTCCTCCAAGTTCCAAAGGAGAGTGAATCATTTCCAAAGAGCATAAGTAGAATTAGGATTAGCTACCTCATATACACCTATCCACCATATTTCATACACATGCACATTTTGGTTTGATTGTATGCCTCGATTCTCTGTGGATCCATCGTTTGACTTTACAACATATGAATTGTAAGTATGCTTAAACCTTGTTATTGACACTCCTATGAGCTTCATTATAATCTTTAGTTATGGGAAGGCATAATATTAATGCCTTAAGTGAGATCCACAAATACCATATATACTGAGAGACTTAAAGGTGTCATACAATTAAGCTTTGAGTTATATTCGAAAACATGCAAAACTCCAGAATACTGGTACTGTGAAGAATTTGAGACATAGTGGTTGACTTAATTGTTCTATCTTTCAATTGCTCAAGACTTATGCGAGGGTTGTAAAACTCCACAGTTAAAGGTAAAACGAGTAAGTCTGAAGGTTAGAGCAGTTATTGTCTAATTTGGAGGAGAATTTCTATTTGAAAGCATGTGTACTTGGAAAGAATGAAAGCATTGTAGCAACTCCTGATCCAAATACATTAATAATTAGGCTTAGTTTGTTTGCCAAGGGACTGGCAAAAGGCAAGTTTGGGGGAGTTGTTGACGGTCGATAACGTCAACTTTTATTAGAACTTTAGACACAAAAGGAATACATGAAAATATACTAGTCTAGGGTTTTAACTGACAGTTTCCATGAGTTTTGCATGTTCTGTATTTTCCAGGGACTATTCCAAAAAAGCATAAAAGAAGGGTTAAAGAGCATAAAAGACACGAAACTTAACCGCGAAGGAAACATCATCATCGGGACGTGAGAAGAGTGTAGAAGGCACCCGAAGCAACCTGGGGCCGAGCCCTGGCCAGGTGGAGCTGACGGCCCTGGGGTGGGGCCGGGTAGCGCCCCCCCAGGGTTTCACCGCCGCCTTTTGGAGTCTTCTTTCCGCCGCCTTTAAGGAGTCATCTTGGCCCTTGTTTCAAGTTAATTTGATCCTACGGCGCACGTTCATCCCCCCGGGCTATAAATAAAGGGGCAGACCCCCTCTGGAGGCATCAATCAATAATTCATCGAAGGCAATAAGTCTTCAAGCCATCAAGAGCCTACTAGTTCATCAAGAGCCTTCTAGTTCATAGTTCTAGCCTAGTTAGATTAGAGAGTAGAGGAGATCTAGTTCTTCGGCGGGATCTGGAGCCCTGCGATTGTCTGGAGCGCAGAGTTCGGTATAGTTCTGGTTCTTTCTCTATTATTGTATTCTTCATTATGATTAGGCAAACATTGTTCTTAATAGTTTATATGTTCTTGATTACATTAGTCTAGTATAGTTGGTTTGATCTTATTGAATTCATGTAATTGCTCGTATAGCGTTTATCCAAACGATCGTTGGGTAAACAATGTGTAGACGGGGTGTCTAGATATTTTGTTTATCTGCGAATGCACCCTGATGTGCCGGGTCGTGTGGTAGTTCGCGTAGGTGACAGCTACATTGATTCCTTTGTAGTCTACCCCCCGTATGTAGGCAAGCAGGCACGGTCGCGAAGTTGGGTGATGACTCTGTTTCACACCTTTCCTAGATGATGCCCTTTGCATGTGATCATGATATATGACTAATCTGATAATGATTGCTAGATGTAATTGCACTAGTTAGAGTTATTCATTGACGTAGTTATATAATTACCTTAGATATTAATTCCTTAGTTTATCCATTGGCTAGCTATTACTATGACTAGAAAGTGCTCTGATATTTATCTTTATTAATGATGCTTGATCATATTTATCACCCTATTTATCTTTATTATCTTGTGACCTCTACCTGTTATGAGTAGAGTATATGACATCGGTAATTTCACTTATTCATTGTATATTGTTGTTATCAATATAATAGATTGTAGTTTATGCAAGTCCTTCCCAGTGGTATAAATATAAATCAACAACCTGGTAGAACTCCTACGTAAAATGTTACAATGGTATAATTATCTGTCCGCTTGCAGAATTGTTCTTAGTTTATATTTATTTATATTTCTGCCTAGTCACATGGAATAATATATAAAGCCTTTATTTATTCTTAGCATATATAATTAGGATTGACAACCCAGTTCATGCTAAAGAATGTTGGTAATAGATAAGTGGCTAGTTGCTAATGATCAGTTAATTAATTACCATACATCCTGTGTTTGAAGACATGGCTGAGAAGACACTGCGCGAGTTCTCTGCCGCAACAACAGAAAACATCCAGACTGGACCAGCAGTCAACACAGGGGAGAATGGATTCGAGCTCAAGCCTGCTCTTATCACCAGGGTTCAAGCCAGCCAGTTTTGTAGAAAAGCTCATGAAGATGCAAGTGCACACTTACAATACTTTTTAGAGGTCTGCAGCACCTTCACGATCAGAGGAGTACCAAGAGATGCTATTTTACTCCGTCTTTTTTTTATTTTAATTTTGGGGAAAGCTAAACAGTGGTTCTACACTAACAAAGACAAGAACACTACATGGGACCGATGCTCAACTGCTTTCCTGGGAAAGTTATTTCCTACAGGCAAAACAAATGCTTTGCGTGGGAAAATCTCAAGCTTTCAACAGCAACATGATGAATCATTCACTGAAGCATGGGAGAGATTCTAAGATTACATTGAAGACTGTCCTCATCATGGGATAGAGGATTGGCTATTGATGCAGACCTTCTACCACGGGCTTATTTCAAGCACCCGTGAGTCCATAGATGCTGCAGCTGGAGAATCTTTCCTATCACTGGCTTCCAGAAGCTCAAGCACTTGTGGAGAAGATGGCCTCAAATCTGAGCTATAATGAAGAACGTACTCAACCTCGCAAGAGAGGAGAAGGCATCCATCATCTCAAGGAGACCGACATGGTCACTGCCAAGCTAGACCTCATCATGAAGAAGCTCAACATAGAGAAGAAGGAAGTCATGCATATTAATGATACTCGCATGACCTGTGAAGAATGTGGAGATTACGGGCATTCAGCTGTCAACTGCCTTACACTGCAAGAGGATGTGAACTTCATCAACAATAATACCTACTATTGTCCTCAGTAAGGTCAAGGAAGGAACCAGCCAAACCAAGGATGGAATCAGCAACCTCGACAAGGTAATTACCAAGGTAGCAATCAAGGTAATAATTATAATAATTATAATCTTCCACCTTTAAGAGATTTAGTTGCTGATCAATCTAAATTGTTAGATCAAATGTCTAGAAAGGTAGCCACTAATGATAAAGCTTTAGAAAATATAAATACCAGAATGGACACCTTTACTTCTGCTATAAAGAATCAGCATACCTTTGTTAAAAATACCAACACTACTCCTCGTTGTGGCACCAGTCTTCCTTGGTGGATTGCGAGCTAGGCTTCACACGCCAATCCCTCACCGGGAACTGCTCACCAACACAAGAGAAGTGGCTATCAACCACAAGCAATCCTCTAGAGTCGGTTTTGGCTCTCCGCCGGGGAATAACCGCAAGAACCCCTCACAACGGTGTGGGCTTGAACAATCACCAATCAACCTCAACACCGGAATCACCTCCAAGCCGCTAGGGACACGGCAATGCCCCAAGAAAATAAAAACTCAGCCTTGGCTTGCTCTCAAGTGCTCTAGAATGCAAATCACTAGTAATGATGCACTTGAGGATCACTCAACTCATAAGGATGATCAAAGATGAACAAGTGAGTGAGTGGGAGGCTAGAGAGTGCTGACAAGAGTATAGCAAAGAATCAAATGTGCAAGAGAGTCACCAAGTGACCAGGGAAGGAGTATAAATACCCCTAAGTGCACTCCTAGCTATTACCCACTGAAAAACAGCCGTTAACACCCTTTTTGGGGCGTCGGACGGAACCGTCGGACTGAGTCCGTCGGACCATCCGAACGCGTCCGACGCTGAGATCTACGACACATGTCAGCAGGGTTTAACGTCAGCCACTCGATCTCAACGGTCACTGCTCGCGCCACTTTTCACAACCGTCGGACGCTACCTCGTCAGACCAAAGAGCCTCAACGTCCGACACTTTCAGAGGGTACTCGGAGAGGAAAAACAGCGTTGGATGCCGTCCGACGCCCTGCGTCGGACTAACCACAGCGTCCGATGCTCTGCACTCAGCTCGCCGCGCAAGAGACCAGAGCACAATCTCGCCACGACGCGCCGTCGGACTGTCACCTATTAGTCCGACGCTTGCTCGCTACTAACCATCGTACTGTCCGACTCTCACAGGCTCGCTCGGTGCTAACCACCGTCGGACGCTAAAAGAAGATACGTCAGACCAATCACCATGGCCGTCCGACGCTTCACAGAATTAACCTGAGAGCACCCAAGAGTAGCAAACTGCATCAGGCCTTGTCCGACGACCAACGTCGGACTAAAAATAACCGATCGACTCACTGTTCACGGAGAACTGCGCTGCTGGGAGGACCGTCGGACCGAATCCAATAGTCCGACGCCTCGGAGATCCCAACGTCCGATGCTCTGACAAAGGCTGATTCAAGACAAATTCTCACCTCTTGCTTCTATGCGCTAACACTCAAGGTCTTGACACTTATGCACAGTGTGTTAGCATTTTTAAAAAAAATTCAAGGGTTTCTAAGTTGATCTCTAGGTTGAGTTAGATTCAATGTAATGAAATGCAACCTGGAGCACTTGAAGGTAATCCAATTACTTAGTTCTCCCCTTAATAGTCGGCTATCTATACTAAATGTGATCACACCCACTTGGTGTCTTGATCACCAAAAGAAAAGCCTACTTAGGGTTATACCTTTGCCTTCTCTTTTAAGTTCTTTTCTTTCTGCTTGATCATCTCCACTTGATCCACCTTGATCCATGGTTGAGCTCACTTGATCAACATCTTTTAGCTCCACTCACCATGGTTAGGATAACCTACACTTAGCCATCACTTAGCAAGTAGATTAGTCCTTAGGGTATCATCAATTATCAAAACCAAACTAGGGCTTTTAGAAGGCAGCACCCCTCGGACAAGCCAACTGACTAGCGGCTCTCGCCAGTCTGGCTCATCGTCGTCCATCTCGGCTTCAGTCTCCATAGCCTCGGCTTCGTCAACGGCCTCAGTCTCGGGCTCGGAAGGTTCTCGGGGTCCGGAGACGCTTTGGGGTCCTCCAGGGGCTTGGGGGGTTTCAGTTCCCCTTGCCCCCTGAGGGTTTGATGCTGACCGAGGGCTTATGCAGGTCGTTGGCGAACACACCTGTTGGGACCGAGGCCCTTTCAGGACGCGATTTTGGCCAGTTTGTCGGCCTCTTCATTGCATCTGCGCGCAATGTGATTGAGCTCGAGGCCGTCAAATTTTTCCTCAAGCAGCCGAACCAGCTTGCAGTAGGCGGCCATCTTGGGGTTGTGGCATGTTGACTCTTTCATCACCTGGTCCACGATGAGTTGGGAGTCCCCTCAGACCTCGAAGCCCTTGATTCCCAGTTCAACAGCAATGTGGAGTCCATTGACGAGAGCCTCGTACTCGGCCACGTTGTTGGAGGTGGCAAAGTGTAGCCGCAGGAGATACTTGAGTTGGACCCCGAGGGGTAAGACAAAAACAATGCCCGCGCCGGCACCTGTCTTCATCATCGACCCATCGAAGTACATGACCCAGTACCCTTCTTGGGTGGGGACCGGTGGCAGCTATGTCTCGGTCCACTCCGCCACAAAGTCCGCCAACACCTGGGATTTGATCGCCTTGCGCGGAGCGTAGGTGATGCTGTCGCCCATGAGCTCGATTGCCCATCTGGCGATTCTTCCCATCGTCTCCCAATTCTGGATCACCTCCCCGAGGGGGAAGGATGATACCACAGTCACAGGGTGGGACTCGAAGTAGTGCCGGATCTTGGGCCGAGCGAGAACAATCGCGTACACCAGCTTTTGGATCTGCAGGTAGCGCATCTTGGTTTCGGACAAGACTTCGCTGATGAAGTAGACCGGCCGCTGAACCGGCAGCGCGTGCCCTTCCTCCCGCCGCTCCACGACGATCGCCGCACTGACCACCTAGTTAGTGGCGGCCACGTGCAGCAGGAGGTCTTCCCCTTTGGTGGGCGGCACGAGAACCGGTGCTTCCGAAAGAAGAGCCTTAAGCCCGTCGAGGGCTTCCTGGTCCTCGGGCGTCCAGGTGAAATGCTCTGTTTTCTTGAGCCTTAAGCCCCATTCGTGTAATGGCCGATATCTTTTCCGGGTTGGCTTCGATGCCACGCTCGGAAACGATAAACCCTAGTAACATGCCTCGGGGAACCCCAAAAACGCATTTCTCGGGGTTGAGTTTTATATTTCTTTTCTTGAGGCATTCAAAAGCCTCTTCTAGGTCGGCTACCAAATCGTCCGCCTTCCTAGATTTGATCACAATATCATCTACGTAAGCCTCACCGGTTCGCCCAATGAGGTCCCAAAAACTTTGAGCATGCAACGTTGGTATGTCGCGCCCGCGTTCTTGAGGCCAAATGGCATGGTTACGCAGCAATATGTGCCAAAAGGAGTAATGAAAGAAGTCGCTAGCTCGTTGGACTCGTTCATACGAATTTGATGGTAGCCGGAGTACGCATCAAGGAAACAAAGTTGTCCACAACCAGCAGTGGGATCAACTATTTGATCAATGCGAGGTAATGGAAATGGATACTTAGGAAAAGCTTTATTCAAACTAGTATAGTCTACACACATTCTCATTTTCCATTTTTATTTTTAACTAAGACAGGATTAGCTAACCATTCTGGATGGAAAGCCTCCTTGATGAATCCAGGCCGCCAAAAGCTTCTGCATCTCCTCCCCGATGGCGCGGCGCTTCTCCTCGTCGAATCGGCGCAGGTACTGCTTTACCGGCTTGGACCCGGTCCGGATGTCCAAGGAGTGCTCGGCGACCTCCCTTGGGATGCCTGGCATGTCTGAGGGACTCCAAGAAAACACGTCGGCGTGCTTGCGGAGGAAGTCGACGAGTACGGCTTCTTATTTCGGGTCGAGGGTGGCGCTGATCCTCAGCGCCTTGCCGTCGGAGGATCTGGGGTCGAAGGGCACCTCCTTTACCCCCTCGACAGGCTCAAAGGTGCCTGCAGCCTTCTTGGGGTCGGGGACCTCCTTCGGCAGCTCTTTGAGGTCGGTGATGAGGGTCTCGGACTCCACCAGTGCATTGGCGTACTCGCAATACTCAACGTCGCACTGGTAGGCATGCTGGTAGGAGACGCCGATGGTGATGACCCCTTAGGCCCCAGCATCTTGAGCTTGAGGTAGGTATAGTTCGGGACCGCCATGAACTTGGCGTAGCACAGCCTCCCGAGAATGGCGTGGAAGGTACCGCGGAAGCCCACCACTTCGAATATGAGGGTCTCCTTCCTGAAGTTGTCAGGAGCCCTAAAGTAGACGGGCAGGTTGATCTTCCCGAGCGGTTGTACGTTCTTCCCAGGCACGATCCCATGGAATGGTGACTTCGTTGCCCGGAGAAGAGATCGGCCAGTCCCCATCGAATCCAGGGTCTCAGCGTACAGGATGTTGAGGCCGTTGCCTCCGTCTATCAGGACCTTGGTGAGCCGCGTGTTGCCGACGACGGGGTCAACAACAAGCGGCTAACGTCCTGACGATGGGACGTGGTCCGGGTGGTCGTCCCGGCTAAAGGTGATGGCGTCGAGGGACCAGTCGAGGAATTGTGGCATTGCTGGTCCGACGGAATAGACCTCCCGACGCTCACGCTTTCGTTGACGCGGCGTGGGAGCGGTTCTGGGCCCGCCGAAGATCATGAGGCACTTATCGACGGGCGGGAACTCGTCGTCCTTCCCGCCCTTGTCCTCCTTGTCCTCCGCAGGCTTCTTCCCGGTGTCTCCTCTGTACACTAGCCGCCCGTAGTGCTTCTTCAGCATCACACACTCCCCAAGTGTGTGGTTCACCGGGCCCTTGTGATTCAGCATCTCGTCGAAGCGGCCTCGGGGCAGCTGTGCTCCCTTGGGCTCGGCGACAGCCACAAGGGGGTCCTCTCGGTGGGGCATGTTCCCCTTCTCCTTCTTCTTCTTGCTGTTGGGGGCTCAGGAAGAGGTGCCCTCGGGGGCCTCCTCCATCCGCTTGCCCTTGGGGTCAGAGAAGAGGGCTCCCACCGTCTCATCGCCCGAGGCGAAGCTGGTGGCAATCTTCATGAGCTCGGAAATGCTGGTGGGGGTCTGGTGCCCCAGCTCATGAACGAGCTCTTTGCAGGTCGTCCCTGCAGCGAAGGCTCCGACGACGTCGGAGTCGGCGACCTGGGGCAGCTCGTTGCACTGCTTGGAGAATCACTGGATGTAGTCCCTGAGGGACTTGCCCGGCTTCTGCTTGCAGCTCCGGAGGTCTCAGGAGTTGCAAGGGCGCATGTACGTGCCCTAGAAGTTCCCCACGAAGATCTTGACTAGGTCAGATCTGCCGAGGGGGTAGATGCTCCAGCCAGGCTCTCGCAGAGTCGGCTAGGAACAAAGGAAAGTTGCGGATGATGATGAGATCATCCTGCGTGTCACCGAGTTGGCACGCAAGACAATAATCCACCAGCCAAAGCTCAGGGTTTGTTTCCCCTGAGTACTTGGCAATGTTTACCGGTTGTCGGAACCGGGGTGGAAACTTGGCCCTCCGGATGGCCTCGCTGAAGACGCGAGGATCCGATGGCTTGGGTGAGGGCGCGCGGTCCTCGTCGGAGTCATAGCGCCCACCTCGATGGACGTTGTAGCCTCAGGTGGCCCCGTCGGTCTTCCGTCGTCCATGGGCCTAAAGGATGGCGCGGACGTCGACGTCCTTGCCAAGCCTGAAGGTGCCCTCAGGACCTCGGGATGTACCGAGGCTTCCCGCTCATGGCGTCCTAGGGCGCCATGCTGGTACTCTTCGGCACCACAGTGCCGTGATGCTGAACTTTTCGCCTGAAGAATAGCGGCGTCCTCCAGGAGGTCCTTGAGCTGGTCCCGGAGCTGCCGGGCTTCCGTGGTGGAAGGCTCGGGCATGCTTCAGAGAAGCATGGTGGCCTCTGTAAGCTTTTGGCTAGCCCGGGAGGCAACCCCAGGTGTCTCGGCCCCGTCATCAGCGATGATGCGAGCCTGGACATTGCGGGCTCGACGTCGCGCTGCTCCGCTGTCTCCCCGCTCCTCCTCGTGCTCCAGTGCGGCACGGAGTTAGGCAAGGCGTATGCGATCCTCATCCATGTGCTTTCGAGTTCCCGAAGCTGTTCTAGCTCCGGGGAGTGCTGGATGGGACGGGAGGTCCCCGCCTACAAGTCCCGGGGGAGCGCGGGTCGCGGCACCGACGGAGGCGAAGTGTTCTGTGGCGGCTGCTGCTGCCGCTCCGCAGGGATTCCCTCCTCCACCTCCTCTGAGTGGACATCCTCCAAAAAAACCTTCCTCCAGGTGCACTAGGTGGTAGCACCCCGGGAGGGGTCGATGTAGTCGTCGTCAGAGCCGTAGACTCTGAGGGTGTTGTCCCACGCGTCGATGAGGTGGAGGAAGGCCTGGGGATCACAGATGCCGGTGAAGTCCACGTTCTCCTAGAAATCGTCGTCATCGTTGCTGCCGAGGTCCCACCGCGACGGCGAGACGTGACCGTAGCGGTCCCATCCATCCGGGTACTCTGGTAGGATGAAGCTGGAGGTAGAGTCCGTCTCCCTGCTGCTGCACGCCCTGGGAGTGCTCCCAGGGGAAGATGGCGGGGAGGTGAAGAGGTCATCCATGCGCTCCAGGTGATGGATAGGCATCATCACCAGGTCGTGCTGCTAAGCACGAATGGCATGAACGTGGGCATCCAAAGCGTCGCGGAGCCCGAAAGGAAATGGTGATGGCGTCGCTGGCCTTCCCCACTGAGGACGGAGGGAAATTGCGGGTGATGCCGCAGACCCACCCACATCTCTCCGAGGAGCCGTGGGGGGCGAGAAGCTGCCATCGCTCGCAGTGTCGAGCTGGTGGCAGGTGCAGAGGCGGTGCTCCCGCTGGGGGCACTAGGTGGGTCACGCCTCCCACGACAGGACGCGGGCCGACACGGGGACGCCACTCGCGCCTGGTTCGGCGGAAGCGACGCGTGGCGTTCCCTCCTCCCTGCGGTGCGAGTAGAGGGGTTGCCGAGTTCCCTTCTCTGGCCTCCTGCTGGGCCGGGGTCGGGTCGATGACAGCGCGGGGCTCGGCTAAACGGAGGTTCATCTCGTAGCCGTGGCCAGTGGCCACAAACTCGAGACTCCTGATCCAGAGTACCGCCGGCAGGAAGTACAGGGAAGCTGACAGCCATCCATAACCTGGATCAACACACAAAAGGCCCCTAGCCGGCGCGCCAACTGTCGGTGCTACGATTAGCGGGTGCTAACACCGGCTAGTAAACTTGTGATTTGCGGTTGAGGCTACGGATGGTGTACAAGGGGCAACACAGGGAGTTATACTGGTTCAGGTTAGCAATGCCCTACGTCTAGTGGAGAGTCGGATCATGTTGCCTTGCACCAAGGTGCTTGTAATAGGGGTTATAAGCTTAGGCGAGATAGGGAGGGGCTCCCAAGTCTCTTTGTGTGCGTGAAGCGTGTTTGTGTGTAGTATGGCAGGAGAGTGTTGGGTCGACCGAAGTCTCTTTAAGGTTGGCCCCTGCCTTCCTTTTATAGTCACAAGGGAGAGACAGGGTTACATGTTTTTTGCTGTAGAAATAGTACTCGACGTGGCGGTGATCGTGAAGATCGGTGCTTGTCGTCAGCCACGACCTCAACTTGGAACCTTGAGAGTATGGCCGTTGTCATTCGAATGATCCTTCACTGTTTGATTGGTGAATTCCAAGATGGCGTACAGTGCCGGTCGTGGTTGCTGTGTGGCGCGACGTCACGCTTTGTACTTGTCCACTGTTCCTCCTGCATGGCTCAGCAGGAGAGTGAGTTGCCCCTCGGGCGTTAGTTCTTGAGGCTCGGGAGCCTCGCCCCTGTTATAAACAGAGAAGCAGCGATGCGGTAGTAGTAATCCTCTTCGGGCACATTTCCTCTCATCTGAGGTACCTCCCGAGGGGTAGGTGGGCCTGGATGGGGGGATCCGTCCCATCTCCAGGGTTGGCCCCACAGTTGAAGCCCCTCTTGCTCCTGTGCAATTCGTGCGCCAGGAATGTGGTCTGTCGTAGTCATGGCAGGAGAATCCCTCCGCAAATAGGGCGTTTCACTGTGCATTGTCCTTGGGACGGTATGGAGGTAGTGGGGCTGTCAGATCGGCCGTCAGAGGAGGTTTGGTAGTTGGTACGGCAGGCGTGCGCGCATGAGGCGCAGTCGTGCTGTTGGGTCCGCTTGATGGGACCGTGCCTATAAAGCGGTCAGAGAGGTTCCCTTGGAGTGCAAGGTTGCTCCGCTGACGCCAGCAGGGCTCGGGCGAGTCAGAGGGTCGTGCCCGAGCTTGCTGTACACAGTGGGGGGCTTGGGCGAATCGGAGAATTTGAGCCCGAGGGTCCCATTTTACCGAGCCCTGCCGTCGAGGCTCGGGCGAATCGGAGAATCCCTCCCGTGGGGTTTGTGTGCCCGAGGGGGCAATGTGCTGGTGTAGCGTTAGCGCAGGCCTCTGCGAGCGGCATCATCTTGGGCCTCTGTTGGGCCTCTTTGGGCAAGGCCTTATTCGGGGAATATATTTTTACGCTGAAGTTGGATACCCCATACTTTGATACCTAACAGAGCAGTAGCGCCCCCCCCCCAATGGAATCAATGGCAACACGTGCGGGCCTGAAGATCCGAGCGGTGCAGGTACGCATTCCTGATGCTCAGACAGCAGGTTGCCACGAGTGCCATAGGTTTTCGCGAGTGCAATATGAGAGCATCTCCAATAGTTTGGTAAAACCTTTACCCATCCTTATTTTCTAGAAAAATGAAAAAAGTCATCTACAATAGTTTTCCAAATTCCTTCCCCATTTTAGACACTTGGCAAATCGATCCCTTCTACGCGTAAAAATACGCGCACAATAATCGTACGCATCTCTTCCTTCCCGCCGTGTTGTGTTGTGTCCTTCGCCGACTGTTTCCCGCATGCCTCTCCTTCACGGCATCGGTCGGTCGGGAACCAAGGAGAGTACCTATGCCGCCGTTGCTTTGGTTGAGGTCTGCATCGATCTTCCCTGTGGCTGTGGCCAGATGCCCAGATGGCTGGCGACCGCGGCCAGTAGTGATGAGAAGATAGCTGGTTGCAAGGTGGCTGTGGCCGCCGCGTGCAAGAAGAGAAGACGCCTTGCTAGTGCCTGCCGAGGGCGGCCATCGATCTTGGCCACAGCCAGCAGGACGGAGGCGGCGACCATCCCATTGACTTGTGATGAAAGATTTCGCCCAACGGAGCGATGACGCACAAACAAAATGGCACAACAAAAAAAATTATGGGACCAAAATTTATTTTTTAACAAGTCATTTATTGAAAACTCTTGAAAATGACTTTCTTTTTTCCTCCCTATATTTTTTTAGGAGTTGACAAACACCCTAGCTTGGGAAACAAAGCATCTCCATGAGTTCTCCATATTTTGTTCTGAGCATCTCCAAGAGCTTTCTTTGCTCTTCTCGTGTCTAGCTATTGGCGTTTTTTTAGTCAACCTATTGACGTTTCTCATATAGTCATATCTAGGTTCTAGGTCAATAGGCCGATTTGGATTTACAACTTTGTTTTTGTCTTTTGGGCTAGTGGGTATGTGGGAGATTAAAAGGACGGGGGAATTGTTTGACATCCATATATAGACGTAGTATTTTCAAATTTCATATAGTATGTTTCATAATACTCTCTATCCTAAAAAGAGTATCGTTATATATCGGTGTGTGTCAGTAATTTGACTAAATTTGTAGAAAATATATTCAAGACTTATATCTCCAAATTTTATTAAAAAATTATATTCAAATATCTATTTAATGATATTAATTATGTACCATAAATGTTAATACTTTTTTATATAAATTTAGTCAAAAATATTTCTTAAGAAGCGAGAACGACACTCTTTTTATGATGGAATGAGTACTTTATATGGGTTTAATAATCCAACTGATAAAAAAAATGCTTCATAAAAAACGTGCAAGATCGATCATGAAAAAAACTAGAAAAAGGAATACATCTCATTTATAGAGATATATGCATGTGGCTTCCTTTTTCAGTTGCTAAATATTTATCATTAACCTAAAAAAGACAAGGCCGGTATACAAATTAAAAATGCATGAAGATATGTAGGACTTTATATTTGGGTATGTAAAAATGCATGAATAGTATGAAATTGTAAAAGTGATTTTAGAATTTATAAACTTTGAGCTATCACATTCCGAATTGTGGGCTACTAGTTTCAGAAATTTACTATCTTATCAAAAACTTTATATCGCCGAGTTCATTTATTTATATTCACCATTTATAAACTTTGAACAATCAGATTACAAACTTTATAACGCTAGGTTTAAAACTTTGAACTATCACATTATAAATTTTGTATTGGTAGGTAGAAAACTTTAAACTAGAATTAGAAAACTTTCAACTATGATATTACAAACTTTGTACCGCTAGGTTCATAAACTTTGTACTGCGAGGTTCAAATCTTTATACTCAGAATTTATAAATTTTGAACTATGACATTAGAAACGTTGTATATCTATGTTTGAAAACTTTGAACTATCGCATTATAAATTTTGTACTATTAGGTTCAAAACTCTGCACTCGGAATTTATAAAATTTAAAGTACCACATTACAAACTATGAAATATTAGGTTCAATATTTTGATCTATCTGCTAGGTTCAAAATTTTACACTTAGAATTTATAAACTTTGAATTATAACATTACAAACTGTGTAGTGGTAGGCTCAAAACTTTAAACTATCACATTATATAAACTTTGTACTTCTAACTTCAAAACATTACACTCAAAATTAATAATCTTTGAATAATGACATTACAAACTTTGTACTGCTACATTCAACATTTTGAACTATCACATTATAAACTAATTGTCTAATTTTTAATCCCTCTCACAATTTCCTCCTCTGATTTAAGTTTTATGTTCCCTTCATCTCGCACAAATTCACAAAAAAAAAACAATCAAGCTCTGTTGTATGCAAATCTATTGCAATTCTTTCTTAGCTTTAGCAAGTAAACCATCTAAGAGGGATTAAATTTGAGGTATCCTTAATCCTTATCATGGTTTCCTCACACAAAAAAAAGCATGCCCTGTTATATGAAAATCTGTTGTATCTCAAACATATTGTAAATGAGCATAGTTTTGGATTACAACATCTAGCATCACTAGTCTAATTCATTAGTATTGCATTGAATCTAGTTCATATGATCTTGAAATAACAAACAAATGAAGCAAAACAATCAACCTCATACTAGTACTAGTATGTACTTGGCAATGAGACAACTCAATCCATGTGACAATGAAAAGGAATAGGAGGTGGGATATGTGGGTATGATGTATGCACAATAGTGAAAAGAGTAATAGGGTCAATCTAAGACAGAGAACATAGTGTGGGGGAAGCTAGCGCTAACTCAGACCATGATTCGATCCCGTTTTGGGATGCAGAAATACTTCTCCTTGACTCCTCCATGGGCTTATCATGTCCATCTGTGAGTCCTCAGGCGGCGGGGTAGGTCAAGTCCCCATGGAAGCTACCCTCCTCCCCTAGGAACACCTCAACGGGCGTAAGCCAGTGGTTGTGGCACCAGAGCGGCAGTCGGAGAGGAAGCAAATGAGGGAGACGTGCTCTAGCTGAACCCCACAAGCTCGAAGCCTCTAGCGCAAGCAGCGGTGATGAAATTTGGTGTCAGCTGTCGAAATCTGAAATCCTAACCAATCAAGCACCAATGCAGAGCTGCAGTGATGGGGCAAGACAAGCCGCGTCAAGTATCGATGGAGAACATCGGTGGTGACCAGGGGAGGGGCGGCGAAGGCGGATGGTGTAGCGTGGATATAGTGGTAGAGGTGCCTTGAGCGGTGCCATGCCTCAGGGTGCTCTCCTCGACATGGGGGTTTTGCGAGAGGGGGTGACATGCAGGGACTAAAACTGAAAGAGCTAAACGGATGGACATGTAGCAGCCTTAAAGGGAAAGCACACGTAGCTTGCGCTCACAACGCACATGCACTCAATAATAATTTTGACCACCATCCATGTATCAGGGAATGTGTTTGTTTTCCTTGTGTTAACACCAAATTTTGGGTTGGGAGCTGATAGCCGATACCGAAGGAAGATAGCCGATCTCGGAAGCAGATTCCGTCCAGCAGAAGGAAGGAGAATAGCCGATTGAACGGTAAATCGGTTATCGGGCGAAGGTGACAGGAGGCGTGCAGCGTCGGTATTGGTGACGTCATCCAGAGTCCGCACTGCCAAGATGCGATCACGATCGGAGTCCGTTATGAAAGAGAAGTTGGGACTCCAAGTTACCTTAGATATAGGATAGTTTGTTGGTTTCCTTATCTATTAATGAGTTGTAATTCGACTAGGACTCTAGCTATGCTCAGGGTATAAATATAAGCCCTCAGCCATTGTAAAAGATACAACAACATCAATACAACACAACTTTCGGCTCCGGCCAACAAACCCTAGAGTCAGTCGAGTCCGGCGAGTTACTTCATCCAGGCTGGGTGTCATCCGGTGGACGCAGGCTTGCTTGTAAGTATCGTCAACCCCCTGTTAAGCTATGTCTTTCTAGCGTCATCCGGTGGACGTGGAAGCATGGCGGACCAGCGTCCTTGATAAGCTCTGTTTCTTTGGCGTCATCTGGTGGACGCGGGAAGCATAGTGAGTCAAGGATGATTCACGCTGGTTTACCCGATCAATCTGTGTTAACCGTCATCCGGTGGACGAGATGTAGATTAGGACGGTTTTCACGCGCGGATTAGTTATCGATTTGTGTTTGTTTGCTTGATTAATCTATTAGTTAATGTCATCCGGTAGACAGGCTATAGATTGAGATGGTTTGCATGCATGGATTAGTTATCGGCTCTAGCTAAATATGGCAATTTAGTTAGATTTATTAAGTTATCAAGATGTTGCTTATGTTTATTGTTTATTATTTAAAGCAATCATGAATTTGCCCGTCTTGATCCATATGCATCGGCTTATATCTAATAGATCTATATGTTCAACGAATTATGCTTGCCATTTGTTTTATATTGATAATATAGAATGCTTTGCACCAGCCGGTTGTATTTTGGATCTAGATTAGATACGGGTCGCACTCAAGTAATAAAATAAACATTATCTATATTCAAAGGTTAACGGATTTAAGTTGCAACTTCATCATGACTGCCTCGATCCGCTTGATCTCCACTGTTGCAAGATTGTGATTTAGATCTATTAGCCGGAGAGTTGAAACATTGTCTACTTTATAGGCTTGTATGTTGCCCGTATACACTGAATTGGCTAAAGTAGCCGATTTCATCTTAGTTTACATTGAGACATCTTATGATCATGTTAGCTTGCTATGACTACATCTTTTATAGCATATTTCCATCTAATGCAAGTATATGTCATTGAATTCATGTCTGAATCGGTTAACTTGAGTTATAATGCATGTTCCGCTACAATCGGTTCATAACATAACGAAATCGGCTTTCTAGTCGATCTCCCATTACATCGGCTCTTCGAGCCATGCAGTTGGAACTACCTGGACACACCGGTTAGTTCTGCCCTGTGATTACTGATTACTATCTTTTTTCTTGTCAATTGCAGGTCAAATTGACTGGCACGCTTGGGTGTTACTGACACTCTCAGACCGGGTCCGAAGCTAGCTGGATCTGCGAGAGCTTTACTGCCTCAAGGGTCGTTTCCGGCTTCGCTGGTGTGTTGGGCTTAAGGAACCACTTTTTGCGCCAACACCTTGATGTTGGTTGGTGAGGGCAACCAGTAGACAAATGGAGCAAAAAAGGATGTTCCATACACGTTTGAATGAATAGATGACTCACATTTTTAGGAATTAACGAGTAACTACTAGCTTGATTCAATAGTCTCCATGAAATTACATTGCTTAGAGAAGCATACTCAATGCAACATTCTAAGCTCTTTTCAAAGCACACAAACATAAACCAGTAGAACAACAATGACAATAGTTTTTAGAGATAATGAGGAACCATTAAGAATGGCATTGGTTATCAAATGTTGCTTCAGCAGGGGCCTCAACGTAGTGGTGGGCCCGTGGTGGAGCCAGGTCCATGGTGGAGAGCGGCCGACACCGAGCGGCTTGGCATGGTCGTCGAGCAGTGAAGCGGCAATGATGGTGTGGCGCGTCAGGGTGGGGATGAGTGCGCAGATCCTGCCATCGCGTCGAGGATGGCAGAGATCCGGAGGGCGCGCGGAAGAGGAGTGGGCGCAAGCTTGGGGAGCCGCCGCCGCCGCGATTCGGGGAGCTGCATGGAGGAGGTTTGGGGAGCGGCGTGATAGAGGTAGCCCGGGGCAGGAGAACTGTTAGAGTGCATAGCGGATTCGGCCCGGCTCGCTATACCCGTGAGCTGCCGCCCCTCGGGTGCAGGTCCACCGGAGTCAACAACATACCTAGACATTGGGCCTAATTCGACCCAAAAGACTAACCTAATAGGTAAGGGCTGCCCCCACCTTATATGTTGTGCTCCTCCACCATCAATTACCGATGTGGGACTAAATATAACAATCCCTCCCGTCACACATCGGACTAAATATAACAATCTCTCCCGTCACACATCGGACCCAACTGTTCACATCACTTAACGCGTGTGATCTTCGAAAGACGTTTTTCAGGTCCCGAGTCCAACAGCTCCTTGTCAAACACAACCCATGTGAACCTCCGAGACGTTAACGGGCTCTCCAATCACCATCTGACTCCTGAGATTTTTAAGATTTTTCAACCATGGGCTCCGATACCACTTGTTAGAGTGCGCAGCGGATTCGACCCGGCTCGCTATACCCACGAGCTGGCGCCCCTCGGGCCCAGGTCCACCGGAGTCCATAACATACCCAGACATTGGGCCTAACTCAACGCAAAAGACTAGCCTGATAGGTGAGGGCTGCTCCTGCCTTATATGTTGTGCCCCCCACCATCAATTACCGATGTGGGCCTAACAAGAACGAAGTGGAACATGAGAAAAACTGGGCTCTGTTTTTGCATAGTCTGTTGGAGGGAAGTTTTGGATTAGTGTTTCTTTTGCTGTGCGTTACCCAAACTATAAAATAGATCTCCAATTTGAGTGTGGGCTATTGGAGATAGTCTAAGAACAAAAAAATATAAAAGTATACATAGCTAAGCACGACCAAGAAAATAGTGAAAAGGAATAACACACACATGCATGACGAGCAATTACTGAGGTTAATCCTAACGATGACATCATTGTACTGATAAACTGTTCCACCACAGGACGAGTCTCTCCTTTTGTTTTCTTTTGCAATTCCAACAAGTTGTATGAAGTAAATTTATATTTTTCCTTGGACTCATGCAAATGGCTGACTATTCCTTTATTGTAGAAGTACAAGAAGATCGAGATGTGTATATTGCAGTAACCAGCAGTAGTAATCGAGACGATGAATTCCATTTTGCATGGCAATGGTAATCCTGCAAATTAACAGACAACAGTTAATTTACAACCGAGTGATTGCCACTAATCAGGTTCTGAACAAGAAGAAGTATATACATGCAGTCTGCTAGTAGTAATTTCCGACTGGTGCCGGAGCTGGCGCAGCCGTGTTTCCCAGTCCTAGACTGGCGCAGTCAGGCCCAAACGTGCCTGAATATAATATAATGTACAATGAGCAAAACAAATCAAGATTCAGGCAAACGCCCACGAACAGAGAGAACCCAAACAAAACAAGCACCATTGATGTACGGGACTGCTATATATATCTTACAGCTGCCGTCGATGCATGGTAAGGAGGTGTCATTGAGCATGTTTTTGAAGCCCGGCTGGCAGCGGCACTGGTAACTGAATAAGCCGTGGCCCGGCTCGCATTCACCTCCCTTGCCGCAGTTGACGAGGCCGCAGACTGCATGCATGGACATGGAGACCAAACAAGACTGGCTCGTAAACCGGAGGACTGATCGATCGAGAATAAGCCAGAGAGCTAGTGGACAGATCAGACTGCGACGACTAACAATCTGTGATAGGAATGCCCGGTATCGGCACGGTAGTGTTGATACAGGAACCACTGAAGGAGCCTACAATGATCAAAGGGGAGCAAATTAACAGCTTCATCTTCTTTCAGAATCAGTGCCAGACATCAAACGAAAGCATCTCAACTTTCGCTTGACGCTATACAGTACACCAAGATAGCGCCAGAGCTCAAGCCGGAGCGCATTGGAGGAAGTTAAATCAAGTTCTTACAGTTGGGTATGATGCAGGGCAAGATGGATGCATTATTATTGAGGTTCATCAACTGGGACCAGCCGGGGTCGCAGGTGCACTTGTAGGAACCTGTGAGCACGGGGACGGGTCCCGGCACCTCGCTGCAGGTGCCCTTGCCGCACTCGGCCGTGTCGCAGAACGAGCTGCCGCCTGGTGCTGGCGCTGGTGCTGCAGCATCTGCTTGGGCAGGCAAATCATTAGTGTATATTTATTTATTAATATGTGACGATCACCGATCCTCCGATCGATGTCCGATCGATCAACGACGCCGAAATCAATCGCAGGATTTACATGGAACGAACCGAATTGAAGGGTCGTCCTACCAGAACCAGCACCAGCGGCTGTGACGGCCATTGCTACGACGAGGAGCGCCACGAAGGTAGCCGGCGCTGGAGCTCGAGCTCTAGCCATGGCCGCCTTCTACAGTTCTAGCTCTAGCTCCCTGATGTTGCAGATCGATATGACTGATGCAGCGAGCTCTTGCTTGCGATTTGCGTAGTTGCACGTATATATACGTCCAAATGTGGGAGCCTTGGAGTTGGAGGGAAGACGTGCATATAGGGCAGTTCGCCGACAGGCTGGCCCACGCCCAGCCAATTCGGAGTGTGCAAGGCACCTGTGCATATATCGTATCTCCTTATTCCCAACTAGGAGTATATGTTCTTCCTCGTCACCCCAAGCATAAAACTGCGTCATCTCGTACGGCCGTACCTCCTTGTTCATCTGATGATCCGCCTGTCAATGCTTCTCCATCGATTCTCTCTCTTCTGATTGAGAACAATATTTGGACCACCTGCTGTTTGGAAAATGGCCGCTCAACTTAACATCTCAAATAGCCTATTTAAAATTCACACTTTAAGTCACTATTTAGAGACCCATTTGCATATTGATCGCTTTGGATATGTTTTCACTCTTTAATAGATTTTCTATATCTTTTGTGCAGTAGCGGACCTAGAGTTGGAACGGAGCCCCGCGACCCAAAGACGCTCAAGAGACCATGTATCATTTTAAGCTTACAGCATATCCTAACACGGCAAATACATCAACTACCGGCGCCAGAGCCTGAGCGGGCGTCCAAGGTCGCCGGAATAGATAATGGCTATATATTTGATAAAGAATTAAAAACTATTGAAGAGTGTTTTTACACCAAAACCTCTATTCCTAACATATAAGAATGACGTGGAGAGTCTTGGAGATGCTCTTACTATTTTTTTTCTAGAACTATCAAATATTCAATTAATTAAAAAAGGGAGATAAAGTTTAAACGGCCAAATTAGACAATAGCAAACAATCTGGCAAGCGAATGCTTATCATGGATGTCTTGGAGGAGGCGTACCTGGCCATGGGCAGGTGTGGTCGGAGGAGGGCGTCGACGCGAAGGTGTTATGTTAGAGCAAATAATTAATGAACAGCCGAAGATTGAAGAAAAGTGTAGAAAAGATATTTTCAGTCAAACTTCTCTCTTAAAATACGAGAAACAAATATAATAATTGATGCGGTATGAATTGGTACAGGGCATTATTTCCATGTTGCGGTGTGAATTGGCCGGCCAGTTCTATTGAAGAAGTCGGATGTTCTGCAACAAAATTTGTCAGTTCTATGTTTACTCTCAGCTAAGTCACCTCATCGCAACTACTAGAAAACAACCGGCCGCACCTCCTTGTTGAGGTCAATGCCTGTGTATCGATTTCTCCTATTTTGATCGAAAAAATAATATGTTGACTAATGCAATAGCTAAAACTATCTGCGTCGAGACGCATCTTGATGAATTAGGAGTTTCACGACAGAGACCTTCTTTCTGAATGACGAAATTAAGGTAGACATGATGTCATCGCCATGGATTTTTTTTTCGGCCACGGTAAAGTACCAGGCCACGGTAAATAAGTTTTAAATCTGTCTTCCACATTTTTCGGTGGCAGAAAGAAGAAGTTTCTCAACTCTGCCTGTAGGGATGGTAGTTGTCATTCGTTGGGCATCTGTGCCCTACTCGCTCCTTCGTAGATAATTTGCCAGTACAATCATGGAATGTCTTTATAAGTGGGATCTATCAAATAGAGCTTTTGCTTTTACTCTTGATAATGCCACAAACAATGACAAAGCCATGGGAAAGTTAAAAGGCTCACTTTTGAGCGCATACGCCGTTTATAGGTCAGGACCTACATGTAGATGTGCAGCCCAAATTCTGAACTTAATTGTCCAAGATGGTATGGCAACCATTCGGGGTGCCATTGAGCCAATTAGAAATGTGTCATAAAACATCTTTCCTCATCTAGCTCCCGCCTGCAGCTTCTAGGTCTTTCCTCATCTAGATGTTATCTTAGTTGCTAACTGTTGTGGTTTGGTATTTGATTTTTTAACACCACCTCGTTGATTGTCAATATTGTCAATGTTTCTTGTAACATAAGAGATTATTTTGCCCAAAGCCACTATGATAGCATTGTAAATCAATTGGAAAGTCGTCAAATTTTTTGTGGAAGAGGAAAAAATCAAGAAACTAGCCTTGCAAGGGTAAGGGATACAAGATGGGGTTCACATCACAAGACCTTATATCGTCTTTTCCATATGTGGGATTCAGGTCTTAGAGGTATTGCAAACTATTGTTCAGGATGGTGTTGGGGATAAGAGGACACAAGCATTAGGCTTGCTGTGGCAAATGGAGAATTTTGAGTTTGTGTTTATAATGCATCGACATAATCTGCTCCTGATCTCTCTCTTTGATTGCTGCACAGCAGATTTGGCAATAGGTCACTCTCTGTTGTCCTAGTTGCTGTAGCAGTAGGGCAATAGGCCACCGCTAGTACATTAGTTGGTAGCTACAGCCATGTCTTGATAGTGGGCTGAGGTAGGAGTAGTTGGGGCTGTAGTCAGCCTTACTCAAAAGGGTAGTTCAGTTTGCCACAACCAGTAGCTGGGGCTGTAGTCAGCCATGTACCTTATAGTTGGTACAAGAGTTGTATATATACTACATCTAATGCAACGCGAAAGGGCAGTTCAGTTTGTGCTTATATCAAAAAAGAGCTAATTGTTTATTTCAAAGAAAACCTTCATTGCTCAATATCATCATTTATGGATGGGTTGAAGCAGTCACATAGAAAAGTTATTTTCTATCTCTTTCAAACTATGAGTAGAAATCAAAAGGTATGTCATTTATCAGTAAATGTTTCAGAAGCTACTGCATATCGTCATGGTTATTAGGTTCTGGAAGATGTTATTATCTGGATAGGTTAAGATTTCACAAGGAGCAACAATGTAAAGCTACTTGAACCACTTGGACAGTTTGGTTCTAGAAGAAAGGTGAGTACTCGCTAGAAGAAACATTGATGATTAACAATGCTCACATTTTCTGTTAGTAATTAATCCTAACAAATGTTCAGGTTGGCGTGATCATGAAGATTCAAGATACATCGACACTGCACTTGCACCCATTTCCTGTCTCCTATTCTTAGAGGTGAATTATGACCTTATGAGACACAGGAACGAGGATGGCAAACAAGTGGAACCAAAGTGGTATAACTCTCACATATCTTTGTAACATTTTTACACAGTTAAAGATCTTTGACTTACCCCAGGAGTCTGGTTTGATAAATATGTGAAGACCTTACCTGCTAAAAAAAGGAACCATAAAATCCAGGTTATTTACTAGCATATTTTGTGCCTGAGTTCTCCTCTAATTGTTTTCTTCTCCTATTCATTGTTAGAGATCCCTATTTGTTGCTAGACGGTTGTTGTATGTGGATATCCCCTAGCTGTGTTTGTGTACAATAGTTCATCCTCTATCAATATTGTTCGGTTTATTTGCTTATATTATTTACTTTTTAGCTTTCTTAGATGTTCATCTTCTCTCACTTACCATAAGTGACAATGTGCAGGATTTTAAGAAAGTCACTGAAAGGGGAAAAACTCTTTGAAATTGATTTGGTTGAAAGTCTGGTGGAATGTAAGGTGGATGTTGTTCTACTGGATGTTGAAGGTTATGTGAAGGATTATGATTCAATTGAAGAAGGTATGTTTGATTAGGTAGATATGGGATGTTGTATTTCATTATATGTTGTTCGTCTTCTTAAGATTCAATGTGCCTAGAACAAATTGCAGTGATTACGGAGTTTTTTTGCTACACGAAGGCAGATTTATATACGAAGAAAGCTAAGCATAGTTGCCCCTTTTTGACACTGCTATGCTATACTCGGACCATTTGTGAACTTTTTCTTTCCAGACTAAACTTCTGAAAGAATTGGAAGCTGAACTAGAAAATGATAAATCTATAGAACAAATAACAATACAGCAAAGGATTGATTATCTCAATGAAACAGCTAGAGAGGAACTTTGGAAGAAAGTTTGGAGAGCCATGGAATATAAACTTTTCAGAAAGATCCTAATTGTTCAAATTTTTTGATTCTTCAGTGCTTGCGTGCACACTGAAAGTCGCATGAAACATTGACAAAGTGGTCTATTTCTGAAGTAGGTACATAGTGAACTCTGGTTTTATTTTCAGTTGAACTACTCTATATCTTATTACGATGTCATCCATGTTTTAGTTTTTATTTCACATAAAACATCCACTAGTACTACCCAACTGATTCCTTTAGCTCTATTCAAAGGCTAGTTTGGAATTGGCTGTTACTAACATAGGAAATGACTAAGTATGTCCTCTATCAATAGAGATGTCCATATATATAGAGAGAGAGTCACATAGGCTATATGGGCCTACATAATGGGCCTTGATATACACTTAACACCCCCTTTGAAAGATCCTAAATGGCTAGAGGGGGTGAATAGCCTATAAAAAATCTACAAACAACACTTGAGCAAAGTGGTTAGACAAATAAGAGGCGAAGCAAATTTTGCGCTAACCTACTAAAAGATGCAAGCCACTTAACCATTTTAGGCTATTGTCTCTAATTTCACAGTAACAAGGCTATGTCACTACATTACTCAACTACTAGGTGAGCAAGCTACACAAGTACTCACTTATCAGAATTAGATGACGTTCAGGACAATGACACGGTCTCAAAGCATGACTTTGACTTCATATTTCTATAAAAATACTTACTGATAAAATTATATATATATATATATATATATATATATATACTTTTATGAAAGTATTTTCGAAGACAAATCTATTTATATAGTTTTCATATTTTCAAACTCAATAATCTAAAAGTTGTTCATAATTTATATTCCCAATGTTTGACCAAGATCTTTTCCAAAACATTATCTAATTCCGATATGGAGGGAGTATACTACTACAAAAGTAAATATAATAACATAAAGAGTAGAGTTGTGAATTTTATACCGCCGGTAGTAGAGAAGTGAATGCCAATATGATCAAATACAATATACAAGAAATCCTCGGCAAAGAGATTGACACAATAATTTTTATCGAGGTTCACTCGCTTGCCGGCAAGCTACTCCTCGTTGTAGCGATACACCCACTTGGAGGTTCACGTCCTAATTGGCATCACATGCCAAACCCTTCTCAAGAGTGCCGCACAACCAACACAAATTGAGATCCACAAGCTACGTACAATCCACTGGAGTAGCCAATTCGTGAACTCCCGCGGGGAAGGCTCAAGAACCCCTCACAAGTCACCGATCGGAGACGGAGACAATCACCAATTCCCCTCAACCATCCTCACAGCTCCAAGCCGCCTAGAAGTCGACAAACTCCAAGAGTAACTAAGAAAACCTGCAGTGAAATCCAACTATCAAGTGCCTCTAGATGACAACACTCATGCAATGCACTTGATGCTCTCCAATCTCACCAAATTGATGTTGCAATCAAGCAGAATGTGTGAGAGAGCAGTGGAGAGGCTCACTAGCTTGTAAAGTCAATGAAAATGTGCAAGAGAGAGAGTACAAGCCAACCCCTCCAACTTATATATCCCCCACTCTAAAAATCAACTGTTACACACAGTTTACGAGGGCACCGGACGCTCCAACAGTAGCAACAGATGCGGAAAGCTCAGCGTCCGCTGTATCACTTTGTGCCACGTGTACTAGCCATTTGAATTTTGCCCGCTGCGCGCTCAACCACCAGACGCTCCGACGCTAGTGTCCAGTGCGGTTCTAGAGAGGTTCCAGCGAGCACATTTGCTCACCGAACGCGTCCGGTGTAGGGGCATCGAACGCTCCTCAGCATCCGCCGTTCCAACGGCTCTCTGCTACGTGCTCAGTCAGTTGCACCAGACGTGTGTACAGTGTCCACAGTGATTTTAGTATGAAGTTTCACTCGACTGGTGAAAAACCTCACCGAACCGAACCGAGAACACGGGGTTCACACGGGACGCGTCTGGTGCACTCTGCTCAACGTACTGTCAACAAGGGTTAGCCACCGAATACCCAAGCCAGCGTCCGGTGCTCACGGCTCAGCGTCTGGTGCATGTTTCTCCATAGAGACATCACCGAAAATCATTGAATCCTCTCTAACCCTCAACCTTCACCCTGTTTACAAAAGTGCCAACACTCAAAAGTGTTCCACGCCTTAGTGCACGTGTGTTAGCATTTTTCAAAGTGTTTTTCAAGGGTTCGGTAGTACTCACTAGCATCTACATGCATATGCAACAAAAGTGAGCATCTAGTGGCACTTTGATAACCCTAGTATGGCTATCTATCCTAAATGTGATCACTCTCTCTAAAAAGTCTCGATCACCAAAAGAAAACGAGCTCCTATCAAGCATACCTTTGCCTTAAGCTCCTAACTTTTCTCCTTTTTTTCCTTCTCTTCCATGGATTAAGCTTTTGGACACCTTCTTGATGATGGACTTACACCATTTTCATGAACACCGTCATGGCTTCTCACTTGTGGCCTTAACCAACCCAATCACCATGCTCCATCTTAATGTTTGCTAATCCAACTCATGAAACACTTAGAGCACATATTAGCAAACAAAGTTTCATCAATTATCAAAATCAAACATAGTATTTCACCCTTCAAACTCAAGGTGGAAGCAGAGGATCCGAAGCATTGAGTTTGATCAAATGAAGTCGATGTTGCTCCCAAGTTTGGGCTTTACTGAAAAAATCGACCAGCTGCAGCTCAGAGGGTACATACGGAAGATCAATCGTCTTTTGATGACAGTGAGAACGAGTGAAAATGGCATCAACACCAATATGCTTAGTAAGCTTATGTTTGACAGGGTCATTTGCAATTTGTATGGCTCCAGTGTTATCGCACAAAAAAGTGTGGGTGCATCACAAGAGATACCAAAATCAGCGAGTAACCATCGAAGCCAGACAATTACTGCAGTGGTAGTAGGCAGTGCTCGAAGTTCTTCATTACTAGAGCGAGAGACAACAGCTTGTTTCTTGTACTTCCATGCAAGACGAGAAGAACCAAGAAGAATGCAATAGCCTGTGATAGAGCGGCGATCTGTGGGGTCACTTGCCCAATTAAGTGGAGTCAGAATAAGCATGAAGCTGAAGTGGACTGTCACAGGCATAAAACAAGCATCGAGATGATGTCCCCCTTAAATAACGGAGCATTCGCAGCAAATGGCCAAAATGAATAGAAGTAGAAGCACTCACAAACTGATTTAGAATGTGAACAGCATGAGCAATGTCAGGTCAACTAACAGTAAGATAAAGAAGGCTTCCCACAAGGTGCCGATAGCGAGAAGGATCGTGAAGAGGTGTTCCATCAGTAGCACGAAGTTGCAAGTGCATATCCATAGGTGTGGTAGCCGTGCGATTATTAGTAATGCCAGAACGTGCAATAAGATCATGTATGTATTTTGACTAACAGAGGTAATAGACATTATCAGAATGTGAAACCTCAGTACCCAAGACATAACTTAGCTATCCGGCTAAAGCGGACTATACCATCTATAGTGGACTATACCGGTAGTTAATTAAGAGCTAACATATACCTGAAAAAACTTAGCTAAATCATTCTCAAACAACTATAGCTAGAGATAGCAGAAGCTATAGTTGGATATTTAGAACCTTGCATATATTCTAGGATCTGTAGTTATACAAATCAGTATTTATTACAAAAGCAATTAATATTACAAAATGACTAGATGGTAAATGATTTTGAATCTAATTTAAGAAGCTAGTGTATTTTTGTTTAGGGTATAAGTCTCTGTCTACATCTACTTTCCTTGAGTGAGCATAATATAGATTTTTTGATTCGATTCCAAATTCCAAGATAACTCTTTAGAATTATTAATAAGACCGTCCTGATATATTAGGTAGGAATATTTAGATTGCCGACTTTTATGTACTTTATTACTTCTGTTCCAGAGCCTATCCCTATTGTTTATCCTTATGAAAGATGATATAAAATTGAAGGTAGAAGAAAGGGATATAATGAAATTCTTGATTTGATCTTCAATCAAACCACCCTTTTAATGAAAATGGAGAGTGGTCTTATTAAAATTCAAAGCGTTTCGTAATCTTTAACCAGTTGTGTGCTTCAATATAATTTCCTGGAGTAAGCTCGGTCTTATTTGGTGTGATGAATCATCATGTTCGCAATGTCTTCTGATCTCGATGTAAATCTCCAACTTCTCCTATCATCTTATAGGACATAGGGTTCCGGTGACAAGTTTTCATTGCTCTTTAAAAAACATCAAAAGGGAGAATAGAGTTTGTTTTTACTAAAGTAATTTTAAAAGACGACCATTGCTAACTAGGCTGCGTGGGTGGCACAACACTTGGGTCGATTGGGATGATCGATGAACTTAGAACAATCTAATCATTATAAGAGTCAGGGGTAATTCGGGAGCACAATCAATCTTACTCTAAAACCTCTAACACTCAAGTTTCATGTAAATCTCTCAAATAAACCAAATGAGCTCAAAGTACATAACCTTGGAGGATGCGTGCCCTATGGGGAAAACGAAAAAATGGTTGATTCAGATCGGCTAAAGTACGAGCGCCTAAATATATGGAAAAAAGAGTTTTTTAGCGTGCTCCAATGCTAGTCTACCGAGTCTACCGAGTCATGTCCTCATATTCTACTTCTGCTCTTCTCTTTGTAATATTGATATTATTTTTTAGTTAATCTTTTTGAAGTGAAAAAATTAAAATGGGTTGGGTCCACAAAAAATTATAAATTTTTTAAGCATATTTTTATTTATATAATTTTTTAACTAGAATTCAGTTTAACAGCCAAATAGTTCGTAAAGTGATTCTGATTCGGCGCCTGAAACGTTTTTTAGAGAGATCTGAAATGTTCCTACGAGAATGTAGAATCCTGCCAAATGGGTCTAAGACATGGACCTCACTCGTTTCGTCATTCGTCTTGATCCCTAAACTAGGGTCCCGTTTAGGGGCAAAATTTTTTGAAACTTTAATCGGAGAATCTTTTGCAATAAATGTCCAATCATGGTTTAAGGTAAAAGATTCATCTCGTAATTTATATGCAAACTGTGCAAACATGTAAAAATTTTATCTATATTTAATACTCCATGTATGTGCTGACATATTTAATATGATGAAAATCTTGGAAGTTTGAAGTGCATCTAAAGAGGGCCTAGGGGCTAGGGGTAGCGATTCCATGGGCTTGTAATTCCGAGGGGTCATTCCTCCTTATTCCTATCAATGCTTCTTCGTCGATTTCTCTTCTTTCGAAAATGCTAGATTAAATAAATATAACCACTAGCACGTATTATTTAATCAATTAAAATAAATAGATAAAATTTACTGTGTATGTTTCCATGCAGCACGCAGCCTGTTGACACGACACGAAGCTCACTATTTTAGCCCGACACGAGCACGGTACCCCCACGATGTTTCATGGGCTCGGGCCAGCCCAACATGATACATAGGGCCGTGCCTAGGCCTCTACTTAGGCACGGTGGGTGGCATGGCAGGACCCGAGCCAGCCCGGCGGCAACCACGGCCTGAGGCTCCCCCACCCTATATATAGTCTCCAAAACCTAATCCATTCTACAGCTGCCACACCTGAGGCCACGACCATCGAAGCAATGCTTCCCTCCCATTCACCCGCGTCGACCGGTCGCGCAAGCGTTTCCCTCCCTGCCGTGAAATATCCGTTCCCTTCCCTACCACGACACATCTCTTCCCCTCCCCTTCGGCCTGGGGGGCCTGCGCGGTACTAGCAGCTCCCTTCCCAAACTCCAAGCAACACCTTGAAGCACCGGTCACCTCCTCCACAGCCCATGCCCCCTCGCGCAGCCGCATCCTTGCACCACACTCGGCAGCGAGCCACCGATGTCGATTACAATGGCCATCCTCAACACACCGACATCGAGCGGGTCTCCTTCGAATCCAATGCGAGGGCGTCGACCACCTTCCCTTCCCTTCGCCTCTTTCCTCTCCTTCCGGCTTCCACATATCCTTTTCTTTCTTTCTTTTTTCTGCCGCAGAGCTGTAGCGAGCCTCGGACCAGCCCGGCCTGCTCGTTTTGCCATGTCTAACAGGCCAGCATGGCATGAAAAACGGCTCAAAAGGCCATGTCTGGGCCCAAGGCTAGGCCCGTGGGCCACATAGGCATGACCCAGGAGGCACGACATGCCGTGCCGTCCTGACCTTGTTCGTGACGTGCCTAGCCTGGGTCCATGCCATGCCGGGCCAAACCGGCTTGTTAGCCATCTATAATCGAAGCCAAATTTTGTATCTACTTCCAAGTCCTAACTATGTTCTCCTTTCTTGTTGCCATCGATCCATGTCAAATTTTACTTACAGCTAGTTGTTCTAGTGAATACTAATTATGGGCTCCACAAGGGTCCATCGCGTCATCCGCATTAGAACCGAAGGTCTTTGACAAGCTTCTAGATGGTAACATGACTATGTCCGACACCAAAGCGCTGGACGCGCTCTTCTCGGCCTTTGGAAAGGGCCTGCCCAGGCAGCCGCGAAGACATAGCGCCATCTCCCACTGCACCATATTTAAACATTACTACCAGTTCAAAACTCCCCTTCACTGGCGGATTTTGAACCGGCATAACTAACTCGGCAGTGATGAGCTTATGACATCACTGCCGGGTCTGCCAAACCGGTAGTGATAGCTAAGGTTCGTGTTACCAACTGACAGTGATAGTTGCCGGTTTGCAATGAGACCCGGCAGTGATATAATTTTATAATTTGCATTTTATTAATGCGTTTGCAGGTTGCAGGTTACAATTATCCCATGCACTGGACTCGGCAGGTTGCAGGTTACAATTATTGCGTTTGCATGCATGCACCCAAGTTACATGGCTTCAGGAAACTGGGTCACAAATGTATGCAAGTTCAAATTATTACAACACAACATGTTCCACATATATGCAAGCAAATGCAATACACATATTCAAACAGACCCCTATTACATGAACAAGTACAAACTCAACAATTCACATTTCATCGCCACGAAAGAATCAAGGGAAAAAAACTCATGACACAAATCTTTCTCATTCACGCGTAAGCAATGCATTCGCCAGTTGATCTCCAAAATGGTTCATATACGCAGCATCAGGTGGCATCGGCATCGGTTCAAGAGCATCCACTGTGGCCGGCTGATTTTCATTTGCTTCGGGTGGCACATAACTCGGATAATTATCACACCGATGAAAATATGCATCATGTATGCCACTGTTCCTAATAAAGTTATGCAATGCACATGCTGCTGATATAATTTCTGCCTGTGTTTTTGGCGAATATGAAGGGATCTCCTTCAACATCCTGAACTTCTGTTTGAGTACCCCAAATGCCCTCTCAATGACATTCCTAATGACTTGAATGTGCATAATTGAATGTCTCCTCTTTATCCTGGGGGTGGGCCGCTTGCTCGGTACTCCGGCAAGTGGTACTTCGTCCCCTTGTAAGGAGTCAGGTACCCTAATTTGTTCGGATACCCGGAGTCAACGAGGTAATATTTACCTGCATAAACTACACCTGATTAGCTTCTTTGCGGCATCACTTGATCAAAGTCGGGCCAATCATCAGGAAGTTACCGTGAGGGGGGTGGGGGTACCATTCGCTCCATCTCGTCCTGGCATCATCGAACACCCGTGTGTCATGAACAGACCCAGGCCAACCAGCTAGCACAAATTTAAAGCGCATGTCGAAGTCACAGACAGCCATCACATTTTGTGTTGTCATGCCCTTACGACACAGGTGCTGCACCATAACTTTTTGCGGCACTATGCAAGGTATATGAGTCCCATTTATGGTCCCTATGCAATCCTTGAAATATGAGTAGAACCTACGGTCTTTCAACCGGACATGCACTGATCTAAACTCAGGATCAATAGACTTCAATATATCCCGTGAGAGCAGCCACTACAGGCTTCAATATATCCCGCGAAACCGGCAGTGATGGGCCGGCAGTGATGTTTGAATCTGTAATGGTGTCCTAAATCGCAACGCTGCGTTGTTACAAGTTGTTTCCATTTATGTAATATCAAAGCAAGAGGTCTTTTGCTCGTCCTTCTTTGGCGATTCATAGAAGCATGTTGTATGTTTGCTTAAACTCTTGTTCTTAAAACAATGATACGTAAATCTTTTATGTATTTGAGAAAAAAATAAATACTATTATACTTTTTTATATTTTAGATGCCTAAAATTTTAGATGACTTCAGGCAATACTCTTATCATCAACTAGTATAAAGTGTATTATTATTTTTTATGATTTTTTTTATATATCTTTGTGTCATGACACATTAAATTTTTTATCCTTATCTTTCTATAGAAATAATTGTAAATTGTAATTATCTTTGTGCCAACACAAATCATATTTTGTTAGGTTTGTAGTTTTGTCTAACGGGGTTTTATTATTGGTATAAAAAATTGTAGATTGCGCATACAGAAATTTCAACGAACGAAACCTGTAATATTAGTATAAAATATATACAATAATTGTTATATAAAAGAATACTAAATTTCAGGCACCTGAATTTTTGCAAAACTCATACTATTAATAAAATGAGTCCAAAAGGGTATAAGGAGAACATAGGTAGTAGAGCACACACGGATATAGATAACAGTAGCGATGAAACCTGATCCAATATAGATGGATATCAGTGATCCTGTATTTTGCCCCATATCCCACATTTGTGTCATATTTTTTTCAGGTATTAATATCTATCTCGTATACTTATCAAAAATATGATGTTGAGCATCGGATTCGGATGTGGTCAGATATTAAATGTCCAAATTCAGATATCGAATATCCATATTAGATTTTGACCATTTTGGGACGGACGGATATAAGAAAACATCCCTCCCGTTTTCATCCCTAAGGAGCAGCCTTGTATTTTTATTAATGATGTGATTGTTACAAAATTATTAAATACCACATGACTCGAACCAATAATTATTTTTTTTTGAGGGGATCGAACCAATAATTTTAAGAGCATCCGCGGTAGAGGGTTCTGTCTCGATCCTATCTTTTATAGAGTCACCTTCATACATTGTGAATTTGGTTCTATAGAGAACTCATTCCCATGTCCTACCTTTTTTCTCTTTCATGCTTTTGGCCACTCTCATGCGTGAAGGGGAGTGTGTGCTGCCAAGTACACTATGGGCCGATTTATAGCTCCAACCTCCGGTTACAGAAACGAGGATGCTTCTATACATTGGAGATATGTATGGTTTGAGAAGTCACCATTCTAGATGAGATCACCTATCATAAATCTTTCATTTTACAATGGTTAGAAAAGAAATAGTACATATCAGGAATTAAATGCTACAAAAATAGGAGGCTCCAATGTAAAGTACTAACAAGAACCAAAAAAAAGTGAGGACGGTACCAAAAATACATGTGACTAAAACTAGATTTTTGTTATTTAATTATATTCAGGATTCCAAATTCCACACCTCGTCTCACCCTGTCACTCACTCTTCTCTCTTTTGATCTTTTCCCCAACGCCCGCAGATCCGCGCCTCCTTGTACACCCAGCAAGGTGCACCGCCGCCGCCGGGAAACCATCTGCGCACGCCCACAGATCCGTGCTTCTCACCCCGTCCCTTTCGGAGTTTTCAAGACAGCTGACCATACGCGAGAAAACTCAATCGTCTCGTATGGCCTCCTTGTTCCTGTCAATTAATCGATTTCTCCTCTTTCGATCGAAAAAAGTGTTTGGGACACCTGGTCTTTAGAATATGGCCGCTCTTTAGAATCTTGACTAAACAAGCCATGAACAATCGGGCGAGCGTATGCTCATCGATATCTTTGTTTCGTCAATATTTTAGCCAAACCAGAGACTACAAATTCTATACCTACTTCCAGCTACATGTACTTCTACCTCGTACGTTGTCATCCCAACTATGCTCCTCCACGTTGCCGTCCTCTAATCACATTTTACCAAGAGTCTGATTAGTTGCTCGTAGTGTGATAACCGGCATAAGAGCTGTTACTCCTCTCTTTTGTGTGTGTGTGTGTGTTTGTGTGTGTGTGTGTATATGAGCTATTACTCCTCAGGAGAACCGCACAGGTTCCTCGGCACTGACCTGCAGGCTACGTCACTTTTTATACCATGCGCCGTCCGATCATCCACACGTGCGGCTCGTCTTCTTTCCCACTCAGGATGGCAGCGGACCGGGGGTGGATATGTATGGATTTGGGTTTCAATGGATTCAGGTTTGAGTCTATTTTTCACCCACGGTTTACGGGTTCGGCTACTCAAAACTTATCGGGTTTCAGTTTTCACCCATGGATACACAATGGAGGTCCGAAATATAACATTTTAAATAAAAAATTATATATTTTTATTAATAAATTGTTTATGTAACCTATTAAATATGTTCTAAGTGGAGTCATGAAATTGTGTGGTGCTTATTACCTCTTATTTATATATTTGAATATGTAATATATATCACACGTATGTTGTTAAAAATTCTTTATTATTTTTCTTATTGCTATATAGTGGTGGGTTTCGAGTTTCGAGTTTCGGTTAATCCATCGGGTTTCGTGCATCCGCTAATTTCTGTTTCAGGGATGGATTTTCACCTGAATCGGTGTTCATTGTGGATTCGGATTCCAAGTTCAAGTTTTGGTTTTGAGTGTCAAAAGATTCCACCCGATCCGAACCTGCTCCGTTGCCATCCTTATTTCCCACGCTTTTTTTTTTCCAGTTTCTCGTGCTCACAGGAGTAGTGGCAACCAACAGTCTCTCTGCTCTCCCTCTGCTCCCTCCTACTGTCCCCTAGTCCCCCCAGGGTAGCGGATCTATATTTGTGGAGGTGCATCACCGGCAGCGGTGTGGCTAGGATGTCATGGTAGCGCCATGTTTGAGCGTGTGGCGGTTCGATCCTATGATGTCGCCCCTCTTCTCCTCATATGTGGCGATCCAGATTCGTCACCACTGCCATCCTCCGATATGGGTTGAACGGAGCTCGGATGTCCCACAACATATGATGGTGGTGGTGGAAGAGGCCAACGGGACAGGGGAATGCGGCAAGGGTGCCCATGGCAACCCGACCGAGGGCAATGCTGATCCGGAGGTGGCACCTCGACAGCTGCTCACTTGAGGGCCCGACGGAAGTGGAGATGGTGCCCTGGCCGAGGCATGGTAAGGGTGGCGATAGCTGTGGCGGCGGCCTGGCCCAACAAAATTTTGAAATTTTCTGTATTTCTTGAATTGAAATCAGGTGGAATTGTTTTTTTAGGTACGAATCATGTGTTTTTTTTTTACCTACATTGGTTCCTGTGTTGTTTAGGAGAGCTGAATTTTGACTGGTCGTACGGAAATGATCACCGGTACAGAGAAGATTTGTACCGGCGGTCGCGAAGGTATTTCTATTGGCGTTTTTCTAAATAATCAGTACTAGAGACCAGTAGAAATCAGTGTTTTTTTACAGGCAGTTAATACTGGCGGTTCACCTAAGAAAACTTCTATAGTAATCTTTTTCTAGGAATCAGTTATTAAAAAGTAGCAAAAAAATAATAATCTGGGAAAAGACCCATCGGTCAGCGCCCAACCGGCTCCATCAAAGTCACAAGGTATTTCTATTGGCATTTTTCTAAATAATCAGTCTAGAGACCAGTAGAAATCAGTGTTTTTTTACAGGCAGTTGATACTGACGGTTCACCTAAGAAAACTTCTGTAGTAATCTTTTTCTAGGAATCAGTTATTAAAAAATAGCAAAAAAAATAATCTGGGAAAGGACCCATCGGCCAACGTCCAACCGACTCCATCAAACTCGCAAGTCACGGTATTTTTCACGCGCTACGCGGCCACGGGGGTTCAAACCCGCGACCTCCTCTCATGCGTAATCTCCTCTAACCACTTCACCTATCACTGACTTGTGTCTGAATAAAGTTAGGTTCCCGACATATTGTAACAAACCGATAGAAAATTGACTGTTCGAGACCCTAAATAAAGTCAAATGAAAAAGTTATCAACTATAAAGTTGCATAACTTTTTAAGATCTATAACTTTTATGTTGGAAGTTTCTCCATCCAAGATCATTTACAAAATTTAAATTTCAAATTTGACAAATTCAAACGTATTTTTCGCTGGCAAAATGATTTCAAATGAAAAAGTTGTCAACTACGAACTTTCATAACTCTTCGAGATCTACAACTTTTATTTGATAGTTTTATCATACAAAATCATTTGAAAAACTTAAAAAAATTAATTTTAAAGAACCACATGTGCAAATGACTCATTTTTATAGGTGGTTTTCTTAAAGAACCACCATTAGAAATCGAATTTCTAGCGGCGGTTTTTTTAAGGAACCACCTATAAAAATAACGCTAATTTCTAGTGACGGACGTCAAGGAAAACCACCTGTAAAAAAAATATCAGCATCAAGACAAATCATTATACCATTGGATACAACAATCAACAATCCTCACTTCAATTTGTTTCTGTTACTGAGTTCAGAACTCATATATTCCCTTCATTCGAAATTATAAATCATTTCAATTTTTAAGAGTCAAAATGTGATTTGACCAAACGACCATGTACATGGCCTGTACATGTAGCGTTTACACGGCTTATACATGGCCCAAACGACTGTGTACACGAACAGTGGGTGGGACTGACATTTGGTCTCCACCTCTTACATTCATGTAACGTTGAATACTTGAATCAACATGCCATATATTATAGTGGGACCTAAGAACAGATCCGTTATAACTTCAGGATCCAAAAATATATCATGTTACTTTTTGAGGACCTAGATGACACCTATAAACAAGTTTGAATTTTATTCAATAGGGAAAGCCTCGTACCGATGCACCCGGCTAGCCATAGCTTTGCTCTAAGAGAAAATTTACAGTGGTCGAGGAGAATTTCCTCACAGTGATCGATCCGATGGCTCAGAAGGTCAGAAGCATTAAGGATGAAGCGTCAGAAGACGTTGGACATGTGTATGACTGGTGGGCCCATGTGGAGCTGTAAGTAGCGTAATGCTTCCGAACGTCTCCAAAATTGAGGGAATTAGCGCCAAAAAAAAGAAAGAGGAGAATGTCATACTTGAAATTATTTTTTCGATCGAGGGTAAAACAATAACTTGATAATAAAATTATAATGTTTTGAATTAGGTGCATTATTAGAGTAATAAGTTCATTTCTTCGTCGCCGCCTCTGTTCCATCCGCGCCCCCGTCGACTCATCAGCATCTCCGCCCTCATCGGCGGCCGCTCTGCTGCAAGGAGGCAGCGTGACTGGGAGTGCTCGGACGGAACATGGCGATGGCGAGGCGATAGCGTGGGGACCGGGGCTCGAGACTTCGCAAGCCAGGCAGCACGGTATCCTAGGAGACTGACGTGGTTATCCTCTTCGGGGACGGCGGGCCGCCGGGCGCGTCCGTGACCCTGCCGCCCTGCCGCCGCTTTGGAGCCTTCCGGTGCGTGCCCTTTTATCGGCCGTCTTTTCTTCAGTCTCGGTCTCGATCTCGGTCTCGGCGGTGAGTGACCGAGTGAGCACTCGAGCAGCGGGCATCGTTTCTGTTTCCTATGTGCGGACGACGACGGCGATCGATTCGTTCCCTTGCATTATCCCGGCTAAATGCTGCATGGATATGATATGAAATGCTACCTAGCCGAATTCAGTCAGCAATGTAGACGAGAGGGGCAAGGGTTGGGTTGATTTCATCCGGCGCAATTGTACTGTACTGTCCATTCATAAATAAAATTGATAAAAATTATTATTTAGTGGAAGCGTTGAGAAGCGGAAGTATTCCCAATCATCGTAACACGTCTCTTGCTCTAATACTAAATACTAAATTAAAACAATAACATAAGAAGATAATTTATATTTTTCTTTAATTAAACAATAACAAAATTACATGTTGTCTAAATAATAAAAAGTCAAGAGTATAAAATGTTGGTGATAAATTGATACTCCCTCCGTATCAAGATATTCCTTGTGAGTCCCAGCCTCCCAGGATACTACACCCGATATTCGAGTAGCCGATATGCGTTGGAATATGGGTTGTTTTTTAACTGGCACATTATATAGAGAAACAAAATATAGATGAAACATCCGATCTCAAGGGAAAGTTTCATTATACGGTTTTATTAAATATTTTCGTGACAGTGTAAGAGAATTTTATTTCACAGATCTCACTTCTTTCTTTTTAAAATATTGCAACATCATCGAAAGTCGTCCTTACGTAACAGCTTATTAAATAAATTTTAAATGAAACTTAGATGGAAATTCCGCTAAGACTGATCTTAACAACCATTATTTAGTCACGTTCATAATTGAAGACACCCAAATGACGTACGTATGCTTGATGCTGAGTTGCTGACTCTCCTTACTGTCCTGGCGCCGCCTTTATGTTAGGCACCTTGCTCACCGTGTACCCGCCGTCGATGAGCAGGTTGTGGCCGTTGACGTACTTGGCCTCGTCGGACGCCAGGTACAGCGCCGCCCTCGCGACGTCGTCCTCCTCCAGCAGCACCCCGACCATCTCGTTGTAGTCCTCCTTGACGATCCGCCGAAGCTCGTCGGCGCTCCTCCCCGGGAACCACTGCGCCACGGCGGCCATGGTCAGCGGCGTGGGGATGACGTGCGGGGAGATGGCGTTGATGCGCACGCCGGAGCGCGCCACCTCCGCCGCGACGGCGCGGACGAGTCCGACGACCGCCGCCTTGGAGACGGCGTACGCGGGCGGGGCGACGCCGCCCAGCAGCGCGGCGGTGCTGGCGGTGCAGATGATGCTGCCGCTGCGGCGCGGGAGCATGACGCGCGCGGCGTGCTTGGCGCCGGCGAGCGCGCCCCGGGCGTTGACGGCCATGACGCGGTCGAAGTCGCCGAGGTCGACGGAGCCCAGCGGCGGCATCGTCAGGTCGGCGGCGACGCCGGCGTTGTTGAACATGACGTCGAGGCGGCCGTGGAGCGCGACGGCGAGGTCCACGGCCGCGGCCACCTGCGCCTCGTCGGTGACGTCGCAGCGGGTGTAGCGGCAGCGCGCGGCGTCCGGGCCCCCCAGCTCCGCCGCGACGGCGTGGCCCAGGTCGTCCTGCACGTCCGCGATGATGACCCGTGCGCCGTTACGAACGAACTCGGCGGCGGTCGCCTTCCCGATGCCGCTGGCGGCGCCGGTGATGACTGCCACCTTTCCAGCTAACCTAAGTATACAAATTAAGTTGAAGCAGTTGAATGAATCCGCAGCATGCCGGCAGGAACCAAAGGTATACTAGGTACCTCTGTGTCTGAGAGTTGGGAGCCGCCGCCGAGGAGAAGCCATTGACGAAGCCCGACGAGGGAAGGACTCCTCCCTTCTTGTTCCTCAGGATGAGCTGCAGGGCTCGGAACATCCTGCTGTCCTGTGCCTTCTCCTTCGTTTGCCGCAGCACACAGCTAGTAGCAAACTAGCGATCTGTGCTGCGAGGTTTTATACTTTTATTTGGCCCGCTCACTGATCTCTCTCACTGTCAGCTAGCAGGAAGCAATGTTGACATTCAGATCAGGGATGCACGTGCTTGTGGTACGCGACCCGCCACGCCAACGCCAACGCCGTATGCCTATGCGTCAGCACTCACTCCATATTTTTTTTATATCCGACTTTATCTATCAACTGATAGAATCAGGCCAATTATTACAAAGTTTTGGTCCAAGGCACAAGCATGACTGCAACTAAACAAGTTTACATCCTTTCAATGAAAAGCTAAAACAAAATAAGGTTTTAATTAAACAAGCCCAATATGTCTTGCAGACATCCATCCATTGGAGTAAAAAAACTTCAGAGTCGACATCTCAAGATGCTGACCAACTAGGGTCAGCTGATCCTGTAGATGCCGCTGCAATTTTGCCCATTGTCGAAGCCAATATGTTTCCCTGAAAAGAACCTGCAAAAACGATTTTGGTCTGCATTTGTCAAAAACCACTTCGTTTCTTGTTAGACAAAGTACCCAACAAAGCACAGATGCTGCTTGCTGTCTTTGACCACCTGCTAAAAAGGTCAGTCATATCTCGGGGAGGAGATATTCCAAAAAAGTATATGCAATTTAAAAAAAGGTGTTGTATGGTTTCTGGATAATGACAAAAGCAGCATTGCTTATCACCATTCCAATTTCGTCAGGCCAAGTTATCTTTTGTTAAAATCACACCTTTTTTAAATACCACAGAAAAACTTTTATTTTCATAGGTACTTTAATTTGCCATATATCTTACGACACTCTAACCCCATTGTTAATTAACGCAGCATACATAGACTTGACCATAAAGCAGCCAGATATATTCAGTCCCCAGACAAAGACATCCTTTTCCTCTAGTAAATTAATATCCTGTACAGAAGCAACAATTCTATGTCAATCCTTTAGGTTCGCACCCACTAAGTTTCGTCGAAAAGAAATATTTAGTGGAGATGAACTAAGCACTTGTGCTACAGAAACTTGTTTTCTTCTTACAATATTAAACAAAGAAGGAAATTTATCTTTAAGAGGTTTATTTCCCAACCAAGTATCTATTCAGAACCTAGTTTGCGAACCATATTTTACTTTAAATGAACCCAACTACATGAAGGAGTCTTTGATGTTCATTAAACTTTTCCAAAAATGAAAATCTGTTGGTTTCTTAACACAACTTCGTAACGTTTTATCTTTGATGTATTTGTTCCTTAAAATTTCCTGCTACATTCCATCTTCATTCAATAACTTGAATAGCCATTTGCTTAGCAAACACTTATTCTGAATATCTAAGTTTGGAATGCCTAAACCACCTTGATCTTTGGGTTGACAAAGAATTTCCCATTTAGCCAATCTATATTTTCGTTTATGCTGGTCATTTTGCCAGTAAAAACGAGATCTGAAGCAGTCTATTTTTTTCTAACACGCCTCTCGGCAGTTCCAAAAAAGACATCATGAACATCGATAAACTAGAAAGCACCGAGTTTATGAGAACCAAACGCCCACCCACCGAAAGCATTTTGCCTTTCCATCCACTAAGCCTCTTTTCGATTCTATCATCAATTGCCTTCCAGTCTTTGTTGCTTAATTTCCTAGTATTCATGGGTAATCCAAGGTAATCGAAAGGGAATTTTACCAATCACACAACCGAACAGCTGCGAATAGAACACTTCATGATCTTTGGCTTTGCCAAAACAGACGATTTCACTTTTGTGAAAGTTTATTTTAGGCCCAGATAGTTGTTTAAAGGTCGTGAGCAATAACTTCATATTTACCGCCTTTGCAACATCATGGCTCATGAAGATGACTGTGTCATCCGCATACTGAAGAATGGATAGTCCATCATGAATTAGATTAGGAATGACCCCTTCTACCTGACCTGCTTCCTTAGATCTGGCAATCAGCATGGCTAGCATGTCAACCACTATATTAAATAGTATAGGTGACATGGGATCACCTTGCCGTAAGCCTTTTCTTGTTTGGAAGTAGGAACCTAATTGATCATTAACCTTAATGTTAACATTACCTCCCTGTGTGAATTTTTCTACCCATTCACACCACTTTTGAGAGAACCCTTTCATCCTTAACGTTTGTTGTAAAAAATTACATTTAACCTTATCATAAGCCTTTTCAAAGTCTATTTTAAAGATAACCCCGTCCTATTTTTTGGAACGAAGTTCGTGCAATGTTTCATGGAGTATTACTGCACCTTCCATGATATTCCTACCTGGTAGGAAAGCCGTTTGAGTTGGTCTAATTATCCTTTGGCCTATGGTAGATAGTCTATTGGTTGCGACTTTAGTGAAGATTTTGAAAGAACATTCAAAAAACAAATAGGCCTGTATTTTTGAATCACTTTCGCATCCTTCTTTTTAGGTAATAGAATTATAGTTACAAAATTAAGACAACTTAAGGGTAAGACACCCTCATGAAAATCCACAAACAAAGCCATCAGATCATCTTTTATTAGATTTCAGAATACCTGATAAAACTCTGGTGGGAAACCATCCGGTCCAGGTGGCTTATTATGTTCCATTTGGAAAATCGCAGCCCTTACCTCCTCTTGTGAAAAGGAATCCGTCAAAAACTCATTTTCCAGATCAGACACCCGAGGGATATCATCAGTTCGTGACTCATCCAACACGATGGAATAGTTCTCTGATGGACCAAATAGGTTCTTATAATACTTGGTAAATATGCCCTTTGAGTTGAGCATCACTACTTATTATATTGTTACCATCCTCACTCACTCCATATGTGTTGTATTTCTACCTAGGAATCAAATTTCGTCTCTCAATTTAAGGTAGAATTATATGGAAACTTTAGAAAGACGTGAAATGTCACATTCCAAATAAATATCCTAGATTTAATAAGTAACAATTCCAACAAATAAAAAAAGTCCAAATGTCCCTTAGGGTTTTTTTTACCCTGGCTTAATAGAAAATCATGCTTAGATTGTACACGAGTCAAAAAAAAAGACGTCAACGCCACAATGGTTTCGACTCCCTGGTCGTTCTTGGGGCTTGGTGGCTTTGGAAGGAGCGGAACCGTTGGCGCTATCAAGGTTGAAGCTGACCGTTGGATCCAGGCAGGGTTCACCCACCTTGGCGCCCTGTGGGCGCCCCTGGTTGCCACTTGGCCATGGGCTTGCCTGTCGCTCGCTAGATGCCATGTAACAGTTTTTCGTGATGCAGCTTATGCCTAATGATCATGGTACGCGCCTTGCTGCCTAGATCAGTCGGGTTTGTATTCCTTTTTCCTCTTTAATGATATACATACAGTTGCATGGTCGTGAAAAAAAAAAACTGAAACAAACAGGAAGTAGCTGCCAGTAGGCTAACAGGCCAACAAGTATGGCCGCGACAGATTTCCACTGATATATAGCTCGGTTTGCTGGCTGGCCAGCCGTATGAAAATCTGAATTACACGCACACCATCGATATCTAAGAAACTGGGCTCGACAGCTCTTTGGGATTCTTGACCAGAAAACGCTTTTTTCTTCCTTTTGTGTTTTGCTTTGTGGACACCTTGCTGACCAAACAACTCCACAATACCTATATGTATCTTACATAGCATACTGGTAGTCCTATTCTAAAACAAGGGTGTAATTAGAATTTCTAGATTTTGAATAGTTTTTTGTGGACTTTCAGCACCAGCCGACACGTTAGTGAGACTCTTGTAGCGGTCCTGCGGAACGTGCCACGCTGCTCTTCAATGCTCATGCCCCCTAGGACAGAGTCCGAATGTAGATGCTTCAGTTCTGGGCACCGAGACATATTCTCGATCTGTACAATGACAATTTTTTGCACTCAAAATAAGTTCAGATGCTCATCGGGTACAGATACAACTGATTTACTGATCATCAATAATTGTTTCACCTTGTCCAGATTATGTAGCTCATTATCTTGTATGCCATGCAAGTAGTCTGTAGAGAGAGAGAAAAAAAACATAAGATACAATGAAAACTATGATTGAATAAAGATGGTTAATTGGCTATCCCATTAGAAAACAATTGCAAGATCTATCTAACCTGTATAAGCCTGATCCTTAAACACCAACAGGCTGCAGGGCATCAGCATAAGTGATGAAGATGAAGGATCAGATTCATTTGGGGCTTCACCTTCATGCGATCCAGAGCCATTGTTCTCCATCTCAACTGGCACCGGCAACTCATGGGCCTGTAAGTCCTGTGAATCAGTGTCCTGCTGCTCTTTAAGCCTCTGATGGGGTGTGAAATCAATCACAACAGGTGAAGCAAGAGATATGATAGCAACAACAGGGTAGTAGGCAGGACCATCTTGGTGTGGCTGGAAGACACATAAATCGTCGTTTGTCAGTGAAGGGTGGTGATTAATAATATGTAAACAGAGGAACAAACAATAGAGATCTGTCGATTGCTAACCATGATCCCTTGGTTACGATGATACTCATTTATCAGCACATGATTGATTGAAGATGGAAATAAACCCGTCCACTGGCAGATTCTGTCGGTTATCCTTGTTAGCCATGAAGGTACTGCAGCATTAGATGCTGTGAAGCTCAATTTCATGATCAATTTGATATGCACATGTTGAGTATAATTTATAAAAGCACAAATATTAGAATGCAACTAGTAGGCATGTTAGCCACCACTCAAGAAATGTATCACTGTTGCGTCCAGTACAGACATCAATTGCAATAAGATTATGGCATAGCAGGTACTCAAAAATTCAATATCTGTGTTGTGCTAGATTCAGTATTTATCAGAAGGTAAAAAAAACCAAGTAATACTGTCCTCGAGGCTACAATTTGCTAAATGAAATAATTGAAGAAGAAATGCCATAAATACTTCATCCTAGAATGACCCAAAAATACCATGAATACATACAAGTCTTTGTTTTTCTAACTAGGAGGGAATAAAACTCTCTGGGTCCATATCTAATATTTAAACAAAAATTAGCATTGACTGACTGACTAACAGTTCTGAAGACCTTTGAGTAGCTTCAAGTTATGAGGCACTCTTGAACTAAGCCAAGCAAGGTGATAACTAATTATCTGAACCTCTAAGCCTACACCCAAACTACCAGATGTCTCAAATTTCCTAAAACAAGTAGAAGGCAGCTATGATTGTTCACAAGCTGAAGCTCTTCAGCATGTGACTTGCTATGAAAGCGTAAGCTAAGCAAGTAAGCTAGACAAGCTATTACATGACTGGTTTATGAAGATCATCATGTGGGACATGCGGTTTGTACAAAATTTAACAAGACATTCACTAACCAGCAAGTGGCATGTGCTGTTGAAGCAGCAACTCAATATAGTGTTAGTTATCCTATATTCCTGTAAAAGTGCCAACTAACTTGGTGAGCTTCCCACAGTTCTACTGGCAATGGCATTGTAGCAAAATCTTATTCTTCAAGCATACCTACCAGTCTTTGATTTTGAACAAGAGAAGGCATTTCAAACCAAGTACATTGGAACCAAAATTACATTAAAGGTTAAAGCAGTTGCAACACTATGCCTCATCTTCAGTTCAATTCACACAGCGAAGATAAGAATTGCAAGCTTATATCCTTTAATTAAACTAAAAAAAAAAAAAAGAGCACTCACGGGTCTGCGGCAGCAGCCCCTTCTCATGCACCACTCCTCCTGCAAAATCCAACGCCGTGTCAAGGAAAGGAAGAAGCTAAAGTAATCCCCAGGCCAAAACCCCCCAAATGCCAAGAAGACAAAGAGTACCCCAGTTCTGTAGCCTCCGGTTCTTGAGGGTTTTCCACTTGGGCGCCGGTGCCTGGTAAATCTGCGTCGAATAAGTCACCACCGCCGCGTCAAATACAGTAGGATCCAGAGAAACAGAGAGAAAGAAAAATTCAATCAAACGAATAAAAGGAGACTGGGTTTGGTGGGCGCAGCGCAGTACGTTGTGGAGGAGCTCGGATTGCTCCGAGTGGGAGATGAAGCCGGGGACGTAAAAGAGGGTGGGGATGGCCCCGACGGTGTAGTCGGCGAGGCTTCTCAAGGGCAACGCCGAGGGGGGCCTCTCCTGCTCCGCGGCGGCCGCCGCGTCTTGCGTCGTCCTGTCCTCCATTGCTGTTGCTGCTGCTGCCGCCGCGGTGGCAGAGGTGTCGTCTTGGGTCGTCGTGTGGCATGGGCCACGGATGGGCTTTGGACAGTTCGGAGGAATTGAACCTGGCCCAGTCCAACTTGACAGCACGGCCCAGACTTATAATCGGCCTGGACATGGGCGTCCTGCGGTGCGGCAGGGACGACTCCGCCATGGCGCAGCTGCAAATCGACAGGTTTGTGGAGATCCAGGTTGGGCTTCATGTGCCCTGCCCGTCTAGCTCCGTGCGATGGCAGGTCAGGCATACCCGAGATCGACTTCCGTGGCAGTGATCTGAATTCTGAGACCTTGCTGTTCAATTGGTACTCTGACATTGTCATGGCCGTGCTGGGTCGACTACAGACTACTGCATTGGTGGGATTTTGCTCTGCGACATGTTTGATGGCAGCTCTCAGCTCCAATACATACTATTCCCTGACAAGCTGCCTAACCTCGACCGTGCTCTCAATGGTGGATCAATGGCGGAACTAGACCAGGATGAGGACCATGGTGTCATTAAGTTCGCTATGGTCGACAAAGGTAGTGACCGCCAGATGATTCACTATCAAAGTGGTGGAATTCTTCTAGTGTTTTTATTTAGTGGTACAACATTACAACTACTTATAGCATATGAGAATTTCACTAGGAGATATTTAGTAGGAAAAATTTATACTAATTGAGTAGCAAAATATTAGGAGAAGTCCACCTCACTAGAAAAAGTCTATAATTCTGATTGTGATTGATGAAAGATTCATGCCTGCACAGGTAAAATGGGCAGGGCAGAGGAAACATAGAAAAGTTTTAATAAGAGCCTTTCTGAACAATATTATTTGAAGCACATAAACATAATGTATTCTTCGATAAAATTTGAAATTGGTTGCCCTATAAAAATTGAAATAGATAGCCTCATACAAAATAAACAATGGTAGCCCCATAAATTAGAATTGCTAAAAAATTTATTCTATAACATGCCACATAAAAATGGAGACACAAATCACAACAAAAATATTTCTTGATCATGAACAATAATATAGCTCCAAACTATGGATTTGTAGACATAAAATTCGAATTTAGTTTCCTTGAGCAATTCGGTGAAGAGTAGCTGCAACAATGGAGGGGAAGGCAAAAAATGCGCCGCCCTGTTTTGTTCCATTGGGGCAGAGGAAGGAGGGAGGTCGAGCTATATGCGGTTTAAACCACAAACCGGCAGTGAAGCTCATTATCACTGCCGGTTCCAGCTACAAACCAGCAGTGATAATGAGCTTCACTGCCAGTGGGCCCCTACCCTAATCATTTGACTATCTGTCAGAGCTTGAGCCGGTAGTGATGTTTGAATCTGTAGTAGTGATAGGACCAGGTATGTAATCCACAAAGATGCCATGCGGAGCTCAATTAATAAATCATTGTCTGTTACTCTGTTGTTATTAATTAAATCATAGTTAAACACAGTACCCTAAAGGAATGATCAAAATGATGCACATTTCACGCCTGTTTCTAGAGAGCATGTTTTGGAAGAGCTAATGATAATTTAAGGGAATTCTGATAAATTTCCATTTTATGAACCTAGATGCTTAAGAAAACTCCATATGTCTAGAATTAAAAGCCTTGGAAGCACAGCCTTACCAGCAATCACATCAATTGTAGTTTCATAAAAAAAACATCAATTTAGTTTATGAAATAACTGCTAGTGCTAGTTATTTCTAGTTTGTAAGAGTTATTGGTCAGGTCTCATCCTTCTAGTTGTTATTTCAAGTGCAAACTTTTTGTTTCTTTCAACCCCTCATGGCTCGGCCCGGAGTGAGGTGGTGGTGTTCTTGTATGGGGCCGATCCTTTTTCCTACCTATAATAAAAAAAAGGTGCGCAGCTCTCCTACGCATTCGAGAAAAAAAAACAAAATAAGGATACTCAATTAATTTTTTTGTTTTATCAAGCCATGAATTTTCTTGAGCCAGCTGTAAGTGTTCTTTTCCCTTATGTTTTATGTTTGTTCAACTTTCATTTTGAACTTTTAACTTCTTTTCATTGCAAAGAAGTGTAGGTATCCCTGGTGTATACTTGATATAGAACATGTGTACTCGATACGAGATATCGGTTTCATGCATGACTTGGCCGGAGATTCAGAATTAGTTGCGCGGCATCCACACTTCGTCATGCATGCACACAAGCGGCTTCGTGCATGCTCTTCCACCGCGCGGTGCTCGATCGACAACAAATCGTGAGAGGCCATGCTCGCCGACGCCTTCGCCGCCGCCATGGACGCCATGTCTAGTACTTTGTCCTCTGTCTTCTCCGGCATATATGTCGACCCGTGTCTGCCGAGTCGGCAGCCAGCACCGCGCCGTCCCCGAGGACCCCGCCGCCATACTCCCCAGGCCGTGCACGCCGGCGAGCTCCGCCCAGGCCACGCGTGCTGGTGATCTCCGGCCCCTACCCCCACACGACGAGATGCACAGCAACGTGCAGCAAGTTGTAAAGCGGGTGCAAGCAGGCGAGCGAGCGTCATCTGCGTACGCGGCGGCAGTGCACGGGATCCGGATGGAGACCGCTCAAAACTACTCTAGTCTTCCCAACGGGATCCACTTCTTCGTTTCTAACTGTTTTGGTGCGACAGCAAAACATTTAATTTTCAATGCAGCTAAGATAGATAAAAGCTACAATTAATGTCCTATTGGGACTGCCCTAAGTACTTATTTTTTTATAAAAAAAAAGGTGTAGAAGAATCTGAAGCTTCTTTCAACTTCCAGAAAAATGCGATTCCACATTCCCATGTCATTCTGTCCGCATCTATCTGTTCATTGCAATAAAAAAAATTGATTTCTATTTACGCGCATACTCCCTCGGTCCTAAAATAAATGTTGCTATGAGATACGTGTTGGTCAAGCTTTCTCAACTTTTTTTTTAGAAGGAACAGGAGGGGCTCAGGTAGCCCCTACTGGGAATTTATTGAATAGAAACAAGAGTTACAAGAGTACAAACGGAGCCAAGCTCAGGAAACAAAAAAGGAAAGAAAGAAGATCAGAGAGAGAAAGAAAAACAAAACTAAAAAGGAAAGTTTTCTAGCCATAATTCAATAGCAGGGAAGTACTTTTTCTTTGCTCTACTAAGAAGCAGGCTGAAAGTCTTTCTGAAGATCTGTGAAGCTCTATCAACTGAGGCTGGGACTTGTCTGAAAATAACATCATTGCGTATGGTCCAAATAGTCCAACATATGACAGTAATGATTTCTATGAAGAAGTTGACCGCCAATTGAGCTCTGAAGCTTTCAAAGATTTCAAAAGGGTCAAGACTCAGGTCGACCGTGATGCCAAGAAGATGCCAGCACGCAATAGCCATTTCACAATCCAGAAACAGGTGGAGGATGGTTTCTTCAGAATTCAGGTTGCAGAGAACATAACTATAGGATGGGAGATACATGTGCTTCCTTCTTAGGATATTTCGGGTACTCAGTCTGTCTTGCGTGATCAACCAAAAGAAGACTTTGTGATTGTGCTGATAAGAAGATTTCCAGTTCCATCTGAAGATGGGGTGTGTTAGATTACTGCCTTTCAGATGGCGATAGGTTTGTTTTGAGGTGAAGAGAGAGTTTCCCCAGATGTATCTCCAGGTGTCCATTCCATCAGAGAGCTGCAGATTTTGGAAGGTGATTTGAAGCTGCTGAAGCTGAGCAAAGGCCTCAACTGAAAGTGGTAGGTTGAACAGCCTGTAGAGATTGCTGGTTGAAGCCGCCGAATGCAGCGAGATGTTGGGCTTCTTTACAAAGGAAAAAAGCTCCAGATAAGTAAATCTTAGAGGTTGCCCAATCCAACAATCGTGCCAAAGAAGACAAGAGACACCATCCACAACCGAGACAGATGCCATTCCCTTGAACTTGTCCAGGAGCTTTAGAACAAGCTTTTCTCAACTTTAACTGAGTTTATAGAAAACAAATTTAACATTTATATCTTCAAATAAATATATTATGAAAGTATATTCAAATACCTATCTAATGATACTAATTATATATTATAAATATTAATATTTTTATATATATTTGGTTAAAAGTAAAAAGTCTTTTTAACTCCTCATAAGGTGAGAATAACAGTAAGGAGTAGACCCGTGTACACAACAATAGCCGCCGGGAAGCTAAGAAACCAGGGGCACCATGAATCTATGAGAGGGATCGAGGTCAGCGAGCCGTACCAGGGTCGCGCACGGTGCCGCGGACGGCATATTGGCCCCGGGAGAGGAGGAGCTTCACGAGCCACGACGCGATGAAGCCGCCGGCGGCGGTCACGCACACGCTCTTTCCCGACGCCTGCATTGCTTTCGATTTGATTGCTCTTGTTGTCACGCTGACGCTGAAGAACTGAAGAAGGGAACGGCAACTCCACAGACCACAGAGAATGGACGAAAGGTCTAGGCGTGGAGCTATCGAGCTCGATTTCTTTATTGCAACAATAACGTGACGTGGAGTTTTACATACTCCTAGGTCACTGCGGTGACGTCGCACGGCTCTCCCATTCTGCATTCTACATTTCGGCCTGTTTAGTTCACAGAAAGTTTGCAGATTCTCTATCATATCGATTGTCCTTTATGTATGCATGAAGCATTAAGTGAAGTAGTAGCTCTTGCATGTTTGCACAGTTTATCTGGCTTTAGATGAATCTTTTGAGTTTACTTAGACCATGATTAAACACTTATTAGAAAAGATTCTTGCATATTACAGTGTATTTCTTACTCACTTTTCGGCAACTAAGCAGGCCCTTCTACTTGCTCCTTCTAACAACCAAATTGAATGACCTGGTGCACCTTTAATTTCTCTCACTGTTTAGGTGACCCGGTCCAATTTGTTTCTCTCTACTACTCGCCCCCGTTTAGATGCACTTCCTAAATTTTGAAACACCTGCCACATCGAATGTTTAGACACATGTATGAACTCTTGAATATAGACAAATATTTTGTATTTTGTACAGTTATTGCAAAAGTCACGAGACAAATATTTTAAGTCTACTTAAGTCATTATTAAACATTTATCTTAAAAATTAACACGTGTGTTATAATACCTTTCTCGTAAAACTTTTGGCTTCTAAACAGCTGCTCTGAAATGAGCATCTGTACGTGTATGCGGTCAAGATTGGCAGGCAAGACTCGCAAAGAAAGGACCCTATTCACTTGCTTATTTTGATTTCTTTTTCAAAGAGAAAAGTAATTTTTCTCTCACAAGTCACGATAAATCTGCGTCAGCTAACATTAGCTGTTGTTTTCGGAGAAACGAATAGAGCCCTTCATGAACGGGAACCCATCACTTCAGCGGAGCTGACCCAGCGCCATTTCCGGCTGCTTTTGGCATCAAGTTGCTAATTCATTTTCCACGCACGCTATTTAAATCTGTTTTCTGTTCCTTCTCTGTTACGCATATAATTGAAGGACTATCTCCAACTTGCTAACCCGGCCCTATCTGCAACATATGTGGCCATCGCTTCTGTCAAACAATGAAAGAATCACAGACTTGGGCATCCATTGATCAAAACATTGCTCCACCTGCAGCCTGTAACCAGAGTATCAAAGATGGAGGCGCTATTTTCTGCTGCTTTAGGTGAACTTGCCAGCAGATGCCTTTCCTTCCTGATCAACAAGTACTCGGAAACGCAAAGGCTATCCAAGGTGCAGAAGCTGCGGCAACTAGAGCGGGCCCTGCTCCGGGTTTCCGTCATCGTCGAGGAGGCTGATCGGAGGTACATCACAAACCAAGCAATGCTTCGGCAGCTGAACGTGATGAGAGAAGGCATGTACAAAGGCTACTATACCCTTGACAAAGCTAGGCACCTTGATCATGAAAAAGGGAAGAGCAACAATCATCAAGTGAGGTGCTCCTTATTAGGCCCGTCTACATCCAATCCAGGCAAGCTTTGTCCTTTCTTTCATAGAAGAACACATTGTAAAAAGGAGTTAGGACAAATAATTGATTGTCTACATAGCATGATTGCTGATATGAACGAGTTTGTAGAATTTCTGAAGAACTATCCTCTAATGTGTCGTCAACCATATAGCATGTATATGTTACTCGAAAACTGCATGTTTGGTCGCCAGGCAGAATTGGAACGAACTGTCTATTTCTTGCTGCAGAGGGAACCTCCTGGTGAACACAATCTGGGTGTCCTGCCAATCATTGGTCACGGGAAAGTAGGAAAGACCACATTTGTTGAGCATGTTTGCTTGGCTGAAAGGGTACGTGATCATTTTTCTCAGATTGTATTTTTCAGAGAAAACAAATTTCGAGGAGAGAAGCTAATAAGCACCTTGAGAGAGGGAGGCATAATCAAGCATCAAAATAGTGCACAGAATATAGAGAAAATGCTCATTGTCGTTGAGGTAGACAGGAATATTGATGAGGATGCATTGAGAAGGTTGTTCTCCTCCTTCCGGAGCCGTATTCCAAGTGGTAGCAAAATTATAATCACGAGTAGTTCGGAGAAGATCACAATCTTAGGTACCACACCAGCTCTTAGGCTAGAGTTTTTGCCTCGAGAAGCATGTTGGTACTTCTTCAGGGTGCTTGTGTTTGGAAGCACAGATCCTGAAGAACAACCGAAGCTGGCATCAATCGCAATGGAAATATTTGAGGAGTATTTTGGTAGCGATAATTTGTTTCGTGATTTTACTGGTTCATTAGCGAATTCAAAAATCATTGCTGGTTTTCTAAGAGCTAACATCAGCACACAGCACTGGCGCAGGATTCTTGCATGCGTCAGAGGAAATGTTCGGGAAAACCAACTTCCAATGATCATAGGTTCAGGTGATACATACATGGAAAATAGACGTTTCTATCTCAGGAGAATAGTTAATATTTCTCAGTATTGTGTAGTTAGCACCCAAAACCGAGAAGAGTTAACTCATGAAAGCGCTGCAAAAATTACTATGGATGAGGTCATGTCTGGAAGTCTTACACCACAAGGAAAATTTGAGGTTGTAAGATGGAAATCTCATTTGCCTCCTTACTACAGCTATATAACCAGCTGTGAGATTTGTGATTCAAACCATATGCCCGAGAGGAACAAGTTCTGCAAGAAGAGGAAGAATTTTAGTTAATTTGGCATACTTAGCCCAAAGAAGATGTTTTACCATAATGTGTATGATATTAGTATCTAGATTTTACTTATTTGTTTTCGGGAAGATTGTAATATCAGACCTAGCTCTTATGTAAACTGAAATCAGTAAGACGATTAATTTTGTAACACCTTTCTCTGCATGGTATTTTATGAAATATATAAGTGGTAATTTATGCAAATCTAAGGAATTACTTAGATTCTCTAAAATAATGATAAGATACGGGCAATTTAGATGTAAAATTTAGTGGGTTACATTAGATTGTGTTTTATAATAGCATAGTGTTAACGCCAAATTGGGTCCCCACACTCGATAAGGAGCTAGATCACTCGATGTAGGGAAACAGACTTCGAGATTGGCCAGCGCCTAGGGGATGTCCACACTTGAACCTTGTGCCTCCAACGATGAACGCAATACACAAGACACGTCACCGGAGGAGCCTCACCAGGAGCGCGATACGCAAGACATGTCGACAAGGTCTCTTGAAACACGAAACCCCACACGCCCGGGATGGACCCCGTTGGGACGTGCAGCGGCTATGGGCTGCTCTAGCCTAGCCTGACTACTCTAGAGCTTCACCGTCGTCGATCAACCATCCATGCAGTGCCGACGAAGAACAAGGAAGAAGCAGAGAGGAAGAGAGGGTAAAAGTAGGGTAAAAGGAGTTGTAAATTGATTTTGTGTCGATTGAATAAATGGGATCTCAATTATATATATATATATATATATATATATATATATATATATATATATATATATATATATATATATATATACAAGTTGTCCACGAGTTTGGAATAGTTAGGTTCGGAATCCAACAGGTTAGATCCGAACAAGGTCTTTTATTAGGTCTATCGAAAGTTTCGGCGTTTGTCAGAACTTCTGACACATCGTGATGACATATTTGTGAGGGCATAACTCATTCATCTGGACACCAAATGAGACAAACCATATAATTTTTTGACCAACTCGGCGAGACAAACGCGATGGTGAAGTCCGTTTTATATTTCGACAACTTCATAAAATGGACACTTTTGATTGTCAACACATAGGTGGGTAATTTGGATTAGATTTAAGGGGTTACTTAATTATGAGATCATGTGAGATCATTATTTTACAACAATAGGGCTTAAGCGTTTCTAGTCCTATTTTAAAGTGAAATGGTGATTTTAGTCCTTATTTTTTAAACTTTGTGATTTTACCCCAGCAATTTTCAAATGAAGGAAGACTATATGCCTATTCCGGGAAGTCCATGTTATGGAGTTAGCTTTTAGATAAAAGAACAACTTTGCCCATGCATTTTTACCCATGTTTTACTTTGATACTTGTGTTTTTATCCCTATTTTCAAATCAATGTTTGAGTCATTTTGATATGAATTTTGACACCATTTCAACTAAAAAGTCACATTAACTGAGTTCCAGTAATCCAGTCAAATGCAAATATGCATATACATATGAACATGACAAACTGAAACAAACAACAGTACAAAACCGAGGTCCTTTCACCCTGTTCAGCAGGACTTATTTTGACTTCTGATTTCTATGGCTGATTTATTGTAAAAGGAAAAAAAATTCACTTCTAGTTTCTTCACGTTCACGTATGAACATTTCTTTTCTTCTTTTGAACATGGAAGAGATTTCCATTACTCGATCATGATGCCTGTTGGCATTTCTAACGTCATTAAAAAATAGAGTTAGACTCTATTCCCAATAACAGGCGACAAAAATGCTGGGAGGTATAAATTAACGCGCCACCAGATTAGCCTACAGATCACTTGAACTCTTAACCTCTATCTCTTAAAAATAACTAGGCTTGTCGTCCCCAGCATGATTCTAAAAGATCTCTCCTTCTAACATGTGTACTGAAATTATATTATATTATATCTGCAAGCGTATAGATAAAATATACACCATTGTACCATTTTACCCATGAGTTTTTCAGGTTGTGGATTTATATTCTACCACTGGGAAGGGTTGGCAATAAATAGGATGCAAGTAGATATATGTCATATGCACATGCAAAAATGAAGAATACTATGCATGATCTACTTACTCAAAACAGGGGTTATGTCACAGTAATAATAATGATATATATGTTAAGCATAATGATCAATTAATCAATCAATATAATAATATAATCACTTAGAGCACTTCCTATCTAGGCACTAGCATGAATTAGGCAGAAGCATAAGGATATCCCAAGTCATTCTAACTATACTATCAATGACATATTAAATTGGTGCAATTATACTAGTAATCATAGCAAAGATACTTCATACTCACACTCGGGGGAAAATTACTAAGGTAGATCAAAATCATAGCCAGCCTTTTAAAGTAATAATAACTTCCTACTCTCTCTACATTCGAGGTGCGGACTACAAAGGACTCAACGGGAGTGTCACATCCGTGATCTGCCACAGAACCTAGAATATAAGACGCGGAGAGGGGACTTTGACAGGTCGGCCGACCTGGTAGGGAGGTCGACCGACCTCCTCTCTCTGCCAATCGGGCTCCGCTTCTGCCGGTGAGTCTCTGGTGTTCTCTAGAATATTCTTGATGCACTTTCGTGGCGGAATTCGATGTTTTAGTCTGACATATGGGTCTCCTTTGGTTCTTTTCTGATTAACACACTGTGAAACACTTGATTCACCAAAACTGTGGAATTCTGTCAATTAAAACCCTATTCTATGGTTGTGCTTGCCTTTATACCCTTATTTCATGTTTGGTTGACGGGTAAAATCATACAATAATTACCGTCAACAAGCTTCCCAAGCTTAACCTTTGCTAGTCCCTTAGCAAAGCCAAACCTTAGCATATATCAAAAGTTATAGCTACCCCTCACAAGTATTCAGTTTTATACCAAGAAGTACTCAAGGATTAGAGTAGACCAAGCTAACCTTTAGACCTTACCTTTATTACCTTTAACCACGGAGCTTGTAGCTTTCTCTCGGGTCTTGGGTAATTGAAGGACAGAATGTCTAAGTTAAGCACTATGTCTCAGACTCTGTCATTCAACTCTTATCCTGGAGCTTTTGCAGGTTTTCAAAATAAAACTCAGAGATTCCGTTGTATGACTCTCTCTCAAATCTCTCAATATGTGGTACTTTGTGGATCTTTACCAAGGCAATAGTGATGCATGCCTTCTCTCTCACCCTATAACTAATGTCGTATGTGGAGCTCATTGGTAAGGAGACAGCTCATACATACTTGCAATGAATATGTTGTAAAGTCAAACAATGGATCCGGAGGAACAAGTCATACAATCAAATCAAGATGTGCATGTGTGTCGATGTGAGGTGGTAGGTGGATATATATGGTAGCTAATCCTAATTCTACTATTTTGCTCCTTGAAAACATCTCTCTCTTTTTCAAACACTAGGGAATTGTGCTGCAGGACAACATGGGCTATCTTTCTTTTCATCTCTTTTTTTTTCTTTTCAGGCAGGCATCATAGTACCCATTGTTTTGATAATTTGGACACTTCTCCATTTTTACCTCTCAGACGGGCATCTTTGTACCCATTGTTTTCTCTCATCTCACTCTTTTGCATAGCCACATGCCTCTTCTCTACAACAGTACTCCCCTTTTTCTTTTCTTTTTCTTTTGAGAGATAGCAACAAGAACGTTGGAGCCATGGATCTGGGGTAACCAATGGGGCATAGGTTTGGGTGTTTCCTCCTAGTGCAGGAGTAAAACTTTTTGGGTGGAAAAGATGGAATGTGTGGAATGTGGATGCGCCTACTTGGATCAGTAGTGCATTATGGGTGGAGTGCAAATGATCTTGATTGTAAAAGTATGACAAGTTCCTAAGGTATCAACAAAGCTTGACAAAACTCAAAACAAAACAAGTAGCATATAACGTGTATGTTCTCCTAATCTAGCATGTATGGCTGTGGTAAGAATGTAAAGCTCTTGCATATAGGAACTCGTCATGTGGTTTTTAAGGATTTTCAAAATAAATCTCCAGAATTCAAGTATCACTAGGAACAAGATAAATAGCAGCTCAAACTTTGCATATCATATCCCTTAATTACCTAGACTTAGATTAAGCATTTTCTACCCATAAGTTTTAGGTTCAAATTAAATCTTCAAGTTAAAATGGTTATGTCTAAAATTTGGGATGATTCAAGGTTGAAAACTAAGTGTTGTGAGAAATCATGTTGGGGTGCTACTTATCAATTCCTATGCATGGTTTTCATCTAGTCTGAACAAAATTATTGTAAGCACTCTCTTTTTATTTTATTCAAGCCTAGTAACACACTAACTAATCTAACACTTTTTATTTGGTTTTCAAATTTTATTTTACTAGCTAACTCACGTGAAAAGCAATATGGTACAGTAATAAGGTGGGAAACTTATATTAGCTGGATTAAGTGGAGCATGCCCTACCCCAAGCTAGATGTTGACATGGTCTTTGATGCTGTAAGTTGAGTAATCCTTTTAGGAGCAGGTGTCACCGGTAGCGTAAGGGCGCCAGGTTGAATTAGCTCTTTTGATCATGTATTTTCCTGTAAAACTCAATTGCCAACACGAATACCAAATCTCATAGAGAGGGGTTAGGTTAATACCACTCCATGGTAAGTGATTGATTTTATGATTCCAGCAGAAATTTCCCTAAATGGGTGGACCTTCATGTGCCCACATATTTTTGGGTTTTTCTAAAAAGTGTGGACCTTCATGTGCTCACATATTTTTGGTATTTTTAAGTTTATGAATGCATAAAGTAAATATGATGTAAAAGTCTATCCTAGATGCATGCAAATTAGTTTTGTGCCACCACAGTGAATAGCTTTTGTGAGCTATGCCACAAGATTAGTCACATGGGGCTTTCGGATTTTATTATGCAAAGCAATAAATATTTTTGTTTTTCTTTTAAGTGCAGGAAAGTAAATATGCAACTACTAAGATACTAATGCAATGCTGAAAAGTAAATATGGATAGGTACCAATTTTACCTTTTGATGAAGGCTCGGTGATTTATAGTCCTCTGAACAGGACTCCTTGTCTGTTCACTCCGTGTCGGGTGCATCGTCGGGTTGAGATGGTGACCCTGGTTGCACTTCTGGTGATGAGCTGGAAGGTGACTGCTTCTTCCTTCCATTCCTTTCTGGTTAGGTGAAGTTGATGTTGATGGTGAGGTTGAGCTCGGAGCTCATCTTTCACAGTCTCTTCATCCTTCTTCTCTTCTAGTTTGATTTCTTCTTTATGGTCTGCCCAACCATCATTGAGTGGTTGGTTCTTCAGACGTTGGGAGGAACAGCAGTCTTCTCCTTGATCTATTCTATTTTGGCTGCTCATAGGTTGTGTAACTGTTAAAGTAGGTAGCGGACATTCTCCTTGTGGAAGTAGAAGTGGACCTCCCTTGATCTCATATAGATGATTGCTCTTGTTGTGTTGAGGAACGATCTTCCAAGTACGAGTGGTGGATCGTACTCTTCTTCTCCCATATCCAGGACCAAGAAGTCAGTGGGGAAATAGTGATCACGAATCATTACCATAACAGCTTTAGCAATCCCCTCTGAAACCTGAACGTCTGATCCGCCATCTGCAGCTACGTATAGGTGTTGACGGTGGATAAGCAATTAAAATCCACACTTCTAACACCGTCAACATCCTAGGTTTTGATGGAGGAATAACATAACATGAAAATATTTTATCCAATAACTAGTTCCACTTGTACTCTTAGCTTGTGAATGTAGGGAAGATCAAAATGAGACAAATTGGAGCAGCTGGAGCTCACATATGTGGGTCGGCCGACCCACATATGGAGGCACCAGGCCATCACACTTCAACACATGAGCCATACTAGCACAGAGAAGGAAGACCAGTGAAAATAGGGCACAGGCATGGGTAGGCCGACCCATGCATAGGGCCCACAAGGCCCTGATGATGTGGCACAATCCGTGTGACACTGTACCCAGCTCAATTCCACCTTCAAATCAAAGTTGTGTTTCCAATCAACGGTGGAAGATCAAGGCGCATGGATCAAGGAGTGAACCGACAAAAACCAAGCAAACCCAGCACGCAACCATGCTCTATGATAGGTGGGGACTCTAGTGGTGGGCCCACCCTGCCATAGGGGGTCGGCCGACCCCCCCATGGTGGGTCCAGGCCACCGTCCTCGGTCCATCGACCTTTTGCATGTTTCCCACGTGAAGGTTTCACCACTGCCGTCGATCTGAGGCAGGTTTCAAGGATGGTTTATCCAGGGGAGGAGAATGAAGGAGCACGTGGATCGCTGACGTGGCACATTTCCACCTCCCCTATAAATAGAGGCTGCCTCCACCCTCTCAAGAGATGATTCAATCAAGATACAAGTGAAGATTAGTGTAGCTTCCACCTCTAGTAGTAGTGTAGTCTAGTGTGGGAGTTAGAGTTGAGTCGAGCTGCGCTCGAGGTCTCCGGAGTCGTCTACTGGAGAGTCTGGTATAGCTCTTGTATATTTCTCTTTCTGTAAGACTTATTTACTTTAATATAATATTCCTGCTTTATTTTACTGAGTATTTACTTAGTGCAATATTATTCTTGCAATAGTATTGTTGTGTTCTATCTTATTTCTTAGTTGTTACATACTAGATTGTGATCCTATAACCAGCTCTTATTTGCTGTTCATCGCCTATCATAGGGTGCTCTAGTTGCCTTGGCCACAGCTAGAGTAGTGAGAATTAGTGTAAGCGTGGTGCTTAGACTAGATCTTGCCTTTGATTGCCGCTTGTTGCACGGATTGTTTGTGGGTACTAGTAGGTGGTGATAGCCCTGTTTAGTCTTAGCATCCCACCACGTGTTTTAGGCAAGTTCTTAAAAGGTAGGCTCCTATAAGAGTATAGCCGCTTCGGGTAGAGCTTGTATCCTCTATTGTCTCGGATTATCCCTGGCAATACAAGTAGTAAGGTATCAATCCTAGTTGTCTCATCTATTTGATAAGGTTAGATCACAGGAGTAGAGTTTGAATCACAGGAACATTTCTCACTCGTTGTCCTCCCACCTAGCTATACTACACTAGTTATCAATTACCATCTTCTTTGTTTATCTTTGAATCATCACCTTCCTATCATACTTCGATTACCCCCTCTACAATAATTTCTATTAAGTTGAGATAGATTTAAGGATCTCCTTCTATTAACAATTCTAGCAATCGCTTTCCCTTGGGATAAAATAAACAACGATACCTTGGAATACTCCCGGCTGAAGTGCTACAGCGGTATATTCTGTGTGCTTGCGGAATTATCCAATAGACATAAGAAGTACCCCAAGCACTTCTGGCGCCGTTATCAGAGATAGCCTAACACCCTGTCTCTGGTGATTGCTCTAAGAAGTCTCAACAATATGTAGGATACAAGGGTGTCTTGCCAAATAAGAAGTCATAGGTTACCCTGGCCATTATGTTGACACTTGATCATGTGTCGCAGAAGGTCTTGTAGAAGATCTTCTGGTTGATTGTGCAGTCGATCGTTAGTACTCCTGGATCTTCTAGCTTGGGTATGTGTGCTAAAACCAGAAGGTGATCGTACTCAGCTCAGACTGAGTTGATCATCCTCATAGCTTCAGTATGAGTCTGCCTAGCCTTGTTCTTTCTTCTGTTCGTCTTCTTCTGTGCTGGCTTGTCTTCAGTAGATGTACGGCTTCTGGGGATGGGCAGGACTTTCTAGCGTATTGTTCTTGAAGGTGAATCCCTCTATACTCCCTTTGATAGTGAAACAGATCTTGGCACTATCGGCGTTAATGATAGCCTTGGCTGTGCTCAAGAATGGTCGTCCCAAGATGATTGAAGACTTCTCATCTCCTCCTGTCTTCAATTACCACAAAGTCAGCAGGTACATACGAGTGTCCAACTCATACACAGATATCTTCCATGATGATCCCCTTCGGATAGCAGAGTGATTGGTCTGCTAGCTGTAAGCACATGTTCGTGTATAGGAGTGGATCTCCATGGATCTTCTCATAGCTCACTTTGGGCATAATGTCGATGATTGCAGCGAAGTCACAAATTGCTTCCTCGAAGGTGTGTTGACCAATAGCTATGGGTATGATGGGTCTTACTGGGTCTCCCTTATTCTCTGGCAAAGAGTCATCATTCCATCCCTTGGATCGGTGCTCTGCATAGTACCATCTTCTACTGAAGATGTCCACCAGATTTGCAATTTCTAGTTCTTCTGGTTGGCCTGAGGATCTTTCCTTCATTGGCCGGATGGATAGAAGATGCCAGTTGAGCTATTTGGGATTTTAGTATTTTGTTGAAGCGGAGCTGGTTCTTGTTAGCAGAGGCAAAACCATCTATCCTGTTGTTGATGGTATTTAGCAACTTGTCATTGGAGACTAGCTTCTTAGAAATCTGATCTAGCAGTTTGGTCTGACCATAAACTAGATCTCTCAATGGTGTATTCAAGTTGTTACCTTGGTAATTACCTGAGTAATTACCTTGGTAGTTGGGCCTTTGTTGCTGATTCCTAGCCTTGGTTCTGATTTCAGTTCTGATTCTGAGGATGGTAGTAGTAGTTGTTGTTACTGATGTAGTTCACATTCTCCTGAATCTCCGAACAGCTGTGGCCTGAGTGGCCAGTACTTCCACACTCTTCACATGTCATGTAGGCATCATGAATGTGGTTGACTTCTGTCTTATCACTTAATCAAGCTTCTTCATCAGCAAGTTCATCTTGGCAGAAATCATGTCAGTCTCCTTGAACTGGTGCATTCCTCCTTCTCTTGCGGGTCGGAGCTCGTTCTTCATTCCAACTCTGGTTGGATGCCATCTTCTCCACAAGAGTGGTAGCTTGCTCAATGGTAAGTGACAAGGAAAGCTCCTCCAACAGCAGCATCCATCGTCTCTCGGGTGCTGGTAGTCAACCCATGGTAGAAGGTCTGTATAAGCAACCAATTCTCCATCCCATGGTGAGGACATTCTGAAATGTAGTCTTAAAAGCGTTCCCTATGCTTTCGGAATAGATTCATCTTGCTGTTGCTGAAAGTTGATGATCTTCCCTCGAGAGCATTTGTCTTGTCCATCGGGAAGAACTTTGCTAGGGAAGGCAGTGGAGCAGATATCCCATGTAGTGTTCTTGTCTTTATTTGCATAGAACCATTGTTTTGCTCTTCCCAACAGTGAGAATGGAAATAGGCAGAGCAGAATAGCATCTCTGGTTACTCCCTTGATGGTGAAAGTGGTGCATATCTCCAGAAAGTGTTGGAGATGTGCACTCGCATCCAGATGTGCCTTTTCACAAAACTGGCTAGCTTGCACCATGTTGATGAGCGCAGACTTGAGCTCGAATCCATTGTCTCCAACATCAGTAGGTGGTCTAGTACGGATGTTAGCAGTGGTTGAAGCAGAGAACTCGCTGAAGGCTCTTGTTAGCCATGGCCTCAAACTCTGGTGTCAAACTTCTTCTTGTACGGATGTCTTCCGGCGAAGGGTCTGGAGTCTTCCTGATCAAAGCTTCTGGATCTTCAACAAAATTCTGTGGAAGGTCAAATCCGTTAATACATCACCCTGCATAAGCTACACAACAATAAACAACGACAGGGTGAGCCTGTTTGAGTAAGGTTTTGTATGGTTTCTCGACATATTGGTGTGGTGCATATGATCTATCTACATCTTATGTATGCCAAACAACTGTCCCTCGGCAACGGCACCAAAAATTCTTGTTGGCATTTCTAACTTCATTACCAAAAATAAAGTTAGACTCTATTCCCAATAACGTCGCCAAAAATGCTTGGGAGGTATAAATTAACGTGCCACCTGATTAGCCTACAGATCACTTGAACTCTTAACCTCTATCTCTTAAAAATAAGTAGGTTGTCATCCCCAGCATGATTCTAAAAGATCTCTCCTTCTAGCAAGTGACTGAAATTATATTATATTATATCTGCAAGCGCACAGACAACATATACACCATTGTAGTACTTTACACAAGAGTATTCCGGGTTGTCGATTTATATTTTACCACTGGGAAGGGTTGGCAATAAATAGGATGTAGGTAGATAGATGTCATGCAAATATGGAGAATACCATGCATGATCTACTTACTCTAAATAGGGGTTATGTCACAGTAATAATAATGATATATATGTTAAGCATAATGATGAATCAATCAGTATAATAATATAATCACTTAGAGCACTTCCTATCTAGGCACTAACATGAATTAGGCAGAAGCATAAGGATATCCTAAGTCATTCTAACTATACTACCAAAAACATATTAGATTGGTGCAATTATACTAGCAATCATGGCAAAAATACTTCATACTCATACTCAGGGGAATATTATTAAGGAAGATCAAGATCATAGCCATCCTTCTAAAGTAATAATAACTTTCTACTCTCCCTACATTCGAGGCGTGGACTACAAAGGACTCAATGGGAGTGTCACATCCGTGATCTACCACAGAACCCAGAATATAAGACGCATTTGTAGACAAACTGCATTTAAGCACCATGCTTACATGCTGTTGGTCACCCATCCATGATGTCAATGAATGAGAGCTATACAAACCCATGTATGAATATGAATGAATCCTAACTATGCAAAGTATACAATCTAGATAAGCAATGAATAACATAATTGAGAACATAATCAATAGTAGAACAATATCAATCAACTTTATCTAAACACTCAAAAGAGGTATAAGATACAAGAGAGAGCTTACAATGGCTCCAGGAAGCCTCGCTCCAGACAAGATCTGGAATTCAAGTAGAACTTACCTCCTTGTACTTCTAAACCTATGTAGCTATGCTTTAGATGGTGAAGTTGTAATGATTCTAGGGTTTCTGGCTCTGAGAACTAGATTGATGATGATTGATATGAAACCCAGGGGGTCTGGGGCTGTATATATAGGCCGGTGGGATGAATCAGTAGCCCTTGGATCAAACCGACTTCGACGGACGGTGGAGATTGATCCTCAAAGGCGGTGGAGGGTCCACGTCAAGGGGGACGCGGAGAGGGGACTCTGACAGGTCGGCCGACCTGGCAGGGAGGTCGGCCGACCTCCTCTCTCTGCCAATCGGAGCCCCGCTTCTGCCGGTGAGTCTCTGGTGTTCTCTAGAGTATTCTTGATGCACTTTCATGGCAGAATTTGATGTTTAGTCCGACATGTGGGTCTCCTTTGGTTCTTTTCTAATTAACACCCTACAAAACACTGATTCACAAAAACTGTGGAATTCTGTCAGTTAAAACACTATTCTACGGTGGTGTTTGCCTTTATACCCTTATTTCATGTTTGGTTGACGGGTAAAATCATACAATAATTACTGTCAACAATGCCAAATCACTAATGTATTTTTTATCATTTAATTCAGTGACATCTAACACTATTACAAAGTAGGGGTAACGGAGCCTTCGTTTGAAAATAACCGAGGCAAAATCACAAAGATAAAAAAAAGGATGTGTAAAATCACCGTTGTGTCGTAGAGCAAGTGTAGAAACACCAAATTCCCAGCACCATAAGATGCCTATTGTTTCTCTTGGAATTTGTGACATGCAAGGTTTCAGACTTTCATATAAGGGTTTTTATCCCAAAAAACCTAAAATTCATACAATTTTGTTGAAATTTGAGCAATGTTTTAATAGATTTTTTGAAATTTCAGTGGTGTTTCAATAGAAAATTCTACAACCTCATTACTTTTGGTATCCCTTGTAAGTGATAATAATGATGATACATATTGTATTGCTTTAGTTGCACAAAATATAATTTGGCCATCACAAATAGTTTTTCTTCATGATAGAGTGATTTTTTCCAGTAAAGATTCTGTGGATAATTTGAATGTGGAAAGGTTGCAAATAATGTCTTATATATGTTAGATATTGCTATCATGAAAAGGGTGATCATTCTTCACTGAAACAATTCATGAGATCCATATGGAGAAATTGGATGGTGCAATCTTTAAAATAGATTTTGAAACACCATAGATAAGGTCAAATGGGATTTTCTTCAACAAATAATACAGATGAAAGGATTTTCTCCTAGCTTGGTGTTCTTGGATTAAAACATTTGTACATGGATGTAATGTCAAGATTAAATTAAATTAGATGATTAGATTGTCCTATATGGTCATATTAAAAAAGGTTCAAGGCAAGGTGATCCTTTATATACCTAAATTTATTTGACATAGTGGTTGCCATGCTAGTTATCATAATTGCAAGAGCCAAAGCAAATGGGCAAGTACAGGGGAAGAGGCACATCTAGTAGAAGAGGGCTTATCTATCCTGTAATATGCAAATAACATAGTGATTTTTATAGACCATGATATTCAGCAAGCAATGAACATAAAGTTATTGCTATGTACTTTGAGCAATTATCGGGTGTAGAGATAAAAATTTATAAAAGTGAGATCTTCTTCTTTGGTCGTTAGGCTTAGAATTGTGAGACACAATACTCACATCTTTTAGAAAAAGATTGGAACTTACCCCTTTCACTATCTAGGTCTACTAATGCATTGCAGAAAACTTAATAACAAAGATTGAAAGTCATTGAACAAAAGATTGAAAAGTGGTTTGCAAGTTGGAAAGGAAAAATGCTCGTTTAGGCGGACGTCTAGTATTGATTAATTTTGTGTTGTTAAGTTTACCAATGTTTATGTTTTCTTTGTCCGAAGTTCCTAGATAAAACTGAGTAATAGGAATCACGGTGCTTCTGACAATGGGACCAACAAAAAGAAGAAAGTGTAGACTTGCAAAATGGTCTATCATTTGAAACCAAAAGAGGAAGGAAGTATAGTCATTCAGAATCTTGACATACAAAATAAATATCTATTAAATATCATTGTTTATGTTATATAATAAAGATTGTCAACAATTACTCAAAAATAAGTATGCTAAAGACAAAACCCTATAATAGTTCACAAAAATGTTGGAGATTCTCATTATTGGATGAGCTAGATGGGATGAAGGACCAATTCTTAAAAGTAACCAATTATTAAAAGTAGGCATGTTTGGATTGGAAGAGGGAACCCAAATATGATTCTTAGAGGAAACCTGGTTCAGAACAGTTTCACTCAAGCTCCAATATCCAACCTTGTATAATATATAGTTTGTCACAAACAAGCTACTGTTGCAACAATTCTTAGCGCTACACCGCTTAATGTTTGCTTTAGAAGAGCATTAGTAGGTAACAAATTGTTAGAGTGGCAGCAAGTAGTAGAAAGAACTGCGAAAAAAATTGATTTACAAGTATAAAGAGATATACTTTTTTTACTCGCAAAAAAATAATGGCTCCTTCACTGTAAACTCCATATATATCTCAACACATGAATAAAAGTTTACAGAAAATTTGCGGCTAAAGATGCCACTTAAAATTGTTTTTTGTGGTTCCTTAAAAAAAGAGGTGTTATTCTAACGAATGATAATTTAGCTAGGAGAAACTGGAATGGGACAAAAAAGTGTGCTTTCTGCTCTAAGGACGAAACAATTGAACACCTCTTCTTTGATTGCTTATATTCTAAACTTCTCTGGAGAGCAGTTCAGTTTGTACTGGGTTTGAAACCCCAAAAGATTTTCATGATATTTCTTACAGATGGTAGAAACATGGGTAGTTTCGAATCAATCCTTGTTGATGAAAGGATGTACACTAATTTAGGGGGTGTTTAGATTGTCTATTTTTTAAAAAAAAATTACGGTAGCAACGTGCTAACTTTTGCAATAAATATCCAATCATGACCTAATTAAACTCAAAAGATTTATCTCGCAATATTTTACCAAGCTGTCAAATTAATTTTAGTTTTTATCAACATTTAATGCTCCATGCATATATCCAAACATTGATGTGACGGAACTTTTGGTATTGGTGGTGAATCTAAATAGGGTCGTAGTAGACAATATGGTTTGCGAGGACGGAAGTTATTTTTGACAAGTGCTGACCTAATATTTTTTGCAGGTTATATTCAGAGGAACATACTACCTACCACCAGTTGACGGTAGTTATAGCTCATTTTTACCCATCAAATAAACATGAATCAAGGGCATAAAATAATACACAACATAGTTATGGGGTTTGATTTTAACAAGTTCCACGAGTTTTGGTGTTCTCACTAGTTTTGCAGGGTATAAAAGGATATTCAATTTTTCACCTGATTAAAAGTATCTCAAATGAGGAATTGGAGTTCACCATTGCATAGAGCTTGTCGAGACGATCGAAACGGACCTACTGGTTTGCTATTTTTGGAGTCCGGAATAAAGAGATATGGATTTTACGAACATTGGAAGATTCTAGAACCTGAGCTACAGGATTAATCGGGCCTAAATCAGAATTTGGCCCATTAAAACCTATGTGCACATGGTGGAAAGGCTTAGTATTATATTGCTTGCCCAAGGTGGAGGGGAGGCCAGGCGCCCCCATATAAGGAACCCAGGACCCCCGAGTCAAGTGCACCATGATGGAGTTGTAGAGACGTCCCTCGAATGCATAACCTCTCAATTCTAGAGAATTAGGGCTAGACTTTCCAATGTAGTAGATTAGTTCTAATTGAGAGTTAGGGAGAGCGGAGCTGCGCTTCGGCTCTAGAGAAGTCTTTAGGGGTCTGGTATATCTTTGTATCTCATCTTTATAAGACTTATGCTTTAATATTTATTTTCTTCATTTACCTTTATGCCTTTTATATATCTGGTTAGTATAGTTGTTACATCTTGGCATGGGATCTCCGCCTATATTAGGTGCTCTAGTTATCATATGTGATTAGAGTACTAATCGATAGTGTAGACGTGATGTCCTAGGCTATAGGTTACCTGAGGTTGCGCCCAATTCTTACGGTTAGTTGTGGTAGCCCCAGAGGTGACAGCTCTGTTAGGCCTTCGTATTCCACCACGTTGGAGTTGGTATTTCGTAGAGCTTTTGGCAGCCTTCTCCTGACTACCTTTTTCCCAGTCTATTCGAGAGTCAGAAAGGTACTGTTGCTCCTAAAGTGTTATTGTGTGATTGCTTTATCTACCCATGAATTAGTTTTATAGAACAAAGGTAATAGAGAAGTACTTAGCAACCTTGAACTCTTCAGTTGTCCTCTCACTTTAGCTATCTGCTCTTTTATCATAGAATTCTCCTGTGTGTGTTAGATATACATAACTCCTATCATTTACCTTTTACCCCTACTTTAGTCTATTAGTTATACTAGTTAGTAGATACATGATGGTGAACTATCAACTTCTTTAACCATTGTTTCCTTGTGGTAAAATATAAATAACGATACCTGGAATAATCCCGGTAAAATGCTACAATGGTATTCTATGCGCTTGCGGAATCTTTCATATTTTAGTTGTGCATAAGAAATACCAACAAGCATTTTTGGCGCCGTTGCCGGAGAAGCAATTGGCATAAGAGTTTTATAGTGATCTTGATGTCTGCTAATTTAGTGTACTACTAGATTTAGTATGATTACCCCTGTTCTGTTGAATTGTGGAATAAGACAGGACAACAAAAGCCGTTTTGACCTTCCGGCAAGTTTCCACATTGAAGAGCCCAGGGTGCCTGAACATTCAAGATTCATCAACAATGGAACCCTGCCATTTCATAGGTTCCCACAAATATATGTATTTCTTTCTAACCCTGTGTAGATTGGAGAAAAGTACATCGTCACAACAATTCAAATCACATCTCAAGTGACGAACATAGAGGCTGTGCTACACACAAGTCATGGCTTGAAGTAGAAAGATGACATCATTAGGTATATCCAACCAATCATCATGCAACAGTAATCCATCCAAACTTAAGTTTGCCTTGCAAAATTCAAACTAGGGGGAATGGGCTTATTTAGAGAATCTTATGTTGTTAATATTGGTTGTCTCTACCTTGTCAATCCATGTTCAAATTGTTAATCAATGATCATGCTCTTTCATCTCTGTTTGCACAACTCTCTATAAACTTTCATTTTACCTTTGTTCGCTATAGTATACTTAAGGTTTGGAGAAATTTCATACACCTTCTAAATTAGGCATGGTGCTTAGTTTAAACTGTTTTCTGTAATTATAACTAGACAAAGTGTTTAGTTTGATTTTCGAACCAAGAGGTGTGATGATTTTACTTTCAAAGGCTTTTTGAATTAAGCGTGGTGCTTAGGTTAAAATGCCTTGCTAAGTCAAATTGGACGTGGTGTCTAGGTTGATTTTTTGAGCCGCTCGTATGCTGTAGTAGATATTGGATATTTTGTTGGACTAACTCTTGCAGAAAACTTCCAATTTAATTTGGGTAAGTCACGAGATAAATTCAAATCAGAGATAAGACATGGCACATGCTGAACTTCAATAACTTTGCAGAGGAAGACATAGCTCATTTATTATGGATGGAAGAACTGTAAGTATTAATAATTCATTTACTTTATCTTCTGTTGCAAGTTACTTGGACTCAAGTCATGCTGGTATAGAACATGATCTATGCTAACATAATATCAACCCTATCTTCTTAGTAGCGTAGATGGAACATGATAAAATTCTAGGACAAACAACCTATGTTCCAAAGTTGTACATCCCTTCGGGTATGTGTTGTCCTCTAATCTGTTGCAGGCATAATAATGAATGGAGTGACAAGGTGTCATAAGATCAAAGAAGTAAAAGATGACAAAGAGGATAAGAAACAAAGGAGACAAGATTCTCATGAACAATTCAAGATGCAAGAGAACGAAAGGACCACCAATCATCTACCCTTCATTACATTAGTGCCATCATGCTCTAATAATGAAGGTAATATCTTAAGTAAGTAGTCACTATTTTCCTCTTCATCTTGGAATGCAGATAAATAAAGACACAAATATGTTAGAGTTACATCTTTAATTGATTAACCTAATTAACTCAACATGCTTTGTCCTTTAAGATTGTTCATGACATCATTCTTTTGATCTCAATCTTAACCAAATGTTCTAAAACATTGTATTCTATCTTTAGAAGATGATAGTCATACTCATGTGAAAATTTATATATTATGTAGAGATAGACAACCATTCCATTGGTTAAGCAATTTAAATCTTTTCTGCCATATGAACTTAAATGCAACATTAATGCTTAATTGTCTGATCTTACCACTCATGTCATGAGTAAAACAAATTATGTAACACCAACTTTGTCTTGTTCAATGTGCCTAAGGCAAGAGAAGAATAAATAAAGAAATATATTCGGTTCTATTGGTGTTTTTTTCACTAGCAGAGCCCATGCACCTGATCTCTACCTTGGTTTTGCAAACGGGACAACACTTCAAACAAATTTGTTAATTCCCAAAATTCTACAAGTGAAAGTTTTGTGAACATGCACGCTAAGCTAAGATGTTGTCAGTTTGCACTATTAATGCTCTACTTCAACCTGCTGGCCAAGCAAAGAACAAAAGTGACATCACCATCACCAGAGGTGCAACCATTAAGACCTTCATCTTTAAGACGGAGAGATACACAAGAGTGGAAGAAAAAGTCCTGTCGGTAGACTTTAAATTCCGCACCCTTGCCATAAGGTAACATGGTAGTTATTTAATTAATTAGTATTCATAATTTACATTAGTAATTTTACTTTAGCATATTCATCTTTATGCATATCAAAAAAAAGGAAGATAAAAATCTGTATTGCCTTATTTATTGCATCATAAAACATTAAAGCCCCATATGAATAAACTTATCGAATATTCGCTATGGTGGCATAAAAAAATGATAATATCATTTGTATTTACTTTCTTGCATTATGCAAATCCTAAGCCCCATGAGAATAAATATTCTCCGTGGTGGGATAAAAATATATAACATGCATACATATTTGATTGTTGTATAAGAAAGTTAGAAAACCCTAAAAAGAGAATCATGGTAGAATCTGTCAATTAAAATCAACTCAGAGAATAATCAATTACTTATTGGCTGACCGCTAACCCCTTATCACATTCGAGCCTCGAGTTTTAGGTTTTCTTGTTGGAGTATAATTATGCAGGATAACACTATGACTAAGGAGTGAGTCTATCAGTGGAGCCCACCAGGACTACTGCTGGCAAGCTCGCCCTGAAGATCATCAATACCAAGTATTGCAAACATCTAGCTTGGGGAGGAAGCATCCTCTAGTTATCAGGTAACTATACCTATGCGATTATCGAGTCAGTTTTATAAAATCATAAAATACCAAAAATATGTGAACACATGAAGGTTCACCATAGTACCATAAGAAAATCTAAAAATACCAAACATATGTGGGCACATGAAGGTCCACACTTTTTAGAAAAAACCAAAAATATGTGGGCACATGAAGGTCCACCCAATTAGGAAACCTCTGCTGGAAATATAAATTCAATCACTTACCATGAAGTGGTATTAACCTAACCCCTCTCAATGAGATTTGGTATTCTTATTGGCAATTGAGTTTTACAAGACAATACAAGATCAAGAGCTCGTCAACCTGGCGCCCTTACGCTGTCAGTATGCCTGCTCCCAGAAGGATTGCTCAACTTGCAACATCAAAGACCACGTCAACATCCAGCTTGGGGGAGGGCGCCCTCCATTTAAATCCAGCTAAGTATAAGTTTTCCATCCTTATTATTGTACCATATTGCTTTTTGCGTGAGTTAGCTAGTGAAATAAAATTTAAAAACCAAATAAATAGTGTTTAGGTTAGTTAGTGTGTTTGAATAAAATAAAAAGAGAGTGCTTATAATAATTTTGTTCGGACTCAATGGAAACCATGCTCAGGAATTTGATAAGTAGCACCCAACCATGATTCCTCATTCCAACTTAATTTTCAACCTTGAATCATCCCAAGTTTTAGATACAACCATTTTAACTTGAAGATTCGCTTTGAACCTGAAACTTGTGGGTAGCAAATCTAAGTAATTTAGGGATATGATATGCAAAGTTTGAGCTGCTATTTATCTTGTTCCTAGTGATACTTGAATTCTGAAGATTTATTTTGAAAATCCTTAAAACCACATGATGAGTTCCTGTATGACAAGAGCTTTATAATCCCACCACAGCCATACATGCTAGATTAGAAAAACATACACATTATATGCTACTTACTTTGTTTTGAGTTTAGTCAAGTTTTGTTGATACCTTAGGAACTTATCATGCTTTTACAATCAAGATCACTTACACTCCACCCATAATGCACTACTCATATCCGAGTGGGCGCATCCACATTCCACATTTTCCATCTAGATCCACCTGAAAATGTTCAACTCCTACACTAGGAGTGAACACTAAAAATATCCTATTGGCTACCCCAGATCAATGCTCCAAGGTTCTTATTGCTATCTCTCAAAAGAAAAAGAAAACATGAAGTATTATTGCAGAGAAGAGGCATGTGGTTATGCAAAAGAGTGAGATGAGAGAAAACAGGTACAAAGATGCCCACCTGAGAGGTAAAAATGGACAAGTGTCCGAATTTATCAAAATAATGGGTACTTTGATGCCCGCCTGAAAAAAAAGAAGAAATAGAAAAGAAAGATAGCCCATGTTGTCCTGCAACACAATTCCCTAGTCTCTACTACTAAAAAGTATGAAGAGGACCCGTCTACCAGCTGTGTTGAAGCCTCTCCTACGAAACAAATTCCCGCCCGGCACAACCGTCTCTGCAACCGGATCGCTCTGCCCGGCGCTAACAGTCCCGCTAAAAAAGCGATGCCCGATTCCCTTCTCCACGTCCGTGGAGCCGTCGCACAACTCCCACCCCACCCCGCGCATTCGCCGCAATGATCGCTACCTATCCTGAACACCTTGGCACCGCGACGCCCTGCCCGGCCCCGCCACAGCACACACCGTGTCCGCCTCGCCGCGACAATCGCGAGCTACTGGCCGAGCATGAACTCGCCCGTCACAGTGCGCACCGCCTCGCTGGATGCCAACGGTGAGACCGGTTCTGTCGTCAGCGCCTAGCACCGACACTTGTCGGCACCCGCTTCCACTCCCTGCCCTCGATTCACCAGCTTCTTCTCAGGCTCGGACACGTGGGCTCCTTACCTCCGCCTCAGCCGCCGCCGACAATGATGAAGATGAAGAAAGCCATGCGATCCCAGCCTCTTCGCCGACCGCCTCAGGCAGAGGACCAAATGAGAAGATAAGGACGCCGAATCTTGGGCCTACCCCCACCATCACCTGTTGTTGCCTGTGCTGCCATTCGTCGCTGCCTTCTCTCCTCTAGTTCACCATGCCTGCTCTCCCTTGTGGCAATGACCTGGGCGACTGCACTACGCCAGGTCGTAACCTGGAAATTTTCCGGCAAGGAGAACGATCAGGTGTGGCAACCCCTTCCCCTTCCTGGTGTGCGAAACGGAGCAATTAATCCACGTTTGGTGCAAAAGTTGTTATTATTGTTTTTCCATTCAACTCTTCCCTCCCTGCTATGCGAAACGGAGCAATTAATCTATGTTTGGTGCAAAAATTGTTATTTTTCTTATTCCATTGAAAGATTCAGAAGTGCAAATATTGGATTCATAATTTTATATATCTTAAAATTCAGAAAACGTTCCTCCATTTGTTGGTAATCAATTCTCTATGGACTTGAATTCACAAATCACAACGAAAAAAGTTAGTTTCTGAGCCTACTGGTCCTCAATCTTGCAGGGAATGCGGAATTTCTTCAGCATTGAAATTGTTCGGCACCTGTAACCTAGCGCCAGCACCAAGGGGGCGAGGATGCATTATACTCTGACATTTCTTTTAGAGTCTTATTTGATCTAGCTATTGCTTTCAATTGGAACAGCTACCGTTTGGGAATTTTGAAGGTAACCTGCTAAACTAAGCCGATGCACAACATTCTTGTTGTTAATTATAAATGAAATTATGAGGTGTATATGCAAGCAGCAATGTAGTCTGACTTCACAGAACCACTATTTTGGATACAATCAGCCAATTATTGTTTTGTCTATCATTTTATATTTGCCAAGGACCACTGTTTATCATGTACTAGGCTTCATAACATCTTATGTACTATTATTCAATTTGATTGGTCTTGAAGATCCGATTGTCAAGTGAACTCTCTTCCTTTGTCTAGGCATACTTTACTTCCCAAATTTTTTTTGATTTACAGATCTTTGTGACAGACGTCTCTGAAATTAGGGGCAAGCATATTTTTTATACAGGTGCTGCTTATATGTCATTGTTTTTTTTAGTGGAGTGACATTCCAATGCTTTCAGGGTTCTGTGAACTCCATAAACTAACCTACCTGAGTATCATCGTTGAAGGCGAGAACAAAACCTGATTAACTGGGCTAATCTAAATGTGAGGCAGCAACCAAATCCTGTGTAAACATTTTTTAGAGCTCAAGGGACCAGTGCTATTACCCATATGCATTGCAAACTTGCCTAATTCCAATCATTATTTCGTACAGGAATGCACTCTTGGTCAGCACGTAGCCAGTGACTAACTGAAACAAAACAGGCCACACCTCCCATGTCTGTTTGACACCAATTCTTTGGTAAATTTACAGTCCTACCTGTGAGCTTTGACACCGTGTTACTCGTCATCCTCTTACTTTGGTAACTCCCATAAGACTATCTCCAACAATAAAGACCTAAACACGACACCCATTTCAGGTTTTGGATTATGCATAGGAAAGGGTCATGCACCCATAACTTAGCCCTTTCCAAAAGTGGAGCCCCGTCTTGAAGAGGAGGACGGCCGCGTGACCGATAACGCCGCTGACATGCAGACCGAGGCGGAGGATGACCGTGTGGCTGAGAAAGCCGCCGAGCTGCCTACCTCGCCTGCCGCTATGGCGACATGCATCCCGAGGTGGAGGACGACCGCGCAGCTGGACGTTGCCGAGCTGCGGTCCCATGCGCCTCCTCCCCGGTCCTCATCCCTCTGCGGCTCGTCCTGGATCTTCAAGGAGCTTCTTGATGGAGAGGACGAGGACACCGTCAATCTGCTCGTTCTCCTCGCCGCCGCTAGTCGGTCTTGGTAGGGCGTGGGGGCATGGCGGAGGCAGCCGCGACGAGCAAGAGGGCGGCCATGGTGGCGGCACGGCGGCCGGTGGATGCGATGAGTGGGGAATAGGGAGGAGGCCACTAGATGTGATGGATCAGGTAGATGGAGGAGACGAAGCAGCGACAGGAGATTTGCATAGTGAGGAGAGAGGCGACACTTTTTGCATATCGTTTAGACTGGTAGGCAAATTGGGTCACGTCTTTGAGTCATTCGTTGAAGAGCTTTTTTGGTAGGCAAAAACACTGTGGGGACGTATTTTTAGTTTTGTTTTGGTTGCGTTGATTCATCTCCTTTGCCAAGAATACATAAATTATTATCCCGTTGCAACGCACGGGCACTCAACTAGTGTTTGAAAGAGAGAGAGATGTCTCAAGGAGCAAACGAGTAGAATTAGGATTAGCCTACCATATATATCCACGTACAACCTCACATCCACACACATGCACATCTTGATTGTATGGACTTGTTCCTTTGGATCCATTGTTTAACTTTACAATATATTAATTGCAAGTATGTATGAGCTGTCTCCTTAACTATAAGCTCCACAAAAGCTATTAGTTATAGGGTGAGAGAGAGAAGAGAAGGCATGCATCACTATTGCCTTGGTAAGGATCCACAAATATCACAAATTGAGAGACTTGAGAGAGTAATACAAAGGAAACTCTGAGTTTTATTTTGAAAACTTGCAAAACCTCCAGGATAAGAGTTGAACGACAGAGCTTGAGACATAGTGTTTAACTTAGACATTATATCCTTCAATTACCTAAGACTCAAGAGAAAGCTACAAGCTCCATGGTAAAGGTAATACAGGTAAGTCTGAAGGTTAGCTTGGTCTACTCTAATCCTTGAGTACTTATTGGTTTAAAACTGAATACTTGTGAGGGGTAGCTATAACTTTTGATTTTTGCTAAAGTTTGGCTTTGCTAAGTGAATAGCAAAGGGTAAGCTTAGAGGAAACTTGTTGATGGTAGTTATTGCTCATTTTTACCCATCAAATAAACATGAATCAAGGGCATAAAACAATACACAACATAGTTATGGGGTTTGATTCTAACAAGTTCCACGAGTTTTGGTGTTCTCACTTGTTTTGCAGGGTACAAAAGGAATATTCAATTTTTCACCAATTAAAAGTATCTCAAATGAGGAATTGGAGTTCACCATTGCATAGAGCTTGTCAAGACGATCGAAAGCAGTCCTATGGTTTGCTATTTTTGGAGTTCGGAATAAAGAGATATGAATTTTATAAACACTGGAGGATTCTAGAACCTGAACTGCGGGATTAATTAAAGGCTGCGGGATTAATTGGGCCTAAATCAGAATTTGGCCCATTAAAGCGTATGTGCACATGGTGGAAAGGCTTAGTACCATATTGCTTGCCCAAGGTGGAAGGGGAGGCCAGGCGCCCCCATATAAGGAACCCTAGGACCCCCCGAGTCAAGTGCACCATGATAGAGCTGTAGAGGCGTCCCTCGAATGAATAACCTCTCAATTCTAGAGAATTAGGGCTAGACTTTTCAATGTAGTAGATTAGGTCTAGTTGAGAGTTAGGGAGAGCGGAGCTGCGCTTCGGCTCTAGAGAAGTCTTCAGGGGTCTGATATATCTTTGTATCTCATCTTTGTAAGACTTATGCTTTTAATATTTATCTTCTTCATTTACCTTTATGCCTTTTATATATCTGGCTAGTATAGTTGTTACATCTTGGCATAGGATCTCCGCCTGTATTAGGTGCTCTAGTTATCATATGTGATTAGAGTACTAATCGATAGTGTAGACGTAGTGTCTAGGCTATAGGTTACCTGAGGTTGCGCCCAATTCTTACGGTTAGTTGTGGTAGCCCCAGAGGTGACAGCTCTGTTAGGCCTTCGTATTCTACCACGTCGGAGTTGGTGTTTCGTATAGCTTTTGGCAGCCTTCTCCTAACTACCTTTTTCCCAGTCTATTCGAGAGTCGAAAGGTACTGTTGCTCCAAAGTGTTATTGTGTGATTGCTTTATCTACCCATGAATTAGTTTTATTGAACTAAGGTAATAGAGAAGTACTTAGCAACCTTGAACTCTTCCGTTGTCCTCTCACTTTAGCTATCTGCTCTTTTATCATAGAATTCTCCTGTGTGTGTCAGATATACATAACTCCTATCATTTACCTTTTATCCCCTACTTTAGTCTATTAATTATACTAGTTAGTAGATACATGATGGTGAACTATCAACTTCTTTAACCATTGTTTCCCTGTGGTAAAATATAAATAACGATATCTGAAATACTCCCGATAAAATATTACAATGGTATTCTGTGCGCTTGCAGAATCTTTCATATTTTAGTTGTGCATAAGAAATACCAACACCACCAGTGGAAATAATTATAGTAGGGTGAAGCCAATAAAAAAAATGCATTCTCCAAGTTTGTTAAATGCTAGAGGCGGCGCCAATGAATTTCTTCCCTTTAGATGGCCTCTTAATATTATAATTGAGTTTTAAGTGGGATATTTGTGCTGTTATGTGTTATGTAATAAATGGTCTGGTTCTCCTATTGACAAGAGATGAAGCTTTTCTATTATCTAAAAACTATGCCAATGTAACGAGTGGAAAGCCATGGTAGGTTCAAGACTCGAGAGTTCCTCGGTTGAAAGAAGGGCATGCAAAACAAGGTTTAGGGTTATAGATAATTATTATTATAAATAAAGGACTAAAAATTTTGAAAATTTGTACCAAAATTTGGGCGATATTTTGAGGGCCCCTTTTAGTGGCGGATTCAGGTTTGCAAACCTGAAGGACCAAACTAGTTGATTCTAACCTAATCAATACAATATACAGTGGCATACAGTAGGGTGGAGAATGTATGTTAGAAAAGCTGTGGGACCAAGTGGCCCCACAGATAACACGTAGATCCGCCACTGGTCCCCTTTAGAACATAGGAATTTCACAAGAATCGATTCATTTTTCACAGAAAAAACACAGGAAGAGGAAAAAAAATGTTAGCGTTCCAAAGGGGCCTGAACCTGGTGGCATGCCATAGGAGCAATAACTATTTACTTGTCAATGTACACAGTTTTCTCTACAAAACGTTCCTGGTAACATAATGGCGCATGACGCATGCTTGGAAGAACGGAGGGACCTTGCACTTACACAATATCTTTCATAAGAAATAGTCGTGTCATGCCTTTTATTTTTGGAGCCTTCTTCCTCGATGTCTTTTTCAAACTAAGAGTTGAAAACTGGCAATACTTGCACGATTGCACTAGAAAGAAGAAAGTCAATTTCTGTTGGTATCCAAATCATCACAGAAGCTGGTTAGGTTTCGTTCTTTAAACTGTAATAGATCTGGCATTATTCCTATCAGTAGTGATTGGAGTCTAGCAAATTGTAGATCTTTTCTATTTTATTAGGTTTTATAGGATATATCTTTTTATCTCGTATCATGAAAGTTAACATAGATTTTTTTGTATGGGGCTCCAAGCCTCCAATTAGTAATAAGATGGTGATTTGAGTCTAGCAAACTATATAATGATTTTAGGAAAAAAAAACGAAACTCATATTTCTCTAAGTTAAAACAAATTTTCTAATATTAAGTCAGATTATAATATTTTAAATACTATAGTATTTTAAATGCATAATTATTCCCAAATTATATTTGAATAATTTTTGAAAAATATAGTGTTACAATTTTTTATATAAAGTCTCATCTCTATTCTTGAACTATCACGGAAGTCCATTGTCTCCCTGTGGTGGATATGCAGTTTCGTAGAACGGTAAAATGCTTAAGGAGGTAAGTTGAACAGTTTTAAAAGTCAAAGGATTCTAAAATCTGCCTTTTTAAATTGAGAAAGACAAATCACGCAATAGTTGAAAGATGTCGAATAGACTTTTTTCCAAAGAAAAGGAAAAAGAAATATACTGGGCCACCGGACGCTTCGTTGTCTTTCATTATATATCCTACGCGGGCCATTATTTCATGGCCTTGACTCTGCTTTTTGTTGTTATTGACATGGGCTTGCCGAGATCCATGTGCCTTGGGCCCTTTACATCGACATGACGACACTTCAGGCAATCCGACAAGAGCGTTTTTGACTTGACTGTCTGTGGCCTTAGGTTCCGTTCGACTGCCGACTGGCGAGTGGCGAGGAGCGAGGAGCTCATCGAGACTCCGACCAGGCGACCATCGTGCTAGTTTTCGCGCGCCTGCACTTGCACAATATCTTTGTTGGGTTTTCTTAATTTAATTGCTTCTATGTAAGATGTTGTTTGGTTGTAACGTTGGTAACGCTGATGTGAAGGAACGAAAGCTGCGGATATTACGGCAAGAGGGTGTGGCTCTGTTTGCTGAAGCTGAAAACCGCTAAAAATAAGCGCTGATGCTGATTTCTTGTGAGAGGAAAATACTGTATAAGAGCTGAAAAATAAGCGGTTTTAAAGCTCAAACGAACAGAGCCTTTATTCGCTTGAACTTAATTCATTTGGGTTGCCAAAACTTTACAACACAAAATTTTTTGTCGTATACTTTTAGCATCCAAACTTTACAACTATGTGTTTAAATGCCTCCGAATCTTTAACACCAAATGAAAATATGACAGATTTATCCTCATTAATTGCTGATTTGCTGCATTAACGGCTAGGCATGCAAAGCCTTGCGGACTCCATGCTGCATGCTCGCTGGCCTGTTGTTGCTGCTCGTCGGTGCTGCTGTGCCATGGCCATTCCGGTATACAAACAATCAAAATTAAAACTTTATTGCACAATTATTCATAAGTTCAATTGCACAAGTCATCAACCATACACATCACTCACAGACGTTACAGTTCATGTACAAGTCCTCAAACTTACATAATTATCAGCGTCGATTTAATAATAGTTAAACTTATGTTCTCTTATGTTAACTAGTCTCTTTTGGGTTTACACAGTAGCCTATCGGCACTTTGAGATCATTAAAGAAATAAATAAGCATGTCCTTTTTTTTCCTTTTTCAGTGTCCATGATGCCACGAGAAGTTTCAAGTGGCCATCTTCAAGAGTTATTGGGTGCAACTCCTTCCTGAGGCCCAGGTGTTGTATGTCCAAGCGTGTCGCGAGAGAATCCTTAGTTGTTCCCTCGGTGTTCATCAACGTGTTAAGTGTGTTATCACACACATTTCTAGTTATGTGCATTGGATCAAGATAGTGACGTACACTCAAAAATGGCCAGTGAGGTAGTTTCCAGAAGATTGATTTTTTTCTTCCAGATACTATCGGCAAGCGCTGGTACTGCTCCTTCCCCCTTCCCAAGGACTACATTTGTGAGTTTGCTTACTTGTTTAAGTGTCTGTTTGCCATCGTGATACTTTGGGGTCCATGTTTTTCAATAGTTCCCAATAAAATCTTTTCTATTCCTGAGGATAACGGTGATCCTTCCGTATGTCCCATATAGACCATCTTCTTGTTTTCTGGTAGATGTATAACATCAGTCTCGTCCAAACACTCGACACACTTCAGTGTATCCTTTTGTCTTCTCTCCCGACAAGCAACCTCACCCTGGCAGGTCGGTGATTGTAGCGATAAATATAGCATTTATTCGTGACATGTTTTTTTTACTCATCCCAAACATCCTTGACACCCGTCTCCCACATCTGTAGTTCATCGATCACTGGTTCTAGAAGCACATTGATATCATTACCAGGTTGTTTTGGCCCTTGGATTAGTAGTGGCATCTAGATGTATGACCGTTTCATACAAAGCCAAAGTGGAAAGTTGTATATACATAGCGTCACTGGCCCAGTTCTATAATTGCTTCTAACCTGATCAAATGGATTCATCCTATCTGTGCTCAAACCTAACCAAAGATGCCTTACCTCTCCACCGATGTTCTTATAGAACATGGTGTTGATAGTCCTCTAGTCTGACCCATCGGCGGGGTGCCTCAACATTGTATCTTTCTTACGCTCTTCGCTATGCCAGCACAACAGCCTGACTTTGCATTTGCAAACAACCTATGCACTCACAGAGTTATAGGAAAATACCATACAACCTTTACGGGCCCTCCTCTGGTCTTGCTACCTCATTTGACGGCCCTTGCTTGTATCGGGGAGCTTTACACTTGGGACACGCATCCAAGTCTTTGTATTTTCCCCACAGAACAATATGCAATCGTTTGAACACGCGTGGATTTTCTCAACCTCGAGGCCGATTGGGCAAATCATTTGCTTGGCCAGGTAAGTCTTTTCTGGTAACTCGTTACCCTTTGGAAGCAGTTTATGTATTATACCTAACAAGTTATCGAAGCCTTTATCACTCAATCCATTCATTGATTTGAATTCTAATAGCATGATATTGGCATCCAGTTTGCTTATTAGGCAGGTCGGATATAATGATGTTTTTGCACCCTTTCTCATGATCTCTAGCTTTTTTTCATTGTGTAGCACCAAGGAATCTGCCCTGCACATCATGTAGGAGCTATGAAATACCATCATTTTTCTCAGTGTAGTCAGCTAACGTATTCCTAAACACATTATCATTGTTAGGCATAAGTTTTGTGTAATCATCATTAACTAGAAACTCGTTTAGGGATACGCTAGGCATGGGACACATCATCATTGTTTTCTTGTGCAATATTTTGACCAACCTCCCCATGCTTAGTCCACATCATGTTATCTCTCATGAACCCCCTGGTAATCAAGTGCAATCGTAAATGCTTCACATCGCCCCATTTTCTCATATTCTTGCAATCTGCATGGGCAGAATATAGGCTGTGAGTTTCCAGCATTGGCTCTGGCTAGCTTGATGAAATCGTCGATGCCCGTCAAGTACCATCAGTCTGTAGATGACAGATCGTACATCCACCTTCGATCCATGCCTGCAGAGGTAAAATGGGCAGGGCAGAGGAAACATAGGAAAGTTTTAATAAGAGACTTTCTCCATAATATTATTTGAAGCACAGTACCTTAATGTATTCTTCGATAAAATTTGAAATTGATTGCCTATAAAAAATTGAAATTGGTCGCGCTATAAAAATTGAAATAGATAGCCCGTATAAAATAATTGTTCTACAACATGCCATGTAAAAATGGATACAAAAAATATAACAAACATTAAGGCTTTATCGTAAACAATATTAATTGCACAAACACTTTTTGAATAACAATGTAGCTCCAAACAAATGGTAGCCTCATATATTAAAATTGCTAAAAAAAATTATTCTACAACATGCCTCATAAAAATGGAGACACAAATTACAACAACCCCTCTTCTTCATCATGAACAATAATATAGCTCCAAACTATGAATTTGTACACATAAAATTCAAATTTAGTTGGCTTCACGTAGCAATCGTTTACACAAACCATCTCAAACATGGATTTACCACAATCTTGATGCCTTGCTCAAGATCCAACTCAATTGTGCTCTCTAAAATGGAGAAGTTAAACAAGTACAACAAGAATCTCTCCAAACACAAAAGCAATGTAAATCTACAAAACCAAAGAAGTATGCTTGTTACTAACCATAAGCTAGAAGATCGTGACCATGCTTGAGCTTCCAAAAGTTTCCTTGAGAAATTCGGCGAAGAGCAGCGCAACAATGGAGGGGAAGAGCAGTCGAACTGTTCTGTTCTGTTGGGACAGAGGAGGGAGGGAGGTCGAGCTAGCTATATGTACTATAGACATAACACAGGCGATTCCAGGCATGAACCGGTAGTGAAGCTCATTATCACTGCCGGTTTTTGCCTGGAACGGCAGTGATGATTCACTGTCGGTTCCAGCCAAGAACCGACAGTAATAAGGCGCTTCACTGCCAGTTGGGCCCCTACCCCAATCATTTGAAGGTCCATTAGAGCTTGAACCGGCAATGAAGGTTTATCACTGCCGACCCAATACAAATCGGCAGTGATAGGCCGACGGTGATGTTCGTATCTGTAGCAGTGAATCCAAGTGCAATGGACTCATGAAAACATCATCACAGATCATCCCTAGTGGGCGCTTGACGACGCCGTGGTTGAATGGCTGATGCTTTAGGTGGCACATTGTTCTCATCAGGATCACATCCTGATGAAGTTATGAAGTGCCATACATGCAGTGATAATTGGGATTACTTATGAGTTGCATAACTTGGCCTCGCGGTTAAAATCAGCCACTTCATCTTCAGTTTTCCAAATGAACTTTCAATCACATTTCTAAGACAAGAATATGCGGAGTTGAAGATCTCATTTTTACCTTGTAGCTCTCGGCCATCTTGATACTTTGGAAGATGGTACTTAGTTTCCTTGTACGGCCTAAGGTAACCCGAACAACTTTCGTAGCCCGAGTCCACCAGGTAAAATTTACCTACTACAGCAAGGTTATGTATGTGTCAAAGGTGGATGCAACCCGGCACACTTTGGCCGGCAAAGAGGCAAGGGAGGGACACGACCTCCGTTGGTGGACGAAAAACCGGAGCGAGCGGCCATGGATTCTCCACTGCTGGAAGCTACGTGCAAGCCAAGGGTATGACTTTCGCTGCGGATGCGAAAGGGAGCGACACTCATGTTGCTGTGGATGCCTGCATCTTGGGGTCCAGAGCGAAGGATGCCCTTGTAGGCCTTGATTTCGGGCCACCCTTTGCCGCGTGTTGATGTCAAGCACCGCCATCCCCATCTGCGAGCACTGAAGCTGCTCAAACATGGAAAGGGGTGTGCCAAGTCAGGGTATAACTCATATCCAGCGATGTGGGAATAGGGACTGGGATAGGACAAGAAGTCCCTAGTGTGCTCGCCCTTGTCGTAGCCATCGTCATCGCCGTAGTTGTCGCCGTTGTAGCCATCCATCTTCGACGCCACGAAGGAGAAGCTCAATCTGGGTGGAGACGGAGGAGGAATTGGATCTAGAGACCGCGAAGGAGGAGCTCGATCTAGAGATGGGGAGCAGGGGGTGGATCTAGGGGGCAGAGGGAGAGAGCGAGAATGGCGGCAGCGGCCGAGAGCACGAGCGGTGAGCGAAGGAGGTAGGAATCGAGCTGAGAGAGAGAGAGAGAGAGAGAGAGAGAGAGAGAGAGAGAGCAGCGGGGGAGAGGGTTGGGACTACGAGAATGGATAAGGGCAGGCGCAGGGTGGGTGAGTGCGGGGGTAAGGGCTGTCCGGCTCACCCTCCCCCCTTCCCCCATAAGATAATTTTACATAGTTTTGGGTCTTTAGACTCCCAAAAGCAAAAAAAAAAAAATTACAAGGCCGTATTTTTGCATTCATGCCAATAATGTTTAGATCGATTTTGCAAAAATATGGGCAAAAACACCAAATTGTTTTGTAAAATGAAGGAACTAAACAGGCCATCAGCCTTATTTTGTAGCTGCGGAACCGTCTTTTCTCTCAACAAAAGCAGCATCAGCCAAATAAATCTAGACTAACAGATAGATGATTTGAAGTAATTTCATTTCCATTTGAAATGATGTCATTTCCATCTGTGTCACTGTTTAACAAACCAAACAACCTGTAATATCTAATGATTTCTACTCGACAATGATGGCAAGGTATAGATGATGTGACTTAACATAACTGTATGGATTGGAGACATTATTTCACATAGGAAACAATATAACAATTTTTTGTGTCCGCTAGCAAATGGAGGTCACTTCTAGTGTCCAAGGCCAATTACCTCTTTTAGATAATATGACTCAAACTAAGAGTGACCTTACAAACCCAATTAAACTTGAATGCTGCATTAAATTTTTTGTATAATAAATCTTTTAAAAACAAGACCCCACTGAAATATATCAACATAATATTTCATTGAATACCATTTTTATGGACATATGACATTTTTTATGAAGTTGTTATACGTTTATTGTAAAATTTTGAGGAACTTGACTGACTCCTTCACATTTTGCTTGAGATGTGTCCTGCTTGCAAAGACAAAGTAGAGATCAAGTACAGGGGATCTTAAGATGTTACCTTCATTATTGAAGCGTGGTTACACCATAACGCCTTGTGGTGATCTTTTTCTTCTGCTTGGAGTTTTCCATGTTTGTCTTGTTGTGTATCTTGTCCATGAGCAGCCTTGCTCCTACATTGCACTCCTCCTTTATCATCCTTTTGTCATGCCATTGTGGCTAGACCTTTTGCTCTTTTCATTGTTTCATTCCTGCAAAGCATTAGGATAACACTTACCCAAAGGAATAACCAAGTAATAACAAGGATAGTATTGTCACAGAGCTAAAGGTCATTTTCTATGACACAGAGAAGTTGTTTGAATATTTTTAATTAGCGTAGAACATTTATCTTATCACCATTGCTTCTTCTCTACATGATTGATCTTATTTTGTCTTAAGTTTGATTTTCATGTGTGGCATTTGTAAGATTATTCAAACTTATAGGAATAAATCAATAGTGAGTAGGGGGGTGCAAACCAGCGTGTTTGAGTGACGGGAGCTTGAGAGAAGGAAGAGCATTGTCAAATTATCTTTAGAGTAACAGGACGGTGGTGGCTCATGGTTCTTAGGTCCGTTGAGCAGAACCTCTTCTTTGTGCACAGTTGTTGGAATTCATATGTCTTATTTCATATTTGATTTCAGTTCATCCCATGACTTCCCTAAATTGATTTAAGGGTTTCGTGCAGGAGTTAGTCTAAGAAAATATCAAGTGTCTACTATAGCATACTATTAGCTCAACAATCAACTTAGACACCACATCTAATTTGATTTAGGAAGGTTTTTAATCTAAGTACCACGCTTAATTTAAAACCTTTGAAAGTAAAATCAACACACCATTTGATTCAAGAATTAGACTAAATATCTTGTCTAATTTAATTCAGGAAAACAAGATAAACTAAGCACTATGCCTAATTAAAAGGTGTATAAAAGTACTCCAAACCTTGGCATACTATAGCAGATAAAGGTAGCATGATAGCACTATAGAGATTTACATAAATGGAGATGAAAGAGCATGTAGCAATTGAGCATTTCTTAAAGGTAGAGACAACCAAGACAATATAGCAACATGGTAAGAGATGCAAAATGTGATTCAATGTTGCAAAGTTATTGGTTGGACATACCTTACCTTGTCATCCCTTGTCCTTCTTCTTCAAACCTAGAATTATTAGTAACAAAAATACTCGTAGAATATTTTCACAATTATATCTATATGCTCATTTCACAACACCGATGTTTTCTTTTTTTTCCCTGTTCCTCTTCCATTTTCCATCTTTCTGACACAGGACGTCCGAATTTGGTTCGGCACCCGATGTGACTACTGATGAAGATTAAGAAAAAAAAACTCTTACTTTATAATGTTATACCTCATAAACACGGTGTATCTATTTTTAATTTTGTTTGGATCAGTGTGTTTACACGACAAGACGAATAAAATTAGATCTCACTTACATATGTTGTAACTAATTTTATTTTTAGTTACAATTTATGCGTATAAAATTATAACATATAACTGATATACACAAATTGTGTTTGATAAATTTTTATGTAAGTTATGTCCCATAGGTCTTGTGTTTCTAAATTATACTATAAATTAGAAGTTAATTCGTTTCTTCGGGGTTCAATAGCTTTTGTGATTCCAAATTTTAGCATAAGTTACAATCTAATTTGTTACTTTGTGTTTAATAATTGTTTACATAAGTTATGTTTTATATTTTTTGAACATAAGTTTATGTTACAAGTTAGTACATATAAGTTGCTATTAGAAAAAATTTCAAAACATATGCAAGTTAGGTCTGTTTTATTCGTCTCATTACCTACAACACATAGGTGCAGACGAAATTAAAAATAGATTCATCATTAAAAAGCTATTTTTTTGCAAATTACACAGTATAGAGACAGACATAGATGTTCACAACGCACACACACTCATCCCTGTAAACACAGGCACGCAAATCCCACCCATCTCTGGAAAACTGCGCCGGCAGATCTCGAGATTGATAAAGTCACGACAGGCGTCTCACTGTCGATGGAAATGTAGGAAAGGTGCGACAACCAGAATTTAAAACCTGATGATGGTTAACATATAATTAGATCATATGTCCATTCACGAAGTTATATTAATTTAATATTTTTTTCATATTTCGTGTCATGACGTCATGGCCAAGATTCCATCTCGGCTTCACGCGCACGACTAAGCTCAGCTCTGTCCAAAAATGGCAACGTGCAAGATTGTTTTCCTTAAAAAGCATATGGTAGCGTGTCGGAAAATCATTGTGCCCGATTTTCATCCGCTAATCGATCGCTGTTTATGTTGAAAATAATAGCAATTTACCGATGCATAAATTAATTTTAACAATTAGGAAAAGACCAACGACATGAATCATAGATATGTGATTTAACCATAACACTATGATCTGAGGCAAAACCGTATCATCTATTGCTAATAATAGAAAGAATGAAAGAATGAATAATAGAGAGGGTAGACATTCTTATAGTGGGGTTGTCGACGCTAATAGTGTAAAACAAGACGAAGCAGACCGTTGATGGAGATCGGTGAACACCGGACGTAGAGGAAAGAAGACGTCCAGCGAGTAGTCGCGACGGCGCTTTGCAAAACCTGATACGCCCCCCACCCCGTGCAGGGACACGAGAGAACATCGGCTTCGGAGCCTTGCTCTCCCGGCATCGATGGCACGTCGATGGCGAGATGGGGAAGACGGCAGCAGCTCAGCACTGTGGAACGGGAAGAGATAAATTCTCTGTGTACTGAGGATGACGTCTCGCCCCATATTTATACACGCGTCGCAGCTAAGAAAACTAATTAGCCGCTCAATTACAGCATTATGATAATTGACCTGTCGTTTGTGTAATTACCATAATACGAGAATAATTGCTTGCCAAAACAGAACAGCGCAATTTTCTCCGTGCATGCAAAAATTCCGAGTGGCAAAAGGAAGCCGCGCACCCGTAAGGGTTGGAGCGAGAAATCGCCGGACCATTCACGCGCATGTCGTGCATGCGCGCCCATTAGCCCCGCCCCGCCCCGCCCCGTCCGGCCCGGCGAGGTGAGCGAGCGCGCGCATGTGTTTCTTCCTTTTCTCTCCATCACATAGCTTCAACTAGTTGGAGATAACCTATACATTTAAGTTGGCTTCACTCCTCCTAGACTAGCAAGGTGGGACTAAAGTCCTCCACCTATATCACATATGCATGCATGTGTGAATGGGCCTTTGTGATTTCTATGAAGATATTTGGGCCATAACCCAAAACATTCTAACAATCCCCCACCATATCCTAAGGGCACGCGAGTCATACTCCCAATACCACAGTACTGTTAATATACCAGATATTCAGTGGAGACCGATTAAGGTTGAACATCCACCTAGAACAACAAGATAGACCCACCCACAACTGCACAATGGACTAGGGCCTTGAATTGACAGTTTTGTGTGGATAGGCTTCTCTTGAAGTCTTAAAGAATTCCCAATTCTTATAAACTGCTGACTAACAGTTGGGCTCACATAGGTGTGTTCTTACAAGAATACTCTGTAGGACAATATCTTGCTATAAAGTCTCAGAACACATTAAGACATAGTTAGCCTGCCTAACAGATATGAGATTACTGCATCTCCAGCGGAGTGGATTAAAATAAAGTTGTACTCTCCCAGTTACCCAACAGCTTGTTCTTCCCATATCCTAATTCACGGGATCTCCGATCACATAGGCTAGGGTTACTACTGACGGTTAACTCACTTGGGGTCTTAGTCCCATCTCCTTCAATGTATTGTCAATCACGATACGTGATAGTCCCTTTGTAAAGGGATCTGCCAAGTTCTTAGCTATCTGGATATAATCAATAGCTATAACTCCGGAGCTCCTCAATTTCCTGACAGACTTCAATCTACGCTTTACATGTCTGTTGGACTTCACATTATACTGACTACTCTTCACCTTTGTGATCACAAGTTTGATTATCACAATTTATGAGAATAGCAGGAATTGGTTTCTCAACCACTGGTAAGTCCATCAGCAGTTCTCGTAACCATTCAGCTTCAGTAGAAGCGGTATCCAGAGCTGTGAGCTCTGTCCTCCATTGTAGACTTTGTAAGTATTGTCTGCTTACAAGACCTCCAAGAGACATCACCACCATCCAAAGTGAATATGTATCCACTAGTGGCCTTAAGCTCATTAGCTTCTGTAATCCAATTTGAATCACTATATCCTTCGAGTACCCCCGGGTACCCAGAATAGTGAATTGCATAACTCATTTTACCCTTGAGATAGCGCATTACTCGATCAATACCATGCCAATGATCAGTTCCTGGATTAGAGGAAAATATGCTCAACTTGCTTACAGCAAATGAAATATCAGGGCAGGTCACGCTAGCTAAGTACATCAAAGAGCTAATTATTTAGGGAGTATCTCAAATGATCCTTACCTATCCTCTTAGTTCTTTCGAAGTATTAGGCTAGGATCATAAGGTGTTGGGTCAAGGCTTTGCTATCTATATACCCAAAACGTCTCAATACCTTTTTCACATAATAAGACTGCAAAAGGATAATCCCATTCTCACCCTTATTAAGTTTAACATTGAGAATCACATCCGCTTCCCCCAAATCTTTCATGTCAAAATTTTGGGATAAGAATAACTTTACACCATTAATCTCATCGATACTTGTCCCAAAAATCAGTATGTCATCAAAATACAAACACAGGATTACTCCTTTGCCACCACCATAGCGATAGTACACGCAAGTGTCGGCTTCATTTACTGCAAACCCAGCAGAGGTCAGAGTCTTATCAAACTTCTCATGCCACTGCTTGGGTGCCTGCTTTAAGCCGTACAAGGATTTGAGTAACCTGCACACCTTGCCCTCTTGTCCTGTGCTATAAATCTATCAGGCCGAATCCATATAAATTTCTTCCTCTAGCTCTCCATTAAGAAAAGCCATCTTTACGTCTATCTGATGAACGAGAAGACCATGGGAAGCAGTCAAGGATAATAGCACTCGGATTGTAGTTAATCTGGCAACCGGTGAGTAGGTATCAAAATAATCCTCGCCTTACTTTTGTGTATAACTTTTAGCAATAACCATGGCCTTCTACTTTTCAATAGTACCATCAAGCCTAAGCTTCTTCTTAAACACCCATTTATAGCCAATTGGCTTGCAACCCACAGGTCTATCTATTACTTCCCATGTACCATTTGCAGTAATTGAGTCAATTTCACTTCGGGCGGCATCCTTCCAATATTCCGCATCGGTTGATGCATATGCCTCTGCAATGGTAGTGGGAGTATCATCCACGAGATACACAGTGAAGTCTTCACCAAAGGATTTTGCAACCTTTTGTCTCTTACTCCGTTTAGGAGCTACAACACTATCATCCACTTCGTTACCATGTGGAGTTATAATTGGTTTAGCAATGGGAATTGATTCAGGAGCAAATTCATTTGATGAACTGGGCAAAGACTAAACATCTTTCATCGGGAATATATTTTCAAAGAATGTAACATCCCGTGACTCCAAAAGTGAATCAACTAAAATATCAGGCGTTTCTGATTTTATCACTAAGAACTTATACTGCTGTGCTATGGTGCGCGTATCCCAAAAGAATACAATTAACTGTCTTTGGTCCGAGCTTGCGCTTCTTATTAATTGGTATACTAACCATGGCCAAACAGCCCCAAGTGCGCAAAGTAGTGGAGAGATGGTTTCCTCCCTTTCCATCCTTCGTACGGAGTCACATCACTATTTTTAGTAGGAACTCTATTTAGAACGTGACATGCTGTCAAAACAGCCTCCCCCTACCATGTCTTAGCCATACCGGATGTTCCTAACCTGGCATTCACCAAGTCCACTAATATCCGGTTCTTTCTTTCGACAACCCTCATTAGATTGAGACGAATATGGAGGTGTCCGTTCATGAATTATTCCATTCTCCGCACAGAAAAGATCAAATTCATTGGAGAAGTACTCCCCTGCCGCGATCAGACCTAACACGTTTGATTTTCTTTTCCAATTGATTCTCTATCCTCAGCTTTATAAGTCTTAAAACATTCTAGCACCTCATATTTAGTTTTTGAAGAAACACATAACAATATTTAGTAGCATCATCAATTAAAGTCATGAAATATCTTTTTTCTCCTTTTGTCAACACACCATTCATTTCAGAAATATCAGAATGTATGAGCTCTAATAATGTTGTGCACCTCTCGTCTACAGCCTTACGTGGCTTACGAGGTTGTTTTACTTGCACACATGCTTGACACTTAGAGCCTTTGACAGTGGAAAATTTCGGAATTAAACTCATATTCGATAGACGCGACATACAACCAAAATTAATGTGACACAAACGTGAATGCCATATATCAGCCACCGAATTGTTTGAATCACACACATGGTTCACAACTTTATTATAGAAATTAGAAAGTGAAAAGCGGAACAAGCCTCCGCTATCATAGCCTTTGCCAATGAACTGGCCATACCACGAAATGACTACTTTATTCGATTCAAACACCAACTTGAACCCATCTCGACACAGAAGGGATCCACTAATGAGGTTCTTATTTATTGAGGGGGCATACTTCACGTTCTTTAGCCGCACGATCTTTTTCGAAGTAAACTTCAGATCGACCGAACCAGCACCAAGAACAGTGGCACGCGACCCGTTCCCCATCATGACGGTTAGAGCCTCGCGTGTCCTGGTAACATGAAATCATAGAGATATCAGTACAAATATGAATATTGGCTCCTGTATCTATCCACCGATCATTAGATTGACATACAGAAAATACACTAGGTAATGAATTACCATACCCAGATCCGTTAGGATCGCCAATAGTCACGTTAGGCAGATTTCTGCCCCTGCTGATTCTTCTTGCCCTTGCGGTTCTTGCACTTCTTGGCGAAATGTCCAAGTCTCACCGCAAAGGAAGCAAACAACCTCATCCATGTTCATCTTCTTCTTCTTGAATTGAATAGTCTGAATAGTCTTTTGCTTGTTCTTGCCAGCATGCTGCATCACATTAGCGCTGGACTGCCCTTCGGGTGCTTTTGGTGGAGCATCCTTCGCTCGAGCCTTCTCCTCAACATCAAGATCATCCAACAAATCTTCAACGGATATTTTCTGTCTTTTATGTTTCAGAGCTGTGGCAAAGTTCCTCCTAGACAGAGGTAACTTGGCAATTATGTCGCCAGCCACAAACTCAGACAAAGCATGTCCGAGCTGTATAAGTTCCCTTACAATAAGTTGGAACTCATGAGCTTAGTTCCACAACCGAACGGTTTTCAACCATTTTGAAGTCGTGGTACTTCTCCATCACATACAACTCGTGTCCCGCGTCTGCAGCACCGAACTTGTGTTCAAGTGCCTCCCACAGGTCAACAGCTACTTTTGATGTTCATATAAACTATCACACAACTGGTCAGAGAGAACGCTAAGAACGCATCCGACTGAAAATCGTCGTAGCCTGCAGTAAACTCCTGCACCTCTTTCTCAGATCCGAGAGCGAGGTAGTACGGGAGGATTACTAACGACCCAAAACACGCCCATAGCCGTGAGCCACAACTGGGCCCTCGTCTGCCATCTCTTAAAATTCACACCAGTGAACTTCTCCGGTTTCATCGCATCAGAGTATCCCTTAGTAATCGCTAAATGCCTATCAGATTTTTTGGATTGTTGGAAATAATAGCAATTTAGCGATGCACAAATTAATTTCGACAATTAGGAAAAGACTAACGACATGAATCATAGATATGTGATTTAACCATAGCACTACGATCTAAGGCAAAGCTGCAGCATCTACTGCGAATAACAGAAAGAATGAAAGAATGAATAACAGAGAGAGTAGACATCCTTACAGTGGGGTTGTCGGCGCTAATAGCGTAAAAGAAGACGAAGCAGACCGTCGATGGAAATCGGCGAACACCGGACGTAGAGGGAAGAAGACGTCCAGCGAGCAGTCGCGACGGCGCTTTCCAAAAATCTGATACGTCCCCTACCCCGTGCAGGGACACGAGAGGATGTCGGCTTCGGAGCCTGCTCTCCCAGCGTCAATGGCACGTCGACGGTGGGATGGGGAAGACAGCAGCAGCGCAGCACTATGGAACAAGAAGAGATGAATTCTCTGTGTACTGAGGACGACGTCTCGCCCCATATTTATACACGCGTCACAGCTAGGGAAATTAATTAGCCGCTCAATCACAGCATTATGATAATTGACCTACCGTTTGTGTAATTATCATAATACGAGAATAATTGCTTGCCAGTGGAAAATCTCCGGACCATTCACGTGCATGTCATTTGTGCGCGCCCATTAGCCCCGCCCCGCCCCACCCTGGCTGGCCCGGCGAGGCGAGCGAACGAGCGTGTGTTTCTTCCTTTTCTCTCCCTCACATAGCTTCAACTAGTTGGAGATAGCTCACACTTTTAAGTTGGCTTCGCTCCTCCTAAACTAGCAAGGTGGGACTAAAGTCCCCCACCATATTACATATGCATACATGTGTGAGTGGGTCTTTGGGATTTCTATGGAGAAATTTGGGACATAGCCCAAAACTTCTAACAGTTTAGCCATACCCCAAAACCATCCGGGCTTGTTTGGTGATATCCTATTGATCTGTGTTAGGCGTGGTTTGGTGTAAAATTCAAACTAAATTTTAGAAAAAAAAATTCTAAATAACACACTAAAGTATTGGCACCAGAATACTTAAGCCCCTCACCTACAAAATCGGTTATTGTACACTTTAAACCATTGGAAAACAGTCTAATTTACCCCTTAGACGGTATTCCTGGCCGGTTTTGACCGATGTGGCTGGTTTTGGCCCACATCGCGCCCAGCATGGCAGCCGCAGGCCCCAAGCTAGTCCCAATGGCACCCAGCTGGGCCGGCACCGTGTGCTCCCCCTTCGCCACCCTTGCTCCACCACTCGACCACCACGCCGCGGCCCTCCGCTACCGGGGGCAGGCCGGTGACGTGCTGCACCTGCAGGCACACCACACAGCGCGCGCGCCACGGGCGGAGGGAGGCTAGCAGCCTGCGCACTTCCACTGTCCCAGGGTGCCCCCACTCTTGCCGCGGCCACAGCCACCCTAGAGCTGCTGCTTGCGGGAGGAAGAGAAGAGGCTGTAGACGGTGAGGAAGGTCCCCGAGATCGGGAAGGCCACCATGGTGCGGGCGTGCAGCCACGGCCGGCGAGGAACGGGCAGTAGCGCCGGGCCAGGAACATGTCCATGTCCAGGGATCCCCCGCCCAAGCACAGGTTCTGGTAGAGGCAGTCCGTGAGGTTGAGCGACGCCGTGCCGCGGAAGGCATCAGGCTGCGTGGTGCAGTACATGGGGGGGGGGGGGACGTTGGGGCCAAAACCAGTCACGTCGGTCAAAACCGGCCTGGAATACCGTCTAGGGATAAATTAGACTGTTTTTCATAGTTTAAAGTGTGAAACAACCGGTTTTATAGATGAGGGGTTTAAGTATTCCGATGCTAATACTTCAGGAGATTATCTAGACTTTTTTCTAAATTTTATGCCAAACCACTCATACATTTGCGCATTGAGGTCAATATACATAGGCATTATTCAAACAAGGGCGTGTGAGCCAGCCCCAGTTAATCTAAACGGAGACGGGGGATGTGGATTGCCCCATGAGTGATTGCACCCATACTTAGGACAAAGAGGTGTATGCGTGACAGAAATTTCCCAGATCAGTGCTTGTACAGTTGGAATTTTGATCTCCCACTCCGTAATCACAAAATCGATCATAAGGATAGGGTACACTCTATAAAGAAAAATCTATGCTTATTCTTAATTACTTCCGCGCATGATGAAACCATTTTGACTAAATATATACAAAATATATTAATATTTATAATACATCATTAGTGTCATTGATAGATCTTTAAATATAATATTTTAATAAATTTATTTGAAGATATAAATGTTACATGCATTTTTACAAATTAAACCAACTCTTTACACGCAACTACAACGAATAAAAAGGGACGGAGGATGTACATTGCATGTCCGATCGCATACTAAGGTGCGTTTGGTTGGGGGAACGGAGTGGGATGGGGATGGGATGAGCCCACTTTAGAGCTGTTTAGTTCGGAGTCAGGGAAGAACTGGAATGTCCCAATTGGGAATATTCGCCGAATATTCCCGTGACTTCCGTCCCAGGAAATCGAGCGGACGGGGGCAAGCCTAGGTGGGGCGTGGGCGCTGCTGCGTGCGTGAGGAAGAAGGAGGAAGTGGTGCACGGCTCCAGGCGAGGGCGATGGCGCTCCAGGAGAGCACGCCGGCTCGTTCCCGGCTCCGAGATCCGGCTACCGCCGCGTGTGACCGAGCGAGAAGAGGAGGTGAGGGGAAGAAGACGAGGCCGAGCTCGAGCCCCGCCGGCATGCGGGCAAGGCGAGCCCAGTGCCATCGACGAGCTTTGTCGCGGTGGCGACCTCCGTGGGGCGAGCTCCGCCGCCATGGCCGTGGGGGTGAGGCGAGCCCCAGCGCCACCGACGACTGCGGGCAAGGTGAGGGGCGGCGTGTGAGGGCAGGCGGGGGCGCGGGAGGGGTGCCGCCGGCGGCTCGTCTGCTCGTGGGCAGCTCGACCGGTTGGGAGTACCGGAGGAAGGAGATAAAGGAGCGAAGAAAAAATAAAAAAACAAAACTGACAAATGGGCTCCACCTGTCAGGACCTTATCCCACATGTGATATCTCTAAACCAAATAGAAAATAGATCATCCCATTCTTTTTCAACCAAATAGAAAATAGGCTCGTCCCGTCCCACTCATCCTGGGTCTGTCCTATTCCATCCTACCTTGACTCCTGATCAAACGCACAATCTAGTTTCAAATAGCAGTTTCATCAGAGTTCCATTCGCGCGCGTTAAATGAACTGCCACATAAGCACTTTTGATGATGTAGTAAGGTTTTTAAGAAGAGAGAAGAAGTGAGTTTCATGGGATGATACTTTCTCTTGGCACAGTTACTCTTGAAGTCATAAAATTAAATGAGAATGAAACTGTAGAATGAAAGTATCTATTAAGAGTGAATATTTCATCTACATTTTATTTCATTTTGCATGACATGTCAGTTTTAAAAATAAAGTCATGAAACTCTTCCCTGAGACATGCACTCCTACATCACGAAGACATGGTAACATGAAACTGTTAAATTAGTTTTAGTTTTCTTCAATATTTTAGTAACATGAAACTCCTGCATCAAAAGAAAATTTTTTATGAATCTGTTAAATTAGTTTTAGTTTTTTTTAATATTTTATACTCTATGTATGTGTCTAAATATTGACGTGGCGAAACTTTTGAAAATTGGAGGACGTGTAAACGTACCCTTAAAACTGACCTGATGATCTGATCTGCCACTGCCAGGCCGAATATCGGATCAAGGATGGGCATCGAATATCGGATTAGGTTGGCAGATGCGGCCTGATCTGATCTGCCACTGCCAGGCCGAAGATTTTATCCTCTGCGCAGGCTGCAGCCCCCTGATCGAATATTGATACGACCGATGACGTAGATTTTACGAGCCGCAGACGGCGACCCGTACGTGTAGCAAAAGAGACCTGTCCAAATCTGCTGCTGAAGCCTGAAGCTGAAGCGCTGAACCCACTCGTCAGAGCATTTTTAATAAGCGAAATAATCAAATTCGTCCTTGAACTATTACCAAAAGCTCAGTTTAGTCGCTGAACTATAAAAACAGCCGTTTTAGTCCTCAAACTTTCACAGCCGGCTCAATTTCGTCCATAAACTATAAAAACGACCGTTCTCGTCCTCAAACTTTCGCAGCCGGCTCAATTTCGTCCTTAAACTATGAAAACGACTGTTCTCGTCCTCAAACTTTCGTAGCCGGCTTAATTTCGTCTCTGGTCCGATGTGGAGCGCCACGCTGGCTCGTCTCGTCATCGCCTAGTCAGTTAGAATCAGTTTTTGAAAGTCTGCAACTGATTTATTCTTATTCCAACTGGTTGCAACTAGTTGTAACTCTTCAATACAACATTGATGAAGATGATTTTTAATTGTAGATCTCAATAAAATCTATAAATTTTTAGTTTTATTTTTTTTTATTTAAGGATGTTAAGATGCTCAAAAAGTTAATATAAAATTTTAGGACCATAATAATTACCTGCTGTTGCTTATAATTAATATAAAAGTTAATATAAAATTTTAGCACCATAATATGAACTTTTTGAGTATCTTAATGTCCTTAAATAAAAAACATTTAAACTAGAAAGTTGTAGATCTTATCGAGATCTACAATTTTTATAAAAAAATCATCTTCATCCCATTTTGTATTGAAGAGTTACAACTAGTTGCGACAAGTTGGAATAAGAATAAATCAGTTACAGGCTTTCGAAAACTGATTCCACCTGACTGGGTGATGACGAGACAAGCCAGCGTGGCGCTCCACATCGGACCACAGACGAAATTGAGCCAGTTGCGAAAGTTTGAGGACGAGAACGGTCGTTTTCATAGTTTAAAGACGAAATTGACCCGGCTGCGAAAGTTTGAGGACGAGAACGGTCGTTTTCATAGTTTATGGACGAAATTGAGCCGGCTGTGAAAGTTTGAGGACTAAAACGGCCGTTTTTATAGTTCAGCGACTAAACTGAGCTTTCGGCGATAGTTTGAGGACGAATTTGACTATTCCACTTTTTTAATATGAAAAACTCTTGAAGATGATTTTTTTCTTTTTCTTAGATAACATGGATGGAGAACACATATAGAGAACTCTTGAGATTGCTCTCAGATCATCTTCCATCTCCATCCTTTGTGCTCCCCATCTACCCAGCCAGATCGGACAAGGCCATATATGACAAACAATACTCTCTACGTCTCAAAAAGAAGTCGTTTTGATATTCGTGCCACAAGTTTAATTTAATTTATAGAAAATATGTATAATATTTATATCTCTAAATAAATTTATTAAAAACTAAATCTAAAGATCTTTCCGATGATATTAATCGATGATATTTATTATTTATAAAAATTAGCGCCAGTTGTTTAAAAAAAACGAGAACCATATTTTTTTTTCACGGAGCCTCATCTAGCCTAGCGCCCAACAATCATAGATATCTCCCCACCTCGTTTATCGTGCATGAGACGGTGACAGCAGGAACCAGGAATATAATCCTATCGTGATCTTTAGGCTCTGTTTAGTTGGCAAAATTTGCCACTATTTACCTATCATATTAATTGTACTTTTCGCCTGTATAAAGTATTAAATAAAGTAGCAGCTGTTGCATAGTTTATACTTTTTGCCTGGTTAGGTCGAGATGAATCTTTTGAATCTACTTGGGCCATGATTAGGACAAAAATTGTCAAATACAAACGAAAATGCTGCACTGCAACTTTTCACCTCGTTTTCCCGACTAAACGGTGCCTTAGCATCGGTTAGTGACACCTATCAACGTTAACGCCGTACTATCAATTTTATGTATCGCAAAAGTTGCAAGCAGACGGCAGTACCCCGCAGGCCACAGTCTATAGAGCTACGGCATGTCCTTTGATCCCTGCCAGCACATGAGCAGCACATGCGTGCTGCTGATCTGGAACAAACAAGAGGCATATAGTATGCATGAACGTCAGGAAATGACTCAAATGATCCAATGCATTGCATTATACTACCTACCGTGTGTGGTGACCTATCACTCTGTCAGGAACGCCGCGCGTCTTTGTTCTCTAGCCTTCTTGCCTCTTCATTTTCTTAATTGGTTTTACTTACCTGCTTGCGTTGGATACTAGAGCGCTCGATTTTGGATATCGCAAGATGTCGCGGTTTTGGATATTCGGTTACTTTCCCCATGGTTGCATCATCTTTCAGACTACTGTTGCTCAGTCAGATTCAGATCATCGGTACTCCCCGTGCCTCCCTCCTCAGCGTCGCTGAATGAAACCACAGCAGCCGGCGGAAACTTCTTCACCAAATTACAGAACATCCTTCCATGACTCAAGTTAGAGAAGCTATCCACAAAATTAAAGAACAAACATGAATAGTACTCTGTACTGTACAATAGTAGGTGATCTGGATTAATGATCATTATGACATGGTTGGAATGGCGGCCTGAATGAAGTGCATGCATGGAACATGCATCTTGGTAGCATGTGAATTTATTTTTGACATCTTTGCTCTTTATTATTATATTGTGCCCAGTAGAGTAGTAGTACGTGTACAGAGTGCCTTGTCTCCACGAGGCCAACATGAGGGTCGCGTTAGGATTGTACTCGTACAGCAATTTTGGTGGGGGGACCAGGCAAATGCTGCATGTGACTGCCAACCAAAAGCTCATCACTGCTCCAAATATAAAAATCATGCGTCCAAAACAAAAGCATGCACAGTGTACCCATTGGCATTCACTTAGTAAGACACAGAGGAGGGATTATTCAGAAGGAATAAAATACTTGAGGATCAAGCTGCAGCGTACAGGTAAGTGACAACAGACGAAAATAACTGGAGTAGTAAATAATATGAACCAAGAGACCCTGTCGTTGCATGACATGGTCACATAGTATGCCTGTAAAACAAGTGTACAAATGTAACTGACTGCAGCTGCATTTGCATACACATGTAGTACTGCACAGCCTAAATAATAGAGAAGTTCCCCCGACCCATATAGTTCGTGTGACCAATTCCTCCATGCATGCAAGTAATAAGTACATCCTGAAGCATCTGGTGATGTGATTAGCACTACTAAAAAAAATTCTTTTAAGAGGCGTTTGAAATTTTTTTTTTTGAGGCGAGCAGCACTGAAAACCGTCACGGTTAATACCTCGATTAACCGAGGACGGTTATTTTTTTATTAACCGAGGTGGTTAGAAAAAACCGTCTCGCAAAATAAATTAACCGAGACGGCCATATTAAAAAGACCACCACGGTTAATATATATTAACCGAGGCGGTCTGTTTTAGTCCAACCGCCTCGGTAAATCATTAACCGAGGCGGACATTCTAAAACAACCGCCTCGGTAAATACGGCCCAGACCAGTAGCCCATCACGACCCACCATCGCGTTGCATATATAAGCCAGACTTAGAAACCCTAACCATCATTCTCTCCCTCCCTCAGCCGAAACAATCTCTCTCTCCCTCCCTTTGCCTCCCGGGTGCCCATCCCTCTCCCTCCCCATCTCTCTCCCTCCCCCTCTCTCCCTCACAGGGCGGCGTAGCCGGCTCGGCCCCGCGGCGGCGAGCGCAGCCGGCCTAGGCGGCGCAGCGGCCAAGACCCGAGGCAGTGCGGCGGCCAAGACCCGAATACGGCGCGGCAGCCCGGCCAGGAGGCTGCGCGCGCGGCCGACCTGGGCGGCGCGGTGGCCCAGCCCCACGGCGGCGCACGCGGCCGGCCTAGGCGGCGTGGCGGCCCGGCCCTGAGGCGGCACGTGCGGCCGGCCTGGGCGGCGCGGCGGCCCGCCCCTGCGGCAGCGAGAGCGGCCGGCCTTGGCGGCGCGGTGGCCTGGCCCCGAGGCGGCGCGCACGGCCAGCCTAGGCGGCGCGGCGGCCCGGCCCCGCAGCGGCGAGCGCGGCCAGATCCTGTAGCGGCGAGTGAGCTGGAGGCGGCGCACAGCAGCTTACGGCCAGATCCGGCTGTGGGAGGGGCGGATGCGGCCGGATCCGACGGCGGTGCTGCCCGCGGCAGGCGCTCCCTGCGGCGGCAAGTTCCGACGGGCGGGCTCGCTGGGCTTTTTTCTTTTTTTTGTTTTTTATTTCGATTAACCGTCACGGGCACATAACCGCCTCGGTAAAGGTCACGATTAACCGTGATCTTTGATCCGAGGCGGTTGAAAAAACCGCCACGGTTAAAAAAATATAGTAGTGTAGAGATCAAAACGGAACGGAAATATCTCGAACCGACCGGCACCGTTTTATATATCTGACTCGCTCGAATTCGTATTTTTTGTGTTCGAGTTTATCGTTTTCGCTTTCGTATTCGTATTTTAAACGTAAAAATAAAACCGATTTCGAAATTTTCTGGCAAATACGGAAACTTTCAAATTCAAAATATGGTTTCAACCAAATTTGGTTGCCAAACATTATTGGCCAAGCAATTAGTCAAAGGCAAGTGTGAAGCACTATTGTTCATTCGCCTCGTCATATAGGTATCTCACATCGCCGCACATCTCTGAGTCACTGCGGTGGGACTAATCTTCTCACATGGTGCTGCATGGCTGCATCTGCCTTCACGAGATGCTGCTGTTCCATTGCATGTGACACTTGTTAATTGCTATACATTGTGGATCGGTATTCCGTATTGAACTTTCGTATACCGACCGTGTTCGATATAATTCCGCTCGAATTGGTTCGTTTTTGAAATTGTTAATATTCCGTAAGTTCGTGTTCGTTTTCGTGTCCGACTTGTTCGTTTTCGTTTCTATTTTCGCATTTGAAATGTAAAAGTAGAAAACAACTGAGGAGTTTTTCGACCGTTTTCATTCCTTAGATGTGATATACATGACCATTACCACAATAATGACATAAAAAGGTATGATTTTGTTCAGATGATGATCGTTGTTAACACAAAACCAAAAAGAACATCGCAGGACTGTCCGACCTAGCTAGCTCAATCATCAGTATTAGGTTTACAAATCGCATGGCAAATTAAACCAACCCAACGAATCCATACGTGATGAAAAGGAGGTCCCACAGCAGAGGCAGCCAGCACATGGCGCGCCATTCATAAGCCTTGTTGGGATCCCCTCCACGTTCCCGTCCCGCCGGCTGGAGCGAGCACATGGCGCGCCATTCATAAGCCCTCCTCCGCCCGGTTGACTCACACTCAACAGCTAGCTGTACCTGTAACCATCCTCTTCCTCTGTCGTTATTGCTGCCTCTTCCTCTGCCTGCTGCCGCACTGGTGTCCCGCTCCGACCGACGCAACGTCGCTGCTCCTTCCTTACCTTTGTCGAGTGAGGCGGCGCTTCGTAGTATAAGCTAGCACTGTCGTGTTGTCTGTCTCATGCGAGCCGGCGGATGATGCGAGCGTCCAACTAGCTACACGCCTACACCGTACTACGTTGCTCTGTTGGCGTCTGGAAGCAAGCAAGGCTGGTCGACAACGACAATGGGGAAGGCGGGGCGGTGGCTCAAGAGCATCTTGGCGGGGAGCAGGAAGGACAAGGCGCTGCGGCATCAGCAGCAGCAGCAGCAAGGCGACGCCACGCCGCTGCCGGCCGCTGCGAGCAGCCCCCGGGAGAAGAAGCGCTGGAGCTTCAGGCGGCCCGCGACGGCGACGGCGCCGGCGCCGGCGCAGCAGGGGAAGGTCAATAACGCGTCCCCGTTGTCGGCGCGCGAGCTCGACAAGAGCGACGACGCCGTGGCGGTGGCCGTGGCTGCCGCTGATGCGGCTGCCGAGGTGGCGCGTCTCACGGCCGCGGAGGAGGAGAGCCAGCTCTCGTCCGTGGGCTGCTGTCCCGTCCAGGACCAGGAGGCCGCCGCCGCCGCCGCCGCCATGATCCAGGCCACCTTCAGAGGCTATCTGGTGAGTCCGACCCATCCGACTCACGACCGATCACAATTCACAAGCACCCACCGTACCCTGGCCTGACCATTGTGATCGAACGCTGCAGGCTCGGAAGGCGCTGTGCGCGCTGCGCGGGCTGGTGAAGCTGCAGGCGCTGGTGAGGGGCCAGCTGGTGCGGACGCAGGCCGCCGCCACGCTCCGCCGCATGCAGGCCCTCGTCGACGCGCAGGCCCGCCTGCGCGCCCAGGCCCAGGCCCAGGCCCAGCGCGCGCGCATGCTCGACGCCGACCACCTCCACGCCTACCACTACCAGCGCCGGTCGTCACCGCGGCGCCGCAGCTCCTACGTATGTCAGACTCTGCCGATGATTTGCATCACAGACTCTGCATCTTGCAACCAGACTCCGAGACACACACGCCGCCGCATCGCCTCTGGTGACAGCTGACAATTCCGCCCGCCTCGTGCAGGAGGTGATGGACCGGTCGTCGGTGGAGGAGCACGTGAAGATCGTGGAGATGGACGTGGGCGAGCCGGCGGCGCGGCGTGGGCGGAGCAGCTGCTCGGCGGCGGCCACCGAGTCAAGGGAGCGCCGCCTCGCCGAGTACTACCACGGCGGCAGCGGCGGGCAGTGCTCGCCCGCGCCGTCGTCGTTCTTCGGCGGCGCCGAGCTCAGCCCGCAGCGCGCCTGCAGCGGCCACTTCGAGCCTGTCGACGACGTGTTCGCGTCAGACCCCGCGGCGACGGCGCGGAGCAGCCCCTTCTACGCCGCGGCCGGCGACGGCGTCGTCCCGAGCTACATGGCCAACACCGAGTCGTCCCGCGCCAAGGCCCGGTCCCAGAGCGCGCCGCGGCAGCGCACCGACCCCGCGGCGGCGGCGCTGGAGCGGCAGCCCAGCAGGCGCCGCGCCGGCCACGGCGGAGCGCCCGGCAGGAAGATGCAGCGCTCGTCGTCGCACATCGGCGTGCCGGCGTACGGCTACGGCTACCATCATCAGCCGTGGGCCGCCGGTGTGAGGCTGGACCGCTCCAGCGCGTCGCTGGTGGGCAGCGAGTGCGGCTCCACCAGCTCCGTGCTCACCGCCGCCACTGTCGCCTACTGCCGCTCGCTCGTCGGATTCGAGGTGCGCCACGCTCCATCACAATGAATTATCGGAAATTGATGATACCTTTTGTTCCTCCACTCAGGGTTCTATTTACCGACGGCATACCGCGGTAACCGGCCGGTTACCGGTAATACCGGTCCGGACCGGTACCGGTACCGGCCGGTTTGGAAAAACCGAAATTTCAAATTTAAAATCGGAGGAAAAAATGGTAAAAAAATTCCTAAAAATACTTCATGATTTATAGATTCCAATGGTGTCAAAATTTTTCAAATTTGACTACATTTAGAATTTTTTTCGAAGTCCCGAAGTAAAAAAAAAAAAAGGCCCATTAAGTCCGTTAGGCCCATTAAATCATGAAGGTCGAAAAATATACTAAACGCACTCAAATTTGAAAAACTTTGACATCATTGGATTCTATAAATCATGAACTATTTTTAGAAATTTTTTTAGCATTTTTTTTTAAAAAATAAATCTGAAATTTGAAAATGCGACCGGTTACCACCAAACCGTTCCTGACGGTGACGATCGATCGTGTTCTTGGTTGAGCTGCTGCAGGTGCAGCGGGGCCACTACTGAACAGCAACCTGCTCTGCTGCTCACCATTGCGGGCGCGCGATGCATGGAGTGGTGGATGGAAATTGGAAACGGAAGAGAGTTGTGGTGGGTTTGCACTTTGCAATGTTGTACTAGTTCATCTATAAATCTATGCCTGATGATGGTTCTTGTGAAATACTACTATTAGCTACGTGTTGTTATTTTCTTTATCTAGGCAGGCGAGATGTGTAAATTCGAAATGCCAACATCATGCGTTCTTAATGGAACTGCATAATGAATCAGTGCGTGTGATATGGGACAGGCTGGATGGAGCCCAGAGAGCATAGCATGATACAGTGTCATTTGCATTGGGGCCAGGCCACTTTGAAACATAGGAATTTTTTTTTTCTGTTTCCTATGTTTTTATAGCAAAAATAACTAGTTCCACTAAAAATCTTGTATTCCAAAGAACCCTAAATTGTCTATGTTACAAAAACAGTGCTATGAAGTATCCCTCAAATAATTCTATGGATATAAATATACTAGCATTCGTTATATATTATACAAGATAATTGAATAAACGATGGGGGGTGGGTTTATGAAAATGAAATAACTGGATAATCTATATTTAGATTTAAGGTTATTTTAGTTCATTTTTTTTACTAATGGTAGGTGGGTATATACATGAAAATTTAAGATTCTATATAACCTTCATGACGAATGATGTGTGTAATTTAGATGTAGTTCTTAGATATGTTATTGATCTGACAAGATATATGCAAGTGACGTTTCCAAACTGTTGAAACCACGGTACGTACTAATTAAGGGTCTGATTGAAGTTGAACATACCGAGGAAAAACGTTTCCAATTCATGCATGTTTATTATCGAAGACAGATCACGGGGAAAATTAGATTATTACTATTATTCACTCCGATCAGAATTTTTGGTCTGGTATTTTCTCTTCTGGTCTTAACTGCCCGTTCGTCTGGCCTCTCTCATTTCGAAAAAAAAAACTCCAGAACGCTTCCTTTCTGACCGTGCGTAACGCCGCCTCACCCTGTCTTTTCCTCACTATACAGACGCGTCCTCAAAATCGAAATCAAAATCCCCAGAGAAAAAAAGCAGGATCCCCAATGAACCGAAGTCAAGAATCTCTCGACCCCTCCCCACGAACTCCCCACGGAGAAGAGCAATGGCCAATTCCACCACCAACGACGCCCGGTCGCCAACAACCGGCCCACTAAGGAGGTGATGGGTGGAGAGGGCCGTAGCGATGGAGGAAGGGGAAGAGGAGAGGCTACGGTACCTCGAGTTTGTGCAGCAGGCATTGGTGCTCGCGGCTGTGGCCTACGCGTACCCCAAGCAGGGCGTTGGCCCGCTCCGCCCCGATGTTGACCAATCCGCTACCCCAATCGGCGTCGTCTCCCCTTCCCACAATTCGCGCCACTTCGTCGATCCCCCAATCGCCCCCTGGCGGCGATCCTGCCCACCGCGTGAGAGATATGTAAATTCGAAATGTCAACAGCAAGCGTCCTTAATCGAACTGCATAATGATTCAGTGCGCGTGATGGACAGGCTAGATGGAGCCCAGAAAGCTTAGCATGATACAATGTCATTTGCATTGAGGCCAGACCACTTTGGAACATAGGAAATTTTTCTGTTTCCTGTGTTTTTATAGCAAAAACTAGTCCCCCACAAAAAATCTTGTATTCCAAAGAACCCTAAATTGTCTATGTTACAAAAACTGTACTAGAAGTATCCCTCAAATAAATCTATGGATATAATATAAATACTAATATTTTCTATATATTATACAAGATAATTGAATAAACAATGGGGGTAGGTTTATGAAAATTAAATAATTGGAAAATCTATATTTGGATTTAAGGTTGTACTGGTTCATTTTTATTTTTTTTACTAATGGGAGGTGGGTATATGAAAATTTAAGATTGAAGATTTATGTTATATAACTTTTCATGATGAACGATGTGTGTAATTTAGATGTAGTTCTTAGATATGTTATTGATCTGACAAGATACACGCAAATGACGTTTCCGAACTGTAAGTTGAAACCATATGGTACATACTAATTAAGGGCCTGATTGAACATACAGAGGAAAACGTTCCTATCGAAGACAGATCACGGGGCTATCATTCCGATCGGAATAATAAGGATTGGATTTATAATTATCTAGAGAGGCCTAAATAAATATTTTATTTGTAAAATCCAATGCCGAGTCGTATCGTACGTATGTATCCAGTAGGAGGATAGGGTCGGATTATCCCAGCAGGATCGGAGTTGGAGCTTGCAATTCTACGACTCCGATCCTACACACGTACGTGCGGCCACGCACGCCTCTATATGAATCAATCTATATATGTTCATCATCACGCGTCCTTTAATTTGTCGATCGCAATTCGCAATCGTTTGCACATTTACATACAATACACCAGTTCGTTCGCTGGGCGGGGATTGAATTCGTCAATCAAGAACAGCACACACAGCCGCCATGGTGGTGATGATGCCGCAGCAGCAGGTCATCGTCGACGTGCCTGCGGTGGCGGCGGCGCCCGCCGGCGTCGTCCGGTGCGCGTGCCGGTGCCCCCGCCGCGGTCGCTGCTGAGCACGGTGGGTGGATCTTCAGATCATCGGCGATGAGTGGATCTTCTTGACAGTAGCAGACGCCGTCGACTACGCACACAGCAACTGCAAGGTTGGAACTGAGATGCAAACTGTTGATCTGTCGCCGGACGAGATGGTCTGAAGCTCTGAAGACCATTGACATTGACACTACGATCTACTACGTCTGATTGTACTCCCTGAATGTATGTGCTCCTTGAAATGGTCTGAATGTACTCCTTGAAGATGGGAGAATAGCAAAAGTTATTCCTTTTTTAAGTATATGTAATGCAGAAAGAAGTTCCACTACTAATTTGAAATCACGAACTGTATAATGGTTGCACTTAGTGTTGGTGGTTACAAAGAGACGTTGTTCTACCTTCTGAGATAGTGAAGGGCTTACTTTTCCCAGTGCAGTAGTGACGGCATTGCTAATAGGAACAATAGATTCGGGGTTTCGAAAGGACATTCGAATAGCTAGCGTTGCGGGTATCAAATGCATTGCTTCTGCAGTCTGAACCTGGAAGCAAAATGAAATGATAAACATGAAGCTACTATTATCATAGACGGAAAGAGAACGCCTTGATATATCACAGTACTACTTAAGATTAACACATTACAAACTAGCTAGAATGGCCTCATTTAGACAGGGAACCAAAAATTTTAGTACATAAGCTTCTTCATCAGCATACTAGAATGCTAACTCAATTACAAAGGGGGATAGGGGATCCTATGAACGCCACCTCTTCCAATGCCGAGGTGACACTTAGCCAACCTCTTGGAGGTGCAGGTGCTAGCATCTCAATTTTGTTCTATTTCTTCGGCCGTGAGAACAAAAAAGGTTACGGCTCTGTTCTTGATTTCGGACGAACACAACCACAGAAAGGGACCCTCTTCTTTTTTTTCTTCTGCCCGCCACCACGGTCCTTCCTTCCATACAGATAGTCCCTCAAAAGCACACGAGTGCGCTTATCAGAGACATTGAGCTTTCTGTACTCATGCTCTTCCTCAAGCTTGAGCAAGACATACTGTATCTTCTGGAGTTCCAGTTCCAACCTTGCCACATTTTCCGACCCTTTCTGCACCTGCTCGGAGATCTTCCTCCTGCTGGAATACCCTTGTCGCTCGGTGCTCGTATTATCTGACAATGAGGGATAGTTCTCAGCCTTCCTGGTCAATTTGTTGTTGAAATTGATCTGTTCCAAGACAAAACCCTCTGTCTCATGCAGCTGCGTGCTCACACTGCTGTACTCAGAATTCATTGGGGATTTGCCCTTTGACGACGGTCCCTCCATTTTCTTCTTCAGCTCCTCAATGCTCGCTTGGATGCTCAACAGCCTCTGAGCGTCCGAAGTGAGCCTCTCAAGTACGTTCTTGCTCCACGCCTCATGAGGCTCTACAGCCCCCTTTGACACTTCTAGCTTACTGATTCCAAGGTCTCTTCCCCTTACTAGCTCGGACGAATGGTACTCATTCTTCAGATCCTCAACCGCTTGGATGTCATGCTCAGATGACGAGGACTTGGCTGTTTGGTTCTTGCAGCTCCTCTCTGCAGCCTCCCACAGCTGAAGCATATCATCATCGAGTTCAGCATTTGCACCAGTTCCAAGGGGATAGAGGGCAGCTCCAGCACTATATGGTGGACATGTAGATATTTGGTCCAGCTCAATATCCTTCATGATCTGGGCTTGCTTCCCTTTGGAGACCTCAACATCTTGTTTCTCAAGGTCAGAATATATTTCTTTTGCCTCCGTGCGTGAGCCGCCTCTTGCTTTAAGCTCTTGAATTTCTGTACTTGCTGCCGCCAATTTAGCTGCAGCCTCGGCTGACTCCTGATCCTGACGATCTTTAGCATTTAATACAACCACTTGAAGTGCTTCTATTCTTTCAATCAACCCTTGTAACTTTGGAGTTCCTTTGGGTAAGCAATGAGATTCCAGCCCATCGTTGCCCTCTTGAACATGATGTACCGATGTAGTTACCTGTAACAATCAAAGATCATTTGTCAAGAAAGGGAAGGACTGGAGGTGGCTTCATAAAGTGTCACATCCAACTAATAAGTGATGCTAGAAGGAAGAGCAGTTGCAATAAAAACATAAGATTGCAATCAAGGATTATACAATATTAATATGATAAGTATTAAGGAATGGTCAAATTTTGCCTCGTCTTTGAAATAATAGAATTGTTTTAACTACATGAAAGGTTTCAAAAACGGTGCCTATTAATAATGACAAACAAATAAGTTTACCTCTTTGCCTTCTGTACTACATGGTTTTGACAGAGAACGAGCATCTTCTTCCAGCACACTGACATGATCAGCCAATGATGCTATGAGAGCTAGATGTGTGTTCAACTCAGCCTTTAGTCCTTCATGTTCTTCCTGAATGCCAGCCAACATTTTCTGCAACTCCTCAATGTGAGCATCTCGGGAAGAGATCTCCTTCATCAGCAACTCCTTTAGGGACATTGCTCTATTCTCTGTAGCTTTACCATTCATCAGAAGCTTGAATGCCTTTTCTTCATAGACCGCAGAATTCACTGAAGAGGTAATTGCATCATCCATCAGAACAACAAATTCTCTCTCACATTGTTCAACCTCTGATTGCAATGCCTCATTGTCTTGGTGAAGAAGTAAAATTTCGTCATCCTTACTAGAACACTGTTCAATCAGTCTTGTGATTTTCTTCTCCAGTTCTCCTTTCACCACTTTAGCGCCTTCGATTGCAACCTGAAGAGATCCAACAACTCCACAGAGTTCCCGGTTCTTTTCTTGCAAGAGTTGAACCTTCTCTTCTGCTTCCATTAGCTCATCATCCTTCTGCACCAACTGTGTCATGCAATTCTCAAGTTTAACAACCAACTCCTGGCAGACACTTTGACTGGTGTCCAAATCAAACTCTGAAAGGACTAATCGAGTTTTGAGAATCTCTACCAAGTAGATGATATACTCCTTTAAGTGACTATTTTCTGATTCAAGCACCACTGACCTTCTCTTCAGCTCATTAACTTGGAGATCAAGATCACCCTTAGCCAAACTCAACAAAGCCATCTCATCGGTTAGAGAAGCCAATGCAGATGCGATCTCATTATTATGTCCCCTAAAGAATAGGCACAAGTTCTCGAGCATCATGCATTCTTCAAGAACAGTATCATTCTCATCTTCCAAGGAATGGTGCTTATCACTCAAGGACTGATATTCCTTAGACAAGGACTCATTTTTTTTGGTCAGGTTGGAAATTTCATCTTGTGAGGTGTGGTAGGACTCTCTCAAGCAAGATAGTTCCTCTTGTATGATGAATGCTTCAGTTTTCAGCACCACCTCCCTTTCACTGCTTTCCTGCAATCTGTTCCTTAGTTGTTCATTCTGTTCCAACATCTGTTGGTTTTTGTTTTGCAAAGAAAGCGACTCTGCTTCTCCACTCTCCACTTCTTTTTCAAGGGCACACTTCTGTAAGTGCAAGTCTCTGAGCTCCATCCCTAATTGCAACAGAACTACAGAGAGAACTGAGAGCTCTGTGTCCATGAGCCTATTCACATCTTCAGTTTCATCCTTAAGTCTCAGAATGTTAATGGTTTCATCTGAAACAGTCTGCAACAGAAGTTCGCCCTCAGCTAAACCAGTAGGTCCTGGATCTTTGCAGATATTCAGGACCTTCATTTGCTTTGAAATCCCTTCCCTCAGTTTTTCATTGTGCGTTAGCAATGTTTTTCTCTCCTCCCCATGATATCTAGCTTCCTCCATCAACTCTGAAACTAATATTTTGGCTGAATGATTTTCCACAGCATACTTTTGGCATTCTGTGAAAAGAGTGACCTTCTTGTCTTGCTCATCGACCAAACAGTTCTCCAAAATAACTGTACTAATAGAAGCACTTATGTTTTTCTGCTGTTCCTGTTGAAGCACCTCCTCCATATAATGGTTTTTCTCTTGCAGAGAAGAAATTTGTTTCTCATAGCTTTTTGCTTGCAGTTGATGTGACTTCACTGACACTTCAAATTCCTCGTTCTTAATTCTCAACTGATCCTGCAGTTCCCTTACTTGATCAAATGCAAAATCCTTCTCTCTTGATACAGAGGAGTGCTTCTGTTCCAGATTGGCATGCATACCTTCTAGGGCTTTCATAGCCAATGTAATGCTCTCCAGCTGAAATAAAGAATTTACACAATACATTATATGATAAAAAAAATTATGTACAGAGAAGACATGAGATGACACAAGTTCAAAAATTATGACAGTGTAACAATATTAATTTCCACAGCAAAAAAAAACTTAATATGTAGGTTTACATCAGTATGTACCTGAGAGAACAGATCTTTCTTTTCAGCAGAAAGAGCTGAATTTTTTGTTAGATGAGCCTGGCAGGATTCTTCAGAATCTTTCAGCATTGTTCTCAATTCATCTAGCTCAGTTTTCATATCACATAATGAGATATCCAAGATAGAATTCTTCTCTGAAACCTCAGATAAACTTTTACCAAGTTTCTCTAGCTCTGAAGCAAGAACAGCCTTTTCAGAAACATGACAGGAAATTGCATCCTTTAGAGAGCTTTCTGAGGCCTGTAGTGCTTTTATCTTCTCCCTCAATACATCCACTTCACCAGAAAGAGCTGAGTTATTTGCAAGGAGAGCCTGAAAGGATTCTTCAGAATCTTTCAGCTTTGCTCTCAAATCTTCTAGGTCCATTTTCATATCAGATAATGAACTATCCAAAATAGAATTCTTCTCTAAAGCATCAGATAATCTTTTACCAAGGATCTCTAGCTCTGATACAAGAACAGCCTTCTCAGAAACATGACAGGAAACTATATCCTTGAGAGAGCTTTCCGAAGCCTCAAGTGATCTTATCTTCTCCCTCAACGCATCCATTTCAGCATTTGCATCTGAAAGTGAGTTCTCCAAGAGTGAATATTCTTCAGATAGCTTCTCCACCTCTTGGAGTTTTTCTGAGAGAAGTGCCTTCTCAACCTCACTCCTTGCACACACCTCCTTCAGTTTTGAGTTTGTAATTTGCAATTCCTCAATCAACTTCTGATTCATTGTTGCAGTGGTTTTTAGGGCATCCATCTCATCAACCAGAGTGTTGTGTATCCCCTCTAGATTTTCCTTCTCTTCCCTTTGAGAAGTAAATTCTCTCTGAAGTGCTTCTTTTTCACCTATGTGTAACCCCATTTCAGCCTGAAGTTTCACATTCAAATCCTTCAGTGCGTCCAATTCAAGGTGAAGGTCCTTTATCACAAGCTCAGTAGAAAGATTCTGTTCACGAAGGATATGGATTTCCTCCGTATGCTTGGTTACAGTGTTCTCAAGATCAACCTTACTGTTCTCCACCTGTCTTAAATTACCATTCAGCTTCTCGAGTTCCAGGACCAACCCTCTCAGTTCACTTTGTGACTTCAACTGAAGATTTGTCATCATAATAAGAGATGTTTCACCTTCAACCCGTTTTTGAATTTCATCTTGTAGGCTAATTTGGAGGTTATCTGCTTCTTCTTTCTTACTTATGAGTTCTTGCTCTATCATTTGAACTTTCCCTTCAACATTTTCCAGTTCAGTTTTCAAGGCCATGAGTTCAGATTCAAGATCCGATATTCTCACTGAGGATTGCTGGTTCTCATGGAGGGTAGCATCTTTCTCAGTGTTTATAAGTAGGATGGTGTTGTTAAGTTCGGATGACAAGTTCTCCAACTCATTCAACTTGCCATTCTGCTTCTCAATCTCTATCTGCAACCTACTAACGTCTTCCTGTGACTGGGAATACATTTTCTCCAATGACACAAGCGATGTTTGGGCATGTAGCCTCTTCTCACATTCATCTTTCAAACTTATCTCCAAGCTGTCGACGCTTTCATTCTTCCGTGCAATTTCTTGCTCCAGTAAGAGCATTTTTTGTTCAGACTTCTCCATTTCCAACTGCATCTTTGAGAGTTCTAGCTCCAAATCAGATACTTTCTCTAAAGACTGCTGTTGTTGGAGGAGTGCTGCATCCTTCTCCGAGTTCAAACCTAAAATGGTGTTCTTCAGTTCTTTCAGTGTGCTCTCCAGGTCTAACTTGTCATTTTCCAACTCACTGAGCTTCTTTGTTGATCTGTCAAAATCTTGTGTCAGCGTTTTCATTTCTTCTTGCAACTGGGAATGCAGACCCTCTGTCATGAGAAGAGTTGCTTCAATTTGCATACGTCTATGGCATTCATCTTGCAGCTTGAAATGGACACTCTCCGCTTGTTCTTTCTTCTTTTCAATATCTTGTGTCAGCAACTGTACTTTCTGCTCAGTCTCATCTAGCTCTGACTGTAGCTTCGACAGCTGAGATTCGAGTACCGAAACCTGCTCCACAGACTGCTGATGTTGAAGCACAGCTGCATTCTTCTCGGTGTTTAGCTGTGAAATGATGCTCTTAAGGCTTTGTATTTCACTTTGAAGTTCATTCTTTGAATCCTTGAGTGTATTTATCTCGTCACCAAGTTTCTGTATAAGCACCTCAGAGGACTGGTCTTGTTCTGTAAGGCGCACAACATCCTTCTTCAGCTCACAAACAGTGTCCTCAAGGACCCCCTTGGTCTGCTTGAGCTCATTCAACTTTTCATTCGCCATCTTTATTTCTATAGCCAACCTCTGTACTTCTTCATGAGATTGAGCAAGTTCCTTCCCCTGGGAAAGTAGAACACTTTCAGCCTGCATGCGCTTTTCATGCTCCTCCTGGAAGCTTGAGCGAAAACTCTCCAATTCCTTAAGCTTCTGCTCTAGTTCTTGTTGCTGCATTTTCATCTTCTGATCCAAACCCTCAGCCTCAGACTGCATAGCAATATTGAGTGTTTCAGCATTAATTAGCTTCTGGGCACCTGCAGCCATTTCATCAGTTAACTTCTCGAGGTCAGCCTGCGCCTTCAAGAGCTCGGACTCCAATGTAGATATTCGCTCAGAGGAATGATTATATTGCATAAGTGATGTGTCTTTTTCAGCATTTAATTGCAATATTGTTGCCTTGAGCATTTGCATCTCATTTTCAGCTTTATTTGCCCGCTCCGATTCTGACAACATCTGCTGTTTCAGATTCTGGCTCTCGGCTAATAGTCTTGCAACTTCTTGTTGCAAGTTTGCCTTCTCGTTGCTGATATCATCTCTCCCTTTAACATCTGGGCTTTCAAAAGTTAGGCCTTTCCGTACCTTTCCATCAAAACCAGCACGAGGAGCATTTTCACCACTCGATGACAAATCATTGAACAGCTTTAGACCTTTACGACTTGACAATGCACTGGTTTCCTCAGGGTGTGTACCATTCCTCTTGGATGTGAAATGTTGTGGTGACACACCAACTCCATCCTTTTGAAGATCATCGGAATCAAATGCCACACGTGTGAAAGTAGACATATCTGGAGTATGAGGCTCCATCTCTTGGCTGAAAGCAGAGGGTGACTCGTCTGACATTGACGGCATCTGATTTGGAAATGCTTCAGAAATTGTTCTGTGAGCCTGGCGAAGTGCCCCAGTGGCCTGATCGTATCTTTCTGCCAGCGCACGGTATGCTCGATAGAATTCCTCCACCAATCTCATTAGTTCTGGACGTTTCTTGTAGTACATCTCTGCCCTCCTTGCAAAAGAATCAGCATCTTCATTGATAAGTTTGATCATTGCTTTAACATTTGTGTCCATGTCTGTTGCACAAAACAAGACCCAATTAGTTCATGGACCACACTTATAAAAGCAGTCCTTTCATTCAACAACAACAACAACAACAACATAGCCTCTCAGTCCCAAGCAAGTTGGAGTAGGCTAGAGTTAAACCCACCAAGAGTCCCTAGTGTCACAGCTCAGGCACTTCAATAGCCGCTTTTGAAGCACTCCTATTCAAACAAAGATCTCTAGGCAAAAGTGGTCCTTTCATTGCAACCATATATTCAAATAGATTACCATAGTTATGAAAAAAGGAACATATATGGACCAATGTTAGTTACTTCACAGTGACAAAAAAAAAAAAAAGAAGGCATCAAAGCAAACATTTAAGCCATCCAAGCATTTCCAACAGAAATAGACTTCAGTTTAACTGGACCAATAAAAATGCATCTCTCCTTCTCCCTCTCTCCAGAGAAGTCGTTAACACATCAAAAGAAAACTCTTGCAGAAATATATAGGCAACAGTTTAGGACCTAGTGTTAACAGATTATGAAAATATTTCCAAATTCAAAGACCATATGTGCAATTTTTTATCAAAGAAAGATTGACATTGAGAAAACAGTCCTATGCAGCAGAAAGATTCATATGTAATAGCTCATATCATGAGCAAAGAAATTCAGAAATGTTGTTCCAACTGAATAATAAGTGTACTGCATTGAATTTCCAAGTTGACTGGTATACATTGGAGAACAATGATATGAATATCATGATAGATAGGACACAAAAAAGTGCATAAGCTTGAGCTTTGCTGACTGTAAGCTTTGCTTTGAAGTAAAGTAGGGAAAATGCTCTTTGGTAAAGATGAACTGAATATAGCAATGAACTCACCGCTGAGATTGTCCTGGAGCCATTTGGAGTTCTTGGGGCTGATATGGCTAACCCACCACCAATACTGCCTTGAATCATGACGGACCAAATTCGCCATTGGTGCCGGATAGCAACAGAGACTATTCCAGCCAATAAATAATTCCTTACTTGCTCAACACTTAGAACAATGCAGAGATGCAATATCTTATCCTCAAAACATTAAGGTCGTCGACTCCCTAAATTTTTCAGATGTTGGATCAACAGAATCAATACCTGCATAGTTATTACAAACAAAAAAGACTTGAAAAAAAAAAGATAAATAAAGCAAGGTATCAACAGCAATGATGAAGATTGAAGAGGACTCAAGGACACCATGCCTATGACTATGAGTTAGTACGTGCCGGCAGCAAGTCTTGAACTGGTCCCGAAGATACTAATACTAGTAGATAACTTGCCCACACTGCACCAAACTGGAGCCAACAAAAAGATAGCATTGCCCTCAGTAACTGGATGACGAGGAAAAAAAAAATTGTGCATGCACCGTAAGCGCTGCCGAAGCGTTAGTGCAGCGCTTCCTTCGTGTGTGACGTAACAGAAGCAATCAAAATTCAGTCGAACTGACAGATAAGCAAGGTAACCAATAGCACCGGGGAACAATCCAATCAAGGATTTATTTTACAAATAAACAGGAAACCAAAACGAAACCACCCGATAAAAGAGAGGAACATCGAGGCGCTATGCTTCAAGAAGCGAGTTTTGGAAGCAAATCTCGCGAGTCGGGCGCCATTCAGCAAACAGAAAAAAAGAGAGCATATAGACCACATGATCCACGCCTACTGCTCCACCTACCAAACCCACTCGTCAACACCAACCACTACCATTCCCGTAATCCAATTCTAGCAAAAGCGGAATCACTGAGCAGCAGACAAAGATGGATCTTTGGAGCATCCAGGTGCGAAACACAGATCAAGAAATACGATAGGTGGGTAATCAACAATCACGACACGGATGAAGGAAGAAGCAAAGATCCAATCCCATCCAGCGGAGTGGAAGCAGGGAGAAGGGGCATACCAAGTGCAGCGGAGGTGAGCGGCGGCGGCGAGATGCCAAGATCCAGCAAGCTGCCCACTTTCTCCCTCCATCTCGTTTATCAACCCATCCCGCGCTCTCTCTTTTCTCTACTTGTCGCCTTTGCCTGTGCCCTGTGGACAGTGGACTCTAGCTGCGGCTGCGGGCGTAGTGCCAAGAAGAAAGGCTGCTGCTTCAGCACAGGAGGAAGCGGACCCCACCCCAAGCGGACGATACAGGAAGGGTGACTGACTATGGAGCGGGACGGACGGAGGTGATGCAGCTGGTCTTTTGGGCCTCATAAATTTGGATGGCCCTCAATTTGGGGAGGGAATTATGAATTCATACACTACGCTATGAATGTATTTGATGCAACGGTTATAAGATGATGTTTGCCATATGTATTTGGGGAGTATTTTTTTGTTTCAGTATTAGAATTTCTTTAGCCACCCCAAAAATACCAGAATTCGTAAAATTCGACCCAAAAAATTTTAGAGACTTAAAAATGAAGTATATTTTTTTTCTTAATTTTCATATCTAAACAAATATTAGCATGATTTATGGCTTCATATTTATTGAGTAGAAGGATATGGAACATAAACAATAAAATATGTGAGTCTAGAGTTATATAGTACATATATTAATGTAACACGAGATTTGGATTTTTCTTTCATCCACCCTCGAAATTACCGAAAATTACGAAAATTTCAACAAAAGGTTCGTAGAAATTTTAAACCATGACCATGGGGACATTTTAATTTTATGTTAATATAGTAGTGCTTGTTTGTTTTTATTATGATTTATGAGGATTTTGTCTATTATAAAACATCAAAACCTGCAAGTAGCGCGCCAACAATTCATCGAAGTTTTATGAATTTTGATATATTTTTATGGTCTTTTTTTTTGCGAATAATATATTTTTATGGTCAGTAGAAAAGGTTTTTTATTAAAAAAAACCCTTTCTACTCACCATTGGATGCCCCTTTCGCGATCAAACAGTACATGCTCGTATCGAGGTGAAGAGAGCAAAATTTCAAGAAACTGAGCTCCACAAGCTAAGAATGCCATTCTATTCTGGGTGGATCTCCTCAACCGAAAACATTCGTGTTTAGAGTAGCAGCTTTAGCAAGTGGTGGTCTAGCTATTCCAATTGATTTAACAGGTAAAAGTGAGGTGTGACTTTGCTGTTACAGTAAGCATTTTCCTTGCTTCCGGCCTTGTGCATTACTTTCGTTACATGTCCCTATCCTTCTATTAGGGAAAAAAAAAGTTCATTCCAGACCATCGCGCAATGCAAGAAGAGGAATATATTCTATTATATTGAAAATTATCATATTCCGGACCACATGCATGTCCACAACCACACAATAGTATAGAGGAGTTTTTGCTGATGTGGATTATTTTTACTCATGATTAGGTGATAGTAGGAGTATAGTACAATAGTGTATCACTTTTTGCAATGGTCGCTTAGTGTCCATCCGGCAGGTAAACGGTGGTTCTTGGGCAGCCCCTGCATTCCAACGAGGCAAACAAGTTGTAGGAGTACTGCTACACTGCAATTTGTCTTGTCCCTGTCGCGCTGTTGGGATTCTTAATCGTTTCTGGAGTACAGTTACCAACGGATCTGTTTGATCGAGACCATTTTGCCTGATTGGCTGTTACGGAGATCGAGAGGGCAGAATGATGATCCCCATGTGAGCTTGCAAAACAGGTGTCACGTTCTCTTCAACTGTTGCTGATCCGTTTGCCAAGGACATGGCCACACTTTCTTTACAGACACTGTTTCCAATTCAACGCCTCTCCACGTTTTCTTATTTTCTTCCCGTAGCAGTACGATTTGAAATGCTGAAATCTAGCTGGCCGAAGCACGTACTGTACCTTGGTTACGAGAATTTAAGGAGCCGTTTGGATCCTTGGAAGAATTGAAATTTAGTTAATAACTAGGACTATTTTATTTAAAATATGATATTCCATCAGTTTTCAAAGTTCACATATTAGTCTACCTCAAATTTATAGAGTGAGAGATGAATTTGATTCTATAAATTACCATGCTATAATTTTTACTTTACAATTTATAACACGCATTTCAACTTGTTCCACACGGTAAAAATACAACACATAACTATCTCTCTCGTCTAACCAGCAATAATATACAAATATAATCTATATTAATGAACAACCATATATATTGATCGATGCAGAAGCTAGGATATTAATATTTTACCTTTCTAAAAACAAAAAATAATCTATATATAAACTATATAATTATGAGACGTTTTACAGTGGTTGGAAATACTTCTTAACGCTTCTCAATACTTCCGCTAAATAGCTATTTTTATCCATTTTATTTGTTAAAGGGCAATATCGTAATTGTAAACGGTCATGTCCTCGGAGTGCAATGGAATCAGATGAAAGCACCAGCAGAATTCACATTCCTGCTGTGGCCTGCGGTCTTCACCATGTGGTTGTGGCTACCCTACCCGGCCTCTTCACGGGACAAACAGATTCCCATGGCACCAACGACCGCTAACGAATGGGGACCCTGCCGAGCATGTACAGTGTACCGTTCATGGGAGGAGGCGGATTCGGCTGCGGGCACATTTCACGGCTGTCCCATCCCGTCTGAGTCAGAGAGGCGAGAGTTCTGCCGATCGAATCCGCTGGTCAACAGCGCGACGGTTAGGCGGCCGTGCACGACCGAAGGAACTGAAATGAACGTATTCAAAACATTATGACTTACCGTTTTACCCTCAACTAAAAAAAGAATTTTAAATATGACATTTTTCCTCTCTTATTTTTGGCTCTAATTAATCCCTTTAATTTTGGAGGCGTTGAGAAGCGTTACGATGCTTACGGCCCTACGTGGGTCCACCGATCATACACACGTCCAACGTCTCTCGACGCTTTTTCATCAATGCCTCTCAACGCTTCTGACCGTCTGAGCCATCGGATCGATCGTTGTGAGCTGTCGAAATTCCCCTCGACCATTGTAAAATTTCTCATAAATTATTATTCTTAAAATAAATTCAATTCTAAGGATAGTTTGCCAGATCATTCTTTGCTGTGAGGCTTTTGCTGAGTGTGTGAGGTACAAGAAACTTTCCCGTAGGATTGAAATCGTCTAAAATTCCTATGTTTTTTCTTTTGTTCCAAAAGAATATCAGTTGGCTGCAGCAAATGATAGCCGGTCATTCAGATGATAGGACGATGCTGGTATATATGGCGTTGCTGCCTTGGCAAATGTGAATCACTCTCCCGTAGCGCGCGTTGGACGTTATCTATTTATTTTTGTGGGTATAAAGACTAGAGTGGGTATGTGGTGTCCAACGGGTGGAGAATCGATTTGCGTCGGTAGAAACAAACGCTCTCTGCTCTCAATAATGGAAAAAAAAAAAAGAAACTAGTAAAAACTAGTAGCATTACTGGCATCAATTCCAAGCAAGAGACGAAGCTGGTTTTCGAGTCCATGCGTGCGTCGACGATGATGGATCATTTTTTTAATAAAGGATAGTTTATATCCGGCTTTATCTATCTCAAGGTAGAATCAGGCTAATTATTATAGAGTTTGGTTCAGCGACCAGCACACAGCCCACAGCGTTCACACGCTTTACAAAAGAACACAAGGAAAACAAAACGAAAAGTAAAGTTCTGACTAATGTTTTATAATTTTAATCACACAGGTAAACAACTGTTCACTTAGAACTTATAAGCCTGCATCGGCTAGCCATTCAGTAGTGTTTTTCTCTCACAACAATTAGCCCGTCAGCCGTACAATTCAGCCAGTCGAATAGATAAAACGTTATCATTCTTTTCAAAATATTTTTTTTCCAAGAAAAACAACGCTATCATCCTTCCCTGCCCTGGGGGGCAGCAGCTTCTTGGCTTCAATTTCTATAGCTTCCACATCCTCTGACTCGCAGAGCACGAAAAGATTCAGCTGTCAAAAGCTTGTGTCTGTATGTATGCGTGTTTTCTTTTTGGGTCTCTGTTAATCATAATAACATATTAACACCTGACAAGTCATCAGCGTTAATCCTCCATTAAGCTAAGAAAATAGTAGGTTTGTTGCCTTGCTCAACTTTGGGGGGAACGGAACGGACTGAAGCAGCAAGCAAGCAGATGATTGGGTGGTGTTGGTAGTTGGTCAGGTCAGACAGATGATGGGGTGCTGTCAGTCGTCGGTGGCGGCAGCTATCCCATTCATCAGCAACAGCAGCAAGCCTAACCACAAGGTATTGTCGGCGTTTTGTTCGTGTCATCAACCAGTGGTTGGAATTTTCTTTTTTTCTTCTTGTATTCTTGTATGTATATAATATAATAAATCAATAAATAAACATGGAGGAATTCAGCGGGTCGATTGGGCGGCGGCGGCGGCGGCGATATGCTATGGTATGGTCGACCTAATCTCTGAGAGCGTGGATGGAAAATTGGAAACCGGTGCTGGCCACATTCAAGACTGTCTCTGTCCCTGCTGATTAAGAGTTGAAATGGAATCGGAACTTGGATGATCATTGATCAGATCAGTTCAGACTCCAAATACGACCAGGACTCTCCAGTTGTACAAAAGCTCCGGTTCCATTGAGGTACTAGTATTTTCCCCCCTTGTTTTATCAACAAGTGTGTTTCGTCTTCAAGGTTTTTGGTAGCCCTACTGTCATTTGTCAAGCGTACTGGACAGACGTCAAGCTGCCTAGACAGAGACGTCAGACGACTGCTAGTTTCTGAAACCAGAACACAAAACTGCCTCCTCATGAAACTCGCCTTGCTAATGCTACCATCAAGAAACCTGATTAAACATGGCAGCGGTAAACCTTTTACGGGAACGAGTGGATGACGGATGAACCGGCAAGTGAGGATTACGTTGCGGCAGACAAGAATTCGTGCGGCTCTTGCTCACTGTCTGCTCTGACGCCCCCCAAGAAACTGCACAAGAAGAGTCAGTCAGCAATGGGCAATGGACCACCGGCAGCAAGCACCACGCCACGCCCCCCTTTCAGAACTACTATGTCCATGGAAAGAAAGAATGAATGATGGATGCAAATGGAAAAAATGCGGGATTCATCAATATTGTGGGGATGGTTGGCTGGTGGTTCTTCTTCACAATTCACATGGCCTTGCATTGCACTGCAGCCTGCACGAGCATGCCTGGCCTGACCCAGATGATAAAAAGATTGCCACTTTAGCCAGACAGCCAGCCAGGCCTGCAGATATTACTACTCTCCTCCCATTCATTCATCGGTCATAGGGCGGTCACAACTACTGCTAACTTGCAGTCGTTGCTTTCGCATGAAGGCTTCAGGTTCAGGGGACCAGGCAGGCAGGGCCTTGGGCCTTGCCCTTCAGGAGGAGGGAAAAAAAAAAGTGTGTTAGCTCTAGTGTGGTTCCAAATTACTTGCGTACCACATATATTCCATTGGTTGGGTTTCTCACAGAAAAAAAAAAAGGAGTCCGATCAACTTAGCACAAGGTCCAATCCAGACTCCAGACAGGAAGAAGAGCAAGAGCTGGCCACGCAGACGCAACCCAGCAGCACAAGTTCCATTCAGTCCAGTCGGATCCTCCACAGCACATGGCAGCAAGTGCCATCCGCTCCATGAATGCCGAAAAAGGCTCTGTCAGATCACACCCCAACAAAACCTTCCTTCATTTCATCTGCCTGCCTGTGCCTGGGTCCCGAGATCTGGATGGAACCATGGACTGTGGCCACGAGACACCAAAAAGGTCTCGCAAAAAGATCCACAAGTGTGCGTACAGCTAGGAAGGCAAGGCATCCGTCCAGCTTTGGGCGAGCGGCACATGAGATGAGACACAGCAGCTTCTGCTTGGACTCGCGTCGCGTGCCCAGCACATGGCGTGCCCGTGCTCCTCCTTCCATGTGTCTGCCTCTCTCTCTCTATCGCCTCATTCATGTGCCTACAAGGAATATTATTTTGGCCACTTCACATAGGAATTGGATGCAAGTGCAGCTCATCATACATATATATACAAGAGGCAAATTTGGAACATTTCTTTTACCAAACCTTGCGAGAGCTGAAAACGATTTCACATGAATCCATTCGTCACGCCGTCACCTTGTTGACCAAAACACGCCAATGGACAATGGTCCAACAAAAAAGGAAATCAAAAGAAGACGTGGATCATAGATGGGCCTAGTTTCATCATCCGATATGGCCTCATTGGCGCACACCTGATTCCTGGGATACATGCTACACGACAGTGGAGTGAGTGATACCAAACGGTTTGTGACGTCGTTTGAATAGTTTGCCTTCATCGGTTCTAAAATAAAAACAAAGTGGATAGTTGATTTATATCATGTTCAACAATACAAATAACAACAAGAGCACTAGCTGCCTGAGTAGGCAGTCCCTCTGTTTTCTTTTTCTAGGTGCCTGACTTTTGTTGTTGTCTCCAATAGAACCACTATTCCTTTTTCTCTCTATTTTCTTCATACTGGCCCTCAATGTTATTTATTTCACATCCACAAATATGACCATAAAAAATTTAAATGCATAAATTGAAACCAACATAGGATTAACAAATTTTACATCACAAAATTAAATTTCATATTTGAACACAAATTGTTCACATCATCAAGTGGAACAAAAACAAAAGTGCACATATGCTCGACCAAGTGCTCATGAGTTTAAGAGCGCTCCATGGAGCGGATTCTTAGAGAGAAGCACTCTCTGGCCGGCAAACATATTTTTTAGTGAGAAGTGATTATCTACTAATTCTATGAATTGATTCTCTGAAATGAACTAAGAGGCTGAGAGCTAAAAATGTAGTTTCTCCTGATTCTGTGAAGTGATTCTCCATCCTAATTTTGAGAGTTTATGAAAGAAAATCACAGAGAATAATTTCACCAGAGAATCAGGGAGCACAATTGGCCAGAGAGCATAGCTTTACCAAATAGGCCCGAAGCATCTCATGTATTATTTGATCTTCAATCTCATCATGTATCCTCAAGAACATAAGAATAAAACCTTTATGTGGTATATTAACAAAAGGACTTGTTTTTACAAAGGATAACCAAGTGTTGACAATTTCTAATGCAATCACCAAGGCTAGAGATATCCCCGGCAATGGCGCCAGAATGCTTGTTGACACTAAATGTGGCAAAGGGGTAAAACCGCAAGCGCACGGTTGTCAAAGTAGCTTTCACCTAGGAGTATTCCAAGGTATCGATTTCCACAGGGAACGTGAGTGTTCTACAAAGAATCAAGGTCGTCCTAAGATAACTAGATGTTTGGGATAAATGGGGTAGAGAGGGTCTTAATGGCAAAGGTTCTATATCAAGGTAAGGTCTACAATGATTGTTCACTTCAGAGCTCTGTTTCGGTCAAGCACCGCAAAAGATAACTTGTGCCGTCACAGCTTCGGGCCCTACGCTTTAAGAACTTGCACAAACACGTGGTGGACCATAGAGACTAGATGGGGCTATCACCACCCACTAGCTACCACACATCCGAGGAGCAAGCCGCGCACACTGGTAAACGATAGCCTAAGCACCACGCCTATACTATAGCTTACTACTCTAATCTAGGTATACCAAAGATAGACTAGAGCACTCAAGTAAATGAACAATGTACCAATGAACAATAGAAGTAGAACACTTACAGAGCCAAGTACCTTAACCAAGAAGAATCCCGGAGCGGCTCACTCGAAGGAGACCCGCATCCGCAGAGGTACACGCCAAAGATGGTGCCGACAAGCCCGACACTCCTCCAGCTTCTCCTCACTCTCTCCCTTTCTTCTACTCCACACTAGGAGAGCTCTAAGGCTATGACTCTCATGTGGAGAGTGTGTCTCTAGTGGTTCTTTTCTTACAAGTGAGGTAGAGGGTCCTATTTATAGTGCTAGAGTACTCCAAGAGTACTTGTAGGCGTGCTGGAGGTCGGTGGTCGCCAGAGGTAGGGCGGGTGCCCGGTTGATTTCACCGACTTGCGATCCAATGGTCGTGGTTCCTCCCCAAAGGCGGTTGCAAGGTCAGTTGATGCCCGTTTTGTGGTTGTAGAGTCGGTTTGTGACCCTTGGAGGATGACATGTGGGTCCATGGATCCTTGACACCTTCATCTTGCACCATTGGTTGAAAACCGACTTTGATTGATGGCTAGGATGGCTTCTAGGGACCTTCACACGAATTGTGGACGTGGCAGGCGACAGAGGCAGGGCGGGCGCCCTGTTGACAGGGCCACCGGACCGTAGATCTTGCACCAACCTTGGATCAATAGAGGACAAACTTTATTTGGCATCTCCCATGGATTACTGACGTGAAACGTGACAGGGATAGGGCGGGCGCCCTCCAACTTGGGCCAAATCTGCTCATATTTGGTGAGCACGTAGGCCTCTCAGTTAGCTTTCCAACGCCTGATTGTTTGCCTGATTCCGAGTCCAGATGCATCCTGAGTGCTCATTTTACCCGGGACTGCTCCTGCGGCCCGTTCTCCACTCTCCGGAAAGCGTAACCTTATCGTCCGTCCTCCGATTTGGGTGAACCAAAACCTTATTTTAAACTCCTTGAATTAGTGTAGTCACAAGAAGCATGGATGAAGCCTTTTCTCCTTATATATCGCCGTTTTGTTCTTACCTTGCACCTACACTCACATAGCCATCACAACTTGTGGAAATGGTTAGAAATAAAACCTATGACTATGGTTTGTATCATTTTTATGACCAAATTAAGCACTGTTGACGGTATAAAATGGGGTGTTAAGGACCATCAACAAGCTCCCCCACACTTGCTCTTTACTCGTCCTTGAGTAAAAGTTAAGGATAAAAGTTAGCATGATCATAGCATCTTAAGACATATAGCTAACACAAAAATTCTTCCAAGACAAATCTTATACTAGTGGGATATGTGGCATTGGTTAACATATATACTTCAGTGGTTGAAAAGTGGAAGAGTTCTCGAAACAAAGTTATCTTCCCAAATTCTCATCTTAGTGACTTGGAGTTTTTAAATTTTCACAAAAAGCATAGTTCACTTATACTCCTCAAATGGTACTCTCAAGTCACTCAATTGTATATGATTCCTTACCAAAGCATAGTAATGAGTTGCTTTCTTATCCTTTTCTACTTCTAAAAAGCTTATGTGGAGTTCTAGGTATGGAATGGATATAGCATACTTACCTTGCATGTGTTGTCGAGTCAATGCTTGGACCCAAGGAGAGAAGTACCATACTCTTATTCTTTCAACACGTACATCGACGAGGGTGTCGATGACTTGAGTGAGGAATGGTCATTAGATCAAGATGTGCATGTGTATGGATATTTGGTGGCTAAAGCTAATTCTACTATACTCTTTTATTTGATCTCTCCTAACTTTATTTCTTTAGAGACATGGCTATCATCATAATTTTCTTTCTTTTTTTCATGAGCTTTTGCTCATCTCTCTCTTTTTTTCTTTTTTTTTCAAGAGGGCATCTTTGCACCCATTTTTGCATAGCCCATGTCTCTTCTACTATAAACAAATATTAGAGAGAGATCACACCTTTAAAACATGGAGTATTTAGTTGATGAAATATTAATAGGCTTCTTTTTTTGTCTACTCCCAGTGTAGGAGTAGAGCATTTTTTTGGATGGATCTAAATGGAAGGCATGTTTTTGCGCCTACTCCAGTGTAGAGTAGTGCATATTAGGTGGGTGAACGTGGTCTTGATCTTAGGAGCATGATAAATCTCTCAACAAGGGTCAACAGGACTTGACAAGTGAAAGGTCCTAGATGGCTAGAGGGGGGTGAATAGCCTATAAAAATTCTACAAACAACACTTAAACAATGTGGTTAGACAATTATGAGGCGAAGCGAATTTTGCGCTAGCCTAACAAAAATGCAAACCACCTAACCGTTCCAGGCTATAGTCTCTAAGTCACACACAAGAAGCTAAGTCACTACTTTACTCTAATTCTAAGTGAGCAACTACAACAAGTAAGAACAAAAAGATAGGTGCTCAAACATAAAGAAGAGGGAGATGGTCTTTATACCGCCAGTGAAGGAAAGATGAATACCAATGTAATCAATCAATCAACACAAATGAAATCCTTGGCAAGAGAATTGACACAATGATTTTTACCGAGGTTCACTTGCTTGCCGGCAAGCTACGTCTTCGTTGTAGCGATACACCCACTTGGAGGTTCACGCACTAATTGTCATCACACTGCCAAACCCTTCTCAAGGGTGCCGCACAACCAACACAAGATGGGGATCCACCAAGCTACGAGCAATCCACTGGAGTAGCCTTTCGCGACTTCCGCGGGGAAGGCTCAAGAACCCCTTACACTTCACCGATCGGAGGCAGAGACAATCACCAACTCCCCTCAACGATCCTCACAGCTCCAAGCTGTCTAAGAGTTGGCAAACTCCAAGAGTAACAAGAGAATCCGCTGCGAAAAACAATCACCAAGTGCCTCTAGATGATCACACTCATGCAATGCACCTGATGCTCTCTAATCTCACCAAATGATGATCTCAATCAAGTGAAAGGTGTGGAGAGGCTCACTAGTTAGTAGGGGTGATTAGAATGGCCAAGAGAGCCCGCATAAGCTAGCCAAAGCTCTATTTAAAAGTCTCTCACAAAGTCATAGCCGTTAGGCTCCCTGACCGGACGTCGGACCAAAGCTGAGCGTCCGACGCTCTCTCATCACGAATCAGCGTGCGCCACGTATGCAGGAGGTTTGAATTTGACCATTGGCGCGCAACGGCCTCCTTCGCCCCTCGTCGGACGGTGACTCGAACGTGAACAGTCCGACCGTTGGACTAACGCTAGTAAACATCCGACACTTCCAGAGAGGTTCCAGAGCGCTAAAAACAAGTTAGACTCTATCCGACGCACACCGTCGGACCAAGCGCAAGCGTCCGACGCCTCTCAGCTCGCCAAGTGTCGCTCTATTGCTGCGCTGCACCGTCGGACCAACGGGAATTAGTCCGATGCTCACTTTCAGCACGTCCGACGCTCTCAGACAGAGCAAAACAAGGGTTAGCCATCGGACGCGAGTTAATGGTCTGACGCTCTCCGAGTTTAGCGTCCGACGCTTGAATTTCAATTGAAACTACTCCGAAAAACCGCCGAATCCTGCCTCGCAAGCTCGGCAGGAGGAAGAGAGGATCCCAAACCCTCTCTATCCTTCAAACTTTACCTCATTTCCAAAGGCGCTAACACTTCAAAGTGTCTCTCACTTTAGTGCACATGTGTTAGCATTTTCCAAAGAGTTTTCCACGGGTTTTGTTAGTGTCACTAGCATCTACATGCATATGCAATGAATATAAACACCTAGTGGCACTTTGATAAACACATTTCACAAACAATTTCTCCCCTCTTGCTAGTACGGCTATCTATCCTAAATGTGATCACTCTCTCTATAGAGTCTTGATCACCAAAAGCAAAAGAGCTCCTATTGGTTATACCTTTGCCTTGAGCTCCTGGCTTTTCACAATATTTCTTCTCATCTCTTGATGATGCTTGTGGACACCTTTGATGATGGACTTATACCATTTGCATGGATGCCGTCATTAGGGCTTTCTCCTCTTGTTGATGGACTTACACCATTTGCATGGACGCCGTCAATGCCCTTCATTTGTGGCCTTCACCGACCCGGTCCTTTTGCTCCATCTTGGTGTTTGCTAATAGTTCTCATGAAACACTTAAAGCAAGCATTAGCAAACTAGGTTTCATCAATTACCTAAAACCAAACATGGGCTTTCAATCTCCCCCTTTTTGGTAATTGATGACAACCTTCACAAAGATATAAAATGAAACCAAGTTTGCACTTTGGTAGTATTAGCTCCCCCTACATATGTGATTCCTTGTGTTTGGTTAAATTTTTCACATATGCATAGATTTGAAAGTTTGGGTGAGCTACCACTACCAAATGATGCTAAGGTATATAGAATGGACCTTTGAAGCGTGATACCATCAGAGTTGTGGAAATATACCATCCTTAGCACCATTGTTCACTAGTCATGCATCACAAACTCAAAATACCTCGTGAGATCAACATCCAAGCAAGAGAGGTACTTTGTATGAAAAGTAAGTCCTATGCATGCTAGTTTGTCAAAACATCATTCAAATTCTATTTCTAAGCATTACACCAAACAAACAAGTATAGAAAATGAAGTTTAACAATGCAACAATTCATATGTTAATGCACAATCAAATGCAACAACTTATTCATGAGCTTGCTCCCCCTACTTATGTGCTTCCAAATTTTAATTGACCCCTTTCCTTTCTTATCTTTGTGACTTTCTTCTCCCCCTTTGTCAACAATCACTAAAATGGTGCAAATTATGTGAGAATCAAGTCAATTAATGGGGTTTAGTTCATTTTCACTTTGGTTCAATCTAGACCACTTGCCTAGAATATGTAACTAAGTTTGATCTAAGGACAAGCTTCTTCACACCTCACTAGTAGGGTTATCTTGACTATGTTAAGTTACACATCATGAGCACATGTTCTAGATTCAACACTAGGTTTGCAAGCCCATCAATATGTCATATGCTACCGCTAGGTCATTTAAGCACATAAAGCAATAGTGGTACCATATATACATCAAAACATTTGATTTTCCATGAATGAGCCTATAAGATGCATTTCATGTCTATATGCACTAAACAAGTGCTTATCAAAGTATGAATGCCATGTCAACCAATTTTACCTTGCTTTAGTCGAAGGAGAGGCATGTCATAATAAGTGGGGATGCTTTTCACTCCATGTTGGAGTAGTCTAGTATGTTTAGCTCACTTCTCAACTTGCAAAATCTTGACTCATCAAGTGGCTTGGTAAAGATATCCGCTAATTGATCTTCGGTGCCAACACTTTCAATTGCAATGTCCCCTTTGATTTGGTGATCTCTAATGAAGTGATGCCTTATGTCAATGTGCTTTGTTCTTGAATGTTGCACGGGGTTGTTGTTAAGTTTGATAGCACTCTCATTATCACATAGCAAAGACACTTTCTTGTATTTCAATCCAAAGTCATCCAAAGTAGCCTTCATCCAAAGTAATTGTGCACAACAACTTCCGGCACTAATGTATTCCGCTTTGGCCGTTGAGAGAGCAACACTATTTTGCTTCTTTGATGACCATGAAACAAGTGACCTTCCAAGTTGACATGTTCCACTAGTGCTCTTTTTATCCACCTTGCAACCGGCATAGTCGGAGTCCGAATATCCAATAAACTCAAAGTTGGACCCCTTCGGATACCACAATCCAACATCTTGTGTGCCCTTCAAATACCTCAATATTCTCTTTGCGGCTTTCAAATGGCTTTCTCTTGGTAAGGCTTGAAATCTTGTACACATGCACACAGTAAACATGACATCCGGTCGAGATGCGGTCACATAAAGGAGACTTCTAATCATTGATCTATATAGCTTTTGATCCACCATATTGCCACTATCATCCAAGTCCAAATGACCATTAGTTGCCATAGGTGTATTCATTGGCTTTGCAAATTCTAATCCAAATTTCTTCACCATATCCCTTATGTACTTGCCTTGACTCACAAATGCACCATTCTTCATTTGCTTCACATGAAGACCAAGGAAGTAACTAAGTTCACCGATCATGGACATTTCAAACTCACTTGCCATCATATTGCCAAATTCTTCACAAAAATCTTGATTGGTTAACCCAAATATGATATCATCCACATATATTTGCAATACAAATAAATCATTTCCAAACTTCTTAGTGAAGAGAGTAGTATCAACATTTCCCATTTTTAACCCTTTAGAGAGTAAGAAATCTCTCAATCTCTCATACCATGCTCTAGGTGCTTGCCTTCAAACCATACAATGCCTTCCTTAACTTGTACACATGGTTAAGCTTCTTCACATCTTCAAATCCGGGAGGTTGTTCCACATATATCAACTCATTGATATACCCATTGAGAAATGCACTTTTGACATCCATTTGATATAACTTGATGTTGTGGGCACAAGCATAGGCTAATAAGATTTTAATTGATTCCAATCTAACAACCGGTGCATAGGTTTCTCCAAAATCAAGCCCTTCTACTTGAGTGTAACCTTGTGCAACCAATCTATTCTTGTTCCTTATTACAATGCCATCTGATCTTTCTTGTTTCTAAAGACCCATTTGGTTCCAATCACATTGTGTTTCTTTGGTCTTTCAACTAACTCCCAACCTTGATTTCTTGTGAAATTATTTAGCTCTTCATGCATGGCATTAATCCAATCAACATCTTGCAATGCTTCCTCAATCTTAGTTGGTTCTATGGATGATACAAATGAGAAATGCTCACAAATTTGAGATAACCTTGCTCTTGTTTGAACTCCACTTTGAATACTACCAATGATTTGATCAAAAGGATGATCCCTTGCAATAGAGACCGGTTGGAGAATAGGAACTTGCTCATTGGATTGACATGAACTAGCTTGTTGATCTTGCACTTGAGATTGATCTTGTGAGTCACTTGCACTTGTTTCATTTTCAGCTTGCACACTTGTATGAATAGCACTATCATCTTCATCATCATTGACTTGCCTCTGCCTAATATCACCAATATCCATATCTTTCATTGCATTTGCCAAGTCATTGCCTCTCACATTACTAAGATTTTTAACTTCATCTTGAGAGCCTTGGATTTCATCAAATTCAACATCATGCACTTCCTCAAGAGTACCACTAGCCAAATTCCAAACTCTATATGCCTTGCTTGTGGCTGAATAGCCAAGTAAGAAACCTTCATCACATTTCATTTCAAACTTGCTCAATCTTGTGCCTTTCTTGAGAATATAGCATTTGCAACTGAAAACCCGAAAATATGCAATGTTGGGCTTTCTACCATTCAATAGCTCATATGGAGTCTTTGCAAGCATACCATGACAATATAACCGGTTGATGTAGTAGCATGCGATGTTGATAGCCTTGGCCAAAAAAGAATGACTAACATTGTATTCACTTAGCATTGACCTTGCCATATCAATCAAAGTTCTATTCTTCCTTTCAACAATGCCATTTGATTGTGGTGTATACTTGGGTGAGAATTGATGTCCAATGCCATAATCATCACATAACTCATCAATCATAGTGTTCTTGAATTCACTACCATTGTCACTTCTCACTTTCTTGATGGTTGTTTCAAACTCATTTTGGCTTCTCTTGATAAAAGACTTGAATAGATCATACACTTCACTCTTGTCAACTAGAAAGAATACCCATGTGTATCTAGTGTAATCATCCACAATCACAAATCCATACTTCTTTCCACCAATGCTAGCATATGTGGTTGGTCCAAACAAGTCCATATGCAAGAGCTCAAAAGCTTTACTAGTACTCATCATGCTCTTCTTAGGATGTGTGTTTCCAACTTGTTTGCCGGCTTGACATGAACTACAAATCTTATCCTTCTCAAAAGTGGCATCTTTCAAGCCTCTAACTAGATCATGCTTCACTAGTTTGTTCAATTGTTTCATTCAAACATGACCAAGCCTTCTATGCCATAACCAACCAAAACTTGACTTAGATATCAGACAAGTTGATAATTGAGTTTCACTAGCATTGAAATCCACAAGATATAGGTTGCCATATCTAAATCCTTTGAATATCAAATTTGAGCCATCAACACTAACAATTTCAACATCATCAACCCCAAATATGCACTTGAAACCGAAATCATAAAGTTCTGCAACCGAGAGCAAATTAAAGTTCAAGCTTTCAACTAGCAACACATTTGAGATGGACATGTCATTGGATATTGCAATCTTACCAAGTCCTTTCACTTTTCTTTCTTGTTATCACTAAATGTAATTGCATCATAGCCACTATTTGCACTTGTATTGAGAGAGCCAAACATACTAGAATCCCCGTTCATATGTTGAGTGCATCCATTATCAAGTACCCAATGCCTTCCTCCGGCTTTGTAATTGACCTACAAAAAGAGATCAATTCCTTTTAGGTACCCAATGTTGCTTGGGTCCTTGGAGGTTAGTGACTAAGCTTTTTGGTACCCAAATGGTCTTCTTCTTTGGACCCAACATGGGTGTACCAACAAACTTAGCCTTCACATCATTTGAGCCCTTTGTAAGAATGTAGCAAGAATCAAATTTAATTGAGGATACATAAGAGTTAGATTGCTTGCTTTTGCATTCATGCTCTAAATGACCAACTTGCTTGCATTTTGTGCAATACCGGCCATTTCTCTTTACAAAACAAGTATTGTGAGGAGCAAAGACGGTCTTACCTTTCTTAGGGGTATAGCCCAATCCCTCTTTATGGAGTGTAACGTCCCGCCTCCCCGAGGCCGGGCCCGCTTACATTTGGCAGCTTAACTAGGATATAGACTGCCCTCACAGACCAACACCAGTCTTTTCTGCGCACTTTGTCCTCACTCATGCGCACCCGGGAAGAACTTCCCGGGTTAGTCACCCATCGCTCCAGGGCCAAGCTCGCTTAACCTTGGAGTTCTTTGCAGATGGGCTTCCGGAAAAGAAGTTGCAACTTGTTGGTATGAGTATCCTATCAATCCTATTGAGCCCTGGGCCGGGATGTTACATCCTCATCCCCTTAAGAGATCGACGTCCTCGTCGATCAATCCCAAGCCAGGAACAGTCCCTTCTTGGCCACGTCCGTGTGTCCAGTGCCAGCGCATGTGCCATGCTGTGTGACCACGCCGGATCCACACCAGCCATGCGCACCATGCTGCGCAACTGCGACACACGCGCCCGTGAAACCATAAGGGTCGGCTCTGATACCATTTGTGATGGAACCGCCTTAATCATAGGTCCCACGTGCCCCGTCATCGGCCCTAAGGACCTTTGACTAGTCTGCACGAGTTCCCTTTGACCTAGATGGCCTGTCGGGTCTCCTAGGAAACCCTAATTTCCCCGAGTATCTCATTGTAAAGACCTTGCAAGTATTACAACAATTTACATAAATAATTTGAATCAGAGTAAAGGGTGCGAAAGTATTACTTAAACATAGATTACAAATATAAATTACATTATCCCAAACCAGAGTTTCGCAGTGGAGTAGCTGTATACAACTAAACACCCTGCCCAAGGGTTTCATTATATACACATCTTCATCCATGCACGATCCGTTGACCGGCACGATCCCACTTATATTGGTACGCTCAACTTACCTGCAACAGGGGTTAACAAACCCTGAGTACTGGGGTACTCCGCAAGACTTACCTGACAAAAGATGTAAGATTAGACTCAGAAATGCAGGTTGAGGGGGGAGTCAAGGTAGGGCTTGAGCAAAAATCAAAGTATTTTGCAGAAAAGCATTACTATCCTATTTCATTATTTGAGCTCAATATTATTTTATTCATATCCATAATTCCAATATCAATTCTCATATATCATGTACTTTCAATTTCCTTTTCATTCTCGAAAACACCTAGTTTCGAACCACTCTTCGCTGTAGGGGTGAGGATCATGTCTCCATTAACCGAGGAGCAACGTCGATTCGAATCCAGAAGTACCCAGCTGGGGATCCCTATCCACACTGCATATGTAGCACTTAAGCTTGCATATGCCAACCCCGTCTACCACGGCTTTTCATACCCCGGAACCGGTGCTGCGCCACCCGAGAGCACAGTACCCCTCTAGTCTCCAGGCACGCCGGCCACGAGGGTACACGCTACTCTCGCCATCTCTCCACTCCCAGTGCGTGGTTGTCGGTTCCAGCGGTAGAGCTACCGGAGTCAGAGGCTTTCCGTAGTATGTGGCTAGTTGCAAAGTCATGATCACAGCAGGCTGACAACGAATGGTCCCTAAATATTTTTCCGTTGGACACCATGCATTGGGACTCTAACCCAAGTACACTGGAGACCACCCGGTTTTCACATCCCTTTTCCGATGGCGAGGATCGTTGGGACTCTAACCCAAACAGATGGTCAACCATACGGAAAACCCATCCACGTTGATGATAATGGACTGGCCAAGTACACCATCACCAAACGAGGACAATACCAATCCCATAATATGTGGTCAAGGAAAGGTAATGCATCAAAGGGGTTATAACTCAACTCCTATCAACCTAATGCAGTAGATTAACTCAAGTGATAAATATTTTTAAACAACAAGGAGGGGCAAATGCACTGGGGCTTGCCTGTTGCTTGAAGTCGATCTAACCCTGAAGTCAATCACCGAGAAGGATCCACGTCCACCGAGTGAAGACCTTACTCGGGACACGCTTCAGATCATAATCGCCGCGCGTACACTACACGAAATAATAATGCAACACTTACATGATGATATGTATGCCATGATGCAGGAGATGCACTAAATCACTGATCAATAGGAAGTAAACTTAATTTGAAAGTTGAGTACAACTTGCCTCCATGATAAAGTTGCAAGTCAATGAAACTAATTACTATTGAATATTAACCACTTTATTTTATTGACCATTTTAACATTCGTTGAAAGTCAAATTAGTTTTTTCCCTAGAACACTATCAACCCATTGCCAAAACAAACTATTAAACCCTATCATTATATGTGACTAACCTAAATTACTAGCGTTCCAAATTAACAATTCAATTAAGAACCCAAACACTAATTAAGGTGCCAAGGATCATCTCAAGTTAATGACCTAGGATATCACTCAATCCAAATGTTACACCACACAAAAGTGAATTAGGGTTTCTACTCATTTTTATTAATCAATCAACAATTAGGATTTTTGTTTTAGCATTTAATTACTACCTAGGGTAATTCATCTTATACTTACAAAGTAAATGATCATGAAAACTTGGAACAGCAGGGTTCAGGTGCTACAATAGGTTTAACCAAACCCTAAAAGATTTAACAAATTATTAAAATTTTAATCCTAATAACCTTTTCTTAATTAATCAATTAAGCAAGTAATAAATAAGAAATAATTAAATTATTTCTATTTGAGCTCAAAATTTTACCATAGATAGTACTTATCCTAAAACAGTACCAAATTAAATTTCATGATTTTTAGAGTTATAGAGAACTAATTAGAATTACCCAATGTTGCATTTATTAATTTTTGTGCTGATTTTTAATCCCTACAGAAAGAGCTCAAAACATGTATTTAATATTTTTGTTAAATACTACATCCCTCAGAGAGCACACACAATTATTTTTAGAATTTTTAAATTAGTAAATTAATTCCTATAAAAACGACAAATTGGCTCACTATTCTCTCTATCAGGAAATTGGAAAACAATTTTTATTCGCGAGGAAAAATGGAAAACCAAATCAGCCCGGGACGGCCCAAAACAGCCAGGCTGGCCCAGCGCGACTCCCTCTCTCCCTGACCCGCTGACAGCCGGCCCCCACCCGTCAGCTCTCTCTCTCTCACACTCCCTCTTCTCCTTCCCCTCGCTCTCGGGCAAACCGCACGCACGCGCGCACGGCGGCGCAGCCGCAGCGGCTCACCACCGGCGAAACCAGAAGCACCACCGCGCACCCAAAGGTCCCACGAACCCTAGAAGACACTCGGTTAGTTGGATTAGGAGGTGGAGACGAGACCAGTCGCGGCCATGGTGGCCTGGCAGACCGACAAAAGGTGGCGCGACGGCGTTCCGCCCACCTTCGGTCATTAGAGTCTAAAAGAAAAGAACCAGGGGCTTCGGGAGCTCACCCTGGAGCTGTTGCTCCCCTCGGTGTGGACGGAGGCGAACTGGAGACACGATTTTGATGGCGAGGTGGCTTCGGAGGCGGTGGGGCGAACCGAGGGCGTGAATGGCGTTCCTCCGACTCCAGAATGATAAAGACCGAACTGGCTGTCCTATGAGCTTCCAAGGGCAACTAAGAACAAGGAACGAAGGATAGAAGATGGTATACCTTACTGTAGTAGCCAGACCGCGGTGATGCTGAGTGCGGCGGCGCTCCGCTGGACAGGAAGAAGAAGAGGGTCGCGGGGCGATTCCGGTGATGAGAAGTGGCACCAGAGGGCTCAATGGACTCGCAATAAGCCCGTGAAGCTATTGGCGAGGTGGAGAGGGCGGTGATTGACCGGCGATGATGAATTTTGCTGTTAACCGTGGCTCGACGGCGGCGAGCAGGACGGAGTCGAAACGAAGACGTCGACCTTGACGGCCTTTATAGGGCAACGGACGAGTACGCGGCGTGAAGGGGTCCCCTACGGGCCCGGCCCCGACGGCGACACACGGCCGGCCGGCCCCGGGCATCGCCGGCGGCCTGTGCGCGCCTGCGCGCCTGCGCCTGGGCAGGAACAGAGCCGGTCCCCCCCTCTCTACTGTAGCAGAATCCAAGGTCAAAGCCTATTGTTGCCCATTACTCCCTAATCTACACAGCTACAGGAGATTCTCCGAAAATAAAAGATGTGCCAAATTTCATGAAGATCAACTTTGCTTTTTGAACCAAATTCAGATTCGGCCCAGATTTGAAGATATTTAAAAGGGGGTAAATCCCCAATTTTGATTTCAAACACAATCTTTCAAATTACTTTCAAATTTTCAAAATAACATGAAAAATGATAAAAATAAAAGTTGCCCTACTCATTGAGCCTTACAACTTTCCTTAAAGAAGTTTGTTAGATTCTTGATAACTTTTGAGATAGCATTTCAAATTCAAATTTAAAACACTGTTTTGAGGTAAATTTGAATTTCCTGTTCATAACTTCAAAATACTCAAATATAAAAGTTGTTCTATTTTAAATTCCTTACAACTGTCATTAAAGTATTTTGTCCAAATTCTTGATAGTTTTTGAAATGGCATTTTAAATTTGAATGATCAAACACTAATTGGTGTTTAATTTGAATTTTCACCGATAAACCTCAAAATCTCCAAAAAATGAAAGTTGTTCTATTTTAAAAGATCCACAACTTTTATTAAACCACTTTCATTAGATTCTCTTTAGGTTTTAAATTTGTATTTCAAGTTTGAACTTTAAAACATTGACTAGGGTTTAATTTGAAATTCTTTTTAATAACTTCAAAATTGTCCAAAATAGAAGTTGCTTAACTTTTAAAGATTTACAACTTTTGTTTAAGGCCCAACACATGATTCAATTCAGTTTTTGATTTAGGGTTTCGGGTCCGATTAGGGTTTTTAAATGATTCCTTTAAATTTTCTTTTTGAACTTAAAGGCATACACACAAACAAGTATTTAAATCATAAAATCACTCAAAGATACCTAAGTACAATCACATGAGAAAATAAAAATTGTCTTAGTGATGCATAGTGATCAGGTTTGATGCGGGATGATTTGCAACTAAGGATGCTGACATGGCAGGTTTTAATTAACCGTAACACCAGGGGTGTTACACGGAGAGATGCTCTTTGGCTACCCAAGCACATAAGCAAGCGGTCCTCACCACCATAAGCCTTGGATAAGGAGTGATTGAGCTTTTTAACCTCCTCCTTTAGGTTCTTGTTCTCAACTACTAGTGAGGGATCACTAGTGGATGAGGTAGTAGTGGAAGTGTTACAAGAAGGGTTAGTGGTGGCAACAACAATAGGTTCACAAGATATGTCACATGTCACACCTATGTTGCAAGTTTTAATTTTCTTCTTTTGTTCTTGACTTTGCAAGTCCTCATTTTGAGCCACAAGAGAGGAATGAGTTTCATCAAGCTTAGTGTGAGACTTTTGAAGCTTCTTATGGTCTTCCTTTAGAGTCTGATAAGATGCTCTAAGATCCTCAAGTTCTTGCTCAAGGGATTGTTTATCCTTGCGCAAGCCCTTGCATTCCTTTCTTAGTGAATCAAAGTGAATGCGTGCATCATCAAGCATATTAATTAGCTGTTCTTTTGTTAGGTCATCATCACTAGATTCACTATCAAATGATACCTTTGAGCCCTTGGCCATGAAGCAAGAAGGAGTGTCGAAGATAGAAGGCTTGTCATGAATGGCAATGCTTGCATGAGCCTTCTTCTTGGTTTTCTTCTCATCATCACTATCTTCATCACTTGAAGATGTATCACTATCCCATGTCACCACATGAGAGTAGTTCTTCCTCTTCTTATATGATGACTCTTTCTTTTCTTTCTTCTCCCTCTTCTCATTCTTGTGCTTCTTCTTGCCCTTGTGCTCATCACCACTAGAATGCAGGCAATCGGCCACCAAGTGATCCTTGCTTCCATAATTGAAGCATCTTCTCGGCCCATCAAACTTCTTTGAGTTCTTCTTTCTTCTTGCCCGGTAGCCTTTCTTCTTCATGAATTTGCCAAATCTTCTCACTAGAAGGGCCATCTCCTCATCACTCTCACTTGTCCTTGAAGGGTCTTCACTTGATTCAATCTTTGCTTTGCCCTTGCCCTTTGATGATGATGTGGCTTTGAATGCCACAGTCTTTTTCTTCTCATTCTTGTCATCTTCATCTTTCTTTTTACTCTTGTTGATCAACTCTTCTTTGTCACCATCATCTCTATAAGCATCATCGGTCATCACCTCCGCTAGGACTTGATTTGGTGTCAAGTCACTCAATGTGGTCTTCACAAGCATGGTGATCAACGTGGCAAACCTCTTGGGCAAGCACTTTAGAAACTTCATGGAGAAGTCACTATCCTTCACTTCTTCACCAAGTGCTTTGAGCTCATTTACTATCACTTGCATTCTATGAAACATTTCTGGCACACTTTCATCATCCTTCATCTTGAAACTAGAAATTCTCTTTGTAGATGTATACCTTGGCGGTCTTCACACCCTTGGTGCCTTCATATGACTCTTCAAGCTTCTTCCAAGCTTCATAAGCACTCTCAATGTTCTTGATTTGCTCAAAGACCTTCTCATCCATGGCCTCATGAATAGCACAAACCTCAATATCATTGAGTTGAAGCAATCTTTCTTCGGCGGTTGTGGGATTGGCCACATTGGCAATCTCAATCTTGGTCTCCACAACCTTCCAAACCTCTCTATTGATTGACTTGATATGTGAGGTCATCTTGCTCTTCCAATAAGCATAATTTGTGCCATCAAATTGGGGTGACTTCTTGGTGTTGTTGATGTGAATGTTGAGTTGAGCCATTTTAACACCGTAGGTTGTTAAGCCTCAAATCAACGATGCCTTGGCTCCGATACCAATTGAAAGGTCCTAAATGGCTAGATGGGGTGAATAGCCTATAAAAATTCGACAAACAACACTTAAACAATGTGGTTAGACAATTATGAGGCAAAACGAATTTCGCGCTAGCCTAACAAAAATGCAAGCCACCTAACCATTCTAGCCTATAGTCTCTAAGTCACACACAAGAAGCTAAGTCACTACTTTACTCTAATCCTAAGTGAGCAACTACAACAAGTAAGAACAAAAAGATAAGTGCTCAAATATAAAGGAGAGGGAGATGGTCTTTATACCGCCGGTGAAGGGAAGATGAATACCAATGTAATCAATCAATAACACAAATGAAATCCTCGGCAAGAGAGTTGACACAATGATTTTTACCGAGGTTCACTTGCTTGCCGGCAAGCTAAGTCCTCGTTGTAGAGATACACCCACTTGGAGGTTCACAGCGCTAATTGGCATCACACGCCAAACCCTTCTCAAGGGTGCCGCACAACCAAAATAAGATGGGGATCCACCAAGCTACGAGCAATCCACTAGAGTCGCCTTTCGTGATCTCCCGCGGGGAAGGCTCAAGAACCCCTTACACTTCACCGATTAGAGGCAGAGACAATCACCAACTCCCCTCAATGATCCTCGCAGCTCCAAGCCGTCTAAGGTTCGGCAAACTCCAAGAGTAACAAGAGAATCCGTTGCGAAAAACAATCACCAAGTGCCTCTAGATGATCACACTAATGCAATGCACTTGATGCTCTCCAATCTCACCAAATGATGATCTCAATCAAGTGAAAGGTGTGAGAAAGGAGTGGAGAGGCTCACTAGTTAGTAGGAATGATTAGAATGGCCAAGAGAGCCCGCACAAGCCAGCCAAAGCTCTATTTAAAAGCCTTTCACAAAGTCATAGCCGTTAGGCTCCCTGACCGCACGTCGGACTCGACCGTCGGACGCCCGAGTCGGGGGCGTCGGACCAAAGCTGAGCGTCCGACGCTCTCTTGCCACGAATCAGCGTGCACCACGTATGCAGGAGGTTTGAATTTGATCATTGGCGCGCAACCTCCTTCGCCCCTCGTCGGACGGTGACCGTCGGACGTGAATAGTCCGACCGTCGGACTAACGCTCGTAAATGTCCGACACTTCCAAAGAGGTTCCAGAGCGCTAAAAACACGTCGGACTCTGTCCGACGCACACCGTCGGACCAAGCGCTAGCCTCCGATGCCTCTCAGCTCGCCAAGTGTTGCTCTACTGCTGCGCTGCACCGTCGGACCAACGGGAATTAGTCCGACGCTCACTTTCAGAATCTCCGACGCTCTCAGACAGAGCAAAACAAGGGTTAGCCATCAGACGCGAGTTATTGGTCCAACGCTCTCCGAGTTTAGCATCCGACGCTTGAATTTCAATTGAAACTACTCCAAAAATCCGTTGAATCCTGTCAAGCAAGCTCGACAGAAGGAAGAGAGGACCCAAACCCTCTCTATCCTTCAAACTTTACCCCGTTTCTGTTGACGGTGGATAACGTCAACTTTTATTAGAACTTTAGACACCAAAGGATACATGAATACACACTAGTCTAGGGTTTTAACTTGCAGTTTCCACAACTTTTGCATGTTCTGTATTTTCCAGGGGGCTATTCCAGAAAAGCATAAAAGAAGGGTTAAAGAGCATAAAAGACACGAAACTTAACCGCGAAGGAAACATCGTCATCGAGACTGGGAAGAGTGTAGAAGGCACCCGAAGCAACCTAGGGCTGAACCCCTGCCAGGTGGGGCCGGCCGGCCTTGGGGTGGGGCCGGGCGACGCCCCCTAGGGTTTCGCTGCTGCCTTCCGGAGTCTTCTTCCACCGCCTCCCATGATGCATCTCGGCCCTTGTTTTAAGTCGGTTTGATCCTTACGGCACACGTGCACCCCACCGGGCTATAAATAAAGTGGCAAACCCCCTCCCTGAATCATCAAGTCATTTTTCTTAATCTTATATATGTTCTTAATTGCAATAGTCATTGTTCACTTTGATTATATGTCTAGCATTGTTAGTTTGATCCTATTGAATTTATGTAATTGCTCATATAGCGTTCGTCCAGAGATCTCGTGGATGAATGATTGGCAGTATGTAGACGTGGTGTTTAGATATCTTGCTTATATGCGAGTGCACCCTGATGTGCCGGGTCGTGTGGTAGTTAGCGTTGGTGACAGCTACGTTGATTCCTCTGTAGTCCACCCCTCGTACGTAGGACGAGCAGAGCGCGGTCGCGAAGGAGGTGACCCTTGTGTCTTAATATCCTCATTAGATGATGCTCTTTTACATTTAATCATGATGTAAGTAGAGCTAAATAATGATTGCTTAGATGTAATTGCACTAGTCATAATATTCATTGATGTAGTTATAGAATTACTTTACATATTAATTCCTTTATCTATCCATTGGCTAGCTATTGTTATGACTAGATGAGCTCTGATATTTACCTATTTATGATGATGACTGATCATGTTTATCCTATATATCTTTATCATGTGACTTATCCCTGCTATGAGTAGGATTATAGTTATGGTTTATCTTTTACATTAGCAGTATAAGTTGTACATATAATTAAGTCCTACTAGACCTTCCCAGTGGTATAAATATAAATCGACAACCTAGTGATACTCTAGGTAAAATACTACAATGGTATAATTATCTGTCCGCTTACAGAATTGTCCTTTAGTTCATATTTTTATATTTATTTCTGCCTAGTCACACGAAATAATAGATTCATTTAATACTTTATTCCTAGCTAATATAATTAGGGATGACAACCTAGTTCAATGCTTAGGGATGTTGGTGAGAGATAAGTGGCTAGTTGCTAATGACAAGTTAATTTAGTACCATGTGATTTTAATGTTGTTAAATAGTGATGACGTTAAAATTACCAACAAGCATTTTTGGCGCCGTTGCCGGGGAAGGTAGCTAGGCATATTAAGAATATTGATAGACTTATACTTATTAATGGAATCAAGATAACCATTAACCCCTGCTCAAGCAGGATTACCCGTGTTTTGTTTACTTTAATATCTTATGCAGGGTAATGAACGACCGGTTTATGACCTTCCGGCAAGCTCCCACAAAAAGAAGAAACATAATAAATCCAAGATTGGAAAAAGAGGTCGACGTCAAAAAAATTCAATTCATATCTCAAGTGACGGGAATAAAGATGCTACATCACTCACAAATTCCATCATGTGAGACATGGTAAGTATGATCAAATAAAGGTAAGAAAGTCTTGCTCATGGACTTTAAATTTGATGAGTAGTTATCTTTTGCATTCCACTGCATGTTTACTTTAAATCCATATATCCACCCTATTTATTCTAAATTCTTTCTACTCATAACTTATTTAGTTCCATTCATATATCCATCTCACTTCCATTCTTATTGAAAGAAAGAAAAATATATGAACACATGAAGGCTCATGATTAGTATTTTTTTAAAAAAACTCATCATAATCATGCTTTTTCATCTCTACCTGAATAATTTCCTACTAGTGCTTTCATGTTACCTTTATCTGTCATAGTAAGTTTTGGTTTGGAGGTACTACATACGGCCATATGAGTATTTTCAAAGGTTTTAAATTAAGCGTGGTGCTTAGGTTAAAATGCCTTCCTTAACTAAAGCTAGACATGGAGTTTGATTTGGTTATTGAATTAGAAATTGCTATAGTAGACATCGGATATTTTGTCGGACTAACCCCTGCAGGAAAATTTTGAATCAAATCTGGGGAAGTCAAGAGATGAGTTCACACCGAAGATGAATCAAGACAGTAGTGACTTTGCACAAGAAGACCCAGCTCATTCTTTATACGAGGAAGAACTGTGAGTATTAATGTTTATTCATTTATCTTTCGTTGCAAGTTATCTCTGTTTTGAACCATGATAGAATGTAGTAACAACAATGTAAAACACAATAGGCACAATCTATGCTAAACAATCTTAAAACCATATATCATCTTATTAGCATAGAGCAAAATCACAAAATAGTATGGACAACAAAACCTGTATTTCAATTTTGTTATATTCCCTCGGGTATGTGTACATTAACATTTTGTAGAAAAGAACATCCTTAATCTATTGGAGATGAAGTTTTACTTGAACATCAAAGAAGTTCCCCGCCCTGACCATCAAGACGACTGGCATGTCACTTAAAGAACAACTCGTTGCCATGCCAATAGAAGACAAAGACAACCAGGGAGGAACTTGAGTTTGCACCTCCAGTGGACCCAAGTTCATCAACCGCAATTCAATCAAAATCAAGAAAAGGTTGATGAGTGAAGAGCATGTAATTATCTGTACTTTCATTGAATGGTGAAAAGGCAAAGATCAGTAGACCACAAGCTTTCACCAACAGATGAACCGGATAAGCCTCCTCTTTCAAGTAAGTTTGTCACCACTTACTTAGAAGGATGAAGACATAAGGTACGTTTGTCCAAGCCTCATGCAATATTTAACTACAATCAACATCTTATATCATGTTGCTAATTTGTCTTGGTCACTCCTACCCTATGCCATGCTTAAACTTAACTTGCTAACAATTAAAACAAATTAAAAAAATGCTTTTTTGTTCACCATACACATTATTGGTTCTATTTGAATAAATATCTTTAGTCTTGTAAACTTTCTTGTTCTATTATAAGTATGCTTCAGAATATTATTTGAACATAACTATGAGATCAAAGCATACTTGTCTAAGAATTTGGTTGTATATGTAGACTCACCTCTCCCATATAAAAATGTTTAAATCCTATTAGGAGACTATTCATAGAATGAAGTTGAGGTTAAAGGTACTTTTCAAATAATATCTTTACCTTAACCTTATTGAAAAAAATTGAATGAAGCAATGATGAATCATTTAAAACTAAAGCTATAAATTAACCTTGGTAAACACTATCTGTACTTTAAATTAAATATTACTTTGGGTATGTGTTGTCTACTAACCCCTTGCAGAGAAAAAAATATATATATAATGAGAGAAGCAGGAGGTCTGAAGAGTGAGAACAAAGAAAAAGAAAAGATGCTAATGAACAACTCAAGGCGCAATGAAGGAAAGGACCATTGAATTTCATCTATCCTTTATCATGCTCCAATGATGAAGGTAACATCTTAAGGTAAGTGGTTATTAATTTCCTCTTGATCTTGGTATGCAATAAATGAAAAATACAACCATGTTAGAATTACTACTTAAATTAATCAACCTGATTTGTTCTCTAAGTTTATTCATAGCGCTATTCTCTTGATCCTAGTCTTAACCAAGTAAGCTAGAATTACTTCATCTATTATTCTTGGAAAATAATAGTCATCATGAAAATTTTAAAGATGAACAGTCTTTCCAACGGTTAAGTAACTTCGCTCTTTATCTCACAAGTTTAAATACCATATTTATACTTCTGTATTCTCACCCATGTTATAAATGAGCAATATGAATAACATCAATCTTATTGTGCCCAAGGTTAGAGAATGAATAAATTTCTGGTTCTGTTGGTGTTTTCCCACCAGCAGAACTCATGCACTTGATCTCTACCTTGTCTTTTTGGGCAGAACACACTTCAATCAAAGTGTGGGGGAGACAATCCCCCAAATTTGATAAGTGGAAGTTCTCAACCAGTAATAATGATGTACATAAGATTGGCTTTAAGATGCCGACAAAAAAAGGAAGAAGGCGGCACCACCATTGGGAGCCACTAGTGTAGGCACCACCTCAAGAGCAAACCAAAGTACTTGACTAATGAATCACTGCAAGGAGGAACCCTCGCCGTGGGGTAACATCGGTAGTTATCTATTTTTGCTTTTCTGCATTGCATTATTTTCTCTGAAGTAGGTTTACTCTTCTGCATTAGCTTTGCATAGAAAATGACAAGAGTGAATAGGCATGCATTAAGCTGTATTCATGCGTCTTAAAAACTTAAAGCCCCACGTGAAACCCTTGCGGTATAAAACCTGTAGGACTACTCATCATGGTGGCCGAAAAATAAATACAAACATACCATGCATATTTATCTTTCTGCATATTAAAACACAAAAATCTTTACCGCTTTATTAGTGCATTGAAAAAAAGACAAAAAAATTGTATAGCTTTTATTGCATCAAAAATATTAAAGCCCCATGTAAGTAGACATATGGTAATCCCGTAGGAATATTTGTTGTGGTGGCATCAAAATAAAAATAAAATAGAATCTATATTTATTTTACTGCATCACAAAATAGAAAATCTGAAAAGAAGAATCCTGCTAGAATCTGCCAACTAATGTTAGCTCATTAGAACAATCAATTACTCATCTGGCTGACCGCTAACCCCTTAAATTCGAGCCTCGAGTTTTGGTTTTCTTTCTGGAGCATAATTATGCAGGAACGACATTATGACTAATAAGTGAGTCCATCAGTGGAGCATGCTAGGACTACTGCTGGCAAGCTCGCCCTGAAGATCATCAACACTAAGTATTGCAAACATCTAGCTTGGGGGAGGAGCATCCCCTAGTTATCAGGTAACTATACCTATACGATTATCGAGTCTGTTTTATAAAGTCATAAAATACCAAAAATATGTGAACACATGAAGGTTCACCAAAGTACCATAAGAAAATCCAAAAATACCAAAAATATGTGGGCACATGAAGGTCCACACTTTTTAGAAAACCCTAAAAATATATGGGCACATGAAGGTCCACCCAATTAGGAAACTTCTGCTGGAAATATAAAATCAATCACTTACCATGGAGTGGTAACCTAACCCCTCTCCATGAGATTTGGTATTTTTATTGGCAATTGAGTTTCACAGGAAAATACAAGATCAAAGAGCTAGTCAACCTGATGCCCATACGCTGCCAATACACCTGCTCCTAGAAGGATCACTCAATTTGCAACATCAAAGACCCTGTCAAACATCCAGCTTGGGAGAGGGCACCCTCCATTTAAAATCCAGCTAAGTATAAGTTTTTCACCTTATTATTATTGCTTTTCGCGTGAGTAAGCTAGTAAGATAAAATTTAAAAACTAAATAAATATTTTTAGTTATATATTAGAGTATGTTTAGAGTCAGTCTAGGCTAGAGTTAATTAAAACTGATGAACATTAAAATTTTGTCTTGGAAATGATGAATAGTTGCTCTGCTATAATACTTTTCAAGTGCCTAGTTTTCAAACCATGAATTCTCCCGAGTTTTAGATATTGCTGTTTTGACTTAAGAATTTACTCTGAACCTAAAAATTGTGGAGGCATATGACTGAGTTAAGTCTAGGTGATTGATTGATATGATTCATGAAGGTTGAGCTGCTATTTATCTTATTCCTAAGAATAGCAATTTCTGGAGATTTATTTTGAAGATTTAAAAATCCTACATGATGAGCTCTTGTATGACAAAGTGTGAGTTCCTACCAAAGCCAACAATGATATATTTAGAGATAGGGAAACTTTTGCACATTTATGCTGCTTGTTTTGCAGTGAGTTCAGTCAACCTTTGTTGTATACCTTATGAGAGTCTTGTCATGCTTTTAAAACCAAGATCACTTACACACTCCGCCCACATTTGCATTACTCCTACTCTGGGAGTAAGCGCAATCATCTTCCACTTTCATCCAGATCCACCTTAAAAATGTTCTCTCTTACACTGGGAGTAAACACCCAAAAAATATATGTACCCCATAGGACAGCCCCTGTTTAATTGCTCTAAGTTCTTATCATTATCTCTCCAACTATTTATATTCAAAGGATGCATGTGACTATGCAAAAATAGTTGAAAAAAGAGAAAATGGAGTAAAAGATGGACAAGTTTCCCAGCAATTAAAACAATGGGTATTTAGATGCCCGCCTCCCTGTAAAAAAGAGAGAGAGAAAGAAAAAAGAGAACAAAGATAGTCCATGTTTCCCGCGAAAATTCTAAGTTCCAAAAAAAAGAGAGTGAATCATTTTCAAAGAGCAAAAGTAGAATTAGGATTAGCCACCATATATACACCTATCCACCATATTCCATACACATGCACATCTTAGTTTGATTGTATGCCTTGACTCTCTGTGGATCCATTGTTTGACTTTACAATATATGAACTGTAAGTATGCTCATCCTTGTTATTGCCACTCCTATAAGCTCCACTATAATCCTTAGTTGTAGGATGGCATAACATCATTAATGCCTCGGTGAGATCCATAAATACTACAGATACTGAGGGACTTGAGGTCGTCATACAATTAAGCGCTGAGTTTTATTTTGAAAATTTGCAAAACTCCGGAATAATAGTACTGTGAAGAATTTGAGGCATAGTGCTTGACTTGATTGGTCTATCTTTTGATTGCTCAAGATTTATGCGAAAGCTGTAAAGCTCAGTAGTTAAAGGTAAAATAGGCAAGTTCGAGAGTTAGAGCAGTTTTGTCTAATCCGGAGGAGAATCTATGTTTAAAGCATGTGTACTTAGAAAGTATGAAAACATTGTACCAACTCCTGATCCAAATACTTTGGTAAATTAGGCTTAGTTTGTTTGCCAAGGGACTGACAAACAGGTAAGCTTGGGGGTGTTGTTGACGGTGGATAACGTCAACCTTTATTAGAACTTTAGACACCAAAGGATACATGAATACACACTAGTCTAGGGTTTTAACTGACAGTTTTCACGAGTTTTGCATGTTTTGTATTTTCCAGGGGCTATTCCAGAAAAGCATAAAAGAAGGCTTAAAGAGCATAAAAGACACGAAACTTAACCGCGAAGGAAACATCGTCATCAGGACTGGGAAGAGTGTAGAAGGCACCCGAAGCAACCTGGGGCCGAACCCCTGCCAGGTGGGGCCGGCCGGCCCTGGGGTGGGGCTGGGTGGCACCCCCCTAGGGTTTCGCCGCCGCCTTCCGGAGTCTTCTTCCACCGCCTCCCACGATGCATCTCGGCCCTTGTTTTAAGTCGGTTTGATCCTACGGCACATGTGTACCCCACCAGGCTATAAATAAAGGGGTAGACCCTTCTCCCTGAATCATCAAGTCATTTGGAGATCGAGCCATCCAAAGACTCTCTAGTTCATCAATGCCTCTCTAGTTCATAGCTTTAGCCTAGTTAGATTAGAAGTAGAGGAGTTCTAGTTCTTCAGCGGGATCTTAAGCCCCTGGCGTCTGTCTGGATCGCGGAGTTCGGTCTAGTTCTAGTTCTTTTCTCTTATTGTATTCAACATTATGATTTAGGAAACATTTTTCTTAATCTTGTACATGTTCTTAATTGCAATAGTCATTGTTCACTTTGATTATATGTCTAGCATAGTTAGTTTGATCCTATTGAATTTATGTAATTGCTCATATAGCGTTCGTCCAGAGATATCGTGGATGAATGATTGGTAGACGTGGTGTTTAGATATCTTACTTATCTGTGAGTGCACCCTGATGTGCCGAGTCGTGTGGTAGTTCGCGTAGGTGACAACGACGTTGATTGCTCTGTAGTCCACCCCCCGGTACGTAGGACGAGCAGAGCGCGGTCGCGAAGGAGGTGACCCTTGTGTCTTAATATCCTCATTAGATGATGCTCCTTTACATTTAATCATGATGTAGGTAGAGCTAAACAATGATTGCTAGATGTAATTGCACTAATCATAGTATTCATTGACGTAGTTATAAAATTACTTTAGATATTAATTCCTTAATCTATTCATTGGCTAGCTATTGTTATGACTAGATGAGCTCTGATATTTACCTATTTATGATGATTTGTTTTGTGCTAAAAAGATAAAGGTGGCATTCTACTCATTAGGATAATCTACTATAATAATTGGAAAGATAAATGTGCAGACTTATGATAATCCATAACTCTAGTGTTTTAACGATAAATAAGTCAATGATAAATGGTAAATGATAACTGAGTAAATAAGGTAAATGGTATTCTAGAGATAGAATATAGAGACTCACTAATGTGGAAAAGACAATCTCGAGATTTAGCTAAAATAAAGGAACCTATGTAATTACTAAATACAAAGTCTACAGCATACGCCACATTACACATCTTCATTTATAGCATAATCAACTCAGAAAACATCATAAGGAGCATCATCTAATGAGGATATTAAGACACAAGGGTCACCTCCTTCGCGACCGCGCTCTGTTCGTCCTACGTACGGGGGTGAACTACAGAGCAACAAACGCAGCTGTCACCTACGCGGACTACCACACGACCCGACACGTCAGGGTGCCACCGTAGGTACACAATATATCTAGACACCACGTCTACATAATGCATACCACCTAACTCACTCGAGTACTGAATTAGGCGCTTTACGATCATGCGACAATAATCATCACCAATCACAACTATATCAAATATGCAACTAGAATAAACTAAGAACTGAATAAGTAGCAATATATTAAAATAAAGCAAAGTCATAATGAGATACAAGATAATATTACCGATCTCCAGACGAACGGATCTGGAATCCCGAGCGTAGCGCCCAACTCTACTTGAACCTTGCTAGACGCCTAAACTATGAACTTGAAGAACTAGAGCCCTATTTCTAATCTCTGGAAACCCTAACTTCTGTCTACTCTTGACGAATGAAGTAGGAGGAATGAATTGGTGCTCTGGGAGGGGGTCTGCCCCTTTATTTATAGCCTGGTGGGATGAACGTGCGTCGTGGGATCAAACTGACTTGAACAAAGGGCCCAGATGACTCCAGAGAAGCGGTGGAAGAAGTCTCCAGAAGGTGGGTCAAAACCCTAACGGGAGGGTGCCGGCCGGCCCCCCGGCCGGCCCCACTCTGGTGGGTCTCGGGCTCCGGTGCTTCGGGTGTGTTTTGGATCCTTCTAACTTACTGATGAAGTACGTTTCCATCGCGATCAAGTTTTGTGGTAATTATGCTCTTTAATCCTTCTTTTAAGCCTTTCTGAAATAATCTCTGGAAAATACACAATTCACCAAAACTCGTGGAATTCGTCAGTAATAACCCCTATGCTTCTATTATTGATCTTCCCTAGGCATTAGTTGACGGTATAAAATTGGTACTTAACGACCGTCAACAATACCCCAAGCTAAGTCTTTGCTAGTCCCTTAGCAAAGTTGACTTAAAATAATTTATTCAGGGTTTCATAAAAATGTATAACTCCCAACAAGTACTTAAATATTTAAACATAATTTTTTCTCTAGATTGAAATTCATTAATCCACCCTTCAAATTCATTCTTGTTCTTTTCAATCGTGGGGCTTTTAAGCTAAGTCTTGGGCAATTGAGATACAGAATAATCAAGCAAGCGCTAAGTCTTTCATCATTTATTTCGACCATTGCTCCAGATTTTTTTTTGAATAAGTACATAATTTTTATTTAGGAAATAATGAGAGCCTACTAATAAGATTGCAGGGGACTACTAAGCTATACATCATGACTGAATGTGATTAAATTTTATTTTTGAACATCCTTTGCATTATCCTCTCTTTTCTGTCTTTATGAAGAGTGTGGGTTATCTCCCCAGCAGATACTTTTTGTACCCATTTTTTCTCTCAGGCGGGTGTCTTTGCACCCATTGTTTTACTCTCTTTTTTTGGCACATACCCTTTTGATATGGCATCTTTCAGGCTCATACTTTTTTGGTATGGCATCTTTTAATTTTATAATCCAGATTTTCTGTTAGACTTCTAAGAGAGAGACTTGTGTATAGAGTGAAAACTTTTTGTGCATATGAATTCAATCATGAATGCATAACAGAATAGTCTACTTAAATCATATTAGCAGAATAAATTATTATATTTATTTTGACTTTGATTTTTGAAATGTCTGGAGCTTAGGTGTCACTTAGGATGAAATAAATAGCAACTCAAACCTTCTTATATCATATCCGTCAATTACTTAGAAAAGCTTATGCTACCCACTGATATCAAGTTTCAGAATAAATTTTCATGATAGATAAACTTCATACAATTCGTAGGAGAATTTAAATTTAAATACTAAGCAATTGTAGGAAATTATATTTAAACAGTTTAAATATCTTTTTGATTTTTCTTTAGCTTCAAGTTCTAATTATTCTGAAGACAAATTGAATGCGGAATTTAAAGCAAACTTAATTATACAACCTATTTTATTTTTTGGATTTTTATTTTTAAGCAAGCAGAATTTTAATGCAATAACTAAAGGAAGCGGTAAATAAATTTTTATTTAGTTTTCTTGTTGTGTTTAGCAATATTGAAATTGATAGAATTAAAGACTGAATTAAATACTGAAATAAAAAGCATATATAAAGATAAGAGACACTCACCTAGCGGGGATCTTCCCCAAGCTGGATGTTGCTCAGTAATGAGGTGGAGGTGGCGGCGGGTATCCCATCTGATGTATCAAATATTCTAATCCCTCTGCGTCTGCTTCTGTCCCTGATATCTGATCCAGTCGTTGGTCCATGCTGTGCTGCCATTGTTCATGCTGGTAGAACCTGTCGTCGACCTGCTGCTGCCACTGCTCGTGCTGTTGCAGTGTGTCGCTTATTGCGTTCTGCCCCTGTTCAATGTTTGTGAAACACATAGGTAAAGCTGAAAATTCATCAGTGGTAGTAGAAAAGTGCTGCTCAGGAGGGCGATAGTAGTCATCTTCTGGTGGTGCGTGGAATGGATACGGTCCACCAGCAGTGAAATCCGTGTTCTCGCTTGTAGAAAATATGCTCGTCCTATCTGAAAATCAGTTGCTCCCCAACCCGCTGCTGCTGCTACCGATGAAGATTCTCTTTGCTGAAATGTTGGCTGTTCCTCCCATTTTGTATGTGCAGTCCATTGCTGGCGTGGCTCCTGCATCGATACCTGTTCACAAAAATTGACATAGTGGGAATAAGCTGGCCCAGATGGTGCTGGGTCAGCTCCAGTGAAATTAGCTCTCGGCGCCCTGCTGATGCGCGCGGACGGACACCTGCCAATATTAGCTCTAACAGCTGGAAAAACAAAATTCTAGACAGCATAAATTCCTAACTCCCTGTCTAGCAGTTCGTACTCATTGTCATAATTTTTATAAATCATAAATATTTTATTATTTCGGCGTTTGAGCATGTGAGCACGAAAGAAAAAAAATCATAACCAATAATTCTATGGGCATCAGAAATATAAACAAGTGAAGCATTCGATAATAAACATAGCCCTACAGCTAAACGAGTAATCCAGGAAGTAAAAGAAATACTGCACTTTCTTAAGGAAGGGACAGTTTTTCCAATAATTCAACATCATTTTTACAGGTGACACCTTTCTCTTTTTAATCATGATATATAACAAATGTAGCTCATCCTGTTTAATAGTATTTAACTCCTCTCTAGGAAAGAATGTAAAAGCTAACCATTTAAGCATGAATCTCAGTGTGGGATGATGAACTTCTTCAGTAGTATATTTGTGCTTTCTCTCAGGTTTTTTTGCAGTGATACTCTCTCAAAAATCATCTTTATTAAAGTCTTGGAGAGTTTCAAAAATATTAACCACACATTGATTATTAAATCCCAATGCTAAACTAAAAGTTTTCCATGAGAGGGTGAAAGGTATATTAAACATTCTAAAATTTACTTCATCATCATCAAAGTCAAGGGTGCTAATAAATTCTATAGTGAGTAACTTGCTACCCTGCTCATTAATTTACCATGCATTTTCCCATCCAACATTTCTAAAAATAAGCTCAAACTCGGAATCCATTCCGGTTTCATGGAGCAAGGTGGCATAAAAAATTGGAGTATGTGTAAATTCCTTGTTTTTAACCACATTTAAAATTTCTCTCTGGGGTCTAGTTGATAATGAAATTTGAGTTATGCTTATGAGTTCATACCTCTCTTCCGGTTGGGAAGAGGATGACGGGTTGTCATATGTGAAGGGTGATGGAGGATCGATATTCATGTCGGAAGCCGACGAACGATGGCACTTGTGATGATGATTGACTTCTTGCTATGCGGCGTGAGAGGGCTCTTCCAAGGGATCGAATGGCACCTTTCATTCTATTGCTCATCTTCCCTGTAAAATGAAGAACACGAAGAACACGGCAAGAACGAACAAGAACACAATAATAAATCAAGAATAAACAAGAACAAGAGGAGAGAAGGAATCAAGGTGGCGATTTCTTTTATAGGTCTTTTTGCTAATTTTCTTCTCTACCCTTTTCTTTGCTTAAACTTGACTCAAATGATAGGATTATGGAAGTTTGAAATCACGAGCTGCAAAACAACTTGGCTACGTGCTCTCTAGAGTGTGTGTGAGTGAATGAATGAGTGAGAGGAAGGAGAGGCAGAGAAATGGAGGAGGGGCGCCGGCCGGCGTGGCCTTGGGGCCGGCCGGCCCCACCTTGTGTCTTTTGGCTCTCCCCTTTAGCTAGTGTCGACACCACCTTCATCTACTTCCAAATGCATGTGGGTTGGTGCTCTCTCTGGCTGAATGGATGGATGATGGGTAGTGCATGTGTAAATAATGAAGTTTGGATGGTAGTGAAAGGTGGTGGTTGATGATAATGCATGATGTGACTTGATGTGATGATGGTGGGTCCCAAATGTTTCCCGTATTTATACCGTCTAATGACACAAGAATGAAAAACTAAATTACTTTTATGAATTTATGAAAAATTAGGATTCTAATGATGGTCTTTTTATAATTTTCTGCCACCACAACAAATTTCACTAACGGGGGTTTAACAATCCATTAGTAATAATCATATGGGGCTTAAGCTTTAATCATGCTATGCTTATTTTTAGTTCTTATTTTTTTAATAATGCAATTTATGAGAAAGTAAATATGCAAATTTAAATGCAAGAATTAAATTACCGATAACTACCGAGTTACCTCCCGACGATGGTTCGGGGTTTTTGAGTCCGCCGATCTGGACTTCTCCAGTCGAATTATCCTTCATGATTCATCTCCTGTGTCGGAGATGTTGTTGCATCTTATTCTTCATGACACTTCAATGTTTGGCATTGCTCCAGTCTTAGCTTGAATGCGAATCGCTCTTCTTGATCATTGATGGTAAATGTGATCTCTCCAGCTGCGACGTTGATGGTTGCATTTGCAGTGTTTAGGAATGGTCGCCCGAGGATGAGGGGTATCTTCCTCTCTTCCTGCATGTCAAGTACTACAAAATCTACAGGAATGAAAAAGTTGCGGATTTTTACCGGAATATTTTCTGCGATTCCTGCCGGATAGCGAACCGATTGGTCAGCTAATTGCAAACACATCATGGTTGGTGTGAGCGTAGAATAGTTGAGTTTATCGAAGACGGTCTTGGGCATGACGCTGACACTTGCTCCAAGATCACATAAAGCATTCTCGAACATCTGGTCTCCTATTGAACAATCAATAGTGGGACACCCTGGATCCTTCTTCTTAGTAGGAGAAGAACTCAAAATTGCCTCACTACACTCCTCCATTAGCTTGACAACTTCAGTAGAAGGTAGTGGTCCTTTGTTGTTGAGGATGGTTCGAAGATACTTCGCGTATGTACCTGCATGGCATCAAACAACGGAATATTGACATATAACTTCTGAATTACCTCTACAAACTTACCAAATTGATCATCTATTTTAGCTCTTCTTCTTCTGCGTGGAAACGGTAGGAGGGTTGTGTCATAAAAATCTTCAGTTAATTCTTGATCTTGTGGTTCAACTGGTGGTGAATATGGTACAACTTCTTCTTCTCTGTTGTCCTTCTCAATTTCTTCTTCTACCTGCACTAAATGTGATAGTCTACGTGCCCCTTTTGGGTAAGGTGGGTCACATGTAGACTTACCTCCTCTAGTAGATATTCCTTTTATTTGCTCATGGTTACTGGTAAACAATATAGAAGATAATTGTGAAATTTGTAATTCTATATTTTTATTAAATAATATTTTATTTTTAACAGTAGAAGAGAAATTATCCAATTTATAATTAATTCCTTCTAAAACTTTATCATTAAAAGCAAGCTTCTTATAAATACTTTCATTGATCCTAGCTTGTTCTAATATTAATTCTCTCAAGGGTGGTTGTCTATGATTTGAAAAATTAGTATTGCCTTGGTACTTACCTTGACTGATTGACCTGAGGTTGATTCCATCCTTGCTTCGGAGAAGTAGTCTTGATGACTGTACCAATGTCCTCTGGGGGATTTGCAAACTCAATTTCTAAAGATCCTTCATATTGATTCTGAGAATTGAATGCATCTTGAATAACTTGACGATCTCTTTTATGATTGGCTCTTTGCTCTAAGCAGTTCAACAGTACATCCATCTTTGTTGACAGTGCACACACTTCCTCTGAAATTTCTTCAATCTTATGGCATGTCTGAGTGTTGTTTGTCCAGTTCTGATTTTCTGCTATCTTTGGCATAATATCTTCAGCTCTTCCAGGGGTGAGTGACATAAATGATCCTTCAGCAGTGGCATCTAGTTGCTCACGTGACCTTTGAGTTAATCCATGATAAAATGTTTGCATGAGCAACCACTTTTCCGATTCTATGATGGGGACAATCTGATATGTAATCTTGAAAATGCTCCCAGGCTTCTGAAATAGATTCACCTTTCTGCTGACAAAATTCTGAAATCTTTACTCGTAGAGCATTGGTTTTGCTTACTGGGAAAAACTTTTCTAGGAAAGCTTTCGAACATTCTACCCATGTCTTGACTTGGTCTTTATTCTGATAAAGCCAGTGCTTCACCTTTCCCTCCAATGAGAACGGAAACAAACGAAGTAGCACGACATCTTGAGGAATGCCTTCGATGTCGATGGTGTTGCCAATCTCCAGGAAATTCTGTAGATGGACACTTGCATCTTCATCTTTCTTTCCAGTAAATGTGATAGCTTGCACCATTTTGATGAGGTTTGGCTCGATCTCATAATCTTGATTTCCAATGATGAAAGTTGGCCCAACGCGAATATTCTCAGTGCTTGGGACAGAGAATTCATGTAGAGTCTTCTCAGCCATGGCTTCACAAAATAATGTAAGACCCTTCTTCCTATGGTTGTTCCTCATTGATAAAAGTTAAAGTACACAACCAATCCTGCACTTACCCTATATAAGATATTTAAATATAAACAAAACACGGGTAAGTCTACTAAAGCAAAAGGTTATGGTTATCTTTAAGTATTTATGTCTATAGTTATTTTTATGTTTTTCTAATAATATTATCTATGAAGAACTCTCCTGTATGAAATTCTAGAATAAATATCCTGGCGAATAAAATCAACGAACTCAATAAATTATCCTAATGAATACAATTGTCATATCCGGCAACGGCGCCAGAAATGCTTGTTGGTATTTTTAACATCACTTCACATTAAGTTGTCATCCCTAACATGATGCCAAAAACCAAAGGTGAAATAATCTTCACTTGCCTCCTAAAAATAATATTATAGAATATATCCGCAAGCACACAGATAATTCTCCTATTGTAGCACTTCACCAAGTAAGTATTCCGAGTATCGTTGATTTGTTTTATGCCAAAAGGATAAAGGTGGCATTCTACTCATTAGGATAATCTACTATAATAATTGGAAAGATAAATGTGCAGACCTATGATAATCCATAACTCTAGTGCTTTACCAATAAATAAGTCAATGATAAATGGTAAATGATAACTGAGTAAATGAGGTAAATGGTATTCAAGAGATAGAATATAGAGACTCACTAATGTAGAAAAGACAATCTCGAGATTCGGCTAAAGTAAAGGAAACCTATGTAATTACCAAATACAAAGTCTACAGCCTACGCCACATTACACATTTTCATCTATAGCATAATCAACTCAGAAAACATCATAAGGAGCATCATCTAATGAGGATATTAAGACACAAGGGTCACCTCTTTCGCGACCGCGCTCTGGTCGTCCTACGTACGGGGGGTAGACTACAGAGGAACCAACGCAGCTGTCACCTACGCGGACTACCACACAACCCGGCACGTCAGGGTGCCACCGTAGGTACACAATATGTCTAGACACCACGTCTACATAATATATACCACCTAACTCACTCGAGTACTGAATCAGGCGCTTTACGATCATACGACAATAATCATCACCAATCACAACTATATCGAATATATAACTAGAATAAACTAAGAACTGAATAAGTAGCAATATATTAAAATAAAGCAAATTCATAATGAGATACAAGATAATATTACCGATCTCCAGACGAACGGATCTGGAATCCCGAGCGTAGCGCCCAACTCTACTTGAACCTTGCTAGACGCCTAAACTATGAACTTGAAGAAGTAGAGTCCTATTTCTAATATCTGGAAACCCTAACTTCTGTCTACTCTTGATGAATGAACCAGGAGGAATGAATTGGTACTCTGGGAGGGGGTCTGCCCCTTTATTTATAGCCCGGTGGGATGAACGTGCGCCGTGGAATCAAACCGACTTGAACAAAGAGCCCAGATGACTCCAGAGAGGCGGTGGAAGAAGACTCCAGAAGGTGGGCCGAAACCCTAATGGGGGGGCGCCGGCCGGCCCCACCCTGGTGGGTCTCGGGCCCCGGTGCTTCGGGTGTGTTCTGGATCCTTCTAACTTACTGATGAAGTATGTTTCCGTCGCGATCAAGTTTCGTGGTAATTATGTTCTTTAATCCTTCTTTTTAGCCTTTCTGGAATAATCCCTAGAAAATACACAATTCACCAAAACTCGTGGAATTCGTCAGTAATAACCCCTATGCTTCTATTATTGATCTTCCCTAGGTATTAGTTGGCGGTATAAAATTGGTACTTAACGACCGTCAACAGAGCAATGGAGAGGTGGAACCCATGATATAGTAGGCGTCATGCATGACATGTTGATGATGAGCTTTGATGAATTTGTGCATAATGGGGTCGCAAGACCCCCACACTTCAATGAGACGGTATCTTGCTCTTATTCATAGACAGAAATAGTGAATACACAGGGGACTCCACTGGTGGGAAACACCAGAGAGTCAAATTATTCAAATAAAAAAATTATTTAAACTAAATAAGATGAAAAGAAAAACATAAAAGGTAATTTTATTATTATTATTATTGCTAAATAAACTTTATTGAATTGAAACAGCAAGCAAATGGGTTATCTCCTGGCAGTGCTTTGTTTTAAGTCACAAGCTCAACTTTTGCAGTTTCAGCTGCAAGAACTTGTGCCAAGGCAACTATGAGCTTTGGAATACTTATGGTAAACAAAAGCATCTGCAACCATCCTTTTGAAGGTTTCATAAAGGAGAAACATATGATGGTTGCAACTCTCATAAACTCTAACAGTAGAGAGGAAGATTGACTCTGGAGATTTCTCATGAAAGCGTGGATCTGGTGGCTCTTCCAAGATATAACTTTCATGCTTGTCCACCTGATCCTCCTTTTTGGACTCCAAAGTTGATTCCTCGGGAATGTCAATAGACCAAACATATTCATCCCTCATCTCTTGGATATAACAATCTACGAGTGGATTTCCATCCTCATCTTCCTTTAGGACGGGGATCCACGCCTCTAACAATTTTTGCTCCCTTTCAACCAAAAGATTTTGATTGACTCCTTGGTTTGAATTATCGATAAAGAAACAAGGAGGGACATATAGGGGATCAAAGTCACAGATTGATTTGAGGGGCTCTTGAACTACCAAATCTTTAGATGAATAGAGAAGATGATGAGATGGGGTCAAGGATGCTAAAGATCTCTCATGAATTGGATGGTTGAAGGTGTTCCCAGCATCAAGAGAAATATCCTCCTCAAATTCAAAAGGAAATTCCGGAGGTGGAATTTCTTCCTTTTTCGGTGGTTCGGGTGTTTGGTTGACAACAGGCTCTATGGTTTGAATAGGCAGGGAATCAGTTGTCAGAACTTCTTCTCGCTTGGGGGTCGGCTCGTCGTCTTCCTCAGGGAATTCTTCATGAATTCCGATGTAGGGAGTGTTTTCAAGGATTTTGTCTAAAGTGATCTTCCCTTCACTTGCGAAAACTTGTAAGAAAGCTCCTCCCGAGGCAATGTCAAGGAATTGTGTAGATTCTTTGCTAAGCCCCATATAAAAATGTTGCAAAAGGATAGAATCGGGTATAGCTAAATTGGGTCCCGATATAGATAAATCTGAAAGACGGGCCCAAGCTACATCTAAAGGTTCCTTGGGTTTTTGTTCGAAGTTGAGCACTTTCTTACGAAGATGAACAACTCGAGAGGTAGGGAAGAAAGCTAAACAAAACTTGCTCCTGCAGTTCTTCCCACTATCCTTGCACACTACCTACGAATCGAGCATACCAGTGTTTAGCTACTCCCATCAAAGAGAACGGAAATAACTTCCACTTTAAGGTTTCTTGCGACATGCTAGGAATGTTCAGGCAAGAGCACAGTTGCTCAAATTCCCGAAGGTGGTTGTAAGGATTTTCATCTTCCTGCCCTGAAAAGGATTGCTCCTGGACCATGGCTATAAAGCCAGGACGGAGTTCATAGCCAGAAGCTATGATTGGCTTCGATGATTATGGTGGCTCTAAGAACTCGTCCCTTAGAGTGGAGAATTTATGGATAGGAGTAGAATCCATATGACAAGTGTGGTATTTTCTTTGTTTTTTGTAAGATGATGGTTGATGGTGGTGAGGTGGATGTGATGGTAGTAATAGAAAGGTTGTGGTTGATTGTTGTGAAATGGATGTGGTGGTGGTAAGAAGAAAAACGAAAAAGGATACATAGATGACTTGGTTCGATTCTAGAACAGCTACCGTTCCCCGGCAACGGCGCCAGAAAGCTTGTTGACAATTCCTAACGCAATCATCAAGGCTAGAGATATCCCCAGCAATGGCGCCAAAATGCTTGTTGACACTAAATGTGGCAAAGGGGTAACACCGCAAGCGCACGGTTGTCAAAGTAGCTTTCATATAGGAGTATTCCAAGGTATCGATTTTCACAGGAAACGTGAGTGTTCTACAAAGAATCAAGGTTGTCCTAAGATAACTAGATGTTTGGGATAAATAGTGTAGAGAGGGTCTTAATGGCAAAGGTTCTAGATCAAGGTAAGGTCTACAATAATTGTTCACTTCAGAGCTCTGTTTCGGTCAAGCACCGCAAAAGATAACTTGTGCCGTTACAGCTTCGGGCCCTTACGCTTTAAGAACTTGCACAAACATGTGGTGGACTACAGAGACTAGATGGGGCTATCACCACCCACTAGCTACCACACATTCGAGGAGCAAGCCGCACACACTGGTAAACGATAGTCTAAGCACCACGCCTACACTATAGCTTACAACTCTAATCTAGATATACCAAAGATAGACTAGAGCACTCAAGTAAATCAACAATGTACCAATGAACAATAGAAGTAGAACACTTACAGAGCCAAGTACCTTAACCAAGAAGATCCCGGAGCGGCTCACTTGAAGGAGACCCGCATCCATAGAGGTACACGCCGAAGATGGTGCCGACAAGCCCGAGACTCCTCCAGCTTCTCCTCACTCTCTCCCTCTCTTTTACTCCACACTAGGAGAGCTCTAAGGCTATGAATCTCATGTGGAGAGTGTGTATCTAGTGGTTCTTTTCTTACAAGTGAGGTAGAGGGTCCTATTTATAGTGCTAGAGTACTCCAGGGGTATTTGTAGACGTGCTAGGATGTCGGTGGCCGCCAGAGGTAGGGCGGGCGCCCTACTAGGAGGGCGGGCGCCCGGTTGATTTCACCGACTTGCGATCCAACGGCCGTGGTTCCTCCCCAAAGGCGGTTGCAAGGTCGGTTGTTGCCTGTTTTGCGGATGTCGAGTCGGTTTGTGACCCTTGGAGGATGACATGTGGGTCCATGAATCCTTGACACCGCCATCTTGCACCATTGGTTGAAAACCGACTTTGATTGATGGCTAGGATGGCTTCTAGGGACCTTCACACGGATTGTGGACGTGGCAGGCGACAGAGGCAGGGCGGGCCCCCTGTTGACAGGGCCACCGGACCGTAGATCTTGCACCGACTTTGGATCAACTGGAGGACAAACTTTATTTGGCATCTCCCACGGATTGCTGACGTGGAACGTGATAGGGACAGGGTAGGCGCCCTGTGGATAGGGTGGGCACTCTCCAACTTTGGCCAAATGGGCTCATATTTGGTGAGCACATAGGCCTCTCAGTTAGCTTTCCAACGCCTGGTCGTTTGCCTGATTCTGAGTCCGGATGCATCCTGGGTGCTCATTTTACCCGGGACTGCTCCTGCGGCCCGTTCTCCACTCTCCAGAAAGCGTAACCTTATCGTCCGTCCTCCGATTTGGGTGAACCAAAACCTTATTTCAAACTCCTTGAATTGGTGTAGTCACAAGAAGTATGGATGAAGCCTTTTCTCCTTATATATCACCGTTATGTTCTTACCTTGCACCTACACTCACATAGCCATCACAACTTGTGGAAATGGTTAGAAATAAATCCTATGACTATGGTTTGTATCATTTTTATGACCAAATTAGGCACTGTTGACGGTATAAAATGGGGTGTTAAGGACCGTCAACACCTAGCAAGAAGAAATTGGTTTGACAATAAAACATGTTCTTTTTTTTAGCCAAAGGAGTTGTTCGGCAAGGGGGTCATAGTGGCTAGTGGCTACTGCATTGGGTACCATTGCAATGACTTCAAGATTAGCATGAACTGTAGATATTGGCTTGCTGAAACTTGGAGTCAATCGCTAAGAATTTTTTTACCTCCCATGGATTACCGCTATTTTTTCATGGTTGAACAATAATGTTAAACTCTGTCATAATGTTTCTAAAGCTATTGCGAGTGAGCATATAGCTGTCGCCATCTCTTTATAATAAATTTTGGACTGATGCCTTGTCTTTGATGAGGTTGAGGCTATACTTCTCCTCACTCAATAGCTCACTAGTCACAACCATCTTAATAATACTTGAAGTTCTTTTTATTGACCCCTCACTCATTTTCAATTATCATGTTGTGCAAGATGAAAGGAAAGGTCATGGTGTGTGCCATATGGTTTCCTTGTTCCAAAATCTACCAAACCTTCTCACCATGGCAAACCAAGACCGTATAACTCTTAATGTTTGCTCTACATCCTTTCTTGCATTTTCTTTTTGTGAAGTATTTTTTTTCTTCGTATAGCTCTTAACAAAAGTAGCCTAATAAGGGTAAATCCCAATAGCAGAGTACTTGTGTCTGTTCACAAAGTACTCGATCAGCGGAGAAGTCGTAGAATTTAAACCTTTGGAAGAGTGGGGATCTCCGCAACACATTGATGACATTAGGAGAGCCAAGAAGTAAGAAAAAAGAAAATCTATAAAATCTCTAATCACCATGAGCTTCCACACTACACAATCCATAAGAACATCTCTCTATACACTATCTCACTGTGCACAGAAATATCTACTCCCTCCATCACAAATTGTAAGCCATTCCAAAAATCTTGGAGAGTCAAAGAATCTCAACTTTGACCAAGTTTATATAATAAGATAATAATATTTATAATATCAACTAAGTATCATTAGATTCTTCGCCAAATATATTTTCGTAGTAAACTTATTTGGTGTCATAAATCTTTGTATTTTTCTCTATAATTTTGGTCAAACTTGAGATGGTTTGACTCTCCAAGATTCTTAAAATGACTTACAATTTGGAACGGAGGGAGTACAATATAATCGACGACACCATTGCTTCTCTCGGTCTCTTGTAGATATAGCTTTGGTCGGCATGACTTGTTGCATTTGCAGCTAATTTGTAGGGATGATTCGTTGTGAGAGAAAAAGCAATGTTCCATAGTAAAAAAGTAGGGCTAATTCTGACTGATAAGCTGATGCAAATAGGTTGATAATACTCTTAATATGCTACAGTATACTTATATTATGGAGTCTAATTTGTTTCCATTACTGGTGCTTGGTGCTTTTGATATTGTTTACTACCTCTATCCTATAATATAACACATTCTAGAGATTTTAGGATAGATTTAGAAAGAACACAAAAGATGTACGTCCTCTCACTTTATTATATTTCATAATGAGACGCTATCATAACATAATTAGTGGTGCTCGGTTGATAAATGGCAAGTAGCAATGTACCTACCGAATTTATGGAAGTATCAAAGCTGTGTTTTATCCCTATAATCTGTTATAGTTAAAGACAAATTTTGAATGCCAGAATGTGCTATATTATAGGGCACAAGGAGAACATTGGCGCTAAAATCCCAAATCTCTACAACTAAAAAGAGTGGAATGCAATCGTCCCCGGCAGACTCATGCCCCCTCCCATGCAATATAAACCCGGCGCTCCCCGCCACCCCCCCACGCGAAGAAAACCCGGTGACACCCCGCGCGTGAACCGGAAGGCCTGAACCGCCGCCGTCAACGCACGTCGCCCACGACACCCGCCACCACGCCGTCCTCCACGCGCCCTTGCGACCTGCATAGGATACCTGTCCTCCACCCAGGCCACGCGCGGGAGCCGCGCCGACCACCCCCACCCCCCCCGCCACGCTGGCTCCCATGGCGGCGCCGCCCAAGTCCAAGGCCACGGCCTGCACGCCCGCGACCCCGACCAAGACCGCCGCCACGGCCCCGCCGCGGCCACCAGGCGCTGCGGCTGAACACCTTGGGAGGCGGAACACTGGCCCAGCGACGGAGGCTTGGGAGTAGGAGCGCCGTACCTACGCCCTCACCCTCGCCGCCCTCAGCACCTGCCTCAGCGCTGGTGCCGCCGCCACGACCATCCCCTACGTACGTCACCGTCGCCCATTTTCTAACCTGCACCGCACCAACAGCATCGACCGGTGCCGCCGCCGGTCTCCCATCCGAGAAGGCCAGCATCCACTTCCACGCCCACGTCAACGGCACTGCTCCTCCACACCGACATCTACGGCCACCGGACACCAAGAAAGTGAATCCACTCAACTTGGCATACCACCTAACTCACTCGAGAACTGAATTAGGCGCTTTACGATCATATGACAATAATCATCACCAATTATAACTATATCGAATATGCAACTAGAATAAACTAAGAACTGAATAAGTAGCAATATATTAAAATAAAGTAAAGTCATAATGAGATACAATATAATATTACCGATCTCCAGACGAACGGATATGGAATCCCGAGCGTAGCGCCCAACTCAACTTGAACCTTGCTAGACGCCTAAACTATGAACTTGAAGAACTAGAGCCCTATTTCTAATCTCTGAAAACCCTAACTTCTGTCTACTCTTGACGAATGAAGCAGGAGGAATGAATTGGTACTCTGGGAGGGGGTCTGCCCCTCTATTTATAGCCCGGTGGGATGAACGTGCGCTGTGGGATCAAACCGACTTGAACAAAGGGCCCAGATGACTCCAGAGAGGCGGTAGAAGAAGACTCCAGAAGATGGGCCAAAACCCTAGAGGGGGGCGCCGGCCGGCCCTACCTTGGCGCCGGCCGGCCCCACCCTGGTGGGTTTCGGGCCCCGGTGCTTCGGGTGTGTTCCAGATGGTTTTAGTGTTCTCGTGATGATGTTTCCTTGGCGGTTAAGTTTTCATGGTAATTAAGCACTTTAATCCTTCTTTTAAGCCTTTCCGGAATAATCCCTATAAAATACACACTTCACCAAAACTCGTGGAATTTGTCAGTAATAACCCCTATGCTTTTATTATTGATCTTCCCTAGGCATTAGTTGACGGTATAAAATTGGTACTTAACGACCGTCAACAATACCCCCAAGCTAAGTCTTTGCTAGTCCCTTAGCAAAGTTGACTTGAAATAATTTATTCAGAGTTCCATAAAATGTATAACTCCCAACAAATACTTAACTATTTAAATGGAAATTCTTCTCTGGATTGAAATTCATTAATCTACCTTTCAAACTTATTATTATTCTTTTCAATCGTGGGGCTTGTAAACTAAGTCTTAGGTAATTGAGAGATAGAATAATCAAGCAAGCACTAAGTCTTTCATCCTTTGTTTCAACCATTGCTCCAGAGATTTTTTTTAATAAGTATATAATTTTTATTTAGGAAATAATGAGAGCCTACTAATAAGATTGCAAAAGACTACTAACCTATACATCATGATGGAATGTGTGAATGTGATTAAATTTCATTTTTGAACTCTTATGCATTATCCTCTCTTTTCTGTCTTCCTGAAGATGTGGGCTATCTCGCAGCGGATACTTTTTGTACCCATTCTTTTTCTCTCAGGCGGGTGTCTTTGCACCCATTGTTTTTCCCTCTTTTTTTGGCACATACCCTTTTGATATGGCATCTTTTAGGCTCATACTTCTTTAGTATGGCATCTTTTAATTTTATAACCCACACTGTCTGTTAGACTTCTAAGAGAGAGACTTGTGCATAGAGTGAAAACTTTTTGTGCATGTGAATTCAATCATGAATGCATAACTGAATAGTCTACTTACATCATATTAGCAGAACAAATTATTATATTAGTTTTGACTTTGATTTTTGAAATGTCTAGAGCTTAGGTGTCACTTAGAATGAAATAAATAGCAACTCAAACCTTCTTATATCATATCCGTCAATTACTCAGAAAAGCTTATCCTACCCACTGATATCAAGTTTCAGAATAAATTTTCATGGCAGACAAACTTCATGCAATTCGTAGGAGAATTTAAATTTAAACACTAAGCAATTGCAGGAAATTATATTTAAACAGTTTAAATATCTTTTATTTCTGTAGCTTCAAGTTCTAATTATTCTAAAGACAAATTGAATGCAGAATTTAAAGCAAACTTAATTATACAATCTATTTTATTTTTCTTGGATTTTCATTTTTTTTAAGCAAGCAGAAATTTAATGCAATAACTAAAGAAAGCAGTAAATAAATTTTTATTTGGTTTTCTTGTTGTTTTTAGCAATATTGAAATTGACAGAATTAAAGACTGAATTAAATACTGAAATAAAAAGCATATATAAAGGTGAGAGATACTCACCTAGTGGAGATCTCCCCCAAGCTGGATGTTGCTCAGTAATGTGGTGGAGGTGGCGACGGGTATCCCATCTGATGTATCAAATATTCTAATCCGTTCTGCGTCTGCTGCTGTCCCTGATATATCTGATCAAGTCGTTGGTCCGTGCTGTGCTACCATTGTTTATGCTGGTGCAGTGTGTCGCTTATCGCGTCTTGTCCCTGTTCAATGTTAGTGAGACGTACAGATAAAGCTGGAAAATCATCAGTGGTAGCCGAAAAGTGCTGCTCAGGTGGGCGATAGTAGTCATCTTCTGGTGGTTCAATAGAACGGATACGGTCCACCAGTGGTGAAGTCCGTGTTCCCGCGTGTAGAAAAAGATGCTCATTCTCTCTGAAAATCAGTTGCTCCCTAACCCGCTGCTGCTGCTGACGAAAATTCTCCTTGCTGAAATGCGGTCTGTTCCTCTCATCCTGTATGTGCAGTCCGTTGCTGGCGTGGCTCCTGCGTCGATACATGTTCACCAAAATCAACATAGTGGGAATAAGCTGACCCAGATGGTGCTGGGTCAGCTCCATTGAAATTGGATCTCGGCGCCCTGCTGATGCGTGCAGGCGGACGCCTGCCAATATTAGCTCTAACAGCTAGAAAAACAAAATTCTGGACAGGATAAATTCCTAACTCCCTATCTGGCAGTTCGTATTTATTGTCATAATTTTTATAAATCATAACTATTTTATTATTTCGGCCTTTGAGCATTGTGAGCACGAAAGAAAAAAATCATAACCAATAATTCTGTGGGCATCAGAAATATAAACAAGTGAAGCATTCGATAATAAATCTAGCCCTACAGCTAAACGAGTAATCCAGGAAGTAAAAGAAATACTGCACTTTCTTAAGGAAGGGATAGTTCTTCCAATAATTCAACATCATTTTTACAGGTGACGTCTTCCTCTTTTTAATCATGATATACAACAAATGTAGCTCATCCTGTTTAATAGTATTTAACTCCTCTCTAGGAAAGAATGTAAAACCTAACCATTTAAGCATGAATCTCAGTGTGGGATGATGAACTTCTTCAGTAGTATATTTGTGTTTTCTTTCAGGTTTCTTTGCAGTGATACTCTCCCAAAAATCATCTTTATTAAAGTTTTGGAGAGTTTTAGAAATATTGACCACACATTGATTATTAAATCCCAATGCTAAACTAAGAGTTTTTCATTAGAGGGTGAAATGTTTATTAAACATTCTAAAATTTACTTCATCATCATCAAAGTTTAGGGTGCTAATAAATTCTATAGTGAGTAACTTGATACCCTGCTCATTAATTTGCCATGCGTTTTTCCATCCAATATTTCTAAAAATAAGCTCAAACTCGGAATCCATTCCGGTTTCATGGAGCAAAGTGGCATCAAAAATTGGAGTATACGTAAATTCCTTGTTTTTAACCACATTTAATATCTCCCTCTGCGGTCTAGTTGATAATGAAATTTGGGTTATGCTTGTGAGTTCATACCTCTCTTCCGGTTGGGAAGAGGATGACGGATTATCATACGTGAAGGGTGACGGAGGATCGATATTCATGTCGGAGCCGACGAACGATGGCACTTGTGATGATGATTGGCTTCTTGTTGTGCGGCGTGAGAGGGCTCTTCCAAGGGATCGAATGGCACCTTTCATTCTATTGCTCATCTTGCCTGAAAAATGAAGAACACAAAGAACACGGCAAGAACGAACAAGAACACAAGAACAAAATAAGAACAAGGAAAAACAAGTGGAGAGAAGGAATCAAAGTGGTGATCTCTCTTCTAGGTCTTCTTGCTAATCTTCTTTTCTACCCTTTTCCTTGCTTAAACTTGAATCAAATGAAGAGTTTATGAGAGTTTGAAGTCATGAGATGCAAAGCAACTTGGCTACGTGCTCTCTGGAGTGTGTGTGAATGAATGAATGAGTGAGAGAGAGGAGAGGCAGAGAAGTGGAGGAGGGGCGCCGGCCGGCGTGGCCTTGGGGCTGGCCGGCCCCACCTTGTGTTCTTTGGCTCTCAACTTTTGAAAAATGTCAACACCACCCACAGATGCATGTGCTTGATTGCTTTCTCTGGTGAATTGGATGAATGTTGGGTAGTGCATGAATGATAGAGCTTGTATGGTAGTGAAAAGTAATAGTTGGTGATAAGGCTTGAGATGACTTGATGTGATGTATGTGAGTCCCACATGTTTTCCGTATTTATACCATATAATGAAACAAGAATTAAAAACTAAATTACTTTTATGAATCTATGAAAAATTAGAATTCTAATGATGGTCCTTTTATAATTTTCTGCCACCACAGTAAATTTCACTGACGGGGGTTTAACACTCCGTTAGTAATGATCACATGGAGCTTAAGCTTTAATCATGCTATGCTTATTTTTAGTTCTTTTTAATAATGTAATTTATGAGAAAGTAAATATGCAAATTCTAATGTAAGAATTTAAATTACCAATAACTACCGAGTTACCTCCCGGCGATGGTTCGGGGTTTTTGAGTCCGCCGATCCGGACTTCTCTAGTTGAATTATTCTTCATAATTCATCTCCGGTGTCGGAGATGGTGTTGCATCTTGTTCTTCATGACACTTCAACGTTCGGCATTGCTCCAGTCTTGGCTTGAATGCGAATCGCTCCTCTTGCCCATTGATGGTGAATGTAATCTCTCCAGCTCCGACATTGATGGTTGCATTTGCTGTGTTTAAGAATGGTCGCCCGAGGATGAGGGGTATCTTCCTCTCTTCCTGCATGTCAAGTACTACAAAATCTACAGGAATGAAAATGTTGCGGATTTTTACCGGAATATTTTCTGCGATTCCTGCGGGATAGCGGACCGATAGGTCGGCTAATTGCAAACACATCGTGGTTGGTGTGAGCATAAAATAGTTGAGTTTGTCGAAGACGGTCTTGGACACGATGCTAACACTTGCTCCAAGATCACATAAAGCATTCTCGAACATCTGGTCTCCTATTAAACAATCAATAGTGGGGCACCCTGGATCCTTCTTCTTAGTAGGAGAAGAACTCAGAATTGCCTCACTACACTCCTCCGTTAGCTTGACAACTTCAGTAGAAGGTAGTGGTCCTCTGTTGTTGAGGATGGTTCGAAGATACTTCACGTATGTAGGTACCTGCATGGCATCTAACAACGGGATGTTGACATATAACTTCTGAATTACCTCTACAAACTTACCAAATTGATCATCTGTTTTATCTCTTCTTCTTCTGCGTGGAAACGGTAGGAGGGTTGTGTCATGAAAATCTTGAGTTAATTCTTGATCTTGTAGTTCAACTGGTGATGAGGGTGGTATAACTTCTTCTTCTCCGTTGTCCTTCTCAATTTCTTCTTCTACCTGCACTAAATGTGATGGTCTACGTGCCCCTTTTGGGTAAGGTGGATCACGTGTAGACTTACCTCCTCTAGTAGATATTCCTTTTATTTACACATGGTTACTGGTAAACAAAGTAGAAGATAATTGTTAAATTTGTAATTCTATCTTCTTATTAAATAATATTTGATCTTTAACAGCAGAAGAGAAATTATCCAATTTAGAATTAATTCCTTCTGAAACTTTATTATTAAAAGCAAGCTTCTTATAAATACTTTCATTAATCCTAGCTTGTTCTAATATTAATTCTCTCAAGTGTGGTTGTCTATGATTTGAAAAATTAGTATTGCCTTGGTACTTACCTTGACTGGTTGACCGAGGTTGATTCCATCCTTGCTTCTGAGAAGTAGACTTGATGACTGTACTAATATCTTCTAGGGGAATTGCAAACTCAATTCCTAAAGATCCTTCATATTGATTCTAGGAATTGAAAGCATCTTGAATAGCATGACGATCTTTTTTATGATTGGCTCTTTGCTCTAACCAGTTCAACAGTACACCCATCTTGGTTGACAGTGCACACACTTCCTCTGAAACTTCTTCACTCTTATGGCATGTCTGAGTATTGTTTGTCCAAATCTGATTTTCTGCTATCTTTGCCGTAATATCTTCGGCTCTTCCAGGGGTGAGTGAAATAAATGATCCTTCAGCAGTGGCATCTAGTTACTCACGTGACCTTTGAGTTAGTCCGTGATAAAATGTTTGCATGAGCAACCACTTTTCCATTCTATAATGGGGACAATCTGATATGTAATCTTAAAAACGTTCCCAGGCTTCTGAAATAGATTCACCTTTCTGCTGACAAAATTCTGAAATCTTTCCTCGTAGGGCATTGGTTTTGCTTACAGGGAAAAACTCTTCTAGGAAAGCTTTTGAATATTCTACCCATGTCTTGACTCGATCTTTATTCTGATAAAACCACTGTTTCGCCTTTCCCTCCAATGAGAATGGAAACAAACAAAGTAGCACGACGTCTTGAGGATTGCCTTTGATGTTGATGGTGTTGCCAATCTCTAGGAAATTCTGCAGATGGACACTTCCATCTTCATCTTTCTTTACAGTAAATGTGATAGCTTGCACAATTTTGATGAGGCTTGGCATGATCTCGTAATCATGATCTCCAATGTTAAAAGTTGGCCCAACGTGAATATTCTCAGCGCTTGGGGCAGAGAATTCACGTAGAGTCTTCTCAGCCATGGCTTCACAAAATAATGTAAGACCCTTCTTCTTATGGTTGTTCCTGATTGATAAGAGTTAAAGTACACAACCAATCCTGCACTTACCCTATATAAGATATTTAAATATAAACAAAACACGGGTAGGTCTGCTAAAGCAAAAGGTTATGGTTATCTCTAAGTACATATGTCTATAGTTATTTTTATCTTTTTCTATTAATATTATCTATGAAGAACTCTCCTCTATGAAATTCTAGAATAAATATCCTGATGAATAAAATCAACGAACTCAATAAATTATCCTAATGAATACAATTGCCATCTCCGGCAACAGCGCCAGAAATGCTTGTTGGTATTTTTAACATCACTTCACGTTAAGTTGTCATCCCTAACATGATGCCAAAAACCAAAAGTAAAATAATCTTCACTTGCCTCCTAAAAATAATACTGTAGAATATATCAGCGCACAGATAATTCTCCCATTGTAGCACTTCACCCGGTAAGTATTCCGAGTGTCGTTGATTTATTTTATGCCAAAAGGATAAAGGGGCATTCTACTCATTAGGATAATCTACTATAATAATTGGAAAGATAAATGTGCAGACCTATGATAACCCATAACTCTAGTGCTTTAGCGATAAATAAGTCAATGATAAATGGTAAATGATAACTGAGTAAATGAGGTAAATGGTATTCCAGAGATAGAATATAGAGACTCACTAATGTAGTAAGACAATCTCGAGATTCGGCTAAAGTAAAGGAAACCTATGTAATTACTAAATACAAAGTATATAGCCTACGCCACATTACTGATCTTCATCTATAGCATAATCAAATCAGAAAACATCATAAGGAGCATCATCTAATGAGGATATTAAGACACAAGGGTCACCTCCTTCGCGACCGCGCTCTGCTCGTCCTACGTACGGGGGGTGGACTACTAGAGGAACCTGACGCAGCTGTCACCTACGCGGACTACCACACGACCCGGCAGGTCAGGGTGCCTCCGTAGGTACACGATATATCTAGACACCACGTCGACACAATGCATACCACCTAACTCACTCGAGTACTGAATTAGGCGCTTTGTGATCATACGACAATAATCATCAGCAATCATAACTATATCGAATATGCAACTAGAATAAACTAAAAACTGAATAAGTAGCAATATATTAAAATAAAGCAAAGTCATAATGAGATACAAGATAATATCACCGATCTCCAGACGAACGGATCTGGAATCCCGAGCGTAGCGCCCAACTCTACTTGAACCTTATTAGACACCTAAACTACGAACTTGAAGAACTAGAGCCCTATTTCTAATCTCTGAAAACCCTAACATCTGTCTACTCTTGACGAATGAAGCAGGAGGAATGAATTGGTGCTCTGGGAGTCGGGTCTGCCCCTCCATTTATAGCCCGGTGGGATGAACTTGCGCCGTGGGATCAAATCGACTTGAACAAAGCACCTAGATGACTCCAGAGAGGCGGTGGAAAAAGACTCCAGAAGATGGGCCGAAACCCTAGAGGGGGTGCCGGCCGGCCCCACCCTGGTGGGTCTCAGGCCCCGGTGCTTCGGGTGTGTTCCAGATGCTTCTAGAGTTCTCGTGATGATATTCCCTTGGCGGTTAAGTTTTCGTGGTAATTAAGCACTTAAATCCTTCTTTTAAGCCTTTCCGGAATAATCCCTGGAAAATACACAATTCACCAAAACTCGTGAAATTTATCAGTAATAACCCCTATGCTTTTATTATTGATCTTCCCTAGGCATTAGTTGACGGTATAAAATTGGTACTTAACGACCGTCAACAGACTAAAACTTTGCAGCATCCGACACCTAGCGAATTTACGCAGAGAGCTGCCGAAATGCTCGGACGGCGTCTGACATCCACCGTCGGACCAAACCAAACCGTCCGACGCTATTACACAGTGAATCAGCACACATGGAGACCGTCGGATCCCTGGCAGAGAATGGTCCGACGCCCCAGCTTTCAAGCGTCCGACGCTCAAAACTCAGTGTTTTCAAGTTAGATTTTCACCCCTTGCTTCTATGTGCTAACACTCAAGGTTTTCAACACTTGTGCACAGTGTGTTATCATTTTCAAAACAATTTTCAAGGGTTTCTAAGTTGATCACTAGGTTGAGTTAGATTCAATGCAATGAAATGTAACCTAGAGCACTTGAAGGTAATCCAAACATTTAGTTCTCCCCTTAATAGTCGGCTATCTATCTTAAATGTGATCACACCCATTTGGTGTTTTGATCACCAAAAGAAAAGCCTACTTGGAGTTATACCTTTGCCTTCAAGCCTTTTCTTTTTACTTGATCAACTTCATTTGATCCACCATACTTGGTCTATGGTTGAGCCACCTTGATCATCACTATCATTTTGCTCATCACTCCATAGATGGGACAACCTAACCTTGCCAACACTTAGCAACTTAGGTTAGTCCTTTCGGTATCATCAATTATCAAAACCAAACTAGGGCTTTCAATCCCCACCTTTTTGGTAATTGATGACATCCTATACAAAGATAAGAGTTAAGTTTGTTTTTGAACTTGTGAGCTTGTCCAAACAAGATTATCATGTTTTTGAAAACACAAATTCGGTTTGGTGGCTATTTAGCTCCCCCTATGTATGTGCATGAGTTTGGATTTAAAAGCTTGTACATATGCACAATAGAGAGTAAATTTTCACCAAGATGTGCTAGGATGGTCAGGATAAACCTTTGAAGCGTGATACCAATTGAAATATTCATCGAAGTTGCGGAATCTCTATCCTTAGCACTTTTAATAACTAGATGATCACAAAACATGAGCATACCGTGAGATCAACATTATAAACAATGCTCCGATATCAAATGAAAAACACACAAGATCATCTAGCTACCACCTAAGCATGCTAGTTATCAAGTCATCAATCAATGCTTACACTAGCATACACCACTCAAGATCAAGACAATTTGTAAGTAAAGACATATGCAAATGCAACAAACATATGTAAGTGCACATTCTAAATGCATTCAATCAAGTTCATGAGTTTGCTCCTCCTCAAGGTGAGCTTATTTTTTAGTAAAGGTTTTAATTCAAAATTTTGATCCCTTTACTTTGGCCTATTGCTCTCCCATCATCGGCCTTAATGATGATTCATCATGAAGCTTAGTCCAATTTTATCTTCTTCTCCCCATTTCTTATCTTTGTTCTTCTCCCCCTTGGCAAGTACCACAAAAGGGTCAAATCAATGGAGAGGGAGATTAATTTTCCAAATTTGGTTCAGTCTAGTAAACTTGCACAAGTAACTTAGCTCGGTTTGAACCAAAGACAAGCTTCTTCACGCCACTAGGGGTTATCTTGCCTATGTTGAGTTAAGCACTTAGTAGCTTATTTGACTAGATTCAACACTAGGTTTCCATCCCCATGAACAAGTTATATGCCATTACTAGATCAATCAAATAAAGAACCAATAGTGATGCGATATAGACTTCAAATCATTTTGGCTTTTAATGAATGACCTAAAAAGAACAAAAGTATGTCTACATGTTCTAACAAGTCCTAGAAAAGTATGTATGCAAATGCCAAACAATGATACCTTTGCATTGCTTGGAGGAAAGGCAAGTCATAAGATATTCATGAAGTGCATCAACACATGTTGGAATAGTCAAGTATGTTCAATTCATTCCTTACCTTGCAAAATCTAGCTTCATCAAGAGGTTTGGTGAATATGTCGGCTAGTTGATCATCGGTGCCCACACTTGTGATTGCAATGTCTCCCTTGGCTTGGTGATCTCTTATGAAGTGGTGCCTCACATCTATGTGCTTGGTTCTAGAATGTTGCACCGGATTGGTTGTGATCTTCACCGCACTTTCATTGTCACATAGCAATGGAATTTTGTTGATTTTCAATCCATAGTCCTTTAATGTTCGCTTCATCCATAAGATTTGTGCACAACAACTTCCCGCACTAATGTATTCGGCTTCAGTGGTAGAGAGTGCAACACTATTTTGCTTCTTGGATGACCATGAAACTAGTGACCTTCCCAAGAGTTGACAATTACCGGAAGTGCTCTTTCTATTGATTTTGCAACCGGTATAGTCCGCATCCGCATAACCAATCAATTCAAAGTTGGAGCCCTTAGGATACCACAAACCAATGTTTGATGTGCTCTTCAAATACCTCAATATTCTCTTTGTAGCCTTCAAATGACTTTCTGTTGAAGAGGCTTGATATCTTGCACACATGCACACACTAAACATCACATCCGGCCTAGAAGCGGTCACATAAAGTAGACTATCAATCATTGACCGATATTGCTTTTGATCAACCAATTCACCTTCTTCATCTGGTTCCAAGCTTCCACTAGTTCCCATTGGTGTTGAGATTGCTTTTGCATTTTGCAATCTAAACTTTTTTACCATGTCCTTGATATACTTGCTTTGACTCATAAAAGTGCCATTCTTCAATTGCTTGATTTGGAGTCCAAGAAAGTAACTAAGTTCACCAACCATGGACATTTCAAACTCTTTGACCATCATTTCTCCAAACTCCTCACAAAATGCTTGACATGTTGATCCAAAGATAATGTCATCAACATAGATTTGCATGATGAACAAGTCATTTCCAATCTTCTTGGTGAAGAGAGTGGTGTCAACCATTCCCATTTTGAACCCGTTAGAGAGTAGAAAGTCCCTCAACCTCTCATACCATGCTCTTAGTGCTTGTTTCAAACCATAGAGAGCCTTCTTGAGCTTGTACACATGGTCGAACTTGTCATCTTCAAAACCAGGTGGCTGCTCAACAAATACTAACTCATTGGTGTAGCCATTAAGGAATGCACTCTTGGCATCCATTTGATAGAGCTTGATATTATGAGCACACGCATAAGCCAATGGAATCTGGATAGCTTCCAATCTTGCCACGGGTGCATAGGTTTCTTCAAAATCTAAGCCTTCAATTTGAGTGTACCCTTGTGCAACCAATCTAGCTTTGTTCCTCACAACAATCCCATCTTGATCTTACTTGTTCCGGAAGAACCACTTGGTGCCAATCACATTGTGCTTACTTGGTCTTCGAACTAACTCCCATACTTGATTTCTCTCAAAGTTGTTGAGCTCTTCATGCATGGCATTGATCCAATCCTCATCCTTGAGTGCCTTTTCAATGTTAGTAGGCTCCTCTTGTGAGACAAAAGAGTAATGCTCACAAAAAGAAGGTACCTTTGGCCTCATTTGTACACCTCTACTAATATCACCAATAATTTGATCTAAAGGATGATCTCTTGCAATGTGAGTTGGTTGGAGCACATGAGATGAACTAGCATCTTGGACTTGGTCTTGATCTTGATCATGAGCTTGAGAGTCACTTGAGCTTACTTGATTTGCTTCATCTTCTACTTGCACAATAGGAGGGGTGACTTCATCATCATTATCTTCAACTTGTCTTGGCCTATTGTCACCAATGTCCATGTTCTTCATAGCATCAATTAATTGGGGTCCCTTCACATCATCAAAGTTATCTTTCTCATCTTGTAACCTATTAGTTTCATCAAATTCAACATCATGAACTCCTTCAACAATATGATGTACCAAGTTCCATACTCTATAAGCTGTGCTTGTAGTTGAATATCCAAAGAGGAACCCTTCATCACACTTTTTCTCAAACTTGCCTAAACGAGTGCCCTTCTTCAAGATGTAACATTTGCAACCAAACACTCTAAATTATACAATGTTGGGCTTTCTTCTATTCAAGAGCTCATAGGGTGTCTTCTTCAGCAATGGACGACAATATAGACGGTTGCTAGAGTAGCAAGCCGTATTGATAGCTTCGGCCCAAAAGTCATCACTAACATTGTATTCACGTAGCATTGATCTTGCCATATCAATGACAGTTCTATTCTTCCTTTCAGACCATTAGATTGGGGAGTGTACTTGGCCGAGAATTGATGCTTGATACCCAACTCATCACATAACTTATCAACTCTTGTATTATTGAACTCACGCTTCACCCTTATATCAAATTCATTTTCACTTCTCTTGATGAAAGATTTGAAGATCTCATAGACTTCACTCTTGTCAATAAGAAAGAATACCCATGTGTATCTAGTGAAGTCATCAATTATCACAAAACCATACTTCTTGCCTCCTATGCTTGCATAAGTGGTAGGACCAAACAAATTCATGTGCAATAGCTCAAGTGGTCTAGATGTACTCATCATTCCTTTCTTAGGATGTGTATTTCCAACTTGCTTTCCAAATTGACAAGAACTACATAACATATCCTTCTCAAAGTGAACATCTTTCAAGCCTCTAACCATATCATGCTTAACTAATCTTCCAAGTTACTTCATACCAGCATGTCCAAGCCTCCTATGCCACAACCAACCAAGACTTGACTTTGAAATCAAACATGAAGAGAGCTTAGCTTCACTATCATTGAAATCCACCAAGTATAGGTTCCCATATCTAAAGCCTTTGAAGATCAAGTTGGAACCATCCACACTCATAATCTCAACATCATCAATCCCAAAGATGCACTTAAAACCAAGATCACAAAGTTGTGCAACTGACAATAAGTTAAAATTGAGAGATTCAACTAGCAACACATTGGATATGCTCATATCATTTGAGATAGCAATCTTACCCAATCCTTTCATCTTGCCTTTGCCATTGTCACCAAATGTGATAGAATCAAACTCTTGATTGCCATTTGAATTGATAGATTTGAACATACTAGACTCTCCGGTCATGTGTTGAGTGTATCCACTATCAAGCACCCAATGCCCTCCTCTGGCTTTGTAATTGACCTACAAAGAGTAAAGCAATTGATTTTAGGTACCCAAACATTCTTGGATCCTTGAAGGTTAGTGACCAAAGATTTGGGAAACCAAATGGATCTCATCCTTGGGTTACCACTAGCTGTACCAATGTACTTGGCTTTAACACCCTTTATTCCTTTGGTAAGTATGTAACAAGAATCAAGGCGAATTGAAGTCACACTAGCAAATTTTACTTGCTTGATCTTGTTGGTCATGCAATATTGCTCATGATGCCCCACTTGCTTGCATCTTTGGCAATACCTACCATTGCTCCTCACAAAGCTAGATTTGGGAGTCACAAAGGTGGCCTTACCTTTCTTGGGGGTATAGCCTAGTCCCTCTTTAGAGTGACTAAATCTTTGGCTGCCCAAGTACTTTAGCAAGCGGGCATCCCCACCATAGGCATTACCTAAGGCACGGGTGAGCTTGTTGACTTTCTCCTTGAGGTTCTTATTTTCCACCATAAGTGAGGACTTAGAGTCATCAACTTTAGGTGAAATAGGAGTAGGTAGAGCTGCAAGAAGGGTTAGTGACAACAATAGTAGAAGCGGGAATTGCCTTGTCACTAAGGATGTCACATGATGAACCCATGTCACATGTCTTGATGGATGCCCTCTTCTCATTTTTAGCCACTAGAGAGGAATGAGCTATCTCTAGCTTAGAGTGAGCTACCTTGAGCTTCTCATGGGCTTCCATTAGCCTCTCATGAGACTTTAAGAGCTTATCAAAGAATTGCTCAATGGCTAACTTGTCTTTGCGCAATTCTTTACACTTCTTTCTCTTGGCCTCAATGTAAGTGTTGGCATCATCAAACATGGACATAAGCTCATCACATGAGAGCTCTTCCTCATCACTCTCATCATCAGATTGTACCATAGATGGCTTGGCCATCAAGCATGTGGATGGAGTGTCGAAGAAAGATAGCTTGTTGTTGAGAGCAATACTAGCAATATCTTTCTTCTTGGTGCTCTTGCTCTCATCATCACTATCATCATCATCAGTAGAGGCATCACTATCATCCCAAGTTACAATATGATTGCCCCTTCTTCTTCTTCTTGAGTGTCACATTCTTGTTCTTCTTTTCTTTCTTGTCCTTCTTCTTGCTCTTTTTCTTCTCATCATCACTTTCATTGTCACTGTCACTATTTTGGGGACAATCGGCAATGAAGTGATCCAAGCTCTTGCACTTCAAGCATCTCCTTGGCTCTTGCTTGTTCTTGGAGATGAACTTCTTCTTGCCTTGACCATAGCCCTTCCTATTCATGAACCGGCCAAACTTGCGCACTAGAAGAGCCATAGCCTCATCACTAGAAGTGGAGTCTTCTTCAATCTCAACCATCTTACCCTTGCCCTTGCTCTTGGAGGATGTAGCTTTGAGAGCCACACTCTTCTTTTTCTTCTCCTCAACCACCTCCTCATTGTTCATATCTTGAGTGATGATTTCACCGAGGATTTGGTTGGGCTTCTTGGTGCTCAAGTCTTCTCTTGCAAGCAATGTCTTGATGATAGCAAATCTTGCGGGAAAGCACCTCAAAAACTTATGAGAGAAGTCCTTGTCCTCGATGTCCTCACCCAATTTCTTCAAGTCATTGACAATTACTTGCAACCGGTTGAACATCTCCGGCACACTCTCATCTTCTTCCATCTTGAAGGTGCCAAACTTCTCTCTCAACATATAGGCCTTGACATTCTTGACCTCTTTTGTGCCCCTCATATGTCTCCTCCAACCGCTTCCAAATGTCATGAGCCAAATCAAGATCCTTGATTTGCTCAAATACATGAGACTCAACAGCGGTGTAGAGTGCATTGATGGCATGAGCATTGCACTCCATCTTCCTTTTGTCGGCATCGGTGGGAGCTTGAGGATTCTCATACTCAATCTTTGTCTCCGTTGCCTTCCACACCTCAATGTGCATGGTCATGAAGTGAACTATCATCTTTCTCTTCCAATGATCATAGTTTGTGCCATCAAACTTTGGCGGCTTCCCCAACACATTGATTTGAGCCATTTTTCACCACAAGGATGTTAAGCCTCAAACGGTGGTGACCTCAGCTCCGATACCAAATGAAAGGACCGGATAGGCTAGAGGGGGAGGGGTTGAATAGCCTATTAAAAAATTCTACAAAGAACTAGACCACAAGTTAGTAATTAACAAAGTGATGCTAAGCACTAGCTCTACGCTATCCTATGCAAGCCACCTATCACAATATACTACACACTAGAATATGCACTCAAACGCAAGAAACCCACTCCTTCAAAACCTAAGGAGAGAGCACCTAAACAAGAAGTAGAGCGCAAGAGATAGTGAACGAGAAGGCTATACCGAGGGGGGTATGAAGTGAAGTCCGCTCGCCGTGTAGTACTAATCACCAAGATATGATCCACAATCACAATGAAGACCAATCACCAAAGAAACAACGGAAAGCCAATCATCCACTCGATGGTGGAGAAGAGAGAACACTCAATTTTTTACCGAGGTTCACGTGATCCCCGTCACGTTACTCCTCGTTGTGGCACCGGTCTTCCTTGGTGGATTGCAAGCTAGGCTTCACAAGCCAATCCCTCACCGGGAGCTGCTCACCAACACAAAAGAAGTGGCTATCAACCACGAGCAATCCACTAGAGTCGGTTTTAGCACTCCGCCGGGGAATAACCGCAAGAACCCCTCACAATCAATCTTCGGTGTGGGCTTGAACAATCACCAATCAACCTCAACACCAGAATCGCCTCCAAGCCGCTAGGGACACGGCAATGCCCCAAGAGAATGAGAACTCAGCGAGGGCTTGGTCTCAAGTGCTCTATAATGCAAACCACAAAGCAATGATGCACTTGAGGATCACTCAACTCACAAAGATGATCAAACATGAATAAGTGAGTGAGTGGGAGGCTAGAGAGTGCTCACAAGAGTATGGCAATGAATCAAATATGCTAGAGAGTCACCAAGTAACCAGTGAAGGAGTATAAATACCCCTAAGTGCACTCCTAGCCGTTGCCCACTGAAAAACAACCGTTAACACTCTTTTTCACTCGTCGGACGCTACCGTCGGACTGAACTCGTCGGACCAAACACCAGCGTCCGACAGTCGGATGCTCGCCACGTGTCAACAGGATTCAACCACAGCCGCTGAATCACAACGGCTAACAGCTCGCGCCACTTCAACCAACCGTCGGACTGGACAGCGTCGGACTAAATATTCACGCCGTCCGACGCTTCCAGAGAGCACGCAGAGACGAATTAATTTGTCGGACGCTGTTCGACGCCCTGCGTCGGACCAAGCCTTAGCATCTGACGCTTTGAACTTCAGTTTCCAGTCACTGCGCCAGAGCGTGAACTCGGCACGTCACGCCGTCGGACCGTGAACTCAGGGTTTGACGCTCACCCTTCTCAACTCGTCGGACTGTCCGACTCTCACAGTTGGGCAGCCCACAGAGCAACCGTCGGACTCTACAGGTCAGTGCGTCGGACTAAAACTTTCCAGCGTCTGACGCCTAGCGAATTTACGCAGAGAACTCCTGAAATGTTCGGACGGCGTCCGACGTCCACCGTCAGACCAAACCAAACCGTCCGACGCTATTACACAGTGAATCAACACACATGGAGACCGTCGGACCCTGGCAGAGAATGGTCTGACGCCCCAGCTCTCAAGCGTCCGACGCTCGAAACTCAGTGTTTTCAAGTCAGATTTTCACCCATTGCTTCTATGTGCTAACACTCAAGGTTTTCAACACTTGTGCATAGTGTGTTAATATTTTCAAAATAATTTTCAAGGGTTTCTAAGTTGATCACTAGGTCGAGTTAGATTCAATGCAATAAAATGCAACCTAGAGCACTTGAAGGTAATCCAAACACTTAGTTCTCCCCTTAATAGTCGGTCATCTATCCTAAATGTGATCACACCCACTTGGTGTCGTGATCACCAAAAGAAAAGCCTACTTGGGGTTATACCTTTGCCTTCAAGCCTTTAAAAAGTGGTTCCCTAAGCCCAACACACCAGCGAAGCCGGAAACGACCCTTGAGGCAGTGAAGCTATCGCAGATCCAGCTAGCTTCGGACCCGGTCTGAGAGTGTCAGTAACACCCAAGCGTGCCAGTCAATTTGAGCTGCAATTGACAAGGAAAAAGATAGTAATCAGTAATCACAGGGCGGAACTAACTGGTATGTCCAGGTAGTTCCAACTGTATGGCTCGAAGAGCCGATGTAATGGGAGATCGACTAGAAAGCCGATTCCGTCATGTTATGAACCGATTGTAGCGAAACATGCATTATAACTCAAGTTAACCGATTCAGACATGAATTCAATGACATATACTTGCATTAGACGGAAGTATATTATAAAAAATGTAGTCACAGCAAGCTAACATGATCATAAGATGTCTCAATGTAAAATAAGATGAAATCGGCTACTTTAGCCGATTCAGTGTATACGGGCAACATACAAGCCTATAAAGTAGACAATGTTTCAACTCTCCGGCTAATAGATCTAAATCACAATCTTGCAACAGTGGAGATCGAGCGGATCGAGGCAGTCATGATGAAGTTGCAACTTAAATCCGTTAACCTTTGAATCTAGACAATAGTTTATTTTATTACTTGAGTGCGACCCGTATCTAATCTAGATCCAAAATACAACCGGCTGGTGCAAAGAATTCTATATTATCAATATAAAACAAATGGCAAGCATAATTCGTCGAACATATGGATCTATTAGATATAAGCCGACGCATATGGATCAAGACGGGCAAATTGATGATTGCTTTAAATAATAAACAATAAACATAAGCAACATCTCGATAACTTAATGAATCTAACTAAACTGCCATATTTAGCTAGAGCCGATAACTAATCCATGCATGCAAACCATCTCAATCTATAGCCTGTCTACCGGATGACATTAACTAATAGATTAATCAAGCAAACAAGCACGAATCAATAACTAATCCGCGCGTGAAAACCGTCCTAATCTGCATCTCGTCCACCGGTTGACGGTTAACACAGATTGATCGGGTAAACCAGCGTGAATCATCCTTGACTCACTGTGCTTCCCACGTCCATCGGATGACGCCAAAGAAACAGAGCTTAGCAAGGACCCTGGTCCGCCATGATTCCACGTCCACCGGATGACGCTAAAAAGACATAGTTTAACAGGGGGTTGACGATACTTACAAGCAAGCCTGCGTCCACCGGATGACACCCAGCCTGGATGAAGTAACTCGCCGGACTCGACTGACTCTAGGGTTTGTTGGCCAGAGCCGAAAGTTGTGTTGTATTGATGTTGTTGTATGTTTTACAATGGATGAGGGCTTATATTTATACCCTGAGCGTAGCTAGAGTCCTAGTCGAATTACAACTCATTAATAGATAAGGAAATCAACAAACTATCCTATATCTAAGGTAAGTTGGAGTCCCAATTTCCCTTTCATAACGGACTCCGATCGTGATCGCATCTTAGCGGACGCGGACTCTGGATGACGTCGCCAATGCCGACGCTGCACGCCTCCTGTCACCTTCGCCCGATAACCGATTCACCGTGCAATCGGCTATTTTCCTTCCTTCCGCTGGACGGAATTTGCCTCCGAGATCGGTTATCTTCCTCCGGTATCGGCTATCGGCCTCTGGCATCGGCTATCGGCTCCCAGCCCAAAATCTGGTGCTAACACATGCCCCCCAATTTTGGAATAAACTGGTTTATTCCGAAATTAGCGCTTGAGCCTTCAAATAGCCAAACCGCAGCTTCCCTCTCGGCACTTCAAACTTTCGCACCAAAACGAAACCCTAAACCGTCGTAACTTCTGCCACGGGCTTCAATCCGCCGCCGTCAGCTTCGATTCGTCGCCGTCAAATCACCCCCAAGCTAATGGCGACTCCTTCTGAGGTCCCTGAGGTGTCAATTTCATCGATCCGCCCCCCTGATTCATGAATCCCTTTTCAACCTCACTGAGTACGAAGGAAATCAGCAGCTTGATCGTTGCAGACAGAAAGTCATGCCAACGCCTAAACTTGTTGCAGTTTACTGAAAACCGAGATCAACAACTGCTGCAGGCTGGCCATGCGCTCCGTGCTGAATTAGTAGAACTGATTCGATCCTTATTATCTTTGTAATATGATGGGTATACTGCTTGGCATGTGCTGTTCACCATAAATTTGACAACTTAGCCTGATCTGCATTTAGATTTTACACCTTAATACCGGCTTTGTCTTGTTTCGCACCGACTCTGTTCAGCCTGATATACTTCTATATGCGAATCGGCTTTCGAACTGCTTTGTACCTTAGAATCAATCACATAGCCTGACCTGTTCTGCATACGAATCGGCTTTCGGGCGTACTTCTTAGTATCGACTTTGTTCGGCTTTCCTTTGGAACTAACCCCTCAGCCAGACCCATCACGAATCGGCTTGTGGGTACTCACAATAGGATCGGCTAAAACAGCCTGACCCAAAAAACCGATCGGCGTGCGACCATTGATGGCAGCGCTTCGTCTCCCCGATTCGGCAACTGTTCCGGATTCAAGAAAAGTGGATTAACTGCAACCTAAAATCCGCCGTGCCGTCTCACTTCCCAAAGAAACCGCCTCGGTGCCCGTGTTGTCTTATAAATAGTTGGCAGGCTTGAGGCAATATCACACGCCATCGTATCCGTCTCGCCGACCAACTCTCCCGGCCGCCTCCTTGTATCCACTTCGCTTCTGCTCTCAATCCTTGTTCACGACCATGGCCGGCGATGGAAACCGTGGGAAACGCCCGGCGTCTGAGCCCGTCGACGGCGATGAGATGGAAAGGAGTATCCGCCGCATCTGGGCCAGCGTCGCCCGAATCGAGCAGACTTTGGGGTAAGTTCAACCGTCAGCCTACCATCTCCTCGCTGTTTCTATCTGATTTGATCCGTTTCTGCAGTCACCAACCATCTCTCGTCAGTGGCATTGCTGGCTCCTTAGCCAGCCTGAACAACCCTGCCCCCGGCGCTAATCCTCCTCGGGCAGCCCCGGCGGATGGTGACGCCGTTCCTGCAACTGGGACGGCGACCCCGGAAACCCCCGCCGCTGGTGACGCCGCCGAGCCCTCTGCTCCTGTAAGGGCTCCAATCAGGCGTATGATGCAAGTCAGCGGACGGGGAGTCCATAGCAGGTATCTTATTCTCCCTTTTCATCGATCTTTAAATCTGGCTAAGTCTGGGTGCCTAATCTGATGGTCCCTCTCAGCCAACGTCCTCCGCTCCATCTTCCTTCCGGTGCACCGGATCGGCGCCGGTTCCTCGGTGCGTCGCACGGCGCCACAACCGAACCTCCCTCACGCTCCGGCTCGCAGCACCACCTCCGGAGCGGAATCGAACTCGGAGTCATCTTCGAGTTCCCGCGACTCCTACACCGTCGCCGACGGCCGCCACTTCCACCATGAGATGGTGCGGTATCGCAACCTCTAGCTCCGAGGCTACCAAAGAGGCCGGCCGGCTGGATAAGGAGAACGAGGACCAGGCCGTCGCGCTTGTTGCCGCCAACATTGATTTGGCGGAGGCGCGGGCCAACCTCGCGGAGTCGCAGGCCGCCGTGGCAGGTAATCTCTCGTTTTGTCCGACAGTGTGCACGGCTTATTTCCAACACTGACCTTCCTTGTTTGTGCAGCTCTGACAGCACAGCTGCATGAACTGCGCGCGGCTGCGACGAGCGTCACCGACGTCCTGCGCTCGCGGGGGCAAACGCAGATAGAGCAGCTTGCGGACGTGCACCACCGCGTCCGCCAGGTGGCGATGAGTGGCGTCCGTCACGGTGCCGCGGGAGCTCTGGCCGCCGCCCAGATCAACTCCGGCATCGTGCTGGAGAACGTTGAACCGGGAATCCAGGCGGGCCAAGACATGGAGGAGTTCGGCACGCTGATGGCCGCTTTCGCCTCTCATGCCGACGGTCTCTCTGTGTCCATCGACGCCGAGGACGTAATCCGGGACGGCCTCAATAATCCAAACTAGACTGTATTAGGCATTTTGATGTATATGATAATTCTGAACTCGTTATGCCCGAAACAATCCAATTTGCAAGACTGTATATATATTTTTTTATTTTTTGCTCTAAAGGCGACGCTTATCGCATCGGCTGTTACGCCCCATCGAGGGTATTTCATTTTTGTGCTAAGGGCGACTCGTTACTACGATGTCGGCCATTTTTGTCCTGAAGGCGACCCGCTTGCACGGCATCGGCTATTAGAGCCAGATTCATATGAATCGGCTATTATCCCCTTACTGGGATGCTAGGGTAGTATTTCTTCAGATGCTTCCCGTTGATGGCTCTGGCGAGTCTCTGCCCTTCCAAGTCTTCAAGGATATAAGCATTACCCGGAGCGCATTCCACCACGCGATACGGGCCTTCCCAGTTTGGCGACCATTTACCGAATCGGCTATCTTTAGTACCAATAGGTAGAATGACTTTCCATACTAGCTCTGATTCGGTGAAGCTCTTGCTCCTTACCTTTGTGTTGTAATACTTGGCCACCCATACCTTATTCTTTTCAATGTATTCCAAAGCCCTAAGCCGATGACAGTGCAAATCTTCTAAACTGTCCATCATAATGTCTTTGTATTCATCGGCTGTAAGCTTGTTTTGCAACGTGACACGCCGTGTCTCAGACTGAATCTCCCATCGTAAGACAGCAGCGTGTCCATAGACTAGCTCATAAGGTGAAGCCTTGATCGACCCATGCTGTGCCATGCGATATGCCCACAGTGCCTCGCTCAAATGCAAATACCATTTTCTGGGGTTCTGCTCAATCTTTTTCTTGATGACCTTGATAAAAATTTTATTGGAGGCTTCTGCTTGTCCGTTGGCTTGGGTGTAATACGGCGATGAATTATAAATCTTGATGCCCATGTCGTCAGCAAAGGTCATAAACTCCTCTGAAGTGAACATTGTCCCCTGATCGGTTGTGATCGTCTGAGGTATGCCGAACCTGTAAATAATATGCTCCTTCACAAATTCGATCACGTCAGCTGAAGTGGCGTTCCTCAAAGGAATGGCTTCTACCCACTTGGTGAAGTAATCAGTCGCCACCAAGATCCATTTGTGACCCTTGCTCGATGGTGGGTAGATTTGGCCGATTAGATCAATACCCCATCCCCTAAACGGCCATGGTTTAATTATAGGATTCATAGCAGAGGCTGAAGACTTTTGTATATTTACAAACTTTTGGCATTCTTGACACCCTTTATAATATTTGAAACAATCTTTCAGCATCATAGGCCAATAGTAACCAGTCCTCCTGATGATCCACTTCATCTTGTGAGCTGATTGATGTGCACCGCAGACTCTATCATGTACTTCGCTCATCAGCTTTACCGATTCCTCTGCCCCCAGGCATTTGAGCAGCACTCCTTCAACAGTCTTGTAATACAACTTACCATCCAACAACACGTACTTGGTGGCTTTGTATCTTAGCTTTCTGCTAACCTGTTGTGAAGGATTTGCCAGGTAACCTGCTATCTCGCCCCTCCAGTCATCAGCTGATTGCTCGCTGTTACAAATCTCCTGCATCGGCCGATAACCCGACGCGTTCTGCGCTAGCCAATTAACTTCCTGGTTCTAGGCCCTGGGGATGTGACAGAGAGATACCGTCATGAACTTCTTGATGAGAGCCTGGCACTGATCATAATAGCCTCTGAGTATCTCGTCTTTACATTCATACAAGCCGAGCAATTGGTTGATGACTAGTTGTGAATCGCCAAATACTTCAACTGCATCGGCTTTTGCTTCATGCAGAAGCTGAAAACCTTTCCACGCGGCTTCATATTCAGCCTGATTGTTTGTCACAGTCGGCCCTATCTAGAAAGCATACTCAAAACGCACACCCCGCGGTGAGATGAGCACTACTCCGGCGCCACCACCTAGCTTGCACGAAGAACCGTCGAAAAACATAGTCCATGGCGCTATATCCGCTACATTAACCGATCCTCCGGGATGCTGTGTAATGAAATCGGCCATCGCCTGACCTTTGACCGCCTTAGCCGATTCGAACCTCAAGTCAAACTCTGAAAGCGCCAGGATCCATTTGACTATCCGACCATTTAAAATAGGCATCGAAAGCTTGTGCTTGATGACATCCTCCTTGGACACCACCACACACTCTGAGGCAAGCAAGTAGTGCCTCAACTTGGTGCATGAGTAGAATAGGCACAAGCACAACTTCTCGGTCGGTATGTATCTTGTCTCAGGGTCAAGGAGCCGCCTGCTCAGGTAGAAGACTGCTCTCTCTTTCCCTTCAAACTCTTGAAAAAGGGCCGATCCAATGGTATGGCTTTCGGCCGTCACGTACAACTTAAAAGGCTTCCCTGTCTGTGGCGGTACTAGGACAGGGGGAGTCTTCATGTATTCTCTGATTTCGTCAAAAGCCTTCTGTTGCACGTCAACCCATTTGAACTCTTGATCATTCTTGAGCTTCAACAATGGTGAGAACGGCAGCACCTTCTCTGATAAGTTGGCAATGAACCTTCTGATAAAGTTAACCTTACCAAGTAAAGACTGCAATTCCTTCTTGTTGGTTGGAGGTACGAGTTCATCGATCGCCTTCCTACTCTTGCTGCCGATCTCTATCCCTTTGCGGTGGACCATGAATCCCAGAAATTCGCCAGCTGACACGCCAAACGCACACTTGTTAGGATTCATCTTCAGACCATGTCGCCTTGTGCACTCCAAAGTGGTCCTCAAATCGGCCAGGTGATCTTTATTGCTCTTGGATTTCACCACCATATCATCTATATAAATTTCAACGACTTTGCCGATCAACTTGTAAAATATATAATTCATAGCTCTCTGATAGGTTGCACCGGCATTCTTCAAACCAAACGTCATGACCACCCATTCAAACAAACCAAGCGCACCAGGGCACCTGAAGGCGGTCTTCGGGATGTCTTCATCAGCCATAAAAATTTGATTATAACCAGCATTTCCATCCATGAAGCTAATAACTTGGTGCCCAGCAGCCGAGTCTACCAACATATCGGCTATTGGCATAGGGTAGCCATCCATCGGTGTAGCTCTATTTAAATCCCTGAAGTCAATACAAACTCGCAATTTACCATTTTTCTTATACACGGGGACGATGTTCGATATCCACTCGGCATATCGGCAAGCTCGAATGAACTTGGCTTCTAACAGCCTCGTGATTTCGGCCTTAATGTCGGGTAGAGCACCCTCTCTAAAACGACGTGGAGGCTGCTTGTGTGGCCGAAACCCTGGCTTGATAGGTAGCCTGTGCTCAACAATAGATTTGTCCAATCCAGGCATCTCATAATATTCCCAGGCGAAACAATCTTTGTACTCCTTCAACAGTTGAATCAGCTCCTGCCTGAACTCTGGGTCTAAATTGGCGGCAATAAACAGTCGGCCTTGGTCTGTCGCTGGGTCCAACATCCACTTCTTCGAGCTTGTCGGCCGACGCGAATCCTTGCCCCAACTTACCCTCTGTGCCGTCGATCGGATTCTCCATTTAATAAAAAGACTCAGAGCCGATTGCCCTGATCGGCTGTTGACTCTCATCACTGACCTTGATGGAGCCTCCTTCCCAAGCCTTGCCAGAGAAACAGTCATGATCCCCAGCTTCCCAATATGTGGCATCTGCCGTCGCCACGCTAACCGAGTCATCGGCCGGGATCACTTCGACCTCATCGCCATGCCACTGAATGAGGCACTGATGCATGATCGATGGTACGCAGCAGTTGGCATGAATCCAGTCGCGTCCGAGTAGCAAGCTGTAGGCACCTTTACTGTCGATCACGAAAAAGGTGGTAAGCAGTGTCTTCTTCCCCACTGTTAGCTCGACGTTGATTGCCCCCCGAGTGTTGGAAGAATTGCCCCCGAAATCCTTGAGCATCAGATCAGTTTCTATTAAATCATCGGGACCCTTGCCTAGCTTGCGGAATGTAGTGTAGGGCATGAGATTGACAGTGGCACCACTGTCCACCAACATCTTCGTCTTGGGCTTGCTGTCGACATAACCTTTGAGATAGAGGGCCTTCAAATGTCGATTCTTGGCTGGCTTATCAAAAGTAGCTTGCTGTGCGAGCACTAACTTGGCCACTCTGTCTTCTGATCCCGAATCGTCTGACTCGGGCTCGGTATCATACTTCTTAGCTCTGAACTCTGCAGGCAGCACGAACACCATCTATGCATCGGCTACAGGCTTTCCATTGTTTTGTGGAGGTTTCTCACGCCACACCTGTTTGGCACGCCCCTCAGCTTGGAGCTCTCTGTTTCTGAGCCGCTGCACCCGGCGCCTTTGGCTCATAGTTAGATCCCCTGGGCACCATTGATTCTCTTGCCAAACCGGCTGTCGGTGTTCAACTACTGCTTCATCAAGCCGATTGCGCGAGCCCCTTTTTTCACGCCGATCCCGCGGGCTGTGGGGGCTCCCCAGCCTCTGATGCACAGACCGGCGGTTGACCTGGGACTGCCTGTACTCTCGGTATTGATCGCTGCATACTGGGCAGTTGCGCAGCGTTGGCAGTCTCAAGCCTTCATTCCAGCAGTGTCGAAAGAATGGGCAATGCCAATGATCCTCCTCACCTCCCCGGTGGCGGGCCACTTCTTCGTGATAGCGCGCCTCTTCTTCTTCGCGGAGCCACCTGCGGTACTCCTCTTCTTCGCGCTGCAGCCGCCTCTGATGATCTTTCTCTTTCTGTCGCCGCCACTTGTTCAGAAGGTGCTGGTGCGTGGGCCTCCTGCTCTTGGTGCCACTGGATTCTCCTTGCTCCGGCTGCCTCTGATTCTGCTCCCTCCTTCCTTTGATCAGCGCCAGCTCCTCAGCTGTGATTTGTGCATCGATATCAACTGAGAAGTTCTTCTTGGCCCATTCGGAGGTTAATACCTTTACTTTAGTCAGAGGATTCGCGATCTGGACCATGTTCTGCCCTTTTGGGAATGAGAATTTGTCGATCTTCATCTTCCCCTTGGGAGGAGCCTCAAATTTCAACAAACCGCGCCTAATAGCATTCTGGATTGCTGTTTTGAAATTGCGGCAGTTGTCTGTAGAGTGTGAGGTGAGGCCGTGTGTAACACCCGGAAATTTTCAATCTTTGAAATAGGACTTTAATTTGATTTATTTATGCAATTGATTGAGCATTTAATATATAGAATAATATTTTTTGTGAATTAAAATAAACCCTAGGGCATAGAAACATGTTATGTTGCATACATGCCGCTGCACATATTTATTTCCTGAGATTTGATTGGATTTTGCAAGGGTTCAAAACTTAGTTTGAAAAGCCATTTGGAAAACAAATTTGAAAATGAATTGAGAAAATTAGAAAAGGGAAAACTCCCTCCCCTTCTCTGCAGGCCGAGCCGGCCCATCCCCTCTCCTCCTTCTCCGCATGGGCCGAGCCGGCCAAGCCGAAGCCCAGCTTCAGCGCAGCCCACCTCCCCTCCTCTCGGTCTCGCTGACACGTCAGGCCCACGGCTCAGCGTCGTCTCCCTCCTCAGGACGGAGTCCGAGCGCAGCACGAGCGCCGCCTCCAACAGAAGGCAACCGCCGGATTTTTCGGACGAGTCCATCCCGTGCATGCCTCCACTGGCCCGTAAAAGGAAGCCGCGACCCTCTTCCCCCGCCGCTGACGCGTAGGGCCCGCTACCCCGCGCCATCCCCTTCCTCCAGTCGGAGTCCGCGTGAGACACGAGCGCTCCCTCCTCCGGGTCAAGTCCCAACCGAGTCCAGCTCTCCTACACCTCCCTCGCGCCCCTATATAGGTCGGCCGAGCCCTGCCGTCCCTCCCCACAAGTTCCCGAGCAAGCCACGCCCTCCAATCTTGCCCTAGCCGCCGCCCCGAGCTCCGCCGCCGCCGCCGATTTCTCCTCGGGAAGACTTCTCCGTCGAAATTGGTTGTTCTCCAAGCTTCGCAGCAAGGTCAGGGACCTTCCCGACCCCTTCTCCCTCAGTTTTGTGCACTATAGCCATGACGCCGAGCTTCACCGCCGCCATAGTTCCGCCACCTAGCTCGCCGCATCCTCCCCGAGCTACCTCTGTGGCAACCGAAACCATAGTTAGGTTCGGCTTGAACTCCTCTTGCTTCCCGACCAGATCCCGAGGTGTGCCGAGCTTCCTAGCCCTGAAAACGCCGTCTCCGGCCATCTTGCCGGCGAGGAATCGGCCGGGCGCCGCCCGACTCCGGCGACCAGGGTCGCCCCTCTTTTCCCCGAGCTACCTGCGCCGTCCACGGCCGATCCAACGGCTCACAGTGGGAGATACCTTTTCGACCGGCACTTTTGCAAAAGAGCCCTAAGCTTTTAATGTTCTAACCCGTGATCCTTTGGCGTATTTCTCAGATTACGCTTTCCTATTTAGAAAACGTATTTCCTCGGTTTTAATTCAAAAGGGCGTTTTCAATATTTGCAGATTTGCCACTCAGTTTATTTCGGCCATATTTTATTCGTTTTAGTTCCGATTTGATCCGTTCAAGTCTCGTTAGATTCGTAATTTCGTAATCTACCTAATGATGCTACTGTTACTCATGTTTTTAACTTTTAAAATTCGAGATTAGATTTAATCTATTATTTTATTAAAGTAAAACTTGTTTATTTCATAACTTTCCCGTTTGAACTCCGATTTTCGTGATCTTTATATCGTTGGAATCGTAGCAACGCGTAGATTATGTTTATACACTTTTCAATCATGTTTTTCCACTGTTGGTGTACTGTTTCTAATATAGATCTTGTTTGCTTCGTGTATGATTGCCTCGATGATTGTGTGGTGATTTTGTTATCGAGTTCAAACGGTGAGCAGTACGTTGGTGATCAAGAGTACACGGAGGATCCAAGTTCTCCAGAGCACTTTGATCAAGGCAAGTATAGTATGGACCATCCTTGTTGCCTATTCACTTTAATCACTAAATTCATGATGCATGTGTCTACCTTGGCAACCATAGTATTTATTCCTAAGTTTTGATCACTTGATCCTTGTTACCTATGAGATTGCATTTGAGTAGTGATGCTAGCGCTTGATGATGCCATGATCTTATGAACTTGAATAATTGATTATGAAATAAAGATTAAAAGATGCTTTTTAGCAATATGGACTAAGGACTTATCTGTAAGTATGACACCGGGACTTACAGCGCAACCATGGGGGCTATATGGCTCTGGCTTTAGTCAAGTAGGAAGTTACTTTCTACCATGCTATTAATCTTGAAAGGTTCCTTGCCGAGCTGGTTGTTTTGCGGCTCCTGTCTTTGTGTGTACTGCTGCGTGTGTGTGCCACTTGGAAGGAGGGCTCTACCGCCCCTTGCCATTGCGCCCGGATTGATTAGTAACTTGTTAGAGAGCTTTTTGAAAGATTTCATAGTGAGACCCTGTTATGCACCTTGGCAGTGTAGTGTGGGCCTTGCAAACCCCTGACACATGGGAATCACGACTCATGGTGAAAGTGTGCAACCTCTGCAGAGTGTAAAACTGATATATCAGCCGTGCTCACGGTCATGAGCGGCCTTGGACTTCTTACAGGAATTTAAATAATTGAATATTGATTTATTTGAAGTTTCTATTGATATTTATTCCATATTAATTATCATGTTTATATGATCATGCAAATCTTGTTCCTTGGTATATTCTATTGCTGCTACTCAAATTGCTAAAACATGATCAACTAAAAGCAACCGCTGTCAACCAGTGTCAAGCCTTATTTGAGCCTCATAAACCCATGTTATTCTTGTTGAGTATGACATGTACTTACGCTTGCTTTATTTTTCATATTTGGATAAAAATCCCAGGATGGGTAACAGATGACTATGAGGATTCTTCTGAGGATTATTAGGATTGTGTTCACCAGTCAACTATTCCCTGTGGATTGGAGATTCCGCGAGAGAGTTATCTATATTATTCCGCTGTTATTAATGTAAAGACTCTGTGATATTATTCATTATACATTAAACCTTGTGATGGTACTATGCAATTTGTCACTTATGTGTGTGATTGATCTCTGGGCGCACATAAGTTGGTTCATTCAATTTTATCCTTAAAATTGGGTGCGACACCGTGGTACTGGCAGAAACGGTTTTCCCTGCAAATCTTTAGGAGATGGCTTGACGTAATCAGCTGGGAAGGTGATGTGGCCTGCACTGACTAACAGGTCGAAGAGCTTGTCCAGCTTGCGCGTGTCAAAGTCGTATTGATCTTCCGCGCTCCACCCCTTCGGTACGGACCATGGGCTTTGTTCCCCATTTGAGCTCAACAGCAGCCACTTCTTCATTCTCTCCATCCTCTGAGTCGGAATCGCAGACGTAGGCCTGTTTGTATTTTGATTCCTTCTTGAAACTCTGGGCCTGCTGTTCTAATGCGGCCACCCTCTGCATCACTTCGCTGATGCTGTTGAAGTTGGTGCCCACAAGCTTCTCTTGGACGTGTGGGAGCAACCAACTGACCACTATCTTGGCGAGCTGCTTGTCGTTCAGGTTCAAAGAGTAACACATGTTCCTGGTCTCCCTGAACCGCTTGATGAAAGCCGATCCAAGTTCATTCGGCTTTTGGCGCATGTTGGTGAGATCTGTGATGTCTTTCTTCCCAGTGCCAGAGAAGAAGTAATTATGGAATTTAGTCTCCAGATCTTCCCAGCCTTGAATCGAGCCAGGCTCCATAGATGCAAACCAGCTAAACGCCGGCCCTGTCAGTGATAGCGGAAAGAGCCGGACCCTGTGAGCTACCTCATACGAAGCTTCGCCGAGCTAGGGTCAGGTAACGGCTGATGTGCTCCATGGTGGTGATGTCGTCCTATCCACTGAACTTGGAGAAGTCGGGTAAGCGATACCTGGGCGGCAATGTCACTCGGTCGTACCACTCGGGGTAAGAGCGCCTGTACTTGATTCCAGTCCCGGTCTTCGGCTGTAAACCGAATGTATCACGGAGCATGGCACTCATATGCTCCAGCAGCTGATTGTTGGGTGTCGGGGCGTACCTCGGATGCAGGCGCTGCCTGAAGGTCTTGATATGTGATCCCCTCATGGTATCCAGGAGTTGGGTTGGCCACGTCTGCCACCGGCGTATTTCCAGCTAGTCAGGTTCACTGCTGAAGAGTTCATCGAGTTCACCGACTGTCCAGTGGCCTGCATGAAAGCGGCGAGCTCCTCCGGAGTATGATCTTTATATAATCTGGGAGAAGCTGCTATTTTTTGAGCCGAACCGGCCGCAGTGGCACCCTGCCCTGGCGTTTTCGGCTGGCTCGGCTGTTGCGGTGAGGAATTAGAGGTCCTTGCCGCTGCTTTTGGATCTGCATCCTCTGCGGGTATGTTGAAGTAAACCGGACCCAGAGACTCCCAATCCTGCCGTTTGAGAACAGTCTTCATGATGTTATAGAATGTCTGCAGGAAGGATTAATGGTGATGGCCGACTGCTGAATAGGCGGCCTCCCAGGTCGCTTCTTCCAGCATCTGCTTGAGGTCGGCCTTGCACTCCTCTTCAGATTTATCAGAATGGCAGTTCATGATCCATCTCGGGAATGCATTATTCTTCACTATAGAGCCATCACGCTGCTTGCTGAATGAAAGTAGGCAGGCATCAGCGAATTCTTCAACAATCTTGTTCAGCACTGCCGCGTCCTCCTCACTGAGATCTTCGACCCTGACCCTGAGGACACCGTCATCCCTGGAGGGGCCGTCCGCCGCAGCCTTTCCTTTTGCCATGGTCTTCAGTGAATTGTCCCACCGAGCGTGCCAAAAAGTGTGTTGGCGGAAAAAGTGGTTCCCTAAGCCCAACATACCAGCGAAGCCGGAAACGACCCTTGAGGCAGTGAAGCTCTCGCAGATCCAGCTAGCTTCGGACCCGGTCTGAGAGTGTCAGTAACACCCAAGCGTGCCAGTCAATTTGACCTGCAATTGACAAGGAAAAAGATAGTAATCAGTAATCACAGGGCGGAACTAACCGGTATGTCCAGGTAGTTCCAACTGTATGGCTCGAAGAGCCGATGTAATGGGAGATCGACTAGAAAGCCGATTCCGTCATGTTATGAATCGATTGTAGCGAAACATGCATTATAACTCAAGTTAACCGATTCAGACATGAATTCAATGACATATACTTGCATTAGACGGAAGTATATTATAAAAGATGTAGTCACAGCAAGCTAACATGATCATAAGATGTCTCAATGTAAAATAAGATGAAATCGGCTACTTTAGCCGATTCAGTGTATACGGGCAACATACAAGCCTATAAAGTAGACAATGTTTCAACTCTCCGGCTAATAGATCTAAATCACAATCTTGCAACAGTGGAGATCGAGCGGATCGAGACAGTCATGATGAAGTTGCAACCTAAATCCGTTAACCTTTGAATCTAGACAATGTTTATTTTATTACTTGAGTGCGACCCGTATCTAATCTAGATCCAAAATACAACCGGCTGGTGCAAAGCATTCTATATTATCAATATAAAACAAATGGCAAGCATAATTCGTTGAACATATAGATCTATTAGATATAAGCCGACGCATATGGATCAAGACGGGCAAATTGATGATTGCTTTAAATAATAAACAATAAACATAAGCAACATCTCGATAACTTAATGAATCTAACTAAACTACCATATTTAGCTAGAGCCGATAACTAATCCATGCATGCAAACCATCTCAATCTATAGCCTGTCTACCGGATGACATTAACTAATAGATTAATCAAGCAAACAAGCACGAATCGATAACTAATCCACGCGTGAAAACCGTCCTAATCTGCATCTCGTCCACCGGATGACGGTTAACACAGATTGATCGGGTAAACCAGCGTGAATCATCCTTGACTCACTGTGCTTCCCACGTCCACCGGATGACGCCAAAGAAACAGAGCTTAGCAAGGACCCTGGTCCGCCATGCTTCCACGTCCACCGGATGACGCTAAAAAGACATAGTTTAACAGGGGGTTGACGATACTTACAAGCAAGCCTGCGTCCACCGGATGACACCCAGCCTGGATGAAGTAACTCGCCGGACTCGACTGACTCTAGGGTTTGTTGGCCAGAGCCGAAAGTTGTGTTGTATTGATGTTGTTGTATGTTTTACAATGGCTGAGGGCTTATATTTATACCCTGAGCGTAGCTAGAGTCCTAGTCGAATTACAACTCATTAATAGATAAGGAAATCAACAAACTATCCTATATTTAAGATAACTTGGAGTCCCAATTTCCCTTTCATAACGGACTCCGATCGTGATCGCATCTTGGCGGCGCGGACTCTGGATGACGTCACCAATGCCAACGCTGCACGCCTCCTGTCACCTTCGCCCGATAACCGATTCACCGTGCAATCGGCTATTTTCCTTCCTTCCGCTGGACGGAATTTGCCTCCGAGATCGGTTATCTTCCTCCGGTATCGGCTATCGGCCTCTGGCATCGGCTATCAGCTCCTAGCCCAAAATCTGGTGTTAACATCTTTTTACTTGATCAACTTCATTTGATCCACCATAATTGGTCTATGTTTGAGCCACCTTGATCATCACCATCATTTTGCTCATCACTCCATGGATGGGACAACCTAACTTTGCCAACACTTAGCAACTTAGGTTAGTCCTTAGGGTGTCATCAATTATCAAAACCAAATTAGGGCTTTCAGCCGTGTGACGGTGGGGGGAGTACAAGTACTGACGACGCATTCGTGAACAGCCACCGGAGCTGGTCCAGGCAGCCGCGGCACGAGCCGTACAGCGTCTTGGCAGAGGAGATGTCGTCCTCCGGTGGTGATCCGCCGGCGCCGCCATGGCTGCGGCTGCTGTCTTTGAGGAATTTCAAGCTCCATGTATTTCCTCACATGAAGTAGCTGCATCTAGCAAATGTCAACCCTGAATAATCTCTTGGATATATGATACATCTAGCAAATGTCAAGTTGCATGATACATAGGCTAGCACAGCATGTGTAATGAAGTTTTAGTCTAACACTTCATGTGGCTCCATGTGATAGGGATGACTGATGAGGTTGCTGGGTTAAGACAACTGATCAAGTTAATGGATGCTAAAAGTAGAGCTGCAATTAATTTTGAACTTAGATCAGGTTTAAGGAGATGTGCTGAATTTGGAGCATAGAAAAATAGTGATTTTAATGGAAGTGGTAACATGAGCTATTTGACACGCGTCCAGGTGTCATTTTGTCACTAAGCATTTTTTTTGTTTGAAGTGTACTCTAAAAAACTCTGTCGAGTGGTCATCTTTAGGGAACTGGTGACTACACGTGCAATATTTTGTGCACATGGGGTGTATACATGGTGAAAGATTTGCTATGATTAAGGTGAATTCTTGTGTGGCGCATCATACTTTGCATACCATTGCACAGGCTGTGAGAAAATGAATTTTCTTTTCCATTCAGATTGGTCATACTTCCTAATTGGTATTCAGGTGCCAGGTACGTGTGCATGCTCTGTGCCTATATGAGGGTCGTGCATGCCTGGTGAATTGTTCCAACATCCACAAAAATATTTAAAAGTAGCTTATTTAAATTGTTTCAATACGCAACATTTGCTGGTAACCTTCTTTCTTTACAGGTTGTCCGACTATGAATCTGGCTAGCTAGGTACTTCCAAGAGAACCTAACAATTCAAGTTATATTGTTTAGATGAGTTTTCTGAGTGCCCAAGAATTGTAGTGTTCTAAGATTACCATGAGTTCACCATCAATGTGCCTATAAAAACTAAAAGGAATAGTCAGAACAAGTAATCATTAATTAATGATGGATTCCTATATGATTTGCTATGGTGAAGGAAATGCATATATAGTTTTGGTCCTGGTTAGCTGGGGCTTTGCAGGTGCAGCAGCAAGCTCAGCCAATCAGCCTGATTATTTGGCTTGCATCAATACAACTGACAATTGCTTAGTAGATGTGTTCCTTCTGATTATAAGATACAAAGGGTCTACTGTTACTCTATCCCCTCTGAGTTCTTTGTTGATGCTCGGCTCTTTGCTCACCGTCTCAAAAAAAATGAAATATTATAGATTTTTTTGGGTGCTTTTGTGTTTTTGTCAGGTCAATACCATGAGCTCGTTGAAGGACCTCACCCAGGAGAAGGCACTGATCTTTCCTCAGAATATCATGAATTATTGTGGGCGTATGTGTTTCACCCGAGTTTGATGGTGGTAATTAGATTGCCTCCTGTTTATTTATCTGGGACATTGGCGGCTCTATTGCACTTTGAATTCCAATTAGGACTTAGTCACGTACCATTATGTTTGGTACTATTTTTTCTCCGTTGTAACGCACGGGCACTCACCTAAGTAATAATAACACAAAAAAAAAACCACCAACCAAGCAGCATCTTAACAATTGAAGAAGCTACTGGGCTCTGCTTTGGTGAACCACAATTAGGACATTGTTTGCAGCCCACGATGGGCCCAATCCGCAACTCCTAACTAATCCCTATTCCCTTTCCACTCGTTGAGGTTCATCGCTCAACCCCGCCGCAACCGCAACGCCTCCATCCCGTCCCCGCCGCCCGGCGACTGCCGCAGCAAGCCTCACCTGGCGTATCTCCCAGCAGCAGCAGCAGCAGCCTTTCGAAGGTCAGTTCACTCCCAGCCCGCCACCGCTCCCCCGCTTCTCTGCTCCAGTTCGAGCCACCGGCTGGTTTCGTGCACTAGAGCCCATGAACCGATTGGCGTCGAGGAGGTTCACGGCGGGCCTAACTCGAAGCGCCCTGCCTCCGTGCCGCCGCCCAATCGGCCGCGCTCTGTGCTCCGGCGCGCCGCAGGACGGCGAGGCGGAGGCCGCGGTGCGGGACGTCGTGTGCTTCGGCTCCGGGAGCCTCGACGAGGTGGGGAGCAGGCTGGACCGCCTGGGCGTGGTGGCCGTCTCGCCGCACCTGATTGGGCGCGTGATCGACTCCTGCGGCGAGACGGGCGGAGGATCCGGCAGGAGGTTGCTGCGCTTTTTGGCTTGGTGCCGGTCCAACCACCCCGGGGCGTTGGGGGTGGAGGCGCTCGACAGGGCGATTCGGGTGCTTGCGCGGGCCGGGGACCTTACTGCGATGAGAATCGCCGTTGTTGATGCTGAGAAGGACGGGCGGAGGATGGCTCCCGAGACGTTTTCCACCGTGGTCGACGCTCTTGTCAAGGCGGGGAGGGAGGATGAGGCAGTTCGCCTGTTTAGAGGCTTGGAGAGGCAGAGATTGCTGCCTGATTGCGGCGGGAGCAGTGTCGGAGGCGATGGCGTATGGTCGAGCAGCCTTGCCATGGTCCAGGCGTTGTGTAAGAGGGGCCATGCTCGCGAGGCACAAGGTGTTGTGTGGCACCATAAGAGGGAGCTCTCGGCAGAGCCCATGGTTAGCATCGTTGAACGTAGCCTCCTCCACGGTTGGTGTGTTCACGGGAATGCTAAGGAGGCTCGGAAAGTCCTCACTGAAATGAAGTCTTCAGGCGTTCCGTTGAGCTTGCCATCGTTCAACGATTTTCTACATTGTGTGTGCCACAGAAACCTTAAGTTCAATCCCTCTGCCCTTGTTCCAGAGGCTATGGATATATTAACAGAGATGAGGTCCTGTGGTGTTCTCCCGCCTGCTTCTAGCTTCAACATATTACTTTCATGCTTAGGCCGAGCAAGAAGAGTGAAAGAGGCTTATAGGATCTTGTACTTGATGAGAGAAGGAAAAGCAGGGTGCTCCCCTGATTGGGTTAGCTACTATCTTGTGGTTAGGGTCCTCTATTTAACACACAGAATTGTTAGAGGGAAGAGGCTTGTAGTTGCCATGCTTGAAAGTGGAGTGCTTCCGACTGCTAAGTTTTTCCATGGTCTTATAGGCGTCCTTTGTGGAACAGAGGAAGTCGACCATGCCCTTGATATGTTCAAACAGATGAAGAGGTGTGAATTAGTGGATGCTCGTATATATGAGCTGCTTATAGAAAAGCTTTGTAGGATTGGTAGATTTGAAAGTGGAAGAGAGCTGTGGGATGAGGCTACAGAGAGTGGTCTTGTATTAGGATGCTCACAAGATCTGCTGGATCCCTTGAAGACAGAGGTATTCAGACCAGTTTGTCCAGCAGTAAAATTAAGCCCTCAGAACTATAAGCGCTTGGCCTGAAAAAAGAAGGTTACTGCTGTTGGATCCAAAAAGAACACTGCTATCGCAGCCTTGAGGAAGAAGTAGGGAGTGTAGGTACTATTGAATTTGTTAACTTGAGCAAATCTTCTTATTACTCTTGGAATTTTGTGATGATGACCTGTGCTAGTTCAAATTTTAAAACCATCCCAGGACTATAGCAGCTATAGTAAAAGGCATGGAACCTGTTGCCTAGCAATTTTTGGTAGCTTTGAAACAGCTCTCCTAAAACACTAATTTGAAATGACTCGTAATCTGGCAGAACAGCCAGTCCTCATGCTTTTAGTTTGTCTATTACATTTATTGTTCCATTTTAATGTCTGTTTGGCATTCTTTAATTTTTCTTCTTTTTTTTTTTTACTTCATCCTTCGCAGCTTTGTTTCAAGTGGTTATTAGGCTTCATGGATACGTCTCAGGAGCAAGAACAAGATTTTGGCGTACTGCTGAAGCAGGGGGCGGAAGGGGTGAGCGAAGCGATATGTATTTGCTGCTTGTCCTTTTGCTTGCTTTCTAAAATAGTTTGTTTGCTTCTCTGCAGAGGGTATTTGCTTCGACGTTTGTGGGACGAAAATGTGTAATCAAAGAGCGCTTTTCAAAAAAGTACCGACACCCATTGTTGGACTCAAAGTTGACTCTAAAGCGCTTAAATGCTGTTAGTCTCTCTAACCAACATGTTATAATGAGATTTTCTTTTCTTTATGTGTAAAAAAAATATACTTTTGTTTGTATGGGAAATGTCAATCTTGGGATGATTACGTAGTTTTGCCGTACTTGTTTATGTACAACTAAAGAGTTCAATTTGTGCCAAAGGTATAATTTATTGATTAAGTTGTAGTTATGATGAGTTGAACAGTTGTACATAACAACTGATTTTACCGAGATTTAGCTTAGTATAGTATTATTTGTATGGTCTTTTCCATGCGCAGGAAGCTCGGTGCATGACAAAAGCAAGAAGGCTTGGTGTTCCTACCCCAGTACTGTATGCTGTGGATCCACTTCTGCATACTTTGACCTTTGAGTATGTGGATGGCTTGTCTGTCAAGGATATACTTCTTGGGTTTGGTTCGGATGGGGTTAATGAGGGACGCCTGAATGATATTGCCACACAGATAGGAAATGCTGTCGGAAAACTACATGATGGAGGTCTTGTTCATGGTGATTTGACCACGTCAAACATGATAATTAAGAACAGTAACAATCAATTGGTGGGTATACAATATCCTTTTCGTCAACCACTTCTATCTAATGTGTTCACTTTATTCAGCTATGAAGTCAAATTTATGATAATCAAGATCAGCAGCAATCGATCCGGTGGAGTTGCATCATGGCTGTTGATTTGCAACTTATATATGTTAATCTTGACAGGTTCTTATTGATTTTGGTCTGAGTTTCACATCAACCATTCCCGAGGACAAAGCGGTGGACCTATATGTGCTAGAGAGAGCTTTGGTTTCCATGCATTCGTCCTGTGGGGATGTGGTGAGCAGACCGCATAAATTGATATTCAAGTTGCCTTTTCTGATTATATACGTACATTATTTCCTTTATACTAGCTATAGCATAGGGAAATTATTCAGTTAACTTTATTTTGTGGAGGCCAATGGCGTTTACTGGTTAGGGTTACATAAGCAGCCCACAATACTGTATTCATCAATCATTGAATGTTTGGTCAAGATTTGGTTTTGCTTGACTGTTTTTCTGCACTTAGGCCCGACTAATCTGTGCATACATTTTCTGACTATACAGCACGAAACTAGTCCATTTGCCTTGTGGATTTATTATTTTTCCTTTTCTTGGTGGCATCTTGTTTCCTATGGTTTCTACGGTGGTTTGTTGTGTTGCGTTAATCATGCCTTGGCAGACTTACTCGTATGGGGGTAACAGCACTGATTTTGATGATGAACCAGATGGAGAAAATCATGGCAGCATACAGAAAGGCGTCGAAGCAGTGGTGCTCCACCCAGAACAAGCTGGCTCAAGGTATGGCGTGATCCTGGCCCTGTGGCAGCGCATGGCCTTTGCTGCTGTATTATGTAGTTGCGCTGAGCGTGAGTAATGACCCTTTTTTAATCTACTATTTGCAATCAATTTTTTTTATCAGTGAGGCAACGGGGCAGGAAGCGCACCATGGTCGGATGAATGAAGGAAAAAAAAAAATATCTGTGGCATGGAATGGCTGGATGTTATTGGAAAGACAATCAAAACTCAGTATTGTAGCACCATTTGGTTAATTGCTCTATATTTTTTTTAGCGGTGCGTGGCTTTGGCTTCTGGAACGTTTGTGGAAGGAAATGTCTGCTTGCTCGTGCCCTCCACTCCATGGAATTGATTCATGGCAAATGTGTTGCCAGTGCCAGCTGCCAGTGGACGACGAGGGTGCATCGCTGGGCCTTGTGGGCTGAATGTGACACAGTTCGTCGTTGGCATTGGACTTGGGGAAGCTGGAAAAGGCCATGGCCATGTGTGCTAGGTAGGTAGGCTGGCTTTTCCATTAGCAGCAAGCATGATGCGATGATTGCGTGCTAGTGCTTCGCTGCTGCAGCGTGGTGCTGGCTCGTGGCTCCCGATCACGACATGCTCAATGTCTCGGCAGCCGAAAGGGGGAAAGGCCGGGTACGGTGGTCGAGGGTAGGGAGGGCCCCAGCTGGAAGGCTAGATCATAGATGGATGTGGGGGGCCGGGCCTAGTCGTCGCTGCTGCTAGTGCAAGCAAGGCAGGTTGGGGGTGGTCCATGCCTGCGCTACTACACACACTGCATTGCACTGCAACATTGTTACTAGTATCATGCATGTGCGACAAAAGGGAGGGAATGACAGCAGGGAATGGAAGGTACTCCAAGGTTGAAGAAGAGAAGAGAAGCAGGCTGCTGCAGTGAGCAGTGCAGTGCAGCGGTATCATGACGAGGAAAGGAAGGTAATAAAGCAGGAGCGGGGGGGCCTGGCCGCGCCGGCAGGATCGTCAGTTCCAGTCATCATCGTACGTATCAGATCCGATCCATCGTCCGCTACCACAATGCTAGTAGATGACTAGGGGAGCTACGAGCTAGTAGTATCTTGTTTGCTCCATCTCAATGGCCCTGTTTGGATCCTTTAATTGTGCCAGAGGTTAGCAGAGTTAGTTTCTAGTTGCAAAGTAGTCCTTAACTAGCTCTAAGCTAGTGTTGTTTGGATACAAGGGTTAGATTGATAGAAAAAAATATTTTTCCAATCATTTGCGTGGGCCATAGTGTGACTAGATGTGAGGGAAAAATCATGGTCTCCTATCTAAATTAGTCCAAATAATCATCTCTTAGAGAGGCTAGTTTTTTAGGTGGACTAGTTGCAAATAACCCACTCTAAGCCCTCCTGTTCGGATATTTTAGGCTAGTTAAGTTCAAAATAGCTCAAACTAGCTCTAGCCAAAAGATCCAAAAAGAGCCAATATGCAGCCAGCTAGAGAAGGTGAGCAAGAGTAGAGATGGTCGCAGTCAGACAACGACATCGTGTATGCCTGCTATCTCCTTCGTCCTCAGTGCTACTGCTACAGCACACGGAAAAAAAAAAACCCCCATCAACATGCATGCATTACCCAACCAACTAGACGGGCCCGTCCGCTTAAACGCACGCGCGAGACGTGTACCGCAATGCACGCTCCATTGAGTTTGTGTCCAACAATCACACCTAATGGTTTACTAGCTACCCTCTCCATTTGTTAACATTTTCAAAACGTCTCACCGATAATACTCCATTGCCTAATAAAATGGTAGTATGTATGGTTATCTCTCAAATACTATTTAACTATTAGGAAAGATGCTCTAGCATGGTAGAGATACATGTTAGATAGACCCACACGTCATAGGATATCTTCTTCCTCCGCCCTACACGGCACCCGGCCTCTGCGCGACTTGGCCATGTCTGTGGACATGGTGCCCCTTCTTTCCACCCCTTCTGACGCCGGCCATACTTGGCACCCCTTCTCTCCACCCCCGGTCCTCTAGTCATGGCTATTGCCCGCAAGCTCATCCATGGTGTGTCTTAACACCATCCGATGGAGGCAGCGATGGGTCTTGAGGGGCTCGAGCCCCCCTACAACTACCGGGCATGTGGAGTCCCGTAAAGTCTCCCTTGAAATTTCATTCATTGATGTACAAGGGAGGAGGGGCTTAGATTTAATAAAAGTAGAATATGGTCTCTTTTACGTACTAATTGGGCTAACAATATTATAGACTCAAAGAATTATCCAGGCCAAGACCCGATGCCTAACTAGTAAAAACCCTATCCTTATTCTAAATTCCCGATCCACCATACCCTTTCCCACATGCTATTTCCCCATCCGCATCCGCATCAGCTTGTAGCCTTTCTCATATGCATAGGCCATTGAGTGGTGTCTTCATGCCTTCACGCGTGGCACGGCTCATACGACGACTACGACGACCCGAGTGGTGAGTACACATGGAGACAAGTGTGGGGCCACAACCGATTGTCAATAGGCAAAGAGTGAGCGGGTAGCTAGACGGGCAAGCGTGCGGGTGCTAGGCGGCCGGCCTCATGCTGCATGCAGCGGGACAGACTTTCGGTATGAGCTAAGTTGTTATAGCATTTTTGTTCAGCTCCTAATTTTTTTTCCTCGACTCAAAATGTGTAGGAAGAAGGAAGATGAGGTAGTTATTGTGAAATCAACATTATTATGGGAATGCGAACTATCTCTTAATTTGATGGATATGGGGTGTTTTTTGTGTCAAAGAAAGGGAGAGCTATTATTAGAGAGATGTTGGAGCAAATAAAATTGCAGCATCTAGTCCAATATATATGATAGATTTACGGGGATAAGAGATGCTTTTAGGAAATTGCTAGAAATGATCTGAACTGAATGAGATGCTTTAGGATTTTAGAAATAAAGTAACTAAAAAATTAACATATATAGCTTGGCCAATAATTTCTGCCACAATATATTCTGGGTCATACTATATGTCGAATGCCCTACTAAAAGGCGTGAGAGATGGATCTAGTACGGATGCATCTTTTTGTACACTAAACGTACGTACGTACACAAAACTGGATGATAAGATGATGGTCAAAGTACCGTATAGTATGTCTGACGTCACTATCGGAGCCTTTTCCTCCCCGGAGGCGCATGCATGCAGCAGCGGTCCTCGAGTGCTGCAGATCCCGGTCGGGTCCTGATGACGACCATCCCATTCCCAGCGGGCAGCGGCCGGCCGGCTACCAAAGCAAAGCTCAAAGAGAAAGCCGGCCTCTGCCAAAAAGCGTGCATGCAAGCCCAGATCCTGTTTTGACCGCCGCCACGGCGACAAGCTCGATGCCAAAACAAAACCACACCACCATCATCATATCATAACATTCATAACAATCCTAGCTAGCTAACCTTCCATTAATTAGCTGCAAACCTACGCATGCATGCATGGCGCTAGCTGCACGCTCCACGCCCTAATTAACCATCCCACCGGGCCCTATCTACTAGTGTACACACTCCACAGTAGCATCGATCATAAGCAGCATCTACTACCTGCATTTCCTTCTTAATCTGTTTAATTAGACGCTAATTGCATTGATTAGGAGCAGCACGGAGGCATGGCCGCTAGCTCCAGGCCTTTACTTTACTTGCTTCTTAATTAATATCTAGCTAGTTGGCTGCCACTCAAGTATAACAGTATGTAGTACTACACACAACATGCAGCAGAGACAGAAGCCAGCCATCTCATGCTCTGCTTGCCTGCCATTCCCCTGGCACATATTATGCGCTCGGCCATTCTTAACTACTCCTCATGCCCTACTTGATTCCTAAAATAGAAAGAGCTAGACTAAACAACATTGTTTTCCCTCTTCAGTATCTAATTAATGAATATGACTCTGGTCAAAGTGTTGCCCACAAGACAGAGGAGGGCTTTTAGCTAGGTTTGCTCTATATACAAAGGGAGCAACAAAGCATGCTAAGGGTGTACTTTAGTATGCTATAGATTTAATTAGTGAGATGCTAACGACCTGGGAGACATGTACTTTGCTGCTCTAAATCCTAGATTGCCACCTTTAAGTAGAATACTAATCATATCGATCTAATAATGCCCACTCGTGGATCGGACTAAAAATGTACAGTAGTGTAGGACCCAGAGAGACTGAGAGACACTCAGCACGCATGCAGTGTAATTGTTTTTAGTTTTGCTTCACCAGCGAAGGACTGCACATATAATGCGATTTGTGACTTACATTTGTTTATAGGATTGTGTTTATAGGATTTTGGTAATGTCTTTTAGTTTATTGAGGGTTAGTTTCACTTTAGTCATCTAGTAACTCCCATGATCCTTGGAACAATAATCAAGGCAGTTAGCTTGGAGGGGCAATATTGACAACCATTTAATTCCTGAAAATTCAATTGCCATTGGGAAAAACAAAGAGAAATGAGTAGTAGGGAGGATGGGTCTAACATCACTACATAGATATGTAGCAGTAATACTGTAATAGTGAATATAGATATGTAGCACATGGTATCTAGAGCTACACCAACCCTTTCAAAGAAGGATTTGGAAAGAGAAGCGATAAAAATTTGTATGCTATATGCCTAGTTGCCTACAAAATAATATTATATGGGGATCATTTGGCAAATTATGCATGGTGTTTCACACATAACTCATGAGTATGCCAAGAGGTCCACCCAAGATTTTATGGAGAAAATTATTGTTGATGGGACAACATAAGAGAAAGCTTCAGTTGATTCTAAGAAACAAAGTTAATTATTAGAGGGATAACATTTACACCCAACATATTGAAGGAAACAAATCCAAGAATAGTTATTTTCTAATATAATGCTAGTCCAGAATTGTGTAATTTTTCCATGGTTAATGTCATTTTTGGAGCAGCTAGAGATTATAGAAAGCCGCTAAACAAAAAAAAAATCTAGCTAATCCAAACAATCCAGCATTAAGCCCATTTTGAACATCTAAATTCCAATATCAAATTGCAAAGCCAGGAGGATCCAAATGCACTGAGTCATGCTAATATGTTCCTTCCTCTATACTATCATCATGTTGTGTTTCCTTTCAGATAGAGCAAGACAAAAGGTTTGTTTATATAGATCTGCATTGGTTGCTAGCGAGTAAAATATATATTTTTAATTCTCTTAGATGAATAGTTGCAACTTGCTTCTGTATTTCTAGCTTGGTTGCTTGCATATAAAATGCATCTTTTCAATGCTCTGAGACAAATAGTTTTAGCTTGTACCAAAAGATACACATTGGTTGCTTGCGTGCAAACGGTATCTTTTCAACGCTCTCAGATGGATAACTTCACACCTACAACTTAGTCAAACAACAACAACAACAACAACAACAAAAAGAGAACTAGCATGCCAAAAATTGATGTTTTTTTGGCTAGCGGTTAGTTAGCATGACGTGTTGCCATATCACGCATCATGCTATTATCTAACTAAACTCCACATAAGCAATGTATCTAACTAAACCCATTCTTGCAAGATTGGATCTAGTGTCGTTGACACAACGAGGAATAGGGTTTGTATTTGGTTGCTTTCCCTTATAAACCTATAGTTTATAAATTCCATTGGATGAAGAGCAAGAAGAAAAGTGAGAGGGTGAACACGAGAAAGAGGAGAGAAAAGAAGAGGAGAGATGGAGTGGATATACCCCTCTTCTTCTATTTTGTCACCAACATATATCACCAACTTAGGACAAACAACATTTACTACAACATAAAAGCACATTAGTGATGATTCAAGATTCATAATAGCTGGAAAACAAGCATTTCAAAATTTACGTCATTGATGTGGACAGCATTAGTAACATGTTACTCCATGTCTCTGATATGCATACATTAGTAACGATTACGGAACAAGAAATCGTCTCTGATACAGAGACAGAGGCGATATAACAAAGCATCTGTGATTAGACCCATTAAAAACTATCTACTTTTATGTCTTAGATAATAATATTTTAGATAACTTTTTTTGGTTAAGGCAGCATCTTTGATGCGTCTCAAAGACATGGTGCTTAAGTTGTAGGCCTCAAGTTATAGACAACGTAGTTGGTGTACTTTTATGCACATCTCTAATATCTTTTTGTCAGAGATGAGGCCCTTTTAGTACCTGTCTATGACATTCCTTATCGCTGATGTGTTACTATATGTTTGTGGCCCTTTCTAGAGTTACACAAGCTAATAACATTTGCATTGAATGCAAGCATTGGTTGATACACATCATGTCATAACAACCGTTATTGATGCATTTACCATTAACATAATAATATTCCCTCATCGGACACTATCTAGCTAGTTCAAGAATTATTAAAGTTCATAATTTGTGCATCGTTAACAAGCAAAACATTCAATACTAGTTTGCTAATTGCATCACACAGTAGCATATCTATGTTTCAAAAGGTAGAATGAATTTGAAAAATGCAATTCCCCTTTCTCGATGATGGATTGAGACATCAAGAATAAGGCAGTAGTTTCTTGGATTTCACACAATACACTTCTTTAGAGGGTGCCTGTGGGCACTTTCAAAATCCTTGCATATATATGGAAGAAAACTAGCTGTTATCCACTAGCACACATGAAGCTACCATTGATACCACTGCAAAGTGAAGATATGTCCACAAAATAAGAGGTACGAAAAGCCTTCATCTATCTATAAGGCATGCAACAAATAATAGGCATAGGCTAAAATTTCACGCATCTATAAAATGTAGTGCATTATTAGCAAAGATGAGCTTCAAAGAAACGTGCCTCTAAAATACTATTATCACAAATAGATGAGTCTATGATATTCATCATGTGAGACAAGTATGGTGCCTATGTGACCTAGACAACACTACTACAAAAATGATTTTAGGTGGCAATGCCCAAACATTAACCGAGGCGGGCACAACTCAAATCGCCTGCAAAAATATTTACAGAGGTGGTGGAAATATACCTGTCTCCAAAAATATATTTACGGAGGCGGTTATTTCTAAGACAACCGCCTACAAAAATATCCGATTTCCGGAGACGGTCGTCTTAAGATAACCGCCTATAAAAATGGATTTATGGAGGCGAACAACTTAAGACAACCGTCTCCGAAAATAGTCTATATTCGGAGGCGGTTGTCTTAAGTTGCCCGCCTTCGTAAATCCATTTTTGAAGGCGGGCACACTATAAGGCCCGCCTCCAAAAATCATGGCCCAACTTCGAGCCCAGCAAAAGCCCATCTCTACCGGGCTTATATATAAGCAGGAGTTAGTGAAAGGTCCTAAATGGCTAGAGAGGGGTGAATAGCCTATAAAAAATTCTACAAACAACACTTAGAACAAAAGGTTAGACAAATAAACGGCAAAGCGAATTTTGCTCTAGCCTACTAAAAATACAAGCCACCTAACCATTCTAGGCTATTATCTCTAAGATCACACACAAGAAGTTAAGTCACTACTTTACACTACTCCTAGGTGAGTAACTACAAAGAGAACTACACAAGTATACTAATACAAAAGTAAGTGCTCAAATGTAAATGGTAGAGAGGTGATTTTATACCGCCGGTGTAGAGATGATAGGAATACCAATATGATCAATCACGATACACAAGAAATCCTCAGCAAGGGAGATGACACAATGATTTTTACTAAGGTTCACTTACTTGCCGGCAAGCTACGTCCTTGTTGTAGCGATACACCCACTTGGAGGTTCACGCGCTAATTGGCATCACACGCCAAACCTTTCTCAAGGGTGCCGCACAACCAACACAAGATGAGGATCCATAAGCTACGCACAATCCACTAGAGTAGCCAACTGCGACCTCCCGCGGGGAAGGCTCAATAACCCCTTACAACTTCACCGATCGGAGGCGGAAACAATCACCAACTCCCCTCAATGATCCTCGCAGCTCCAAGCCGTCTAGGAGTCTGCAAACTCCAAGAGTAACAAGAGAACCCACTGCAAAAGACAATCACCAAGTGCCTCTAGATGAACACACTCATGCAATGCACTTGATGTCCTCCAATCTCACCAAAAGATGATCTCAATCAAGTAGGAGGTGTGAGAGTGAAGCGGAGAGGCTCACTAGTTAGTAGGAGTGATTAAAATAGCCAAGAGGGAGCACAAGCCAGCCAACCGACTATAAATACTACCCTCACAAAAACATAGCCGTTGGGCCTCTCTGCGTAGTGTTAGACGCAAGCGTCGGACGCCCGCGCGCGCCACCGTTGGACTATTCACCACGGTCCGACGCCCTTGATTCGTGCCACGTGTCCCTAGCCATTTGAAGTCGAACGTTGGATCACAACGGCTCTTTTCTCGTGCCAAAACAGACTGTCGGACGCTCAGACCGTCGGACTAAACGTCGCCACAGTCCGACGTTTTCAGAGAAGACCAGAGAGCGCAAAACCCCGTCGGACGGTGTCCGACGATCACCGTCGGACCAACGAAGCCGCCCGTCCGACGCTTCCAAAGAGCAACCCGAGAACTCCAGGCACTGTCGGACGCTGTCCGATGCACAGCGTCGGACCAACACTTGGCGTCCGATGCCATGAACTCAGCACATCGCGCAGATAGCCAGAACGTAAACTCAGCACGTAAACTCAGCACGCCACGCCGTCGGACCGTGAACCCATAATCCGATGCTCTGCACTTAGCCACCGTCGGACTGTCCGACTCTCACAAGCACAAACACCGTCGGACCGGCACAATGGTCCGACGCTCCTACGGCAGCTAGTGTCTGACGCCTCTCCACTTCTCCAGAAACCTCTAAATCCTGCCTCGCAAGCTCGACAGGAGGAAGAGAAGACCCAAACCCTCTCTTACCCTCAAACTTCACCCCGTTTCCAAAGGCGCTAACACTCCAAAGTGTCTCTCAATTTAGTGCACATGTGTTAGCATTTTCCAAAGAGTTTTTCACGTGTTTTGTTAGTGTCACTAGCATCTACATGCATATGCAATGAATATGAACACCTAGTGGCCCTTAATAACCGCATTTCACAAACGATTTCTCCCATCTTGATAGTACGGCTATCTATCCTAAATGTGATCACTCCCTCTATGGCGTCTTGATCACCAAAAGCAAATGAGCTCCTATTGGTTATACCTTTGCCCTGAGCTCCGAGCTTTTCTCCATCTTCCTTCCCATCTCTTGATGAAGCTTGTGGACACCTTCGCTAATGAACTTACACCATTTGCATGGATGTCGTTATTGCCCTTCACTTGTGGCCTCCACCGACCCGGTCCTTTGCTTCATCTTGTTGTTCGCTAATTAATCTCATGAAACACTTAGAGCAAATATTAGCAAACTAGTTTTCATCAATTACCCAAAACCAAACAAGAGCTTTCAGTTAGGTTAATCCTAGCCTCACATCTCCCTCCCTCTCCTCCCAGCACATCGCCGCCCCTCCCTCCTCTCCCAGTGCGCCGTCGCCCCTCCCTCCAGCGTGCTCCCCCTCTCCTCCACCTAGCTCTCTCCTCAACCCGACGAGCGGCTAGCTCCTCCCTCTATCTCTCAAGGCCGACGGTGACGGCACGCGTGGGCTAGACGCTGCGGCCTCGCAGCCAGGCGAGCCGCACCTCCCACCACGGCGAGGTGCCGGGCCGAGCGCAGGCAGGCGAGGCACGGAGATGCGCCTTCCACCACGGTCGCGCGCGGGGCTAGCGGCGAGCGAGCCCGTGCTGCTTGCGCGGCGGGCGGCGTTCTCTCTCTCTCTCTCTCTCTCTCTCTCTCTCTCTCCTTTGCACAGATCCGGCAAGTGGCGGTCGGCGTGCGCGGCAAGCACCTGGCGACGGGCACGAGGCGCTTGCGAGGTGAGCGGCGGTCTACGCACGCGGCGAGCGGCGGGTGGGCCTACTCTCTCTCTCTCTGTCCCTCTCTCACTCTCCTTTGCAGATCTGGTGGGTTGGAGCATGGTGGCGGCGGATCCGATGGCGTGGAGCGTGGCGGCGGCGGATCCGGCAGCGTGGAGCATGCGACGGCGAATCTGAGCGGGCTCTGGATCGGGCTCGCCGATGGGCTCGGGAACGGGCTCATGGATTTTTTTTGTTTTTTCAAACGATTAACCCAGGCGGGCATTCCAACATGCCCGCATCCGTTTGACAGATTATCCGAGGCGGGCAGAGCAACCGCCTCCGTTAATCAATGATTAATGGAGGCGTTATGTTGAAGACGGTTGCGATGTTCGCCTCGGAAAACCCTTTTTGCCCGCTGCTATTAAAGTTTTTTTAGTAGTGCAAATTACCAAGACACATGGTGGATAGACGTGCCTCTAATCCTACCTCAGAAAATATGTAATTTTTGGATTCGAACATTCCCTCAAGTGCTCATACTATTTGAGATATGCGACATATGTGACTACACACTTGATGCTATTATTTTAAATATAAAGTTCTAAATCTTATATTGGCCCTGTTTGGATCCAAGGGCTAGATCTAGTTTGAGCTAGTTTGAACTCAACTAGCTCAAAAGTATCTAAACAGGAGGGATAGAGTGGGTTATTTGCAACTAGCCCTCCTAAAAAAACTGTATCATATGAAAATGTTATGATTTTTTTTTGTGTAAAATAGACTATTGTTGATGGTGCATGGCACGACTAGATAGTCATAGTTCAACTGTATTACTACTTCAAGCCACAAAACGAAAGTGTTACCTCATCGCTGCTGGTTCTAATTGCATTCTACAGTGATAGGCTGACAATGATTACCTTTCGTGACGTAGTGATTCTTTTCTTTACTATGTTTTGGGCGGGAAAATGAGGCAACGAGCATGGGCAACAATTTGTACTCAATAAGATGTTAGGATGGATAATTGAAACACCTTTGTCTATGGGGCAAGTGGGCTAGAGAGGCACGTAAAACTGTTCTAACAATTTTACATAATTTTCAGTTCCGCTCCAAGAAAAGCTATGCCAAAAAGAAAAGAAAACCTATGTTCAATAGAGAAGTTTGCGCTTATCACTAACATCATCCTCCAATTCCGCGCCTTGTATTTTGCAAACTTCAAGAACCAGTGAATGCCGGCATTGTCCTCATTTACCCACCCAATTCCGCCCGCCAGTTAATGCCGGCAATTCAACAAACTTTACCTCACCCTGTCCGCTGTGCCGGGACTCACTCACTCACTTGGCAAATATGGCCAAAGCAGAATTAAACAGCACGGCCGTTTCAGGTTTTGACCGCGCGGCATCAGCAACAGCACGCCATGGACGACCGAGCTAGCGTGTCCTGTGACCGGTCGTCACCACCTCAGCTCATCAGCAACTAATCTGAATCAGCATTCAGCTAGTAGCCACTGTGCTCGTCTGTCATCTTCTGCTCTCTTCCTAAATAATCACCTCTAACCTTTATAAACGGTTACAAAACTTTTTCGAACGGGAGGTGGAGCCTGTTCTTATTCATCTTCTTTCTCTCTTCTCTCTTGCTTTACTGAGAGCCTCTCTGTCAGTCGTCAGTAGCTGCAAATGCTACCTCCTAGTACTAGGAGACAGTGGGAGTAGCATCACTGCTAGTGCCATTTGGCTCTTGCGCGCCTCCTTTCTCCGGTCCGGTCCCTACCTTTGCTTCAGAGTCCAGCCATTCCCTCCAGTCCGGTTCAGGCGTCCAGCCAGCGGCGGCGGGCCGTCTTCCTCCTCCTCCTCCTCCTCCTCCTCCTTCCAGTTCCATTAACAAATTGCTTGCCTGCGCTGCGCAAAACAAGTGCAGCAGCAGCCTTGTCCCTGCTCCCCTACTCTTTTGCATCACATCGCAATCTCTGTGCACGGAAAGACAAACAGTGCCCTGCTTGTCTCTACCTCTCCTGGCTCCTACCTTAGCCTCACCTGGCCCTGCCCATTCTCTCGCCTTCGCACTGAGGACAAGATGCATACTGTACAGGTGAAGAGCTGCAGGGAGTGTGAGCGATAGCCTGCCGGCCATTGGTTGGAGCTTGGCCTGCCGACCTGCATGACTGCTCTCTCTGATCGATCGGCTCACCCTGAGGAAGGGGAACAATGAGGGATGGCGGTGGCGGCGGCGGCAACAGCAAGATGAGCAAGGTGCCTGCCTGACTTCCCACCACACCACTCTCAGTTCCCTCCTTGTAATTCTGTCTCTGGACCTTTCTTTACCTTGCCTAGTTGCCAGGCAGCTGACCTGACCTTCTTCTTCTTCTCCCTGCTTCTTCTTTGTTGTTTCTGTGGTTTTTGCAGCTGTCGTGGTCCAAGAGCCTGGTGAGGAAGTGGTTCAACATCAGGGGCAAGTCCCATGACTTCCATGCCGATGCCGCAGCAGTTGGGACTGGGAGTGGGGGGAGGTCAGGTGAGTGAGTAGCTGCAGGCCTGCAGCTGCAACATGCTCCTCTGTTGCCTGTGCCTCTGTGTGTGTTTGTTACTGTGGAGCCGACCCCTCACCGCCTCTGCCACTGGAAGATCACTCTTTTGTCCCTTCCACTGTCTTCTCCTCCTGGTGCTGTCAAAGGCCTCGACTTTTCAGCACATGCATGTTTTCTGTTCTTCAATCCTTCCTTCTCTGTTTTCCATCGCCCAGGCACGTTGTGTTCTCGTATTATTATTATTTTTTTCAAAATGAATTGAATATTTGTTCTTGCTGCTGCAGGTGGAGGGGACGACGACTGGAGGAGGGATGGCAGCTTCACGAGGAGGGACTCCTTCGCCGCCAAGAAGAGCAGGACAGGTGAGGAATCAATCAATCCCTGGTGGATTGATTTGGGCTCGCTGACCCCTGATTCGCATTGTCCAATCCTTCTTCACCCAGAGAGGGCGTCGCGGAGGAGCCACGAGCGGTCGCGGCGCAGCAAGATCGACCTCGACGCCGCCGAGGCCACCGTCATGCTCGACTACAGGATCTTTGCTGCTACGTGGAATGTAGGCGGCCGCGCGCCGCCGGGCTCGCTCAGCCTCGACGACTGGCTCCGCACCTCGCCGCCGGCCGACATCTACGTCCTCGGGTAAAGAATAAAGACCCCTCCTCGCCGCTGCCGCCACCGCCGCCGCCGACACGCCGTTGTTTAGCAATAGCCTCATCGATCATTGCGGTTCATTCATGCAGGTTCCAAGAGATCGTGCCGCTGAACGCCGGGAACGTGCTGGGCGCCGAGGACAACGGGCCCGCGAGGAAGTGGGTGTCGCTGGTCAGGCGGACACTCAACAGCCTGCCGGGAACGGGAAGTGGCGGCAGCGGGAGCCTGCAGGCGCCGTCGCCGGCGCCGCCGTACCTGGTGGCGGAGATGGACGCGGACTTCGAGCGGTCGACGCAGAACAACCCGTCCTTCTTCCACCGCCGGTCGTTCCAGTCCGGGCTCAGCCGGAGCATGCGGGTGGACGGCGACATCCTCCTCGCCGGCGCCGGCCCCGGACCCGCCAGGCTCGAGCGCCGGTACAGCGTCAACGACCGCGCCATGTACGGTAGCAGGCCCAGCGACTACGAGGCCAACTGCCGCTGGGGCGGCGGCGCCGCCCAGTCCGACGATGAGGCCGATGACGGCGGCGGCGAGTCCCCGATCAACGTGTTCTCGCCGATGTCGCACGGATATGGAAATGCAAATGCTCCGCCCGTGGAAGAATGCAACGGACCAGCCCGTGGCCTTGCTAGGTACTGCATTACATTAGAGCCATCGATCATTTCGATCATGCCTGCTTCTACATTGGAAAAATGCAGTTTTGCTTCACACCGTCCAAGCTTTTTAGATCCTGCTCGTAAAACATATGATGCTTTCATGAAATTAATTAGGTTGATTTTTCTTTGTTAAATTTTGATGACTAGGTACTGCCTGGTTGCAAGCAAGCAGATGGTTGGATTGTTCCTCATGATTTGGGCTCGGAAAGAGTTGAAGAATGACATTAGAAATCTGAAGGTGTCCTGTGTTGGGAGGGGATTAATGGGCTACCTTGGAAATAAGGTGAATTTTACTCTGCTATCATGATAAATGTGAAACAACCCAAACTTATACAAGCAATCAGCGAGACATAGTTAATGAGAAGGTTTTTTTTTTTGGTGTGTTTTTCAGGGTTCAATTTCCATTAGTATGGCTGTGCACCAAACAAGCTTCTGCTTTGTCTGCAGTCACCTGACATCGGGTCAGAAGGACGGTGACGAGCACCGCAGGAACTCCGATGTTATGGAAATCCTAAGGAAGACCAGGTTCCCCAGGGTTTGTGGACAGTATGAGAGATCACCGGAAACTATCTTGGAGCATGAGTAAGCAGGCACCTTAATTGTCTATGCATTAACTTTCAGGGTTTAGTTTCCATCAGCATGTCACTGCACCAACAACATCCTTCTTGAACTTGCAATTGCTTATCTTGTGTAAGTTTATCCCTTATCTGTGGATTTTGTCACAGTCGGATAATCTGGCTTGGGGATCTCAATTACCGAATCGCACTTTCCTACCGATCAGTGAAAGCGCTTGTGGAGATGCGTAACTGGAAAGCATTGCTGGAAAAAGATCAGGTGAGGGATTAGCTACTACTACTTTGTAGACACAATGTACTTTCATTCAAATATTTCTGATTACGAGTAACAGAAAAAGTACCAAAATTCTTTCCGACAGTAGATTTCTTGTGATATTGGCAACCATTGCTTTATATCTTGTCATTCTTTTTCTCCGCTGATGTTACAAGGCATTAGTAGTTTGAAAAAAAAAATAAAAAGGCTAAGTACAATTCTGTTGAGATGGCCTGAAACTTTGTGCATTCAGCTGACAAGGGAGCAAAGAGGTGGCCGTGTATTTCCTGGCTGGAATGAGGGGAGGATATACTTCCCACCAACCTATAAATACTCCAACAATTCGGACAAATACGCAGGAGACGACATGAACCAAAAGGAGAAGAAGCGAACTCCAGCCTGGTATAACTTACACTAAAGTTTGCCGTTTTGTCAAGTTTTGTACAGTTAAGGAAATTTGGTAATCCTTTTATGCAGGTGTGACCGCATTTTGTGGTATGGGAGGGGCCTTAGCCAGCTCTCCTATGTTCGAGGAGAGTCTCGCTTCTCGGACCACAGACCTGTCTACAGCATGTTCATTGCAGAAGTGGAATCGATCAATCACAGCCAAATTCAGAAGATGAGTTCTTGGAGCTCCCAGCTGGACATAGAAGAATTGCTGCCCTACTCATATGGGTACACTGAAATTGATCATTATGGATATACTGATCTCAACTTCTACTGAAAATGGACAAAGGAACGCACATGTTGAGCTAGATGCCTGAACTGAAATGCCTCTAGTATTTGGATTCGCGATGCCAATTATTTGCCAACATTTGAGGACAGAGTTTGATACAATGGTGCATTGCATTCGCTTCCCATGGTTCTAAAAGCTTGTTATGTAGAACAACACTTGTTTGAGTTCAGAAAAGCAAATCTCAAACTTCTCTGTTCGCTTGAACTTACCAGCTAGCATCAACCAACCATTCAGCAGTGTTTTTCTCTCACAATAATCAGCCAACCAGCTATACAATCCAACCAGCCGAACAAAGTCGGCACGAAGATTTTACATATGCAGACAAGGTATATACCCAGTCAATGTACAAAACCCGCATCTGTGGTGACATGAAGAAATCTGACGAGCCACTGGATGCTCTCTTCCGCAGGTCTCCATCTAGTGTTAACCAGTGTAGAGATTGCAAGTAGTTGGAAGGTAGTGATGCTTTATTGGTCCTCAAGGGAAAAGAGAAACAAAAATGTCATGACAAATGTCGGCTGGAATGACCAAAAGGTGATGAGCAGATAGATAGCATAGCACTGGCCGTTCAATCTGAAGGCCAGGTCAATTTGGGAACATTTATCGTTTCAAAAAAATTTGGGAACATTTTTTTTTTTGTTTCCTCCCTCCCTCTCTACATGTGTACACTCCAGAGCCATATTCGGCTATTTTGTTTTCGGAGTAAAATTAAGACGGGTCATGAATGCCCGCGATATCCTCACATCATTTCGTTTCCCTGCATGGAGGAAAATGGCTGTGTAAGTAATGCATGGTCATCATGCGTTGAAAGTTGCAGGAGCAGTGCGTGATCAGTGAGCTGATGAAAAGGCTACCGGCGACATTGCAGCCTTAACTCTTTCAGAGAATGTGCCGAGGCTCATCTTTTCCCCCTCAATCCATTATGGAGCCACCTAACTACTCTTTACTTTTGCAAACAAGCATTTCGGATTAATTTCGAATGGAGAGTTTAGCTTCACATTGCCGATAAATTCTGTGTTTAATTTTGTTAATCAGAAATGCACACTGCCGATAAATGAAATCCCTCTGTACCACTGTAGGTCCAATTTGTGATCTTGGTGCAATGAAATTCAGACATCCAGCAACTTTACTACATTTATCAACATGCAAGTGTGGAACTTTCAGATTTCATTGTCGTTGTTGATTGTCTGATTGACATGGAATGGAATTACTTATTAGCCGACCTGTGGTTGCTGCTGATGAAACACTTCAAAAACAGCAACACATGCATCGCGTGAATAGGGACACGATTAAGAAATCTATCCTGATCGATTGCATCCGAAGTCGGGTTGAACACTGTAGCTGCACTTTGGGATATATGTTTTCTCTTTTTTTTTCCATTATAAATGACAGGTTAAATGCTTAGCCATTCTGTACGTAGCAGTGCCATTTTGACGCTTAGCCATATCTCAGAGGACGCGTGAGCTAAAGTGTTCCAACGAGTCTAGTCACCACTTTAAACCAATGCATGCATATCTTTATTCAAGAAAAATAAAACTTTAACCATGCATCCACACTGATGCCAGCCTTGTTACAAACTGAACGTCTTTCCACGAGGAAAAATACTCCTACAGTATTTGCTAATCGTTACTAAATAAAGCTGCCTGAGGGAAAAGAAGGCCCAGATGATGAACGTATATATACGTCCTCATGCGTCTTAACGGCCGGTGCGTGTGTTTCACCTCCCTCGCAGGAGTAGGAGTACCATGTTGACACCCTCCTGGCTCCTGGCCTTCTCGATCCTCCTCTATTTGGAAAGCTAGTGGAGAAAGGAGCATTCTTGGCATGACAGAGGAGTAGGTCGTATCCACGAATAATTACTGATGCCTGCCTCTGCTCCACTATCGGTTAGTTTGGAAACACAAATCCTCTTGGAATCCCGGAATTTTTCTGGAGTGGACTTTTCCCAGAGTGAACAATTCATGAAGTATCATTTGAATAAGACATTTTGTTCTTCGTGGGGAACTTTTTATCCTGGGGTTTATCTCACCCTTGCTTCCAAATTATTCTCAAGATTTACTCCCTCCATACGAAATATAGGAGATACAGAGTACAAGATTTGTACTAAAATATAAAAATTTCTAGGTGAACAAACTCTAACGGTCTTATTCAACATCCTATATTTAGTGGCATCCTAAATTACTGTTCATCCCTTTCAAATTTGAGATATCTCATTATTCACCTCTATTTTATTTGAGATGGGGTACGGTACCTTTTCAATAAGAGAAATATTTGGAGAGAATTTATGTACCCTATATTAGGATTTAGAGGGATTAAGTTTAGGAGAGCTCTCAGAGATGCTCTCACTCTTTCCATCTCACTAACCATGTGATAGCGACACGCACATTGGTTCTCATTTATATTTTAGGAGTACCAAACCAGCTTGCTCACTTAATTATAGCTACTAGCCATACTCCTGTTTGGGATAAAATCTTAGAAGACACAATCTTATGTTTTTAAATTTGATTGATCAGTTAGCATATTTTTTATCCATAAATTAAGTTTAATTTAATTCTTGTGCATGTATTGTTAACAAGTCTTTATCTATTTTATAAAAAAACCCAAGAATTTTATGTTGCATAACGCACACTTAAATATTGTGATGGTATTGATGGTCATTTAAACTTCTACTAATTTGTTCAAGATCGGTGGTACATCTTGAAGTGAGATCTAGAATGGATGACAATGATAATATTAAGAGAATGTTAGTATATAAGATCTAGGCACTATTGATCTTGAAATACATACCAAGATGTCGCCTAGGGACGGTGAATGGACTTCATAGAAAAATTAAGCTCGCACAACTGTTACAGGATCGGATGTTCGGTACTAGGTGACGAAAAGAATACAAACTGAGAGGGATTTCGCCTATATAATCGATTCTACTTGTTACTAAGGGTTGTTGGAGATGTGGCGCGTTAATTCCTCTCAAAATATACAACCACAAACACAAGAACAAGTAAACCAGAGCATATCCTCCAAAAGTCAACTTGCACAAAAAGAACACAAGAAAAAGCAAGAATACACATTTTGTTCAGTGAATTTTGAATTCACATATGTGAGTCCAACTTCTCCATTGAGGAGCTTACAAGGGAGGCCTTCGTTCTTAAGTTAAGAAGAGCAGATAGAACTATTAGATATGCTAGTATTCAGAGAGAATAAATAAGGTCATTTAGTAAGTCCATAACAATTTCTATAAAGCAAGGGGCAAAGCTTCTATGGCAGCCTTCCCTAGCTCCCCTCCTTTGTCGCTTCTGGCTAAGTATCTTTCGCCAGAGGAAAAGGAGGTGACTAGTTTCTGGTGAAGTTGCGAGTTCATGAGCAAGTGAAAACGAACGAGCTGAGAGTGAAGGGCAACAGTCATTACCATGTTCCTAAAAGGAGTGACCATCTTTTCTTCCCTTCTAGTAACACTGAGCAAGCTGCTTGGGTCTCTTTCGACCATTTTCCTTGCTTCACATTGGACTTCTTTCCTTGTGGATATGAACTTGAAGCGTTCAGTACAAACTTTCTCATGGCTCACCACAAGCACGAGACCTCACTAAACAATGCCTAGCCGTCTAGAGGCTTCTACTCCAAGAGTAACAAATGCTTTACAAATCACTTGACGAAGCCCACAAGTGCTCAAGAATGTTTGCTCTCTTGATCTCAAACTCCTAATCTCAATCCAACTCTTAGACTTCTCACAAATTGCGTAGGCCTCACAAAGAGTGAGTGGGGAGAGCCTCCTTTGGTCTCTAAACAGAAGGATCAAGTCCATAATGTCACACGATTAAAGGGGACATAATACAAGTGGTAAATTTTTTATATGTTTCTGTGGGCTTTCAATTATCATCTTATGATCTTGCTCTAGCAGTGCACTCAAGCAATTAGATAGGTTTTAGATTTTGTATCTATTTGGTTGCTTTGACTGTATTATCATCAATCACAAAAAAGGGGTTCCCTTACTAAAACTTCTATAGGGACTAAGACCCCTCCAGTTTCCTACCCCTCCAGTTTCCTAAAAAAATCACTAAAAAGCGACAACATGATCTAATGGCACCTAGCTAGGGCATTAAGTGATTTTGGTGATCGTGTGACAACATGATCTAATGGGCACATGTTGTGTGCTAAGTAGACAAGGTTTTTGTTCTATGGATGCAAGGATGGACTTGGACAAAGCGACAACGAAGATCAATTGATTAATATCTCAAGCAAAGAATTAAGAGTTGTCTTGAAGACACTATAAGAAGACATAAGTAGAAGAAGCTTGGAGTCGGATTAAAAGACATAGAGAAATTGAAGACCTTGAAGCCATAGGACAAAAAGATAGATGTATTGGTCTTGTCTCTTGATTTTGTATCTAAACAAATTGATATTATATCAGTTCAAAGTTGTAGAACTCTTTCATTAGCTTTTAAAAAGTCCAAAATCATAATTCAGAGAAAAAAGTTATCTCAGAATATGAAAATTTGTCGTGTTTAAAACTGGGCAATCATGAAAAATTCCGGTAACCACCAGAAAACTCCGGTGATTGCACTCATGTGACACTTGAAATAAGGGTAAGACCATTGTTCAGGTGACCACCAGAAAATTCTAGTACTCGTAGAAAAACTGTGTAATGGCTAGTCCACATGGCATCATCGGAAAACTTACCGGTACTCTGTAGAAGCTATAGATTTGTGACAACTTACAACATCTTGTTGATTGTGGCTATACATGGCCCTCGTAGCCGGTCATTTGAGTGGAGTTGGAGCTCAAGGAAGGTGCAGAGTTGAGGCTCATCTCTTGCTAGTTTTCTCAAGACGGCTAAAACGGTTGGTTTAAACTTGTGTAAATGGTGTTTGTATTTTTCACTTTTTAAACTGACGGTTCCGAAAACCACCGGTAGAAATTTAAAAAATGACACATGTAGAAACTTACTATACTAGTGGTATATATATGCATCTCAAAATCATCAAAATATGATCTCAGCACTGTTCTCATTCACGTGACAGAGCGGGGAAAAGCACTTGTTTCGCACACAATGGGTACAGTCAAAGTTAAAAAGCCTAGTGACACGCATTTCAGTGAACACGCCGAGTATATTCTTCACAAAAGCAGGTTGATGAGAGGTCGGTGGCTTGCATGAACGTACGTACGTCAGCCCATCACCACAGTCCAATGCTTGGCCGACGATCCATGACAACAGCGTGTCAGCGTGCACCCTTTAATTTAGGCATGGAAGTGACTAAACAAAAGCAAGGCAAAGCAAAGCAAAGCAAATGGAGAGGACATGACACTTGAGATACGATCAAGAGAGATGAGAGATGGATAGGGATCGTCATCCATGGCTGTCGTAAAGCCCGAGCTAGGTATATCGTTGCACTCTTCTCCTAGCTATAAGCTAATAGTCTCCTAGTCCTAGGAGTCTAGAACCCTAAAGCTAATTAACCATCCATATGACAGTACACACAAGTTAGCAACCGGCAGAAAAGCATCACCACTGCATGCATTTTGCATGGGGCCAAAGCAAGCAAAGCTTTCTCTCATTTCTCATGCATGCATGTATGGGTTTGCGCAGTGGCATGCAGCAAAACATGCATATCTAATCTGAGATCATGAGACCCTGCTTCTTGTTCCCTGCATGCACTTATTACTCACCTGCATGATCGATCTCCCTGCTCAATAGTTACATTCATTGCGTCTTGCATGCAGATCAGTTAATCGATCAAATGCAAGCATGCATGGTTCGTCATGCTCAGCAGTCATATCGATCATCTCATCTGCACACAGTGCGCTAGCTAGACTAGGCTGCTGCTGCTTTGCTCTCGATCTTCTCTTTTCCACAGCATTGCATCACGCTCGTTTGCTTGCTTGCTTGCTTGGCTGCCTAGGATTACCTTACTATGCTACCTTCACCGTGACAAGATAGCACTACGTGCAGACACAATCACTCCCCCCACGAGCACGAGAGAGAGACAGAGAGAGAGAGAGAGAGAGAGAGAGAGAGGAAAGCGTGGTTATGTGTCATCCGATTCAGCACCAATATCGAGGCACGCAATGCGCCGTCGCAACAACTCACTAGTGATATCACCACCTTCATCAGCTTACTTTTAGCGTGCATAAGGCCACGTATGTAGTTGAAAGGCACGCATGCAATGCAAGCACCACTCACTCTTACAAAAGCTCTACGCTGATGTTAAGGTTTTATTAATACAGGCGGTTCCCGTTAACGGGCGCCACTAGAAAAAAACGGTGGGACCAGAAGTATGAACCGCCGGTGCAACCGGCGGTTCTTTTAACGGAACCGCCTATTTCTACTGGCGGTTCAGTTAAGTGAACCGTCTGTCCAAACAGCTTTGTACAAGCGGTTGACTTAACTGAACCGCCAGTAGAAATAGAGTATTTCTATTGGCGGTTTAGTTAAAAGAACCGCCTGTACAAAGAGATTTTCACAGGCGTTTTGTTAAGTGAACCGCATGTACTAAGTCTGGTATAAATACCCCTTCTTTCTCCCTGACCCGAATAGTAACTCGCAGCCACCTTTCATTGGAGGCGATTTTGGAGGTCCACACTTCACCAAATACAAGGGGAGATGTTTTGATCTTTATTTCTTGGAAGGAGATTGCTAAAAAAGGTTAGTTTACATACCTCTTACCTCTTTTTAACCATTCTTTGCTCCATTTAGCCACTTTTTGGATATAGGGGTTCACCATGAGTTAGGGGAGAAGAATAGCTAGGTTATTGTCTTTTTTTCTTCAAATGAGGTTGCTCAAGATGGTTAGATGAAGTCTCTTCTCTCTCTTGTCATGATTGCTTCTTATTTTAGTTTCTCTTCTCTCTCAATATGGTTAGTTCTCTCCTCTATTAATGGTGTGTTCTTATGTATGTATGAAGAGAGAGAAAGATAATGTCTTTTATTTAATTTGTTAGTATTTTACTTATGTTACTTATATTTTTATGTTTAGTCCTTGCTTCTCTCCTTTTATATCTCATTTTATATTATCAACAATGTTTTAATCATATATTTATCTTTTTCGGTGCATATTAAGTAGTTTTAATTGCATTATAAAATAATAAAAGCATGTAATACATGTTTGCATGACTTTGCATGTGTAGTATGATTTACATGATTTAATGGAAGATTATAATAGTAAATAGGACACATGCATGTGTAGTATGATTTACATGATTTAATGGGAGATTTTAATAGTAAACACCCATTCTTCCTCCTCGACGTGAACAGTAACTCGCAACCAACTTCTATTGGAGGCGATTTTGGAGATCCACATTTCACCAAATACAAGAGGAGAGGTTTTGATCTTCATTTTTTGGAAGGAGATTGCTAAGAAAAGTTAGTTTATATACTCTTACCTCTTTTTAACCATTCTTGCTCCATTTAGCCACTTTTTGGATCTAGGGTTTCACCATGAGTTTAGGGGAGAAGAGTGGATAGGTTATTGTCTCTCCTTTCATTTAATTTGTTTTTTTACAGGTAATGATGGAGAGGTCATACTGGATGTATAAGTTATCAAGAGTCGATCCATCCTACATACCTGAGGTCAACAGGTTCATTGATGCCACTAAGAGCCATGCTAGGAGAACAGACATGAAGCATATATATTGTCCGTGCACAAACTGCAAAAATATTGTTGTGTTTGATGACACAGAACCAATCATTTCTCATCTGGTGTGTCGAGGATTTATGCAGGATTATTTGATTTGGACTAAGCGTGGAGAGGGTAGTTCTTCACCTTATATAGCTGAAAACCGTGAGAACATCGACGCCGATGGTCCGGATAAGTTTGTATGAGGGACACAGCAGCCTTGTATCCAGAGTGAACATGTTGTGCCAAATGTTACTGATCATAATTTCATTGGAGGAAATATAGACGACAGAACTGATCATGTTCTGCCAGATGTTACATATAATTAATTAATTACATGTTTGTATATATGTATTGATAATCACCCTATAATAGGACCTAGTATATTCAATATTATATTGTATTATAGTATTAAAAAAATAGGGTACAACCTATTTTGAAAAAAAGGCGGGAAAAATAACACAGGCGGTCAGTTAAGTAAACCGCCTGTACGTAGAAAATAGATTTCTACAGAACTGCCTGTAGAAAACTTATTTCTACAGGCGGTTCAAAAAAACCATTAGTAGAGAGGATGATTTCTACTAGCCTCTCCCGCTGGTGGCTGCGAGAAATGTCTATACAAATGCCTTATCAACTGCCAGCAGGGAGCTTTTATGTACCAGTGACTGTCACCATCCTTCATTGCCATGCATTATGTGTGCACGCCTGCAACACATAATGGAAGCACAATTAAGGGCCTGTTTTTATCCAGTCTGCTAATTGTCAGTTGTTAGGTAAAGCCAGCTGCTATTAGATTATTACTAGCCGCCGGGCTATTACCTGACCTATTAGTTGTCATGTTTGATCCTCCGGCTAATAGATCGTTTTGGACAACGGCATGGTCTCCCAAGAATGATTTTAACTTTATATTTCTATAAAATATTTATTAAAAAGTGATATATGTATAATTGTATGAAAATATATTTCAAGACAAATCTATTTTGATATAAATTTCATACTTCCAAACTCAACTTAAAAGTTATTAATGATTTATATTTCTGATGTTTGACCAAAATTTTTTGCAATTGACTTGCTTTATAGGTATGGAGGGAGCAGCTAGTAAGGGCTCGCTAATAACTTTTCATTAGCTAAGAGCATCTCCAATAATTTGCTAAATTTTTCTCCCAAAAATATTATGTTTTCAACTCCCAAGAAGGAATAGGGAGAAAAAAGGTCGTCTCAAATAGTACTTAATATTTAACTTAAAAAAAATAAATTTTAGTCACACACAAGTTTTTTTTCCAGTATTTTTTCACGTTAAAGCGCAACCATAGAATGCCACTGCCTCCCATCTTCTCATTTGTCGCCCAGCCGGCCGTGTCCACCGTTGGAACAGTACCATAGAAGCAGAAAGGCAGCAGGTACAGGCCAACAGTAGGCTAGTAGCAGCAAACCTAGGGATGGCCAAGGGAACCGTAACAACGGCCAAGGCAGTTCTAGCGGATCGGAGTATGTAATTGTGACCGGACAACATCATAAATCGATTATGTAGTCAAGATGGAGAACTCGCGCGCATACATGGCCAACGGGCCGGCCCGGTCCGGCACGGCACGGCACGGGCCCTGGCCAGGCACGGCCCGAAGGGAGTCGGGCCGGTACGACACGTCGGGCCACACGGGCCGTGCCGAGGCGGGCTGCGTGCCTGGCCAATGGCCCAGGCACGGCCTGCTAGGCCGCCGGGCCAGCCCGAGAGCACGAGCGGCCCGAGGAGAGCGCCCGGCGTCTGTCGCGGCGAGGAGCGCTACCGCTGCGGCGCTGCGTGCCGGCGGCCGGAGGAGGAAGGTCGGGGCGAGCGCGGCGCAGGGGAGTGTCGACGGCGGCGCGGGGGGATCCGGCCGGCCGGGATCTGGTCGAGGGCGGGCGCTCCTCGAGTCGAGGGAAGCCGGGAAGGTCGACGGCGACGCTGACGCAAGGGAAGGTCGACGGCGACGGCGCGACGCCCACGCAGGATGGAGAGGGACCGAGGGAAGATCGACGGCGGCGCCGATGCAGGAGGGAGAGGGACGCGTACTCGCGTCGGCCGTCGCCCGTCGGCGGCGTCGCGTGGCAGCCGGCGTGGGGAGCTGGAGGTGCGGCATGGAGACGGAGAGGAAACGAATGGGAAGGGGGCGCTGTCGCTTGCGTGGGCCGTGACCCTGTGGGAGAGTGGAAAGGAATGGGGGGATTAAGGGAGTTAGCAGGCCGGCTAGTTAGGCTGCTCTATGGATCGGGCCGTGCCCATGTCGGGGCCTGATTCCTCGTGCCGGGCCGGCCCGAGCACGATGGCCTTCGGGCCGTGCTGTGCTTGGGCCGGGCCAAAATGCCGGGCCACGTGCCGGGCCAACGGGCCTCGGGCTGCATGGCCATATATGCTCGTGCGTGGAGGAACTGGCGATTAAGAACTCGCGCGCCAAGGACTGGACCGCGGCAAAAGAACACGCGCGAAGATGGAAGCCACGCGGAACAATGAGGAGGTTTCCCTAAGTGCTATAAGATTGGAAGGATGGATTGAGAGTTGAGAGTGGTTGGAGAGGATTTTTTACAATCTCGTTAACACTACTAAAAAATGCCTTTTGGTGGCGGTAAAAAACGATTAATGGAGGCGGGCATTGCAACCGTCTCCAAACAAAGGCCTCCATTATCGGTGATTAATGGAGGCGGTTGCTCTATCCGCCAGCGAAAATATATTAAAGCAGACGGGCATGTTAGAACGCACGCATGCAAAACTCAATTTAAAAAATAAAAAAAAATCTAGGCCCGACGCCGAGTCCACTTCCAGGCCCGATGCCGAGCCCACTTCCACGTACGCCGCCGCCGCCATCGCCGGTGGCCGGATCCATGAGCCTCGACGCCGCTTCACCACCAGATCGAGAGAGGCGGGGCCAGTGGTGATGGAGAGGGAGGCGCCGCCGGTGATGGAGTCGCACGTGCCGCCGCCGGTGAATCCACTGCATGCGCACCCCACACCACCGGATCCGCTGTCCGCGCAGCCGCAGTAACCCCACGCGAGCCGCGCGCTGGCTGCCACTTGCGCCGCCCCAGCGCGAGCCGCGCGATGGCCGCCGCGTGCGCCGCCGGCGCCCCCGCGCGAGCCGCGCCGCTGGCCTCCGCGTGCTTTATGCCGTGTGGAGAGGGCGAAGAAGAGGGAGGAGGGAGCAGGAGAGAGACGCACGCGGCGCGCTGCTCTGCAGCCATGAGAGGGAGTGAGAGGGAGAGAGAATGGGGAGAAGTTTTAGATGGGGAAAGAGGGAGAATGAAAACCCTAAGGGTTTGCTTTTATATGAACCCGATATACTCTCGAATATATGGTCTTGGGGTGCGCTCAGATCTGGGCCTATATTTTCGGAGGCGGTTTTCTTAAGGCCACCTCCGTAAATTGATGTATGGAGGCGGTTGTTTTAAAAAAAAACCGCCTCCGAAAATAGATTTTTTTTGAGACGACCACCTCCGTAAATTGATTTCTGGAGCGGTTGTCTTAAGAAAATCACCTCCGAAAATAATCTATTTTGGAGGTGGTTTTCTTAACAATAACCGCCTCCGTAAATATATTTTTGGTGGCGGGTTTTTTGCAACTGCGTCGGTAAATATTTTTGTAGGCGGTTGAACTAGTGCCCGCCTCGATTCATGTTTGGGCACCGTCATCTAAAATCATTTTTGTAGTAGTATAAAAAACAAAGCTTTAGAGAAGATTTAGAATATTCTTGGAGATGCTCTAAATATATAGTTCATTTTGAACTATTAGTAGGACAATATTAGGTGGGGTGTCTGAATCCAATGGATCTAATTTAGCAGCTAACTATTAGCTTATGAGTTCCAAAAATAGGGCCTAATTAAATACATTATCATGTCATATTTGGCAAAATGTTTGATACGAAAACCTTGAGTAAAGAGCTTCAGACACGTTGGTTCACAGCCACAGCTCGACTGGTGAACCGTGTCGCATGGATGTTCTGCATCAAAAGTTAGTCACATGCATGTTTTGTTTACGGTGTTGTAAGAAAAATGTCACCTAGCCAGAGCCATTATTGATTTGGGTGGTTCAGTGACAAATAAACATGACTAATGTTGTTCTCTAATATAAAAGATTTTAGTCCTATATGAATGCAAGGATGGCCTTCAGAGAGGCCAAAGTGGAGATAAGTCATCAACACCTCAAGAAAAGGTCAAGGAGATGAGGACCATAGAATAGAAACAATTATCTCAAGACATCAAATAGAAGAATTAATCCTAAATGAAAAGGCATAAGAAACAAACATTAGCAATCACAGGGGTGCTCAGACAGAAGCATTCGAGCTTCCTGGTGGGGCACCGAAGCTTTCCAGTCAAGCCTGATCTGAGAATGAAGAAGTGAAGATCCTCACCTAACCATCTTGTGGGTCACCAGACGTGAGCACAGCAATTTAACTCTAGAGAGGGTGTTGGAGACTTGGTGGTCAAGTTAACACTCACCATAGCTCTCTAGTGGTGCACTAATTAAAGCTTCCTGTTGGAGCTTAGATCTCCAATGATTAGCTACAACGACTAGTCTATGTTGCATCATCAGAATTCTCCAATTTAACTCTAGAGAGAGTGTTGGAGACTCGGTGAGAGAATTGTTTTAGCTAACTGAGTACATTGTAATGGCTAATTTGATGTGTTAGGGGAATTTATACTCCTCCAACTATCCAAGAGAAAGGGTTTTAGAGTGTACTAAAGCTATCCTTGAGTTTAGGCTGATCCACTAGCGCTCTAGCCACGCTAAAAGTGGTTAAGAGAATACTAGGAGATTAGCGTAAGTGTTATGTGTAGTTCTTAGGCTAGTTAGAGGTCTCTTTAATGCCCACTATCTCTAGGTTTAGGCATAGTATTTAGTGTGGTTTGTACACCTCCAAGATTTCGGTGCTTGCGCGCATTCTACACTTGGGGCTTGTAGTCCTGCAATACCCTCCTGACTTATGGAGTGGTCACCGGTGTTGTACTCAGGGACATGAGGCCCTTGGAGTTTTGGCCTAAAGATAGATGGTGTCGGTAAGGAGTGATCCTAGAGAAGGCAAATTGAAGCACGTTTGCGAGTAAGAAGGGCCCATAGGTGCAAGGGCCTCTAGCTAGTGGTTAGAGCACCCGATGTTCTTTGGCTAGGCCCGAGATTCGTCTCCCCCAATCCCAATACATGCTACTTCTGATAACATGGTACTGTGGTGGTTGAACAACTCTCCGAACACTCAGGAGCTACTCGATCATATCGAAAGAAAGGTCAAATCCTAGGCTAGCATCAAACATACCTTGGTTCGACTCTTTGTGGGAGCGAATTTAAATAGGTTTGAAATAAAAAAATACAAAAAAACAGAGTGTGATTTCCCCTTCTGACTTTGGTCAAAAAAAAAAAAAGAAAAGCCCATGGGCAGTCTGTGGAATTACCTGAGGTTGGCCATTCAAGGGGATCCGACGAGGACCAGGACGAAGAGAACTTCTCGTTACCTCATGAAAAAATTAACGTGCAAGTTTGCTTTCTTTAACCCATTTACTTTTTGCACTACTTCATGCATTAAGTTAAATTGAGTAGCATACTTTCTTAGACCATTCTCAATGGGAGTTTCATGAGAGTTTTGTGTCATTAAATATCCTGACGTAGCATGAAGTAGATGAGAAGAGAGAGAGAGAGAGAGAGAGAGAGAGAGAGAGAGAGAGAGAGAGAGGAGATAAAAGTTTCATGGGATAAAATGAGTTTTATAGGGATGAAACTCATCTACACTGTTTTCAACATATTGAGCCTTGGAAAGTGGGAGACGAAACTCCCCATAAAGACTTACCTTAGTCTAGCTTCCTAGATTAGTTGGTAGATTTCAACCTTAGAACGCAAGACTTTTTACCATTAGAGATAGCAACACTTACCAAAGCCTTGGTGCAAGATAGATTTTTGTATAGAGACCTCCCCGATGGGTTCTACCACAAAGGACAACGATAGGCAATAACTCCGCCCCCTTGCCCCCTATGAACACAAGTTATTACTTTTTATCGTACTATGCTCTCCAAAGAGAAACTCTTCTCAAAATCCTAAAAGAAAACGTGTTGAGTTGGAAACTTGGAATCCCATTCTAAATGTTCTTATGGTTCCGAGAACCAGGAACGGAGAGGTCTCCCTATTTTCCGCTCGACCCTTTGATCTTAACTTAAGAACAATAGTTTTAAGAACAAGTGTTTGCCATTCTCCGATTCTTACTGCCCAAACAATAGAGTGATGGAAGGAATATAGGCAGACATCTCCGGATTGAGTCTCCACTATTGATAAAGCGGTTATACTCCTTTCGCCTAAAAAAATTAATTTAGCAGTTTTTTCTAAAAGTCGTGAATGCAAATAAAAAACATCTCCTCGATAAGCTCCACGTCCGGAGGTCTTCTTAACAGAAGGGACATTTGGACATAAGCTTGTGCGTGTTTGGAGTTTTGATAAGTAGCCATTAGTTTTAAAGTTGCCTATTTCAATCCCTCGTCTTAGATGTCACCACCGGTTCTTGTCATACACACTTATTTTATTTTGCACTTCACAATTTGCCAAATGTGTGGCAGAAGGGGCCGGTCTACGGCACAACCACCGTCATTTGACACCAATGACTTGTGCAAGATCAAGATAAAAATGATATGGCCAGTAGTGAATGACACAGTTTTCTTATTAACAAGGGCACGGCACTAATACTTGTCTATGCTGGATCCATCCACGCCTGAGCAGTCCGCTGCACTTTTGGCACGGCCATTTCTCTCGCGGCGGGACGCGCTTATGCAGACACAAAACAAGTACTTCAGCGTTTTAGAAGGTATTCAAAGGAAGACACCAAACAGTTCCTTAGGCGTTTCTTAGAAGGGATTCAAAGGAGGAACAATGTTTGCTACATGTCTGTAATCCCTACAAGAGATTCAAAGAATAGGAGGGATAATGTTTTGATCTGTAATACCCAATTAAAAAGCACTTAAAAGTTAAAACACTCATAAGCATCGAATGGCTCAAAATGAGATTGAAACTGGGCTTCTAAAATTTGAAGCAATAATCTTAGCCTAATTAAAAACTACTTTATCTCGCCTAGGCTTACCATAAAACTAAGCAATAGGGGTGGTGAGCTAAGGTGGGTATCAAACCATGAACATTCTCACGGAAAAGGCTGTGGCTCATGGCGTTGGGCTGGATGAGAGCATTCGACAATTGCAGCCAACGCGCAGATCCAGGAGTGACGTAGAGAAACAGGATGTGTTTAGATCCCAGTTGTAATTTTGCACTGTAGCACGTTTGTTTATATTTAACAATTTTTGTTCAATTATGGCCTGAGTAGACTTAAAAGATTCGTCTCGTGATGTACATACAAAAAGTACAAACATGCAAATATTTCGTATAAATTTAATTTTCCATGCATGTGCCGCAACTTTGATGTGACTAGTTGTAATTGCAATTTGCAGTGGATCTAAACAGGGTCATATTCAATTCGCCAAGTTCCATTTGTCCACAAGTGAATAACACACAACTCAATATTCTACCAACTGCAGGGCAATGGAAGCATGCATTTTGGTCTTTCTGGGACAGGCAGCATCATGTCCATGCCATCTATCAATTACAGTAACACAAACATCGAAGAACCTTTTTACTGACGTGCACGTCCGCCCCCGAATCTGCCCCGACAACCTTTTTCACGTTTATTTTCCCCAATGTCAGTGAATTCAGGTCAACTCATGAGCCTATCCCTCTGGCTCTAGCGAGTGTTTCTAGTAAAAACTGATGCAGTGTAGGAGTAGTAAATAACACAATAGTACTGCGTCTAGAATCACAAAAGGTTAAATTCAAAAGATTCTGGATAACTTTTTTAGAAAAATATGCTGCTGGTTAATTAGCTTTTTTCAATTACATATTGGTAGGCTTTTATTATTACCTTGTGAGAAATGAGATGGTGGAGAACCAACCTATTCTATTCCAAAAACTAAACAAAATGAGTAAAGTGAAAATGACAGACCACCCCACTCCTCAAATCAAACGCATCAAATATTAACGCATGGTGATGTTACACAGATTAAAGTAGCACTATAACACACAGACTCCAATGGCAGATTGACTTTATGAGCCAAAATCAGCCATACTTTTCAGCAATGGAACAAATCAGCCCTATAAATCAACTGTAGCCGAAATAAGTCCTGCCGAGTCAGACCATGGTTGTGTATGATTTCAATTCAATGTGCCCATTCTGCTCATTGAGATTTACATGAGCTATCTATATCTCTCTGAATGGTCTAGTAGTGCAAGTAACTTCATTTCCAAATGTTCCTTCTATACCTCTGCTTTACACCTTGCAAAATTGTCCTTTTTTCTAAAAAAAGAAGAAAATAGCGCATGATAATTTTCAGATAAAAGATTTAATGCCTAAGACCAGGTTTATTGTCTAAAGAAATGATATATTAAGCATTCACGCTAGATTACTCAAAGTGGCACAATAGTACATTGTGCTTTGAATGGCATATTGCACATAATAGCAGTTAGGTAAGCCAAAGATGCTTCAATCACCATGGTTGTGTACGGTTTTGTGGTGTGCATCACTGCATTATGCTCATTGAGATTTCCCTGGGCTAGGGCCACTTGCTGTGATTGATCTAGCAGTTGAAGTAACATTGTTTTCAAGATAGTTCCTTCTATACTCTATGCTTAAGCCAAGTTCTACATAGGGATTTAAGGCATACCTAAATTCCTATATATTCCCTCCGTCCCATATTAGATGACGCTATGGGAAGCGTGCAGGTTAAACTTTCACAACTTTGACTAGATTTATAGAAAATTTGTGCTACATTTTTATTTCTAAATAAATTTGTTAAAAAACTAGATTTAAAGATCTTTCCAATAATACTAGTTGTGTACGTTCGATATGAATACTTTTTAATATAAAATTAGTCAAAGTTGAAAAAAGCCGACTTCTCGGGAAACGAGAATGACATCTATTATGAGACGGAGGGATTATTGTCTATGATAATTATATACTGGACTAGAAACCATCAGCAAATCATCTATGGTCACAGGCTAATGCAAAAGCATACATTACCTAAAGGATTTACATTGCATTCAAAGGGTGAGCTGGGTAGTCATGATACTGCCGTACAAATAAAAACATTTGTCATCAAACAACCCAAATTCTATGAACCAGCACCGTGCACCACATAGAGAAGAAAGTTCACCAGTAGGCCATGACAACTTTTGTATTCATATTTAAAGGAAAGCAGGCTTGATTTATGTGCCTGAAAAAAAGGATAAAAGTTTTAGCATATTTTACTGGTGTTGATACTATATGAAATTTTCATGTTGGCCAATTGCAAAAGCTAGTGATGCAGATTAAACACAATTTGCCATAACAATGTCACAACTCGAAACAAACATCATTGAAGTGGAGTCGGTAGATAAACGTAATTGTACTAAGTTTGTTGTCAATAAATAAACAGTACCTGTTAGACAATACAGTTGGGTATAGCATCAGTGATTCTAAATAGCATAGTTCACTACTTGAAGGCAAAAAATGCATCAGGGAATACAAGGAACTCACACTACTGTAGTAGAGTAGGCAAAATTCAGAATAACAAGTCTCGTTAACCAACACAGCTGCTCAGGATAGCCACAAAATAAATGGTCATTTAGGGATATAGAACCTTAGGGGTGCAAGCGGGGAAGGCTGCGACAGTGGACAGTCCTTTTGCGGGCTGTGTGGACGCCTGCCACACAAATGCTTGCAAACCACATGCACCCTGCGGATCTAGCAGCAGTATGAACAATGATTGACCTTCTGGTTTGTTACTAATACTATGCAATACAGTATACTTGAAAAATGCGACCACATGGGAGGCAATTTAATTTGAACCCTGCAGCACACATCACTCTAAGAGGATATATACGGTCTATCCAGTCTAATAAGTCCTCCAGTAAACCATCCCAAAGGAGAAAATAAAGTACATGTAGTTAGCATAGTATACATTTTGCCCCTTTTTACTTCTCTTGCAAATGTTTTACATGATGTTTAAAATTTGCATATTAGCACAGAAAGCAGGAAATTCATACAGAAATAAATCTAAAACTTGCAAAGAAACAGAAATGGATTAAGTGAGAGTGAACATAGATCAGGTGTTTGTTGCTTGTACCTTCTTCAGTCATACTGCAATCGGAATCAGCAGGATTGATATCAACTCCATGTATCCAGCCTAGCAACCCAACAAAAAAAAATGCAGGGACTCTTCTCCTATTCCCATTCAGACTTGGAAGCCATTAACTATTAAAACAAGCACGCTGCAAATTTGTACTTGTCAGCTGAGTCAATGCAGTCAGCAAACATGGCAACACTTATCAGTGTCTTTCATCTATTCACAACAACTATAACAAGAAACACACTAGAGTAGTAGGTAGTTCAATCTAGGATTTTAATTTTTATATTAAATAGAAAAGGCCCGGTCTGTTATGACTTATGACTGCTATTCTGATATCGTTGTAATGATTCTGCTCAGCAGTTTGTGAACAAACCTACATGAAGGATCACAATCTGGATACCAGCAACAAAGGGAGAAGTTACTAGGATACGGTCGAAATCAGAGTAGTCTTTGCTGCTGCTGCTGTGCACACTTTTGGCCCTAACCTGGAAGGGAGATTGAAGCATGCATTAATTTTGCAAAATGGACAGATCAAGAAAATCAGATAAGGAATGAGAAGATGAACACCAAAGGGGATACAGTGCGTGTCTAAGTTTTGTAGACCTTGCCATGATGTAATTGAGCCACAGGCAACAGGAGATAGGTGTTACCACAGGGCTCAGTGACAGTGTGTGACAGTGGTGGCAGCGATGCTCCTCAGAGTTGCACGCAAGCTAGCAGAGGGAGATGAAGGACGGGCGATGATGAGGACATGCCAACGACTACTCAAGTTGAGAAATTCTATGAAGAGTCTGTTACACGTAGCCAATCAAAATTAGTCATACAAGAGGTGCATGCTTTCCTCTTTGGGTTATATTTAAATATTAATGAGAATTATATACTACCTAAATCGTCCATGTCGACATTTCTCAGAGTTACCAAGGAGGAAGGCAAGAACACACAACAAGATGGCTATCGTCAAGGACATCACTCGAGCCAGACCAGTCCAGCAGAACAGTCTGACAGAAATGTTCATAACTCCATATTCTCAAAAGCTATGAAGGCCAATGAGGACTTGTTGGAAAGCATGTGAAGTCTACTTTCCAATGCATCTAATGCCGACCAGTTTGGAGCCTCCAGTCAGAGGTGGGACTAGAATTACTGACGACTGGTCCAGAGGTCAGCAGTAAGCCTAATGGTCAACTTCCCGTGCAAAACTGTACCAATCTATAATGTTTCATGGTGCATGGCATACGTGGTTGGAAAGGTCTTCGAGTCTACTTTCAAACCCAACAAACCGTTCATCATTTGAACTTCCCAATAAAGAGTTATTGCCAGATTAGTGGAGACTGCACAGAAGACCAACAGTCACGCGAGATCACTTCATCAATTCATTTCGTGATGACCTTTCACATAGCCTATCTTCAAAAACTCCTACTTGTTTTTACACCTAACTAGGAGAGTTGTTTCTAGTATAAATACCCCTCTGCACCCAAGCAAATAGAAAACTTTTAATCATTTGATAAACCAATATGGTATTACAGCCGAGTTGCTGAGTGTATCTTACACACCTTTGTTCTTCCTTGTTCTTCTTGGACTTGTGAAGAAGATCTCTCTGAGGTCCCCTACTTCATGCTCTACGGTTTCCGTTCGGCTGCGCCGTATTGTGTGGATTAGTCCCGGATTGTGGTTCTGCGATCGTTCGGAGATCGAGTCGAAGTCCTCAAGGTTTCGGTGTCTCTCTCCCCGTCGCTTGGTCGCATCCAACCTTTGTCAGGTATAAAGCTAGTTACCCGCTGTTCTATAGCAAGTTATCCTTTGTTATCAAACCTACTGTCGTGAAGATCGGACCAACTCCTTGCCGATTCATATCGGTACCTATCATGTGGTAATCAGAGCTATCGTTGTCACGGTAGGTTTTGTTATCATCCACTTATCTATCCTTTTGTTTACGATTAGTTGCTGTTTTATCCATCACATATATTTGTTTTGCCATATCCTACAGTCCACTTAAAAGCCATACAAAAATCCTATAGCCTTTGTTGGTACTGTTAATCTCGTGTTGTTTGCTATCATCTTGTTGCTGGTCACCATTTTTGTTCTTCCGCCGTACTCTAGTTCACTTAAATTTTTTTTCCACACCCCTCATATGTTATCTTGTGTTTGCTGAAAAGAAAAGAAAAAATCAGAGAGAAAAAGAGAGAGAAGAGAAGATAAAGAAAACTTTTGATCATTTGATAAACCAATATGGTATTGCAGCCGAGTTGCTGAGTGTATCTTACACACCTTTGTTCTTCCTTGTTCTTCTTAGACTTGTGAAGAAGATCTCTCTGAAGTTCCCTACTTCGTGCTCTACGGTTTCCGTTCGGCTGCACCGTATTGTGTGGATTAGTCCCGGATTGTGATTCTGCGATCGTTCGGAGATCGAGTTGAAGTCCTCAAGGTTTCGGTGTCTCTCTCCCCGTCGCTTGGTCGCATCCAACCTTGGTCAGGTATAAAGCTAGTTACCCGCTGATTCTACAGCAAGTTATCCTTTGTTTCCAAACCTACTGTCGTGAAGATCGGGCCAACTCCTTGCTGATTCATATCGGTTCCTATCAGGCGATGGGAGTCCTCACCTCTTTGAGGGCCTGTGCACCAATGAGTAGGCTTTGCTCATTGCCCACTTGTGTTAGCAGTACGACTCGCTTCAATCCCCAACAGGAAAACAAGCTGCCCGCAAGGTTTTTTTTGCGGGACAGGCTAAGCAGGCTTGTGGGCAGGCTCGCGCCACTTGCATCCCTATGGAGCCTCCAGAATCTTGTAATGCCTTTTTATACCAGGTTAGACTAATTAGCTCACTAGGAAAATTTAAAACAAATGAGATAGATAGCATAAGTGAGAATTATTGCAAACCATTTGTCAATGGCAGGGTTATGATTGTGAACCTTATTATTATATCTTCAATCTCACCAAATAAATTGATGGTCTCCGGTTTCAGTTCCACATTTATTCATATGCTAGGTAATCCAGATAAACTCATTAAAAAATTGAATATGATACAATTATTTCTTAAAGAATAGTCACAAATTACAATCATCTACAGAACTAAATCCAACTCTCAATAGTTATGAGTTGCCTATTGTATTCCACGAAAATGCACAAAGACCCCTTTCTTAATGCCATGCAACACCATTACATTGAATGTGTTTGCTGAAGCATTTCTGCATTCTGCATTTGTTGTAATAAACATAGCAATTATACATAATCAAGCTTGGTTTTGGATTACGAATTTTCAAGCAGAAACTAGACAAACTTGCATAATAAAAAAAAAACATATTACCTTCTAACAAACTCCACAATTACGATTTTTCGGAATTTGTAAAGATCCATCCATATGGCAGATAATCAAAGAATTCCTGATCGGTTCATATAGCTTCAGTTGAATCTCTTGCTCTCATGTCAACCCAATCCATTTCTTGAAATGTATTGCTGCTTCTCTCCTTTTTAGTTGTGCTTCTGTTTGCACCTTGGGAGCCTTACCTTTATACAATGTTCTGTGGTATTTAAGCCACAAGGACTTGTATTTGTATTTGTCTATAAACATCTCGCTTTTCTCCATCATCTCTATAACTTCCATGGCTCGAAGGAAGAAACCACCTCTCACAAAGCAATATAACAGAGAGTCTAAGAGCTCCTGATCAAACTTCATAGAACTTGAACTAGCCAGAAGTTTCATTTCACCCCACAAATCTGTCACTTCCACATATTTGCCACCAATGGCAGCATAAGCAGTTATTAAAGAATGAAAAGTTTCTGCATTTGGCACATGGCCAGAAGCTCGCATCTTGTTCAGTGCTCTGTGAGCATCATGCATCAATCTCTTCTTGCAGAAGAAATGGATAACATTATTCCATTCATGAACAGCATGATCAACTATATGACCACTCCTGACTTCCTCCACTAGCTTGGTCATTAAAGCAGCTTCATTGTCATCAGAGCCTTGCACTAACCTCTGAAATTCCTTGTGACCAGCTTTCAGAACATTCAAATTCTTCAATTCTTTAAAAAGATGAAGAGCACCTGTGGTGTTACTGTGATTCACCCTAGATTGTATCAAATCCTCATAGCAGTTTGCATCAAGCTGAATGCCAGCTTGTTGAGCATCCTTCAAAAGTGCAGTGATGTCATCTTCATGGTGTCCCTCTTTGCAATAGGCTTTTAGGAGTGATGAATAAATGGATGAACCAACCCTAATTCCAGAAAATCTCATTTCATCCAGAAGATCATGTGCTTGATCTAATAACCCAAGAGAAATGCATGCATTTATCACTTGAACAACAAAGGAGCTTTCAACAGATACAGGAGAGTCTTCTTTGCTTGCTTTCACAAGAAACGACGCCAATGCACTTATCTTATCTGCTTCCAGAAAAGCTTTAACAAGCTTGGCATACATTGTTTCAGTTGGATGGAGAATGCCATGCTCAGATTTCACCAGTCCAACCTGTTCCTGCAGCTTATCTGTTAATAGCCTGACTAATTCTTTTGTGTCCAATTCAAGCCTCGCAAAGCTGTTGTCTTTGAAGAATGAAGCATAACTTAGCATTTGGCTATTAGAAGAGCATGGGTTTTCAGCATCAGTTTTCTCATAAGGAAAATATTTTTTTCTATTTTCAACAACTTCAAGAACTGCTTTAGCTGCTTCCAATGACCGCTTTGCATTCTTACCTTTCCTAAGCATATCCAACACCATATCAACTACATGATCCAAATCCCCAAATTTCAAATGACAGGAGAGCAAGCAATCATAAAACTGCCTGAACTCTGACTCACTAAGACCACAAGCTTCATCAACATGCCTCTTTAACTTCTGAATCTCATCTCTGCGCCCATTCCTTTCATATATGTGGGCCATAACAATCAACAAGTTGACTTCAGGCTTCACTCCTATCCTAGGCATCAGTTCAAGAAGCTGCTCGGCTTTTCTTGTAGTGCCAAACACGAGGGATGCGGTCAGAACTATGTTGAATGCAAATGAATTGGGTTTCATTGATAGCAAAGGACGGTTACTCTTCTTCCGTGGATCAACTCTATTATTCTGGAAAAGATAACCAAGCTCCATTACGAGGTCTGCACCAAGAAATGCACCAGTGTTGGTTTGACACATGTGAGCTAAAATTGCCGACCATGCTGCAACAGGTGGGTATGCTTCCATCTTTACCAACTTCCTCACAACATTTATAGCAAGATTAGGCAGAGCACAGCGTGCAAGAATGAGGGATAGGTAAATTAGGGGTTCCTTATCCAACAATTCTTGCTTCTCTTCAAATGCATGACTAACCACATTGTAGGACTGCTTAAGCCTATGAGGATCACAGCTCTCTGCCAAGCCAGTGATGAGCTTGCTCAAAACGGACTTTCTTGGAAGTCCATCCATGTGAACATGCTTCTCATAAGCCCTCCAGGCATCATCAAATCTCTGCTGATCAATTGCATTCTCTATCTCCAATGCTAGCTGAGATGGATCATGAGCTTGGACCAGAATGGTTCCTGTCACAGTAGAAAAGCATGCGCCACAACTACCAATATTTAGCTCCGGTTTCAAGATTTTGGTACTGTTATCCCTACTTTGGTTAGTCCCATGACACTTGGAGTCGACATAGTGTGGGCTTTCACGAGCAAACAAGCATCGTGGACCCACAAGTAATGAAGATACAGCATGGCTTGAATAATATTCTGAACAAATTCTTCCAACGCAAAGCATTTCCCTGCAACAGATAACTAGGGTCAAACAAAAAGAACTCGAAACAATGAGTCATGGCTATTTTTGAATGCAGCAGGTTATACATTTAGAATCAATGGACTTCAATACCCCGTTTCAACTGCTAGGGCAGTAAGCGAAACAAGGCAATCGCAGCAAGAAATCAGAAAGCTATGTAGCGAGACAAACAACTGAAACTGGGGCACTGGGCAGACGACACTTAATTTAGTTAAAGGGGTACAATGCAACCAAAGTGGCTTTACAAGGGTAACATATATGAAAAAACTTTCCATGTTAAATGTTCGCATCATAATTGGTTCAGCCCTCTGCGGTGGGAATGCATGTTTTTGGGTCAGTTTGGCTCCTGCTGTACGTCACTGTGCTGCAAATCTGACCGCACCACAAGTGTGGCGAAAAAAACAAACACCGCACATTTGGCAAGAATCAGCATAGGAATACACAGTCAAGGGTGCAGTACTTTTAGCATGCACGAGATGAGGCATGCCACAGTTGGGTTATGGGGAGCTGCAATCATGAACCAAACAAGTCCTTTGGCTGAAAATAAACTGCTGCCACCTCGGGTAGACTGATCATGCCCCTGAAGAAGAAAAGCCTCATTGAAACAAGGATGGATAGGACAGGTCATCTTCTTCATGTTGCACTTTTAGGCCTTGTTTGTTGTAGATGAAGATTGTAAAAATTAGCTTCTACATTGCAGATAGTTAAGAGCTTGTAATAAGATGGACTGTAACTTGTAAGAGGGTTTGATTGTAAAACTTAGCTTCTACATTGCAGATAGTTAAAAGTTTGTAATAAGCTGGACTGTAACTTGTAAGAGGGTTTGATTGTTGTTTTGCTGTGCAATTGTCTATAATAACCCCAGCTGTTCTGACTTCTGAGTGTATATTAGTTTAGGTTATCCTTTTGTATCTTTTTTTTTTTTTTGCTGCATTTTCTCAGACTCCCACATAGTTTGAATTACGATTTTTTTCTTCCAATTGAAATATCAAATGTTATATCATCCCCACAATAGTACCTTTATCCCCACAAATGGCCTCTCATGAAAACTACTTTCTCATAGGCATAAAAAAAAAAAGAGGAAGAAAAGAGAGAGAGAGCTCGTATTGTTTGAGCACATCCTGTTGACTACATCCAATCTTAAATATAGCCCCATCCCCATTCCCACTACTTTCACTTGAACTCATCTACAAACAGATTAACAAAAAGTTACAGGTAAAAGTAGATAATAGCTTTTCATGAAACAACTATTATCAATGACGGTTGCAAGGTTCAGTATTGATGGTTAGGGATCTATTTCTTTTCTTTTGTTCGGTTATCGATCATAGCAGGTTAAGAACTGCCAATTAAGAAGATGGGCAGAACATAAAATTGGAATGGGGGTGCTGCTCCTGATTGATCTTATCAGGTGGCGGATCCAGAGCAGACCAGGGAATGTGGGTGTCGGCCCTGGATCACTCACACACCACGGCTAGAGGTAGAAGAAGGGTTGAGGACAGAGCACACACACACACAGCACAAGCTACCTGCACTGAAAACTCTGAATGTGTGGCAACTGAACTGGTTTTCTCAGCAAGTTATCTTACAGGGGGTGCTAAATAGTAGAAGGCTAGAAAAGGAGGGGTCCAAAGCTTTTCTCGAAAGCGACAGCGAGCACTCAGGGCCATGCGTACATGGCCTGTGCCTAACTCCAGTTTGGCAGCAGCAGCAGCAACCATGACATTTAGGATTTCTGCTGGTTTTATTTCACATTTTTCAGAGGACAAAAGCACTGAGCTGAACTAGGTAGTCCGTGCATTGTAACTAGCAGTGGTGGATACTATTGCTACCTATTGGTCAACAATTCCTTCGTCTAAACATATGAACTGTTTGTCAAAGTTATATGTCAGAAACCATCCACTTCTTTGTTACTGGGGATTGGGGAATTACCTTGAACGCGTCCTCATGGTCTCCAATATATATCGGGAAGACATTGCTACTGTCAGCAAAACCTTGAGGGAACCATGGCAGGCAAATTATTTAGCATCTCGTCAGCATTGGGCAGTTTCATGGCTCCACAACCCAAATCCAAAGGCAGGATTTGATGAAGAGAAAAGATATGCACTCACCGAGAGACTCAAGCAAGAACTGTATGGCGTTGCCCTTGTCCCACAAGAGTCGTCAGACGAGGAGGGGCCGGCAAGCCTGGAGGGCGGGCGGGCCCGCGAGGACGACCTAGCCCAGGCGCCTGGCGGCCTGGGCACTTGCGCTGGCCGTGGCCGGGCCACGGCGGAGGGCAGCTGCCAGCCAGCAGGTGGCGGGCGGCGGGCCGGCTTGGGGAGCGCCGGGCGTGCGGTGCGGGAGTGGCGCGGAGTCGGGAGGTGGGGGGGTCGCGGGCTCGCGGGCTCGCGGCTGATGGTGGCGTGGTGCGTGTGCTGGTGGTGGTCTGGGAAGGGGCTGCTAGTTGGGCTATGGCTGGTGTGGGCTGACCTGCTCCTAAATCTTTTGGCCCACGTCCGGAGCAGCAGCCCTCCCCTGATCTTGCCAACCTTGAGAAGCTAAAAATTTGACTAGTGCTATCAAATTTCAGAGCCTATCTGTTCTCTTAGCTAAATTCAGCTTATTTTTAAGCTACAGAATAATATTTTTTTCTTACAATAAATTTCAATTGTACAATTCAGTCTAACTATATTTCAGCTCAGCCCAACCCCTACGAGCTAAGCTATGGCTTGCCTAGAGCCCTAGAATACTGGAATGGACAGCTTCGGTGGTCGGTCAGTCTGTGGAATGCCTGGAAGCACAGTTTTTACAAGGCCCCTAATTGGCAGCGGTTCGGAGATTGCAGCTATGTCTACCTATCAAAAGCCCTAAACTTTTCCAAGTCCAGGATCGATAAAAACTTGAGGACCACAGTCCTAACAAAGGAACTATTGTCCTTTTTCAGCATTTTCTATACCTATCTATAAAGAGGTAAAATTTCAGTCTTTTTTTCCGTTCGTCACTATTTATCACTACTATCTTTAATGGACCATGTTTAAATCTTATCTTAATAAGACGTGTACTTAGGCCCTGTTTGGATCCTCTAGTTGTGTTAGAGGTTAGAGTTAGTTTCTAACTGCAAATTAGACTTCAACTAGCTCTAGTTCTAGTGTTGTTTGGATGCAAGGGTTAGATTGACACAAAAAGTACTTTTTTAATTATTTGCGTGGGTCATAGTGTGGCTAGATGTGAGAAGAAAGTATGGTCCACACCTGAAGTAGCCCAAATAATCACCTCTTGGAGGGGATAGTTTTTTGAGTTGGGCTAGTTGCAAATAACCCACTCTAACCCTCCTGTTTGATACTTTTTGGCTAGTTGAGCTCAAACTGGCTGCGTTCGGTTGAGGGTATAAGCGCTTATAAGCGCTTATTTTTCAGCACTTCAGCAGTATTTTTCTCTCACAAGATTTCAGCACTTCTACAGCACTTCAGCGCTTATCTACAGCACTTCAGCTTCACCGAACACAGCCACTATCTCTAACCCTTGGATCCAAACAGGGTTTTAGTTCGGCTTAGTTTTATATGCCCGGTTGACATTAGTACCATATGGTAAAGTGAGGAAGGACAACAAGATAAGATACAAATAAAACAAGAGACATTCTTAAAAAAACTCATATCTTTCTTGTTTTTTGGCAAAGCGATGTCGATACGCAAGTCAAACAAGTATAATAATTACTTTTTTCTATATTGGTTACGAAACCAATTTGAGTTAACGAAAATATTGTTTTTGACACTCTCCAGCTGCAACGCACGGTCACTAACAATTGATCGAGTTGACGAAAATTTATTTTGATATTCTTCCGTTGCAACGTACGGTCACTTTTGCTAGTATTTTCTTATTAGAGACTATAACATACACGTGCATTTAAGCGTCTCCGGTTGGACTGCAACCGAATAGCAAATGGGGTAATTAATCTAGGTTACTTTTTTGCAATGGTAGTGATGACTATTTTTTTTTCTTTCCGGCTAACATTTTTTTCATAATAACTGTAGTACGTACGTGTTGGATAACTATGTTTTTTTAGCTCCTATTACCATGTTACTGTATTTCTGTAGGCTTGAGTGTGAACGAATCCATACATGGAGAGGCTTCGTCAGTTAAGAAACGATACACCACCGTCTTGATCGAACGGGGGAGGCGGCCATTGGCACAGGGAGTCCTAGCTAATAAGTGATCAACATCTAATGCGGTGAAAGCAGCACATACGTTTTTTTGACACCTGAAGTAAGTAAAACCTACTGTAGTACCACTAGTAACAAGGAGCATACATATAGAACGAATGAAGCAGAGAATAGTGCAGCATATGCAGAGGATCGGTCGGGGTAGGTCTTCTCCGGCTTCCGGCGTATAGTACACATCTTCGATCGATCTGCTTCCTCTGAAATTAAAATGGCACGCGTCAGCTGGATTGTTCTTCTTGTTCGTCCAAGCGCAGCATCTCGCGGTAGCGGCACTCGTGGCTGCAGAAGGCCATCTCCCCCCTGCAACAAGAATCCGCCACCAGCTTCACTTCAACAAGGGTGGAATCATATTGGAAGCACAAGATAATTCCCATCCAGAAATTATTTTTAATAATAAAGCACGCTCGATCAGTACCTGTACATGAAGATGTCGCTGCCGTGGCCCAGTTCCTTGCTGCAGCCATGGCACCACCTCAGGAACTCGTCCTCCTCCACGACGACGACGACGCGGTCCTCGAATATGTGCGTCGTCCTCGGGTTGGCCCCGCGCGCGATGACGCGGGTGTAGTCCTCCTCCCACGACGCTTCCATCATCTCCCTCGGCGACAGCACGCACCGGCACCGGCTCCTGCTCCTGCTCCGCCTTTCGGGGGAGCCCGCCAGCGCGGACGACGGCGGCGGCGGCGGCGGCGGCGCGGAGCTCTGGCACGGCCGGATCCTCTGGCCTGTCGTCAGCACCGTAGCCACCGGTGGGAGGGCGTTCAGGGCGCCGGCGAGGCCGACCCCGACGGGCCTCGCCTCCCAGGGGCGCTGCTGCTGGCTCCGGCGACGATCGATATCATCATCCCCGCCGCCGCCGGATGATGACGAGGTCGCCGTCGCCCCGCAACGGGAGAACGGAGCTGCCGTGGCCGCCGCAGACGTGGGGCTGCCGGTCGGCGCCTGCAGCGTGGAGGTGGGGCTCACCATCACGACGATGGCGGCGGCCCGCGCTAGCTCCGGCGGCGGCGAGAACGACACCTCCTCTCTGGAGACGCCGCCGCCGCTCCCTGCAGCCAACTGAGCCAAGAACAGCTTCGTCGGAGGCACCATGAGAGGAGGCGGCAACGCCGGAGCGGCGCTGGCGGCGATGCCCGTGTGACGGCGCTGCTGCTGCTGTTGCTGCTGCTCCGAGACTCCGACGCCACCTGGCCCAGCCATCCTCCGCAGCATATGCTTCAGTAAGCAGCTGGTTCAACACCCTATCAGCAGCACCGCCGGCGTCACTGACACTGCTTCCTCTCTGATATTCACAATAATTGTTAGTCACAGTTCCTTTGCAGGTTGTATCTGTGTGTGAGAACATGGCAATGGCATAGTCGAGAGACTATACCTGGGTAGCAATATGGAGTCAAGCTCATCCAAGAAGAGAATACATGGAGCTAGCACTACAATTCGGCGATAGCTTACACCGTGATCACTGTCACTGCTTGCTAGCTGCAAAAATGCCATGGAGTTGCGCGTCAGGATCATGCATGCTCTAAAGCTAGCTTAATATATTAGGATTAGAATGCATGGACACTGGTTATAGAAAATCCAGTTGCTTGCCTGCAGGTACTAGTACTTATAATTAATTCAAGAAGAGCGCATGCAGCAGTGTCACAGAGCAGAGCGGGCAGCCATGGAACGAAGGAATCAAGGCTCCGTTTAGATGGTGAAAAGGGGGGCAACGCTGATGATGCCTGCCCCTGGCTGTTAAATACATGCATGCAGCTGAACCTTTTTCAGCTGCAGTCACGCAGAGGGCGAGTGTGAGACTGTGAGTGTGAGCGCGAGCGAGAGAAGGATATGGCATATGAGGAGCCCGTGCCCGTCCGGTTGCAAGCATTGCAGCTGTACTGCTGTAGTAGCAGGACCACGGCTTGCATTGAGGCAATGAGCAGATGCAATTGCAATGCAGCAAGCTAAGGGCGTTCACAACGATGCTAGTTACCTCGTTAGTTATATTGAGATGAGAGACAAGAACAAAGATCAGCTATTTGTTCGTGGCCTTTTCTACTTTTTTTTCTATCTATATCATAATAGTTAACCAAATAGCTAGTTGTAAAACGAATAGACGATATAAATGCCATCATGCCCCACCTGAAGACTCCATTAACTCGCTAGTTGCCGCATGCTGCCGCCAAAGGACAATCCTTCGCTGCGAACTGTGTAACACTCATGACTCATGTATGGAAAGTACACATCAGTTCGGCATAGACACTCATCCTCAATTAGCAACTCTAGAAATAACGCTTAAAATAAGGATCTCTATTTATTATATGACAACTCCTGAAGGAGGGACTAATTTTTTGGGCAGCGCTAGCTGCCGACCCAGGGTGGTAGCGAGTAGTGCGCCGACCCAGACAGCTACTGGGTCTTGCCCAGCGCATGCGGCCCATGGTACTGTTCATCTTCTTCACCTCCCCCTGCTTGCGCTGCCCACGCCCACGCTACTGTGCGCCCGTGGCACCGCTTGCCCTCCCCCAGCTCTAGATACATCATCCCCGCCATATTCTCCATCTCTGGCACGACGGCAACCTAGGGTTTTGGCAAGCCTCTCCTGCCCTAGACCTAGCTCAGGCGCCGCCAGTGCTACAAGGGCCTCCAAGCCGCCTGGCGACCTTCCCCGCCACATGTCTGCCCTTCCTCCCTATCCGGCCCCCTCCTTCTAAGTTTGACGGAGATGGAGAAGGAGAAGGAGAGACGCAGGAGCCCTGGCCACCACCGTTGCCGGAACCCTAGCGGGCGGGACGCCCGCGCCTGCACCTGGTCACGTGGGAGAGGGAGAGGGTGGGTCGGGCCGCATCGCAAGATTGAGCCCATGCTAGGGAAGAAAAATAGTAGCATGGAAGGGGGGGCGGTGGTGCGCGGCTGGTGGCCACCTGGTCGGACCAGAAGTTTTCTCTAATTTTTTAGCCTCAACTCTAGTAACGCCCCTACTTTCAAGCAACTTGGGGTTGGGTGACTGGAGGTCGACATTGTGCCCAGGGATGACCGAAAGAAGGGGGTGGTTAGTGCTTGGGGCCTGTTGAAGGATTCTTTAGAAAGGCGGCAAGAATTTTGTCAAATTTTTATTAGATGAGGTGACAAAAACAACATCAAAAGAAAATAAAGAAACGGGTAGAGAAACAACTACTTGAATATTGCAGCGACTAATCAGACTATTATTGCAAACAGTCTTCCGTTACAAAAACTGCTCTGCAGAAGAAAGATAACTCCTGAGAGGACACTAGAAAACTCGAAAGGACCTATTGGAGGTCAAGCATGGGATTAACGATTGTGGAGGGTAGCCAAACATAGAGGAGATGGATAGTGCTAGCTAGGGTTCTATCTACGAGCTTGAATCCGTTCGTGAGAAACTTGGGGAAGGACTTATTGGAAATTCGATTTTGGCTAGCGAACAGGGAAACTTGGGTTTGTGACTAGAAATCAACGACAGTGAATGTTGTGCACGGAGTGGCAGGACGAAGGCTAAGTGGGCACAAGTTGGAAATGCCAGGACCATTTTTGAGTGCCTTGGGAGGGTCCTTCTAGGAATAAGGGCTTTATGCAAGGATTAAAAGCCTCATACTTTAAGGGCCTATATAGGGTCCTGGTAGAATTCGGTTTTTGCAACCCCATACCTAAAAAATAGGAATAAAATTGGGGTCCAAATAGTGGTCCTACTCGAGTTGCTTTGCCTAACTAACACTAGTGTCTAGTTAGATATGAACAAATAAATAGCTAGTGTTTAGAGGATACACAAGTTGATACAATGATTTGTATCCCAGGGTTTCATGTCTTGCCAACCACTTAGTCTTTGTTGTGGTGGATCCTATTACATTACCTTTAACACCCTAGACATCACAAAATTCTAAGATGCCACCAATGTCCCTTCCCTCATGCCAGAGTATACAACTCAGCATTATTAACCCATAAACTAATTAAGTAAAATGCGAAAGCAACAGCAGGAACAAAGCTATGATTAAGATAGGTCCCATTGCAAATATTTTTTATTAAATCATGAAGGTTCGCCATGATCGAAAAACTAAATTTATTACAATAGTCCAAAAGCATCATTATTACCACTAAGTGTGGGAGAAGCAGCGAAAATGTCCTGCTAATCTTATCCCTTCAAGCAAAGATCCAAATCATGCACCTGTAAATATAATGGGGGTGGGAATAAATCTCAACAAGCAATCTGTCTAAACATGTCATTCATATTACAAGTTCATTAGACATTGATTTAAACATAGAAGAATACATGTCATAATAAGAATGATTATCCAATGAAATTTCTATCAAGGGCATAATATACAATAAACAAACCACCTCCACACATGAATAAAATAATACTCCTCATATCCAATTCATGCCAGCATTCATACTAAATACAAATAAACCTCAAAGTGTGCAAATGAAACGTATAACATCCACTGCCTCCATATCCAACAGGGTATGAAGCTGCATTATACTCCTCTTTGGGCAACATATGATGTTGTATAGATATAGCCGCAACCAGCAAGCGACAACATATCCACAAGAGCACTCTGGAATAGTCATATAACTTTCTAACCGTCCTAGCTCGAGAGCACTCTGAAATATAGTTATATGAATTTTTCACCGACCTGGCTCAAATGAGAATGCTCATGTCATGAACAAGTATGGTGCAATAATATGATCCAACTGCACTAATACCTACCACATATGCCATATACATCCACAACCCATAAAACATATAACTTACCTCATGGTGATACACAAATGACAAAGACTCAACAATTCCGATCATAACTAATTCACTAAAAGAATAAATGAAATTGTAATTAGGTATGTCATTTTGGTTGAATTTGAGTTATGACAATGTGTAAATAGAATAAATGACATGTTAGGCTATAGCAAACCCCACTACGTTACTTCTCAAAACGATGATGCAAGTATGTGAGCTAAGAACAACCCAAAGGTGCATCAATTTTTTAAACATCATCATCTTGGAAAACATGCTCATGCAAACATACTCAAATAACATATAGATCACTTCCACATCCTATGCCATTGCTTCCACAAGGCGACCACTAAAAGCTTAAGAATGTCTTATGCAATTGTAAAGTTCTAATATTTCTTCCTATGTTCTGGTTGGCCACATATCCACGTGGGCTCGTGATAGACCGAGAGTGGTCCTGAAATCCTCATGACTCTTGTAGCAGGTTAAGGTACCATATCTCTACGTATAAGTGGGACGACAAATGCTGCATAAAAATGGAGACCGGAACGTTTTATATGTGTTTTCACAAGGTAGCCGAATGATTCGTAAGGGAATTACATGAAAAGGCATTCTTTTTACAACGATTGGCGTTAATAATATACTTTCTCTATATACCAAATTATAAGACATTTGGATTTTCTACATGTATATATGTACTGTGCACTTATATATAGGTTGTGTCTAGATAAATAGTAAAATTTATGGATAAAAAAAATTAAAGCGTCTTCCAATTTGAAATAGACTGAGTAGTATTTATTGCGAACGAGTCAATGGCAATGCCGAAAAACAAAACGACAAATAATTTTTGACCCTGTCTACAGGTCAGGCAATATAGCATGCATATTACTCTTGCTCCTCGCTAGGTCCACTTGGAGTTTTGTAAGCATAAAAAAGATTTTTCTTAGAAAAACGATCATGCCCTGCTTGACGAACCTAAATACTCTCTCCATCTGAAAAAGAATACAATTCTAGATAGTATTATGGTTTTGTATCTTAAGTTTAATAAATTATAGATAGAAAATATCAATATTTATGATATTAAATAAATATCATTAGATTAATTATAAAATATATTTTCATAATAAATTATTTAGAGTTATAAATATAAATAATATTTATTAAAAATTTAGTTAAATATAAACTATTTTTGACAGCACATCACCCGCAGTTGAATTTTTTAGCGGACGGAGGGAGTACGGCACTAGGATAGCTATCTTCCAGCGGAGAGTCGACACCAAGGATGGTCATTAGTGACAGAGGGTGTTGACACTTCTTAGCGCAACCACCAGAGACATGGTGTTAGGCTATATCTGATAACGGCGCTCGAAGTGCCTGGGGTATTTCTTATGTCTATTGGATAATTCCGCAAGCGCACAGAATATACCGCTGTAGCACTTCACCCGGGAGTATTCCAAGGTATCGTTATTTATTTTATCCCAAGGGAAAGCGGTTGTTAGGAATAATTAATAAAAAGAGAGAGATCCTTAAGTCTATAGCAACTTAGTATCAACTAGTGATAGGGGGTAAATCGATATATAGAGGAAAGGGTAATGACACCAAAACACGACAAGGTTTTAGGATAACTAAAGATAACTAGTAGAGTATAGCTAGGTGGGAGGACAACGAGTGAGTATAAGACTCCTATGACACTTACTTTACTCTTATGAACTATCTTATCAAATAAATGAATTATACTAAGACAACTATTTTACTTCTAATGTGTAGGGGGTAGTGCGAAACAATAGAGGATATAACCTCTACCCGAAACACCTACTCTTTTATGGGAGCCTACCTTTTAAGAACTTGCCTAAAACACATGGAGGGATACTAAGACTAGACAGGGCTGTCACTACCTGCTAGCACCCACAAACAATCCGTGCGACAAGCGGCATTCAAAGGCAAGATCTAGTCTAAGCACCACACTTACACTAAGCCTTACTACTCTAGTTGCGTACCAACAACTAAAGCACCCTATGACAGGCGATGAACTACACACGTGAGCTGGTTACAGGATCACTATCTAATATAACTCAACTATAAGGTAAGACAAGATACAACAATGCTATAATGAATAGTAATGCACTAAGTAGAGACTTAGTAAAGTAAAGTAAAGATAATATATTGATAAAAGTAAAGTCTTACAGAAGAAAAGGTACAAGAGCTATACCAGACTCTCCACCAGATGACTCCGGAGACTCCGAGCATAGCTCGACTCGACTCTAACTCCCACACTAGACTAATAATACTACTACTACCACTACTAAAGAATGAAGCTTCTCTTGTCTCTTGTGGCTCTTGTGTACCTTGGGTGTGTTGAAGAGGGTATTGGCTGCCTCTATTTATAGGGGAGAGTTGTGGGGCTCCACGTCAGTGATCCGCGTGCTCCTTGCCTCTCCACCCTTGGATGAACCGCCTTAGAATGGACGGCAGAGGTGATTTCATCACGTGGAAGTCATGCAGGAAGGCGGTGGGGGCCAACAGACCTGACCAGGCACCAGGGGGTCGGCCGACCCCCTATGACAGGTGGGCCCAGCCAGGTGTGGTCCCCACCAGTCATAGGATGTTGCCTTGTGCTTGTTCTGTCTTGATTGTACTGTTTCACGCCTTGATCCGTGTGCTTTGATTCTCCACCGTTGAATGGAAGCACATGTTGATCTGATGGTGGAATTGAGCTAGATAGAGTGTCACATGGATCCTGCCATGTCGCCAGAGCTAGGTGGGCCCCATGGTGGGGTCAGCCGACCCACATATGGGCCCACTCTGAGCTCTCCTCTCTTCTAAGTGATGTCTTGAGTCATTTGTTGAAGTGTGATGACTTGGTTCCCAAATACATGGTTCGGCCGACCCATAATATTGGGCTCCAAGCGCTCCAATTTGCTCTGTTTTGATCTTCCCTGCATTCACAAGCTAAGAGTACAAGTGAAACTAGTTATTGATAAAATATGTTCATGATATGTTTATTCTCCCTTGAATCCGAGGCCTGTTGACGGTGTTTGAATGTGGATTTTCATGGTATATCCACCGTCAACAAGATCCCCCAAGCTTAACCTTTGCTCGTCCCGAGCAAATAATTAAACTTAGCCTCGGTGGATCAGGAGTTACTACAATGTTCATATTTCCTTAGTACCAAGTGCACAACAGAATACTTCTCTTTTGAATGAAAAAATTGGCTATAAAAATTCACCCATTTTACCTTAATATTTTATGGGGATAATGACCTTTCCTTTGCCTTAGGTGGTTGAGAGACAGAACAGTTTAACTTGAGCACTACTTTTCTCATTCTTTGCAAGTTTCATACTGGAGGTTTTAACGATGTTTTGCAAAAGAGAACTTAATGTTCCTCATATTGGTTCTCTCATGTCGCTCAAATGGTGTATGATTCCTTACCAAGGCACAAAGTAAAGGTTGCCTTCTCTTTATCATCCTACTTCTAAACAAAAGGCTTATGTGGAGTTTAAGGATAGGAATGAAAGAGTATAGCATACTTACTTTGCATATGTTGTAGAGTCAAAGCTTGGTTTCAAAGAGAGAAGTGTCATGCCCTTAGATCAAGATGTGCAAGTGTGTGGAGAATATGAAATATAATGCTCCTCTATTTGGAATTGTATCTCTCTCTAATAAATTTTAGAGACATGGCTATCAATTTTCCTTTCTTTATTCATGAGCCTAAATTTGCTCATATATTTTTCTTTTCTTTTCTATGGACTTCCCATGTCCATTTTTTTCTTTTTCTTTTCATTTTGCATAGTCTTTTTGTCTCTTCTAACATAACAACTAAGAGAGATTTTCTAAGACTTTAACACATGGAGCATTTATTTGGTGGAAATGGAAGGCATGTGGTTGCGTACTTCCAGTGTAGAAGCAGCACATAAATGTGGTGTGTACGTGATCTTGATCTTGGGAGCATGATAAGACTCTCAATAAGGGTCAACAAGACTTGACAACACTCAATATAAAGCAAATAGCTCATGTGGAAGGTTTTAGACATGTATAATATATATGGACTGTGGTAGGAATTTATCACCATTGAGGAACAATAATGTTTTGATTGTTTAAGAAATAAATCTCTAGTAATCATGCATGCTTAGAACAATATTATAGCAGCTCTTGTTTCACTATATCATATCTCACAACAATTTAGACTTAGTTCTAGCACTTAGCATCCATAAAGTTTTCAGGTTCATGATGATTTAAATGAGTCAAGTAATCCATACTCAAAGAAATACTAAGTTGTAAACTAGGCATTAAAGAAACATTAACAGAGCAACTATTCATCATTTCTATGAGGAAGATAAACATTCATGAGACATATGGGAATAAGGAAAATATTTTTGGTATTTTTATCTTATGCATATATATATATTTAAAGTGCAATAAATTAAAATAATGTAAATAGTTAGGATAGAATACTTACCTTGGTGGGGGAGAGGATTTCCCCCAAGCTTGTCTTTTTGATCATTGTGGTGGTGGGTAGTATTGGAACCATCCCGCCCAGCGTTGTGCTTCTTCATCTTGGATAGCTTGCAATCGTTGGGCATTTTGTTGTGCCATACTCAGAGTTGCATCTTACTCAATTTGCATTGCGCCCATGTCGTTGATGAGTTGATCCATTTCCGATTCTTGGCTTCGACGTCCCCTTGCCCGTGTGGACGGACGGGGAGTGCGCACTCTTGGAGTGTGCTGTTGAGGTCGTTCCGTGGACCCTGAAATGTCCATGGAACTTGCCTCATCGCCTTCTTCGTTGTATCTCCCTGCAGCTCGTGATGTGCCGCGTTGCTCAAATTGAGCGGCTTGTGACATACTCCTTGTCACCCTTCTTGATCCTGCAACATTTTGGCGTTTTGCCTCTCGATCCTAATTTATGGTTAGTGTACGCAGTGCATACAACCTACGCCTCTCACATGGGAGAGAGATTTCGGCTGTATGGCCGGGATAAATCATTTTAAGATCATCATTTTCATGTCTTTTTAGGACTTGAGCACTTATGAAGAAATCTTCGGTTACAATATTTCTAGGAGAAGTAATATATTCAAAGTAGTGTTTTTCATCTAGCAAGTCCATTGTTTCAGCAATGCGAGTGATAAAAGAGGTAAAGAATATAGGCTCGCTTTTATGGAAAATACCAAGCCAAAAACGGACTAAAATTTTAGCAGGTGAAACTTTTATTTTCTTGGTCATGGCATAGAGCAGTTTTAGTTCATCATTAATAAGAATTTGCACATTAGAGCCAGGAAGAAGAGTTATGGCCATCCAATAGCGGATCAAGCACAAAGTAGGATCATGAATTTCATCAGTTTTAGGCTCAGAGCAATCATTGGATCCAGTTACGGCTTTCCAGAATTCAGCTTTATCAAATCTTCTTGTGGCATTAACTAGATCTAGATGACAATTGTTATCAAAGCCAAGTGCCATACTGAAAACTCCCCAAGTTAAAATATACTCTTGATTGAATATGCGAAAGTAGACATTATTATCAGTGGCTTGCAAAGAGCATAGGAATTCAATGGTGAGTTTTTCGATTCCAATTTCATGCACTTCCCAAAAGCTTCCCCACCCAATTATATTGAAAACAGTATTAAATTCTGCGGTCATACCTGTGTTGTCCAAAAGGACGGAGCGATGATGCCGGTATGTTCATAACCGCGGTGTCGGATGGAGAGGTACCTTTGGTACTCTTCTTGGTTCAACATGAGGCCGCTCTCAGGGTGGAACTTCCTCTCGGGAGGCACTCCAAAGCTTTGTCTTGGTGGAGCTTCTCTTCCTTCATCTTCGTCATGGCGGGGTCGTCGGGAGGAACTCCCTACGACACTCTTGGCCTTCTTGAGTGTGGAGGAGAACTTCTTCATCCTACAGCAATGAGATAACACAAGAACACACTACAACAACATGGATTAGCGTTAGCGTTAGTGTTAGCTATCCCAATGTTAGTAGTCCTTGCGGGGTATGGTTACCTCCTCAACCAAGTTGTTGAGAGCAAAGATAAGGGTAAGACAAGCTTCTACTACTACAATATTTTTGGGTTTTTGGTTTGAGTGGCTAACTAAACTAAACTTGAGAAAGAACTTGCTCAAATAGGAGAGAAGAAGAGAGATTGTGTGCTAGGAGATGATTCAGCTGGCTTGGGTGTGGAATTGAGCACACAATGCAAGAGTATTTATAGGGGGTGAAGGGCTGGTGATCAGGCCACAAGGGCCAGGTCGGCCTGACCCCACTATGGCAGTGTCAGGGCTGCTTTCACCTTTGGACAGGGAATCTATTTGAATTCAAACACAACTTTGCAGACAGGGCTTTAAACATGGGTCGGCCGACCCAAGTTTGGTCCCCTTTTCAGCTTTAAACAGTGTGTTTCACTTGGTCCAGTAAAGCAAAGACTAGTGGTGGACCAAAAGTGAAATTTTTTTCAGAGATTTCCTTGTCTAGTGCTTTGTGAAAGAGAAAAGTGTATGACAAAAGTGGGGACATGCTTTAAAATGATTCCCTTGGACCATGGGAACACTAATGCATGCCAAAGTGTCCACTTTTCAGAATTTGGATGGTGGTGGATGTTGGATTCTCCTTAGAGCATGTGAAAGTGGTCATGACAAAAAGTTGTCGGCCAAATTCATATTGAGGTGGTGATTAAAGTTGAGACAGTGAGCAGGACACCAGACCAACATCACCAGAGGTGAGTGGGCCCCATGGTGGGGTCGGCCGACCCCACCTTGGGTGGTCTCATCACCTCAGGTGTGAGCAACACAGTTCTACTCAAGTTTTATTTGTCTAATTATTTTATTCTGTCGAAATAAATTACTTCAAAATTTAAATATGAAATGCAATGCAAAAATGCACGAATTAAAATGCGAAAAGTAAATATGAGATAAATACTAATTTACCTTACTAGCAAGGGCTCCATGTCTTAGGTCCGTAGAGCAGGACCTCTCCTTTTCGGGTGCTTCGATCGGTCCGGGAGATGGAGACCGTGATGATCGCACCTCTTTCTTTCACCATTCCTTCTTGGTTGATGCTTGTGATTCAGCAGAGTCAGTCTTGTTACTCGTTCGGCCTTTCTGACCTTTGGTGGTTGAGTCTTTCGGGGGGGTGTTAATTGTGGCTTGTTTCTCTACAGGTTCTTCCTTGCCTGTTGCATTGACTTATAACCATTGAAAGGACATTTAATTCTCTTACCTGGGAGTTGGAAGTGAACTTGGCCGGATCCCACGTAGATGATGGCATTCACGGTGTTGAGGAACGGCCTTCCCAGGATGACGGGGACTTCGTCATCGGCCCCTATGTCAAGAATGATGAAGTCGGCGGGGATGTATTCATCTTGAACTTTGACAAGGATGTCCCTTGCCAATCCCTTGGGGAACTGGATGGATTGATCGGCCATCTGCAATTTGACAAAAGTGGGGTACAAAGGTCCCCCTAGCAGATTCTCATACATTACCTTGGACATGATGTTCACTCCAGATCCAAGATCACAGAAGACGTTGTTGAAGGTGTGCGGCCCAATCTCGCAGGTGATGGTTGGGTGGCCGGGGTCACTCTTCTTGGCCATAAATGGCGGGTCAAGAAGGCAAACCGGGTTTTGCCTAACCGGAGGCTTACCAAACCTCGTGGAAATTAACTTGACACCCTCAATTGGTTCCTCAGGTTTCCCTGAGATCTTACCTTATTCGAATGATGGGACACCTGCTGCTATTTGAGATAATTGGATTTCTAGCATTTTATTAAAGCTCAATTGATTTTTCATAGCAGTGTTAAAGCTATCCATTTTCTCACTAAGATTTTCAAGAATCTTATCATTAGCCATTATTTTCTTGTTTATACTATCATTGATTTTAGATTGGCATAAGACAAGATCTTTAAGAGAAGGTTGGTTACCATAAGAATTGTTAAAATTATTGCTGTAACCATTACCTTGGTTTCCTTGGTAGAAGGGGTGCGAGTTCCATCCTTCTTGTTGCTGGGGTCGATGCCCATTGTTGTTGTTGTTGTTGTTGATGAAGCTCACTTCCTCCTTCGTCTCGGGACTGTTGTTGCCCGAGTGATCTTCTCCACCACATACCTCGCACCATGGATCAGCTTCGATTGCTCGTGCGGTGGCAGTGGTTCGAATGGCCTCTTGTTTCTTTTTGGAACCTTTCTCATTCTTTTTCATCAAGATGTCCATTTTTACTGAGAGCATGTCCACCTCATGAACGGTGTGCATACCCCTTTTCTTGGGCTGTAGTCGCTCCTCATTCCATCCTTGGTTGATAACCATCTTTTCAATGAGGTCTTTGGCATCCTTGATATTGTGTTGCAGTAATGCTCCTCTAGCGGCAGCATCAAGGTGACTACGGGCTAATCATGTCAGCCCATGGTAGAAACCTTGAATTAGGAGCTATTCTTCAATCCCATGATGAGGACAAGCACGAATGTACTCTTGGAGACGTTCCCATGCTTCGGGAATCGTCTCGTTGTTGGCGGTCCTTAGAGCCTATTTCTTACCGCCAATATGTTGCTAAAATAAATAGTAGGTAGGGCTTTAAACTAACATTTCCACAAGTTTCGGTGTGTACTTGACTTGCAGGTGTGACATGTGGAAATGCACAAAAACCATAAAGAAAGCGCACTTCCAGGAAACGTATTCAGAGAAGACGCAATCCAAGAAAATAAGAAAGCCCACCTCAAACACTACACTAGATCCATCCGTAACCGCGGGGGAGGTCCAGGCCCAGGGAGCAACCGACCACCCAAAGGCGGCGGCCAGCGGGCCCAGCCAGGGGACCGACCGTCCCCGGGTGCGGCCGCCCCTCTGGTGGGGCCTCCGGGGCCCAGTCTTCGGAGGCGGTGCTCTAGGCGGTTTCCCAAGGGCGGTTTCACCTCCTTCCAACTTAGAGACGCCAAACCGCCCTACTCTAGCTATAAATAGATGGTGTTCCTTCATCATTCAACACACGCCATCATTTGGAGCCATTTACTTCACCTCTCACTTGTATTCTTTAGATTAGTTTTAGTATTAGAGCAAGGCAAGAGCTAGCAAGGAGAGTTTGTATCCTTGGGAGAAGAAAGAACACCTTGGTATGAATACAATGCAGTTCTCTTCCAAGTTCAAGTTCTTATCTTATTTATATAGCAATGCATATGAACTAGTGTATAGTCTTGGTCATGTTATGATCATGATATATGAACTAGCATATAGTTTATGTGTTATGTTCTTGATATGTCATCGTTGTTCTTCATCGTTCATCGACTTAGTATGAATAGAGGAAGAACTAGGGATGAGGTGACGATTCGTCGTGCCTTCTCAGTTGCTCTTAGCCTAGCCTGTCACTCCGAAGGGGTGGGGTCCTAGGGGGTTAGGAGTTGTTTCCAAGTACGCGAGCATGGTGCTTGGGTATGCGGAGATCGGCGAATATATCAGTATCCCACGGGCAGAGGGGTAGGTGGGCAGGTGGTGACAGCCCTGTCCATCCCTAGCACTCCCCCACGTTCGGATATTGGGTAGGAGTTCATAAAGTCTCTATCGGCTGGCAGACCAGCTGCGGGGATCTCCCTGTCATCCCAGACCTAGTCCTGATACTAGACATGCTAGTTAGATGTTTACTAACAGTTCTTTGCATAGTTATATATGACCAATGCCTGCTCAATTAGATATATTCTTTTATTCTTTATTTCTCTTTTATCCTTGAGGTCGGCTCAGATGTGTGTCCACTATCTTTGAACTATAATTTACCCCTGCCTATGCTATGTCTACCTAAGCATTCAATAAGTGATCATGTTTATGCCAAAGCTAGATGCATTCGTCCTGCCCTCCTACGGAAAATTATAAATACGACACCCCTGAATACTCATGGGTTCAAATGCTACAATGATAGTTCCGTACGCTTGCGGATTTATCTATACAGAGCTATCATGATTGGCATACCTAAGTACCATTACCTAAGGACTTGTTGGCGCAAAAAGTGGTTCTCTAAGCCCAACACACCAGCGAAGCTGGAAACAACCCTTGAAGGCAGTAGAGCTCTCGCAGATCCAGCTAGCTTCGAACCCGGTCTGAGAGTGTCGGTAACACCCAAGCGTGCCAGTCAATTTGACCTGCAATTGACAAGGAAACAGATATAATCAGTAACCCAAGGTGGAACTAACTGGTGAGTCCAGATAGTTCCAACTGTACGGCTCAAAGAGCCAGTATAATCGGAGATCGACTAGAAAGCCGATTCCGTCATGTTATGAACCGATAGTATAATAATGAAGTAAAATGGCTATTAGGATACTCATATGAAGATAATAACGTACTAGCCGATCTAATTCAGTTAATGTGTATAAAAGAAAATAGATCATGTGTACAGATCTGATCTATACATCAAACAAGCAGAGATCGGCTAAAGCTGGTCTAGAAGGCCGGCGGCTTTAGTAAATCCTCTTCGCTAAGTTCACCAAGTTTGCGTTCACCTGGTCTAACGGCCAGCGGGCTTCAACAAACCCAGCAAACAAAGATAGATCGTTTGATATCCAAATAAGTCTATATACACGATCTATTCGTGAAAGCATAACTGAATTGGCTCTTTAGCCGATGCAGGGTCCATGAAGCACGAACGAATGCTAGCGTAGTCATAAACAGACTTCAAATTAAAGCAAGTCTAATCTAGTGAAAACTTGTTTAGGTTAAACCTGTTGTACCGGATGACGCTCAGTTTAACTTAAACAAGGACACAAAAATAAGACTTACGATAACCTCAGAACCACTTATGTCTCAACTAGAACCGAACGCACAACATGTGACGAACAAGATTGATAGGGAATTAACCGATGTAAGCAGGGAACCGATCATCATGGCAAGATAAGCATAAAAAAACATAAACGACGATTAAATTCAAGTGAATCTAAGGCCAAATCTATCAATCTTGATCGGGCAGAGAGATGTTATATTGATAAATAAACAATAAAAAACAAGTAACATCTTGATAACTTAATGAATCTAACTAAATTGCCATATTTAGCTAGAGCTGATAACTAATCCATGCGTGCAAACTATCTCAATCTATAGCCTGTCTACCGGATGACATTAACTAATAGATTAATCAAGCAAACAAACACGAATCGATAACTAATCCGCGCGTGAAAACCGTCCTAATCTGCATCTCGTCCAGCGGATGACGGTTAACACAAATTAATCGGGTAAACCAGCGTGAATCGTCCTTGACTCACTGTGCTTCCCACGTCCACCGGATGACGCCAAAGAAACAGAGCTTAGCAAGGACCCTGGTCCGCCATGCTTCCACGTCCACCGGATGACGCTAAAAAGACATTGTTTAGCAGGGGGTTGACGATACTTGCAAGCAAGCTTGCGTCCACCGGATGACATCCAGCCTGGATGAAGTAACTCGCCGGACTCGACTGACTCTAGGGTTTGTTGGCCGGAGCCAAAAGTTGTGTTGTATTGATGTTGTTGATCTTTCAATGGCTGAGGGCTTATATTTATACCCTGAGCGTAGATAGAGTCCTAGTCGAATTACAACTCATCAATAGATAAGGAAACTAACAAACTATCCTATATCTAAGGTAACTTGGAGTCCCACCTTCCCTTTCCATAACGGACTCCGATCGTGATCGTACCCTGGTGGTGCGGACTCTGGATGACGTCATCAATACCGATGCTGCGCACCTCCTGTCACCTTGGCCCGATAACCGATTCACAGTGCAATCGGCTATTTTCCTTCCCTCCGCTGGACGGAATCTGCTTCCGAGATCGGCTATCTTCCTCTGGTATCGGCTATCGGCTCCTGGTATCGGCTATCGGCTCCCGGCCCAAAATTTGGTGTTAACAGGACTGTAATTCTTGTTGCACCCCAAGGCGTCGTGCTTCAGTTTTGCATATCGTAAGTAATGATGGTTGGTAAGGCCAATCAGGCACTTCAAACTATTATTACCAGACTGCATTATCTTGGCCAGCGCCGTTAAGGGCTGAGAGTTACCTTTCTGAATTAATGGTGGTTAGGGATGTCAACACACGTTTGTAGTATCGTTGCTAGGGATGGGCTTTTAGTCTATCTTTAGTAATGACGCTAAGAAATGCCAACACTCGTCAGCTTGCTGTTGGAAGCGTGAGATTTTTCCACGGAGAGCGCTGGTTTCGCCCATTGGGAAAGAATTTCTTGAGAAATGCATTGGCGCACTTCTCCCAAGTGGTAGCTTCATTCTTGTTGGCATAGAACCATTGCTTCGCCTTTCCAGATAGTGAGAATGGGAACAGGCGAAGACGGATGGCGTCAGCAGAGACATTCTTGATAGTGAAGGTATCACACACCTCCAGGAAGTGCTGGAGATGGGCATTGGCATCTTCATGCGGCTTCCCACAGAATGGATTGGCTTGCACCATGTTGATAAGCGCTGGCTTAAACTCAAAGGTAGCATCCCCCAAGTTGAGCTGCGGACCGGTGGCAATGTTGTCAGCCGACGGTGCAGAGAACTCAGAGATGGTCTTTTGGGCCATAGCTTCCTTGGTTGATAGTGCGGAGCCTCTTTCCTCGAATGGATTCAGGTTTGAGATAAACCTTTGAGGTGGAACTTGACGGCGTCTAGTTCTCCTCAACAATTGCTCAGGATCTTCAATGAAATTTGACGGCAATTGGAAACAACTCATGCACTGTCTAGCTACACGATAACGAGAAACACAGACTCCGGATTCAATTTTTATTAATATTCGTAGACTGATGCTTTCCCCGGCAATGGCGCCAGAAATGCTTGTTGACACGTCTTAGCGCAACCACTAGAGACAGGGTGTTAGTCTATCTCTGATAATGGCGCCAGAAGTGTCTGGGGTATTTCTTATGTCTATTGGATAATTCGAGAATATACCACTGTAGCACTTCACCCGGGAGTATTCCAAGGTATCATTATTTATTTTATCCCAAGGGAAAGCGGTTGCTAGAAATAATTAATAAAAAGAGAGAGATCCTTAAGTCCATAGCAACTTAGTATCAACTAGTGATAGGGGGGTAAATCGATTTATAGAGGAAAGGGCAATGACACCAAGACACGACAAGGTTTTAGGATAACTAAAGATAACTAGTAGAGTATAGCTAGGTGGGAGGACAACGAGTGAGTATAAGACTCCTATGACACTTACTTTACTCTTGTGAACTATCTTATCAAATAGATGAATTATACTAAGACAGCTACCTTACTTCCGGTGTGTAGGGGGTAGTGCCAAACAATAGAGGATATAACCTCTACCCGAAGTGCCTACTCTCTTATGGGAGACTACCTTTTAAGAACTTACCTAAAACACGTGGAGGGATACTAAGACTAGACAGGGCTATCACCACCTGCTAGCACCCACAAACAATCCGTGCGACAAGCGGCATTCAAAGGCAAGATCTAGTCTAAGCACCGCGCTTACACTAAGCCTTACTACTCTAGTTGCATACCAACAACTAAAGCACCCTATGACAGGCGATGAACTACACATGTGAGCTAGTTGCTGGATCACTATCTAATATAACTCAACTATAAGGTAAGACAAGACACAACAATACTATAATGAATAGTAATGCACTAAGTAGAGACTTAGTAAAGTAAAGTAAAGATAATATATTGATAAAAGTAAAGTCTTACAGAAGGAAAGGTACAAGAGCTATACCAGACTCTCCAGCAGACGACTCTGGAGACTCCGAGCGTAGGCTCGACTCGACTCTAACTCCCACACTAGGACTAATACTACTACTACAACTACTACTAAAGAATGGAGCTTCTCTTGTCTCTTGTGGCTCTTGTGTATCTTGGGTGTGTTGAAGAGGGTGTTGGCTGCCTCTATTTATAGGGTAGAGTTGAGGGCTCCACGTCAGCGATCCGCGTGCTCCTTGTCTCTCCACCCTTGGATGAACCGCCTCAATACCGCCTTAGGATGAACGGCAGAGGTGATTTCATCACGTGGAAGTCATGCAGGAAGGCGGTGGGGGCGAACCGACCTGACCAGGCACCAGGGGGGTCGGCCGACCCCCTATGACAGGTGGGCCTGGCCAGGTGTGGTCCCCACCAGTCATAGGGTGTTGCCTTGTGCTGGTTCTGTCTTGATTGTATTGTTTCACGCCTTGATCCGTGTGCTGTGATTCTCCACCGTTTAATGGAAGCACATGTTGATGTGATGGTGGAATTGAGCTGGATAGAATGTCACACGGATCCTGCCATGTCACCAGAGCCAGTGGGCCCCATGGTGGGGTCGGCCGACCCACACATGGGCCCACTCTGAGCTCTCCTCTCTTCTGAGTGATGTCTTGAGTCATTTGTTGAAGTGTGATGATTTGGTTCCCAAATACATGGTTCGGCCGACCCATAATATTGGGCTCTAAGTGCTCCAATTTGTTCTGTGTTGATCTTCCCTGCATTCACAAGCTAAGAGTACAAGTGGAACTACTTATTGATAAAATATTTTCATGATATGTTTATTCTCCCTTGAATCCGAGGCCTGTTGACGGTGTTTGAATGTGGATTTTCATGGTATATCCATCGTCAACAAAGGGACACACTTCACTGATAAAAAGTTTCACCGATACTTGCAAGCTCATGGCATCCGTCGTAATGTTGCTACACCATACCATTCTCAGACAAGTGGCTAGGCAGAAACATCAAATAAACAAATCAAGAATATTCTACAGAAAACAGTAAATGAGATGGGTGCTGCATGGAAGGACCGATTACCCTAAGCACTTTGGGCATATCGGACCGCATACAAGACACCTTTGGGCATGTCACTGGACCGATTACCAGTGGTGTTAGAGCATAAAGCTCACTGGGCTATTAAGAGATGGAACATGGACTTTGAAGCCGCTGGAGAAAAGAGAAAGATGCAACTATCAGAATTAGAAGAATGGAGAGAAAAGGCTTATTAAAATTCAAAGATCTATAAAAAAAGAACAAAAAGATGGCCTGACAAGAGGATCAAGAAGAAAGAGTTTGCACCAGGAGATAAAGTATTACTTTTTAATTCCAGGTTCAAATTATTCGGGCTTGGAAAACTATGAAGCAAATGGGAAAGACCATTTACGGTTGTGAATGCATCGTCACATGGAGCGGTAACTCTACAATCATACGAAGGTACGTTATTCAAGGTAATTGGTCACTGGCTTAAATTATTTTTAGAACAATTGAATTCAGAAGTTGTTGATGGGCTGGACTTTGTCCAACTATCAACTTTTTAGTCCCGTCATCGTCCGTTACGAAAAATATTCGCGCACCGCAACAATTAGAAAGTATGTGGAGTTTGGAGGCACCACGAGCACGGCCACCTCGAGAGGCCGCTTGGTGGGGCCGGGCGGCGCCTTTATGGGGCCGGGCGGTGCCCCCTGGCCCCTCTCGTCCTGACCCTTGTTCCCTTTCCATTTTACACCCTTCATAACTGCAACCACGCAGAATCCCGGCGCGTACGGATATTCTTTCGTACAAATCCCATAGAATCTGGATTTGAGCTGATCCTGTCTACAGAAACTCATATAAATACGCACCTATACCGCCCTCAATTTGCATCTCATCTATTGCCTCCTCTCTCCTTCCAGAGAAAACTCTCTAGTTTAGATCTAGTAGCAATGACAGACAAAGCAGTCTTCGACGCTGACATCATCCCAAGTGACGACTCGAAGGCCATCGTCGTCGTGCCGCCGAAGCCTCTCGCCGTTGTGCCACCGAAGCATCTCGCTACTGTGCCATAGAAGTACGAGCAAGTCTACTTCGCCCAAGCCCAGCCTGCTCTGCCATCGCCACCCACAAGACTACTGCTGGAAGATGGTACCAAGGGCACGCAGATCGCTATTCCCCGAGGCACCCCACTTCTTCCACCTAGAGACAATGAGCAACTCCTGTCGGTCAAGACCGACAAGAACGGAACGCTGGTATGTGCGAAGTACACCACTGCTCGCCCTGCCATCCAAGGAGTTCGTGCACGTCCAGGCCAAGTCCGCTACACTGATTTCATACCACCTCCGCCCAAAAAAGCAGAGGGCTGCATCAGCCTTAGCAGTAGAGAAAGCTCCCAGACAGCCTCAGCTCTCTCTATGAATCCTCAATGAGAAGATGGAAGCTCTCTCTAGCACCATTAGGGGTATAGAGAGGAATGAGAACTTAAGGAACAAGCTTATGAGCAACATGACTAAGCAGATAGAAGTTAATGTCAAGTTAATTCGCAGTCTCAACCGCGAAAAAGATCAGCTGAAAGAAGAGGTTGATGAGCTTGAGGAAGAAATTAGGAAGCTCACGAAGAAGGGGCAGCCTTAAGTTGCCCACGTTATCTATGTAATAAGGCACAGGTGTGTTAGGTTCGGCAAGCCTAATGAGCTAGGGCAGTCGTTAGCTCAGTCAGTTGTCAGAGTTATCTAGTTTCGTTAATGAATAAAGTGCCTTATTCTTTTTATCAATATTAATGTTTTAATCTACTCTACTCTCTATATTTTTAGTACGCATGTTGTTTTCACATGTTGCGCAGAAAAGTATGCAGGAAAACAAGTGTGGGGGAGGCACATCGCGACTATGAAAATTAATTAGCTTAAGAAAATCATGTAATTCGGAAGACAATCGAAACAGGAACTCGCGCACTGAAGTAGACCCCATGGGACCACAGAGGCACACCACCCGGCGCCCTACCTAGGGCCGGCCAGCCCCCCTCTACACCCTCTGCATCCCCTTCTCGGTCATTATCAGGTTTGATCCTCATACAATATAATCGCACATGTGTCGATTTTTGATTCGATCCGAATTAAAATTCACATGCTAAATTACTTTTAAAAAAGAAGAAGAGACTATTTAATTCATGGCTTAAGAATAAATTATATAACACTTTTCTATGAATCATGTTACTATTGAAAACTATTTATAGGGACCCCCATGATTGGTTAAGTCGTTGTGAAACATGATATAGTTGAATAATGAGAACTCAATCCCTGATGTTTTGTCTTTGGAGATTTTATTTCAAAAATTTAAATAATTAGTTATACATCTCCTTTGTAGTAAAAATACTGTCCTACCAGAGCCATATATAGGATAGGAGCCTGCTACATATAATACTTGTCTTTGTATTGAGTTTGGTCAACCTTTATTACCCTTTGAAGAAATCTGTCATATTTTCGAATCAAGTGCCAATTCCACATAAGCATTACTCTAATCCGGAGTAATAGCGAGTCATTCTATTAAAAATATTTCCCTCCTACACTGGGAGAAAACAACAAAAATAATTATATAGCATAGTCACTAAATAATTGCTCCATGTTTTGTTAAAGTCTCTTAACTACTAAATTCAAAAGAGGTATGAGCTATGCAAAAGAAGAAGGGAGTATAAAAAATGGACAAATGTCCGAAAAAATTAAAACAATGGGTACTTAAATACTCGCCTGCCTTGAAAAAAAGAAAGAGAGAGAGATAGCTCAGACTCTCTGACTAAGCTCAATTGTATAAAAAGAGATTTATTTTCTCAAGGAGCAAGGTAGAATTAGGTTCCACCATATTCCACCAAATAAAGCTTGATTCGATTATATGCCTCATTTCTCTGTGGATTCATTGTTTGACTTTACAAAAAATACAATGCAAGTATATTTTCACATTTTACCTACCTGAGATCCACATAAGCTTTTTAGAAGTAGGATAAAGAAGGCAATATCATTAACACCTTGGTAAGGATAAAAAATACCAGATATATCAGTGATTTGAGAGTACTACAAAAGGAGAAGGTAAAGCTAAGTTTATTTGCAAAATTACATACCCTCTAATTGACTTAACTAAAGGAAGAGCGTGATCTGTTTTCAAGCTATTCTGTTCTTCAACTACTCAAAGATTCATGGTAGACACTTTGAATTCCATAGTACATGCATGACTAGCCTAGTTTTATATAATACACTCTCAAATTATGTTTTAAATGCTCTATTCTCTCTAAAAATCTTATATCTTACAACCAACCTTTTTCTCAGGACGAGCAAAAGCCTAAGTGTGGGGGTAATTGTTGACACTTAGTTATCGTCTAAATTTTATTATCAATTATCCCTGCATTAAACATGAATATCCAGTAGAATAGGGTTATTACTAATAATTTCCACAAGTTTTGGTGAATTGTATATTTTCCAGGGATTATTTCAGAAAAGCATAAAAGAGGGATTAATGTGCATAAAAGACACGAAACTTGACCGTGAAGGAAACATCATCACGAGGACCCTGGAAGAGTGCAGAAGGCACCCGAAGCAACCGGAGACCCGCACCTGCCAAGGTGGGGCCAGGCGGCATCCCCCTAGGGTTTCCACCCGTCGCCTTCTGGAGTCTTCTACCACCACCTTTGAGGAGTCATTTGGGCCCTTGGTTAAGTCGGTTTGATCTAATGGCACGCGTTCATCCCACCGGGCTATAAATAGAGGGCCAGACCCCCCTGGAGGAGAGCCAGATCAAGAGATGAAGACCCTGAGGCATTAGATAGATATCCACTAGGTCAAGGCTAACAATCAAGAGAGAGATTAGAGAGATAGAGTAGATGAGTAGAGATTCGGAGGAATCCCGGCCTGTTGGAGTTTCTTCGTAACTGTATTCGTCTGGATTCAGCTCCCACGCCCGGAGTTGCATTCTGAGGTACTTTTGTATTCAACATCCTGATTCAAGTAAGCATTTGTTTTTATTCATTCTTAAGTTTACAATTCTATTTGAGTGCTTTGATTTTTGTAGCTCCTTGTTTGAAGTAGTAGTTTGTAGTGTAGATGTGGTGTCTGGGCTATAATTACTTGTGAATGTCCCTTGATTGGCCGGATAGTGGTAGTTTGTGTAGGTGACAGCTGTGTTGATTCCTCTGTAGTCCAATTCCCGTTGATAGGATCGATAGGTGTATAAGTGTTTGGTAGGAGGGAACTCTGATTTCTGCTCTTATTCATTTCACTGCCCGATTAGAACGATATTATTTAAAGTTTGTCGGTTGTCGGATCTGAATAATCACTAGTTATCTCCTCATTCTTGATATTCTCTGGACTGATTATGTTATCGGGTTAAGAATCAATAGACTTAGTCATTATCACCTACTGTTCCTTTGGGTTCGATATTAAAACCGGGATTGTCTGGTGAAGTGTTACATCGGTGTTTTATCTGTGCGCTTGCGGATACTTTGATAATAATAATATTTAATAGAGTGCAGTTAATTTATACCAACAGTTGTGAAGCAAGGGAGAGTGCACTGTTCAATGCTTTACATCAATGAAATATGCCTATACCACATCGGCGACCTACGCTTCACTCAGCTGCTTGTGGCACATAATGAACATTTCATAAATTTATAGGTAGTAGTTGTGTCTTGTATCGTTTATTTGAGAGCACTTGAACATGTTATGTGTGTAATAACCTCTAAATCGTTATATGGTCCAATTTATGTCAAGGTTTAGTCGAACAAATAGTTTAAATTGTATATCTAAGTTTCATATATACTTTGATTTTGTTATTGTGCTTTGAAACTGTACTTATGACACGCGTACATATTCATATATAGCAGCGTAGAACGTATTGAAAAACCTAATTTCGAACACCGACAACAAAAGAATAGAACCAAAATAAAAAAGAAACACTTTAGTCCCGGTCTGAAATACAAACCGGGATTAAAGACTGCAGGCCCCTGGCTCGGCTGGCCAGCCTTTTAGTTTCGGTTGGTGTTATGGACCGGGACTAAAGGTTCCTCTTTAGTCCCGGTTGGTGAGTCCCGCATCCGCCGTCCCGGTTGGAAAACCAGGAGCAAAAGGTTTCCCAACCGGGTCAAAATCCCTACTCTGTACTAGTGATCTAAATGCATAGCATAAGCTATGTATCCCAAAAAAACAAAACGTGGAGTACTATTTAGGACTTTTTTTTTTGCAAATTACATAGGACAAGACGCAAACGCTCACGAGCGTGCCAATAGATTTTAAGATTGGCGAAGTCATCATAGATGTCTTGATGTCGAAAGGAACGTCAAATAGCACTGAAAACACAACGTCGTTAAATAATGAGAACAATTTCAGGAAAATGTAAGCACTTGTGCCAAGCTGTGAACTCAACCTGGGTGGGCAGATTTCACCGTAAGGAAGCCAGATAGCTCGGTTCAGTATTTAAGGCTAGTGGTTTACTATATTCTAGGATTCCTTCAAAGAGTGTTCCGTACATGTTTGCGACTAGTTTATTATTAGATAATGGTATATATTCAGTCATGGAAGCCCAAAACCACTCAATTGATGGTCAGTCAAGGTAAAGATAAGAGAAGAGAAGATGATTAGCATGAACTGCTGGTACACCAACTTTGCGCTGTTTCTACTTACACTGTGACCCCCCACACCACATGCCCAAACAGTCAGTGGATGACCAGAGACGACATGGCCTTAACTCTCCTTTGATCTCACGAGCAATGATGTCATGAAGGGATATGATCACTCCATGCATGCTTCTGAAGGCCTTTCATCTTTTGGTGTCCCCTCTGAAGGCCTTTTATCCTTGTGCTCAGGCTTTCCGCTTTTGAGGCCGGATTGGTTGATAGCCAAAATTTGGTCGCCAAAACTTGGGATCACCTAAATTTTGGCTGCCGTTTGGTGTATTACCAAAATTTATCTACACCTCATATTTCACATGTTAGAAATCTATGCTAAATATTTTTGTCCAAGTTGGCAATTTTTGCTTGTCAAATTGTCAAGCGAATTTTGGTTGCCAAACAAGCAGAGCCTTGACGTCATGCTCTAACTCATTGGAGGTCACTCTCCTTGTGGTGGCCAGCCTTTCACTGATATTTTGCAGTAGCTAAGTTTTTCTAACCCTCCTGTGTTAGAGGTGTCTTGTGGTCTGCATCTTACTATGTCGTGTCTGCTTGATGAAGGACACCACTCTAGTTCAGTACAAATAGCTGAGAGCATATTCTCCTCTTTCTTTGTCTCCCGTAATCAAATCTCCATGACTTTTCCTTTGACAAGCTAAGTTCAGGGAACAAATAGCAGCTTTTCTTTTACAAAAGAGGGTTACTATACCTGGTTCTGTTTGCATTCAAATGACGCAAAATGGTCACGAACTTTCACTGTCAAAAGCAAGGTTTCCATTTGAAGGTCACCACATGTATGCTCACAAGTCACAAAGGAGGAGCTTGACACTGCATATTAGCTAGATAGAAACGATAAAGATAGAATAGAACTTGCAATCATGTCCTCTCCCTTTGTTTCAATGCTTGGATGCCAACATATCACCTCGATGGACAATTACACTTGACAACCATCTAAACAAAGTTATTGGCGGGCCAGGTGTTGTCTAGTGAGGCCATGCTTGGTTCTTGTTATCATCTGAGAAAAAGCAGGCCATAACAGCCATTAGCCCTAATATAATGGTGACAACGGACAAGTGGGTTATGGTACAAGTACCAGTGGTTAACTTTGATACATCCTCAGCATGAAACGAAGGGCCCATCAGCTGGTTAACTAAGACTGCACAACGATCAAAGTCTGTGCTAATAATTGGTGCTTGTGCATAGAAAGTGTGTGTGGATCAGGATGCAGCTACTTTGGATTAGTAGGAACCCTAGGACAAGCCTTGGATTGGAAGGCACAAGCACAACCCAAGAAAGGGGACGGGTTTTGAGCCCACTAACCAACCTTTGGAGGCAATTTGACAAACCCCTAGCCACTGATATAATAATGTTGTCACTGCTCTCAAGGAGGATTGATCCTTTGGGACTATCTGATTCCTGCTGGCCCAAAGTTGCTGCAAGTGGTAGATAGTAAATCACTTGAAGCCATTAAATAAAAACTCGAGTGTTATCTCTTTTGGATCCAAATAGGTATAAATAATAAGAGATGTGTTACGGTGGTTGGGAATACTTCCTAACGCTTGTCAACGCTTCCACTAATTAGTATTTTTTAGCAATTTTATTCATGAGTGGCAATACAGTAATTGTGCAAAGTAAAATAAACCAACCCCCTCCCCTCAATTATTCCGCCGCACCCCCACCCCCTTCCCCTGTTCCTATCCCGCTGCGCCCCCACCCTGCCCTAGCCCATCGCCGCCTCACCCTCGTCGCAGCTGCCGCCGCCACCGCACCCTCGTCGCAGCCGCAACCTCGCCCTAGCTGCCGTCGTGCACTATCGTGCCACCGGTGGCCCGGCCCTGTCGTACCGGCGGCCCTGCCCTGCCCTGCCGTCCCGGTAACCCCCTCCCCTCTCCTATTCCGCCGCACCCCCACCCCCTTCCCCTGTTCCAATCCCGCTGTGCCCCCACCTTGACCTAGCCCGTCGCCGCCGCACCCTCGTCGCAGCTGCCACCGCCGCCGCAACCTCGCCCTAGCTGCCGTCGCGCACTATCTTGCCACTGGCGGCCCAGCCCTGTCGCACCGGTGGCCCTGCCCTGCCGTCCCTGGCCTGCCGCCGGTGGCCCTGCCCTGCCGTTCCTGCGTTCCCCAGCGAAGAGGGCCGTGGTGGTCGCCCCCGTCATCAGCTTCCTCCAGTCCGCCGGGTTCCTGCGCATGTTCGGCTCCCTCCAGTCCGACTTCTAGCCTTAAGGCTCTGCTGCGCCAGTGTCCCCCAGCGCGAGGGTCGTGGTGGTCGCCCCCGTCAACGCCTTTGTCGGTGCTAGTTTTAGCGGGGCTAACACCGGCTAGTAAATATGTGTTTTGCGGTTGAGGCTACGGATGGTGTGCAAGGGGAGAACACGGGGATTATACTGGTTCAGGCCAAGCAAGCCCTATGTCCAGTGGAGAGGAGAGTCGTGTTGCCTTGCACCGGGGTGCTTGTAGTAGGGGGTTACAAGCTAGGCGAGAGAGGGAAGTGCTCTCAGGTCTCTTGTGAGTGTCTAAGTGTATGCAAGTCATTTTCTGTGGGTGTGTATGTGTGAGTGAGAACTTAGAACTTTCGGGGGTCCCTCTAAAGCTGGCCTCTGCTCTCCCTTTTATAGTCGCAAAGGAGAGGCAAGGGCAGCACTTACAATGCTACGTATGTGTACAGCGAGGAGTTGCTATTCCCCGTTTGACTATGGTCAGCTGCAGTCTTTTCTCAGTGTCTCCGGGGTATGGCCGTAGTGGTTCGCATGATCTTGATGAGTTCCAAGGCGGGAACAGTCATCGGATTACGTCATGTCGTTAGCTACGGTCTTTTCTCCGCGTCTCCGGGGTATGGCCGTGGTGGTTCGCACGATCTTGGTGAGTTCCAAGGCGGCAACAGTTGTCGGATTACGGCGTGCCGTAGGGTCACATCTGATGGCTGTCCTTCCGCACGATGTGACAAGAGGGTGAGTCGTCTCGGGGCGTTGTCTCCCGAGGCTTGGGACTCTTGAAGGCGTGATGGGATGGAGTAGGGTGATATCTCCCCATGGTCATATTTTCAGCCTTTGAACAGTACTTCCCGAGGGTTAGGTGGGCCCGGATGGAAGGCGTGCTCGTCCTTTCGAGTGGACAGTGCAGTAGGTGCCTTTCCCGTTCTTGCGTAGCCCGTCGTCAGGTGCTCGGACTGTCACAGTCAGAGTTGATAGACCCCGGCGGAAAACGGGGCGGCGCACCGTAGACCATACCGTGGAGAGGATGGCCGTAGTGGGCCTATCAAATCCGCTGCCAGGGAAATCCTGACAGGTGGTATGGCCGTCAGCGACGTGCGAAGCACAGTTGCATCGAGAATCTCGCCTGACGGGACAGTGCCTGTAAAGTGGTCAGGGAGATCTCTTGTGGTACAAGATTGCTCTGCTGACATCACCGGTGCCTTGGATGCCTTTGTGAGATTGCGCTCGAGGAGGATGGAGAAGCTCGGGTGAATCAGAGAATGGGCGCCGAGGGAGCCGCTCTACCGAGCTCTCCTGGGGAGGCTCGGGCGAATCGGAGATTTGGGCGCCGAGGGTGCCGCTCTCCTGAGCTCTCCCGGGGAGGCTCGGGCGAATCGGAGAATTGGCGCCGAGGGTGCCGCTCTCCCGAGCTCTCCCGGGAAGGCTCGGGCGAATCGGAGAATTGGCTGTTATTGGTGCAATGACTTCATGGGCTTCCGTAGACGCGGCCTTCCTTGGCTTCAGGCGCGGCCTTCGTGGACTTTCACTGGCCTTACTTGGGCCGGGCTGCGTTGGGAATGATCGTTTTCGCGTTGAAGTTGGGTACCCCAAACTTTGGTACCCGACAGTAGCCCCCGAGCCTATGACAGAGTGAAGGCACTCCTCCACAGGTTCACGCTGGTTCTTCCTATCAAAAGATAAAGTGTGGGTTATTTTTTTCGGTGGGTGCGCGCGAGCGCACCTACCGGGTGTATTCCCCGAGGCTTTGTAGGGATGGTATATCCCTTCAAAGGCTTAGAATCGTGTTTGTTAGTCCTCAGGGTGTTTCTTGATTTATTCAGGAGGGTCATTTCCTTGGAAGCGGAGCCCCCGAGCCTCCCATCGTGTTGGGAGGTCGTTCGGTGGTCTTTCCAAGGTGCAGGGCAAGTTCCCGAGCCTCCGTTTCGCATCGGAGATCGGTCGGGTCCTTCCCTGTCTTTTTTAATTCGACCTTCATGCTCTTTTTCTCGGGAAGAGGAAGGTTTGGTCCTGTTCGACTTCCCCGTTGGGGCATGAGTCGGCATTTCCAGTGAGCTACAAACGGGTTGGTCCAAGTGGAGGTCCGTGCCCCGTTCGTTAAGGGTCGGCTAGTGGCCTGAGCACACTCCAATTATTTCCCGAGGGTCAGTTAGTGGATGTCGGGTCCCTTCGATGGGTCCCGAGGGCATGATGCCTCCCACGGAGGGATTCCACGTAACTGACTCGCTATTGGGACTTGGACACAGCGTGGGATGTCCCTTGTGATGTTTCGGGCGTCGGGATACTGGCCGTTTTCGTGACCCATCCACTAGCTGTCCCTAACTCGGTTTCCCTGGGGCGACTGTTCGAGCCACGGAGGGCCAGTCTTCGATCCCCTGGGAACGTAACAGGTGCCTGAGCCCGGGATTCCTTCGTTGGGAAGGAGAAAATGTAGGCGGATTCGAGGTGCGCGGTTATAATGATTCGGCTCACCTTTTTAGGCGCAACGCCTGACGGACGCGACGGTTCGGCTCAGTCGAGGCAGTTTGCGTGCGCGGCGATGGCGGCGGCGTGGGGATCGTGGTGGGCCCCACGCAGTTAATGCGGCGGATTCTCCGCATCCACCCACGATCCACCGGCGGAGTTTATAAGAAAAACTTATGGTTTTTTCTTTCTACCCTAGCCATTCGCTCGCTCGACCGTTCGCTTTCTTACCTTCGTCGCCTGCTCTTTCGCCCTTGTTGCCTGCTTCGAGAGAGATCGTTGCCACGACCGTCGTTCTTCCCGCAGCCCTTTCCCCCTTCTCTTGCCATGGATTCCTCCTCCGCTGCTGTCGACGCCGCCGCCGATGTCGCTGCCACCGAAACCATCGCGACCGACGCCGTCGCCACCGATGCTGCCGCGGCCGCCGTCGGCGTCCTCAGGCTGGAGCCAGTGGCCGAGGAGCACTGTGACGGAGGCGCAGCTGGAGCGCCTCATCTCCCTGGGACTGCTGCGTCCTCGTACCGACGCGCAGCACCCGGAGTGGGTCGTGCCGCCGCGCGACCACGAGGAGCCGAACCCCAGCGAGGGGTACGTGGTGAGCTTCGTTGCTTACCACGAGCGCGGGCTCGTCTCGCCACCGAGCCGCTTCTGCCGGGCCATCCTCTTCGAGAACGGGCTGGAGCTCCACAACCTCACCCCGAATTCCATCACGCAGGCGTTGATTTTCGCCGCCCTGTGTGAAGGATACTTCAGGGTGCCCCCGCACTGGAACCTATGGCACCGCATTTCCCGCGTCGACTGGTACACCAAGTGGGTCGGCGCGAGGAAGCCGCAGGGAGATCCAGCGTGCGGGGGGATGCCGCCTCGTGATCCGCTCTTCGTTGTACATCCCCTGTAAGGCCCCCTCCTCCAACAAGGGGTGGCACAACGGCTGGTTTTACCTCTGCAACGACAGGGGTCTCTTCCCCAAGTTCACGGGAAGGGCACTCATAGCCCCCTTCCCCAATGGGAGTGGGGGTGCCCGTCGAAGGAGTTGAAGCACCTGGACGTGTACTTCGGCGCGCTCAAGGAGTTGAACAGGAGGGGCCTTACCGGGGCCGGCGTAGCGGGGAACTTCCACATGTGGATGGTGTTATCTCTAATGGAGCGCTGCCTGGCGCTTCATCAGATGGTGACCGGGTCGCAGCGGGAAGGCACGGCGATGCTGCCCTGTGACCTTGGCGAGGCGGAGGTCATGCGCCGCGTCGGTTACATTGTGGGGGGTTATCCCACCTGGGAGGAGGTGAACCGGGTGCCTATGCGTCCCTGCGCGGGCTTCCCGGCGTTGGTAAGTGTTGTTCATTCGATCGGGCCATTGGCTTCCCCATGTCTTTCTCCTGACATTTCTTCGTTCTTCGTAGGGCCTCTCGAGGACCGGTATGGCTTCCCTTCCGCCCGTTCCGGAGGATAAAGAGCGGCGAACCCAGAACCGCCTCCGGGCCACGGAGGAGAAGGCGAGGAAGGACAAGGCGACTGCCCGGAAGCAGAAGAGGGCGCGGAAGATGGAGGAGTCCTCCTAGCGCCGCCGTCGCCTGAGGGAGGCCGGGGAGCCTGAGGTGGATACCCCCACCGACGATGACGCTGACGACGACGATGAAGAAGAAGATGACTTTTCCATTTTTGATCTAATGGCGTCTGACCGGCCGCTTGCGGCCACACAGCCCGCGGTGTGTGCTGACTCAAGGCTCCGCTGTCAGCGTCCGCCGGGGAAAGTGCCGGGGTTTGTGATCCGAACCCTCGGGCAAACCTGCCGGAGGCCGCGTCCAAGGACGCGGCTCCTGGCAGGGCAATGTCAGGAGGCGGGGCTCCGCCCGCCATCAGTGGCGTGGCTCGGCCGGAGGGGCCGGGGACGGGCTCAGGCCCGGCGCCCGAGATGCCCCGAGGTTCCAGCGGGGGGACCGAGAGTCCCCTGTTTCGGCGGACCCTCCCCGCCGACGCGTCGTTGGTCGGCGCGGCGGTCGAAGGCAGGGGGAGTGCTGTGAAGACGCCGCCGGAGCCGGAGCCTACCGGCGCCAAGATGTCAGGCGCTTGAGCTGAGGCCCTCCCAGGCTCAAGCTTCTCCGCCGAGGGGTGATGAAGTCGGGACGGCCCCCGGCGCCCAGGCGGAGCCCTTGTCACTGGGCGGCGCTGGCCCGGACACCGGGTTGGTGCCTATTCCCCCGCAGCTGGCGCAGCCCGCCCAATCCGTCGTCTCGCCGAGCGTGGGCGTTGTGATGAAGAAGAGGGTCATTCCGAAGACGAGGTAAGTATCTTTACCTGTAATTCCTTCTAGTGGGGATCCTTTCCTGAGCGTTCCTTTCTTCCATCTCTGCTTCAGGAAATGCTCAGGGACGGACCTCCAGGTGTCGCACCTGAAGGTCCTGAAGGTGCGGGGCCATGACACGGCCGGGGGGAGTGCCCGGTCGGCGGGCGAGGAAGTTCCTGCCCCCGCGGGTCTGCCCATGGCGTCCGAGGCTCCGCCCTCGGGGGAGGCTATCTCGGCGGCGGTCGCCGTCGTCGTGCCCGTGATTGACCTGGAGGCGAAGCCAGCGCGGGCTTCCGAAGCCTCGACCGTCGGTTCCGGAGACGCCTCGGGAGCGCCAGCCGATGCCGCCCCCACGGAGCCTGCCGCCACGGGGTCATCGGCCACGGATGTCAGCGCCGGAGCTCCCCCCGCCCGTGAGGAAGGCCCCTGGGCGCTGGCCTTGAGGGGACCTCAGCCTCGGGAGCTGACCGCCTCCCGGATCGAGTGGGCGGACCGCGGGGACCCTCAGGCGCCGCCCGTCTTCTCGCTCCGGGACGACCTCGAGGCCCCCAAGTAGGACGCCGTTCAGGAGCTTGGGTTTAGCTCGGCGGCGGGGTTCCGCGCGATCGCCGACGTCCTCGAGAAGGACCTCCCGGCTCAGCTCCAGGTAAATCCCTGTGTCTTGTAAAATTTTTCTGCATGTGAGCATCGTTCTTACCGTTTTCGCTTCTTTCTTTTTTCCAGGACCTCATGCACACCTCCCGGGAAAAGTCTCGCTTCCTTCGTGGCGGGCTCGGGCTCTGGAAGCAGCTCGACCTCAAAGGGAAAGCCCTTGCGCGCGCCCAGGGCGAGCTCACCACCACGACCTCCAAGCTTGCCGAAATTAGTGTCGATAACACTATTCTGAAGGGGGAGGTCGCGGAGGCGCAGGGCCGAGTCGCTGCCTTGGCGGCGCGAGTGCAGTAGTTGGAGAGCGCTCTGGCCGCGATGACGAGGGAGCGCGACGCTGCCCAAGAGCTCACCGCCGAGAAGATTTCGGCCGCCGAGGCCTTGGCTCTCGACCTGGATGAGACTCGGGAGGCGTTGCGCCTGGCGCTCGTCGCGGCGGACTTGGTTGGGAAGGAGGCACGGAAGGCTCGGGAAGATGCTGACCGTAAGCGCGGCGTTGTATTTTTTCCATTCTGCTCGTCTCGGTTGCTCGCTGTATTTTTATTCATCTTCGTGCTTTGTTCCCATAGTTCTGCAGGGGTCTTATGACGGCGAGGTGGCCGAACACATGGACCTGCAGAAGGTCGCGCGGGCGCTGTGTGACTCCGTCGGCACCGGTGGAGAACCTTCTGGGATGTCACTCCAGCTGACTGGAGGCACTCCACGGCAGCATGAGCGGCCGCGTCAAGGAGGCCCTTCTGACGGGTGTCCAAAAGACACTGGCGGTCGTGAAGTCCCACTACGGGAATTTTTACGCCGGCCCTGTCAGCGAGGGCTTCCTTGAAGCCGATGACGCCGAGCTCCTGGCGCTGGAGGATTCGATGAAGGAGCCAGGAGAAGCGCTGGCGGGCCTCTTCCAAGCCGAGGTCGTGCTCCCTCCCCTGAACCTGCCGTGAAGGAGCGGGCCACAGTGCCCATGTAGAAAGTAACCTTTCGTGAGTGGCTTGAAAGGAAACAAACAATATGACGCTTCGTGGCCTCAATATTTATGTAAATATTTGCTGAATGGTTGTTTCGTTTTGTTTCGTGCTTTTTTCCTTGGGCGTTTTTTCTTGCCGATCCTGTGCCCGGGCCATCGAGCCTTGGGGGACGCTTTTCGGGTGTCGTAGCTTTAGCGGCATAGACGCAGCTGATGTCCTAGGAGCTTTGGCGGAAAGAATCCTTAGAAAAAAAGCTTAGGTGTTTCCTCCTGAGCTTCCTCCCTTGGCCGAGCGTAGATCTTATAGGTTTTCTTCCGAGTGCGGGTTAGCCTTTGAACACGGAGTGGCGAGGGGAGATGCTGTGGCCCTGGAGCGTAAGCGGTCTCCGACTCGGTCGGCTCTGTCCTCTAGGGCTTCCCTCATTTTTCGAATTCTATAAGTTCATGCTTGATTTCCGGAAGGAAGCTTGTTTTAGGGAGAAACAAATTCGACAAGTTTTGAAATTTTTTGCGTTTCTAAAATTGTTGAATCTTGTGAAAGTCCATGGGTTCCCCCCATCCTAGCCCCCGAGGGAGGGTCGGCCTTTCCGTAGGTTAGGCCGAGCCTCGCTTTTACTGTGCGGTGAAATAAAGGGTCATTTCACTCCCGAGTGTAGGCTCGGATTTAAAATCTAAAAATCGTGTAAAAGGAGTAGAAGTCGGGTCTTTTCATTGATTTCAAGATTTTCAAAATAGTACAATGCTCGGAATCTTAAGGATAGAAGCGACGTAGCTGTTCGATGTTCCAAGCGTTGCTGTAGACCTCGCCCTTCTCGTTTGCGAGGTTGTATGTGCCGGGGCGTAGCACCTCGGCGACGATGAATGGTCCTTCCCACGGCGGAGTGAGCTTGTGGCGCCCTTTGTTGTCCTGCCTGAGCCATAGCCCCAGCTCGCCTACGCTGAAGGCTCGACCTCGGATGCGCCGAGCATGGTACTTGCGTAGGGACTTGCCAGTACTTGGCCGAGTGCAACAGGGCCATGTCCCGAGCTTCGTCGGTTTGGTCCAGCGCGTCTTCGCGGGACGTTTGATTGCCCTGTTCATCGTAGGCTCGGACCCTCGGGGCGCCATACTCCAGATCCGTAGGGAGGACGGCCTCTGCACCGTACACCAAGAAGAAGGGCGTGAAGCCCGTGGCTCGACTTGGCGTAGTCCTTAGACTCCATATCACTGCCGGGAGCTCCGTCAGCCACCTCTTGCCGAATTTATTCAATCGGTTGAATATCCTTGGCTTAAGGCCTTGGAGAATCATGCCGTTGGCACGTTCTACCTGGCCGTTCGTTCTCGGGTGGGCGACGGCTGCCCAGTCCACTCGTATGTGGTACTCATCGCAGAAAGCCAGAAATTTCTTTCCGGTGAACTGCGTGCCGTTGTCAGTGATAATGGAGTTCGGGACACCAAACCGGTGGACGATGTCGGTGAAGAATAACACCGCTTGAGCTGAGCTGATTTGGGCGATCGGTCGAGCCTCGATCCACTTCGAGAACTTGTCGATGGCGACAAGCAAGTGGGTGAAGCCCCCGGGCGTCTTCTGGAGGGGCCCGACAAGGTCCAGTTCCCATACAGCGAACGGCCAAGTGAGTGGGATCGTCTGGAGGGATTGAGCCGGCAAGTGAGTCTGCCGAGCATAGTACTGGCACCCTTCGCAGGAGCGTACCACCTCAGTAGCATTGGCCACGGCGGTTGGCCAGTAGAAGCCTTGTCGAAAGGCGTTACCGACCAGGGTTCTCGGCGCTGCGTGGTGACCGCAGGCTCCGGCGTGTATCTCTTCGAGCAGGCGTTTGCCCTGACTGAAAGGAATACAACGCTGAAGCACGCCCGAGGGACTCCGTCGGTAGAGGCTACCGTCGATCATAGTGAAAGACTTGGCTTTGCGAGCCAGTTGTCGTGCTCTGGTCTTGTCCGAGGGCAAAACGCCTCGGACGAGCCAGCTGACCAGCGGCTCACGGTAGTCTTGTTCGTCGTCGTCCATCTCGGCTTCGATCTCCATTGCCTCGGCTTCGTCGCCGTCCTCGGCCAGGGTCTCGGGTGGCTCCCCTTCGCCGGAAGGGTCGGCAGCCCCCGAGGGGCTTGCGTGGCTTGGAGACGGTCCGGGTTCTCCCGGGGGCTCGGGGGTCTTCTTCTTCCCCTCAGCCCTCGAGGGATTGGTATTGACCGAGGGCTTGTGGAGGTCATTGGCGAATACGCCCGTCGGGACCGTGGCCCTTTCGGATGCGATTTTCACCAACTCATCGGCTTCCTCGTTGTACCGACGCGCGATGTGGTTGAGCTCGAGGCCGTCGAATTTTTCTTCGAGCAACCGCACCAGCTGGCAATAGGCAGCCATTCTGGGGTTCTGGCATGTCGACTCCTTCATGACCTGATCCACGATGAGCTGGGAGTCACCTCGGATCTCGAGGCGTCGGATCCCGAGCTCGATGGCGATGTGAAGAACGTTGACCAGAGCCTCATATTCGGCCACGTTGTTGGAAGCCGTGAAGTGTAGCCACAGTAGGTACTTGAGCTTACCCCGAGGGGTGAGATGAAGACGATGCCTGCGCCAGCACCAGTCTTCATCGTCGACCCGTCGAAGTACATGACCCAATATTCTTCTTGGGTCGGGAGTGGCGGCAGCTGTGTCTCGGTCCACTCTGCCACGAAGTCCGCAAGCACCTGGGACTTGATGGCTTTGTGTGGCGCGTAGGTGATGCCGTCACCCATGAGCTCGATGGCCCACTTGGCGATCCTCCCAGTCGTTTCCCGATTTTGGATCACCTCCCCGAGGGGAAGGATGACACCACGGTCACGGGATGGGATTCGAAGTAGTGCTGCAACTTGCGTCGAGCAAGAACGATCGCGTACACTAGCTTCTGGATCTGAGGGTAGCGTTCTTGGTCTCAGACAAGACTAAACTGATGAAGTAGACCAGCCGCTGTACCGGTCCAGGTAAAGTGCTCATTTTTCTTTAGCAACCGATACAAGGGAAGACCCTTTTCGCCGAGCCTTGAGATGAATTGACTCAAGGCCGTGAGACACCCCATGAGCTTCTGCACGCCCTTGAGGTTCCGGATCGGACCCATTTGCGTGACGGCCGATATCTTTTTTGGGTTGGCTTCGATGCCACGTTCGGAAACGATGAACCCGAGGAGCATGCCCCGTGGGACCCCGAAAACGCACTTCTCGGGGTTTAGCTTTATGTTTTTCTTTTTAAGGCAGTCGAATGCCTTTTCTAGGTCGGCTACTAAATCACACGCCTTCTTAGATTTTATCACTATATCGTCTACGTAAGCCTCAACGGTTCGCCCGATGAGGTCCCCAAAAACTTTGAGCATGCAACGCTGGTAAGTTGCGCCCGCGTTTTTGAGGCCAAATGGCATGGTTACGTAACAATATGTGCCGAAAGGAGTAATCAAAGAGGTCGCTAATTCGTCGGACTCTTTCATCCGGATCTGATGGTAACCGGAATAAGCATCAAGAAAGCAAAGTCGTTCACAGCCAGCAGTAGAGTCAACTATTTGGTCAATGCGAGGTAATGGAAATGGATACTTAGGACAAGCTTTATTTAAACTAGTGTAATCGACACACATTCTCCTTTTTCCATTTTTCTTTTTAACCAAAACAGGATTAGCTAACCATTCTGGATGGAAGACCTCCTTGATGAATCCGGCCGCCAAAAGCTTCTGCACCTCCTCCCCGATGGCCCGGCGCTTCTCCTCGTCGAATCGGCGCAGGCGCTGCTTCACCGGCTTGGAACCGGCCCGGATGTCCAAGGAGTGCTCGGCGACCTCCCTCGGGATGACTGGCATATCCGAGGGACTCCATGCAAACATGTCAGCGTGTTTGCGGAGGAAGTCGACGAGCACTGCCTCCTATTTCGGGTCGAGGGTGGCGCTAATTTTTAGTGCCCTACCGTTGGGGGAGCTTTGGTCGAGGAGCACCTCCTTCACCCCCTCAGCGGACTTAAAGGTGCCCGTGGCCTTCTTGGGGTCGGGGACCTCCTTTTCCAACCCGTCGAGGTCGGTCATGAGGGCCTTTGACTTCGCCAGCGCGCCGGCGTACTCGCAGCACTCGACTTCGCACTGGTACACGTGCTGGTAGGAGGCGCTGATGGTAATAACCCCCTTTGGCCCCGGCATCTTGAGCTTGAGGTAGGCGTAGTTTGGGACTACCATAAACTTGGCATAGCATGGCCTCCCGAGGATGGCGTGGTAGGTGCCGTGGAAGCCTACCACTTCAAATGTCAGGGGCTCCTTCCTGAAGTTGTCAGGAGTCCCGAAGTAAACGGGCAGATCGATCTGCCTGAGGGGTTGCACGCTCTTTCCGGGCACTATCCCGTGGAACGGGGATGTCGTGGCCCGGACGAGCGAGTGACTGATCCCCATCAAGTCGAGGGTCTCAGCGTAGAGAATGTTGAGGCCGCTGCCTCCGTCCATGAGGACTTTGGAGAGCCTTGTGTTGCCGACAACGGGGTCGACAACAAGCGGGTAGCGTCCCGTTGATGGGACGTAGTCCGGGTGGTCGTCCCGGCTGAAGGTGATGGCGTCGTGGGACCAGTCGACGAAGCGTGGTGTCGCTGGTCCAACGGAGTAGACCTCCCTGCGCTCGCGCTTTCGCTGCCACGGCGTAGGGGCGGTCCCGGGCCCGCCGAAGATTATGAGGCATTTGTCGATGGGAAGAACTCATCGTCCTTTCCGCCTTTGTCCTCCTGATCCCTGGCGAGCTTCTTGCCGGCGTCGTCCCTGAACGGCTGCCGGCTGTAGTGCTTCTTGAGCATCACACATTGTCCGAGTGTGTGATGCACCGGACCCTGGTGATAAGGGCACGGCTTGCTGAGCATGTCGTCGAAGCGACCTCGAGGGGGTCGTTCCCTCTTGGGCTCGGTGGCCGCCACGAGGGAGTCGTCGTGAAGTGGGGCCTTTCCCTTCCCCTTCTTCTTCTTGTTGTTCGGGCCTCGGGAAGAGGTGCCCTCGGGGGCCTCCTCCTTCCGTTTGCCCTTGGGGTCGGAGAAGAGGGCTCCTACCGCCTCATCCCCCGAGGCGAAGCTGGTAGCGATCTTCATGAGCTCGGATACACTGGTGGGCGTCTGGGGCCCGAGCTCATGAACAAGCTCTTTGCAGGAAGTTCCTGCGGCAAACGCTCCGACAACGTCGGAGTCGGCGACCTGGGGCAGCTCGTTGTACTGCTTGGAGAAGCGCCGGATGTAGTCCCGAAGGGACTTGCCCGGTTTCTACTTGCAGCTGCGGAGGTCCCAGGAGTTACCAGCGCGCACGTACGTACCCTGGAAGTTCCCTACGAAGATCTTGACCAGATTGCTCCAGTCAAAGATCTTCCGCGGGGGAAGGTGTTCCAGCCAAGCTCTTGTAGAGTCAGCGAGGAACAGGGGTGTCGGGTACCAAAGTTAGGGGTACCCAACTTCGATGCAAAAACGCTCATTCCCAACATGGCCTGGCCCAAGTAAGGCCAGTGGAAGCCCACGAAGGCCGCGTATTCAGAGGCCCACGACTCCGACTCGCCCGAGCCTCCTCGGGAGAGCTCGGGAAGAGCGGCATCCTCGGCGCCCAAACCTCCGATTCGCCCGAGCCTCCTCGGGAGAGCAGGGGAGAGCAGCACCCACGGCGCCCAAATCTCCGACTCGCCCGAGTCTCCTCGGGAGAGCTCGGGAGAGCGGCCCGAGCACCCAAACCTCCGATTCGCCCGAGCCTCCTCGGGAGAGCAGGGGAGAGCGGCACCCACGGCGCCCAAATCTCTGACTCGCCCGAGTCTCCTCGGGAGAGCTCGGGAGAGCGGCATCCTCGGCGCCCAAATCTCCGACTCGCCCGAGTCTCCTCGGGAGAGCTCGGGAGAGCGGCCCGAGCGCCCGAGTCTCCTCGGTAGAGCTCGGGAGAGCGGCATCCTCGGCGCCCAAACCTCCGATTCGCCCGAGCCTCCTCGGGAGAGCTCGGGAGAGCGGCACCCACGGCGCCCAAATCTCCGACTCGCTCGAGTCTCCTCGGGAGAGCTCGGGAGAGCGGCCCGAGCGCCCGAGTCTCCTCGGGAGAGCTCGGGAGAGCGGCATCCTCGGCGCCCAAACCTCCGATTCGCCCGAGCCTCCCCGGGAGAGCTCGGGAGAGCAGCACCCGAGCGCCCAAGCCTCCCCGGGAGAGCTCGGGAGAGTGCCCCTCGGCGCCCAAATCTCTGATTCACCCGAGCACCGGAGGCACCCGAGCCTCCTCGGGAGAGCTCGGGAGAGCGGCATCCTCGGCGCCCAAACCTCCGATTCGCCCGAGCCTCCCCGGAAGAGCTCGGGAGAGCAGCACCCGAGCGCCCAAGCCTCCCCGGGAGAGCTCGGGAGAGCGCCCCTCGGCGCCCAAATCTCCGATTCGCCCGAGCACCCGAGCACCCGAGCCTCCCCGGGAGAGCTCGGGAGAGCAGCCCAAATCTCCGATTCGCCCAAGCACCCGAGCGCCCGAGCCTCCCCGGGAGAGCTCGGGAGAGCAGCCCAAATCTCCGATTCGCCCGAGCCTCCCCGGGAGAGCTCGGGAGAGCGGCACCCTCGGCGCGCAAACCTCCGATTCGCCAGAGCGCCCGAGCCTCCCGAGCTGCCCTATCCCCCTCGAGCGCAATCTCGCAAAGACATCCAAGGCACAGGTGATGTCAGCGGAGCAATCTTGGACCACAAGAGATCTCTCTGACCACTTTACAAGCACTGTCCCGTCAGGCGAGACTCTCGACGCGACTGTGCTTCGCACGCCCCTGACGGCCATACCACCTATCAGGATTTCCCTGGCAGCGGATTTGATAGGCCCACTACGGCCGTCCTCCACGGTATGGTCTACGGTGCAGAATGGTGTCGGAACTCACCAAGGTCGTGTGAACCACGACGGCCATATCCTGGAGACCCAGAGAGCTGACGACATGACGTAGCCAGACGACTGTTCCCACCTTGGAACTCACCAAGATCGTGCGAACCAAGACAGCCATACCCCGGAGACGCGGAGAAAAGGCAGTAGCCAGTCAAACGGGGAACAGCAACTCCTCACTGTAAAACACGTAGCCGCCCTTGCCTCTCCCTTGCGAATATAAAAGGGAGAGCAGAGGCCAGCTTTATGAGGACGACGGAGAAGTTCTAAGTTCTCACCCACACAAACGTACCCATAGCAAACGACTTGTAAACACTTAGACACACACAAGAGACCTGGGAGCGCTTCCCTCTCTCGCCTAGCTTGTAACCCCCTACTACAAGCACCCCGGTGCAAGGCAACACGACTCTGCTCTCCACTGGACGTAGGGCTTGCTTGGCCTGAACCAGTATAATCCCTGTGTTCCCCCTTGCACACCATCCGTAGCCTCAACCGCAAAACACATATTTACTAGCCGGTGTTAGCCCCGCAAAAACTAGCACCGACACATGGCAGTGGGGAAACAGACACCACCGCCAACCTCGCCCCTCGACAACACTCGGAGAGGGGGAATCGTTATGACCAGAACTCGTCTCGTCGCAGCTACAGCGACGATGATGACGAATTCTGGGCAAATGTGGACAACGCCGCCCACACCAACGACTCGGGGGAGAACGCACCGAGCGTCATCTCCAGCTCACACAGGTCCTACATCAACCCCTCTCGGGAGTGCTACAACTTGATGCACCCTGATGAGGGGCGAGTGGAGGATGTCCACTCGGGGGGCGACGACGACATACCCCCTCCGTCGCAACCCCAGCACGAACAAGTCACGCCCCCTCCAGCGGCCCCGAAGCCCGCGCGATCAGCCCCGCCGCTGGATCAGGGGGCAGGAACCTCTCACTCCGCACCTCAAACCCCGGAGCTAGAACAGCTCCGGGAGCTTGAGGCACGGATGGACGAGGACCGCTTGCGCCTCACCCAGCTGCGAGCTACGCTGGAGCTAGGCGAGCGGCAAACCAATGGAGGAGCAGCTCGGCGTCGAGCCCGAGATGTCCAGGCCCGAATCATTGGTGACGACGGGGCCGAGACACCGGGGGTCGCTCCCCGGGCAAGCCGAAAGCTCGCAGAAGCAGCCATGCTACTCCGAAGCGTACCTGAGCCCTCCTCCGAGGAGGCACGACAGCTCAGGAATCAGCTCAAAGACCTCCTGGAGGATGCCGCCGTCCTCCAGGCGGAAAGTTCAGCGTCGCGACACCGTGGCACCGAAAGTCACCAGCATGGTGGCATAGCACGTCACGAGCGCGAAGCCTCGGTTCGACCCGAGGCTCCAAGGGCCCCGCCAGTCCACCAACGGCTTGGCAAGGGCGTCGACGCCCGAGCCATTCTACAAGCCCGCGGTCGGCGAAAGACTGACGGAGCCACGCGCGGCTACAGCGTGCATCGGGGCGGGCGCTACGACTCGGATGAGGATCGTGACCCCTCACCCGAGCCCTCAGGACCACGCGTCTTCAGCGAGGCCATCCAAAGGGCCAAGTTCCCGTCCCGATTCCGACAACCAGCCAACATAGCCAAGTACTCGGGGGAAACTAACCCCGAACTCTGGCTAGCGGACTACCGTCTTGCGTGCCAACTTGGTGGCGCACAGGACGACCTCATCATCATCCGCAACCTCCCCCTGTTCCTCGCTGACTCCACAAGAGCTTGGCTGGAACACCTTCCCCCACGAAAGATCTTCGACTGGAGCGATCTGGTCAAGATATTCGTAGGAAACTTCCAGGGCACGTACGTACGCCCTGGTAACTCCTGGGACCTCCGCAGCTGCAAGCAGAAACCGGGCGAGTCCCTCCGGGACTACATCAGGCGCTTCTCCAAAGAGTACAACGAGCTGCCCCAGGTCGCCGACTCCGACGTCGTCGGAGCGTTTGCCGCAGGAACCTCCTGCAAAGAGCTTGTTCATGAGCTCGGACGCCGGACACCCACCAGTGTCTCTGAGCTCATGAAGATCACTACCAGCTTTGCCTCAGGGGATGAGGCGGTAGGAGCCCTCTTCTCCGACCCCAAGGGCAAACGGAAGGAGGAGGCCCCCGAGGGCTCCTCTTCCCGAGGACCGAACAACAAGAAGAAGAAGGGGAAGGGAAAGGCCCCACTCCGCGATGACTCCCTCGTGGCAGCCACCGAACCCAAGAGGGACCGACCCCCTCGAGGCCGCTTCGACGACATGCTCAGCAAGCCGTGCCCTTATCACCAGGGTCCAGTACATCACACACTCGCACAGTGTGTGATGCTCAAGAAGCACTACAGCCGGCAGCCGTTCAAGGACGACGCCGGCAAGAAGCCCGCCACGGATCAGGAGGACAAGGGCGGGAAGGACGATGAGTTCCCGCCCATCGACAAATGCCTCATGATCTTCGGCGGGCCCGGGACCGCCCCTACGCCGCGGCAGCGAAAGCGCGAGCGCAGGGAGGTCTACTCGGTCGGACCAGCGACACCATGCTTCCTTGACTGGTCCCACGACGCTATCACCTTCAGCCGGGACGACCACCCGGACCACGTCCCATCACCGGGACGCTACCCACTTGTTGTCGACCCCGTCGTCGGCAACACGAGGCTCTCCAAAGTCCTCATGGACGGAGGCAGCAGCCTCAACATTCTCTATGCTGAGACCCTCGACTTGATGGGGATCAGTCGCTCGCTTCTCCGGGCCATGACATCCCCATTCCACGGGATAGTGCCCGGAAAGAGCGTGCAACCCCTCGGGCAGATCGATCTGCCCGTCTACTTCGGGACTCCTGACAACTTCAGGATGGAGCCCCTGACATTCGAAGTGGTAGGCTTCCACGGCACCTACCACGCCATCCTCGGGAGGCCATGTTACGCCAAGTTCATGGCAGTTCCGAACTACGCCTATCTCAAGCTCAAGATGCCAGGGCCAAAAGGGGTGATTACCATCAGCGCCTCCTACCAGCACGCGTACCAGTGCGACGTCGAGTGCTGCGAGTACGCCGGCGCGTTGGTGGAGTCAGAGGCCCTCATGACCGACCTTGACAGGTTAGAAAAAGAGGTCCCCGACCCCAAGAAGGCCACGGGCACCTTTAAGTCCGCTGAGGGGGTGAAGGATGTCCTCCTCGACCCGAACTCCCCCAACGGCAGGGCGCTGAAGGTCAGCGCCACCCTCGACCCAAAATAGGAGGCAGTGCTCGTCGACTTCCTCCGCAAACACGCCGACATGTTTGCGTGGAGTCCCTCGGATATGCCAGGCATCCCGAGGGGGGTCGCCGAGCACTCCTTAGACATCCAGGCCGGATCCAAGCCGGTGAAACAACGCCTGCGCCGATTCGACGAGGAGAAGCGCCGGGCCATCGGGGAGGAGGTGCAGAAGCTTTTGGCGGCTGGATTCATCAAGGAGGTCTTCCATCCAGAATGGTTAGCAAATCCTGTTTTGGTTAAAAAGAAAAATGGAAAATGGAGAATGTGTGTCGATTACACTAGTTTAAATAAAGCTTGTCCTAAGTATCCATTTCCATTACCTCGCATTGACCAAATAGTAGATTCTACTGCTGGCTGTGAGCGGCTTTGCTTTCTTGATGCTTATTCCGGTTACCATCAGATCCGAATGAAAGAGTCCGATGAATTAGCGACCTCTTTCATCACTCCTTTCGGCACATATTGTTACGTAACCATGCCATTCGGCCTCAAAAACGTGGGTGCAACTTACCAGCGTTGCATGCTCAAAGTTTTTGGGGACCTCATCGGGCGAACCGTTGAGGCTTACGTAGACGATATAGTGATAAAATCCAGGAAGGCGAGTGACTTAGTAGCCGACCTAGAAAAGGCATTCGACTGCCTTAAAAAGAAAAACATAAAGCTAAACCCCGAGAAGTGCGTTTTCGGGGTCCCACGGGGCATGCTCCTCGTGTTCATTGTTTCTGAGCGTGGCATCGAAGCCAACCCGGAAAAGATATCGGCCATCACCCAGATGGGTCCGATCCGAAACCTCAAGGGCGTGCAGAAGCTCATGGGGTGTCTCGCGGCCTTGAGTCGATTCATCTCAAGGCTCGTCGAAAAGGGCCTTCCCTTGTATCGGTTGCTTAAGAAAAACGAGCGCTTTACCTGGACCACCGAGGCCCAGGAAGCCCTCGAAAGGCTTAAGACTCTACTTTCAAAAGCGCCGGTTCTTGTGCCTCCTACGAAGGAGGAAAATTTCTTACTATATGTCGAGGCTACCAACCAGGTTGTGAGTGCAGCGATCGTCGTAGAGCGGCAAGAAGGACACGCCTTACCGGTACAGCGACCGGTCTACTTCATCAGTGAAGTCTTGTCCGAGACCAAGACACGCTACCCTCAGATCCAGAAGCTTGTATACGCGATCGTCCTTGCCCGACGCAAGTTGCGGCACTACTTCGAATCCCACCCCGTGACCGTGGTGTCGTCCTTCCCCCTCGGGGAGGTGATCCAAAATCGGGAAACGACGGGGAGGATCGCCAAGTGGGCCATCGAGCTCATGGGTGACGGCATCACCTACGCGCCACGCAAAGCCATCAAGTCCCAGGTACTTGCGGATTTCGTGGCAGAATGGACCGAGACACAGCTACCGCCACTCCTGACCCAAGAGGAATATTGGGTCATGAACTTCGACGGGTCGATGATGAAGACTGGTGCTGGCGCAGGCATCGTCTTCATCTCTCCCCTCGGGGTCCGGCTCAAGTACCTACTACGGCTACACTTCACGGCTTCCAACAACGTGGCCGAATACGAGGCTCTGGTCAATGGTCTCCACATCGCCATCGAGCTCGAGATCCAATGCCTCGAGGTCCGAGGCGACTCCCAGCTCATCGTGGATCAGGTCATGAAGGAGTCGACGTGCCAGAACCCCAGAATGGCCGCCTACTGCACGCTGGTGCTGTTGCTTGAGGAAAAATTCGACGGCCTCGAGCTCAACCACATTGCGCGTCGGTACAACGAGGAGGCCGATGAGTTGGCAAAAATTGCATCCGAAAGGGCCACGGTCCCGACGGGCGTATTCGCCAATGACCTCCACAAGCCCTCGGTCAATGCCGATCCCTCGGGGGCTGCCGACCCTTCCGGCAAAGGGGAGTCACCCGAGATCATGGGTAAGGACGGCGACGAAAGCCGAGGCAATGGAAATTGAAGCCGAGATGGACGACGACGAACCAGACTGGCGCGAGCCGCTGGTCAGCTGGCTAGTCCGAGGCATTTTGCCCCCGGACAAGACCAGAGCACGACGACTGGCTCGCAAAGCCAAGTCTTTCGCTATGATCGATGGTAGCCTCTACCGGCGGAGTCCCTCTGGCGTGCTTCAGCGCTGTACTCCTTTCAGTCAGGGCAAACGCCTGCTCGAAGAGATACACGCTGGAGCCTGCGGTCACCACGCAGTGCCGAGAACCTTGGTCGGTAACGCCTTTCGACAAGGCTTCTACTGGCCAACCGCCGTGGCCGATGCTACTGAAGGTGGTACGCTCCTGCGAAGGGTGCCAGTACTATGCTCGGCAGATTCACTTGCCGGCTCAAGCCCTCCAGACGATCCCGCTCACTTGGCCGTTCGCTGTTTGGGGACTAGACCTTGTCAGGCCCCTCCGGAAGGCGCCCGGGGGCTTCACCCACTTGCTTGTCGCCTATCGACAAGTTCTCCAAGTGGATCGAGGCTCGGCCGATCGCCCAAATCAGCTCGGCTCAAGCAGTGTTGTTCTTCACCGACATCGTCCACCGGTTTGGCATCCCGAACTCCATTATCACGGACAACGGCACACAATTCACCGGAAAGAAATTTCTGGCTTTCTGCGACGAGTACCACATACGAGTGGACTGGGCAGCCGTCGCCCACCCGAGGACGAACGGCCAGGTAGAACGCGCCAATGGCATGGTTCTCCAAGGCCTTAAGCCAAGGATATTCAACCGATTGAATAAATTCGGCAAAAAGTGGCTGACGGAGCTTCTGGCAGTGATATGGAGTCTAAGGACTACGCCAAGTCGAGCCACGGGCTTCACGCCCTTCTTCATGGTATACGGTACAGAGGCCGTCCTCCCTACGGACCTAGAGTACGGCGCCCCGAGGGTCCGAGCTTACGATGAACTAGGCAATCAAACGTCTCGGGAAGACGCGCTGGACCAAGCCAACGAAGCTCGGGACGTGGCCCTGCTGCACTCGGCCAAATACCTGCAATCCCTACGCAAGTACCATGCTCGGCGCGTCCGAGGTCGAGCCTTCAGCGTAGGCGATCTGGTGCTACGGCTCAGGCGGGACAACAAAGGGCGCCACAAGCTCACTCCGCCATGGGAAGGACCGTTCATCGTCGCCGAGGTGCAACGCCCCGGCACATACAAACTCGCGAACGAGAACGGCGAGGTCTACAGCAACGCTTGGAACATCGAACAGCTACGTCGCTTCTATCCTTAAGATTCCAAGCATTGTACTATTTTGAAAATCTTGAAATCGATGAAAAGACCCGACTTCTGCTCTTTTTAACATGATTTTAGATTTTCAATCCGAGCCTACACTCGGAAGTGAAATGACCCTTTATTTCACCGCGCATTAAAAGCGAGGCCCAGCCTATCCTACGGAAAGGCCGACCCTCCCTCGCGGGCTAGGACGGGGGGAACCCCCGGACTATCCCGAGATTCAATAATTTTGGAAACGCAAAAATTTCAAAACTTGTCGAATTCGTTTCTCCCTAAAACACGCTTCCTTCCGGAAATCAAACATGAACTTATAGAATTCGAAGAATGAGGGAAGCCCCAGAAGACAGAGCCGGTCGAGTCGGAGACCGCTTATGCCTCAGGGCCACAGCATCTTCCCTCGCCACTCCAGTGTTGGAAGGCTAACCCGCACTCGGAAGAAAACCTATAAGATCTACGCGGCCAAGGGAAGAAGCTCGGGAGGACACACGTTCAGAGGAGGGAGCTCGACCTCGGCTTGGAAGAGACCCACCATCACCGCGCACGCAAACCGCCTCGACTGAGCCGAACCGTCGCGTCCGTCAGGCTTCGCGCCTCAAAAGGTGAGCCGAATCGTTACAACCACACGCCTCGATTCCACCTACGTTTTCTCAACGAAGAAACCCCGGGCTCGGGCGCCCGTTACGTTCCCAGGGGATCGAAGACTGTCCTCCGAGGCTCGAACAGTTGCCCCAGGGAAATCGAGTTAGGGACAGCTAGTGGATGGGTCACGAAAACGGCCAGTATCCCGACGCCCGGAACGTCACAAGGGACATCCCATGCTGTGTCCAAGTCCCAGTAGCGAGTCGGTTACGTGGAATCCCTCCGTGGGAGGCATCATGCCCTCGGGACCCATTGAAGGGACCCGACATCCACTAACTGACCCTCGGGAAATAATTGGAGTGTGCTCAGGCCACTAGCCGACCCTTAACGAATAGGGCACGGACCTCCACTTGGACCAACCCATTTGTAGCTCACGGGAAATGCCGACGCGTGCCCCAGCGGGGAAGTCGATCAGGACCAAACCTTCCTCTTCCCGAAAAAAGAGCGTGAAGGTCGAATTAAAAAAGACAGGGAAGAACCCGATCGATCTCCGATACGAAAACGGAGGCTCGGAAACTTGCCCTGCAGTCGGAAAGACCACCGAATGATCTCCCAACACGGTGGGAGGCTCGGGGGCTCCACTTCCAAGGAAACAACCCACCTAAATAAATCGAAAAACACCCGAGGACTAACAAACACGATTCTAAGCCTTTGAAGGGATATATCATCCCTCCAAAGCCTCGGGGGCTACACCCGGCGGGTGCGCTCGCGTGCACCCCCCGGAAAAAACAACCCACACTTTATCTTTTCTGACAGGAAGAACCAGCGTGAACCCGTGGAGGAGTGCCTTCACTCCGCCACAGGCTCGGGGGCTACTGTCGGGTACCAAAGTTAGGGGTACCCAACTTCGATGCAAAAATGCTCATTCCCAACATGGCCTGGCCCAAGTAAGGCCAGTGGAAGCCCACGAAGGCCGCGTCTACAGAGGCCCGCGACTCCGACTCGCCCGAGCCTCCTCGGGAGAGCTCGGGAGAGCGGCATCCTCGGCGCCCAAACCTCCAATTCGCCCGAGCCTCCTCGGGAGAGCAGGGGAGAGCGGCACCCACGGCGCCCAAATCTCCGACTCGCCCGAGTCTCCTCGGGAGAGCTCGGGAGAGCGGCCCGAGCGCCCGAGCCTCCTCGGGAGAGCTCGGGAGAGCGGCATCCTCGGCGCCCAAACCTCCGATTCGCCCGAGCCTCCTCGGGAGAGCAGGAGAGAGCGGCACCCACGGCGCCCAAATCTCCGACTCGCCCGAGTCTCCTCGGGAGAGCTCGGGAGAGCGGCATCCTCGGCGCCCAAATCCCTGACTCGCCCGAGTCTCCTCGGGAGAGCTCGGGAGAGCGGCCCGAGCGCCCGAGTCTCCTCGGGAGAGCTCGGGAGAGCGGCATCCTCGGCGCCCAAACCTCCGATTCGCCCGAGCCTCCTCGGGAGAGCTCGGGAGAGCGGCACCCACGGCGCCCAAATCTCCGAGTCGCTCGAGTCTCCTCGGGAGTGCTCGGGAGAGCGGCCCGAGCGCCCGAGTCTCCTCGGGAGAGCTCGGGAGAGCGGCATCCTCGGCGCCCAAACCTCCAATTCGCCCGAGCCTCCCCGGGAGAGCTCGGGAGAGCAGCACCCGAGCGCCCAAGCCTCCCCGGGAGAGCTCAGGAGAGCGCCCTTCGGCGCCCAAATCTCCGATTCGCCCGAGCACCGGAGCACCCGAGCCTCCTCGGGAGAGCTCGGGAGAGCGGCATCCTCGGCGCCCAAACCTCCGATTCGCCCGAGCCTCCCCGGGAGAGCTCGGGAGAGCAGCACCCGAGCGCCCAAGCCTCCCCGGGAGAGCTCGGGAGAGCGCCCCTCGGCGCCCAAATCTCTGATTCGCCCGAACACCCGAGCACCCGAGCCTCCCCGGGAGAGCTCGGGAGAGCAGCCCAAATCTCCGATTCGCCCGAGCACCCGAGCGCCCGACCCTCCCCGGGAGAGCTCTGGAGAGCAGCCCAAATCTCCGATTCGCCCGAGCCTCCCCGGGAGAGCTCGGGAGAGCGGCACCCTCAGCGCGCAAACCTCCGATTCGCCCGAGCGCTCGAGCCTCCCGAGCTGCCCTATCCCCCTCGAGCGCAATCTCGCAAAGACATCCAAGGCACAGATGATGTCAGCGGAGCAATCTTGGACCACAAGAGATCTCTCTGACCACTTTACAAGCACTGTCCCGTCAGGCGAGACTCTCGACGCGACTGTGCTTCGCACGCCCCTGACGGCCATACCACCTGTCAGGATTTCCCTGGCAGCGGATTTGATAGGCCCACTACGGTCGTCCTCCATGGTATGGTCTACGGTGCAGAATGGTGTCGGAACTCACCAAGGTCGTGCGAACCACAACGGCCATATCCTGGAGACCCAGAGAGCTGACGACATGACGTAGCCAGACGACTGTTCCCACCTTGGAACTCACCAAGATCGTGCGAACCAAGACAGCCATACCCCGGAGACACGGAGAAAAGGCAGTAGCCAGTCAAACGGGGAACAGCAACTCCTCACTGTAAAACACGTAGCCGCCCTTGCCTCTCCCTTGCGACTATAAAAGGGAGAGCAGAGGCCAGCTTTATGAGGACGACGGAGAAGTTCTAAGTTCTCACCCACACAAACGTACCCATAGCAAACGACTTGTAAACACTTAGACACACACAAGAGACCTAGGAGCACTTCCCTCTCTCGCCTAGCTTGTAACCCCCTACTACAAGCATCCCGGTGCAAGGCAACACGACTCTCCTCTCCACTGGACGTAGGGCTTGCTTGGCCTGAACCAGTATAATCCCTGTGTTCCCCCTTGCACACCATCAGTAGCCTCAACCGCAAAACACATATTTACTAGCCGGTGTTAGCCCCGCAAAAACTAGCACCGACAAGGGGGAGGTTGCGGATGATGATGAGGTCATCCTGTGCGCCGCCAAGCTGGCACACAAGATGGTAGTCCGCTAACCAGAGTTCGGGGTTAGTTTCCCCCGAGTAATTGGCTATGTTGGCCGGTTGTCAGAACCGGGACTGGAACTTGGACCTTTGGATGGCCTCGCTGAAGACGCGAGGTCCTGAGGGCTCGGGTGAGGGTTCACGATCCTCATCCGAGTCGTAGCGCCCGCCACGATGGACGTCGTAGCCGCGCGTGGCTCCAGTCAGTCTTTCGCCGACCGCGGGCTTGTAGAATGGCTCGGACGTCGACATCCTTGCCAAGCCGTTGGTGGACTGGCGGGGCCCTTGGAGCTTCGGGTCGAACTGAGGCTTCGCGCTCGTGACGTGCTATGCCGCCACGCTGGTGACTTTCAGCGCCACGGTGTCGTGATGCTGAGCTTTCCGCCTGGAGGACGGCTGCATCCTCCAGGAGGTCCTTGAGCTGATTCTTGAGCTGTCGTGCCTTCTCGGTAGAGGGCTCAGGTATGCTCCGGAGCAGCATCGCTGCTTCCGCGAGCCTTTCAGCTTGCTCGGGGGGCGGCCCCTAGTGTCTCGACCCCGTCGTCAGCAATGATTCGGGCCTGGACATCTCGGGCTCGACGCCGAGCTGCTCCTCCATCGCTTTGCCGCTCGCCACGCTCTAGCGTAGCTCGCAGCTGGGTGAGGCGCAAGCGGTCCTCGTCCATCCGCGCCTCAAGCTCCCGGAGCTGCTCTAGCTCCGGGGTTTGAGGTGCGGGGCGAGAGGTTCCCGCCCCCTGATCAAGCGACGGAGCTGACCGTGCGGGCTGTGGCGCCGCTGGAGGGGGCGTGACTTGTTCGTGCTGGGGTTGCGATGGAGGGGGTATGTCGTCGTTGCCCCCTGCACATCCTCCACCCACCCCTTATCAGGGTGCATCAAGTTGTAGCACTCCCGAGAGGGGTCGATGTAGGACTGGTCCGAGTTGGAGATGACGCTCGGTGCATTCTCCCCCGTGTCGTCGGTGTGGGCGGCGAAGTCCACATTTGCCCAGAACTCGTCATCATCGTCGCTGTAGCTGCGACGAGACAACGAGGTCTGGCCATAACGATCCCTCCCCTCCAAGTGTTCTCGAGGGGTGAGGTTGATGGTGGTATCTGTTTCCCCACCGCCATGTGTCCTGGCACTTTCCCCAGGGGATGGCGGTGAGGATGCCACCTGGTCTCCCACGAGGCTGTCCTGGCGCTCGAGGCGCTGGACTGGAGTGTCCGACAGCTCGTGCAAAAATGCATGAACTGCACGAACGTGGGCGTCCATGGCGGTCTGGAGCCCAAGGAGGGACGACGGCGCCGTTCCCCTCCCCGGTGAGGGCGGAGAGAAAGATCAGCTGGCGTCGCATTTCCGCTCTCGCCCGTCCTTCGGGCAGTAAGCGGATACGTGACCGCTGGTGAGCGGAGATCCCGGGACAGCGGCCGGTGCAGTATTGGCTTCCCCCGTTGGGGATGCCTCGTGGGCCGCATCTCCCGTGGCGAGAGGCTGGTTGCCGCTGCTGCGCCTCCTCCTCCTGATCCGCCGAGAGCGGCGTGCAACGTTTCCCTTGTCCTCTGAGGCGGGTGGAAGCGTTGCGGGGGTCCCTTCTCCGACCGCCTGCGGGGCCGGAGTTGGGACGACAATGACGCGGGGCCCGATCGGGCGCAGGTTCATCTCGAGCCCTTAGCCGGTGGCCACGAACTTGAGAGTCCCGAACTGGAGTACCGCGCCAGCGGGAAGCGCGGTGGTGCTGGCTGTCATCCGAAACCTACGTCAACGCGCAAAAGCCCCCTACCTGGCGCGCCAACTGTCGGTGCTAGTTTTAGCGGGGCTAACACCGGCTAGTAAATATGTGTTTTGCGGTTGAGGCTACGGATGGTGTGCAAGGGGGAACACGGGGATTATACTTGTTCAGGCCAAGCAATCCCTACGTCCAGTGGAGAGGAGAGTCGTGTTGCCTTGCACCGGGGTGTTTGTAGTAGGGGGTTACAAGCTAGGCGAGAGAGGGAAGTGCTCCCAGGTCTCTTGTGAGTGTCTAAGTGTATGCAAGTCGTTTTCTGTTGGTGTGTATGTGTGAGTGAGAACTTAGAACTTTCGGGGGTCCCCCTAAAGCTGGCCTCTGCTCTCCCTTTTATAGTCGCAAAGGAGAGGCAAGGGCAGCGCTTACAATGCTACGTACGTTACAGCGACGAGTTGTTGTTCCCCTGTTTGACTATGGTCAGCTACGGTCTTTTCTCCGCGTCTCCAGGGTATGGCCGTAGTGGTTCGCACGATCTTGGTGAGTTCCAAGGCGGGAACAGTCGTCGGATTACGTCATGTCGTCAGCTACGGTCTTTTCTCCGCGTCTCCGGGTATGGCCGTGGTGGTTCGCATGATCTTGGTGAGTTCCAAGGCGGCAACAGTCATCGGATTACGGCGTGCCGTAGGGTCACACCTGACGGCTGTCCTTCCGCACGATGTGACAAGAGGGTGAGTCGTCTCGGGGCGTTGTCTCCCGAGGCTCGGGACTCCTGAAGGTGTGATGGGATGGAGCAGGGTGATATCTCCCCATGGTCATATTTCCGGCCTTTGAACAGTACTTCCCGAGGGTTAGGTGGGCCCGGATGGAAGGTGTGCTTGTCCTTTCGAGTGGACAGTGCAGGAGGCGCCTTTCCCGTTCTTGCGTAGCCCGTCGTCAGGCGCTCGAACTGTCGCAGTCGGAGTTGATAGACCCCGGCGGAAAACGGGGCGGCGCACCGTAGACCATACCGTGGAGAGGACAGCCGTAGTGGGCCTATCAAATCCGCTGCCAGGGAAATCCTGACATGTGGTATGGCCATCAGGGGCGTGCGAAGCATAGTTGTGTCGAGAATCTCGCCTGACGAGACAGTGCCTGTAAAGTGGTCAGGGAGATCTCTTGTGGTCCAAGATTGCTCCGCTGACATCACCGGTGCCTTGGATGCCTTTGTGAGATTGCGCTCGAGGGGGATGGAGAAGCTCGGGCGAATCGGAGAATGGGCGCCGAGGGAGCCGCTCTCCCAAGCTCTCCTGGGGAGGCTCGGGCGAATCGTAGATTTGGGCGCCGAGGGTGCCGCTCTCCCGAGCTCTCCCGGGGAGGCTCGGGCGAATCGGAGAATTGGCGCCGAGGGTGCCGCTCTCCCGAGCTCTCCCGGGGAGGCTCGGGCGAATCAGAGAATTGGCTGTTATTGGTGCAATGACTTCATGGGCCTCCGTAGACGCGGCCTTCCTTGGCTTCGGGGGCGGCCTTCGTGGACTTCCACTGGCCTTACTTGGGCCGGGCTGCATTGGGAATGATCGTTTTCGCGTTGAAGTTGGGTACCCCAAACTTTGGTACCCGACAGCCTTCCTCCTGTCCGCCGGGTTGCTGCGCACGTTCACCTTCCTCAAGTTCAATTTCATTCTCAAGAGGTAATGGGCACCTGAAATATGTAACCTAGTCCTGATCGATTTCTTGATGTTCTCAAGAGTTGGATTATAGGATGAAATGATTTTAATTGTGTTTTCTATTTTGTACTTTGTTGCCCAGCCTTAGCGCTTCTTCCCTTGCCTGATTGTCCCCCTGCTGTTGCAATCAAGGCATTGCAAGTTATTTCTGGATTCACGCCTTCCTGCAAATTCAACAGTGAGGTATGTGGTTATGACAGTTGTTTAGAGCTTCTGGTTCAGAAAGTTCAATTAAGTAGCAGTTTGGTTCTCCTTGTGTCATGTCACCTTCATGCAACGGTGAAAAGTATAAATTGTAGCAAAATTATTGAAGGATTTTTACACCTATTGTATGATCAAGTATAAATTATAGTGAAATACACAACAGCCTTGTGAGTGCATATTTTTCCTGTATTTCTTTGTTTTTGATGCTTACCTGAATTAGAATGTCAATCACTTTAAGATTATCAGTCATCACAACTCTTTTGAGATGCTAATATAGAAACACTTCTCAGTGTGAACTCAAGCTAGCCTTAAATCTGTTATTTTTACCTTGCAATGTATGTCTGTGCTCCTAGAAGCTTTCCAGAGTACAGTCCTGATTACACTATCAATACCAGGGACCCTTAGTAGACATTTACACTGAACATGAGGACTTATTTATTACTGTTTTATCTAGTATAGGTAGCTCTCACCTTGAGGACTAGTTTGTTTAATGTTACTATTGATGCAGGAGGCAACGTAGGATCTTGATTCTTTGGTAGAGTACAATGAAATTGTCAGGAAGATGTTTGGTAGTGAGGAGGAAGGATTTCGGTTTTATAACCTGTATGCTAAGGAGAAAGGATTTAGTGTGAGGAGAAGCTATGTTGAGTGGGACAACGGCCACAATGAGATGACCCTTCAGAAATTTGTTTGCAGTTGTCAAGGTTTCTGCGAAGAGAAGCACCTGAAGAGGGTGGATAAGAAGCGGAGGCCTCGGAATATTACTCGTGGAGGATGCCTTGCTAAGCTGGTGATTGCACGAGATCGTAACACAGGGCAGTGGTATGTGAAGGATTTCATCGACGAGCACAACCATCGCATGGTGGAACCGGACCTTTCTTGTTTGCTGCGTTCACATAGAAGAATCAGCGATGAGCAGAAAGCTGATATTTTGGAGATGTAGATTTCTTGCATCCGTATACACCAGATAATGGATATTATGGAAAAGCAGTGGAGTGGGTATGATAAGGTTGGATTTACGACAAGGGACTTATATAATTTCTGCCATAGTAATAAGGTGAAGACAATTACTGCTAGTGATGCTCAAACAGTCCTCGGTCACATGGCAGACCGCCAACAAAAAGATGTTGATTTCTTTTACAAGTACAGGACTGATAAGGAAGGGCACCTGAAAGAACTGTTATGGTGTGACAGTCAAAGTCGACTTGATTACGAAGTATTTGGTGATGTCCTCATGTTTGATAGCACGTACAAGACAAATCGGTACAACCTGCACCTTGTTCCTTTGGTCGGGGTGAATCACCATAGAAACACAGTATTGTTTGCGTGCGCAGTTATTTCGCATGAGACTATTGAGTCATTTGTTTGGTTGCTACAGACATTTGCTGAGGCCATGAATCAGAAGTGTCCAGTTTCCATGATCACTGATGGAGACCGCTCTATGCATAGAGCAATTAGGCTGGTGTGGCCGAATTCATCGCATAGGCTATGCTGCTGGCATATTGAGCGGAACATTGTGAGTAATCTTAAAGATGATAAGTTGGAGGCGTTGGGAAGCGTTACATTACTGACGGCCCCACATGGGCCCACCAGTCATACACACGTCCAACGCTTTCTGACGCTTCCTCCTCAATGCTTCTCAATGCTTCTGACCTTCTGAGACGCCGGATCATGAGCCGTCGAAATTCCCCTCGACCACTATAAATTTTCTCAAATAATAAACTAGCTAATTGTTAGCTTGAGCTTTAAATAACAACTATCCCACTAGTTGGACCAAATCAGATAAAGCTAGTTATCTATTATTGAAAATAAATCCAAAGATAGCTTAAATATTGCAGACTAAATTTGTAAATTTGGTTCATCCCTTTATCTAATGTACTCCTATTAATCCGCTCAAGAGGCTCAGGAACAAAAAAATAATAATTCTACAAATTCTATTCTCATATGGGAAAAAAAGTGTGGGCTTTTGGTATCTCATGAGTTCTGCATGTACATCCTTGTAATTATGGGCTAGTTTGGGACTACTCCACTCCATGTTTTGTAGCTCTGCTCCCAACTTGATCATCCAAACAGATCTAGCTCCCAAAACTCTGCTCCAAGAAAAAGATGGAGCGGGAGGGCAACTCCACGTTTTTTTGAAGCACCTCAAGAGGTACTCCAGAAATAGATCTTTTGTACCTACTCGTGAAGTTATGGAGAAATTACCCACCTTTACAACTAATTACATGACATACCCCTTCGTTCTATTTTTCTTTCCTTCCCTCTCCCTCCGTTCAACTTCTTCCCCATCGCGCTCACCTGCGCAAGCCTCATCTCTAGGCACGACGGCCGTGTCCTGCCACACCATCCACTGGTCGCGCTGGCCCTAGCCCCCGGCCTCCCTCCGTGCCGTCCACTGGCCACGGCGGCCGCGCTGCCCTCGCCCTCCAGCCTCCCTCCACTCCGTCCATCGACCACAGCGGTTGCACTGCCCTCATCCACTGGTGCCATAAAAAATGTGTGGACACTCAACATCTAGCCCGTAGTTCGTCATCCTCTTAGGTCAGTGAAGACCACAAATGAGAGACCTACCTTTGATACCACTTGTAAGGTCGAGATGACGTACTAGACGGGGGTGAATAGTCCTTTTTAAAAATTAATCGCATCAGAATAAAACCTATTTAGTTCTAGCAATGATTCACCCCTCTAGATGGACTCTAAGCACTTTGTCAAAGATTCTATGCAAGAAACAAAGGTGCTAGCCTAGATTGAGCTTCACTAAACAATTCTATTGCAAGGTCACCTAAACCTAAGCTACTTCAAAAACAAGGTAGCTCCTGTCAACTAGCAAGAAAAAGAGCACTAAACATTTAAGCTCACTAAATGCTAAATGGCAAGGATACACAATCCTAATCAAGCAGCGCAATTTGCTTAGTTATACAAACTAAGCAAGACAATAGTTCTAAGCTACACAAGCTAAGAACATGAGTGGCAAGCTACACAAGCTAATCGAACTCACAAGAGCAACTACAACTACACAAGTAAAGTAATACACAATATAATTAACTTGTGTAAAATGGAGCAAATCATCGTGAACGATGGGAAGATGTTGACGTGGTGATTTTTGCCTGGAGGTTCATTTGTCACCACAAAATACGTCCTCCGTTGAGACAAGCTCTAAGGTTGCCGCTGATCCTCTTGCAAGAGTTGACCCCACCACAAGTCACCACCCCCACGTGGACGCCCGCAAGCACTTGATCTTTGACCCGGTCGGACCACTTGTCACTCTTCACGTCTCCCTTTACTAGTGATGCTCTTCGTGATCTTCCGCGGGGTGAGCTCCCACCCCCTCTCAATCTTCTCTAGAATCAAGCACAATCTCCTTACTTGCTTCCATGGAGCCTCTCGCCACCAAGTTATTTAGGAGGTGTCAACCTCCAAGAGTAACAAGCACCACTGGTTTGCAACTCGATCACCCAGAGTATTTGAGGATGTTGGTAGGCACATAGTATCGTTGTGGGACCGACACGCATTGAGTTTTGTGTTCTTCAAAAGTTGCGGGCTCCGGAATCCCTCGAAGCAATGCCACTACAACGGCAATCTTCTGACTCGCCAGGGGCGAACCATGGATGACCTTCGTCGTCTTCTATGATCCGCCGGTGTGCATCATGGGCCATAGCGCATGCACGACTGTCATCAGTGTAAGGAACATGAACCCTAGGCCCATTTATAGTGGATTTTGGTGGTTGATGATCAACATGTGGGGATATAAACCCCCAGTACCACAAGACAAAACATGGGCCACACCATCAAAGCTGGCCCAGCCTAGAAGATAAAGACGTGCGGCGCAAGGCATTGCACCGCACGGTTATTGTACCAACTTGGATAGTTTACTTGTAACCTTGTCCCTTCAGACTATATAAGGAGGGGCAGAGATAGATCCCCTCAATTCAAGGCAACTCAACTCATAATAATACAAGACAGCAACACACAGGACGTAGGGTATTACGTCTCGCGACGGCCTGAACCTGTATAAATCTCGTGTCTCGCGCTTACTGCGCAACGCTTGTTCGTCTCAGGCGCACCCTCACCGTCTCATCTACTACCTTGGGTATACCCCTCGGTAGACTATCACCGATATTCCGTCGACAGTTGGCGCGCCAGGTAGGGGGTGTGCTTCCTGATCCTATGGCAAGCAAGATGGATATTTTTTTTCTTCGTCATCGCCGACCACAGGAACGGCGTCCAACGGCGGTGAACCAGATCTGAATTTTCGTCATCGTCGACAACGCCCAGCGGCGGCGAACCAGATGGAAATCCTCTTCATTATCGTCTTCCACAGCGCCGGCATCCGACCCAGCGGTGACTTCAGCAATCAGCTCCGTGGTTCACGTGGTGACGTGCCATGTTTCATTCACGTTCAAGATCGAATCGCAACCAGAACCAGATGACCATGTCTACGGGATCAAGACGAAAATCAGCTGCTCGACAACGACCCAGATGTGTTTCGACGCCTCATCCAGATCGGCCCCGCTCCGTACAAGTGCATGATGATACCTCGCAGGACACGATCTACACGACCCTGCGGCGCAGCTGGGCACTGAGGCCATGCAAATTATTTAATCGATGCCCAACTTTCATGCATGTGAGTGCATGCCCGACGTACAAACACACACGTCAATTCTATTCATCGGCGTTCGGACTCCATCAACGTGCAAGCAAGGCGGCGAACGGATCTACGGAGTCCTATAAGCCGTCTGCAATATTTTTTCTTGCTACTTGCCATCGAATCTACATCCGACGCCAATCCCGAACCACCAAAAGCTAAGTCATATTTTCTATCTTAATTAAGATATTTTATCAGATATTTCTCCACGAATCTACGTGATATTTGTTGACAGCAACTTCATCACACTTCTCGCCATCAACACGCTTATCGTCGTATGGAATTTTCTTCGTCAGCACCATCGACGTCGTGATCTACGGCGGCGGCATCATCCGGTCGTGCTCGGCCTACAACGTCGACCTGCAACAAATCGCTACGGTGACTGTGCGAGTATCATTCTTGCACATGCATGACCACGTTCAATCTACAAAAAGGCTACGATCAAACGGATCTACAGCACAATGCAATCTGGCGTTACATGCAATCGACCTGTGACCCACGATAACCATCATGCAAAGCTAAGTTGAATATACTATTCAATTCTATATTTTTTCCTTTATATACATCTATCTACGTACCTATCTATACGTGCCTATTAGGAATTATCCGCGGCTCCTGCCATATTCACGGCGGCACGTGCATCGTCACCCCGCGACCCTCGCCCTCGTCACCACGTGGTGTTCGTCAGGGGCACGTCGTGGACTTCATCAGCGATAACTACAACACGACTCGACATCGACCTCAGATTGGCTTGAGGAGCCATCCGAGCTGCAAGGCAGCATACCACGACAACCATGAAGAATACAGCTGAAGACTGCAACGCTTCCATCTACTACAACCGACACGCACAGTTATTCGAGGTCGATTTCAAAGAAGATAACAGCTACCGCAACATGAAGGGATGGCTCAGACTCCTACCATGTGAAGACATACCGATCAGACCCGACCCAATTCTCCAGCAAATAAACGTACATCCACACGCAAGAGAAAGATTATTAAATAATCAAAGACATTACAACCCTGCATCCGCGTCAGCCTCGACGTCCATCGTCCCGAAGAGATCCGATATCTGCTGGTACCAGGTGGATATGCATCTGCTCCAACCATATCTGGTGCTTTCATTAAACAAGTAAAGGCAAGCAAGGAACCATCACGACAAGCCAACAAGCAAGATAAACACGCACGCCTCCACTATGGCTTCGTACGCTCCTCCGATCGACTTCACAATAACCACGCAGCAAGTTTTTGAGCCGTCCGAGCGGCTCAGCGAGCCTCTAGCTATGAAGAGCTAAGTCATGTTCATTTTCTTAAATAAAATATTTTATTATATATTACTCGTCTTCGGGTTTCTTCACGAATCTATATGATATTTGTTGACAGGAAATTAATTACACTTCTCGGTGTCAACGCCCTGTGGCGGCTTCATCGTCATCCGCCCGCGGTGACAGCGAACTTTGGAGTTCTTCGAGCTCTCCAAACTGCTAAACGAGGCCACGTCGAGCCGTCTAACGAAGCCACGTCGAGCCATCGCTAAGCGAGCCGTCTATGACATATCATCGTCAAGATTATCTCCATGATTCTCCGTCGCCAACGTAAGCTCCGCACCTGCTCGGACAGCACGTCTTCACCAATGCGTAAGTCCCGCTCCTGCTCGGGCAGCACGTCTTCGCCAATGCGTAAGCCCCGCACCTGCTCGGGCAGCACGACTTCGCCAATGCGTAACTCCCGCACCCGCCGGGCAGCATCTGGCTCGACGACGCGTAAGCCCCGCACCTGTTCGGGCAGCATGACTTCGCCAATGCGTAACCCCCGCACCCGTCGGGCAGCATCTGGCTCGACGCCGCGTAAGTCCTACACATGATAGGCCGCCAACTACGCCTCTTCACCGACTGCCCCGATATATCGGGTAGCCTTCGCCCACGATAAGCGTAACCCCCGCCTGGCGCGGGCAGCTTCGCCGCCACGTAAGCCCCAGGGACGCCTGGGCCGTTAAGTCTTCGCTAACACGTAAGCCTCGAGGACGCTTGGGCAGGTTAGCAACGTCTCCAAAAGCCCCGGCAAAAGCACGGGCACCACGCAGGGCGTGGAGGACTCCTTGCCGACTTCTCAATAAGCCCCGACCTCGCTCGGGCACCTCGCTCCTCTCCATGACTCGTCAACCTCCAGAAGGTCTCCAAGTCATCGTCACTCTCCAAGACACGTCCCCGCCATGTTCTTCAGTCGAGCTTTACGTTCGGGGACTTCGTCAAGACATCAGACTCCATGGTGCTCTCCGGTTAAGCTATACACTCTAGCTCTCCATCGACATGTTGCCGAGCAGGGACCGGACACGATGCGTTGATCGCGCCAAATCTCGCGGCGGCAACTTTCATCAAGATGAGATCTCACGCAGCAGCCTACAACGCCACCAACATTCGCTAGCTCGTCCACCACGTCGCTGAGCACGATCTAAAAGAGCATACAGAATTTTCTTCATCGGTGATCAGAAGCATGATCGTGCCAAACCTCTTGACAACTACACCCGCGAGATGTGCAAGCTAATCAAGGATCACGTGCGAGATCATGTACGTGAAGTCAAGCTGATGTCAGCAAGCAAGCAAATAAAGATGCGTGATCAAGAGACTTGTACGTCGACGTCAAAGCATGCAAGGGAAATTCCAAATCCGAGTCTGACGGAGCCGCTAAGGAAGCTTGGCCAGCGAGCCATGAAGCTACAACCCGATTGATCGATGATTTTTGGAATCGGTGCCCTATCTCCACGAGGCAGCAAGATCCGATCACCTGTTCATCAAAAAGCTAACTCCGGCAACTCCCGTCATCAATCTGCAGCGATGGACCATGTACATCTTCAAGGCCACGCACAAGCAAGACACATGCATGACAATTCTGACGTCCCGAGATGTCAAGCAAGCTATCTAGCGAGCTGTCAAGATTCAAGTCGAGCAAGCCACGTCAAGCGACTCCTCAACACGCCAACCACTTCGCTTGACATCAATCAAGCTAAGTGATATTTTTAATATGTTTTCTCCGTATTCTTCGACCCTCATATATCTCCGGAAATTATCTCTATAGTTCTTCACCGCCGACCTCTCCATAAGTCCCGACAAAAGCTCGGGCACTCGCCGATGATTTCTCCATAAGCCCCGACAAACGCTCGGGCCCTCAGAAGATTTTCTTCGCCGATGAGATACTAAGTATCTCTCCGTTTTCTCCTCTCAAGGGTTGTTTAACGTACCTTGGTAGCCACGCCTTAATCCGTAAAACCTGTCTTCGCCCCGTAAGCCGTCAAACCGAATGGTCATGTTAACAAACCTCTGAACCAGACGCTGGGTCAGGTGCTTAAACGTAACAGGCCAACTACCAGGGGAAATTACGTGACCTGACAAGAGCAAGAAACGGACAATCTTATCATGCATTCTACAATATGGATCTGCTCGAAAACCTACATCATGTACTACCCACTGTACATATTTATTTTGCAGGAATTCTTCGTCGGACACTCATCATCGCTCCTCGCTGTCCTCGCGCTGCTCGAACTATGTCTCCGACCACGCTGGGGACTCGTCGTCATTCCTCGCCGTCCACGCGCTGCTCGGACATCGCCTCCGATCACGCTGGGGACTCGTTGCCGCTTCTCGCCGTCCTCGCGCTGCTTGGACACCGTTTCCGACCATGTTGGGGACTCGTCGTCGTCGCTCCTCGCCATCCTCGCGCTGTTCGGACACCATCTCCGATCACGCTGGGGACTCATCGCCGTCGCTCCTCGCCGTCCTCGCGCTGCTCGAACATCATCTCCGACCAGGCGGGGGACTCGTCGCTGCTCCTCGCCGTCCTCACGCTGCTCGAACATCGTCTCCGACCAGGCTGGGGACTCGTCGCCGTCGCTCCTCGCTGTCCTCGCGTTGTTCGGACATTATCTCCGACCACGCTGGGGACTCATCGCCTTCACTCCTCACCATCCTCACGCTGCTCGGACATCATCTCCGACCAGGCTGGGGATTCGTCACCGTCGCTCCTCGCCGTCCTCGCGCTGCTCGGACATTGTCTCCGACCACGCTGGGACTCGTCGTCGCTGCTCGCCGTCCTCGCGTTGCTCGGACTACGCCGGGGACTTCGTCGTCTTCATCAAGCGTTTCCGAGCACCAAGCTGCTTGGGGACTTCGCCGCCTCGTCAAGCGTTTCCGAGCACCAACCTGCTCGGGGATTTTGTCGTCTTCGTCAAGCGTTTTCGAGCACCAAGCTGCTCGGGGACTTCGTCGTCTCGCCAAGCGTTTCTGAGCAGTACAGCTGCTCGGGTATTTCGACGCCTCGTCAAGCGTTTCCGAGCAGTACAGCTGCTCGGGGACTTCGTCATCAAGCTATCAAGTCACTCCATACTGCTCGGATCAGGGTGCTGATCTTGGGCAGCACATCGGGGGTCTTGATATGCGCCTCACCATGCTTGAGGACTTCGTCATGTTCGTCAAGTGTTTCCGAGCTGCTCGGGGATTTCGTCGCCTTCGTCAAGTGTTTCCGAACAGCAAAGCTGCTCGGGGACTTCGTCATCTTCCTCAAGTGTTTTCGAGCAGCAAAATTGCTCAGGGACTTCGTCGCCTCGTCAAGTGTTTCCGAACAGCAAAGCTGCTTGGGGACTTCGTTATCTCCATCAAGTGTTTTCGAGCACCAAAGCTGCTCGGGTACTTCGTTGACACTTCACATGATCAGAAGAATAAAGATTTTGACCCTGACACCACGTGACTACGTCACCTACTATCAGGCTCGGGGACTAGTGGATACACTTCACCTAATGGTGAAGGTATTGATTCTAGCGAACCAAAAGTGGATACACTTCACCAAAGAGAAGCTCTTTTCAATTTTTTTCTGAGCTCCTTACATCCGTCTGGTCAAGCAACTCTGAAGATCTGCATCTCCCGACGAATGCAAGACGCTCGGGGACTAGCTGTGGGGATATAGACCCCAGTACCACAATGACAAAACATGGGCCACACCATCAAAGCTGGCCCGGTCCAGAAGATAAAGACGTGCGGCACAAGGCATTGCACCGCACGGTTATTGTACCAACTTGGATAGTTTACTTGTAACCTTGTCCCTTCAGACTATATAAGGAGGGGCAGAGATAGATCCCCTCAATTCAAGGCAACTCAACTCATAATAATACAAGACAGCAACACACAGGACGTAGGGTATTACGCCTCGCGGCGGCCTGAACCTGTATAAATCTCGTGTCTCGCGCTTACTGCGCAACGCTTGTTCATCTCAGGCGCACCCTCACCGTCTCATATACTACCTTGGGTATAACCCTCGGTAGACTATCGCTGGTATTTTCGTCGACACAACATGACCAATATTGGTATTTGACCTTAAAAGTCAATGTGCATGTCTCCCACAAGTATTCCATGCTTGTATGCACACTTTTAGGGGGGCGGCTCACTCTACAAGTTGCTGTATCACGTGAGTGTGGAGATGTGAGGAAACCTTCCAAGGTTGTTGATGCACCATTTTAGAGGTCTCCACTTGTATAGTGCTTAGTGATAGACTTGGTGATCAGCATAGGTGCTTGGCGAAGTGCTTGGGTTGATTAAACCACCGCTTCTGCACTTGCTCTAGGTTTAGGCCTACTGTTTAGTGAGGTTTGCATACCTCTTGATCAAAGGTGCTTGCATGCACCGTGCTTGTACTCAGCGGGGCTTGTAGTCTTGTGAGACCACACCAACCAACCTTGTGGTGTGTCCGCCACTGTGTACGAAGAGAACAAGGCCGGTGGTGTTTCGGACGAAATCTTGATCGTAAAGACAACGGGGAGCATCTGAGGAGAGGGTTGCCTTGCAAGGCACATCAGAGACCAACTTGTGCATGGGGAAGGCCCGGGCTATTGTTGACACTTGTTATCGTCCAAATTTTATTGCCAATTATCACTGCATTAAACATGAATATCTTTTGTATTCAACATCCTGATTCAAGTAAGCATTTGTTCTTATTCGTTCTTAAGTTTACAACTCTATTTGAGTGCTTTGATCTTGGTAGCTCCTTGGTTAAAGTAGTAGTTTGTAGTGTAGACCTGGTGTCTGGGCTATAATTACTTGTGAATGTCCCCTGATTGGCCGGATAGTGGTAGATCGCGTAGGTGACAGCTGCGTTGAGTCCTCTATAGTCCACTTCCCGTTGATAGGATCGATAGGTGTATAAGTGTTTGGTAGGAAGGAACTCTGATTTCGCCTCTTATTCATTTCACTGCCCGATTAGAACGATATTATTCAAAGTTTACCGGTTGTCGGATCTAGATAATCATTTGTTATCTCCTCATTCTTGATATTCTCTGGATTGATTGTATTATCGGGTTAAGAGCCAATAGACTTAGTCAGTATCACCTACTGTTCCTTTGGGTTCGATATTAAAACCGGAATTGTCTGGTGAAGTGCTACATCGGTGTTTTATCTGTGCGCTTGCGGATACCTTGATAATAATAATATTTAATAGAGTGCAGTTAATTTATACCAACAAGCATTTTTGGCGCCGTTACCGGAGAACAGTTTGCTGATTTTGGCTTAGTCTATCTAAATCTTGTATTATACTTTTATCTTTTATCTTTTACCCTTTTAAAGTATGTAACCCATGTCCCAACTTTTATATCAATATGGAGCACCATCGGGATCGTATCTCCAGCCAAAAGAACCATCTTTACCCATCACATCATCTGGCTATGAGTTACGCCCGGGATTAATTAAGTTAGTTCAGGATCAAAATTTTTCTGGTAGTTCTAGCGAAAACCCCTATTCTCATTTAGCCGATTTTGAGTAGACATGTTCATGTTTGCACATTAAGGGCATGGCTGATAAAACTTTAAGATGGAAACTGTTCCCATTTTCATTATTGGGAACAGCAAAGAAATGGTATAATCGCCATGTTGGGAGTAGCCAAGGAGATTGGAAAGTATTGCGTGCTAATTTTTGCCTTAAATTTTTCCCTATCGAAAAGGTCGCTAAACTTTGTTTTGAAATTATTAGATTTAAACAATTAGATAACGAATCATTAGGCAAGGTTTGGGAACGTTTTGATGGATTTATAAATTCTGGACCTAATCTTGCTTTGCTAGAACCTATGCTTTTGCAACATTGCTTTTTAGGCCATGATGTTAAAAATAAAGAATACCTTAATTTGGCCGCAGGAGGAGCATTTATGCATATTACTGCTTCACATACTAAAACTATTCTTACTAATATCTTAATTGATCTTCCTGAATGTTGACACTTGTTATCGTCCAAATTTTATTATCAATTATCCCTGCATTAAACATGAATATCCAGTAGAATAGGGTTATTACTGACAAATTCCACGAGTTTTGGTGAATTGTCTATTTCCCAGGGGATTTTCCAGAAAAGCTTAAAAGAAGGATTAAAGAGCATAATTACCACAAAACTTGCCGCGAAGGAAACATCATCACGAAAACCCTGGAAGAGTCCAGAACACACCCGAAGCAACAGGGGCCCAAACCCCATAGGGTGGGGCCGGCCGGCGCCCCCGTAGGGTTTCCTCCCCACCGCCTTCTGGAGTCTTCTACCACCACCTATTAGGAGTCATCTGGGCCCTTGGTTAAGTCGGTTTGATCTAACGGCGCGCGTGCATCCCACCGTCCTATAAATAGAGGGCCAGACCCCCTGGAGGAGAGCCAAATCAAGAGATGAAGACCCTGAAGCATTAGATAGATATCCACTAGATCTAGGCTAGCAATCAAGAGAGAGATTAGAGAGATAGAGTAGATGAGTAGAGATTCGGAGGAGTTCCGGCCTATCCGAGCTTCTTCGTAGCTGTGTTTGTCTGGATTCATCTCCCTCGCCCGGAGTTGCATTCTGAGGTACTTTTGTATTCGACATCCTGATTTAAGTAAGCATTTGTTCTTATTCATTCTTAAGTTTACAACTCTATTTGAGTGCTTTGATCATGGTAGCTCCTTGGTTCAAGTAGTAGTTTGTACTGTAGATGTGGTGTCTGGGCTATAATTACTTGTGAATGTCCCCTGATTGGCCGGATAGTGGTAGGTCGCATAGGTGACAGCTGCGTTGAGTTCCCTGTAGTCCACTTCCCGTTGATAGGATCGATAGGTGTATAAGTGTTTGGTAGGAGGGAACTCTGATTTCGCCTCTTATTCATTTCACTGCCCGATTAGAACGATATTATTCAAAGTTTACCGGTTGTCGGATCTAGATAATCATTAGTTATCTCCTCATTCTTGATATTCTCTGGATTGATTGTGTTATCGGGTTAAGAGCCAATAGACTTAGTCAGTATCACCTACTGTTCCTTTGGGTTCGGTATTAAAACCGGGATTGTCTGGTGAAGTGCTACATCAGTGTTTTATCTGTGCGCTTGCGGATACTTTGATAATAATAATAATATTAGATAGAGTGCAAGTTAATTTATACCAACAAGCATTTCTGGCGCCGTTACCGGAGAACGGTTTGCTAATTTTGGCTTAGTCTATCTTAATCTTGCGTTATACTTTTATCTTTTACCTTTTAAAGTATGGAGCCCACGTCCCAACTTTTATATCAATATGGAGCACCATCGGGATCGTATCTCCAGCCAAAAGAATCATCTTTACCCATCACATCATCTGGCTATGAGTTACGCCCGGGATTAATTAAGTTAGTTTAGGATCACATTTTTTCTGGTAGTTCTAGCGAAAACCCCTATTCCTATTTAGTCAATTTTGAGCAGACATGTTCATGTTTGCACATTAAGGGCATGGCAGATGAAACTTTAAGATGGAAGTATAATCGCCATGTTGGGAGTAGTCAAGAAGATTAGTAAGTATTGCGTGCTAATTTTTGTCTTAAATTTTTCCCTATCGAAAAGGTTGCTAAGCTTCGGTTTGAAATTATTGGATTCAAATAATTAGATAACGAATCATTAGGCAAGGCTTGGGAACGATTCAATGGATTTATAAATTCTGGATCTAATCTTTCTTTGCCAGAACCTATGCTTTTACAACATTTCTTTTTAGGCCTTGATGATAAAAATAAAGAATACCTTAATTTGGCCGCAGGAGGAGCATTTATGCATATTACTGCTTCACATGCTGGAACTATTCTTACTAATATCTTAATTGATCTTTCTGAAGAAAAAGAAAATTTGTTAAAAGATGAATTTTTGTCATTTGATTCTAAACTTTTGTCTGATTCATCTCAACTATCTAATGAGAAGGAAATAACTCCAATTTCTGATTTTATGCTTGAATTTGAGGTGAACTTTTTGATGATTATGGAAACACCTCACGCTATCATAAAATTATGAAACCACAAGAATCTCTGAATTTTAAAAGTTTTAATATTTCATATTGTGCTGATTTAAAATTCCTTAGAGAGATAACAAGAGAATTAATTTTTGTTATGAGTAATGAGTGATTGATAGAATCTGAGCTTTCAAATGATATAATTCATTTAAATTCTCCTGCCATTACTATTAAATGTCAAATTGATGCATATCCTTTTGATGCCTTTTACAATCCAGTAGTAGGTGTCAATATTATGTCTCTTATATTTGTTAAAAAATTCTTAAAAGATATGACATTAATTCTTACAAATAAATTATTGAAAAATCGTTCATGACATATTATTCCTAGTTCAGGTGTTTTATGTTCTCTTCCTATTGTGATTAATGAATTCCGAATTTTGCTGAATTTCTATATCTTTGATGTTTGGGATTTTGATGTAATGATTGGATTACCAATAGAAAAGTTTTTGCGAGAAGATTATGCGGGAAATTTAGATATTAAACTTGGGAAAGGATTTAATCTCTCATTATCTATAACTCATGCATTAAAAGCTAAGGCAGAGCCACCTCCTGAGTTAGATTCGATAGAAGAAGTTAAGGCTGTGTCATTTGAGGAATTTATTGAACCTAATTTAAAGGATGATACTCAGTTCTTCATTAATGAAGAGGAAGAGGATCCGATTGATCCTGAACCTCTGGATGAATTACTAGAGCCACCTAAACCTTTTATTGAGGTTAAGCAACTGCCTTCTGGTCTTATGTATGTTTTTCTGAATAATGATCAAAATTCTCCCGTGATTATTAGTGATAAACTTTCTGATGAAGAGTCATTTAGATTAATAACTATCTTAGAATAACATCGTGCTTCTTTTGGTTATTCACTCCAAGATCTTAAAGGGATTAATCCTGTTTTATGCACCCATCGTATTCCAACCAACCCAGAAATTACACCTTCTAGAGAGCCCCAACGTAGGCTTCAAAACGCGATGAGGGAAGTTGTTAAGAAAGAGGTCTTGAAACTTTTGAATGCTGCGATTATTTATCCTGTTCCACATAGTGAGTGGGTAAGCCCTGTTCAAATTGTAACTAAAAAGGGTGGTATGACCGTAGTTAAAAATGACAAAAATGAATTAATACCCCAGAGAACTGTTACAGGACGTCGAATGTGTATAGATTATAGAAAACTCAATAAAGCGACCAAGAAAGATCATTTTCCGCTGCCCTTCATTGATGAGATGTTAGAGCGTTGGGTAAATAATTCTTTCTTTTGTTTCCTTGATGGTTATTCTGGATATCACCAAATTCCTATCCACCCTGATGATCAAAGCAAAACCACTTTTACATGTCCTTATGGAACTTATGCTTATCGTAGAATGTCTTTTGGATTATGTAATGCACCTGCTTCTTTTCAAAGATGTATGATGTCTATATTTTTTGAAATGATACAAGAAATCATGAAAGTTTTTATGGATGATTTTTCAGTTTAAGGAAAAACTTTTGATGATTGTCTAGAAAATCTAGATAAGGTTTTGCAGAGATGTGAAGAAAAGCATTTAGTCCTTAATTGGGAAAATGTCATTTTATGGTTAGAGAAGGAATAGTGCTAGGACATTTAGTGTCTGAAAGAGGTATCGAGGTAGACAAGGCAAAAATTGAAGTTTTCTTGGTCACTGTGGTTTTTATCACAGATTTATAAAAGATTTTTCACATATTGCTAGACCACTGACTAACTTGCTAGTTAAGGATGTTCCTTTTGAATTTGATGATGCATGTTTAAAATCTTTTCATATTCTTAAAGAAGCACTTACATCAGCACCAATCATTCAACCCCCTGATTGGTCTTTACCTTTTGAAATTATGTGTGATGCTAGTGATTATGCTGTAGGGGCAGTATTAGGACAAACAAAAGATAAGAAGCATCATGCAATTGCTTATGCTAGTAAAACTATGACAGGAGCACAACTAAATTATGCAACAACTGAAAAAGAACTCCTGGCAGTTGTTTTTGCTATTGATAAATTTAGATTTTACTTAGTAGGAGCAAAAGTAATTGTTTATTCTGATCATGCTGCTTGAAAATATTTGCTCACTAAGAAATATGCTAAGTCTCGTTTGATAAGATGGATTTTGTTACTCCAAGAATTTGACTTAGAAATTAAAGATAGAAAAGGAATAGAAAATCCAGTTGCTGATCACTTGTCTAGAATACACTTTGAGAAACCTCAAGAATTGCCTATTAATGACTCATTGAGAGATGACATGTTGTTTAAGGTGACCACGTCAGACCCTTGGTACGCAAATATTGTCAACTTTAAGGTTGCAGGTTATGAACCACCAGGGGAAATAAAAAGAAGCTCATTTATGAAAGTCGTCTCCACATATGGGATCCACCATACCTCTTCAGGATTTGTTCAGATGGATTACTTAGAAGATGTGTACCAGTAGAAGAGGGCATGCAGATCATTCAGAAATGCCACGCATCACCATATGGAGGTCATTATGGAGCATTCCGCACTCATGCTAAAATCTGGCAGAGTGGGTTCTTTTGGCCAACTATGTATGAAGACACCAAGGATTTTGTCCGGAGATGTGGATCATGTCAGAGGCATGGAAATATCAATGCAAGAGATGCTATGCCACTCACCAACAATCTCCAGATCGAGCTCTTTGATGTCTGGGGAATTTATTACATGGGACCATTTGTGAAATCAAGAAATTATGAATACATTCTGGTGGCAGTTGACTATGTATCCAAGTGGGTAGAAGTTATGCCATGCATGAATGCTGATTCCAAACATTCAAAGAAGATGTTCGAAGAGATTATATTTTCAAGGTTTGGAACACCAAGGATGGTCATTAATGATGGAGGGACACACTTCGCTGATAAAAAGTTTCACCGATACTTGCAAGCTCATGGCATCCGTCACAATGTAGCTACTCCATACCATCCTCAGACAAGTGGCCAGGTAGAAACATCAAACAAATAAATCAAGAATATTCTACAGAAAATAGTAAATGAAATGGGTACTGCATGGAAGGACCGATTACCCGAAGCACTTTGGGCATATCGGACCGCATACAAGACACCTTTGGGTATGTCACCTTACCAGCTAGTATATGGTAAGACCTGTCATTTACCAGTAGAGTTAGAGTATAAAGCTCACTGGGCTATTAAGAGATGGAACATGAACTTTGAAGCCACTGGAGAAAAGAGAAAAATGCAATTATCAGAATTAGAAGAATGGAGATAAAAGGCTTATCACAATTCAAAGGTCTATAAAGAAAGAACAAAAAGATGGCATGACAAGAGGATCAAGAAGAAAGAGTTTGCACCAGGAGATAAGGTATTACTTTTTAATTCCAAGTTTAAATTATTCGGGCTTGGAAAACTACGAAGCAAATGGGAAGGACCATTTACGGTCGTGAATGCACCGCCACATGGAGCGGTAACTCTACAATCACACGAAGGTACGTTATTCAAGGTAAATGGTCACCGATTTAAATTATTTTTAGAACCATTTAATTCAAAAGTTGTTGACGGGCTGGACTTTGTCCAACTACCCACTTTTTAGTCCCATCATTATTCGTTACGAAAAATTATCGAGCATCGCAACTATCAGGAAGTAGGAAGAGTCTAGAAGCTTCACGAGCTCGACCACCTAGGGAAGACGCCTGGTGGGGCCGGGCGGCGCCCCCCTGTCCCCTCTCGTCCTGACTCAAGTTTCCTTTTCTTTCCCTGTCTTTCCTAAACACAATCTCATATATTCCCAATGGTACGGATAATCTTTCGTACGAATCCTGTAGAATCTAGATTTGATCTTATCCTGTCTCCTGAAAACCCATATAAATACGCACCTATACCGCCCTCAAATGCCATGCCATCATCATTGCCTTCCTCTCCTCCAAGGAAACTCTCTAGTTTAGATCTAGTAGCAATGGCAGGCAAAGCGGTCGTCGGCGCTGACTCCGGCAAGATCCAAGGCGACGACTCGAAGGCCATTGTCCTCGCGCAGCCGAAGCCCCTTGCCATCGTGCCACCGAAGCACCTCACCATTGTGCCACCGAAGCATCTTGCTACGTTGCCCCAGCAGTTCGAGCAAGTCTACTACACGCATGCTCAGCCTGCTCTGCCAACGCCACCTGAGAGACTGCTACTAGAAGATGGTACCAGGGGGAAGCAGATCACTATTCCCCGAGGCACCCCGCTTCTTCCACCTAGAGACAATGAGCGACTCCTATCGGTCAAGACTGACAAGAACGGAACGCTGGTATGTGCGAAGTACACCACTGCTCGCCCTGCCATCCAAGGAGTTTGTGCACGTCCAGACCAAGTCCGCTACACCGAGTTCATACCACCTCCGCCCAAGAGACAGCGGGCTACATCTACATCAGCACTAGAGAAAGTCTCTAGACAGCCCCCGCTCTCTCTACGAATCCTTAATGAGAAGATGGAAGCTCTCTCTAACACCGTTAGGGGTATAGAGAGGAATGAAGACTTAAGGAGCAAGATTATGAGCGACATGACTAAACAGATAGAAGTCAATGTCAAGTTAATTCGCAGTCTCAAGCGTGAAAAAGATCAGCTGAAAGAAGAGATTGGTGATCTTAAGGAAGAAATTAGGAAGCTCGCAAAGTAGGGGCAGCCTTAAGTTGCCCTCGTTATCTATGTAATAAGGCACAAGTGTGTTAGGTTTGGTTATATTATTGAGTGTGCTAGGTTTGATTTATAATATTAATTGTGTTAGGTAAGCCTATTGAGCTAGGACAGTCGTTAGCTCAGTCAGTTATCAAAGTTATATAGTATCGTTAATGAATAAAGTGCCTTATTCTTTTTATCAATAATAATGTTTTAATCTACTCTACTCTTTATATTTTTGGTACGCATGTTGTCTCCACATGTTGCGCAGAAAAGTATGCAGAAAAATAAGTGTGGGGGAGGCACATCGCGACTATACAAATCAATTCGCTCGGGAAAATCACGTAATTCGGAAGATAATCGAACCAGGACCTCGCGCACCGAAGTGGACCCCGTGGGACCACAGAGGCACGCCGCCGGCGCCCTACCTGGGCCGGCCGGCCCCCCTCTTCACCCTTTGCATCACCTTCTCGGTCATGGTCTGGTTTGATCCCCATACAATATAATTGCATATGTTTCGATTTTCGTTTCAATCCGAATTAAAATTCACGTGCTAAATTACTTTTAAAAGACAAGAAGAGATTGTTTAATTCATGGATTAAAAATAAATTGTATAACACTTTTCTAGGAATCATGTTACTATTGGAAACTATTTATAGGGACCCCATGATTGCTTAAGTCGTTGTGAAACATGATATAGTTGAATAATGAGAACTCAATCCCTGATGTTTTGTCTTTTTGGAGATTATATTTTGAAAATTTAAATGATTAGTTATACCTCTCCCTTGTGGTAAAAATATTGTCCTACCAGAGCCATATATAGGATAGAAGCCTGCTACATATAATACTTGTCTTTGTATTGAGTTTGGTCAACCTTTGCAACCCTTTGAAGAAATCTGTCATATTTACGAATCGAGTGCCAATTCCACATAAGCATTACTCTAATCCGGAGTAATAGCGAGTCATTCTATCAAAAAAATGTTTCTCTCCTACACTGGAAGAAAACACCAAAAATAATTATACAGCATAGTCACCAAACAATTGCTCCATGTTTTGTTAAAGTCTCTTAACTACTAAATTCAAAAGAGGTATGAGCTATGCAAAAGAAGAAGGGAGTATAAAAAATAGACAAGTGTCCGAAGAAATTAAAACAATGGGTACTTAGATACTCGCCTCCCTTGGAAAAAAAAGAAGAAGAAAGAGATAGCTCATACTCTCTGATTAAGCTCAGTTGTATAAAAGAGAGATTTATTTTTCTCAAGGAGCAAGGTAGAATTAGGTTCCATCATATTCCACCAAATAAAGCTTGATTCGATTATATGCCTCATTTCTCTGTGGATTCATTGTTTGACTTTACAATAAATACAATGCAAGTATGTTTTCACATTTTACCTACCTGAGATCCACATAAGCTTTTTAGAAGTAGGATAAAGAAGGCAATTTCATTAATGCCTTGGTAAGGATACAAAAATACCAGATATATCAGTGATTCGAGAGTACTATAAAAGGAGAAGGTAAAGCTAAGTTTATTTGCAAAATTACATACACTCCAATTGACTTAACTAAAGGAAGAGAGTGATCTGTTTTCAAGCTATTCTGTTCTTCAACTACTCAAAGATTCATGGTAGACACTTTGAATTCCATAGTACATGCATGACTAGACTAGTTTTATATAATGCACTCTCAAGTTATGTTTTAAATGCTCCATTCTCTCTAAGAATCTTACATCTTAAAACCAACCTTTTTCTCGGGACGAGCAAAAGCCTAAGTGTGGGGGTAATTATAGACACTTGTTATCGTCCAAATTTTATTATCAGTTATCCCTGCATTAAACATGAATATCCAGTAGAATAGGGTTATTACTGACAGATTCCACGAGTTTTGGTGAATTGTCTATTTTCCAAGGGATTTTCCAATAAAGCTTAAAAGAAGGATTAAAGAGCATAATTACCACGAAACTTGCACGCGAAGGAAACATCATCACGAAGACCCTGGAAGAGTCCAGAACACACCCGAAGCAACCGGGACCCAAACCCCACAGGGTGGGGCCGGCCGGCGCCCCTCTAGGGTTTCCTCCCCGTCGCCTTCTAGAGTCTTCTACCACCGCCTATTAGGAGTCATCTGAGCCCTTGGTTAAGTCGGTTTGATCTAACGGCACACGTGCATCCCACCGGCCTATAAATAGAGGGCCAGACCCCCTGGAGGAGAGCCAGATCAAGAGATGAGGACCCTGAAGCATTAGATAGATATCAACTAGATCTAGGCTAGCAGTCAAGAGACAGATTAGAGAGATAGAGTAGATGAGTAGAGATTCGGAGGAGTCCTGGCCTGTCGGAGCTTCTTCGTAGCTGTGTTCGTCTGGATTCAGCTCCCTCGCCCGGAGTTGCGTTCTGAGGTACTTTTGTATTCAACATCCTGATTCAAGTAAGCATTTGTTCTTATTCGTTCTTAAGTTTACAACTCTATTTGAGTGCTTTGATCTTGGTAGCTCCTTGGTTGAAGTAGTAGTTTGTAGTGTAGACGTGGTGTCTGGGCTATAATTACTTGTGAATGTCCCCTGATTGGCCGGATAGTGGTAGATCGCGTAGGTGACAGCTGCGTTGAGTCCTCTATAGTCCACTTCCCGTTGATAGGATCGATAGGTGTATAAGTGTTTGGTAGGAGGGAACTCTAATTTCGCCTCTTATTCATTTCACTGCCCGATTAGAACGATATTATTCAAAGTTTACCGGTTGTCGGATCTAGATAATCATTTGTTATCGCCTCATTCTTGATATTCTCTGGATTGATTGTATTATCGGGTTAAGAGCCAATAGACTTAGTCAGTATCACCTACTGTTCCTTTGGGTTCGATATTAAAACCGGGATTGTCTGGTGAAGTGCTACATCGGTGTTTTATCTGTGCACTTGCGGATACCTTGATAATAATAATATTTAATAGAGTGCAGTTAATTTATACCAACAGCTATCCATGGAGTGACCAGATCGGGAGCTTGGCCCTTGCGTGGGATTCCTTGCGAGGGGCTCCAACGAGAACTAGGGGGATGCTTGAGTGCTTCTCGATACATCGGTAAAAATACCAGAGTCATCAATGGGAGTTTGCATCTCTACCTCGCCTTTACCATCCACATTTATATTACTACCTTTGTTATGTGCTTTACCTTTCCTAGCTTAGTTGATTGGCTAGCTGATAGGATTGTAACCTAGGTTGCATAACTCTTTTGCAGTAGAGATAACAACACACTTAGCAAAATCTTAGTTGCACACTAGCTAGTTTACTTATTGCATATGTTTTGTTAAGGTTAAGAAAAAGAGGCCATAGTTTAGAAGTAGTTTTTTAAAGTTGCCTAATTCACCCCACTCTTAGTCGTCATGGTCCTTCTAGTCAGCACGGCATTGTGCTAGCTCACGCTCGAGCTGAGCACGTTCGTGCTCCAACCCATGCCTCACCTCCTCGATCTCATGCTATCATGCCTGCAGCTGTTCCATTCGCTGGTGATCCAGGTGTGGCGGAAGCAGAAGCCATGGCCGTAGGCGGGGGTGGGATCTGTGCCCTTGTTGTTGCAGCATGAACGGAACCTCTAATAGGGGGTGATGACCCCCCACTTGACTTAGTGTTATCATATGTTTCGGACCCCGACGAGAGAAGGTCATAGATAGAAACTACGATATGGTCGGCCATCCCCACGAACTCGATGTCCTCAAGGGTAGGCATGTGGCCTCTAGCCACGAGACACGCAACAACATGTGTGGCGTTGTGTGGCCCTAGGGGAATGCCATTGAGGCATCCCTTGCAAGGATATCCAAGAAGATATGGTCTCCACCAAACAGATGTGTCATCACATTGACGTAGCAGTAGGTAAAGGCTTGCATGTCATTCCAGGACGAGTTAGGTCCCATCTAGGCCAACTCCAAAGCGCTATTGTCGAGGTGCTGCTGGAGCTCCGAGGCGCGTGGCTCCAGGTTGCACAACTGTAGTTCCTCGAGTGCCTCGCTGATCACACTAAGGCCACTGCTGGTGGGGGCTGAGGAGTGAAAGCGCTCACAACTTCCCCCTCCATGGTGACTATAAAGTCGAGGCTCCCGAAGCGCACGAGCACTCTGGGGCCCTAGGTGATGTCAAGGGGTCATGGATGGCCATCCGAAACCTGAGCGATGATGGTGGCCATGAAAACGTGCAAGGCCCCTACATAGAGTGCCAAATATCGCCTGTCGGTGTTTCGAATTAACTCCAACTAGTAAGTTTAGTTTTGCGTGGTTTAGGGTCCAAATGGTATGCTAAGTGGACACGATGACGTATACTGGTTCGAGTGAAATATCCCTACGTCTAGTTCGAGAGCGGCTCGTGTTACTTGCACTATATTTGTAGTAGGGGTTACAGACTGGGCCAAGAGTGAGAACATTCACAGGTCTTTGGTGAGTGCGAGCGTGTTGGTTGCAAGTGTGCTTGCTTGTGGAAATGAAGTCTGATGAAAGTAATGAAAAGCAAGATGCCTTGCATGTGCTCCCGCCTCCCCTTTTAAAGCCTAAGGGGATGGCGGGTTACAAGTGGTGCGGTAGGCTCGTATGGAGGAAGTCCCGAAGGAAGATAACAAAGAGGAAAGCAAAAAAATGTGGGGTCCCCCAGCTTCGGCGATGGCGTCGTCCTCCTTCCCCTCAGGGTGGGTCCCTTAATCTCTTCAAGAGCTATGGTCGTTCAATTTTTTTATGAGAAATCATGGTCTTGCATCTCGTTGGTATGATGGACGAGTCAACAGGGCTAGCCACAGTTGACATGATGTGGTACCATTCTTGGTTAGGCAGCACAGTGACGGCTGATGTCCTCTGAAGCAGTGGACAAGACAGTGAACTCTTCTGAAGAGTCAGACAAGGCAGACATCCCCCTAAGGGTTAGACGAGGCAGAAATTCTCTCCGAGGGTTGGACGAGACTCCCTCTCGAGGGTCAGACGAGGCGGAAACTCCCTCTCAGGGTCGGATAACATGGATTCTTCCATCTGAGGGTCTGACAAGGTGAGAATCTCCTTCCCTGGATTCGGATAGACTCATTTTATCACGGCTCTCGGTTGGTCCTGTTTTGCCATCAACTAACCCTATGTACTTTTAGATTCCATGATATTTGTATCCAACATCCATGGGTATGCAAACTGGAGCTTAAGAGAATGAATAGCAAATTAATACCTAGACTTCTCTCTCCTCCATTAAAAACTATATCTCTCTACATCTAAAAGAGCCTTAAATAATGAAAAAGTAGAGACAAATGTATTAGGGAGTACGTGTTACCAACCTCTAGCTACCACACGGTCACCACCTGCAATAATATGGAGCAAATCAACAAGTTCCTCTAGTGAACTAGATCTAATCTAGATCTAGAGAGCCTCAAATGATGAAAAAGTGAAAAATAATGTATTAAGAGTGTATACCAATCTCTTGGATTTCCTAAAATGCCATCTTTCAAAAAATCGACGGACAAAATCTTTTCCCCTATTAGAGCTCAAACTCCTCTAATGGAGAGAAGCCGCCATCGAGAGGAAGAAGAGAAATGTGTACAACTATTTATACGGGAGGATTAACAGAGGCGGACAAAATAGAGGAAAACAAGCAGGTCATTTTAATATAACCGTCTCGGTTAATAGAGGATTAACCGAGGTGGTTTCTTTAATTTGACCGACTCGGTTAATAGAGGTTAACCGAGGCGGTTACATTACGTGGCCCGCCTCCGTTAATCTTTAACCGAGGTGGGGCCGGCTGCAATAATATTTTGGCAACGCCTCCAGTAATATTTTGGCAACGCTGCACAAAATCAGTTCTCTAGTAGTGTAGATCAAGTTTCTCAATGTCTTGAAAAGGTTTGTTTGGTTATCTTTGGAAGACCGATGGTATGATTCTAATGCTTCTATTAAACTGAGAATGGAATTTCAATGGATGTAAATCAGTCCTCGGCTGTAATTATTTAGTTAATACTCCCCATTTGCCATTGCTGTTGTTTTCCAGCACATTGATGGTAATTGGTAACCTTATGGATACATTAATTTTGTAGTTGTTCTGTTGTAGTAATCCTTGTACTAGAAAATATCTTCCATTTTCATATTACTGTGTGTTGTGTACGTCAAGATCAATATGGAGATAGATCAAGGAGAATAATCAAGTAGGTGTGCTTTACGACAAGGCCATATTCACCACAAGATGCTGACGTGCTGCACTGATATAATAAATATGAATTTTTTTGGCCATGTAGATTAAGAATAGCACAAGATCGAGATACAAGCATACTGATTTGCTAAGCACTGTTGCATGTCCGTCAGCAGTCCATTCTCACCCTCTTATTGGTAAAATAGGATCCAAAAAGTTCAGATATAGGTGCACTCAGTTATGCTTCATGCTAGAGCTTGGTTTTTGTTAGCACGGGCAATATATTAGAGCTGCATTTTTATGGAAATTCTATTTAATTCAATAATTTTTTCACAGGATGTGCAAATACCATCCGTTATTGAGTTGTTTTGTGCTTCTCCAGTATTTATCTGCTATAAAAAAAAACTTGACCTGCGGGGGATAAGACAGCTCTGGGCATTACATTAAAAAGAAGACCTTCTCACGCAGGTCAAGAAAACCTCGAACATCTGCCCCACCAGTGGCGGACCCAAGAATTGGGAGCACGGTATGCACATGGCGGCGCTTGGAGCAGGGTCGGGGTCAGGGCGGCGTCCGGCTGGTCGTGTGGCGCCGCTGCCGCGCTTGGAAGTTGGAGCGGGGCACGCGGGCAGCTAGCAGCGCTTGGAGCGTGGTCATGACGGCGCGAAGCCGGCAGGCCATCACCGCAAGCCGCAACGCGAGCGGCAGCGGCGAGCGTCCTCGCAGGCCGCTCCGCTGCGGGGCTTGTGGAGAAAGCGCGGCTGCGCGGACGGGTGGGGGGTGCGACCAGCGAGGCGGCCACGCTGGCTAGCACGGTGGCGATCGGCCAACGGGCGAGCGGCGGCGGCGCGGCTCGCGATTCGTGCGTGCGGGCAGCCGTGCGCCCATGCCCTACCCCCTGGCCTGAATGGATTTGGATTTTGGGTCTTTGGGGGAGTAGGGATGTGAGTGAAAAGGTTAGATGGGCCATGGGCCGTCCAGATTCACGTGGGCTGTGGGCTACTTTTGAATTCTATGCGAATTGCTACAGAAAATGGCACAGAAACGCAATTTTAGCACCATATATGTATTAGACATATATATACCTCAAATACCTATTACATTTTTCTTAAAAATGTGGGGTATGCACGGGAATACCCGTGCACAATGGCAGGTCCGCCCATGTGCCCCACCCATGCACAGCAGCACCGTAGCCATGTGAGACGACCACGACCGGGGCCGGGCCTTAGACCCATGGTTTGGTCATGGGACAGACAAGGGGATTTTTTTAACCCCAGCCTGAAATTCGCTCCCACGGAGAGTCGAACCCAGGACCTGAGGAGTGCCGCCGGGTTCCTCTAACCAACTCAGCTGAAACTATCTGCTGTAGTTTCTGCTTAATGCAACTAGGTATCTTACTGCCTTTAGTGAGCCAGCCACCGCTCTCTCATGCCCAGATGAGGGACAGTAATAGACGTCGACATCAGGGGTTCCATCATTATTCTTGATGAGGCACAGTAAAACTTCAGTTCTATGACTCTTTTTTAGCTACCTGTTGATTTCCTGGTACTTCAATAGTTTCATCAAGAAAACTAAATTTCGAGACCAGGTGGGTGATGACGATGAACAATGTGCGCCCTCTGGGCCGACCACTTAGGTAGTAAATTTCAGGGTATGTCAGGTGAGGATGCAAAAAATTCAGTTTGAAAGAGAGTGGCCTTGCTATTATTCCAGTGTATGTCACAAGTCTGTTCTGTACTTTGTAATTTCTTTTATACATGATGTTTTCCCTCAAATAAAGTTGGAACTGCGGTAACCATGTGAATTTAATTATAAATACTTTGTAAGCTCTTTTCGAGTGGCATCTCACAATGAAATTACTTTGAAAACTATTGCAGGTCCAGTTTCAAATAATATTTTCCACAGGAGAAAAATCAGAAAGAAATCGAGTGGCATCTCACAATGAAATTACTTTGAAAACTATTGCAGGTCCAGTTTCAAATAATATTTTCCACAGGAGAAAAATCAGAAAGAAATTGTTTCGCTTTCTGCAGGAAGTCTCTTTCTGAAGGCAATTTGGAAAAAACCTATTGTTGTTGCCCCAAAACTGGTACTGCAGATGGTATGGGAGCACCTGATAAAATACCTTTATTACGTATCAATGTTCAATTACTTGGCACAGAAAAAAATATAAATGTACAATATGCCTTTGTGATGTATACAGTTTTAGGTACGCGGATATTTATGTGAATTATGTTCTTAATAGGTTCTGTGGCGTTAGCACAGGCAATATACTAGTCACATATAGGTTTTCAATGACTCTAGACGGTGAAGTAACAAGGAGAGAGAGAGAGAGAGGAGAGAGAGAGGGATTTAGGGGCACAAAATGCAACAATCGGATATATATCTTACGATAACATTGGGCTAAGTTTTGTATGATGCTTGTTTTGGATCCACTATTATTAACACAATGCATGTGGTGACTCTAAGAAACAATACTAAAATACTATACTTTGAGTCAGATGTTCCTCTTGCAGTCTTAACGAGTTTAGCTGCAGTCACCAAAGGCCCATGCTGCTGCTCTAACATCAAAACACACATGGCCTTATATCGTGCAGTGCATCCCGGCCCACTTTAGAAATTTATTTTGGCTGAATAACTACATATCTTAACATTTGTCTTGTTTTTCTTGTTTGTTGCTTTGAGAGATAAAAAAAACTTGTTTGTTTCCTTTCAGGTATGAAATAGGGCAGAAAGTATGGGATTTGCTAAAATTCAGGTGCCTAAATTTTAGTTTTTTTTCGACAGTTATTGCATATGTCATCACATCATAAAAGAGCGAGGTTTTTTTTAGGGGTCTCCCTATATAATGACCGTTCGATCTACACATTGTGTTATATTAGCCCTCTGTCGTAAGCGATCTTACTCTTCCATTATAATAACCATTAATAACGTGCTATATGAGCTATCCGGTATCTGTGATCTTACATATGTAACACGTCTCTGTGATAGACTCTCTTTACGCCCCGAGATACAAGCACCACCCCTATTTTTTCAAAATCTCATATCAATCCTTGCCTTTCCAAAACCAAATACTCCTATCCGTGCGTATATTAAAAACTAGAGTAGTAATTAATAAAGGATAGTAATCCTATTTCGTTAGCCAAACATGGAATGCAAGTATCCAAGTAATCTACTATACCCAAATTGGGGAAATCCACTATTTCTCTGCAATTTCGTAAAGCCACATAATAATCAGCGGGTCCCACATCCATAGATCACTTCGCAGGTTCTATAGTCTAATCGTCCCTTCTTCCACCCATGGCTTCTGATCACCCTCCAAATTCTAACGCATAACGCATGTGTGCATGCAGAATTGCAACAGCTCCCGTACACCTCCCCCACTAGCCATCATGCATGCATCCTCATTTAAAATGCACCAGCCATTATGCATGAATCATGATTTGAGTTACCTACTTGTTACTGCATACCCAGTCCAATCTGTTATGATGAAATGTGTTAGTCGGAAATGACCGCGTGTCCGTATTGACGAACAGTAATGACTATATATACAGTAGGCAGTTGCTTGTGTCAGTGACACAGGACAACAGGTGCCTTTTGGTGCCGAAAGGGCCTAAACGGTTTCGTATACTAGAACCATAATTAGCACATGCTAATTACGGGATTTACAATAATTGATCACTAATTAATAATCCTAGTTAAACTCCCCCTTGATCAATTGATCTTGTGTAGGCATCGTTATTTGTTCATCAATAAATGTCTTGAAGTTTTGGAAAAACCATGTGGGAAAAATACAAAGTATATATTGATACCAGGTAAAACTCCTTAAGAACCCAGTGGGAAAAATAAGGAGGAACACCATAATATATTTATATCTTCTGATGTTTATAGACAATTTAGGTGACCTTAAATACATAGTATAAAAACAATCTGATCTATGATCAATATGTCATATATTATCCTTGAAAAACCTCAGTGAAGAAAAACAGATAATATGACAACTCCTATGTGTTACTATTACCTCATTAAAAACTTTATGTGAGAAAACTCTAAAGCAATAAAAATCATATAAAGAAATAACCAACGAATGGCAAGTGCTCTTCCTTGTTTAGATCCTATTTCAATCGGAACTTTCCGTGTCGATCTTTTTTATTACGTCTTGTTTTTACTCCTATATTGGGAGTTACTCTACTATTGCTTGAATCAAGTTATATCTATAATGGTTCTCACCCTGATTTCTGCAAATCTCTAAGTCTCCTCATACCAATACCTTCTACACATTTGTGAAATGCAAAGTATGGTAGAGATTTTGTGAATAAATCTGCTAGATCGTCACATGACTTAGTTTGCAAAATTTCTATTTCTCCATTCTTTTAGAGTTCATGAGGGTAGAATAATTTTGAAATAATATGTTTAGTCATATTACTCTTGATATAACCTGATTCCACTTTGGGTAACACAAGCTGAATTATCCTCAAAGATAATGGTTGGTGTATCAAGTGTACCAATACCACAAGATTGTATTATGTGGTTTATCATTCTGCGAAGCCATAAGCATTCGTGTGATGCTTCATATAAAGCTATTATTTCAGAATGATTAGTGGATGTAGATACTAAAGTTTGCTTTAAAGACTTCCAAGATATGGTTGTTCCGCCTTGTAAGAATGCAAAGCCTGTTTGTGATCTACCATTGTGGGGATCTGATAGATAACCAGCATCTATATATCCTAACAAAATTGGATCTTGATTTCTACTACAGAATAATCCAAGATCTCTTGTGCTATTAAGATATATTAAGATAGTTTTAACTCCTACCCAATGACGTTTGGTAGGTTTGGTACTATGCATTGCTAATAAATTAACCGCAAATTCAATATCTGGTCTAGTATTATTAGCAAGATATATAAGTGCTCCAATGGCGCTGAGATATGGGACTTGAGGTCCCAATATCTATTCTCCTTCTTCCTGTGGTCTAAAAGGATCCTTTTCAACGTCTAAGGATCTCACTACCATCGGGGTCTTTGTTGGATATGACTTGTCCATATTAAATTTCTTCAATATGTTTTGGGTGTATGTAGCTTGACGTACAAATATACCAGAAGAGAAATGCTCAAGTTGTAGACCTAAGAAAAATTTGGTTTTACCCAAATCTTTCATTTCAAACTCCGTCTTTAAATGATGACGTGCTTCATTAATATCATATTCACTTCTGATGATATTGAGATCATCAACGTAAACCGATATAATACAAAATCCTATTGATGATTTCTTAATGAAGACACAAGGAAGTCATCATTATTTGTGTATCCCTTCAACTTAATGAATTCACTTAACCCATTGTACCACAATCGGCCAGATTGTTTTAAGACATATAATGACTTTTACAACTTGATACAATATGTGTTGCAATTTGCCTTAGGATTCGGAATGCTAATTCCATTAGGAACTTTCATGTATATATTAGAATCCAATGACCCATATAAGTATGCGGTCACTACATCCATCGACTGCATAGATAGACAATTTTGTACTGCCAACGATATTAGATATCAGACTGTTATTCCGCTCATTACCGGAGAGTATGTTTCATTGAAGTCAACGACAGGTCTTTGCATAAAACCTTGTGCCACTAGCCTTACTTTATATTTCACCACTTCATTGTTTTCATTTCTTTTACGAACGAAAACCCATTTGTATCGTAAAGGGAAGGTCCCAGGAGGTGTTGGCATTACAACCGAAAACACTTTCTTTTTATTAAGCGAGGCAATCTCTGTCTCAATTGCTACCTTTCACTTATCCCAGTCCGAGCGCTTTTTGCACTCAGCCATAGACTTAGGATCTGAATCAGTCTGAAGGATAGTTGCAACTTGTTCAGAGAAATAACAATTGACTATTATGGACTTATGATTATAAGACTCTCCAGTCTTAGCGAAATTTATAGAAATTTCGTCTACACTTAAAAATTCATCATGACTTCCCAAAATGATGAATCCAGGGTGTTCCGATGTTTCAGCTTCAATGTTTATGCGCATAATTGAGCTAGATTGTGGATCACATCTACCCATACGACATTGTATGTCCTCTATATGTCTTTCAACTAAATGTTGAGTTGTATTTCTAGTCTTCTTTTGTTTGCTTGCAATCATATCTTGTCTCTTAGAAGTGCTACTCCCCCTCTTTTTATGAAGTTGGGGATGAGTAATTTTATTAGGTACCTCTACTCTTTCAGGCACGTTCCTTACAGGATGGAGAGACTTTGTGACACCTTTATAATTTGAGAAAGCGTCTGACAGATTGTTTGCAATATTTTGCAAATCAATAATTTTTTGAACTTATTGTTCAGATTCTGTAGTATGTGGATCAGAAAAAAGAAATGTTGTTAGCATTTCAATCAATTTCCTGGCATGGTTTATGGTATAATTCTCGCCCCAATGCCAGGAAAGTGATCCTCATTAAAGATACAATCAGTGAATCGAGCATTAAATTGATCTCCAGTAAGAGGTTCTAAATACTTAATGATTGTCGGAGATGAAAATCCCACATAGATCCCCAATTTCCTATGGGAACCCATCGATGTTCGCTGTGGTGGCGAGATGGGTACGTATAGAGTGCACCCGACAAACTTACGCAAATGGGAAATAATCGGAGGATTCCCACATATTAACTGCAATGAGGAGGTTTCATGATATACGGTTGGTCGTAATTGGATTAGATCTGCAGCGTGCAGGACTGCATGACCTTGCAATTTGTTCACCGGTTGTTCGGAAATATTAGGCAATTTGCAATTCATTAACATATGTCTTGCAATGAGCTTGATTCTTTTAATCAACGATTCAGCCAAACCATTTTCAGTATGGACATATGGGACAGAATGTTGAACCAAAATTCCCAAAGCCATGCAATTATCATTGAAAACACAGGATGAGAATTCAGTAGTATTGCCTATTCAGATTGATTTAAATCGATATTCAGGATAATGTGCTTTCAACTTAATAAGTTGAGCCACAAAAGCATGGTTGCGTGTCGATAAGAGTGACACGTGAGACCATCTAGTAGATGCGTCTATCAATACCATACAATACTTGAACGGTCTCGACAAAGAATTTGAGTGGTTTTGCTTTAATTTTAAGTTACAAAGGTCTTAAAATTAATTTCCTCATAGCACAAGCAGCGCAACAAAATCTTTATATTGGGGAAATTTCTTACTTTTCATATCATGACCTATGGAACTTGCTAAAAAAATTTTCTCATCATCCCAATACCAGGATGCCCCAGACGATCATGCCAAATACAGAATGTATCGATATTTTGGAAAATTATTATATACACAATATGTTTTATGGGCTTTATGTATGTGAAATACAATCCAATTTGGAGTGAAGAAAACTTTTCGTCAATTTGTTTGCCGAATCCAATAAGTTTGGTTAAAAGAAGAAAATCCTCTTTATTATCTTGATGTGTATCCACATGCAAATCATTCTTACGGATATATCTACAAATTAGAAGGGTATGAGCTGAGTCAGGATATAATAATGCATACTCTAACATAATATGAGTACCCATAGGTAGAGTAATAGTGGCTCGACTAGAACCAACAATTGATGTGTCTCTACCAGCAATGGTGATAATATTTCCTTCTCTTTTCTTAAGAGTTCGATAATATTTCATCTCTCTAAGTATAGTTTGTGGTACAAGAGTCCACAAGGCATAATTATAACTCCTTAGGATCGAGATCAACAAACATCTATATGTAAAAAATAAGAATGAAATAAAGCGTCTCGATGTAACATATAATTATATATATATATATATATATATATATATATATATATATATATATATATATATATATATATAATATGAGTTGTACAATAATATAAACAAGAATTTACAACTCACAAAGTTATTAACTAATATTATCCAAATATTTCTATATGACTTAAACTATTACAACAATTATTGATTATGATATCAAGTGTGGATTGAGATTATTGCAAATCTCCAAACATGTCTCCCAAACTAAAGTTTAGAAGCATGTTGTCCATCGATGGAAGGTTCTCTTCAATAGGAGTAGAATTATTGTTCTCAGTGGAACAATCTCCCTTGAGGACATTGAAATTTGCCTCATATTTCTTCTCTCCTACAGGCTTAACCTCCTTCAAAGACTTTTGTTATAAAGCAACTAAGTGCTTAGGTGTACGACAATTCTTGGCAAAATGCAAAAAATCTCCACATCTATGACACTTCTTGTCATTTTTGGGTTTCGTATTGTCCTTATTCCTCTTGTTTGAATTATGCCTTTCTTTCTTATTGTGTTTGCGTTTACCAAATTTGTTCTTTGGACAAGGCCATTGAACTTATTCTTAGCATTTTTCTGTACATTATTAACCTCAGGTAGTGTCACCGTAGCAACAGGGCGCTTCTGATGATTCTTTAAAAGAAGTTCATCATGTTTTTCTGTTTGAGTCAACGTATGAATAAGCTGAGAATAGATCTGGTAATTATGAGCCTTGTATTATTGTTGCAATATTCTGTAAGACAAAAGCATAGTAGAAAGTGTTTCCTCTATATTATCTGCATCCGTTGGCTCTTTCTCGCAAAACTTCAATTTGGAATAGATTTTATGAACATCATGGTTATAGTCAGACACAGTATCATGAAAATTGCATGCATGTCGTCTTTCGTGGTAGTATCGACATTTGCGGCGACATGTTTCTGTTACGGAACAATGGGCCTGTTTGGAATGTGGGAAAATTTTTCTATAGCCGGGTAGGCCTTTGAGGTCCTTAATCTAGTCTTTGGTTTAAGGCAGAGAAGGAAACAAAACAAGAACATGAGAGAGAATATAGAGAAAAAAGTTACAATTTTACATCTTTTTTTGTGTGTTTTGGGAACAAGAAGAGAAAAATCTCTCAAGGTTATATTTTAATTAGATACATGCCTAGCAGGACATTTTTCATATTAATGCCAACATTAAGTTATATTGTGGGTATTATAGTCATCATCATAAAATATATTATAAATTCTGCATGAGTTTTATTGAAGAAATAAAAAATGAAGACAGTACATTGAGAAAGCTCAAAAAAGAAAGAGAACTACAGAGACCTGGGGCCACAGTTAACTAAAATATCCTAGCTAACAAAAAAGGTAACAAAGAACATAAGATAAAGTCTGCTGTCAATTATAGATTTTGAATCCATTGATCATACTGTTCAGTGAGCCTAGGTTTCACTTTGAGTGAAACTAGCCTTATTTCCTTGACTAGGTAGCGTGTCCATGCGTTGCTACGGGACAAAACTTTTATACTAAAAACACACGGATCGCATGATAATATAACAATACTATAAAATTAAATACCAACGTTAAATTTAGAGCACTCTTTCAGCTTTGTTTTTAAGAGTAGACAGATTTACGATCCTGAAGCGTGGTCCCACCGATTCCTGGTGCCAATGTGTCCTTGACACCATTATTTTGGCTCTCATCCTAAAAACTTAAAAAAAATATTGGTTTCTTGGTTAAAAATCATCACAACATATACAATGGATGAAACCAACTGGTCTCATTGTATGTGTTGTTAGTTAATATTGATTCAATATTCATGCAAGTCCTTGAGCTTTGGGATGCAAAACCTATACAAGATCATCAGGCCATTTGTCTAGCTGCATCCAGACTTTTCATTCATTCTAAAATGCAAAAAAAAAGAACAAAGATCCAAAGCACAAAAGGTAGCTACATGAAGTGTAGATAAATAATGCTATCGTTGTCCTTTTGACTCCGAAGAGCCTCCAACCATGAGCAAATGCATCGGATCGAGCAACCATCGTTCGGCTCCTATCATCCGTTCGGACACTTGATGTTGTTGACACAACCACAGGTTGATTCTCAACACCAAGGACCTGAAGTTCGTCATTTTTTCCAAGCCATTAATGGCTGGCTCTGATTAGGCTAGAAATGAAATATCCTTATTGGGTAGGCACGTTTTAAGTCTTCAGAAGACTCAGTAAGAGGAGTTGCCCGGATTGGTTCAATTCGGAGTTCAGATGCAATCTTCTTTCCTGGGATTCATCATCTCACTCGATCACTCCTCCTGGTATTAGTATGGGCAGTCGGGCTTTGCCTTTCTAAAATCAAAGACATTCATGTAGGAAACAACACATGTTCCTTAAGATTTGGAACGACAAGACAAGTACATATGCAAGCTAAAGAAAAAAGGCTTTTCAGGGAATTATCAGTAAGTGGCATAATTCCCTACAATGATGACAGTAATTCTGCATTTGCATCAGGGGCAAGAACCAGTGAGTCCTGGTTGACCGAATGGAAAAATATTATTATATAAGTACTAAGAATGAAAAAAAATCTTATGAAAACAAGGGAGAAGAACAATGTCTGTAAATTCTTAAGTATGCAAACAAACAAAAATGATCCTAAATCGAACTTACTCTAAAGTCTAAAGTAGTCGGTTAATACAAACGGAACAGCGAAACATATGATTGTGCAATTCAGACATTTTGAGATGTTCTGAATAGCAAAATTAAACTATTATCCTGGCCTAAATTCTGCAGCTCAAGGGAAAAAAAGGAACTTGAACCGTGAGGCAGTGCCAAACACTTAATTTACTCTTGTCAACTCAGGATCTCTGCTAAATGTATTAAAAAAGTAGGAGAATAAAGAAAGGAACACTAAATGCTAGAAAACAAGAATTGTTTTAAATCATTCCTTATCTTTTCATGTGATCAAATATGAGTAATCTGGGACCAGGAAGGATCTTCACATCTCTGAGTGCACTGATATGATACATTTGTCATTTCAGTAAGCACATCAGCAACTTCGTTTAACCTCAAATTGTTTTTAACCTCAAATTATTTTTTAAGCCTTCAAATTGAACTGTGAGGCAGTGCCAAACACTTAATTTTCCGGTGAGGCATGGAAATATTAAACTACTCGAGGCAGGGAAATTATTATTAAACATATATAAAAGTAAAGTATTTGCTGTTCAAAATACATCAAAGGCTCTTTATGGAACCTGTAAATACTCTTCTTGATAAAGGGAGTTTGCAGCTTGCTTCTTCTTCTTTGTTTGTCAGAACATAGACACCACAGTGCCGCTCCTGCAGTGTCACTTTGCAGCTAAAGGTGGGCATGGAAACAACAGTAGAATAGGAGAACATGATTAACCTCATTTAGGCCAGCACTTTTGTGAGTTTTTCCAAAAAAAAAAAAAGCCCCTACACGTATTAATGACAAAAAGATCAGCATATACCTAAACAATTTGTCTCCAAGCATCCAATACTGGCAATACCTCACAAGCACGAATAGTATATTAGTGCTACCTGTCAATAGCAACAGAATTTACTGTCGATGAAGTCAGCAGCAGACACCTAAGTATCGGGCTAAGCAAATGCTGAAATAATACCACTTAACACAGTCTGCATTGCACCTTCCCTAATTTAATCAATTGCCAATCCTGCAGTTATAACCAAATTGTTTCAACTAATATGCAATACAAAAGAAATTGTCAGTTCAGGCAAAAATTACTTGAGGGTAGCCAATCCTGTATTGTAGTGCTGACGCCAATTACATGCTTAGACTCCCAGCTAACAACTCCTTAACACTCAAGTTCGTTGGAGAAAAGAAATTATAAGAGCACAAGTCTCATCTAGTGGTCAAGACTGAACCGTGGCCACTTCAACACCATTTTGAGCAAACTAAAGTATTGTCATTTAGCTTGACAGTGAGGCGATGATGCTCCCTGACGGGAAAATAGCCACAACCTAAAGACTGAACAGCGACACCTTGCTAGTAAACATTGAACTATGTGAATCGAAGAAACTCTAAATTATATGAAGACATGAATACCACATCCTATTTGAACTACATTGGTTTGCAGAACCTCGTTACAAAAAAAAAAAGTAAAAGTTATACAGGAAACTCTTTGCAACTCGTAAGGTCGTTTGTTCAGTGAACTTTCACTGTGAAGCTTATGGATCGAGATAAATTCTCCATGAAGTATATAATCAACTAACAAACATGATGTACTGACCTGTCAGCATCAATTTTAGAATGTGCATAACTCTATTGGATAATCAGGTCTTGATGATTGAGACAAGCTAAATGAAAAAATGTGTACTTTTTCATATTTAGATAACAGCATGGTAACGACCATGACTTGTTGCGGCTTCATCGCATCTCCAAGCTCCATAGCCGCAGCTAGTAGTCCCCTTTCTAGCAGTAAGCTTCTGATGGCAACATGTATTCAACTAAATAACCATGGTGCCATGAACAAAAGAAAAGCAATAATATATCAACACTGCAAATTTGTTTTGTTTTTCTTTTTTTTTGTCCTTTAGTTCACCCACACTAAACACTGTTACACTGTATCTCTGTTGTAAGCCCCATATCCTCCAGGTGCCTAGAAGAAGTTTTAGTGGATTACCGAATGAAATTCTGATACAAGCTATCAAAAGGCATGACAAAGAGTACAGCATGACATATGTTATACCTGGGAGATGACATAATTTGCATACCTGTCAGAAGGAATCATGTCATCCGATGAACAAAAGGCCCTTGAATATAGATAATGCCCAACTGGAGCTTAGTGTCTGTGCTTAGATATTTTGGTTCATCCGAAACACCAGCAAGCAAAAGATGGTAAGGGATCACTGATGAAAACACAGATAAAGAGCCCTCTCTTTCAAAGAAACTGGCTTTCAGCCTTATAGCTATTTGCATAAGAACATGTCTTCAACATCAAGACCTCCACCGATCTGGTGCAAAGGCAAATATATATAATGAAAACCTGTTATAGCATATAACCACGCAAATGGCTCAAAATTTAACATCAAAAGCCCAAATTGCTACCTGAACCATCTCTACCTATGGAACATTTTCTTCTGAAAGAATGTTTATATATTTGCTCTGGATGTTCTTCGCATCTCAGTAAAGATTTAACCACCTTTGCCAATCAAGCATCCAATAGGTGATGTTGAAATCTGCAGGCGTGTTGTATATGACTGCACAGCTGATTCTGAAATACTTTTCTTGCTGCATCTAGGCTGCAAACGAACTGCAACATCAATCGTTGGAGATACAGGATCTTCAAACTGCATGGAACAAAAGACGTGGTTGGTCAAAAAAGCAACTAAGAACAGGCAAGAAGACTTAGCATGTCAAAAAGAGAAATATGCGGTCATCACCAATCTCATTGTGGATTCCTTGGATGATGTGTCCACCTTTTCCAAGAACGCATCCAATCTGGTCAGATAGCATGTGCAAGCAGACAGTAACTTGAGATGAAATTTCTTCACCATCTTCATTACCAAGACTCTAATTAGTGGCAAAATCACATAAAACATCTTCAGATCACTATCAAAACAATCCTCCTTTTTCTTTTGTGCATCAATCACAGATGGTTTCTTTAGAGGGGCAGCAGGTTTCTGAAAAATGCACACAGAAGAGAGACAATACCATCAACTGGCTAAGCTAAATAAGCATCTCAGGGCACACAACACAATACAAATCAGGAAGAATATGATGACAAATCAGTAGAGATGGCACTTCATCAGAAAACCTAATGAAAATGCAATCATTAATCTTATAGTAAAATGGAAGGCAAACAAACATGAATGTTCCATTCACATCATAATTATCTGACTCATCATCAGAACTGCTGCTTTCTTGCTTGCCAAGGGCAGTATGATTATGGTGGAAACTAATACCCAAGCAGTATGAGCAGATTGTGGCATGCCATAGAGAGATATAGAATGAATGAGGAGCAGGCCATGAGAGAGGGTGAGATCCGGAGAAGACGTACCATCGATGACTCGATGACGGGCCGGAGAGGGCGGCGGCCGGCCACCCGGGGGTGAGGGAGGAGGGCAACCGGAACCTGCAACCGGTGCCACCCGGGGTCCTTTCCTTTGCGAGGGTGCCCGTCCGACCGTGGCCCTGTGCCCGCTGCTGCAGGGTGGCCACGCCGGCGCCGGATGGGAAGGGCCGCCGAAGCCTGCAATCGGTGTCGGCCGGGGCGCCGTGGCTATTTCTAACGTGAGTCAAACGGGGACGGCCTAGAGGGTCCATGGTTCGGGTTATATTTATTAGCGGATTTGTTTCCATATTTAACTAGAGTTAGTCCACCCTATAAATATATCTTATACGCTGCACGGGAAGAGTAGATGCAACTCATTGTATTCCCTGCGTACTGTAAACTCTCTCCATATAGTGAAGATCGCCGGTTGGCGCCCGTGGTTTTTTCCCGCAAGAGTTTTCCATGTAAAAATCTGTGTCTCGTGTTCGATCTATTCTCGTTCTTTCCTAACAAGTGGTATCTAGAGCCAGACACAAGATTGAAAAAAAAAAAGTTAGGGTTCAGTCCCTGTTCGCCACGCCGCAGCTGTCGTCATAAAAAAAATCAGCCGCCAACAATTCCTTCCGTGCCGATCTGACGGGAGTGTTCGGGCGCGTTTGGCTTCCTGCTTCCTTACCGAGGCGGAGTCGAGGCAGAGTAGGTGGCGGTGTTGATTCTACAAAAGTCTGCTGCTGCGCGTGGATCAAGACAGTTTGTGCTCTGCCGTGAATTCCGATCTGTGATTGCTCCCTGTTCCTGTTTGGGAAAAGGCGCCGCTGTTCTGCTCTTCGGATTCGGAAATTGAACTAGTCAAAGCAGAAATAGGAGATGGGTCGTTCCAGCTCGGCAAGACCCAAGCCGTCAGAACCAGTGTCCGTTCCCGTTCGTGAGTTGAAAAATCAACTTTGGTGATTATTTGCTACACGCACGCACAAGTTTGTACCAGAGGTTTCTTCAGTTTAGTTTATTTGCTGATTGTACACATCAAGTGTACCAGGCTGCAGGTTTTAGTTAGGGTTACACCTAAATTTCTACAGATTATTTCTTCTGGTTTATTGCTGTTATTTCTTCACCATGTCTATAGTAAAGTATGATATTCCTCAACTGAATCGCGACATAAGGTTCGCTCTATGGCAAGTCAAGATGCGGGCTATTCTTACGCAGGCTGATTTGGATGATGCTCTTGATAAATTCGGCAATAAAGATTCAAAGTCTTGGACCGATGAGGAGAAAAGAAAAGATCGTAAGGCCTTGACTCAAATTCAGTTTCATCTTTCAAATAATATTTTGCAAGATTGTCTGCAGGAGAAAACTGCAGCTGCTTTGTGGCTCAAATTAGAGTCAATTTGCATGTCTAAAGATTTGACAAGCAAGATGCATATGAAGATGAAGCTGTATACCCATAAATTGCAAGAAGGTGGTTCTGTGATTAATCATCTAACGGTCTTCAAGGAGATCGTTTCTGATCTACAGGCTATGGAGGTCAAGTATGATGATGAGGATTTGAGGCTATGGAGGTCAAGTATGATGATGAGGATTTGGGTCTTATTCTTTTATGCTCTTTGCCTAGTTCTTATGCAAACTTCAGAGATACATTATTATATAGCCATGATACTCTAACTCTTGATGAGGTTTCTGAGGCGTTGCATGCCAAAGAAAAGATGAAATTGATGGTGTCTTCTGAAGGTTCTGCTTCTAATGGAGAAGCATTGTCTGTTCATGGGAGGACAGAAAATAAATCAAACAATGGCAATAGAGGCAAAAGTTCCAATCGTTTCAAAGGCCGATCAAAGTCTCGAGGTAGAGGAGATAAATTCTGCAAGTATTGCAAGAAAGATAATCACTTTATCGAAGATTGCTTGAAATTGAAGAATAAAGAGAAGAGAGCTGGCACATATAGAGAAAAAGGTAAATCCAATGAAGAAGGTAATGCTTCTGTTGCTGCTTCTAAGGCAGATTATTCCAATGGTGATTCGCTTGTTGCTTTTGCTGGATGTGCAAATAGTGATGACGAATGGATTCTTGATTTCCGCTGCTTCTTTTCATATATGCTCTAATAGAGATTGGTTTGTCACCTATGATTCTCTCCAAGGTGGAGGTTCTGTTAGATTGGGTGATAATAGTCCACTTGATATTGTTGGCATTGGTTCCATTCAGATTAAGATGCATGATGGCATTCTCAGAACTTTGGATGATGTTAGGCATATTCCAAGCATGAGCAAGAATCTTATTTCTCTCAGTACTCTTGATGCTAAAGGGTACGAGTACTCCCGGTGGAGATAGAGTTTTAAAGGTGTCAAAAGGTTCTCTTATTGTGATGAAAGGATGAATTAAAATCTCCAAATTTGTACCGTCTTCATGGTACTACAATTACAGGTGATGCTGCTGTAATTTCTAATTCACCATCTAATTCTGATGCTACTAATCTTTGGCATATGCGTCTTGGACATATGAGTCAGCAAGGCTTGTATGAATTGTGCAAGAGAGGACTTCTTGATGAAAATAGCATCAGTAAGTTGAAGTTTTGTGAGCATTGCATATTTAGCAAGCACAGGAGGGTGTCATTTAATACCTCAACTCATAAAAGTAAAGGCATTCTTGATTATGTGCATTCTGATTTATGGGGACAATCTCGCAAGCCTTCTTTTGGTGGTTCTCGTTATATGTTGACAATCATTGATGATTATTCTCGTAAGGTATGGCCTTATTTCTTAAAGCATAAATCAGAAGCATTTTCAGCATTTAAAGAGTGGAAGGTTATGATTGAAAATCAAACTGAGAAGAAGGTTAAAAAGCTTCGCACTGATAATGGGATAGAATTCTATTCTAATGAATTTAATGAATATTGCAAGTCTCAAGGCATTGTCAGGCACTACAATATTCCTTATACACCTCAACAGAATGGTGTAGCTGAGCGTATGAACAGAACTATCATCTCTAGGGCCCGTTGCATGTTGTCTAATGCTCGCTTAAATAGGCGCTTTTGGGCTGAAGCTGCTTCCACTGCTTGCTATCTTATTATTTGTTCACCCTCTATTCCTCTTGATAAGAAAACTCCAATTGAGGTATGGTCTGGATCTCCTGCTGATTATTCGCAATTGAGAGTTTTTGGTTGTACTGCTTATGCTCACGTTGATAATGGTAAATTGGAGCCTAGAGCTGTTAAATGCATTTTTATTGGTTATCAACAAGGTGTTAAAGGTTATAAATTATAGAATCCCCAGACTCAGAAGGTTATGCTTAGCAGGAATGTTATCTTTAATGAAAATGTTATGTTTATTGACAACCTATCTTCAGTTGATGCTCCCATTGAGGGAGAGAAAATAAGTGTGCAGGTGGAGCACTTAATTGATTTACCAGATGTTGATAATGTTGCTATCCAAGATGAAACCATTGCTGAAATTTCTCCAATTGTTGATGATTCTTCTATTGTTGTGCATTCTTCTCCAATTGTGCAGTCTCCACAACAGTCTATTGCTGCTACTAGGTCCAGAAGGCAGCCAAAACCTAGTTAAAAGATATATTGAAGAATGCAATGTTGCTTATGCCATGAGTGTTGCAGAAGAGATTGAAGGTAATTCAGAACCTTCTAATTATTCTGAGGCTATTATTTCTGCTGATTGCAACAATTGGATGACCGCTATGCAAGATGAAATGGAGTCACTTGAAAAGAATGGTACTTGGGATTTAGTAAAATTACCCAAGAATAAAAAGCCTGTCCGTTGCAAGTGGATTTACAAAAGAAAGGAGGAAATTTCTCCAAGTGAGCCAGCAAGGTATAAAGCAAGGTTGGTTGCTAAGGGCTATAGCCAGATTGCACGTATTGATTATAATGATGTCTTTTTCCTAGTTGTTAAGCATAGTTCTATTCGTACTTTGCTTAGTATTGTTGCCATACATTACTATGAACTTGAGCAACTAGATGTTAAAACTGCATTCTTACATGGGGAGTTGGAAGAAGACATTTATATGAACCAACCTGAAGGTTTTGTTATTTCCTAGGAAAAGAAAACCTTGTGTGTAGACTAAAGAAGTCTCTTTATGGTTTGAAGCAATCTCCTAGGCAATGGTACAAGAGGTTTGACTCTTTTATGCTGTCTCATGGCTTTAAGCGGTCTAATTATGATAGCTGTGTTTATTTGAAGATTGTTAATGGCTCAGCTATTTATTTGCTTCTTTATGTTGATGATATGTTGATTGCTGCAAAAGATAAATCAGAAATAGCTAAATTGAAGGCACAATTGAGTAAAGAATTTGAGATGAAAGACTTAGGTGTAGCTAAGAAAATTCTTGGTATGGAAATTACTAGAGATAGAAAATTTGGTAAATTATACCTCAGCCAGCGAGGTTATATTGAAAAGGTTCTTCGTCGTTTCAATATGCATAATGCAAAACCAGTGAGTACTGCGTTAGCTGCATATTTCAGATTATCCTCAGCTTTATGTCCAGAGTCAGATAAAGATATTGAGTACATGTCTAGAGTTCCATATTCCAGTGCAGTTGGTTCTCTTATGTATGCCATAGTCTGTTCTCGTCCTGATTTATCTCATGCATTGAGTGTTGTCAGTAGATTCATGGGTAACCCTGGTAAGGAGCATTGGAGAGCTGTTCAATGGATTTTCAGATATTTGCGAGGTACTTCTAATGCCTGTTTGCAATTTGAAAAATCTAGAGATGGACTTGTTGGTTATGTTGATTCTGATTATGCTGGTGATTTGGATAAGAGGAGGTCTCTCACGGGTTATGTTTTCACCATTGGTGGTTGTGCTGTTAGCTGGAAAGCATGTTTGCAAACTACTGTTGCTATGTCTACTACAGAAGCTGAATATATGGCTATTTCTGAAGCTTGTAAAGAAGCTATTTGGTTGAGAGATTTATACTCTGAACTTTGCGGGGTTACTTCTTGCACTACTATTCATTGTGATAGCCAGAGTGCTATTTGTCTGACTAAAGATCCAGATGTTCCATGAAAGGACCAAGCATATTGATATTAGATATCATTTTATTCGAGGTGTCATTGCTTGAAGGTGATGTTAAGGTATGCAAGATAAATACTCGTAATAATCCCGCAGATATGTTGACAAAGCCAGTTCCTGGAGCTAAGTTTGAGCTATGCTCAGGCTTAGTTGGTATTACAGTTTAAGTCCTAGCGACTTTTGGCGTCGGTGATTATTTATTATTGAAGTGAGTTGATTGCTGATACATTCGCTACAAGATGGAATTCATCTCAAGGTGGAGTTTGTTGGAATATGATCCGAATTCTAACGTGAGTCCAACGGGGACGCCTAGAGGGCCCATGGTTCGGGTTATATTTATTAGCGGGTTTGTTTCCGTATATGACTAGAGTTAGTCCACCCTATAAATACATCTTGTAAGCCGCACGGGAAGAGTAGATGTAACTCATTGTATTCCCTGCGTACTGTAAACTCTCTGCATATAGTGAAGATCGCCGGTTGGCACCCGTGGTTTTTTCCTGCAAGGGTTTTCCACGTAAAAATCTGTGTCTCGTGTTCGATCTATTCTCGTTCTTTCCTAAAAGTGGCCCTTCGCCTGCCGTGGCCCCTCGCCCGCCGCAAACGTCGTTGCCGCCGGGACGCAGCACGACGAAAGATGGAGGAGGCGCGGCGCGTCGGCGGCGGAGGGAGGAGGCACGGCGCGTTCCTTTCCTTCGCGAGCGTGGCACGGGCGTGATTCGCGCGGGGAGGAAGGCCCAGCCGTCCGCGCGCGAGGAATCGCAATTCGTTTCAGGCTTTCCAAATTGTCCAAGCCATTAGGATGACAGCTATGATGAAAACTTGATTTTGCATTTGGTCTTTGATGGCTAAGATGTTTCTGAACGTTCCTTCTTCTTGACAAATCTTGATATCCAAAATCCAACATTGTTGTGCAAAAGGGCACTGCAAAAAGAGATGCTGCACAGTTTCTTCTTCTGCCATCATACATAATTCACAGGTATAGGAATCCAGAGCCTTGCGCTTTCTTCTTAGGATATTTCTAGTACTAATCCCGTCATTCATAATCAACCAAAAGAGGACTTTATGCTTAGGTTGACATGCTGATTTCCACATCCATTTGAATGCTAGATCTATGGGTTGATGCCCTGCCAGGATTCTATAAGCTTTCCAAAGCTTATACCTTGTAGACCCTCCAATGTAGGTCCAGACATCATTATTGTGCTCATCAAGAGTTACAGAGTTCATCCTCAGTTTAATGTCTAACACCTGATTGAAGGCTATCTGTGACAGGGGTAGGGCAAAAAGCTCAGTGAAATCATTTTGGCTGAAGGCTTTCTTTACTGAAATTGTTTTGTTCTTGGCAAAGGAATGGGCTTGTGGGAACATCTCCAGGAGAGGTTGGTGGGACCATCTGTCTTGTCAAAATTGACAAGAGGCTCCATCTTTCAATTGTAGTATAGCCATTTTCTTGAATATGGGCAGCAATTTTAGAACATCTCTCCATCAAAAGGAACCCTTCTTTATGTTGCCGGGCAGCCTGTCATTTCTGTAATGTTTTCCCATAAGGGAGACCCATGGGATTTCCTTCTTATTGTAAAATTTATCAAGGTTTTTCATTAACAGGGCTTGATTCTGCAACTTGAGATTGATTAACCCCAATCCCCCTTCCTATTTTGTCTTGCATACCATCTCCATTCTGCCTTTGGTTTGCCTTGACCATTAATGTCAGTGCCTCTCCAAAGGCAATTTTCCCTGAATTTATCAATCCATTTGATAACAGCTTTGGCTAACTCCAGGGTGCACATGTAGTAGTGGGTAGTGCTGAAAAGGCTGCATTGATGATCTGTAATCTTCTGGCTTGATTGAGCATTGAAGAAATTCCTCCCAATCTAGTTTTACAGAAAGCATAACTATAAATATAAAGTATATCAATGCTATAGTTCCTTCACGTTAAGGTTTGATAGATTTTTCTCTCGTTACAATGCGTGGGCTTGTTTGCTAGTTGTTTACTAAATTTTTAGATTTCGTTTGTGCAATTTCTTTAGGGCGAAATATGTAGTTATGTTTACACATAATAAAAAAACTTGTTAGACAAAACTACAAATTCAACAAAATCTAACTGTGTTACAATTAATAATTTACAATTATTTCTATAGAAAAATAAAGATAAAAATTTAATATCTCATAACATAAAGACAAATAACAAATCATACAAGTAATAATTTACTTAAGTGTCTGAAAATTTAAATAATTTCAGGTAAACTCTTATACCACCAACTAGTGTATAATTTAAATAATTTCAGGTAGTTGGTGGTATAAGAGTTTACCTGAAATTATTTAAATTTTAAGACACTTGGAATATAGAAAAGTGAGAAAGTATCCTCTAGGTATGCTCATAGCTCATCTCCAGAACCGGTGTGTTCTTATGAAAAATTTATCGACAAGCTTTAGCTTTTCTGGAGTGATCCGGCTCCTTGCTTGGAAAGAATGGTTGCTCAGGGACTGTTCCCTCGTGGATGGGTCCGCTCTCAACCCCTCTTCTTATGTTGGATAAGTGTTACTTTATCGACAATTTCAAGTTTTCAACTTTGATGCTTTGGCAAATGTCACTTACAAGATTTTACTGCAAAAAAAAATGTAGTAGCACAAACTTTGTCAATGTCAGCAAAACTACATCATGTCCAGAGAGTAGAAAAGTATGCGATTAAACTACTTGGCATGGAGGACAAGTGCATGTGGTGTTCATGTGGAGGGGAGGAAAGAACAAAAATCAGTGGAAGCTATAAACCTGCCCTAGCTTACTTCTTATGGCGGTGGACGGTGGTGGCGCCAACGACAGTGCAGTGAGAGCATTTCAGACTGGGGAATAATTGTGTGGTAGTTGCTCATGGTCTCAGGAATAATTCATAATGAGCAGAGAATTGAATAAACCAGGCAGTGTTTGTTCATTTTGCAGCAGGAACTTTGAAGAGGAGAGGAGCCTCCAATTTGGCACCTCGCTCTTTCCCCTCGGGGGTTTTTTTTTTTTTTTCTGGACATCTTTGATGCTTCATTTTTTTAGAACACGCCCATCACATTTTTCATTAAGAGGAAGTTGATCCTTCATTTGTGCTTCCTTTAGTTGCACTGCGTCCAGTGGATCTAGAATTTATTAAGCTAGCTTACAGTAATCTTAATTCCTTGTTTATTCTAGATTTATTTATGCTTAACAGTGTTTTCGCATACACTTGTTCTTGGTCACATCCTAGCAACTGCCGTCCTAATAAATCTGGCAAATTAAAGAAGAGCCAAACGGAAAGAGGAACCGTAGGTGGAGTTCTTTCTGTTGCACTGTCTGTGCTGACTCGTTCCTCATTGTGCAATCATAACACAACGGCCAATGCGAAGGCAAGTGTTACTATACTAATTTTAGTGTAAGTAGAAATATATCATTGGATTGGACAACCCAATCAGTGCTCTAATCCATCCAATCACTCCAGTTAACCTGAGCAGCCCTATCTAGCTGTATGGCAGTGCAGCAGCTAGCTAGGGGTGGCTATATACAAAATTTTAAACTGCCCTCCCCTGACACGCGTGGAAGAATGCCTGCGCATCAGATACATGCAGCTGCTAGAAATCCATCAAGCCGGCAGCAGCAACTTTAGAGGCGGCCAATAAACGTAAGCAGCCCCCAAAACTTATGTGCCTCGCGCGGCACTTGGCACGGATGGTAGGGCCCAAGTTTTACTACTTAATCTGGGGATCATTGCTAAATTGCTAATGAATGGGGAATGCACTAGCAAACAAGCTGGTCCCTCTCCGATTCCAGCGACGAACTGTTAACAAGATTATCGGAGTGTTAGAAGCTGGAGCAGTTGGGAGCATCAGACCATAATCCAGGGTTCATGCCTGCCTAAATAAAACCGTCAAAAGTGGCGCGCAGCGGTTAGTTCGGGCCTTCGGGGACGAAGGATTAGTATATAATATAATATAAAATTTCTATAATATATATTCAACCCATCTTGCTTCTTGTTGTTTATCAATAGAGGACATTTGGGAGGATCCAAACCGGTCAGATGGATCATGGGTGGATGATTGAGAAGAGAGAGAGCAGAGAGTGACCATGTTCACTGTTGCTCATCAGTCATCAAAGGTCATTCTCATTCATGCATGCTTAGGGGGGGCTTCAGTTGAGATACTGCCAGAGCAAAGCACGGGATGAAAAGTATGAAGTTTGTGCTGGACAGTGACAGGAATTGATGTACCTAGCTGCTGGCGTTGCCTTGAGAGGGAAGGTTAACAAGAAAAAGAAGAGAAAACAAAAGAAGTTGAGACAGCCGAAAGGATGGGAAAAGAACATCAGATATATTCATATCCCTTGCCTGGTGGTCCATGACGATAAAACACACTTGTGTGTATAGTAATAAGATTCTTGTTGAAGCTTTGTGAGGCAACAACAGTAAAAGATGCAAACAATATGATGATCACGGCCGGCTTAGTGCGAAACCCACTTGGATTATTGGGCCATATATAAAAGCTATAGCTGGCGAGCTCTGCAAATTTCGAATTCAAATTAGACAGGAGGCGGTGCGCGTGGCCCTGTCATTTTAGACTGACCTTGTCTGAAACTACAAGTCAATGAGGAAGCTTTATTATTATATATTACAAGGAATAAATTTACTGCAGAATTCTTAATAATGCCCCGAAAATTGGTTCACAAGAACGCACAGTATGAGACATTGTATTCAATCAATCATATCATCAGTGGGTGCAGTAGTTGGAGGCCAAGACAAGCTACGTTAGGTGAGGTGCGAGACTTGGTAGCAGTGTGGCTCTAGACTAGTAGACCTCCGGTTAGAGAGAGAGAGAGAGAGAGAGAGAGAGAGAGAGTCAACTAACGTTCCACGACGACGATGACACTGGCAATGCGCTCCGAGCCTTCGTTCCCCGCTAGCTACTGTATATAAACCGTCCCTTTCTCCCTCGATCAGGTTGCCGTTGTGTAGTGGCAGGGAAGAACAAGAGAGAGAGGGACAGATCGAGAGCCACCTCCCTTTGTCTCTCAGCTTGCTGCACTTGCCATCGTCGTCTTTGATAGATAGATGGAGGTGGAGTCGGCCAAGTGCGAGTGCTGCGGCCTGCGGGAGGACTGCACCGGGGAGTACATCGCCGCCGTGAAGGCGGGGTTCGGCGGGCGGTGGCTGTGCGGGCTGTGCTCGGAGGCGGTGCGCGACGAGGTGGCCGCCAAGAAGCGGGGCGACCTGGAGGGCGCGCTCAGGGACCACATGTCCTTCTGCGCCAAGTTCGGCAAGAAGGGCCCCGCCTTCCGCGTCGCCGACGGCATGCGCCAGATGCTGCGCAGGCGCTCCAGCGACATCTCCGCCGCCGCCGCAGCCTCCCCCTCCGCCGCCGCCTCATGATCGACGATGAGGAAGCTGATCAAAGGCAGCCAGATGTGGTGGACGACCGGATCGATCGATATCTGCAGCTAGCAGTTAATGGCAAGGCAAAGCTTAATTAGCTTCTGCTAGCTGCTAGTTGCATTTCATTCACGCGCAGCGCCGGTGACGTTCCTTGACAATCCTAGGATCGATCATATCGGTTGGGTAGCTGTTTAATCAATCTTTTGCATTGTCACTGTACTATCTAGTTGCAGGTCAGTGCCATTATTCAATTTCACACACACTTGTACCGACCGACAGGTGAGGTGTGCCAGCCAAGTGAAGCCTTACTTCTTAGGCCTAGAAGAGGAAGGCGGATTCAATTCATTCCATGTTAAGCTTGCTTGCGTTCCAGTTTTGGTACAAGGAGAGCTTGTACAACTAACTTGAACCGCAATCGCAATGTATCATTAATCCCTTGGTCATATCATGAATTGAATTTATTTTTTGCCTGTGTTATATATTTCTATCCGATCCACGCATTGGTTATTACATCTTGTACCCGATTGATCTTGGTCATGAGTCATGACAACGAAGAATCACTCCTGGATTTGGCCTTAAGCTTTTTCTCTATGAGAAGAAACAGTTTGAAAAGGTCCCATTGTACGAAATGAATTTCTAGATCACAAAGCCTCCGTTTTTGGAATTCCTTATTTCTCTGCAGAAAATTAAAGAACCAATGCCGAATCAGCTTCAGGGACTTGGCTCGTAGGACTCTATTCGCTTGAACTTACCTGCTAGCATCAGTCAGCCATTCAGCAGTGTTTTTCTTTCATAATAATCAGCCAGCCAGCCGTACAATCCAGCCCGAACAGAGTGATTATCCCTATCACCAATTCACTATTCTCCATTTCCTATGTTGTGAGCTCTGCTCTGTCACGCGGAAAGAAGGATCTACCTCCGGAGGAGATTAAAGGCCCGTTGGTAGGGATCTAGATTCTCTCCAAAATGTTTCTTAAAAAATAGAAATCACTTGGTAAGAATCGGTGAAATGTTTGACTAGTGATCTAGATTCTCCTTGAAATGAAGGAGAATCACTACGAAACACTAGTTAGGTGATTCTCATTCCTAGTAAAAAACGAGAAACTTTTCTCTGAGAATCCGAAACGTTTCTGTTGGAATATAAGTGAATTGTCCCACCTTTCCCCATTAGTTTAAGCTTTTGGGTTGAACTGGTCGGTGCATGCAACTCAATATAGTATCAGAGCCAGAGGTCTCGAGTTCGAATCCTGGTTAGCGCAATTAAAATAAAATAATTGCTGCTCGCTTCTATTCCACGTCTGAGGCTTGTCCATCGCTGAGATTTCTCATCGGAGCCTCGACGTGAGGGGGAGTGTTGGAATATAAGTGAATTGCCCACCTTTTCCCATCAGCTTAATCTTTTGGGTTGAACTGGTCGATGCATGCAACTCAATAGTTTCTATCGTCTATATTTGGGTGTTTGGCAACGATTCTGGTGATTCACCTGAGAATCCGAAACGTTTTTGCCATCCAAACGAGGCCTAATTTCTAGACAGCCACAAAAATGTCTTTAAATAAAATAATAGAAAGACATCATATATGTAAACTCCAGATTTGGAACAACTGTTGTAGATTCTTACTGCTCACTAGCATGGAGTACTAGGCCCTGTTTAGATCCACTGCAAATTACAATTGCAACTAGTCACATCAACGTTGCGGCACATATATGGAGCATTAAATGTAGACGAAATATTTACATGTTTATACTTTTTTATGTACATCACGAGATGAATCTTTTAAGCCTACTTAGATCATGATTGGATAAAAGTTGTCAGATGCAAATAAAAATGCTACAGTGCAGAATTACAAGTGTAGCTGGGATCTAAACACAGCCCTAGTGTACTACTCCTGTCTAGCACCTACAGTCACGGTTGTGCTGATCATAATTGTGTTGTCTCCGCCGGGCATGCAAAGGCCGCCCAACGGCAATCATGAAAATGGAGATTCTCGCTGCCTCGCTCCAAATCAGCAAAAGTGCGAGAAGAAAAGAAAACATTGTGGCAAGGGAGAGAGATGCTGACTAGGACACCATCAGGTGTGCAATAATCTGGCACCGTACCATGTTAAGGCATATATAATAACCCATGAGAAGGCGGAGGCATGCTTAATCATTGCCTTCCCGTGGAACAACTGGACAATCTATCGCTCAGCTTGCTTTAATTTGTGCAAGATTCTCCCATCGATCATTCTAGTATAGCCAAGAGGCTGAGTCATTGCCACGTAAGTATTTATTTAGGGGCATGTATATAATTAAGATGATGCCCACCACTAATTAAGGTCCTGCATCGTCTCATATGCTAATTTCTGACGACCCATACCATACCATACCTGTACTCCTGTAGAATGCATGGTTCACATAGATCGATCGTGGTACTACGTAATTTATTCGACAAGACATCTGTGAATGCTTTGTTGGATGCAATAATGATGAAGGCTCATCATCCTGGTACTGACATGGTACCCAAATTCCAGATCCATATAGAACAGTGGTTAATACTCGGTACCACACCGGTAGTAATAACTCACTGATTGCATAACTTGTTTGCGCCTGCGTTTCTCTTGCGTGGCCGTATGTAATGTAGTTGTAGGCTGTAATCATCCTTCAAACTGCTTTCAAAATCCAGCAATGCAAAGTACTCTTGACCTGTTTTACCACAATTCGAGCTGTTTGGTGCAGAGAATGTAATGCTAACGTAAATAATTTTGAACTGTGGACGTTACCGGCGGGATGTCATTTAGAACTAATTTCATTTTCGTTGTCGTTACCGTGCAACCAGCCAAACGGTTCGAACGAAGCCACGCATTTACATGACCAATGGTGCAGGCTTGCAGCCAATCTTTTGAATTCGTATGGAGTTTTGACACCAGCGATCAATGGGTTTCATTCTCTCGCCTGACGGGCAAAGGACGAGTGCAGTCTCCTATTAGCAGTAGCACACGAGAGAGCACCACAACCAAACGCGTCAGCTATACTTCCATGCAGCCCGAGGCCCGGCGGCCCAGCCCACGGCCTGGGATTTTGGCCCGACACGAGCACGGCCCGGCCCGGAGGGTACTGTGCTCAGGCCGGTCCCGGCACGAGGCCGCGTGCCGTGCTTGGGCCGACCCCCGGCCCGTGGGCTGGCACAGCCCTGGCACGGGGAATCAGCCAAGGCACGGTGGCGGCCCCGCGCCCCAGCCCAACAGCTTCCCCCTGCCCCCTCCCCCCCCGCATATATAATGCGGCCGCCGCGGCGCCCTCCCCCTAACCCTAACCCTAATTCATTCCCCCCACCCCTCGCGCGGCCGCGCCGCCCTCGCTCTCGCTCTCTGCTGTCGCAGTCGCCTCGCCTCGTCGTCTTCGTCCCTGATTCCGGTGACCGGGAAGGCGGGAACCACCTGCCGCCAGCCCGGCACCCGTCGGCGTCTTCCCCTCCGCCTTACCCCTCTCCTCGGCTCCTCCTCTCTGGCTCGATATCATCGTGTATCTCTCCCCGTATCCCTCTCTCGGTCTCTCCCATCTGCCTTCTAGATCTCGAATCGGATTCTCGGTGATTATGTGAGTCAGTTGGTTGTTGCCCCATCTGTCCCTCCTCCGCCGTTCGCCGTCCTTTCTGATCTGGCTGACCGGCTTCATCTTCTCTGACCTCTGGGTTGCGCCATCGTCGCGGTCCTCTACTCCGACGCCGGGCTCCGGTTGCACAGGTAAACGCTAACCCTAGATCTTTAGTTCTTCTTCTATCTTCTATGTTCTTGCAGTATACCTTAACCCTAGATCTTCTTACAGGTCGGTAGCTGATGCTTCATCTTCTAGCTGTGGGCTAGAGCGAGCAGGGCGGCCACTCGCACCGTCGAGGAACGGTGCTGGAGAGGAGGCCATGGCTGAAGAGGACGACCTCCAGCTCCCAGGCCTTGCCCCAGAGGGCGAGAACGACGACGACGTCAGTGAGGACGCTCGTGCGTTCTTTGGAATCGATGTTGGGGACGGCTCTGCTATTCAGCCTCCTTTGATCTGCCTTTGGGAATTGGTGAGACAGATGCTTGGGAAGAATACATTGTTAGAGCTCATAATCCTAAGTTTGTTAAAGTCTCTAGACAGACCATCACTAGAAATCTTAACAAACTTTTTACTGAGTGCCCGTAATATTATTATGAACAATGTCTTGGTTGGTGCTTTCTCTGTTGCTTTGACATCAAACATCTGGTCTGGTAATGCTAAAAAAGATTTTATCAGTGTTGTAGCTCATTATGTTAGTGCTAACTGGGAATTGCAGAAAAAGGTAATTGGTCTCCGGTTGATTGATGTAAAACACACTGGTGAGAATATTGCTGAGAAGGTTGGCTATGTGATTTCTGAGTTTGGTTTGTCTGATAAAATCTTCTCTGTTACTCTTGATAATGCTTCTTCTAATGCTAAGGCCATGGATAAATTAGCACCTTTGTGTGCTGGTTATCTTGGTTATGAACCTGCACCTGAACCTTCAGGTCCTAATAAAGTCAAGTATAATATTGTTCATCAGCGTTGTGCATGTCATATTATTAATCTCATTGTAAAATCTGGCTTAAAAAGGTTCAAACCTTACACTGAAGATTTTAGAACTGTTATCAACTACTTAAATTCTTCTAATCAAAGAATTGCTATGTTTAAAAGATACTGTAAAGCACAGGGTGTTAGACCCAGAAAATTTGGCTTAGGCATGGAAGTTACATGGGATGCTAGATACCTTATGCTTAAGCACTTGCTGCCATATAAAGATGTTTTTTCTGTGTTCATTAATTCTAATCATAGTGCATTGTTGACTGATAGGCATTGGTACATTGCTACAAAAATACTTGAGTTCTTGGAAATTTTTTATGAATCAACTGTTGTTCTATCTGGTGTCTACTATCCAACTAGTCCACTTGCTTTGCACCATCTACTAGAAATTGCATCTCACTTGCATAAATGTGAAAAGGATCAGGCTCTGATTGCTGTTGTTTATCCAATGAAGCTTAAGTATTTAAAATACTGGAAAGAAATACCTCTGCTATATTCATTTGCATTCATTCTTGACCCTAGAGGTAAAATAAGAGGTCTTTTTAATGTTCTTCAGATACTGCAAGATAAAACTGGTAGTGACTACGGTTCTTATTATGCTAATGTTAAAACTGAAATTTTCAAGCTTTATAACAAGTATGAGGAGAAGTTTGGTTTGGCTAGGTCTCAAAGGAGGGTTGCACAGCCTGCAACCAACACTGGTAAGAGAAAACATGCATGGGAAAAAATTTTGGAGGACCTGGAGCCTCTGGTGTTGTTGGTCCTTCCCCTGTATTTGCCCCTACTGCACCTTTATCTGCTTCTGTTGCTGCTTGTGAACTTTCTGCTTATCTGGATAGTGACAATGTCACTGCATATGAGGATGAATTTGATCTGCTTCTCTGGTGGCGTGACCACAAACTAACATATCCTGTGCTTTCTATCATTGCTAGAGACATTCTGTCTGTTCCTGTTTCCACTGTGTCTTTTTGAGTCCTGTTTCAGCTTGACTGGAAGAATTATCGAGGAGCGGCGACGGCGACCGTTGCCTGAACATGTTGAGATGCTTGCTTGCATAAAAGATTGGGAGCTGGGTGACAAGAGACTGCAGCATTATGTTGACAACCAGCAGGAACTTGCGCAATCCTTTGAGAAGCTCTACCTGGATGAAGATGCAACTGGTTTTGGACCTCCTGCTTCTGCTGGTATATCTATTTCTGCTTTTGTGGCATCTGCTTGTGGAACTTAATAGGCTGAGAGTGAGACTGAGTGTGAGGGTGAGAGTGTGAGAGTGTGAGACTCTATCAGTCTATTGTATCTGTATTGTTGACCTGTTGTGAACATTTGAACAATCTTTTCTATTATAAGAGCTGTGCTGCACTCTTTTTTCCTTTCTGGGGTTTCTCATAAGGGTGAGTTTTACCCAGAAAGATTTTTAATGAGACAGCATTGCACACAGCTCATTTATCCTTTATATTTGGTGTTCTCCACTTTTGAATGATTTTTCTGTGAAATTTAACTTCAAATTTGAGTTTTGTAGACTTAACTGAAATCTATGAAGGGTTTGGAGGGCAGCGTGCCCTGAGCTGGCACGGCACGGTTATTTGGCCGTGCTTCACGGGCCGGCTCGGCATGAAAGTAGGCCCGTGGGCCCATGCTTGAGGGCAGCGTTCCCTAAGCTGGCACGGCACGGTTATTTGGCCGTGCTTCACGGGCCGGCCCAGCACGAAAGTAGGCCCGTGGGCCCATGCTTGGGCCGAAGGCCAAGCACGAGGCACAAAGTGGTCTGGCCAGGATGGCACGTGCCGTGCCGACCCAACGCCCTATGGGCCGTGCCGTGTCGGGCCAGCCCGTTGGCCAACTATAGCATCATCTCAACCGTTTAACCGTCTGACGTCAAAAGTAATAGCATGCTCAAGGAATACATCATCGCTCGCTTTTCATGTGATGTGATTGACCATCCATCCACAACAGAAAACACCGCCTCAGAGTCTTTCTGAAACGCAGAGACAAAACTCGGCTAAACTAAATTCGGTTGTGGCTGAATTGTTATATGAAAAAAAAAAACTATTATGTGGCTGGAAATAAACTAAACCTAGCTCAAGCGAACAAAGCTGAAAATAATCAAAATAAACGTCAGCACAAGCCTGAAATGAGACGTCGAGTTTCAAATTCTGAAATATTAGTCCCTGAACCATGATAAGCTCAGCTGATGCTAAAACAAAATATTGGCTCTAAGCAAACATAGTTTCTAGTTCTAATGAACTAGTTCACGGCATAGAACCATCATCACATTAAGTTAAAACAACATAATATCATCTGCTGATAACACCAGAACACAAGACAACTAACTAAACTTCGCATTTCAGACAACTAATAATTTAGATCCAGAAGTTCGGATACTGCTGCTTCGCTGCTAGTGCTAAAACTATAGGGCTACAAAAGCATGCAACGCCAGCAGGAACTTGGGCATTATGTAACTACAGAACAGGTAGAACACTGCGCAAAACCAAACCTGCATCAAGACACAAATCAAACATCAGTATCCAATGGTGGAACCAGCATTCACCCAAATAGCTGCCAAAATATAAGCAAATAGTTACCTCATCTGTGTTTGTATGTGTGCGAGGATCCGAATCTGACTCTCACAGGACCTTTCAAGGCTTGAAGAAAATCAGAACCTTTAAACTGGGTTCACGAACATGAAGTGGGAATGAATGAGCATGCAAACTAAGAGCACTAGATGCAATGCACGGGCACTAGATGAACATAAATGCATGGAGATGCAACTGATATGGTATATGCTGATATGCAAACAAACGGGCTGGATAGAGTAGTATTGAACAAGAGGAAGAGAACAGAATTTCATCCACATCTTCCACTCAGCTTCTTCCTTACCAAAAAACAGAAGAGCTGGTGAGGAGATAATGGTGCTCTTTGCAGAGCACCAGGAAGCAAGGATAACTAGAGCCAGTTGGCTAGAGGACAGAAGGAAACAAGTATGCAAGGATATGCAAGATGCAGGTACCCTACAAATATTTGACATCTGGTTTGGGGTTAGGACGTATGTTATTCTACCATATATGAACCAACTGCAGCAGAAAATGAGGCTGCTGCTATGGCAGAATGCCATGATCAGTTCAGAACAGGTACTATGGATGCAAATTATGTTGTTTTAGGAGGTTTAAACACTACACCTAAGAGATGAAGGAAGCATATAGGTGAATCCTATCGATTGCCATGCACCCCATCCTCGACCCAGAGCCCACCTTCATACCCCACCTAACAGGGCAGCATCACCTTCAGCTGTCTAAGCTTCTGAAGATGCTTCACCTACCTCCACCATGATCCTGACCATATCTTACAACCACCAAGTATCTATCACCATTACCCTATACACTACCAATGCAAGTAGAAAGCTGTCAGTGAAAGATAAACCTATGTACACAAGAACCACCCTTCCAGCCCCCCATTATTCAATGATCTGCAATATCCAACTGGAGAATCCTCCTCAGATTCTCCGTTGCTATCGCACTAGCAATTGCATCGTCATTGAAGAAGTCATACCCTGATCCCTCGACAGGGGATGAAGGTGCTGATTTAGCATGCTGCCTGACCTCCACATCATCAGAGCGCTCAACTGGTGGCAGCTCGAGAGAGATGCTGCGCTTCTGGCGGAGGGGGAACTTGGGGATGGGAAGGGAACTGGGTGGTGGTGAGTTGGAGAATGCTGGGCCTGCCCACAGCTCAGAATGGGAGGGGGATGTGGAGGGGCTTATGGAAATGGGCCTGCTGCGCTTGCCACCATGGCGTGGTTGCTGCTTGGGTGTCTTGGGCTCAGGGGATGAGTAGGTGCGAGCAGGTGGTGGTGGTGGGGAAGGGAGAACACCGATGCAGCCACCAGAGTGGAAAGACCGGCAGTTCATTCCACGGAAGCCACGAGAGACAGGCGGTGATGAAAAGTGTGGACCCGATGACTTGCTACGGGCACCAGGGTGGCGGTGGTGATGGTGGCTGCGCTGCTCCGGGATAACCACAAGAGCCTCCATGCCCAGTTACGATGTGGCGCCGATGTCTGGGAAAGACGGTCACTTGCCAAAACACCTCAGGCTGCTTGAGGCGGCAGATCACCCACAGTCCTAATGAAAGACAGACAAAGCAAGCAAGGAGATAAGAAGCTGCACTTTCAATCACACTTTCAGCATAAGACAACCACATCTAAGTATCTAACCAAAACAAAAGAACAACCTTAATGCACAAGTGTCAGAATTTTGTGAGATATATGGTAAGTGTCGCCCCCTTGGCCTCTCCATAGAATTAGCACATAAGAATTGCTGATACCCTAATGTAATTCAGTTCTAACGAAAAGCATGCAGAGTAGACAAGGAGACCAAAGGAGCATTTGTATACACAAGAATCATTAGCACGAACTAGACCAAATAACAAAAATGAAAACTATTTAATATAATATCAGCAAAAGTCTATATATAAGGAAAACAGATGGTGCGAAGCGACCATTTCTGACAATAGACCCTTGTGAACAACCGCGGAAACCACACCATGGTTCAGTGTAAGCATACAGCAGTATGAAAGAAATGAATATTTGCATCTACAACTAAGATATAGGAAGTGGGGGGGGTATACCTTCCAGATCTAGAGCCGAGGAGCAAACCGGAGCCACCACGGGGGACGTCGTCTCCGTCACGCGAGTCGCCCGGCGAGCCAATGCAGATCCAGCCGCCAACACACTGCACGCACGGAAGCCTCCGATCAGGAACCCCGCAACGCAAGCATAACCGAAACAACCATCCATCGACCAGACGCCTAAAGCCCGACGAACCTGCTGCTCGAACCAGGCCGCCGCCGGATCTGACCCTTTCTCGGCGAATCTAACTCCCCACTTCCGGAGCACGAAAACCCGGGAGGAAACAAAAACACACACCCTTTACGATCAGGAGACGGCGGCAGCGCGTCGATCCGCGGCGCCCAGAGCCGGATCCCGTCGCTACTTGCTCTGGGCTCGGCGAACAAGTGGGTGGCCAAGGTGTGGAGGGAGGGGAGCGGACGAGCAGGGCAAGGGAGAGGAGGGAGGAGTGGTGGGGTGGGTGGGGGATTGGGAAGTAGGGTAGCGACAGACGGCGTCGGACCCGAGGCGGGGGGTTTCGCAGCCGCAGTCCATACAAGTCCGTTGCGTCCGGCTCCGGTTTATTGGACCGAGACAGAGACGGACTACCGCGAAAGAAAACGGCCCACCTATTGGCCCCCGGAATGGAAGGAAGGCCCAGCGGATTTGGGATGAAACCGGAAAAACTCTACCTTTTCTCCTCAATTTTTAAGGAAGTCTGATTTTCCTCCATAAATCGCAAAATTAGATAAATCATCTCCCTCAATTTTTGAAACAATGTGATTTACCTCCCTGAAAGCAGTTTTGAAGGTGGTTTTGCCTTTTTCTTTTTTATTTATTTTAGTTGAATCTTTAAAAATCATAATAAATCACAAATAAATCATTAAATAGAAAATCAAATTTTGTTGGACCCCAGATGAGTAGATTTACACAGTTAACATATAATATGATATATTTTAGTATAAAGTTTTTTTTGTAAATTTAGATATATGATTTTCTAGAATTAATTAAAATAATTTATAACTTCACTTTCTATGGTTCAATTGTAGTGAAATTTTTATGGTGACCTAGTTATTGTATTCTTGAACTGTAGTAAAAGTTTCATGCTCATTAGATCATGTATAACTTAGTTATGGATTTCTTTAGGGTTTATGTTTGCTAAATCTAAATAAATCTAAGTAATTTTTACATGATCCAATGAGTATGAAATTTTTACCATAGTTGAAGCATACAATAGTAGTTCGCTATAAAACTTTCACCACAATTGGACCATAGAAAACGCAATTATGAATTATTCTAATTAATTACAAAAAAGAATAGATCTAAATCTACAGCAAAAACTTTATACTAAAATATATCATATTATATGTTAACTGTGTAGATCTACTCATGTGAAGTCCAACACAATTTGATTTTCCATTTTATGATTTGTTTATAATTTACTATGATTTTTTAAAGATTTAGCCCAAATAAGAAAAAGACAAAACCACCTTCAAAACCGCTTATAACTTTTGCAGTTCAGGGAGTGTCGACGGAATACCGGCGATAGTCTACCGAGGGGTATGCCCGCGGTAGTAGATGAGACGGTGACGGTGCGCCTGAGACGAACGAGGGAGCACAATTCGTGCGAGATAGAGATTTAGATAGGTTCATGCCGCCACGAGGCGTAATACCCTACGTCCTGTATGTTGCTGTGTTGTATTGCTAGTATATTAGATGAATCGAGTAGACCCCCTGCCCGCCTTATATAGTCCGGGGGGTAGGGTTACAAGTTGATCTTGCCATACATAACAGATTACAATCATAACCGATCTGGGAAACCAATCGGTTAGATCCTAAGAAAGCTATTTCCTTGCCCGCCAAGGACTCGGCGGATATACGCGATCTCCTGGAGATCGTATGGGCGACGCGTCCTTAGTAGTTCAGGCCTGTTCGATAGACTTGGGCCAAGTATGACTATGCGGGTATACGGGCTTATACCCCCACAGCTAGTCCCCGAGCGCCTTGCATTCATCGAGAGGTGCAGACCTTCAGCGTTGCTTGACCAGACGGATGTAAGGGGCTCAAAAAAAATTGAAAGAAGTTTATCTTTAGCAAAGTGTATCCACTTTTGCCACGACAGAGCCAATACCTTCACCGGCAGGTGAAGTGTATCCACTTAGTCCCCGAGCCTGATAGCATGTGACATAGTCACGTGGTGTCAGGGTCATGAATTGTGATGATGTCGCTGATCATTTTTGGTTGAATGACAAAGTCCCCGAGCACTTTACTGCTCGGAGACACTTGGCGAAAACGACGAAGTCCCTGAGCAGCTTGTCGCTCGGAGACACGTGACAAAGACGACGGAGTCCCCGAGCAGTGTTGCTCGAAGACATTTGACAAAGACGACGAAGTCCCCGAGCAGTGCTTAGTGCTTGGAGACATTTGACGAAGACGACGAAGTCCTCGAGCAGTGCTTATTGCTCGGAGACGCTTGACGAAGACGACGGAGTCCCCGAGCAGTGCTTATTGCTCAGAGACGCTTGACGAAGACGACGGAGTCCCCGAGCAGTTTGCTCGAAGATGCTTGACGAAGACGACAGAGTCCCCGAGCAGTGCTTATTGCTCGGAGACGCTTGACGAAGACGACGGAGTCCCCGAGCAGTGCTTATTGCTCGGAGACGCTCAACGAAGACGACGGAGTCCCCGAACAGTGCTTATTGCTCGGAGACGCTTGACGCAGACGACGGAGTCCCCGAGCAGTTTGCTCGAAGACGCTTGACGAAGACGACGAAGTATCCGAGCGGGGCTTTTCTCTGCAACAAACGACTTGTAAACCGAAAATACCCCTGTGCTGTTTGACAGAGGAATAAGTTGATAAAGCGAACAGTTGGTTTGTCTTCTTGCGCATTCAAATCCCAAAAACCCACATCCGTCTTCGCCTAGTCCTCCACCGCCGTCTAGGGTTCCATTTTTTCCGCCGCCGCCACAGAAAAATCATCGAATCCACCTCTCCCCCGCCCAGATCTACCATGGCAGGCACCAGGAAGAGCACCCGCGAATCAAAAAAGTCGAAGGAGGCACAACCAGGGGAGTTTCGCATGTCGAATGAATGGCAGCCGTCGGTATTAGGAAAATCGCAGCTCGATGCGCTCATGGCCTGGGGATTCCTTCCTGACCAGGCGACCGGAGGCTGGAGAATATCACAAGGTGAACCATATCCGATGCCTGATTCTGGAGAAATAGTAGTCTTTTCTGATTATTTTACCCGCGGATTTGGTTTGCCATGCCATCCGTTTCTTCGCAAGTTACTTGATTGTTACCAAATTTCCCTGTGCCACTTGAATCCCAATTCTATCCTCTTGATTTCCATCTTTATCCACTTCTGTGAAGCGTACCTTGGCATTCTCCCGCACTTCAATCTGTTCCGCCATCTCTTCGTTCTTGTGAAATCGAGCGGCACAGGTTCTCGAGTTGCTGGTGGAGTGTATCTGAAAATGCGTGACGGAATGTCCGCACATTACCTCCAGATTCCTCTGAATACCAGTGTGCGTGATTGGAACAAGAGATGGTTCTATATCCCCAACCATGAACCGAGCGTCCGGCGCGCCGTGGATCAAATTCCAGAAAAACAGAATAGCTGGACGGAGAAACCGCATGTAGAGGAGCTGGGACAAGTAAACGAATTGCTGGAAATCATCAAGGGTTTGACCCTGAATGGAGTTGGGGTTGTTACCAATTTTGTGTTTCGTCGCATCCAACCTTGCAAAGATAGAGTTCATCCTGCCTTTGAATTTACCGGTCGGAATGATCCGACCAGGTGCTCATTCAGAGATCTATCCAAAACCGAAGTTAGAGAAGTCTTGGAAGAATATTTTGGAAAAGGCTCTCATATAGGCAACCGTGGCCAAAGTGCGGCTTTTAATCTGAAGAATCCCCCGCCAGAGGTAAGTTCCGAACTGCCCTCGCTCTTCCATCGTTCATATTGTACTTATACCATAACTTCTGTTTGATCTCTTGAAGATAAATGGACAGGATCGAAAGGTGTACTTCTCCGATGTACCAACCACTGACTGGCCGGGCCGAGTTGACACGATGTATAGTTATCATCAGAGATGTGCCGAGGACGACTCTATTGAACTATCCTAAGAAGAATGAGGAGACACTGGCCCAAAGAACTGCTCGGGAGAAACAGCCAGTGTCAGAAAAGGCTGGATCTTCCACTGGTGTCCGAGCTGCGGAAGGTCCGGTAAAGATTTCCGAGGACCGTGCCCAAGCCGCCGCCGACGCCCCTTGCACAGATCAGGATGAACCGAGCACAAAACGCCATAAGGGTGACGTGCCTGCCGCTGCCGCTGGAGCTTCCGGTCAAAGAAAGAAATTCGGCCGAAAGCGTCGTCGCTCAGAAATGTAAGTAGGATCTTTTTCATATTTATCCCTTTTTGATCCGAACAGTGTTGAGATTTTGTCTTGGAAATGTAGCGACCCTTCTAATGAAGACGCTGAGAATCCCGGTGTTGAAAAGATGACAACTTCGGAGGCTGGTGTTGCTGAGGGCTTCCGCGCTGGCTGGACTTCAGAACATGAATCACCCCAGAGGTCGCCCGAGAGGCCCTCAATAACTGATGCGCAAGGCTCACCATGTCCTCCCAAGCAGCCGCGCATGCCTACCCCGTCGCCTCCGGCTTCTCCACCGGGGCCGAATGTCAAAGAGCCGAGCCGTGAAGATAAAACTCGGACGTCGCCGCTGAGGGAAAGTAGCACCATTCCTCCTGGGAGTGCTGATCATAGAGCGAAGACCAGCTCGGAGGCGCGAACAGGGCCATGTCCTCGGTTTTCCACAAGCGCTTCCCCAGAGGGTGCGGATATCGAAGAAATCGCCCGAAGGGGGCCCGTGCCATTGATTCGCACTTATCGGATGGTGGGGAGCACCTATGCTGTCGCCACGGAGGAAGATCTTGCTGACGCCGAGATAGATGGACTGAAGAATGACATCCGCGATACTTGCGCGGATTTGAGAAAGCTTCTCGGACGTCTGGGAAACCTTTCGTCGCGTGTGCAGGTGACGCCTATCATATTTTATCCTGACGATATAATGACTTGCTAATCTGTTGCTCCTTTGGTCTTCCAGACAGTGTATGAGACCGCCGAAGATCGCCGGAAGACCCTACACCGCCTTTGGGATGTAGCAGAGAAAAACAAACAGCTGCAGACCGAGGTGACTCGCCTAGAGGGGGTGATGGCAGGCATGCGCGAGGAGCGTGAAACCCTTGAGCTACACTGCTCGGACCTTATGAAATCCGAGAAGCGTCTATTGCGAGAGAACAAAGGTATTTGGACTCTTGTGCTTCTTGATAGCTATTCGTCCCGCTTTTGCTCTCTGAACACCAGTTGTGTGGCATGTAGGTCTTCAAGAGCTGCTGGATGGATCCACGAAGCGGAGTATGTGCGACGTCTCGCCATTTGTAAAATGTCTTAGTTTGATGATCTGATTGTATTCTTTGTGACATGCAGCTACTGAGCTGGAAGCTGAGGTGGCACTGATGCGAGAGGCTGCCCGAAAGAACCTGGAAACAATGACAGGTTGCCTGTTTGTGTTCGGCTTTCCCCTTCCTTTTTTTTTGTAGCGCGACTGACGTGCTTTGTTTGTCAGAGATGGGACGTAAGCATCGTGCGCAGGTTGATGACCTTGCGGGTTGCCTTGAGGCTGCCAACAGAAGGTTTGACGCCTTGGTCGGTGGTGTTAAGCCTGTGCTTGACATCATTGAGTATGCGCCCGCCGTACCGCCTGCTGAAGGTCCCGGTGCCCTCGACATCGTGCAACGTGGATGGGAAGCTCTTTGATTCTTTAAGGACTTCTGCGTGGATGCTGCTGAAAATGTGGCCGCCCATGTGCTTGGAGTCGTCCGATCACACTACCCGGGAGTGAAGAACGACCGAGTACAGACCGGGTATGCGCGGGGAACCACCGAAGAGCAGGAAGACCAGCTTGAAGAAGAGGCTAGGGAAGCCGCAAAGATGTTGACCACTGATGTTCAACTTTTTTCCACCGAAAGGATTTGAATTGAGACGCCTGAACATGGTCGAGATCTTGTATGGTCGATGAATAATCCTACACGCCATGCGTGTCGCCCGTGCTTTTGCCGGGGATTTTGGAGACGCTGCTAAACTGCCCAAGCGTCCTCGGGGTTTACGTGTTAGCGAAGACTTAACGGCCCAGGCGTCCCCGGGGCTTACGTGGTGGCGAAGCTGCCCGCGCTAGGCGGGGGTTACGCTTATCGTGGGCGAAGGCTACCCGATATATCGGGGCGGTCGATGAAGTGTCATAGTTAGGCGCCCTATCATTTTTAGGGCTTACGCGGCGTCGAACCAGATGCTGCCCGGCGGGTGCGGAGGTTACACATTGGTGAAATCGTGCGGCCCGAGCAGTGGCGGGGCTTACGCATAGGCGAATACGTGCGGCCCGAGCAGTGGCAGGGCTTACGCATAGGCGAAGTCGTGCGGCCCGAGTAGTGGCGGGGCTTACGCATAGGCGAAGTCGTGCGGCCCGAGCAGTGGCGGGGCTTACGCATAGACGAAGCCGTGCGACCCGAGCAGTGGCGGGGCTTACGCATAGGCGAAGACGCGCTGCCCGAGCAGTGGCGGGGCTTACGCATAGGCGAAGACGCGCTGCCCGAGCAGTGGCGGGGCTTACACATTGTTGAAGACGTTTAGCTGTACAAAATGTAATGGAGGCAAAAATATCGAGAATAACAATATATTTCCCTTGTTTATAATAAAATGAAAATACACATATCTGGTTTGAACCCTAGATCAGGGGTAGAAACGTCACAGGTGCTTGATGTTTCAGGAATTGGGGATGTCGACGCCGTCTAGGTCGGAGAGCCTATATGCACCTGGTAAAGTAACTGCCTTGACCATGTATGGCCCCTCCCAGGGAGATGATAGTTTATGCATCCCCTCCTTGCTCTGCTTCTGGCGGAGAACGAGGTCACCGACTGCAAAAGCTCTACCGTTGACATTGCGATTGTAATATCGCCTGATCCCTTCTAGATATTTAGCTGTTCGTACACAGGAGATCAGGCGCTCTTCCTCTAGCTTGTCGACTTTGTCTGCTCTGGCCTCGTTGGAGTGGACTTCTTCGTACGCCTCAACCCTTGGAGATCGATAGATTACATCTGCAGGTAGTACTGCCTCCGAGCCATACACCATAAAATATGGCGATACGCCTGTGTTCCGGCTGGGCTAAGTCCGAAGTCCCCAGATCACCGCCGGCAATTCGTCAATCCAGTTGCCTGGGCTTCTCTCGACGACTGCGTGGAGACGCTTCTTGAGGGCGTCGAGCAGCATATCGTTTGCCCTCTCCACCTGGCCGTTGGCTCTAGGATGAGCCACGGACACATATTTGACGGATATGCATCTTTCTTCGCAGAAATCCTAGAAATCACTTCCAGTAAATGTTGATCCTAGGTCGGTGATGATGCTATTCGGAAGCCCAAAGCGATAGGAGATGTCCTTGAAGAACTCTGCTGCTTTGATTGCCGTAGCCCTGACTAACGGCTTGTACTCGATCCACTTGGAAAACTTATCGATAGCGACATATATGGAGCAAAATCCCCCTCTTGGCGTTTTAAATGGACCCACCATGTCCAGTCCCCATGTGGCGAAAGGCCACGACGCAGGGATGGTCTGCAACTCTTGGGCTAGTACATGTGTCTGCTTGGCAAAGAATTGGCATGCCTCGCATTCTCTAACTATCTTCTCGGCGTCCTGGACTACTGTTGGCCAATAGAAACCTGCTCGGAAAATCTTGCCGACCAGAGTACGTGAAGCCGTGTGATTGCCGCACATGCCACTATGAGCCTCATGAAGGATCCTGAGACCCTCTTCCCTTGGGACACATTTTTGTAGGACTTCGCTCCTGGTATTCTTGCGCATGAGTTTGCTGTCGACCAGGACATAGCTTTTGGATCTTCTTACCAGGCGCTCGGTTTCTGTCCTATCTTCGGGGACCCTTGCTTCCAGTAGGTAATCAATGAACTGGGTTCTCCAGTCCTCTTCATGGGTTAAAATATATGCCACTATCTGGTCGGTCGCGGAGATGCTGGTATCGCCATCAGTCTGTATGGAGGGGTTGAACAGATCCTGGATAAAAACGCCAGCGGGGACGTCGGACCGGGATGATACGAGCTTTGACAATTCGTCGGCCGCCTGATTTTCGCTTCGAATGATATGATGGAATTCTATTCCGAGGAATTTCCCTTTGATTTTTCTGATTGTGGCGACGTAGGAGTCCATTTTCTCATTGTTGCAGTCCCAGTCTTTGTAACCTGGTTGATGACCAGGGCTGAGTCCCCGTAGACCATGATGCGACGGATGCCGAGCTCGGAGGCTATCTGGAGACCATGCAAGGCGGCCTCGTATTCGGCCGCGTTGTTGGACGCCATGAAGTGAATTCTCAAGATGCAACGGAGGCGCTCACCGAAGGGTGATATAAGGAGTACTCCGGCTCCAGCGCCGCTGATGCTGAGGGACCCGTCGAAGAACATTGTCCAATACTCTTACTGTGCCGGATGCGAAAACTCTTGTATCTCTGTCCATTCAGCTATGAAGTCGGCGAGTACCTGCGACTTGACTGTTATTCGGCTGCGGAAATCAATGGAGTATGTTCCCAGCTCTACTGCCCATTTTAGGATCCAGCTGTTGGCGTCTTTGTTTTGGAGGATGCTACCCAGGGGGTATTCAGAGATTACTGCTATGGAATATCCTTCAAAATAGTGACGGAGCTTTCTTGAGGTGACGAGAATAGCGTATATCAATTTCTGCGCCGTTGGGTATCGGGTCTTGGACTCGTTGAGGACTTCACTGATGAAGTAAACTGGTCGCTGGACCGGATAGGCGTGACCGTCTTCTTCTCGTTCAACGACAACGGCAGTACTAACGACATTATTAGTCGCGGCGATGTAGATCAGCAATGTTTCGTCCTTTTTAAGAGCTGTGAGAAGTGGAGGACTCGTCAAGAAGCGTTTGAGTTCTCTGAAGGCCGTATCTGCCTCTTCCGACCAGGTGAACTTCTCGCCAGCTTTCAGTAACTTGAAGAATGGGAGGCCTTTCTCGCCCAGTCTGGAGATGAAGCGGCTAAGGGCCGCCATGCACCCGGTGAGCTTTTGCACATCTTTGACATTGGTCGGAGGCTTCATCCTCATAACCGCGTTGATTTTTTCCGGGTTGGGGAGGATGCCTTGCTTGCTAACGATGTTACCGAGCAAGTTGCCGGATCGGACGCTGAATATACACTTGCCAGGATTAAGCTTACATTGGAATTTGTCCAGTTTTTCGAAAACTGCTTCGAGGTTGGAGATGAGGTCTTCAGCCGTCCGAGTCTTGATGACGACGTCATCAACGTATGCTGCAGCGACGTCGGGGATAAGGTCGTCGAGACAAGCTTGAATCACCCGTTGGTAGGTTGCTCCAGCATTCTTCAATCCGAAAGACATGGTTTTGTAGCAATAAGCCCCGAAAGGGGTGATGAAAGATGTCTTCTCTTGGCCTTCTTCCTTCAAAGCGATCTGATGGTATCCGGGGTAGCAGTCGAGGAAGCTGAGTAGCTCGCAACCTGCTGTTGAGTCGACGACTTCGTCGATTCGTGGAAGACCGAAGGGGTCTTTAGGGCAGTGTTTGTTGAGATCGGTGTAATCAACGCACATTCTCCATTCATTATTCTTTTTTCTTACAAGCACCGGATTGGCTACCCAATCAGGGTGATACACCTCTCTGATGAAGCCGGCAGCTAAGAGCCGAGCTATCTCTACCCTAATGGCCTCCTTCTTGTCTGGAGAGAATCATCGGAGTTTCTGCTTGGTTGGCTTGGCGGTCTTCGAGACATTCAAGGAGTGCTCGATCAACTTCCTGGGAACGCCAGGCATATCCGCTGGTTTCCATGCGAAAGTGCTTACGTGCTCCCTTAGGAAGCTGACGAGCGCGTCTTCCTATTTGGGATCGAGGTCGGCCCCGATGCGAGTAGTCTTGTTTGGCTCACCGGGGACCTCCTTCATTTCCTTGTTCTTGGTGGCTGATCTTGGTGGGGTCTTCTCTGGGATGACTTGGTCTTCTGGAGCTACTTGCTTTGCGTCCGCGGCACAGACGTTCATGAGTATGGATTCTTCGACAGCTTCCGCCATGACAATGGCCTCTCGCTCGCAAGCATATGCAACTTGGAGATCAGCGCGAATGGAAAGGACGCCGTTCTCCGCTGGCATCTTCATAACGAGGTAGGTATAGTTGGGGATGGCCCCGAATTTCGCCAGAGCTGGTCGGCCGAGGATAGCATGATAAGCGGCATCGAAGTCGGCCACCAAGAAGTTGATGTGCTCGATGCGGAAGCACTGTGGGTGCCCGAACTGAACCGGGAGGCTTATCTGCCCTCGAGGATATGACGGCTGTCCCAGGACGATACCCCAGAAGGGAGCCGATGTGGGCCGCAAGTCTTCTTCTTTCAGCCCGAGTTCCTTGGCAGCTCTGGAGAACAGGATGTTGAGGCCGCTGCCGCCGTCGATGAGCACCTTCCGGAAACGCGTCGTGCGTATGACCGGATCGACGATCAATGGAAAGCGACCCAAGTACGGAATCTGGGTCCATTGGTCGGCCCTGCTGAAGGTGATGTCTTGGTAGGACCAAGGAGGAAGCCTTGGATCAGCGATCACGCTGTCGGAATTGGCAACGGAGTTGACACGTCTATTGACGAGTTTCTGCTCCCTCTTTGACTCGATGGCGGCACGTCCACCGATGATGGTGGAAACGGTTCAGTGTGCGTCAGTGAAGCTTGGAGGCTTGTCGCTGTCGTTGCGCCGGTCCTTGTCAGACTCTACGCGAGCCTTCTTCTTCTCTTCTGCTTGGAACTTCCTGGAGAAACCCTCGCACTCCCTCATGGTGTGCTTGTGGTGCTTGTGGACGGGGCACTGGGCGTCGAGGAGCTTGGAGTAGGCCTCCTCGTAATTGCGCTTTGGGGCTGGTCGGGTGTTGTAAACTTGGTAGTGGCGGCGCTTCTCTCCAGCCCTGGAGCTCTCGGGTTCGTCGTAGCGGCGGTGTTCTGGGCGTCATCGATGGTCTCGGTCATCACGGCGGTAGTCTCTCCGAGGAGCTCGATCATCCTGGTGCCGAGCAGTTCGGTGGCCCTCTTCTTGGTTCCGCGACTGGTCGGGGAAGCGAAGGCGACTGTGAATGGAGTGATGAGCTGCGTCGTTTCCATCGGCGTATTTGTTGGCGATGCGCAGTATCTCAGCGACGGTGGTCGGGCTGGTGCGGTATAATTTCTTCCGCAGTTCCTCGTCGGGCCTCAGGCCGCGCATAAACGCAGAGATGGCTTCTGCATCTGTGATGTCGGGGATGTCGTTTCTGATTTCCGAGAAATGCCGGATGTAGTCTCGCAAGGAGTCCCGAGAGCCTTGCCGAAGTCTTTCAAGATCATACTTCGTGCCCGGTTGCTTGCAGGTGGCGCGGTAGTTATTGACGAACTGCTCCTTCAACTGATCCCAAGTGTCGATAGAGTTCGGCCTCAAACTATGAGCCAGTTGTTGGCGGAGGCGCTGAGCATGACTGGGAGGTAGTTGGCCATCACGTCCCTGTTTCCACCGGCGGCTTGGACGGCGATCTCGTAGACGTTGAGCCATTTGTTGGGATCGGCTCTTCCGTCGTAAGTCTTGACGCCGACAACATTGAAGTTAGGAGGCCAGACAACTGCTCGGAGTGCCGGTGTGAATGGCAGTTCCGGGACGGTCTTGTCATTGGGAAAGCCGTGCGTTTGATCATACTCTCTTCGTCGCTCGGCCTCTGCTGAGTGTCTGGCTTCTCTCCTGTTCTCGATGCGGCCGCGCAGGTCTTTGGTCTTCAGCTTTGCGCGAAGATCGGATTGGTTCACCTCTTGGTCGTCGTCTCGCCGATGAGGTCTCCGACCACCGCGAGACATCTCGCCATCTTCGCCGACGAGCTCTGTAGCCGATGCCGTGCTATGAGATGATGCTTGTCTTCCTTCGTTGATCTGGACATGAGTTGCTTGGAGAAGAGCGGTGAGCCGTCCGAGCTCTGGAGTCTGGGGTAGCCTCTTGGCCTCGGCGATCGCGACGGCGACATTGGCGCTTGGAGTCGTGCAGACCTCGTACTGCCCGAGCATGCAAAATTCGGGCTCCAAATTCTTCACCGCAGTCCTCCTCGCTTCAGCTTGCTGCTCGCGGCGTCGTCTGCGATCGGCGTTCTTTGCCTCGCGGGCTGCTCGGGCTTCTTCGGACTCATTGGGCGATGGGTCGCTGTCGTTGCTGATGGCAAGGACCGGTCCCCCAAAGAATTGCTTGATGGGGGGCAGGTCGGCGGGAAGGCCACCCTCTTGATCATCATTGTGGGGGCGGACGTTGTCGGGGGTGATGAAGGAGCTGGTGCCAACGTGTCGAGGCAGCGTTTGAGCGAAGCTGGAAGCTGCGTTTTGTAGCCCGAACGGCAAGTAGCCGTTCGAAGGACGATCCTCTCGAGGTCGCTCCTCGACGATGCGCTCGAGAGATGTGACGGTGACGACCAGTGTTGTGTCGTGGGACAGCGATGAGGGGCGGTGCGTCGTAGATGACACGGACTCCAGGATTTGGAGTCCCTCTGACAGCTTCTTGGTGACCCGATCTATAGATCCGATCAGGTCATCGTTGTCGATGTTTTTCTGAACATAGCGTGGCAGCCTTTTCGCCGGAGGAGACACGGAGGGGATCTGGGCTGCGTCCAGAATCACCCCTTCGCCGTTCGCGCTGACGACTCAGGTGATGGATCCCACCGTGAAGATCTGGCCCGGCGTCGGGAGCTTGATGGAGCTTGAAAAAATCACCTTGTTCGCCATGGAATCAGGTGGCATACCCCCTACCTGGCGCGGCAACTGTCGACGGAATACCGGCGATAGTCTACCGAGGGGTATGCCCGCGGTAGTAGATGAGACGGTGAGGGTGCGCCTGAGACGAACGAGGGGGCACTCTTGATCTGGGAAACCAATCGGCTAGATCGTAGGAAAGCTATTTCCTTGCCCACCAAGGACTCGGCGGATATACGCGATCTCCTGGAGATCGTATGGGCGACGCGTCCTTGGTAGTTCAGGCCTGTTCGATAGACTTGGGCCAAGTATGACTATGCGGGTATACGGGCTTATACCCCCACAGGGAGGAAAAACAGACTTTCACAAAAGTTGAAGGAGGAAAAGTAGACTTTTTTCGGATGAAACCAACCAAGGTTACAGTAAGGCCATGTTTGGAAAAGATGTATGCTACTTATGGTCAAAATAAGCTGAAATTAACTATGGAAAAAGTCTACTAAACCCATTGAACTATTAGTGGTTGTCTACTTAACCCCCTCACCTATAAAGCCAGGTATTGTACCCCCTAAATTGTTGAAAACCGTTTAAATAACCCCCTGAGGCGGTTTTGAAGGTGGTTTTGCTGACGTGAAGTGTATATAACCCCCTGACGTATGAAAAGTTGTCTGCATGACATCCTCAACTATAAAACATGATATTATAGCCCATAAAACATCTAATAATGTTCAAATGATGATCATGTAGGGTCCTTTGAAAACATGCTTGCAAATAAACCATCGGCTGCCTCTCCCTCTAAACTTTTGCCAGCCTTGCCACCTGATGAGCACTACTTCATGCACTCCTCGATGACAATGAGCATATGCACTATGCTTTAAAAAATGTAAGGGTGCCAGGATGGAGGATGTGAAAAGAGTTGAACGATGACGATATAGGCATGGTGCGCTTGAGCTCATTGCCATCGACAAGTGAGGGGGGGAAGTAGAAGACAAGATTTCGTACATTACTTATTGGGCGGTGGCTCAGTCTAGAAAGAGTAAGGAGGTGGAGGCAACAAAGTGGCTTGGGTGCAAGCATGTGTGTTTAGGCCAGTGTGGTGGGATACAGTGTCCAAAATAACCCTAAAGAGCATCCGATGAGTCATTTGATCATTATTAGATGTCATTTGAGGTTGAAAGGTCCAAAGAGGCTAGAGAGAGGGTGAATAGCCTATTTAAAACTTCTAAAAAAACACTTGACCAAGCGGTTAGTAACACAAAAGGCGAAGCAAATTTTGCGCTAGCCTACTAAAAAATGTGAGCCTTCCTAACCGTTCTAAACTATGTCTCTAGTTTCACACACAAGATAGCCTAGGTGGAAGCTACACTATTCCTAGGTGGACAAGCAACCTACAAACACTACCACTACACAAGGTAAGTGCACAAAGTAAAGAGAGAGGTGTAGGAGGTTATACCGTTGAGTAGAGTAGATGGCCAATCACCGGGAGGTATACCAATACACACGTATACACACGAAGGTGATGGTCCAAGATCAACAGAAAGATGAACACCAATTTATCCCCGAGGTTCACGTGCTTGCCGGCACGCTACGTTCTCATTGTGTCGACCACTACTCAGTGTTTCGGTGGCTAATTTACAACCAATGTCAACCTTAACAAATGAGCGCCATAAGAATCTACCACGAGCAAGGTAACTCAATGACACGACCAAGTTACTAGTGCTACCTTGCGGCTCTCCGCCCGGGAAGGTGCCAACCCCTCACAAGTCCACCAGGAGTGGCCGGAGACAATCTCCAACTCCGCCAACTCCTCTGCTGCTGCAAGACCGTCTAGATGATGGCAATCACCAATAAAATAGAAGAAATCTGAAGCAACAACAATCACCAAGTACCAATGGATGAACTAGATGAATAAATGCACTTGGATCACTCCCAAACTCACTATGGATGAGAATCAAGCATAAGAGTGAGTGGGAGAAGCTTGGGAGGGCTCAAGAGATACTTAGCAAAGAGTGAAAAGCGCAAAGGAGCTCCCCAAGACGGTTAGAGTGTGAAAGGATCAAGGATGCCCAAGAGAGGGGGTGAATTGGGCAACTAATAATTTTTCGAAACACAATTCAACCTATCGCAATTTGCCCAAATGTCACCCCACAAGTGCTTGTGTCAATTCTATTCCTAAAACAAGTTATGTAACCTAGAGCCAAGTCCTATCACAAATATACTAATCTAGGAAAGTAGAGAACACAAAGGAAATGCGAGAATGAAAAGGGTTAGAAAGACAAATCCGATTTTTCCCGAGGTATCGGAGAGTCGGCACTCCCCACTAGTCCTCGTTGGAGCACCCGCGCAAGGGTGTAGCTCCCCCTTGATCTTCACAAAGACCAGGTGCTCTCTACGGGCTGATCCTTTGCCACTCTGACGCGGTGGATCGCCCCAAACCGCTCACAACTTCGACTTGGGCCGCCCACAAGCTCTCCAAGTGGTCACCAAGCCACCGATCGCCACCAAACCGTCTAGGTGATGCCGATCACCAAGAGTAACAAGCCTAGACTCTCACTTGACCAAGAACAAGGCCAAAGAGGGTGATGGATGCACACAAGTCACTCTTGATCTCTCTAGGGAAGAAGCTCACAAGCAATGGAGTTCACACTAATCTCCCTAGGGCTCTTGCTCTCTCACAAGATCAACAATGGTTCCTTCAGCTGTTAGAAATGGCAAGAGATTTTGAATGGAGTCTTTGGTGGAGTATAAATACTCACCCTCTCCAAAACTAGCCGTTTCTCACTTTCCTGCGAACCGTCGGACTCTGCCGAGGCTCGACCGTCGGACCAAACGCCACGGTCCGACTCTCACACAAACAATGTGCCTAGAACTGTGCCAGAGGGGCGTCGGACCGAACTCGATGGTCCGACGCTCCTCAGTTCGACGCTCCTGAACTGCGGGCACAGTGCCTCTCAACGGCTAGTACACAGAGCAATGGTCCGACGCACACCGTCGGACCAAGTCCGACGCTCAAACTTGCTCTGGGAACCTCTCTGGAAGCGTCGGACGCTAACAGACATTAGTCCGACGCTCCCACTCGCGACGGTCCGACGCTCGCTCAAATACCCAGAGGCACTGTCGGACTCTGGCAAATGGTCCGACGCCCATCCGGCCAGGGTCCGACGCTCCCTGGCACGCTGAAACTCGTCCAGGGGCTGCCACGTGTCGTCGGACTCTAGCTATTGGTCTGACGCCCATACTAGGTAGAGTCCGACGCCTCTAATTCAATCAAAACTTCGCCGAATCGAAAACTTTCCAAAACGAAGTTTGATCCTCTCTCTCTCAAGAGTATCCCTGGGCTGTCTAGAGCTATGTTGGACAAGTGTGCATCACATCTACACTCTCTAATCTTGCTCTAAGTCAAGCTACCCATCCAAACCCCTCTTAATAGTACGGTCAAAGAGAAAAAAAACAAAACCTAAGACTACGCCAAGTGTCTCTCAACTCCAAACGACACTTAGCACTAGCCTATCACCGTCTTGTCTTCCATCCTTTAAAAACCGAATCGATTTCTATCGCTAGGGGCTTGAACCTATATGTTATTATGACCTAACTTCTAGGTTATCCTGCAAAACACACGTTAGCCATAATAATCGTCTTGTTGTCATTAATCAGCGAAACCACTAGGGCCTAGATGCTTCAATCTCCCTCTTTTTGGTGATTGATGACAACAACCTCAAATAGATTTAGAAGGAATGAGGTTTTTAAAGGTTTGATTCATATAAGCATGTGACAATAAGAGCAAAAGGGTTAGGCATGCTTATACAAATCAAGACCACAAGGTACATATAAGATATGAAATAAGCACAAGTACCAAACGATACGCTCAAGATCGGAGTGAAGTGCGGAAGCTAAGACAAGAGCGTAACCAAAAGTGAATCAAGTGACACAATATATAAATAAACATGAAGCTCAATCACATGTCACAAGCAAGTCTCAAACATGAAAATAAACATAATGCATGATAATGTCACATCCAAAAGAACAAAAGAATGAAAACCCTCTCACGCGCTCCCCCTAAATCTATGCTCTCTCCCCCTTTGGCATCAAGCACCAAAGACCTAAGACTCAGGAGGAGGAGAAGAAGCTGCAGCGTCGGGGTCGGAGGAGTGAGGTCGAAGCTCAAACTGAGAAGGGTCTTCCTTGGACTCGGAGCTCTGAACAGCCTGACCCTCTGTCGGAGCACGTGAAGGAGAAGCGGTCCGGGTCTGCTGAGCTGTCTCTGTAGCTGCCACTGTGACTACTACTGTCGCAGGCCCTGCTGAAGTCGGGAGAGGCTCTGAAGAGGCGACTGACGACGGTAGTGTCTCTGTAGTCCCAGTGGCAGGTGGAGCTATGGTGGTGGTAACAGGCAATCTGAACTCAGGAGGTGTGGGTATGCCTGTGATCTCACTGAAAGTAGCACCCAAGCTCCTTGACACTGAGGGGCCACCTAGGTCAGGTGTGAAACCGGTGTGGATCGGAGTGAACCCCTGAGTGCCTGGCATGGCAAACCACTGCTGAGTCTGCTGAGTAGGTGTGACAAACTGATTCGGTAGAGAAGTTGTGCCCTGACTCTGAAGTCCACCAGACTGTATCGCTGGAGTCACTTGGGCTGCAGTGGCTGCCGGTCCAACCTGCTGGACTGGAGAGGCAGTGGCTAGGAACGGCGGGGCTCCGGTGTGCCTGATGATGTGCTCCATAAACCCAAAGGTCTGTAACTGTATCTGCTGGCTCTGGAGCTACATCTAGAGCATCTGCGGCTGGAACTGATCCTGCCTAAGCTGAATCTGAGTGAGAGCTGCAGCCTGCTCCCTGGCAAACCGGGACTGCTCCTCTGTCTGTCTCTGCTGTGTCTGCTGTAAGGTCTGAAGAATAGCAAGCAGTGCAGGGTCTGTCTGTGAAGTCTGAGGAGCGGAGCTGGACCCACCGGCCTCCGAGTCATGAGCTCGTGGACGTGAAGGGATGGCCCGGTAGTCCCTGTCAGAGCTGGACGAGGAAGTGTCGACGGGGTCGTCGTCTGCAAGTAACTGCTCAAACTCGCTATGGGCAACGTGCCTCATAGCCTCGTCCTGCTGCTGAACCTCTGCCATGTCTGCCCCTGAAGTCTGACGACGCTGTACTCTGTGTAAAGCTTGGCTACCACGGCGTCCGTCAATCAGAGAGGTCATCCGATATACTGGAAACTCTGTCTCAGTCTGGCACAACTCACGAGAGATGCCTGTCCAAATCCGGTGCAACCTCCGCTCAAGGATGTGTGAGATCCAATGAGCGTAGGGGAGCTGTCGCCGAGACCTGATGCCCTCTGCTATGGTGTCCTCCATCTCACTGATAATTAGATCGGCAATGTCAAATTCGGACTGCTGGACCAGGGCACTAAGGAGCCATAGCTGTAAGTGTGTCAAACCCTCCTTGTACCCCTCCCGCGGTAAAAGAGTACGCCTCATCACGTCGTTCAAGAGACGAACAACGGGACGAAGCTCCGAAGGTGTCCTGCAGGAGCCGTCTCCGAACGGTGGTCGAAAGCATGCTGCTATATGAGCAGTACCAGGTGCCAGTCCTCCGTGAGCCCTCCTCGGCGGATCTGTCGTGGCATAGCAAATGTTGTGCAACCTGGTAGCTGACTCTGGCACTTCAAGCAGCTCTCGCAGAGCCTTCGCGTAGAGCCGGTATGGCTCTCCGCCGAAGGTGTACTGCAAGTACTCGTGGTCGGGGTCGATCCATAGGGAAGCATAGAACTCTCGGACCCACGACTCCACGTATCGGCCTGATCGGCCAAGAAGCTCCGCAAGTCCAGGCAGGTATGTCAGATAAGGCCTGATCTCCTCTCCTGCTGCCTGGACTATGTCCTCTAGGGGACATACTCTGTGCTGTCGCAGTCCAACTCCTGTGGCCATGAGGGCGGTGAAGAAATTCTCGTGAAGAGTAGTGTACCAGCCCTCAGAAGCTCTGGGATCTCTCTGATCCGGAAACCAGCTGGAAAGCGACGTCAGTCGGAGCTCTCTGACTCGGGCTGCAGAGATCCTCTGCAAGTCCAAGTGAACATCCGGCTCAGGCACCGGCTGAGGCTCGGAGGGAGCAGGCACCCTAGGGAACTCGGTCGCCGCGCCTCTGACCAGCGGGCCGGGGTGGCACCGAAGGTCGAGTGCGGCCCGAGCGACGAAGAGGTGGAGCCTGGGCCTGCTCTCCCTGAGTAACTGCCTCCTGCTGCTCTGGCTGCCTCGGCTCTGCCACCACTAGCTGTGCTGACTCAGTCTCCGGCTGCCTCTGAGACTGCGGCTGCTCCTCAGTCTCATCTCTGCCCGACAAACTGACAGAGATGCCTCCAATGTGTATACCCCTGCCACGCTCTGCCTCCTCTGCAGCCTGTGCTACCCTGATGGCCTGCCTCTGCTCTGCTGAAAGCCTCTTTCTTTTCTTGCTGCTTTCGACGAGAGGGGCCTTCCCCTTGTCCAAAGGTGGACGAGGAGGAGGCCTCTCGTCTCCACCTGTGCCTCCCTGACTGCGGCTGACCTGCTTGCAACGAACCATCTCTGCCAACTGTCACTGTCTCTCTGAAGCTGCTAGTTGACACTCAGAGGCTTGGCCTCGTTCCATATCCATGAGCTTGGCCCCGGATTCACTGACGCACTGCCAAATTCTCTGACCACGACAGCTGCAAGAGAGAGATAGACAGGGATACATAAGCATATATAATCTAGAGATGAGTAATCATAGGAAGCAAGCATATAGGATAAGAGAGGAGTAGCAGAGCAACATGAGGGAAGACCTGTGAAGAGGTAAGATCATCTGTCAACACGGGGCACCAACGACGAGACACGGCTAGATCACCAAGACCAAGGTCACAGAGGTAGAGGGCCTGCTCTGGGGACGCTCAAGGTGAACTTGATAACCCTAGAAGTCACCTGAAGGGGACAAGAGAACCCTAGGGTTAACAAACAGAGAAAAGACACCTTAAGAAGCAAAAGATCGAGCACCTGGAGGGCAGAGGTGAGGAACTCACCACCACCAACAAGAAGGAGACGAAGAAATCAATCACAGCAAGAACACCGGCGTGAAGAGCGCAGTCGCCGACGGCGAGAGCACGGACAGCTCGAGCAGGAGGGCGGCGAAGATGCGGCGCGGTGGTTTGGCGAAGCGGCGGCGGCGCTGCGACTACAGCAGTGCGCGGACGCACGCGCGGAAGAAGAGGGGGGCGACCCGCACGCGCGGGAAGGCCAGGCTGCCGGCGGCGAGGGCGCGGGCGAGCTGGCGGCGGAGGGTTAGGGCGCGGCGCGGCGGCGGTGAGCTAGGGTTAGGGCATACGGGCGTGGCACGGCGAGCGGCTCGGGCGAGGACGAAGAGGAGAGAACGAACTGGCAGATGGGCCCCACGCGACAGAGGAAGAAAAGAACTGATCCGCGCCTTCAAACCGACCGTCGGACCATTACTGTGCAAGCGTCGGACCAATACTCCGCAGAGTCCGACGCTTCCAGTAAGCTCCAGCGGCCGTCGGACTTAGTCCGACGCCAGTCGTCGGACCAATACTTTCGGTCCGACGCCGTGAACGCGGCGTGAACGCGGCGCGACACGGCGTGAACACTCTTATCCAAAAGTCCGACGCCTGAAAATTCCTGGTCCGACGCTGCGTCCGACGCTTTCTTCGGCTTTGCCATCCACCGTCGGACTGAGGCAGATAGTCCGACGCTGTGAAATTCGGCGTCCGACGCCTCGGACAACAGGGAAAGGGACCGTCGGACTGAGGCAATTGGTCCGACACTGGGAAAATCAGCGTCCGACGCCTCGGTCCGACGCCCTAAAACCTGTTTTCTTCCAAAATTCTTCACGCCAACTTTTCCCAACTAAGTTCCAACCCCAATAAGAGTCAAAAAAATACCAGTTGGAACTAGTATGAGATGCCCTCTCTCAAACCCTCAATTTTTCAAATATTTTGCCTTAGGCATATGTAAATTTTATGAGGATAGACAATTGAAATCCATGAACAAAACGACAAAACAACAACCATGCAATATGCAATGCAATTCACGTAAATTAAACTAGTTGTTGTCAAGTTTTTCCTCGGGTAAGCTTCTTCACATGCTTTTAGGCGGTTATCTTAACCGAGTTAGACAAGCCCTACGTGCAATTCAATGTTAGACATGTTTTATATTACAATGCAATGCACATGACAACACAAGATCATCTTTTAGTGAAGTTGCTTAGATCAAGGCAATTAAGTTCATTTCTTAGAGCACAAAAGCGTGCCTCATCCAATGGTTTAGTGAAAATATCCGCCAAGTTATCATCCGTTCTTACTCCCTCAAAGGAAATGTCACCCTTGGCAATGTGATCTCTAAGGAAGTGATGGCGGATGTCAATGTGCTTTGTGCGGGAGTGTTGAACCGGGTTATTGGCAAGTTTTACCGCACTCTCGTTGTCACACAACAAAGGCACCCTTTTTAAGTTGATTCCATAATCAAGTAGGGTTTGTTTCGTATAAAGAATTTGTGCACAACAAGCACCCGCGGCAATGTATTCCGCTTCGGTTGTTGACAAGGCAACACTATTTTGTTTCTTGGAGGACCAAGAAACTAGAGATCTTCCAAGCAAATGGTACCCTCCGGATGTGCTTTTCCGGTCAATCTTGCAACCGGCATAATCCGAATCGGAATAGCCGACAAGAGTAAAGTTAGCTCCTTTGGGATACCAAAGGCCAATGCTCGGGGTGTGCTTTATGTACCTAAGGATTCTTTTTACCGCAACTAAGTGAGGTTCCTTAGGATTAGCTTGAAAGCGCGCACACATACACACACTAAACATGATGTCGGGCCTAGATGCGGTCAAGTACAACAAGCTACCGATCATAGAACGATAGAGAGTTTGGTCAACCGATTTACCTCCCTCGTCAAGGTCGAGATATCCATTGGTAGGCATGGGGGTCTTGATGGGCTTGCATTCTTCCATCTTGAAGCGCTTGAGGAGGTCCTTCGTGTACTTCTCTTGCGACACGAACGTCCCCTCCCTCATTTGCTTGACTTGAAAGCCGAGGAAGAATGTGAGCTCACCAATCATGGACATCTCAAACTCCTTGGACATCATATCACCAAATTCCTTGCAAAAATCTTCATTAGTCGAACCAAAGATAATATCATCAACATAAACTTGACAAATGAAGATGTGCCCTTTGTGCTTCTTGGTGAATAGTGTGGTATCAACCAAGCCGATTTTGAAGCCCTTGTTGATGAGGAAGTCACGGAGGCGCTCATACCAAGCCCGTGGGGCTTGCTTCAAGCCATATAGCGCCTTGGACAACCTGTAAACATAGTTTGGATATCTAGGGTCTTCAAAACCCGGTGGTTGCGAAACATAGACAAGTTCATTTATGAAGCCATTTAAAAATGCACTTTTCACATCCATTTGAAAGAGTTTTAGATTGTGATTAGATGCATATGCAAGTAGGATACGAATGGCCTCTAATCTTGCCACGGGGGCAAAGGTCTCCCCAAAATCCAAGCCTTCAACTTGGGAGAACCCTTTTGCCATGAGCCTTGCCTTGTTTCTCACAATGTTGCCCTTGTCGTCTTGTTTGTTGCGGAACACCCACTTGGTGCCTATGACTCTTGCTCCTTTTGGCTTCTCTTCAAGTGTCCAATCTTGATTGCGGGTGAAGTTGTTGAGTTCTTCATGCATGGCATTCACCCAATCCGGATCTTGAAGAGCTTCCTCTATGCTAGTAGGCTCAATACAAGAGACAAACGAGTGATGTTCAATGAATTGAGCATGCCTTTGTGAGCGAGTCATTACCCCCCTTGAAGGACTCCCTATTATGAGATCTTGAGGATGTGCTTGTAGAAGTGGAGTGGTTCTTCTATCAACCACTTGAGGAGGAGGTTGTGGAGCATCAACATCTTGTGCTTGTGCCTCAATTTCTTCTTGTGTGATGTGGGTGTCTTCATGTGGATCCACCCCATCTTTATCTTCATTATCTTGAGGCACATTTGATGAAGATGGTTGATCGATCACTTGCACATCATCACCATCATCTTTTGGCTTGATGTCTCCGGTTGGCATGTTCTTCATGGCCTTCCTCAAGGGTTCATCACCTACATCATCAAGATTCTCATGCTCTCCTTGAGAGCCATTAGTTTCATCGAACTCCACATCATATGTTTCTTCAACAAGGCCGGTGGCATTGTTGAATACTCTATATGCTTTGGACTTCAATGAGTAACCAACAAGAAAACCAATATCACAACGTCTTTGAAACTTCCCTAGGTGTTGCCGCTTCTTGTAGATGTAGCATTTGCAACCAAACACCCGAAAGTAGGAGACGTCCGGCTTCTTGCCAATGAGTAGCTCATAGGGGGTCTTCTTTAGCAACCGGTGAGGGAATAGGCGGTTGGATGCATAGCATGCGGTGTTGATTGCCTCCGCCCAAAACCTCTCCGGTGTGTTGTACTCATCAAGCATAGTCCTTGCAAGGGTGATCAACGTCCGGTTCTTCCTTTCAACTGCACCATTTTGTTGAGGGGTATAGGTGGATGAGACTTCATGCTTGATCCCAACTTCATCACAATATACTTCAATGTTTGTGTTGTCAAACTCTTTTCCATTGTCACTTCTAATCTTTTTGATCTTCACTTCAAATTCATTTTGTGCTCTCTTGGCAAACTTCTTGAAAGATTGGGCTACTTCGGTCTTGTCATGAAGAAAGAACACCCAAGTATATCTTGAAAAGTCATCAACAATCACTAAGCAATAGAGCTTGCCACCAATGCTTGCATAAGTTGTTGGCCCAAATAAGTCCATGTGAAGTAGCTCTAATGGTCTTGAAGTTGACACAAATGCCTTGGATGGATGTGTATTTGCCACTTGCTTCCCGGCTTGGCAAGCACTACATAATTTGTCCTTCTCAAATACAACATCTTTCAATCCTCTCACCATCTCCTTCTTCAATAACTTCTTGAGTGTGCTCATCCCAACATGTGCAAGCCTTCTATGCCAAAGCCACCCAAGAGATTGTTTGATGAATAGACAAGTCTTCAAATTTGCATCTTCCGAGTTGAAGTCCACTAGATAGAGATGATTGTACCGAAAGCCCTTGAATATCACTTCATTGTCATCTTTCTTGGAGACAACCACTTCTTCACTTGTAAATAGGCATTGGAAGCCAAGATCACACAATTGACCAACGGATAGCAAGTTGAAGCTCAAAGAAGCAACTAGAAGCACATTTGAAATGGAATGATCATTAGATATGGCCACTTTGCCAAGCCCTTGCACTTTGCTCTTGGAATTATCACCAAATGTTATCTTTCCTTGGTCTTCTACATTCTCTTCAAGGGAGGTGAACATACGAGCATCACCGGTCATATGTTGAGTGCATCCACTATCAATTACCCAATGAGAGCCACCGGTCTTGTAGTTCACCTACACACAACAAATTAAGCTTGATGTTTAGGAACCCATACTTGAGAAGGGCTCCGGACTTTCTCAACCAAAGCTTTCGCCACCCATAGTTTCCTAGGCCTATTCTTGTTAGGGGGTCCTAGGAACATGACCTTCACTTTGCCCTTAGAATCTTTCCTTAGCATGTAATGAGCATCAAAGGCAAAGGGCCTAGCATGCTTGGGCAAAGGTTGTGGTGGCGGTGTCTTGCACTCATGAGCAAAGTGACCTTCTTGACCACATTCAAAGCATCTCTTTGGCTTGGGCTTGGGCTTGTTCTTTGCTTTGTTGAGACGATTTTGAGCTCTAATATTTTGCACCTTCTCACCCATGTATCCAATCCCACTTCTATCAAATTTCATCACGGTGTTCATGAGGAGATCACTTTGGAGATATTGGCCTCTTGTGAATTTTTGCAAGCTCACGGTGAGATGACTCTTTTCTTGCTTTAACTTCTTGTTCTCTTCCAATAAGCTTGCAAGGTGACACTTCTCATTCTTAAGGATCTTGTTTTCTTTTCTAAGTACTTCAACTTCATCATCTTGTTGCACCGCTTCAATGACAATGGTATTTGTGGTTGATTGCTTCTCAAGCTCTTTCTTCAAGTTGTCATTTTCAATTTTGAGCTTCAAATAGTCATCATGGCAATCGGCCACCACCACTTCCTTGCCTTTGCTACTACCACCTTGCTCAATGATCTCATCAATCAAGTCATCACATGATATAGCTATGTCACACTTAACAACATGGTTAGGAGCATCATGTGTTTCATTGGAAAGCAAGTCATAAGCCATAGCAAGGTTGTCATGATTCACTTTCACTTGAGTATAATCCTCTTTTAGCTTGTTGTAGCTAGTGGTGAGCTCAATGTGTATCCTCTCAAGTTTATCATGTTTTTCTTTGAGCTCTTTTATGTTGGCTTTGAGCTCCTTAAGTTTGGATGACACATTTTGATTTTCAACTCTAAGCTCGTCACTAGCTTTAGTGAATTATTCATTTTGAGCTAAAAGGTTTCCATTCTCAAGTTTTAAGTTTTCATTTTTCCTTGTTAGCTTTCTTATAACTTTGGTATAGTCATTTAGCAAGCTAGCAAGTTCATCATAGGTGGGTGAATCATACTCATTGTCACTATCACTACTCTCATCATCACTTTGTACCTTCTTGTCCTTAGCCATAAGGCAAAGGTGTGTTGGAGATGAGGGCGGTGATGGCGGTGGAGGAAGTGAAGTCCCAATCACAAGAGCGGCCACCTTCTCCTTTTCATCATCACTTTCTTCACCGGATGAGCCACTAGAAGATTCAATGTCGGTGAGCCAATCACCAACAATGTAAGCTTTGCCACTCTTCTTGCTTTTGTGAAATTGCTTCTTCTTGAATTCTTTCTTCTTGAATGGCTTGGCCTTCTTCTTCTCATCATCACTCTCATCACTAGAGTCTTGCCTTTTGCCCTTGTTCTTGTTCTTGAATTTGTCTTTCTTGGGCTTTGGGCATTGATGAGCAAGATGCCCAAGCTCTCCACAATTGTAGCAATCCATCTCGGAGATGGGCTTTCTCTTGCTACTAGTGAAGAACTTCTTCTTGTTGGAATCAAATTTGATTCCCTTGTTGTTGAGCTTCTTGAGCATCTTGTTGGTCTTCCTCACCATGAGAGCGATCTCCACATCATCATCATCATCATCACTTGTGGAGTCAAGAGAAGAGTACTTTGCTAGAGCTTTGCCTTTCTTGTCGGCCTTGAGGGCCAAGTCTTTCTTCTCTTCTTTCTTGGATGATGATCCATCTTGAGGAGTGATCTTCATGTACATCTCATGAGCATTGATCTTCCCCAATATTTGGGTGGGGGTTGCATTTGAGAGATCCGTTTGATGAAGTACGGTTACAATGTGACCATACTTCTCAATTGGAACAGCATTAAGGATTCTCCTTGCAACCTCGGCCGGTGAGATTTGAGTGAGTCCAAGGCCATTTGCTTCTTCTATAATGATATTCAAGCGAGAATACATGTCATTAGCACTTTCATTGGATAGCATTTTGAAAGAATTGAGCTTGTCAATGATAAGATAATATCGTTCCTCTCGCTCATTCTTAGTTCCCTCATGGAGCGCACAAATATCCGACCATATTGCATGGGCGTTTTTGTGGTTCCTCACACGGTTGAACACCTCTTTGCTAAGGCCTCTAAATATGATGTTTCGAGCCTTAGCATTCCACTTCTCATGCTCTTCCTCAATGGGTCTGAGGGTTGCGCCGGGTTTGGGAGTGGGGTACCCTTGTGTGGCGGCTTTGTGAACACCAAGGTCCACCGCCTCAAGGTATGCCTCCATACGAATTTTCCAATAAGGAAAATCGTTACCGTCAAAGACGGGAGAGGGACCATCGTGACCACCGGACATCTTTCCTCTTGGCGGTTAAGCCAAATTAATGAGCAACAAGGCTCTGATACCAATTGAAAGGATCAAGGATGCCCAAGAGGGAGGGTGAATTGGGCAACTAATAATTTTTCGAAACACAATTCAACCTATCGCAATTTGCCCAAATGTCACCCCACAAGTGCTTGTGTCAATTCTATTCCTAAAACAAGTTATGCAACCTAGAGCCAAGTCCCATCACAAATATACTACTCTAGGAAAGTAGAGAACACAATGGAAATACGGGAATGTAAAGGGTTAAAAAGACAAATCCGATTTTCCCGAGGTATCGGAGAGTCGGCACTCCCCACTAGTCCTCGTTGGACCACCCGCGCAAGGGTGTAGCTCCCCCTTGATCTTCGCAAAGACCAAGTGCTCTCTACGGGCTGATCCTTTGCCACTCCGACGCAGGTGGATCGCCCACAACCGCTCACAACTTCGACTTGGGCCGCCCACAAGCTCTCCAAGCGGTCACCAAGCCACCGATCGCCACCAAACCGTCTAGGTGATGCCGATCACCAAGAGTAACAAGCCTAGACTCTCACTTGACCAAGAACAAGGCCAAAGAGGGTGATGGATGCACACAAGTCACTCTTGATCTCTCTAGGGAAGAAGCTCACAAGCAATGGAGTTCACACTAATCTCCCTAGGGCTCTTGCTCTCTCACAAGATCAACAATGGTTCCTTCAGCTGTTAGAAATGGCAAGAGATTTTGAATGGAGTCTTTGGTGGAGTATAAATACTCACCCTCTCCAAAACTAGCCGTTTCTCACTTTCCTGCGAACCGTCGGACTCTGCCGAGGCTCGACCGTCGGACCAAACGCCACGGTCCGACTCTCACACAAACACTGTGCCCAGAACTGTGACAGAGGGGCGTCGGACCGAACTCGATGGTCCGACGCTCCTCAGTCCGACGCTCCTGAACTACGGGCACAGTGCCTCTCAACGACTAGTACACGGAGCAATGGTCCGACGCACACCGTCGGACCAAGTCCGACGCTCAAACTCGCTCTGGGAACCTCTCTGGAAGCGTCGGACGCTAACAGACATTAGTCCGACGCTCCCACTCGCGACGGTCCGACGCTCCTGAACTGCGGGCACAGTGCCTCTCAACGGCTAGTACACGGAGCAATGGTCCGACGCACACCGTCGGACCAAGTCCGACGCTCAAACTCGCTCTGGGAACCTCTCTGGAAGCGTCGGACGCTAACAGACATTAGTCCGACGCTCCCACTCGCGACGGTCCGACGCTCGCTCAAATACCCAGAGGCACCGTCGGACTCTGGCAAATGGTCCGACGCCCATCCGGCCAGGGTCCGATGCTCCCTGGCACGCTGAAACTCGTCCAGGGGCTGCCACGTGTCGTCGGACTCTAGCTATTGGTCCGACGCCCATACTAGGTAGAGTCCGACGCCTCTAATTCGATCAAAACTTCGCCGAATCGAAAACTTTCCAAAACGAAGTTTGATCCTCTCTCTCTCAAGAGTATCCCTGGGCCGTCTAGAGCTATGTTGGACAAGTGTGCATCACATCTACACTCTCTAATCTTGCTCTATGTCAAGCTACCCATCCAAACCCCTTTTAATAGTACGGTCAAAGAGAAAAAAACAAAACCTAAGACTACGCCAAGTGTCTCTCAACTCCAAACGACACTTAGCACTAGCCTATCACCGTCTTGTCTTCCATCCTTTGAAAACCGAATCGATTTCCATCGCTAGGGGCTTGAACCTATATGTTATTATGACCTAACCTCTAGGTTATCCTGCAAAACACACGTTAGTCATAATAATCGTCTTGTTATCATTAATCACCGAAACCACTAGGGCCTAGATGCTTCAGAGTGGCTATTTAGAAGTGAGGGTGAAGAACTAGCCGTTTTACAGTTTCTGCGTATACACCGGATGCTCGTTAAGTTTGCACCGGACGCGTCCGGTGGTTGTCCGGTGTATCGCCCATTGATACATGTACTAGCCGTTTGAATTTCCCCGTTGCGCGCCAACACACCGAACGCGGAGCCATCACACGGATGCTCCGACACCCGTGTCCGGTGTCCATGCAGAGAGCTTCCAGAGAGCTCAAAATGGCACCGTACGCGTCCGCTGTTAGGTCACCGGACGCTGCCAGCGTCTGGTGCACTCTCCGAGTTAGAATGCACGTTTCAACACCGGACGCTCCTAAAAGGTCACCAGACGCGTTGGAGTTACTATTCCAGCATCCGGTGCAAGAACAGAGAGGTTGCAGAGAGGCTCTGGCTGCACCGGACGCGTCTGGTGCCTACCCACCGGACAAAGCCAGCGTCCGGTGCACCTCTGAGAGCTATTTTCAGTCTCTCTCCAACTCCGTTGCTTCTAAGTGCTAACTCCCAAGAATTTTACTCATTTAGGGACAAAAGTTAGCCAGTTTACAAAGCAAATAGCAAGAGTTACCTTATCAAAATCACTGAATCTTGCCGACCCTTTCTGCCTCTCAAACTTCATCGCGTTTTCAAATGTGCCAACACCACAAAGTGTTTTACCGACAACTGTAGGGTGTGTTAGCATTTTCAAAGCAATTTCGCGGGGTTTTAAGTTAGTGCTCTAGATCTAAATGCATATGCTCAACTAAATCAACTAGAGGCACTTGGTGACCGAGATTGTAAACGAATTTTTTCCCCCTTAATAGTATGGTCATCTATCCTAAATGTGATCACACTCTCTATAGTGTCTTGATCACCAAAATAGGAAAGAGCCTTATAGATTATACCTTGGCCTTGAGCTCCTTTCCAATTCCCAAGTTGAGAAGCACTTGATCTACATGTTGATGGGTTTACACCAATTTCTTAGACGCCATCATGCTTAAGCACATGGTTAGATACTAGGTGTCATCAATTAGCCAAAACCAAATTAGGGCTTTCAATCTCCCCCTTTCTGGTAATTGATGACAACCTCTATAAAGATATGTAATGAATTCAATTTGGTAGTATTAGCTCCCCTACATATGTGCCAAGAGTTTGGATTTGAAAAGCTTTGCACATCTGCATTGGATAACAAGTGTGGGAGAGATATTACTACCAATTTGATGCTAAAGTTTGAAGCACGATACCGTCGGAGTGCATGTATAAACCATCCTTAGCACCATGGATAGCTAGATTCCACTTGAAGCAATTCATGCAACCAAAGATGCTAGAATACCTCGTGAAATCAACATTGGAAACAAGGTTCTAGTACCACATGGAAAGACCGAGAACTAGCTACCACTTTCTATGCATGCTAGTACTTCAATTTACCACACATCTTTAGTCAAGCATGCACCAAGCAAGCATGTATATTCAATTTAAGTACAAGTACAATGCATCAACCATATGAATATGCACAACCAAATGCTTGCAAACATGCTTGTGAGCTCGCTCCCCCTAAGTGTGAGATCCAAAATTTTAAAAGTTTGTGATCCCTCTCACTTGTCATATAGCTCTTCAATCATCGGCCTAATGATGGTTCATCACTCAACCTCCTCTATATGTTTGTTCCATTCTCTCTCCCTTTGTCATCAAAGACCACAAAATGGTAGCATGGGCAGGATATGATTTGAAATCAATGGAGGGAACCACTTGTTAAATTCTTAAATTCTTTCCATTATCTTCCTTCTTTTAACCACTTAGCTAGATTACTTGCACAAATATAGAACTCGGTTTGTCCTTCAGCAAGCTTCTTCACGTCATTAGGGGTTATCTTGTCAAAGTTGAATTATATACCATAATGCTCATATTCTAGTCAAATACTAGGTTCACAAGACCACAAACTAGTCACTACTAGATCAAACAAGACATAGAAGCAATAATAGTGGCATATGATCTCAAAAACATTTAGTTTTTCATGAATGAGCCTAACAAAGAAAGAAGTATGGCTATATGCTCTACACAAGTTCTAGCAACATATGAATGACATGTCAAACAATGATACCTTTGCTTTGTCAGAGTAGAGGCAAGTCATATAGTAGGGGTGCATGCTTAACTCATGTTGGAGAAATCAAGGATGTTCAATTTATTACTCAACTTGCAAAACTTTGCATCATGAAGTGGCTTGGTAAGAATGTTGGCGAGTTGATCATCGGTGCCCACACTCTCAACTTGAATGTCGCCCTTGGATTGATGATCTCTAATAAAGTGACGTCTCACATCAATATGTTTTGTTCTTGAATGTTGAACCGGATTGGTGGCTATCTTCATAGTGCTTTCATTATCACATAACAATAGCACATTCTTGAATTTGATTCCATAATCACTCAACATAGCCTTCATCCATAACAATTGAGCACAACAACTTCCCGCACTAATATACTCGGCTTCGGCGGTAGAGAGTGCAACCATGTTTTGCTTCTTGGATGACAATGATACTAGTGATCTTCCAAACAATTGGCATGTACCGGAAGTGCTCTTCCTATTGATCTTGCAACCCACATTATCGGAGTCCGAATAGCCAATCAATTCAAAGTTTGACCCCTTAGGATACCAAAGTCCAACATCGGGTGTGTGCTTGAGATATCTCAATATTCTCTTGGTTGCCTTCAAATAACTCTCTATAGTTGAAGCTTGATATCTTGCACACATGCAAACACTAAACATCACATCCGGTCTAGAAGCGGTCACATAGAGTAAGGTTCCAATCATAGACCGATACTTCTTTTAATCCACCATATTTCCACTTTTATCTTCATCAAGGTGACCATTTGTACTCATTGGTGTGCTAACAGATTTTGTATCTTGCATCCCAAACTTCTTCAGCATGTCCCTAATGTATTTGCCTTGGCTTATGAAAGTTCCACTCTTCAATTGCTTGATTTGAAGACCAAGGAAATAACTCAACTCTCCAATCATGGACATTTCAAACCCATTTGCCATCATTTTCCCAAACTCCTTACAATAGTCTTGATTGGTTGAAGCAAAGATGATATCATCAACATAGATTTGCAACATAAACAAGTCTTTGCCAATTCTTTTGGTGAAGAGCATGGTGTCAACCTTCCCCATTTTGAAACCTTTAGAGAGCAAGAAATCTCTCAATCTCTCATACCATGCCCTTGGTGCTTGCTTCAATCATACAATGCCTTTCTCAACTTGTAGACATGGTCGGGCTTCTTCTCATCTTCAAATCCCGAGGGTTGCTCAACATATACTATCTCATTGATGTATCCATTCAAGAAATCACTTTTGACATCCATTTGATAGAGCTTGATATCATGTGCACAAGCATAAGCTAGAAGGATCCTAATTGCTTCCAATCTTACAACCGGAGCATATGTCTCTCTAAAGTCCAATCCTTCCACTTGAGTGTACCCTTGTGCAACTAGCCTTACCTTGTTTCTCACCACAATGCCATCTTGATCTTGCTTGTTGTTGAACACCCATTTGGTTCCAATGACATTGTAGTTCTTGGGCCTCTCAACTAGCTCGCAAACTTGATTTCTCTCAAATTTGTTGAGCTCTTCATGCATAGCATTCACCATCAGTATCCTTTAAGGCCTTTTCAATAGTTTTTGGCTCTTCAAATGACACAAATGAGAAGTGCTCACAAAAGTTTGCTAACTTTGATCTTATTTGAACACCACTTCTAATATCTCCAATAATTTGATCCAATGGATGATCTCTTGCAATGTGAACCGGTTGGAGAACTTGATTGCTTGAGCTCGGTTGACCTACTTGAGATGGACTAACATGTTGATCTTCATCATCTTGCACCTGAGTTTGATCATGAGAACCACTAGAGCTTGCTTCATTTGGGTTGACTTACACACAAGATTGAATTTATACTTGATCTTTGTCATCTTCATCTTCCACATCAAACACTTGCCTTGGCCGAATATCACCAATGTCCATGTTCTTCATTGCATTCACCAATTGAATTCCTCTCACATCATCAAGATTTTCATCCTCATCTTGTAAACCCTTGGTTTCATCAAATTTCACATCATGGACTTCCTCAACTAGCTTGGTTGTGTGATTCCATACTCTGTATGTTTTGCTTGTAGTGGAGTACCCAAGTAGAAAACCTTCATCACATTTCTTTTTAAATTTTCTCAATTTTGCACCCTTCTTCAATATATAGTATTTGCAACCAAACACTCTAAAGTATGCAATGTTGGGCTTTCTTCCATTCAATAGCTCATGTGGTGTCTTCTTCAAGAGAGGGTGACAATAGAGCCAGTTGCTACAATAACAAGCCGTGTTGATTTTTTCAGCCCAAAAGTCCACACTCACATTGTACTCACTAAGTATAGACCTTGCCATATCAATAAGTGTTCTATCCTTCCTCTCAATAAGACCATTTGATTGAGAAGTGTATTTGGCTAAGAATTGATGCTTGATTCCAAACTCATCATATAGGTCATCAACTCTTGCATTTCTAAACTCACAACCATTGTCACTTCTCACTTTCTTGATTGTCACTTCAAACTCATTTTGGATTCTCTTGATAAATGACTTGAATATGCCAAATACTTCACTTTTGTCAATAAGAAAGAAGACTCATGTATATCTTGTGTAATCATCCACTATCACAAAGCCATATTTGTTTCTACCAACACTAGCATAAGTGGTTGGGCCAAATAGATCCATATGCAACAATTCAAATGCTCTAGATGTACTCATCATGCTCTTGTTGGGATGTGTATTTCTAACTTGCTTTCCCATTTAACAAGCACTACACAATTTATCCTTCTCAAATTGCACATTCTTCAATCCTCTCACCATATCATGCTTGACCAATCTATTTAGTTGCTTCATTACAATATGACCAAGCCTTCTATGCCATAACCAACCCATACTTGAATTGGTGAACAAGCACGTTGACAATTGAGCTTCACTTGCATTGAAATCCACCAAATAAAGATTGCCATACCGAAATCCCTTGAATATCAAGTTGCTTCCATCAACACTAACAATCTCCACATCATCAACACCAAAGATGCATTTGAATCCCAAGTCACATAACTGAGCCATGGATAACAAGTTGAAATTCAAGCTCCCAACTAGCAAGACATTGGAGATAGACATATCATTTAAAATTGCAATCTTTCCAAGACCAATAACCTTGTCCTTCTTATTGTCACCAAATGTGATACTATCAAGATTCTAATCTTCATTTGACTTGATTGAATTGAACATGGTTGATTCTCCGATCATGTGTTGAGTGCACCCACTATCAAGCACCCAATGCCTCCCTCTGAACTTGTAGTTCACCTACAAAGAAATCAATTAAATTTTGGTGTCCAAGTTGGTTTGGGTCCTGGGAGGTTAGTGACCAAGCTCTTGAGCACCCAAATAGCCTTCTTCTTTGGGCCCTCCTTAGGTACACCAATGTACTTGACTCTTACTCCCTTGGCACTCTTTGTAAGCACATAGCAAGAATCAAGTCTAATGGATGACACATTAGCCTTGTTTTGCTTCATCATCCTATTTTTGCAATATTACTCCATGTGCCCCCACTTGCTTGCAACTTGTGACAGAACCGCCTTAATCATAGGGCCCACGTGCACCGTCATCGTCCCTAAGGACCCACGATCAGTACGCACGAGTTCCCCTTGACCTAGGTGGCCTGCCGGGTTCCCTCGGAAACCCAATTTCACCCGAGGATCTCATTGTAAAGACCTTGCAAGTATTACAACAGTTTACGCAAATAATTTAAATCAGAGTACAAGGTGCGGAAGTATTACATAAACATAGATTACAAAGATAAATTACATTATCCCAAACCAGAGTTTCATAATGGAGTAGCATCAAACAACTAGACACCCTGCCCAAGGGTTATACACATCTTCATCCATGCACGATCCGTCAACCGGCACGGTCCCACTGTAGAACTGTACACTCAACTCAACTGCAACAGGGGTTAACAAACCCTGAGTACGGGGGTACTCCGCAAGACTTACCCGACTAAAGAAAAAGGGAATGAGACTCAGGAATGCAGGCTGAGGGGAGTCAAGGTAAGGCTTAAGCAAGAGTCAAAGAGTTTTGCAGAAAAGCATTACTGTCCTTTTCAATATTTTAATTCAATATTATTTTAATCATAATTCAAATTCCAAATTCATTCTCATATATTAACATACTTTCAAATTCTTAGCTTTTCTCAAAAACATCCTAGTTCTGAACCACTTTTCGGGGTAGGGCAGTGGATCAAGTCTCCATTAACCGAGGAGCAACGACGATTTGAATCGATTAGTATCCAGCTGGGGATTCCTATCCACACTGCGTATGTAGCACTTAAGTTTGCATACGCCAACCCCGTCTACCACGGCTTTTCTATCCCTGAACCGGTCCTGCGCCACCCGAGAGCACAGTACTCATCTCGTCTCCAGGCACGCCGGCCACGAGGGTACACGCTACTCTCGCCATCTCTCCACTCTCAGTGCGTGGTTGTCGGTTCAAGCAATAGAGCCACCGGAGATAGGGCTTCCCGGAGTATGTGGCTAGTTGTAAAGTCTTGATCCTGCAAGCCTACAACGAACGGTCTCTAATTCTTTTCCGTTGGTGACCATTCATTGGGACTCTAATCCAAGTACACAGTTACCCAACGGTTTCCAAATCCATGCCTACCAGATGATAAGACATGGGGGATGCCGCCCCACGTGCACATCAACCGAGCGAAACATTTTTCTTTTTATCAACCGGTTCCAAACTATTTCGATGGCGACAATACATTGGGACTCTAACCCAAGTGCAAGTCAACCGACGGATAACAAGTTCTTCACCAATCCTCATATTTCGTTCTCAATAAATAATCATAACACAGAAAATAGCATTTTATGCCAATCTAAAATTAATTTAGCAGGGCTAAACATTTTCAAACATTTTCATTTTTAAACAGGTTTCAGGGGTAATATATCAAGATAGTCAATGCAGTTGGTAGGTGACAATCAACTCCTACAAACCTAATGCAATATTTGCAGTTGGTAGGTGACAATCAACTCCTACAAACCTAATGCAATATTTTAACTCGAGTTATAAACATTTTATAAAACACAAGGAAAGGCTATTGCACCGGAGCTTGCCTTGAATTGCGTAGAGAGACGGATCCGGATCAGTGCCACAGATGTCAAAGCCCTGAATCACTTCCGGGATCACCTCCTCAGCTGAAGCTTCAACCCTAACCCCCTCATTCCCGAACACTACACGTATGCAATGATGTATGTTTAATATGATGCAATATGGTATGAGGTGCAGAGTACAATAATAAGTAATACTCTATCATGAGTACAACTTTCCTTCGCGGTAAAGTTGTAAGCCAACAAAACCAACCTATTGTTTTATTGACCACTTTAACAGTCATAGAAAGCCGCTGCACAGATCTACGACCGCTACCTAATGAAAACTTTTATTTTGCCAGGGATCACCACAGTGAAGGATCCATGGTCTTCAATCAATCCAAAAACACACAAGTCTACAGGGATTAGGGTTTCTACTTATTTTATTATTCAATTTATCTAGCAGTTATTTAATAATTAAGCAAACTACTTCCATTTGATCCCAAACTTTTCTAACAGATAGTTCTTACCCTAAAACAGTGCCACATTAAATTTTATGATTTTTTGATTAACATATAATTTAGTTAAATTGCTCAAACTTGTATTTATCAATTAATGTGCTGATTTTTTAATACCTGTAGAAAGTACTCAAATTCATGATTTATTATTTTTTCTAAATACTACCTACTGCAAAGAGCATACATAAATATTTTCATGATTTTTTGGGCAATAGTTTTATTCCTACAAAAATAACAAATAGAAGCACTATTCATTCCATTTAGAAATTTAGAAAATCATTCTACCCACTCAACCGAGGGACTGGGCCGGCCTACTCGGCCTGCGCGCGGCCCAGCACTTGGCGCTCTCTCACTCCCGTGCCTTCTGCGCGCCCTGGGCTGGCCCACACGCGGCCCAGCTCACTCCCTCTCTGCTCGCCCTCCCGCGCGAGCACGGCGGCGCAGGTCGCGGCGGCTCACCGCCGGTGGATCTCCGGCGAGGAAAAGGCATCTAGATGCGCCCCAACACCCTCCCGCGCACATCTAGCTAGTCGAGTGGGCAGTTTAGGGCTCGGCCCGAGCTCCACCGCGGCCATGGCGGCTCGGTCAGCGAGCAGCACGGCGGCGAGCGGCGTTCCGGCCGTCCCGACACGGTAGGGTTTAAATAAACGGCATGGTTGGAAACGGGAGCTCACCAAGTGCCCAGTACGCGCGTCGGTTGGGGTGGAGAGCAGTCGGAAGTTCACTGTCGACGTCGATGGCGGACGCGGTTGCGAGCTCCGGTGACTCCGTGGCCGTTCCGGTGTCCCCTAAGTACAAACAAGAAAACCATCTAGACCCAGAGCCTTACGAGACTAAGGCAAACTCTAAACGCTGAGAAAAACAGCAGCACTGATCAGTCTGAACCGTTTCCCCAAAGAGGAAGTCCTCGGTGGCGCTCGTCGGAGCCGAGGAAGAAGACGGCGTTCCGGCTCCTCCGACGGTCGACCACCGGTTCCAATGGGTTGGGCCGAGGCACAAGGGAGTGGCGAACTCGGTGGCAAAAGGAATCGGACTGACGGGGCTCCGAGCAGTGCCAATTTGGCCAGAGATGGGGTGAGGTCGTCGGCGTCCAGGAGGGAGAAGAAGAGGCAGGGAGGCGGCTCGTCGACTTTAAAGGCGAGCCAACGGAGGGACAGGTGACCGACAACGCCCCCGGACCCCCACGACCCGACAGCACCGGCGATAGGCAGCCGTGAGGCCGGGCGGCGACGCCACACTGCCGGCACGCGCGCTCTATTCGCGAACAGAGGCAGGTGGCAAGTCCCTGTGCAAAATACTGTAGCCGATTCTTATCTCCTCTACTGTTTTGGCTCAATCACTCCCATTTTTTTGTGACAATAAGAAAAATCTTCAATATAAAAGTTGTAGTAGACTTCATCGGAGCACCTTTGGTTTTTAAACCAAATTCAAATTGTGAACGGATTTGAAGTTATTTAAAAAGGGGTAAAATTGCTATTTGAATTCTATTTGCAATTTAATTAAATTCTCAAAAATTTTCTCAACAACTTGAAATTCTACAAATAAAAGTTGTTCTATTTGTTGAGCTTTACACGTTTCATTAAAGGAGTTTGTTCTGATTCTTAATAGTTTTGAAATTAGCATTTCAAATTTGAATTTCAAAGTATTAATTAGGGTTTAATTCAAATTTCTATTATAGAACTTCAAATTTGCCCAAAATAAAAGTTGTTCTATTTTGAAAGATCTTCAACTTTCATGGAGACACTATCCTTAGATTCCAATTAGTTTTTGAATTAGGGTTTGATGGTCCTATTTAGGGCTTAATTGAATTTTCTTTCGAATTCTTCTTTTGATTTTCAAATTTTGGATTTAGTTATATAATCAAACAAACATTGTCATACCAAATCACTCTACAAACCCTAAGCACAATCATATGCAATAAATAAACCTATTTTAATTGATGCAAAGCGATTGGTCTTATGCGAGATGATTTGCACTAAGTATGATGACATGGCAATTTTTAATAACAGTAACACCAGGGGTGTTACACAACTATAGCAAACCACACCATTGCCCTTCACAAATGTAGTCTTATGAGAGACAAAGGCGGCTTTGCCCTTCTTGGAGGTATAGCCAAGTTCCTCCTTGTTAATGGAGAACCTTTGGCTACCCAAACACTTAAACAAGCGAGCATCTCCACCATAGGTATTACCTAATGCTAGAGTGAGCTCAAGCACCTCCTTCTTGAGGTTCTTGTTCTCAGCGAAGATTGTGGCATCACAAGTGACACTAACATCCTTATATGAGGTAGAGGTGGATGTGCTATAAGAAGTGTTAGTGGAGGCAACAACAATAGGTGTATTAAGAATATCACAAGTAACACCTACATCACATGTTGATGGCACATCCTCTATCTTAGCCAACTCCGAAACTGATGAGTGAGCCTTTTCAAGCTTGAAGTGAGCTTCTTTAAGGTTCTCATGGTCTTCCTCTAGACACTCTTAAGAAGCACTTAGCTCATCAAAGGATTGCTCAAGAATTTTATTTTTCTTGTTCAATTCTTTGCACTCCTTCACTTTCTTCTTAAGATAGGAGTGTGTGTCACGCAACATGTCAAGGAGCTCCTCCTTGGAGAAGTCCTCCTCCTCACTCTCACTACCGCTCTCATCGGATTTGGATTGTACCATAGTTGGCTTAGCCATGAAGCAAGTCGGTGAAGTGACAAATAGAGAGGGCTTGCCAAAAATAGCAAGACTAGGAATCGCCTTCTTCTTGGTGACCTTGCGGTCATCATCACTATCATCATCATCATCGTTAGAGGAGGCATCACTATCCCACGTGACACGATAGGAATGCCCCTTCTTCTTCTTGAATTGCATCTTCTTTTCCTTCTTGTCCTTCTTGGTCTTCTTCTTCTTGTCATCCTCATCATCACTATCATTCTTTTTTTGAAAATTAACGGAGGGGAGAGCTTCCCCACCTGCTTTCATTCATCAAAGGCAGTCCAGCAAGCTAGACGGAGTTACAGAGTTACAGTCGAGGAGGTAAAAGCGTCAGTCTTTCAGATTGTTTACAAGTTCACGATTTGCTCGTTTTTTACAGAGCAAAAGGTCGTCGCACACATGCCCAATAATTACTCTACTGGTAATGTTTTCTTGCCAAAAGATGTAACCATTTCGGGCATCCCAGATCCTTCAAAGAATAGTAAGAAGGACGAAGGGCCAGGCTATGGCGTTTAGCCCAAGTGGGGGTGGCAAGTCCCAAAGGGCATCATCAGGGAGGGTTGCCGTTGCACCTAGCCCCAGCCTGCTCCAGACCCCGGCACTTACAGGGCAGGTGAAGAACGTGTGTTGTATGTCTTCATTCATGCCTAGACACCTCTGGCAGAGAGCATCATCGAGGACATGTTTGGCATGAAGGTTCACCCTCGTGCTCAGTCGATCTCTGAAGAAGAGCTAGGCAAACACCTTTCACTTTGTTTGGGACTCGAGTCTCCCAGATGCACAGTCCATGGAGGATGCCGCTTCTCGACGACCATCCAGAGCAGCATACGCACTCTTCGTAGTGAACGACTTTCCAGTTGTCCTGCGCACCCTTCGGTCCAGTGCTTGGCTGAGAGTCACACCCGGCATAATAGGAAGCAAATTCGCAAGCTGGGACTCAGCTGTGCGGGTTAGCCGTTGTCTGAGATAACCCAGTCTGAAAAATTTGCTGAACTGAAGCATTAGGCCTAACGGTATGCGAGAAGAGAGCAGGGTGAGAAGAACAAAGGAGGCCGTCGGGGACCCAATGGTCAAACCAGAAAGAGGTAGAGGATCCGTCACTGACCTTGGTGATAGAATGATAGGTGTTAAGCTCGTCACCAATGATGCACCAAAGGTAGCCATGACTGGAACCGTTTGTGGCACTAAAAGTATCTGTATCTCTTAAAATCCAAGCGCGCCAAGCCACCGGTTCCCCACCGAGAAACTTGGCGATGAACTTCATAAGGAGGCACCGATTCTGCTTCTTGTGAGGACAATCGGCTATCAAATGGTCCTTACTCTTCCATTCATAGCATCTCATGGTTGGACCCTTGCCTTTGGTGGCATCTCTCCTTCTCCTAGCACCATAGCCTTTTTTCTTCATGAATCTTCCAAATCTTGAAGTACCATCTCCTCCTCCTCCTCATCATCACTTGAGTTATCTTCATCATCACTAGATACTTGCTTCTTTGCTTTGCCTTTGTGCCTTGATGAAGTTGCCTTAAAAGAAATGCACTTCTTCTCATTCTTGTCCTTCTTCTCATCTTCCTTTTCTTCCTTGACTCCTCTATCCTTCTCAACTCAGTAGGTCTCATGTGTCATGATGTCACCAAGTACTTGTGTTCGAGTCACATTCTTGAGACCCTCCCTCACAATGATAGTAACTAAGGTCTCAAATCGGGGAGGTAGGCATCTCAAGAATCGATGAGAGAAGTCCTCATCACTAATCTTCTCACCAATCGCCTTGAGGTCATTGATGATAACACTTAGCTGGTGAAACATCTCCGGCACACTCTCATCATCCTTCATCTTGAAGCTTACAAACATATCCTTGAGAATGCATAGCTTGGCACCCTTGACGGCGGTGGTGCCCTCATATGAATCTTCCAATCTCTTCCATACCTCATGAGCATATTTAAAATCTTTGATTTGTTCAAACACCTTCTCATCAAGAGCACTATATATTGCATTGAGAGCAATGTCATTGAATTGGAGCTTTTCTTCTTCTCTTGAAGTAAGACTATTCATGTCAATCACAACAAAGTCATTCTCCACAATCTCTCACATCTTTCTATTCATTGATTTCAAATGTGCTCTCATTTGCTTCTTCCAATAGCCATAGCTAGAACCATCAAACTTCGGTGGCTTGCCCTTATGATTGATCAAATTGTTGTGAGCCATCTTGAACACCGTAGGATGTTAAGCCTTGCAATAAATAGTGACTATGGCTCCGATACCACTTGAAAGGCCCAAAGAGGCTAGAGGGGGGTGAATAGCCTATTTAAAACTTCTACAAACAATACTTGACCAAGCGGTTAGTAACACAAAAGGCGAAGCGAATTTTGCGCTAGCCTACTAAAAAATACGAGCCTTCCTAACCGTTCTAAACTATGTCTCTAGTTTCACACACAAGCTAGCCTAGGTGGAAGCTACACTACTCCTAGGTAGACAAGCAACCTACAAACACTACCACTACACAAGGTAAGTGCACAAAGTAAAGAGAGAGGTGTAGGAGGTTATACCATCAAGTAGAGTAGATGGCCAATCACCGGGAGGTATACCAATACACACGAAGGTGATGGTCCAAGATCAACACAAAGATGAACACCAATTTATCCCCGAGGTTCACTGTGGTTGCCGGCTGAAAGGTCCTAAATGGCTAGAGGGGGGATGAATAGCCTATTAAAATTCTACAAACAACACTCAAGGAAAGTGGTTAGACAAATATGAGGCGAAGCGAATTTTGTGCTAGCCTAACAAAAATATAAGCCACCTAACCGTTCTAGGCTATTGTCTCTAAGATCACATACAAATAGCTAAGTCACTACTTTACACTACTCCTAGGTGAGCTAACTACACAAGTATACTACTACCAAAAGTAATTGCTCAAAAGTAAAGGAGAGAGAGATGGTTATACCGCCGGTAAAGTGATGATATGAAAACTAATATAATCAATCACAATAAACAAGAGAGATCCTCGGTAGAGAGATGACACAAGATTTTTTACCGAGATTCACTTGCTTGCCGGTAAGCTACTCCTCGTTGTAGCGATACACCCACTTGGAGGTTCACGCGCTAATTAGCACCACACGCCAAACCCTTCTCAAGGGTGCCGCACAACCAACACAGGATGGGGATCCATAAGCTACGCACAATCTTCTAGAGTAGCCAATTGTGATCTCCTGCGGGGAAGGCTCAAGAACCCCTTACACTTTCACCGATCGGAGGTGGAGACAATCACCAACTCGCTTCAACGATCCTCCAGCTCCATGCCATCTAGGAGTCGGCAAACTCCAAGAGTAACAAGAGAATCCGCTGCGAAATCCAATCACCAAGTGCCTCTAGATGAACACACTCATGCAATGCACTTGATGCTCTCCAATCTCACCAAATGATGATCTCAATCAAGTGGAATGTGTGAGAGAGGAGTGGAGAGGCTCACTAGCTTGCTATGTCAATGAAAAAGTCGAAGAGAGAGCACAAGCCGGCCACTCCACTACTTATAACCCCCCACTCAAAATCCAAACGTTATTCATTGTTTTCGGGGGCACCGGACACTCCTTTAGTTCACACCGGACGCTCCTATGCCCATGTCCGGTGTCCACGCAGAGAGCATCCAAAGAGCTCAAATGCTCACCGGACGCATCCGGTGCAGGGTCACCGGACGCTCCTCAGCGTCCGCCGCTCCAACGGCTCTCTGTTGCTCGCCACGTCATATACACCGGACACTGGAGCAGTGTTCCCAGCGTGTCCGGTGAGGAAATTCACGCGTCCGGTGAAATCTTCACCGAACCGACCCAAGAGCACGGGGTTAACACTGGACGTGTCCGGTGCTATCCCACTGGACGTTCCCAGCGACCGGTGCACACGTTTTTGCACCTTTTCAAAGAGTTAGCCACCGGACAACTTCGGTAAGTTTCCGGTGCACTTTTCTACCAAGTTAAATCTCCGAAAAGTGCCACCGGGGATCCAAACCCTTGTCTAACTCTCAAACTTCACCCCATTCCTAAAGGCGCTAACACTCCAAAGTGTCTCTCACTTTAGTGCACGTGTGTTAGCATTTTTCAAAGAGTTTTCCACGGGTTTTGTTAGTGTCACTAGCATCTACACGCATGTGCAATAAATATGAATACCTAGTGGCACTTTGATAACCGCATTTCACAAATGATTTCTTCCCTCTTGATAGTACAGCTATCTATCCTAAACGTGATCACTCCCTCTATAGAGTCTTGATCATCATAACCAAAAGAGCTCCTATACGTTGTACCTTTGCCGTGAGCTCCTAGCCTTTCACCGTCTTTCTTCTCATCACTTGATGAAGCTTATGGACACCTTTTGATGATGGACTTATACCATTTGCATGGACGCCGTCATTGCCCCACACTTGTGGCCTCTACTGACCCGATCCTTTGCTCCATCTTGTTGTTTTCTAATTAATCTCATGAAACACTTAGAGCAAATATTAGCAAACTAGGTTTCATCAATTACTCAAAACCAAACATGGGCTTTCACTGGCACGCTACGTTCTCATTGTGTCGACCACTACTTAGTGATTCGGTGGCTAATTGACAACCAATGTCAAGCTCAACAAATGAGCGCCACAAAAATCTACCACAAGCAAGGTAACTCAATGACACGAGCAAGTTACTAGTGCTACCTTGCGGCTCTCCGCCGGAGAAGGTGCCAACCCCTCATAAGTCCATCGGGAGTGGCCGGAGACAATCTCCAACTCCGCCAACTCCTCCGCGGCTCCAAGACCATCTAGATGACGGCAATCACCAATAGAATAGAAGAAATCCACAGTAACAACAATCACCAAGTGCCAATGGATGAACTAGATGAATAAATGCACTTGGATCACTCCCAAACTCACTATGGATGAGAATCAAGCACAAGAGTGAGTGGGAGAAGCTTGGGAGGGCTCAAGAGATACTTAGCAAAGAGTGAAAAGCGCAAGGGAGCTCCCCAGGACGGTTAGAGTGGCTATTTAGAAGTGAGGGTGAAGAGCTAGCCGTTTTACAGTTTCTGCGTACACACCGGACACTCGTTAAGTTTGCACCGGATGCGTCCGGTGGTTGTCCGGTGTATCGCCCATTGACACGTGTACTAGCCGTTTAAATTTCCCTGCAGCGCGCCAACACACCAGACGCGGAGCCATCACACCAGATGCTCTGACGTCCGTGTTCGGTGTCCATGCAGAGAGCATCCAGAGAGCTCAAAATGGCACCGTACGCGTCCGCTGTTAGGTCACCGGACGCTACCAGCGTCCGGTGCACTCTCCGAGTTAGAATGCACGTTTCAACACCGGACGCTCCTAAAAGGTCACCAAACGCGCTGGAGTTACTGTTCCAGCATCCGGTGCAAGAACAGAGAGGTTCCTGAGAGGCTCTGGCTGCACCGGACGCGTCCGGTGTCTACCCACCGGACAAAGCCATCGTCTAGTGCACCTCTGAGAGCTATTTTCAGCCTCTCTCCAACTCCCTTGCTTCTAAGTGCTAACTCCCAAGAATTCTACTCGTTTAGGAACAAAAGTTAGCCAGTTTACAAAGCAAACTGCAAGAGGTACCTTACCGAAATCGCTGAATCCTGCCGACCCTTTCTACCTCTCAGACTTCACCGTATTTTCAAATGTGCCAACACCACAAAGTGTTTTACCGACTAGTGTAGGGTATGTTAGCATTTTTCAAAGCAATTTCGCGGGGTTTTAAGTTAGTGCTCTAGATTTAAATGCATATGCTCAACTAAATCAACTAGAGGCACTTGGTGACCAAGATTGTAAACGAATTTCTTCCCCCTTAATAGTATGGTCATCTATTCTAAATGTGATCACACTCTCTATAGTGTCTTGATCACCAAAATAGAAAGAGCCTTATAGATTATACCTTGGCCTTGAGCTCCTTTCCAATTCCCAAGTTGAGAAGCACTTGATCTACATGTTGATGGGCTTACACCAATTTCTTGGACGCCGTCATAGGTTCTCACTTGGTTCACTAACTTTCCTTGTAATCATCATACTTAAGCACATGATTAGATACTAGGTGTCATCAATTAGCCAAAACCAAATTAAGCCTTTCAGAAGTATAATATCATGTTTTATGGTTGAATGGGTCATGTAAACAATTTTTCATACATTAGGGGTTATATAGACTTTTAATATGCCATATTAGCAAAACCACCTTTAAAACCGCCTCAGGGGTTATTTAAACGGTTTTCAATAGTTTGAGGGGTACAATATCTGGTTTTATAGGTGAGGGGGTGAAGTCGACAACTATCAATAGTTGGGGGGGGGTTAAGTACACTTTTTCTAATTAACTATTAATAAGGCCAATCTCAATGGAGAGTTTCATAGTGTTGTTTTTAAGACTAACACGTCACATAGAATAAAATAAAACTTTGCATTATGAGTGACCGTTTCATTATATAGTTTCATCAGTATTAGATTTCACGACACAAGTTAGTAATCGTATCAAACTCATTTCATCTCTCACTTCTTAAATTTATTGTCATGTCATCGAATATATGTATGTGGTAACATATTTAATGTAAATAAAACTATGTTGAAACTACAACTGAGACCAGGCTAAATAACACGTTTTTTTAGAGTTTTTTTCTGGTCGCCCTTCTCCCCACAAGCCACAAGCCCCATTTATTTATACTAAGACGCATAACCTAAAGCCTAAGCTGTACCCACTTCTCGTATAACCCATTTTCTATTTTTTTTGCATCAACCCATTTTCTATATTTATACAGCTTCTCATGTAAGCCCATTTTCTATATTAAGTAAAATACACCCTAAGTACTTAAACTATTGGGATATTACCATCTACGTACTCAAACTGGAAAAGCTACCACCTGAATATTTAAACTATTGGGCATTGCCATCTGAGTACACAAACTAAAAAAGCTCCCATCTAGGTACTTAAATAATTGGGCATTACCATCTAGGTACGCGAGTGGGCCGCCGCCGCCGCCAAGAGCACGGGAAAATAGGATTTTGATTCTTTTTCTAAAAATTGATGAATATTGATGAAATTTGTTATTTTTGTAAACAAATAATTAGACCTCCAAAAATTCTAAAATTTTTTGTGTAGCCCCACCATGATGTAATCTACCTAGAAAAAATATGAAATTTGGAAAATGAATAGTTTTTGTATGTTTAAAAATTACCTCTTTTAATTAATAAATAAACTTCCATGAATTTTAATAATTAAAATAAATAAATGTCCAAAAAGAGGCGGCCTACCTGTGCGTGCCCAAATCATATGGTTCACTTACACATGTCATTATAGTAACAATCTTTGACCAGTATGTATGTTAACCATATAATCCTAGTAATTAAGGATGGTAACGGGGCGGGTCTAGACCCGAAACCCGCGGGTTTTAGACCCGACGGGGGCGGGGTCGGGTCCAGATTTCGCCCCGCGGGTTTGCGGGTTCGGGGACCTGAAACAGGACGGGTCGGGTGCGGGTTTTCAATATTCCCCGCGGGTGCCCGTTGGGGGCCCGAAATATAAGAATTCACCGAGAAAAGCCTATCAATTGTTGGCCCATCTAAGATTACCCTACCTATATATACCAGAAATCCCCTCACCCCTCATCCCACTCCCCTCCCATCCCAGCCGCAGCCGCTGGCAGGATGCCTGAGCGGCCGACCTCGGGGCTCCCGGTCCCGGGCTCCCGGCTTCCGCTTTCCCGCACGCAGGCAGCCACCGCGACCCACCCGTACCTGCACAGGCGAGCGTGCTGCGCGCCCTGTCCGGCTGTGCACCCGCCCTTGCGCCCCTACTCCTGCGCCCGTGCCCTGCGTTCGCCCTTCGCCAGTCCACCACCGCACGCTGGACGTCGGGCGGCCAGGTCCTCCCTTGCGTTTCTGCCTCTGCGGTGTGCCTCTGCTCCCTGCGACCGTGTCCCCTCTGCCTCTGCCGTGTGACTCTGCTCCTCTGATTGTTTCAAAAATTTAATTGTTGATGGACATGTAATTCAATTTTCTATTGCTTCTGTAAATCTGTACCTATAGTTCTGTGAGTTCTGTACTGCTGTTCGTGCATTGCGGTATGAAGCAGTGAACCTGTGATTGTGCGCCTCCTAATGCTACTCTGCTTGCTGCCGTTTGTGCCTTGGGCCATTGACTTAGTTCATTGAATCAGTGATGCGCTTGAATTCCATAGTATATAACTGCGACCTCTCCTATTAGTCCTATCGTTGAGTGGTCCAGTTACCGGGTTTCGGGGACCCGACGGGTTCGGGGGCGGGGGTGAATCTTCCCCCGAAACGGGGTTCGGGGCGGGTTCGGGTGTTGCTGTCGGGTTTCGGGTGCGGGCCCACGATTGCTTCACCCGCCCCGAACCCGCCCCGTTGCCATCCTTGCTGGTAATATGTCGAGTGTCCTCGGGAACCCGAATCATCCATGTTTTCAACTTTTTTCAGGATCATTAAAGAAGACATTGCAATATTACAATAGTTGATTCAAAAATATATTACATCAGAGTTTAACAGGCGAAAGTATTACATCAGAGTTTAATAGGGCCCACTCACGTACCTAGATAGTAATGCCCAATAATTTAATTACCCAGATGGAAGCTCTTTTAGTTCGAGTATCTAGATGGTAACACCCTAATAGTTTAAGTACTCAGGTGGTAGTTTTTTCCATTCGAATACCTAGATGGTAATGTTCCAATAGTTTAAGTACCCATGGTGCAATAGCTTGTCTGAGAAGCGCTCCTCCCGATCACGGTACCAAACCGGGCTCAAGTATCCTGATGATTATCTTATGACACCGGTCCTACATAGGGTCTTACATTTGTCACAGTATTCTGATCCTACCTAAACGCTCCACACGATCCTTCATAAAATTTTAGGGTTAAGGTTATAATTTTTATTTCCAACATAAATTAAATTTTGTGTTAATATTAATTTAGAAAATCTAACATTTGTATTTAAACCATGAAAACTTGAAGCTTTCAAAAATTTATACAAAACCTTAGAGATAGATTAGAACATGAACCTAAAAAAATTAAAATTCATGGAAAATATTTTTAGAGCATCCAGAATCTACACTTTTCGTCTTGGCCCTCGCGTTTCTTGCTGATAAATGATAAATGGTTAATATTCTGGACAAAATTATTAGGGGAAGGCCTGGCACAATGTAGGAATTTTTACCCTACAATATATGTTCGAATTACTGATGGCGATCATTAGTTCGACCCAGGGTAACCCCATATCGCTGATTACAGGTAATTATCTATATGTATAGTTGGTCGGTAGGACATGCCCTGCGATCAGCTTATCCAACTCCTTGTCAAATTAACTACAGGGTATGCTTCAATTATATAGACCAAATTAAAACAATTAAATATTATGAGCATGGACAGCAATGCGAATGATAACAATAAACCATGTTACTTATTTTTCATATTTGTAATGCGTTGGAGCCTAATTTATTTATCCTACAAGCTTTGTGAACATTTTCAATGATTCATTATACAAATGACACATTGTTGATAGTGCATGAAATACACAATAATTTTGCATCTGAAATATATTTTGAACAGCTCCACATTCCCTAGTGACCTCGAAGGACAATGCATGTTAATCAACTTGAGTGATGAGAAAATGCTACAGCTCGCAACAACATGTGATGGTTTCTAGTAGGATATGTACTTTTGCCCCGAGGACTCATTCTCTTTTAACGAACGCCTTTGTTTCTGCCTCTCCACTCCCAGCATGACTTTCTTAGTCAGACCTACCCAACCTGTATCAATACTTTCACATATTATGGGCAATGTAGGAAAAATTCCTATTTTCGCTGGGTTCTTAGTTACCACTGCTTAGGTTTCAATTCCCCTTTGACCATCAAAACAAATGTGAATAACTCATCCTCCTCTCTTTCAAAAAGTGGCACTTCTGTTTCTGTGTGTGCTTCAAACAATTCTGTCTTGGTGCTAGATAAAGTTTGTCAGCAAAAGAGCAAAAAGGTAGATGTCTTAATTAACTTGGTTATGCAGAACAAAATGAACCTGAACGATGCTCCTGTACAAAAGCACATGTGACATGTGTTTTACTTGCAGCAAGATGTCCCTTGGGTCATGCTAATCTAGTTGGTCTATTATGGTCAATCTATATCTATAAACATAAAGTACCGATCGATATTGACTCTTGAGACTGAATGCCATGCATACAAATATATTGTATCATTCGGAATGCAAAAATAGTTTTGTTCAGTGAGAACCACTTGATTAGTTAAGGAGACAAATATACTACCCAAACTTATTTACAGAAGCAAATGATCACATGATTTTAGTTCAAGCTCTCTTTTGGAACAGGATGAGATGCAAAATTTTATTTGAATTGCCACCTCAAGGAGCTCTTGTTTTTTCAAGTGGAATATGTAGAGTCTATCAATTATAATCAAACAAATCTTGACATTCATGTGGGTTTTAGTAAAAACTCAACATGCTCGGGTATATGATAAGGGATCTAATTTTATTTGTCCTAAGTTAAACTATTATATTTTGGTCAAGTATAGAAGAGTTTTAACATCTACCACATTAACTTTGTAAATTATAAAACTACATTTCATAATATATCTAATGGTGCTAATTTCATATAGTAAATATTGTTGTTCTTTTCTATACCTAGTCAAATATAGAATTGTCTAACCTAGGATAACTCAAAATTCCTTATATTTGCATATTATAAAAACAACATTTCATTATATATCTAATGGTTCTAATTTTGTATACTAAATATTGCTGTTTTTTCTATACCTACTCAAATATAGAATTGTCTGAAATAGGAGAACTCAAAGTTCCTTATATTTCAGGATGATAGAGTTTTCGTGTCAAAATTATATGCTTTGGCCTTTGAAAGCCCTAGTTTAGTTTTAGATAATTGATGAAGCCTAATCACTAATCATGTCTGTCAAGTGTTGTGAATGACAAGGATTAGTACGTCCCAAGTGAGGAGCAATGACGGCAATCATGCAAGTGGTGTAAGTACAACAACAGATGATCTTCAAGTGCTTTTCATTTGGACATTGGAAAAGAGCTCAAGACAAAGGTATATTTTCACAAGAGCTCCTTATTTCAGTGATCAATACTTTATAGAGAGAGTGATCACATTTAGAATAGATAGTCGTATTATTTAGAGGGGAGAAATTCTCATCGAAATGCAGTTATCAAAGTTCCACTAGATGATCTAACTCATGCATTGCATTATGCATTTAGATCTAGTGAGCTAACTAAAACCCTTGTAAAATGCTTTGGAAATAGCTAACACACGAAAGCAAGGGTGAACACACGAAATGCTCAAAGACTTCGTCTGGACGCTGGTTCACCCATGAACCGGACTTTTGGTCCTAGTCCGGGCCCTAACCCTAACTCGTGGGCTTCTTTGGGATGTCGGAACACTGGACACAGTGCCTGATCCAGACAATCAGTGTGCCCGGACCCCTGGCGATTTGTGAGATTCAGGACTATTTCCTCTCCTTCCGATTCAAGCAGTAGTGCGCGCGAAGACTTCAAACGTAGGTCTGAACAATGTCCAGAGCAAAAGACCCTCTCAAGATGCTCTTTGATCGGTTTTGAAGGGTTCAGGACGCTGCTCTTCTTTTTCCAGAGCTAGCATTGTTCACTGTTTGGAGCTTGCGTTCGAGCGTGCGCAAAGTTATGTTGTGTCGCCATTGTGCCAACGGTCGATTTCAAATGTTAACCTACATGTGGCATGCCCTGATTCGCTGGAGAGGTCGGTCTGGACACTACCATTGGTCTGGAGCATCGTCTGGAGTGACGTCTGAGGATGTGACGACCAGTTTTCTTTGTGAAGCTCTATAAATAGAACTTGGTCGTGTTGTGCTCATACTCTTGGTTCCCAACTGATCCATATACATCGTGAGCACCCTCTACTCTCTCCAACTCACATCGATCATTTTATTCTCATCCATTGTGAGATTTGGAGTGATCCAAGTGCATTACTGAAAGAGCTAGTTTGGTTTTGATAATTTTTGAAACCTATGAACTAACCTATTTGTCTAAGTGATTGACCAAGTAATAGGTAGTCCAAGCTAAGGCATGAGGGGCTAACAAATGAAGGGAGTGATGATCATAAAAGCTGAAGCCATGGAAGTTATGAAGTGTTTATAAAGAAGGAAGAAGAATGGAAAGCTAGAGTCAAAGGTATAAAGATTAGGGCTTCTTATTTGAGTGATTAAGATTTCTAGTGGAAGTGATCATATTTAAAATAGATAACCGACTATCAAGGGAAATGTGAATTGAATCGGTTATCTAGTGCTCTATGCTTACATTTCACTTACATGTACACTTGGATTTTAGAACACACTAACTAGCCCATGAATTTTTTTTTAAAAATAATCTAACACACGTGCCTTAGTGGGTGAAACAGTTGGATGAAGCACGGGTGGTGAGAAGAGTTGAGAAACAACGCTCAGAGGTGCACCGGACGCTGACGAGTCCGGTGGGTGTGCACCGGACGCGTCCTGTGTGTTCAAGACCTCTCTGGAACCTCTCTGTTCCTTCACCGAACGCTGGTGCTCTAGCTAGGTCACGTCCGGTGACGATAAACGTGCGTCAGGTGTAAATTGTGTCAAGTCTTACTTCATGAAGGCACCGGATGCTGCGGAGTCCGGTGAGGTGATATCGGACACGCCTAGTGAGTCTGGTAGCTCTCTGGATGCTCTCTATTGGGTAACCGGACGCCGATGGCTGCGCATCAAGTGATAACTTAACGCGCGCTGACGGGTAAGTGACCGTTAAGATCGAGTGGCTCAGCACATGCTTTCCTCTTACTAATTCTCTCTCCTTAGTCACCTACGTCGCCCGCATGCTGCCGCTCGCAACATGCATGCACGCACGAACGCCTGCCACCAATCGCTCCCAGATTTCACGTCCTTCACACGCATGAACGCCAATCTGCATGCTCAATTTTTATGGCACAGGGGCAATTATCCAAGCATTCCATATATAATGACATTTCAAAATATTTTCAACCATTTCAATAAAGGCATGATATTAGCAAATCCTAGATGGAGCGACAATCTCTACATATGGCGTCATGTACTAAAAAAGGGAATAAAAAAACTATGGACTGGTAATAACTTTTAATATGCTTCTTTTCTTGACAAATAGGTTATTTGATAATATATCTAACACAAATAAACACTTGCTCTTCTTCTCTAGGAAATTGGTAGGATTTCTTTTGTACATTATGAATTATCATTACGTGAAAAGTGTTGTCATTTCAATTTCTTCATGCATTCCTAGAATGAACTCAGTTACGTTAGCACGGGCATTATACTCGTTAAGAGTAATATTACAGTATTAGTAATATAGTAGGATTAGGAGAGTAGTAGTAGAGAAATAGATCGAGTAGAGTTGTAGAAGTTTTTATTGATTAAGTCCACTTGCTTATATTATTTTTAATTAGATTATTTTATGTTCTTGTTAATTAATATATTTATATTTTATGGTGACTATAAGTAATTTTTTCACTAAGAACAAAAAAATACTAAAAGAGGTAGACAAAAAGATTTCATTAGAGATGACTAAAATAGGATATTTATTTCTATCAACATGGTTGAAATGTTTTATAGGACATCTACCTAATCCCGAGAGCTAGAATGGGAAGTTTACTATGGATCATTTTAAATTTGTTTATGGAGGACACGTTCTGGTAATTAATAGTGTTGGTGCTAATGTGAGACTTGAATAACTTGATAAAAGCTGATATGGCTAGGTTGGTTCAACATATAACAACAATCTTCAAGAGAAATGAGTCAAATTTGATTTCGTGAGTCATGGTTCTGGGGGTTGACTATCAGGATGGATCAGTCTACCAAATGCTGCATAGAGGACAAAGACAACACTTAAGTAGTTTGTCTACGAGAGGAAAAGACTTGAACCTCATCACAATTAGTTGACATAAGTGTTAAAGCGGAACACTAGGTACATGTATTACCATGCTTTTGGGAAGGGTGTAAGTTAAATATAATCCTAATTTATTTTATTTATATATACTCAAATTCATTTTTTTCATTAGCAATTGAGTATATACTTGATATATATGTTGAATTAAATTGATATTTTTTTTACTGAATACTAAACTAAAAAATCCCTCGCTTAAGAAAGAGAAATCAACTTTAAACATGCATAGAAGTGTTGCTTTAAATCTTGTTCGTGCCTCCTTGATGTGTTGTTATCAAATGAGGAGAGGATGTCCTCCTTTTATAACGGGAGATGGGTGTAAGTGCATTCGCCCCCTATGTGGGATTTTGGTGATTAATGACAATCAAATTAGGGACTAACGGTTTTATCAAGATTATGTGCAGGTGTTAGTCCATATGGAATGAGCAAATTGAAATATTCGGTGAAACAGCACCCCTCCAACTTGACCGAGTTACTTGGTGATCTTTACTCATAATTTACCAAGTTTTATCTTTTATTGAGTATAGGACTACCGCACTATCAAGAGGGATGCATAGCTAGTTGACTAGTAGAAGGTTTAAAGTGCTCAAACATTGACTTAAACAAACATGCTTGAGAGACACCTTCACACACTTGTGCACTGCCCTATCCTGTTCTGCCCCTGGAGAATCGGTAGTACCGGTCTTGGACCGGTAGTACCGGTAGGACTTAGAGAAGGATCCTCTCCAGCGAACTGCTTGCTCTCGTGTTCCAGAAAAGTTTATTCCGGTAGTACCGGATTTTAATCCGGTAGTACCGATGTTGAACCGGTAGTACCGACTCTGAATCGGTAGTACCGGTAGGACTTAGCGCCGAGACTCCTCCCAGCCAACTCGCTGCTCTCGGGTTTGAGTAACTATTTTTCGGTAGTACCGGATTTTAATCCGGTAGTACCGGTTCCAGAGCGGTAGTACCGGTCCTTGACCAGTAGTGCCGGTAGGACTTTGCCCAAGCAGTTACCCAGGGTCTGGATCGGTAGTAACGACTATACTTCGGTAGTTGGTTGACTGTTGTATCGGTAGTACCGGTGTACCACCGGTAGTACCGGTCAAGTCAACTTGACTGACAAACTTTTCTACCTTTGGGGCCTCGTGCAGTGCGTGTGTCAGACTTTTAACGTTCGATCTGCTGAGGTAGCATCGGTACTACCGGTAGGAATCGGTAGTACCGGTAGCTCCCAGACGGAGGAAGTATAAATACTTCTTCCCTCTTGTTTAGAACAGGACCCACTTCATTTTATTGCCTACCAACCCGAGACAACAGCTCTCTCTTGCTCTCCCACTCTCTCTCACACACATTCATTGCTCCTAGCTCAATCCATTGCAAGTTTCAAGTTGAGAAGTGAGATTCGAGTGAGGAAAACTTAAATCCATTGCTTGAGCACTTGATTCCTCCCTCTAGCCGGCTTTGCTTTGCATTTGTTACTCTTGGGTTCTTGGAACCCTAGGCGGCTAGGCGTTCTTCGGGAGAGCCCGGTTTGATTCATTTGTGAGGGCTCCCCGAAGTGTTTGTATCACCCCAAGATTCTAGTGAAGAAACTCAAGTGACCTTTGTGGTAACCTTGAGTGAGGAAAGAAGGTGAAATAGACTCCGACCTTTGTGGTCACCTCAACAACGAGGAGTAGGCCTTCCTTTGTGGATTGACCGAACCTCGGGATAAATAACTTGTCCCTTGCTCTCTTTGTTGTTGTGTCTACTTGTGGTGTCATGGCTTCGACCGTGCTCTTTCTCTCTCTACCTTGTTCTTAGGTTTGGAGGCCCGATCTACGATTTGGTGGTGATTCAAGTTAGGGAGAAGGTTGCAAGGGACTCTACATACACTTGGGTGGTTTGGTATAGCATAGATCTAAACTTACTGTGTAGTTAATTTTGGTTTCGTAGCTATCTGTTCTTGACCGGTAGTACCGACGGATTGCATCGGTACTACCGACAGGTATCGATAGTACCGGTCCAATCCCGGTAGTACCGGTCTCTGTTCTCATGTTTCAATTGAGTTTGAGTTTCAGGTTTTATACTACGCCTATTCACCCCCCTCTAGGCATTGTAGATCCTTTCAATTGGTATCGGAGCCTAACCCTCGTGTTAGCGCTTCACCTCGTGAGGGAACACAATGTCGGAGATAAGTGAAGCTCAAATGACCCAATTCGCCGAGAAGATAGCAGAAAAATTGTTGGAAAATCAAGCCAAGCACTTTGAAGAGCAAATGAGCAAGATGAGAGAAGAGATTGAGAGCTTGAAGGTAGCCTTGAGCAACAAGAATGAGAAGCAACCTATTACATCAAACTCAAAAGGTGGTGCAAATGAAGAAGAAAAAGATCAAGAAGGTGACAAGACACCAAGAGGGTTCACCGCTACATCCTTTGACTACAATCTATTGAACAAGACCAATGTGAATCAAATGCCACACATCAATCTTGGGAAGCCACCGCCGTTTGATGGGATCAACTACAATGATTGGGCACACAAGATGAAGATGCATCTCATTGCGGCAAGGTGTTGGGAGATAGTGAGTATTGGCATTCAACCTCCGGAAGTAGATGGTGAAATCACTCCTCAAGATGTACATGATTTCCATCTTAATGCTCAAGCCGCATCATTGATTCTCTCATGCCTCAAGCCCGAAGAAAGCAACAAAGTGCATGGAATTGAAAATGCCAAGATGATTTGGGATACACTTAGAGTATCATATGAAGGTGATTGAAAATTTCTCTATCAAGAGCAGGAGAGACCACTCAACAAATGTTTGATAGATACATGACCTTGATCAACAAGATAAGAGCACTAGGTGATGAAAAGTGGGATGACAACTCGGCGGCAAGAAAGTTATTGAGAGCATATAGGGTCAAGAACAAGACACTTGCGGCAATCATCATGGAAAGGCCAAACTATGAGAAGATAACACCACATGAGATGCTAGCAAAGATAAAGCACCATGAAGTCCTTGATGATGAAGCTATTGAAGATCAATCACAAGAAACAAGCAACAAGAAATGTGTGGCTCTCAAGGCAAATCATGAACATGCATCAACTCAAGAAAGAAGAAAGAAGTACAATGATGATAGCTCAAGTGAAGAAGATGATGATTCCGATGATGAAGCCGCACTCCTTGTCAAGCACTTCAAAAGATTCATGAGAAAAAGGATGTCAAGGAAGAGCTATGGTGATGGAAGTAAAAGAAACAAGAAAAGAGTTTGCTACAAGTGTGGTGCCCATGATCATTTCATTGCCGATTGTCCGCAAAACAAAGAGAAGAACAAGTCCAACAAAGATGATGACAAGAAGAATAGAAGGAAGAAAAGAGGTGAAGCACATATTGGTGAAGAATGGTATTCTAGTGATGAGTCAAGTGATGATGAGAAGACTAAAGGGAAGGACAAGGAGAAGGGTGCCGCAAACATTGCTATTCACAAGACATCTTCTCCAAGATTCTTCACCAACAACTCATCTTCATCCAAGCTCTTCATCAACCTCTCCGACGACGATAACGTCACTCCAACTTGCCTTATGGCTAAGGGGGAGAAGGTACCACACAACTCTCCTACATGCTCAAGTGATGAACATAGTGATAATGAAAATGATGAGATGAATGAATATAAAAGGAATTTGATAATAAAATTTGGTAAGAAAGGAGGCAACAAAATAATCAAATTGCTAATGAAACTAGAAAGTCGGAATGAAAGTCTTGAAATGCAAGGTGATTTGATTTCGCAAGAAAGAGAAAAGAATCTTGCACTTGAAGCTTCTCTAACCGAAGAAAGGTTGAAAGTTGAGAAATTGACCGTGGAACTATCCTTAGCCAATGACTCTATTAAGAGGTTGACAAAGGAGTGTACCACGGCCAATGACTTAATTGCTAGTGTAAAGAACAAGTATAGCATAGTTTAAGAAAGCCTCACAAGCTTACAAGAAAAGTATCGAAAACTTGAGCTAAACTATAATGCTCTTTACAATAGCCCCTCAACCTCCTCCAAGGTTTCCGATGACTCTAGCACATCAACAAGTAAAAGTTGTAAAAGGTGTCAAAATGTTGATATAAATGCATATGCAACTAACCTTGTTGAAATAGCAAAGAAGGACAAGGAGATTCATAGGTTAAACATGATATTGAGAAATGGTTGCAAGTGCAAAGACCAACAACCAAGGCTCACTCTCAAGTTCGCAAGGCATCCATCCATCAAGGAAGGAGTTGGTTTTAGTAAGTATAATGGCAAAGCCAATGGAAGAAACATGATCAATGGAGTGCCTTGTGTGAGGTTCAACAAGGGAGTTCCTCTCTTTGAGCTCATAAACAAGGCAAACAAGGTCACAAGTCCATCTACTCCGCTTGCAAATGACAAATCCAACAAAAAGATGCAAGTGGAACAACCCAAGCAACAAGTGCCCATCTCACGAACCTATGCTAGTGATTACATGTGTTGTTGGGGTAAAGATGGCAAGATAGTTGTGAAGTATGTTGGTGTACTCAAGAAGAGGGAAATCATGAGGAGTGTTTGGGTGCCTAAAACTTATGTTACTAACCCCCTAGGACCCAAATCTATTTGGGTACCTAAAACAAGAACTTGATTTATTTTTGTAGGAATATGCCTCCGGTGGAACAAGTTGGGTGTTGGATAGTGGATGCACCAATCATATGACCGGAGCAAAGAACATGTTCACCTCATTTCAACCAAATCATGATTCATGTGAAAACATTGTGTTTGGCGACAATGGTAAAGGAGAAGTGCTCGGTTTGGGTAAAATTGCTATCTCAACCGAAAATTCTATTTCGAATGTTTTACTTGTGCATTCGTTAAGTTACAATTTGTTATCCGTTTCTCAACTTTGTGAAATGGGTTACGATTGTCTCTTCACGGATAAGGGTGTGACCGTCTATAGAAGAAGGGATTCCTCTATTGCATTTACGGGTCGTTTGAAAGGCAAACTTTATCTAGTTGATTTCACAACTAATAAGGTTGAGCCCGAGACTTGTTTAATGGCAAAATCTAGCATGGGTTGGCTTTGGTATCGCCGGCTAGCACATGTTGGGATGAGGAACTTGGCCCAACTTCAAAGAGGCGAGCACATTCTTGGACTAACAAATGTTTCATTTGAGAAAGATAGAATTTACAGTGCATGCCAAGCCGGAAAGCAAGTAGGAGCAAAGCATCCAATCAAGAATGTTGTATCAACCACAAGACCATTGGAGCTACTTCACATGGACCTATTTGGACCCGTCGCTTACCAAAACATTGGCGGTAACAAATATGGACTAGTAATTGTTGATGATTATTCTCGTTTCACTTGGGTGTTCTTTATGGTAGATAAAAGTGAAACACAAGGCATCTTCAAGAAGTTTGCAAGAAGAGCACAAAATGAGTTTGAGGTGAAGATCAAGAGAGTTAGAAGTGACAATGGAACGGAGTTTAGGAACACCAACATTGAAGCCTATCTAGATGAAGAAGGCATCAAGCATGAGTTCTCTGTTCCATACACTCCACAACAAAATGGTGTTGTGAAGAGAAAGAATCGAACTCTCATTGAAGCCGCAAGATCAATGTTGGATGAGTACAAGACTCTACGCAATTATTGGGCGGAGGCGGTTAACACCGCTTGTCATGCCATCAACCGCCTATATCTTCACAAGCTTCGGAACAAGACTCCATATGAGCTTCTAACCGGTAACAAACCTAAGGTGCACTATTTTAGAGTTTTTGGTTGCAAGTGTTTCATACTTAATAAGAGAACCAAAAGCTCAAAGTTTGCACCAAAGGTACATGAAGGTTTTCTACTTGGTTATGGTACTAACGAACATGGATATCGTGTGTTCAATAATGTCACCGGCAATATTGAACTAACGGTAGACGTGTCCTTTGATGAATCTGATGGCTCTCAAAAGGAGCAAGTCAATGATGAGCTTGTAGGTAAAGATGTTCCTCCAAGTGAAGCAATCAAGAAGCTTGCCATCGGTGATGTAAAGCCCAAGGAGACACAAGATGAAGAAGAGGATTCAATTATGTATTCCCCTCTTGACTCAACTACTTATCATGTGCATGAAAATGCATGTGGTGAAGCTTCCGCACCTACTACTCCGAGTGATGGGAATACACATCAAGCTCATAATCAACATCAAGGAAATGATCAAGACCAAGTACAAGTAGAAGATCAACAAGATGATCAAGAAACAAGAGAAGATAGTGCAACAATTGATCAAGATCATGATGATGATGGTCCAATGCAAAGAAGATCACTAGTGCCACATTCAAGAGTGCATCATAGCATTCAACGGGATCATCCCGTTGATAACATACTGGGAAGCATTCAAAGGGGAGTCGTCACTCGCTCATGATTAGCTTCCTTTTGTGAACATTACTCGTTTGTCTCCTCTTTTGAACCCATGACAGTGAAAGAAGCACTTAAGGACATGGATTGGGTGATGGCCATGCAAGAAGAACTAAACAACTTCAAACGGAATGAAGTCTGGTCCTTGGTGGAGAGACCCAAGCAAAATGTGATAGGAACCAAATGGGTCTTCCGCAACAAACAAGACGAGTTTGGAGCCGTGACAAGAAATAAGGCACGGTTGGTAGCTCAAGGATTCACCCAAATCGAAGGTTTGGATTTCGGTGAAACTTATGCACCCGTAGCTAGGCTTGAATCAATTCGTATATTACTTGCCTTTGCTACTTACCATGATTTCAAGCTATTTCAAATGGATGTAAAAAGTGCATTCCTCAACGGCCCCCTATCCGAAGTGGTGTATGTTGAGCAACCACCGGGCTTTGAAGACCCTAAATTTCCCAACCACGTCTACAAACTCGACAAGGCACTCTATGGGCTCAAGCAAGCCCCTAGAGCTTGGTATGATTATCTTAAGGACTTCCTTCTCAAACAAGGGTTTGAGATAGGAAAGGCCGATCCCACTCTCTTTACTCGCAAAGTTAAGAATGATATTTTTGTTTGCCAAATATATGTCGATGACATAATATTTGGTAGTACTAATGTGGCATTTTGCGAGGAATTTAGTAGAATTATGACAAAGAGGTTTGAAATGTCTATGATGGGTGAGTTAAACTACTTTCTTGGTTTTTAAATCAAGCAACTCAAGGATGGCACGTTCATTAGCCAAATCAAGTACACCAAAGACATGTTGAAGAAGTTTGGCATGGACAAAGCCAAGGCCATCAAGACTCCAATGCCAACAACCGTCCACAATGATTTACTAAAGGATGGTAAGGCCGTCAATCAAAAGGTATATCGCTCCATGATTGGATCTCTTCTCTACCTTTGTGCCTCTAGGCCGGACTTAATGCTTAGTGTAGGAATGTGTGCAAGATATCAAGCTAATCCAAAAGAATGTCATTTGATGGCGGTTAAAAGAATTTTTTGATATTTAGTTCTCACTCCTAATTTTGGCTTGTGGTATCCTAAGGGCTCTACATTCGATTTGATTGGCTATTCCGATTCGGATTATGGTGGTTGTAGAATCAATCGAATGAGTACATCCGGGACCTGTCAATTTCTTGGTAGGTCCTTGGTGTCTTGGAGTTCTAAAAAGCAAACGAGTGTTGCCTTGTCCACCGCCGAAACCGAGTATGTTGCGGCCGGTGCTTGTTGTGCCGAACTACTTTGGATGAAGCAAACCTTAAAAGACTTTGGTTGTGAGGTAAACAAGATTCCCCTTTTGTGTGACAACGAGGGTGCCATTAAATTAGCAAACAATCCCGTAAACCACTCTCGTACAAAGCACATAGATATCCGGCATCACTTTTTGAGAGACTACGAAACCAAAGGAGATATCGTTCTTACTCATGTGAGAACCGAAGATCAACTAGCCGATATCTTTACAAAACCCCTAGACGAGTCAAGATTTTGTGCTTTGAGGAGTGAGCTAAATATCATTGATTCTAGTAACCTAGAATGATCTCTTGCACATGTTCATTGTTTTTACCTAGAGATTATAGAAAAATCGTTGCAAAACTTACATTTATGTCTTTCAAAATCTATTTTTTACAACATTCCTTCAAGTGTGACTATGGTTTTGTATTGCTTTGCTCGTGTCTAGTCACATTTGGAAGGGTTCTACTTCCTCATTTAGTTTTCCTTGGCTGTAGAGTACCCCTTCCTGTTTCTGGACTGTCGGTAGTACCGGTTTCTGGCCGGTAGTACCGGCCGCTTATCGCTAGTACCGGTTCTTCCGTCGGTACTACCGGTAGGGCGTGGGTCTGGGTTAAAACCTCTCCTCTCCTTCTCTTCTTCTCTTGCCTCTTCACTTCTTTCCCACCCGGCCCGTCCCCTGCCTCTCTCTCCCTCGCCACCTTCCCCCATCCTCCTCCCCGATCTCCTTCCTCCCTCCACCATTGCCAAATCCCTTTGAGGAAGATCTTCTCCTCTCCTTGGAGCCTCTCTTGGACGACTTGGAAGTGGCCCCAACCTCTTCAAGTTTGCGGAATTCGGCCCTTCTCGTCGACTCAAGGTACTTGGGAGTTCTCTCTTTCGATCTCCCAATGTGCTTAGTTTGTGGCCGTGTCTTTGCTTGAGGAAGTTCCTACGGACATGTTCTTGCTTGTGCTTACCTTTTCCTCTCAAGTTCATGGTTGGTTTGGTGATTCCCCATGGATTGTTAGGGCCGCGGGATGTGTCGGTAGTACCGACCCCCTGTCGGTAGTACCGACCCCCGTCGGTAGTACCGATCACTGGCCAGTACTACCGGTCCTGTTGCCCCACTAATCCATGGTGCCTCCCCATCCCAACTCTGGCTTTGGGACTCTCTCTCAATCTCTTGCTTATTCCTCTTGTTCTCTATCCTTTGCAGCATGTCTCGTGAAGGTGGAAAGCGCAAGAACCCCGTCCGTGCCGCCCGTGGCGAGAGCTCACATCGAGGTCGCGGCTCCCATGGCGGAGATGGCGATGATGAGCCGAGTGGTTAGCCTCTCCACTCTAGCATATATTCACACGTCCCACGCTCTCATGCGAAGCGTGCGAGGAACGCTCCTCCGCCTGCTAGGGCGTCGGATGCCGAGGCAAATATTCGTATCCTTGGCAAGGCGATTGATCCTCAGGTTGTCCCTCGGACCCCCGAGCATGTGCAACTAATTCTCTCTCGCAATCTCCCTCGCCACCAGCACTTCAACGCTCGCATTCGCGCTCCTGCAGCTGGTGGTGGGTTTTCAGTGCGTTCTCCTATTGATTATTGCCACAAACTTCAAGAGTTGAGGCAGCAACGCAATGAAAATCCTTACCTTTATGTCAAGGATCCCTCTCTTGAGGCTCGTTTTTGGAGTCAGTTCCAGTTTGATTACTATCATTCTGTCATTTTGGGTTGTCAAGAACCCACTGGTGCTGTTCCTATCATTGCTCCCAAAGCAATTGATGTTGTTTCCCTTCGTGCTTTTGATGATCCGGATGTTGTTGCTTTGGTGAATGATCTTGAGGCGTGGGGTTTGCTAAATTTGATGGCTTTTCAGTATTCCTGGAATACTGAAATAATTGCTCAATTTTACTCCACCTATCATTTGGAAGTTGAGAATCGCATCATGCATTGGATGACGCAAGGGCAGCATTATCGTCTTGATTATGTCACTTTTTCTCGTCTTCTTGGGTTTGGTCAAGCTGACCGTGATGCTCCTAGTATCTTTGATGGGCATGATCATATCACCTATCGGGACATCCGGCACTTTTACCTTCCCGGGAAGACTCCTGATTTCAAAAACACCTATCTTCGTCCCTATTATTATGTCCTCAATAATCTCATTCGAAGCACCATTGATCCAAAGATTGGGGATTCATTGCACCTTCAGCATGATGCTCCTAAGATTCTCTTGCACTTTGGCGAGAGGGGTGCTCGCTTCTCTGTCTCGGACTTTCTTTGGTGCAAAATCTATTCTGCTTCTATTGATCCTCAGCGCCACCTTCCATTTGCTCCCTACCTAATGCACATCATTGAACAAGTGGTTGGTCTTTCATTTGCTCATGATCGCAAGCATGAGCAAGTCAAGGTCCGGAACCTCCACACTCCTAAAGCCAAGGATGACTTCCTGCGTCTTCATAGGCCTCCACGGGATGTGGATGAGGAGGATGTGGAGGATGAGGATGACTCGCCCCAGCGTCCGTCTTCGGTGCGCCGCACTCGAGGTGCCGCTCGCTCCACCGCTGACCCTAGCTCCTCTCGGGGCCCTAGCTCCTCTCGTGGGCTTGGACCTCGCCGTCGTCACAGTGGTGCCATCAAGCATGCGCTCCAGAAGATCTTCTCGGCCTTTTGCTATAAGGCTGAGAAGGATGACCGCCAGCCTTCGAGCTATTGAGGACAAGCTCGGCCTACCTCCTTCTTCTCCTTTGCGCGAGTTTCGCGATCCTTTTGAGGAGTACGTCGAGTCTTTACTTGCAGCGGGTGGTGATGAGGATGAGGATGAGGATGAGGATGAGGACGAGGACGAGGACTGAGGACGACGACGATGCCCAGGAGGAGCCTTCTGATGACGACATCGACGAGGACGACGACTAGCTTTGCTTTCATGCGTGCCTACCCTTTTTGGCACTTGATGCCAAAGGGGGAGTGTTAGGCTTTATTATGATGTAATAAGTAAGTTGCGACTTGCTTTGCCCCATGGTGGTCCAGACTTTAGTTATGATTTGTAATATTTATATATTTCGTGGTGAACTATGTGTTGGACAAGAACTTTGTGGATGTAATGCTTAGTAGTAGGCAAAACTCTTATGCTTAATGTATATCTTATTGAGTTTGCTTTTATCTTGTGGTTTGTGATTTGTTTGTGACTTGAATTTTTCCTGTGCTTCACGTTTATCACTTGTTCTTGTCACACTCTTTTTGGCACCCCACGAATTACAAGATTTAGGGGGAACCTCTCTAAATGTATGCACTCTTGACTACGGTCGTTATTTGGAATTCAAATCCTATGCATACATTAAGGGGGAGCTCTATCCTAAATACTGGATTCAAAAGCTTCAATTTTTCTCAATCATATATAAGCCTAATTTGGTTGTCATCAATTACCAAAAAGGGGGAGTTTGTAAGTGCATTCGCCCCCTATGTGGGATTTTGGTGATTAATGACAATCAAATTAGGGACTAACGGTTTTATCAAGATTATGTGCAGGTGTTAGTCCATATGAATGAGCAAATTGAAATATTCGGTGAAACAGCACCCCTCCAACTTGACCGAGTTACTTGGTGATCTTTACTCATAATTTAGCAAGTTTTATCTTTTATTGAGTATAGGACTACCGCACTATCAAGAGGGATGCATAGCTAGTTGACTAGTAGAAGGTTTAAAGTGCTCAAACATTGACTTAAACAAACATGCTTGAGAAACACCTTCACACACTTGTGCACTGCCCTATCCTGTTCTGCCCCTGGAGAATCGGTAGTACCGGTCTTGGACCGGTAGTACCGGTAGGACTTAGAGAAGGATCCTCTCCAGCGAACTGCTTGCTCTCGTGTTCCAGAAAAGTTTATTCCGGTAGTACCGGATTTTAATCCGGTAGTACCGATGTTGAACCGGTAGTACCGACTCTGAATCGGTAGTACCGGTAGGACTTAGCGCCGAGACTCCTCCCAGCCAACTCGCTGCTCTCGGGTTTGAGTAACTATTTTTCGGTAGTACCGGATTTTAATCCGGTAGTACCGGTTCCAGAGCGGTAGTACCGGTCCTTGACCAGTAGTGCCGGTAGGACTTTGCCCAAGCAGTTACCCAGGGTCTGGATCGGTAGTAACGACTATACTTCGGTAGTTGGTTGACTGTTGTATCGGTAGTACCGGTGTACCACCGGTAGTACCGGTCAAGTCAACTTGACTGACAAACTTTTCTACCGTTGGGGCCTCGTGCAGTGCGTGTGTCAGACTTTTAACGTTCGATCTGCTGAGGTAGCATCGGTACTACCGGTAGGAATCGGTAGTACCGGTAGCTCCCAGACGGAGGAAGTATAAATACTTCTTCCCTCTTGTTTAGAACGGGACCCACTTCATTTTATTGCCTACCAACCCGAGACAACACTCTCTCTTGCTCTCCCACTCTCTCTCACACACATTCATTGCTCCTAGCTCAATCCATTGCAAGTTTCAAGTTGAGAAGTGAGATTCGAGTGAGGAAAACTTAAATCCATTGCTTGAGCACTTGATTCCTCCCTCTAGCCGGCTTTGCTTTGCATTTGTTACTCTTGGGTTCTTGGAACCCTAGGCGGCTAGGCGTTCTTCGGGAGAGCCCGGTTTGATTCATTTGTGAGGGCTCCCCGAAGTGTTTGTATCACCCCAAGATTCTAGTGAAGAAACTCAAGTGACCTTTGTGGTAACCTTGAGTGAGGAAAGGAGGTGAAATAGACTCCGACCTTTGTGGTCACCTCAACAACGAGGAGTAGGCCTTCCTTTGTGGATTGACCGAACCTCGGGATAAATAACTTGTCCCTTGCTCTCTTTGTTGTTGTGTCTACTTGTGGTGTCATGGCTTCGACCGTGCTCTTTCTCTCTCTACCTTGTTCTTAGGTTTGGAGGCCCGATCTACGATTTGGTGGTGATTCAAGTTAGGGAGATGGTTGCAACGGACTCTACATACACTTGGGTGGTTTGGTATAGCATAGATCTAAACTTACTGTGTAGTTAATTTTGGTTTCGTAGCTATCTGTTCTTGACCGGTATTACTGACGGATTGCATCGGTACTACCGACAGGTATCGGTAGTACCGGTCCAATCCCGGTAGTACCGGTCTCTGTTCTCACGTTTCAATTGAGTTTGAGTTTCAGGTTTTATACTACGCCTATTCACCCCCCTCTAGGCATTGTAGATCCTTTCAATGGGGAATAATCTAGACATATTCCAAGAATAATCCCGGTATATTCCCTGGATCTGTCCCAAACCGACCTCAAACCAACATCTACGTATACATGGCAAAAGCATTTAACAATAGTTAGAAATGAATCATGAATTAACTTTAGAGTGTTCCTTATATGCTAGATTATTTGTTTTCTTACAAGATGACATGCTTAAATTTTGTTACTTAAAAGGAAAAAATAACCAACTAAGATTTATCATCATTACCTATACCTATATCTTTATTTCACTAATAGTTAAATTACATATCTTTCAGGGGTAGTCACAACCTACAACACTACATTAAAAATAACAAACATAAATTTGTACAAGCGGTTTCTCTCCCTGATGGTCGCTCTTCCCTACAAAATGACCATGCTAGGATGTCAATTTCTTTCATCATGGATGAGATGTTTCACAACAACATTTAGTGAAGGTAAAAGTTAGAATGGTGAATTTGAGTTAGTGGACTTCAAAGTTGTTGAAGGCCACGTTTGCTAGATCAAGAGACCAAGGAGGCATGTAAAATTTAGTTCAATGGGAGCTGATATGTGTAAGTTTATTGAGCATCCTCCAATTCAGTGACATCCTCCAACTTGTATAGATTTAATAAGCATGAAATTATATTTTTCTATGTCAAATCTATACTTTATCTATAATTATTTTTGTACATGATTTAATAGGTACGAAATTTTTACTATAGTTCATGCATATGATAATTATCCCACGATAAAAATTTTACCATAAACGGACCATAGAGCTACAACTATGAATTATTCCAATTAATTATAGATAAAATTAGATTTTCCTATTAATCTAAGGCTATAACAAAACATTGTATTAAAGCATAACATATTATACGTTCATTGTGTAGTTATTCTAATTAATTATAGACAAAATTAGATTTTCCTATTAATCTAAGGATATAACAAAAACATTGTATTAAAGCATAATATATTATATGTTCACTTGTAGAACTACTTCTGCAGAGTCCAACAAAATTGAATTTTCTATTTTCTATTTTTTGTGTGATTCACTATGATTTTTTGAATATTCAGCAGAAATAAATAAATAAAAAGATAAAACCATCGACACTATAGCAAAACCATCATCCAAAACCGCATTGAGGTAATTTGATCGGCTTTAAAACGTTCAGGGGTAAAATAGACTGTTTCATTGTTTTGGGGTGAAAGAGACCATCCTTAATAGGCTGGGGGTTAAGTAGACTTTTTGCTAGTTTTTGTTGTTTGTTGTTTCTTGTGTGCGGTGTTGTTCAGTTGTTCAGATTTTAGCATTTTTCAAACATTGAACAATATTTATCTGTCATACCAAATCAGCATCAACCGAAATTAACGTATTTTCCAGAGAGGCGACGAACTACGATTTATTCCACAAGAACATGACTAGAATATTTCCGTTCTAAATGGAAATTAGATGGATTCCAATTTAGGAAAAAAACACAACGATACCATGACTAGAATAAAGTAATTCATTAGTAAGCAGTGCAAATATAATAATAAAAAGAAATTAAACCGACAAATAGCGACGTTATCCTTAGGTCGTGTCTTGCAGATGCAGGTAATACACGGAGTGAAGTAAGTAGACTACTAGTGGTCAATGGACCATTCGTTGAAGTCGTGGACACGGCATGTACCGCGTGATGCACGTCATGCATCATGGAGACTGAATTGGAACATTCCTGCCCATTGGGTATGGGCTTTTTTTCAATTACAATCAGACCAATTTTTTTGGCCTAGCTACAATTGGCTTTTATTTTTTTTCATTATGGCCTAACATAATAACTCAAGCCCATATTGTGACCAGCCCAATTAAAAAATTTAGCATATAATATAAGCCACAATAAATTTCATAGCCATAATTAATTTTCAGCTCGTACAATACTTGTTCCAGAATATATTTTTCATCATATTTCAATACAAAACCACAACAAAAACATGAATACAAAACGCTACAACCAACTAAACTAGTTCCAGCCAACTAAATAGTTCCTACAGCTAGTGCCAAGTTCCTGCACCAAAAAAATTGATAAAGCAGCCAGTGTCAAGTTTCACTGCATGAATAAAATTCGACCAAGCAACCAGTGTCAAGTTCTAACGTACATCCTGACAACACCCAACCAGCGCCAAAGAAAATTACAGCATAGAAAAAATGGTTGTTAGATCGATTAGCATTATGCAAGTTTTATCTTAATCCTTCTTCTGATCCATGATATTACTACGTTACTGCAGTAGTGCACCGCTCGTGACTCTCCTGAAAGCTAGCAGCATAGCCTCTAGTAAGTTCGGGAAGAAGCTAACATGACAGAATATGGAATATATAATACATTCATTATAGAAAAACTTACTACAATGAACTAGATGTGTGTGGCATGCCAATGCAAATATATGCGTGTGGCAGACCAATATGTAAAGATAAATTAGATAGGTAGCTCGCAATAGCAGAATCTTCTGTAGACTAGCATGTTGTCTCCTACAGATTATGTTCCGCATAGAGACAAAGCACGTTATGTTCTGCAAAGAGACAAAGCAAAGTTGTGGGTTTTTTCTCTCTTGTAGTAGCAGACTGGCATGCTATATTTGGTCAGTAGAGAAGTTCAGATATTAAAATCAAAGGATACTACTACATCAAAAATTTGAAATGGACATAGACAATAGTAAATTCAAAAACTGGCATGGATATGGAATAGTTCCAAGGCTACAAGCACTATGCATATCAACACAAGAATAGCAAGTGGTGTTCCATGATTTACAATCCCAAAAGTTGCTTTGGCATTCTCACAAATTTTACATAGAATTTGACTCTTCCACTTGTTGCTATCACGACAGGATGGTGTTTGTGAAAATTTCGAAACTTGCAAGATCAACATATTTTGCCTCTCTAGCTTTGCCAAATGCTTGATACAACTCTTGATTTACATGTGAGTTCTATTTGACCAAGTGATGCTTAATGGTTTCTTCTATTCTATGCTTGAGAATTTAATTCATAGTTTGAACAAGACAATCCCACTTGATATGTCATTGATTAGCAGTCATCTTACAACGTAACTTATGTACGTGTATTTGTCATCCAAAGATGAAAGTTTCCCAAGAAATTATAAAGGTTCTTTGGTCCTAGAGAGTATCATATCCTTACCAGTCCTCACATTTCAAACATAAGAAATACTCTTACAAATCCCATGTCAGCACTTATCTAAAAAAGAACTCACACCGTACAAGATTTAGGCCATCTTTGGAGTTTTAGAAAAAAAATGTCATGGTTTTGTGAAATGCTTTGGTTTTATAGTGACATGAAGTGTTTGGATGCAACAAACTTTATGGTGTCAAGTACTATGATATTGCTAAAATTGTAGTCATTTTAGCATTTTAATGACTCCACTCTAGACTTTTTTTTTCTAAACTATGGTTTTGCACATTAATAAGCTAGCTCTAAAACTGAAGTTTTTTGATACTATGATTTCTTAATACTATAACATCCAAACAAGGCCTTACCAGGAATACTTGGGAAAGCATTCCCTAGTATCCATCCATAAGTCGCAACCATGGGCTGCTACAAACAACATAAACTATATGTTTACTACAGCTTTCTAAGTGAGTTGCTACAAATAGCATAAGCAATTAGATCCGAAATTAGACAATACAAGTAGCTTTAGATAGGTAGACATGAAATATCCTATAATTTTTCTTGACGTTGAGGTATGCTCTATGCGATTATTAGTAATTAAGTTTTCAGCCTTCTGCCTCAATCCATCTTTTCAGCATTAAGGTTTTGAACCTCGCCTGCAGAAGGGACCCTTGTTCGTCCTTCCCCTTCTGCTGATGATGAGAGCTGAATTCCACATCCTCGTGCCCTCATGGTATAAAGGTTCCATGACACAACAGAAGAACTCAAATACAACAAACTATTTATCAACACTTTGAACTATTCACTCCTAAAAGAATACCTTCAGTTTTGATACAATCACAAACTCCAGTTGTATTCATGTTTGTTAGTTTATCTAGGAAGGCCTAATGTTAATTTGTTTGGTTTTGCAATAGTTGTGGTATCAATAGTCAAATCTCATGGTGCTAATTTCAGCTTTCCCTCCCTATGATATAAGATGTGAATGGAAAGGAAGTTTTAGCGAAAGCGATTAGCAAATAAAGAACAAATTTTTAGGGAAGGTATAAAAGGCAGAGAGTGATGTATGTGCATACAAATTTGCTAGATGACTCGAGTTACTCCGTGCACACACGCGTGTGCACTGATCTAGCTATGGATAGTGTCCATAATTGTACGCCTAAGAAAAGGTCTACTGCACGTACACACATGCACTCCAATCCACGAGGGGTATCCATAGTTGAATTTGACATGGCCAAGGTTTAAATTTCTTGCGGATACAACTCCTGATATATGTTTTAGCATTATCCGTGAGGGCCAATAGAAAACATTTATCGGCAAATTATTTCATGCGTTGGATTGTTAGAATTTCATCCCACAACATTTATCAACAAAATATTCATTTCATGGGTTTGAATGTGGATTGTTAACACAAGTGGGTAAAGTATTCCTAGCGCAACCCTAACCATAAAACTTGTCTAGTTTTTCACCCGTCCTCTTTATGTAGCCGACTGCACTCTTTGCTCCTGCTCTCGTCTTGTATGCCACATACATGAGTGTATATCATCATATTTCTACTATTTTGTATTGTTTTGTGATGTAGAAAGGTCGACACACACATTTTATATGATTTTCTGTGCAAATTAACTGTTTGTTTTTAAAATTTTGGATGAAAGAATATTTTTATCATAGATAGATTTTTGATATTTCCCATTTATTATTGATCAATGATATTTTGGAAATATCCATAATGTAACCCCCCCCCCCCCCCGGGTGACGCTTAAGAAAGGGTATTGGAAGTATGCAAAATATAATTGTAGTGACATGTAACATACATCAATTGCTTAGCCATTTGTATCTTGTTTTTTCTTGCTTATTATTGTTGTGATTTCCTGTTATGCTTATGACCAAATCAATAATGTAACAAGAAATATGTATGACAGTACTAATCTTTTTTGTGATTATTATATATCTATATAGATATAGATAGGAAGGGAGTGGAGATCTTTTACCAATTAACAGTATTTTCAGAGATATTATCATTAGATTAATAAGAGATATACAAGAAAAAAATCTCTTGTAACATAAACAAATTCTGATTCTACCATATATGTATCTGCAACCATCCTTCCGCGATATTACGATCCTTGTAGATATGAAAAACTCGTGACGACACAATTCCAGTCCCATGCATGGATATTGGCGTGATATCGATCCTAGATACGGATGGATTGCAATACTAGCTAGCCAGTTTAACACGGTATACTTGTAGCAGCCCTTAATGGTCTCCCAAAAATAAAATGCTACTACCCTTTGCATTAGGATGACGAAGCAATCTGGTAAAACGAAGCAGCTTTTGATTAGCGCCTCTTAAAAGCTTTCAGCTTTTGATTAGCGCCTCTTAAAAGCTTTCTAATCTATCCAAAGCCCTCCTGCTTTTCCCTGGCTCCTCCTCCTCCACTGGTACGTTCCTTGGCTACGCCTTACGCATGGCGTGAACGCATGCAGCCGGACGGCGGCGGGCGCGGCTCACGAGTGAGGGTGAGTGTGTGAGAGACCTTTGACCTCTCTCTCTCTCTTCTCTTCTCTTCTCTCTTCTCTCTCTCCGCGTCCATTTCGCTCCCCGCGACCCCGCCCTGACCGGCACCCGCTATAAAACACCATGGCCGGTGGGCAAGCAAGCACACAGCAATAGCAATCCTAGCATTTTCCTTTTTTAGGGGAAAAAGCTTGATTCACCCCTAGCTATTCCATTCCATTCCATCCATCTCGTCCCTTCGCCGGCCACAATGTCGTCGTCCTCCTCGTCGTCGTCCTCCATCATCGTCGCCAACACCGCTTCGGGCTCGCACGTGCTCAAGATCGACGGCTACTCGCGCACCAAGGGCCTCAACACCGGCAGCCACCTGAGGTCCTGCTCCTTCCGCGTGGGCGGCCACTCCTGGCACCTGGCCTACCTCCCCAACGCGGACTGCGCGCAGAACGCCGAGTTCATCTCCTTGTTCCTCGTCCTCGAGACCGCCCCCGCCAACGGCGCCCCGGCGGTGCTCGCGCAGTGCAGCGTCGTCCTGCTCGACCGCGCCGGCAGGCCGGTGCCGTCGCACACCCAGTCCACCCCGGTGACGCGGTTCACCGGCCCCGGCGCCTACCGGGGCTTCAACACCTTCATCCGCAAGGAGGTGCTGGAGAAGTCGAGGTACTTCAACCCCAAGGAGGACTCCTTCTCCGTCCGCTGCGACGTCAACGTCGTCACCCAGTTCCGCAACGAGGACCCCGCCGCCGCCGCCGCCGCCGCGTTCGTCCGCGTCCCGCCGCCGGACCTGTCGCGGGACCTCGGCGAGCTCCTGCGCAGCGAGCTCGGCGCCGACGTGCGCTTCCGGGTGGACGGGGAGGACTTCGCCGCGCACCGCGGCGTGCTCGCGGTGAGATCGCCGGTGTTCCAGGCGCAGCTGTTCGGCGCCATGAAGGAGGCCTCCCTCCCTGTCTCCGGGGAGAAGTGCTGGGTGGAGATCCATGACACGAGGGCGGACGTGTTCAGGAACCTGCTGCACTTCATCTACACCGACGAGCTGGAAAAGCCCCAACAGGAAGAAGAAGAGGCCCTCATGGCCCAGCACCTGCTCGTCGCCGCCGACAGGTACGGCATGGAGAGGCTGAAGCTCATGTGCGAGGACATCCTGTGCAAGCACGTCGACGTCAGCACCGCAGCCACCACGCTGGCCCTCGCAGAACAGCACCGGTGCCAGGGGCTCAAGGAAGCATGCTTCCAGTTCCTTAAGAAGTCTCCTGGCTCGCTCAATGCTGTCATGGCCACTGATGGATTTGACCATCTGGCCAGCACTTGCCCCGCCATTATAAAGGAGTTGATGTCTAGACTTGCTGCGAAGTGAACAGATTAAGGACCTGTTCGACATGACATAGATCGATGTATTGTTAGTCACAACATTAAAGGTGTTGCCGGATATGCAATGTATGTTTTAGTTTATACTATTAAACTTTATTTAGTTATCTATGATATCCCAATGTATGTTTTAGTTTATCCTATTAAACTTTATTTAGTTATCTATGATATCCCAATGTATGTTTATTTAGTTAATCTTATTAAACTTTGTTTTCGGAGGAGAATTATTCCTATGGAAAATCCACCTTTCAAAAATGTCGTAGTTTTTCTCTATACCAGGTAAATGCTCGTACATTGCATTTGGGGGAAAAAAAATAACGCCTTGATTATTTGAGTATGGTGTTAGCAACATTCTGTTTGTAGTCAATTATCACTCTTCATCGAGCTCAATTAGTTGAAATAATGTTCTATTATTGTTCTTAGACCATTGTGTATCATACTGGTTTTCAAATACTCTTCGTGCGTATAGAAACTAAACAATAATATATTTTTCCATATGACCTCCATTTTCACGGAAAAGTGATAGACCACACAGTAATACATGAGTAACCTCCTTTGTGAGGCATTTCCTCAAACACACGATGCACATCACCTATAAATCACAATGCACTCGATCATGTACACGGATCGAGATACACAAATATGATTGGGGGGGCAGGGCATCACATCCCAAGGCTGCCGGCGTGAAGCAAATCCAATATTTTGGGAATACAGGTCTGATGGCAATAGTAATCATGTGCCAAATCTTGTAAATGAGTTAACGTTTAATCGTGGCAGCGGCATTTCCTGGCTTTTGATCAAGAAGAGACCCCTGCAACAATACAAATAACAAGCCAGAGAATAGAAATCTGAATCCGTGGACACGAACTGAAAATTTTCACCAACGGCGCGGGAGACGCTAGTGGCGGAGTTCCTTGGAAGAAGATGACGTGGAAGATTGTGGCAGCGACGGCAGTGATGGCGCTCCAAATCCGAGTGGGGTGCTCAAAGAGGATGGCGTGAGAGATGCTCCCAAAGCGGGGCCTCAGCTGCCTAGCGCTCGATGCACTTAAAAATGGAGGAGGAAGGAAGCTCATGGTTTGGGGTACCACGATTAGCATGATTAACCTAGTTGATAGGGTTTGTTACTCAAGGCCATGCATCCTCATCATGTTGTTGGCGGCTATACCAGGATGTTGGTTAGCTTGTAGGACAAGTAGAATAGATAGATAATTCTGTTGTATCTCAATCAATGTACATGCCACGTCAGGGGCATTTTCCTGAGTACTTAACACAAAGCCGAGAGACCTGGGAGGTAATCTCTTTAACCCTAGTCATTTTTACATGGTATCTAGAGCCAGCTTCCTTACGAAACTCATCAACAGCGCCTCTTCATCCTCCGCACAGTTTGGTGCCGCTTTTCTAGGTCTCATGTTTATCCCTGTGACCGAGAAGCTGACTCGCAACAACTTCCAATCATGGAAGTCCTAGGTCACCTCGGTAATCATGGGAGCCCAAGCCGGAAAGTTCATCTAGCCAGGAGTCCAACCTCCATTGGAGTTACGTTTCTAGCCTCCAAGACCGGCGATGATAAGGAGCCACCAGTACTTAATCCTAAGTATGAGAACTGGGTGACCAAAGATCAACACGTTCTGAGCTACCTGCTAAATTCGCTCTCCAAGGAGATACTCGGCAAAAATTGCACCAAGGTGGCGGCATCAGGGCCATGGGCCACCACAGAGGGCATGTTCAGTCGAGGGCGCGGGTCATCACTACATGGATGGAGATGGCCACCGCCTCCAAGGGTTCTTCCTCCATCGGCCACTATTTCGCTAAGATGAAGGGGCTTGCCGATGACATGGTGTTGGTAGGTAAGAAGATCAAAGACGGGAGCTAGTCTCCTATATCTTGACCGGTTTGGACCATGACTACGATTTGACCGTGTTGGCGGTGATGGCACGCATCGAACACATCACCGTTAGTGAGCTATACACATAGCTCACCAGCCATGAGCAGCGCATGAACCTGCGCAACAAAGGAGGACATCAATACTCTGCGAACATGACGCCCAAGAGCAGTCACGGTGGTGGCATGCGCGGTCGCGGCAATGGAGCCCTCAATGGTGGTGGGGGTGGAGATCGTGTTGGCTTTGGTCGCGGTGGCGGCGGGCGTGCCCAGGAGTCATTATTTCAGCATGGCGTCTTCTACAAGCTCTGCATCAAGGAGGGTCATGCCATGGTGTGCTGCTTCAAACGTTTTGATGCCTCCTTCACAGGACCTACAGAGAGAGTATGGCTGCAGCAACCAGTTTGTATGGGGTGTATACGAACTAGCACATAGACTCCGGTGTGACTGATCACAGCACCGAGGAGCTGGAGAAGTTGACTGTACATGACAGGTACAACGGCAGCAATCAGGTGCATGCGCCCAATGAATCAGGTATGGAGATAGATCACATTGGTCATAGTGTACAACATTCCCCTACTAGAAAACTTCAGCTACAAAACATTCTTCATGTACATAAGGCCCACAAGAGTCTAGTTTCTATTAATCATTTAGCACGTCACAAAACTATTTTTCTTGAATTTCATCTAAATCATTTTCCATCATGGAATAGCAGATGAAGAGAACCCTCCTTAGCGACAGAAGTGAAGGGGGCTCTATCCTTTGAAGTCTTTGAATAAACAAGTGCTTGGTGTTGACAAGTCGTCCAGCTCCTTGTGGCCTTTTAGGCTAGTCCATGCTTCCACTCAATTAGTCCAGCAAGTCATTAGCTGCCACAAGCTTCTTTTCCTTAGAGAGTCAAATAAACATGTTTAGCTTGTAATGCATGTGAGCAAGGCAAAATTATCAGTTGCCTTATGCTCATTCTAATAGTGTTTCATTTAGTCCCATGGACATTGTGTTTTCTGATGTGTGGGGGGCCGCACCTATTTCTGTAGGACGGCATTACTACTATGTAAACTTTATCGATGATTATAGTAAGTTTGTTCGGATCTACCTTTTGCATCAAAACTCTGAGGTGTTTCAATGCTTCCATGTTTTTCAGAACCTTGCTGAACGCCAATTTAATCAGAAAATTTGTGCAATTTAGACTAATTGGGGAGGGGAATATCAAGCCTTGAATCCCTTATTCAAGTGCATAGGTATATAAAACATCAAATTTCTTACCCACGCACATCAACAAAATGGTTCCACCGAACCTAAACATAGACATATAGTAGAGATGGGACTTACACTCTTTTCTCATGCCTGTGTTCCTTTGAAATTTTGGGACCAAGCATTCCTTACGGCGGTCTTCCTTATAAATCATGTCCCATCCAAGGTGATTAATAACACAACATCCTTTACACGATTACATGGTCAGCAACCTGATTACGGTTTCTTGTGCACATTTAGTTGCACTGTTTGGCAAAATCTTAGACCTTATAACTCTCAAAAATTACAATTTCATTCAAAGAGGTGTGTATATTTTTAGGGTACAACAATATGCACAGAGGATTCAAGTGTTAGAGGGGAGTGTCTACATCTCTCACAACGTTGTTTTCGATGAGATGTGTTTCCCTTTGCTCAACTCCACCCTAATGTTGGTGCCCGCTCCGTGCCGAAATTTCCCTCTTACAAGATGCCTTGTTACACTCTCCTACCAATAGCCTTTGGGAGTATTACATGATCTAAGTGTGTCTTCTTCTTTACCTGCTAACCCCTTGATGAATTCTACTCGTAGTGTTGATGATGCAGGTGAAAACGTGACAAAAAATGATGCATATTTGGGCGATGACAAACATCATTTTATGTGCCCAACCCAGGAGATAGCTGAAGTAGTCCGCGCATCAAGGTGGATTTGGTGGCGCCTAACAGATCTTCATCGAGGTTAGGGGGAATTTTTGCCCCCAGGAGCGATCGGTGCATCGTCTTCTACGGAAGGTGACGTGGTTCGCATGAGGAAGGATCACCTACGCCCGCTGTGGAGCTCTCTCCCTCGACCACAGGCTCATTGGTGCTGCAGCCTGATCCGAGCTAGGAGGACAGATCATGGTCTCTAGATCGTCTAGGCCTAGTGCTCATGATGTTGTCTCTACTGCCACTTCCTGCAACAACCGGTTACACGTCTACGGCAAGGCATCTAGCCCAAGGTATACACTAACGACATCATTCGTTGGTGCAAACCTTTCTACTTCCTCTACAGGTGAACCAGTAATGTTGTTAGAAGCTCTAGGTGACAAAGATTAGGTTTCAGCCACGAACAGTGAACACCAAGCATTGCTTAGAAACCAGACATGGCATCTAGTACCTCGTCCAAAAGGAAAAATGTTATTGGTTGTAAATGGGTCTACAAGATCAAGAGGAAGGCAAATGGCACCATTGATAGATACAAATCTCGTTTGGTAGAAAGGGGTATAAAACGTGATATGGTATTGATCATGAGGACACGTTTAGTCCAGTGGTCAAAGCTGCAACCATCTGACTTGTCTTGTCTATTGCAGTCTCAAAAGGGTGGTCACTTCAACATCTGGATGTTCAAAATGCATTCCTCCATGATGTACTGGAAGAAGAGGTATATATGCATCAGTCGCCTGGGTATGCAGATACATCCTAATTATGTTTGCAAACTGGACAAATCCCTTTATAGCCTAAAATAGGCACCACAAGTTTGGTATGCTAGGCTTTGCGGTAAGTTGGAAAAGTTGGGATTTATACCATCAAGGGTCGATACTTTAATATTCTATTACAACAAAGGTGGACATACTTTATTTGTTCTAGTGCATGTAGATGATATTGTATAGTGGCCATTTCGTCACAGGCAGCAACAGATGCATTACTTAGGGATCTGTAATGTGATTTTGCCCTGAATGATCGCGGTGACCTTCATTACTTGCTTGGAACGGAGGTTATTAAGCGGTTGGAGGATGGGTTAGTACTCTCAAAGCGGAGGTATGCCACTGAAATCCTCACCAAGGTTATTATGGGAAATTGTAATCCTATTGATACACCCTTACCTACCTCAGAGAAACTCAGCGTTGCGGAATTTGACAAGCTTAGGCCTAAAGATTCTACTAGATATCGTAGCATGGTAGGAGCATTGCAGTATCTCACACTCACTTGCACAGATTTGTCCTTTCCAATGAACAAAGTGTGTCAATTCCTGCATGCTCCAACTATAGTGCAGGTGCTCTGGAGTGCTGTGAAGAGGATGCTGAGATATGTGCGTGGATCATATGGTCCCAACCTGAAAATTAGAAAGTCCAAGTCAATGATGGTAAGTGCCTTCTCAGATGTAAACTGCGCTGGTTGTGTTGATGATAGACGATCCACTAGTGGCTTTGTTATGTTCTTGGGAAATAATCTAATCTCATGGTGTGCTTGAAGGCAAGACACAGTGTCACGTTCTAGCACTGAGGCAGAATAAAAGGCACTAGAAAATGTGACCATAGAAATGTTGTCGGTGCAAAAGTTGTTAACCAGCCCGGTCATGGTGTGACAATCTTGGTGCTAAGTATCTCTCGACCAACCCAATCTTCCATGCCCCGACAAAGCATATTGAAATTGACATTCATTTTGTGCGTGAGGGTGTGGCTTAGAAACTACTTGACGTTCAATTTATCAACACAGGTGATCAGTTAGCAGATGGGTTCGTGAAGCCAATCACCATAGTTAAGCTAAAACAAGTCAGATTCAATCTCAACCTTGTAGTTGGCTGAGATTGAGCAGGAGTGTTTGACGATAGGGTTTGTCATGCGTCCTCATCATGTTGTTGTCAACTATACCAACTTCGTAGTTAGCTTGTAGGACAAGTAGATTGGATAGATAATTTTGTTGTATCTCAACCAATGTACATGCCATGTCTTGGGCGTTTTCCTGACTACTTAATACGAAGCTGAGAGACATGGAAGGTAATCTCGTTAGCCCTAGTCATTTTACACCCACTTGTCTGTGACCTGAGAAAACAAGCTACGAGGGGGCTTCACCAAGCTGTGTAAACAAGTTGTGAGGGTGCTTCACCATGGCTGGCAGATGGGTCATCTTCGTATTTTTAGTTGTAGAGATATGCTCAACATTACACATTGTTTTGCAGCCAGGAGTATTTGCTCTAATAGTTACATGTGTACTTTAATCCTTATTGAAAAATGGCACATTATTATTGTATCATGTTCCTTTTGCTTGCTTGGTTCTTGTATCCTCTGGTCAATGTTGATTTGATCGCAGGGCAACCTCATGTTCATTTCATGGTCACCACATAAGATGATTGAAGCAATTGCAATACTAGCTACAACTTTGATTGGCGCTGATTGTATTATTGTACCCAGACAGGTGCTCACTCCTACCAAGTATATTTTCTTTATAGCTGCATGCTCTTTCTACTACGACTTATCTCTACAAATAGCCGATAGTTTATGTTGTTGCCTTGTTGGTTGCTTGGTTCCATATCTTGCATATCCAGGTGAGTGTAATTGATCCATAGTTAGCAATATTTTGTTCCAAAGATCAGTGTTACTTGGATGGTATTGCCCACCATAGTTTTGTTTCCTGACATATGTTGATTGTGGAACTTACATGATTAGCTAAAGAAAGAAACTCTAAAATGGTATATGTAATCGTAGTTCAGAGCTTTTCTAGGCACATTTTTAAATGCCTTACTAATGGTTGTTATTTTTTTATACTAGGGGTAACCCTATTTCCATTACCATAAAAATCATAACTAGTGGTCATTATTATTTTGATGAATTGATGATCCTAAGCTCACTTATGGAAACCATGACTATTGTTGATAAAGTACATTCCCAAATAAGATCACATGAGAGGCATATTTAACTTCTCAAGACCATGCATTTTGTATATATGCCCTAGAGCCCAACCATATTATTGTATCAATGAATAGGCTTGGGTGGATTATGATCCATTAGGGTTTTAGAGTTACAATAATGTGCCACAAGCATTGAAGACCCATTAGTAATGTTTATATATAGGCTGTAGTGTTGGGCTTTTGCATGGATTGAAGACCTTCACCAACAAAGTTTCCATATATAGACAAAACAAGTTTACTACTAGACCCAAACATGGATTCATAACCGTCCCGACATAACAATGTTGCATGTTCTTCAGATGGACAATGTTCCATTAAGTGGCATTTAGTTTGATTAGGGATGAAAACAGTCAAAAGCGGCCATGAAAAGTCTCTAGCCACTTCTAAATTTCATGAAACGGAAATTGAATTGGGAACCTCGGTCAGGCAGTAATAGGAATGTCGCAAAATCGGAAATGGGAGCATTTGATTGGGTACACGTCAATAATGGTCGGAAACTAGGAACACCAAACTACATAGCCATGATTTCAACATAGAAGGCTTCACGAGAAAACTATATAAGACCATACAATTCCAAACAATATGATGTACAGTGAAAGTTATCATCAATTTATATTTCCATAGAGCCATAGACTAGGAAATATAAATTTCAATTCTCATTATTTAATTTAGAAAACAGAATTAGATAACTGTTAAAAAACATGGAAAATGGAATAAAATATAAAACAAATTGGCTGAACTAGTTGCGGTACAATTCCTAGGGCACCACTCAACATTACACATTGTTCTAGCTGTGAGGAGTACTATTTGCTATAAGAGGTCCATGTGTAATTTAATCCTAATTTTAAAAAAATGGCACATGATTATTGTATCAAGATCTTTTTTTTTTCTTACTTGGCTACTGTATCTGATCAAAGACAAATGTATGTTGATACGACCACTACAATCTCATGTTCATTTTGGGTTCACCACATTATCCTGGAAGTACCTTGCACACATTTGTCCAATTTCATGATGATTGAAGCAATTGCAATACTAGCTACAACATTGTATTGGTGCTGATTATTATTATTATTATTATTATTATTATTATTATTATTATTATTATTATTATTATTATTATTATTATTATTATTACCTAGTTTTATTGTTGTTCAGTATAAAATCCTTTTTGTACACTTGTAGCTAGGTTCAACTTTGGGCATGCCTGGAGGCAGGTGCTCATTTTTCTTATGGGGTTTATATTTTTTTTCCACAGGTGCTCTTTCTCCTACACTAATTTATAGGTCATTTTGACTTTTGTAGATACACAAATTTTATTATGCATGTATTAGACATATCATATGTTTGAGTGCATAAAAATTCATGTACCTAGAAAGTCCAAAACAACATATAATTTGGGACAGAGGGTGTGTTTGATATATGGACCGAGAATACCTTGCCACCTATGCATCCGTCCCAAGCCTGCTAATTGGACCAAAGATGACAAAGTATGTGGCTTGTGTGCACAAGCGCATCATCAGGCGTGATGCAAGTCGACAAATGTAGATAGCAGCACCTCGACATCTTAGGGGTATGATTAAATGATTTGTTGTTCGTTCCATCTAACAAACTAGAAAACACATCACCGAACGGATTCATTATAACCCCACTATCGACCATATAAGGAGGGATAGGGATGCCCAATCAGAATTCGCTTACTTCCATCTATGCATAGCTACAATCAGTAACCCCTGTAACTGAGCATACAAACAAAGAGAGATCTACATCAAACTGGAAGTATGGTACATACTGGTTGCTGGGCGCAATCTGTGCATGTAAATGTGAGCGAAAATTATCCATAGCAGTTGTATTCTACTCCAAATTTTAGTGCTATTTGGATAACATCGCCCACCATAGTTAGTTTTGTTTTTGGACATATGTTGATTGCAGTACTAAGGAAAGAAGCTCTAAACGAGTATATACAACAATAGTTCGGAGCCTTTTCTAGACTCAATTTTAAAAAATGCCTTACTAGAAGTGGTCGTTTGTTTTTGAACCGTAACCCATTTCCAATGTAAAATCATAACTAGTGGTCGTTATTATTTTGACACGCTCCTTAGTTCACTTATGGAAAGATGCTAAAAAAAGCTCACATATGGAAAGCATGGGGTATGTCGATAAAGTAGATTCGCAAAGGCACCATGAAATGCATATTTAACTTCTGGAAAAGACTATGTATTATCTTTATATGCTCTAGAGACCAACCATACTAGATGAATGAATAGGCTCGAATGGATTATGATCCATTAGGGTTTTAGAGTTACAATGTGTGCCACAAGCACTGAAGAGCCATTTGTAACTTTTTATATAAGAGGTGGTGGTGGTGGACCAGCGTTTGCTTGCATTGAAGGCCTTGACCAACAAAGTTTCCATATAGACATAACAAGTTTACTATAGTAGACTCAAACAGTAATCATCCTGACAGAATAAGGAATTGCATGTTATTCAGGTGGCCAATGTTCCCTAAAGTGTCATTTAGTTCGATTAGGGATGAGAGCAGAAAAAGAAGGTTGAGAAAAGTCTAGCACATTTAATTTCACAAAATAAAAATCAAATTAGGAACCTTGTTTAGGAAAACAGTAATAGAAATGTTTGAATATAAAAAAACAATATAATTCAACTGGGTCCACGTTGATAATGGTCAGAACCAATTTAGGAACACTAAACTACGTAACGATGAGTTCAAGATTTAGGTGGCTATAAGAAAACTATATAACATATAATTCCAAAAGGCATGATGAATAGTAAAAATTATCATCCATGTATATTTCCATAGAGTTATAGACTAGGGAATATAAATTTTAGTTCTCATTATTTATTAGATAACTATAATTAAAAAATGTGACAGAACCGTCTTAATCATAGGGTCCACGTGCGCCGTCATCGTCCTTAAGGACCCACGATCAATCTGCACGAGTTCCCCTTGACCTAGGTGGCCTGCCGGGTTCCCTAGGAAACCCTAACTTGCTGAGGATCTCATTGTAAGCATTGCAGTATTACAACAGTTTACGCAAATAAAATGAATCAGAGTAAATAGTGCGGAAGAATTATATAACCATAGGTTTATAGATATAAATTACATTATCCCGAATCAGAGTTTTGTAGTGGAGTAGCTGTATACAACTAGACACCTTACCCAAGGGTTTGTATCATATACACACCTCCGTCCATGCATGATCCGTTGACCGGCACGATCCCACACAGAACTGTACACTTAATTTACCTACAACAGGGGTTAACAAACCCATGAGTATTGGGGTACTCCGCAAGACTTACCCGACTAAGAAAAAGAAATGACACTCAGGAATGCAGGCTGAGGGGAGTCAAGGTAAGGTTTTAGCAAGGGTCAAAGTATTTTGCGGAAAAGCAATACTAATCCTTCTTTCAATATTTTACTCATTATTATTTTAATCAATAACCATATATCTCAATTATTTCACATATATCCTTCAATTTCAATTACTTATTCATTCTCAAAAACATCATAGTTCCGAACCACTTTTTGATGTAGGTGTGAGGATCAAGTCTCCATAACCGAGGAGCACGACGATTCAAATCGATTAGTACCCAGCTGGGGATCCCTATCCACATTGCATATGTAACACCTAAACCTTGCATATGCCAACCCCGTCTACCACGGCTTTTCTATCCCTAAACCGGTCCTGTGCCACCCAAGAGTACAGTACTCCTCTCATCTCCAGGCACGACGGCCACGAGGGTACACGCTACTCTCGTCATCTCTTCACTCCCAGTGCGTGGTTGTCGGTTCAAGCAATAGAGCCACCGGAGATAGGGCTTCTCGGAGTATATGGCTAGTTGCAAAAAGTCTCGATCACAGCAGGTTGACAACGAATGGTCCCTAAATTCTTTTTTCGTTGGAAACCATGCATTGGAACTCTAACCCAAGTACACTGGTGACCACCCGATTTTCATATCCTTTTCCGTCGGCGACGACAAGTTGGGACTCTAACCCAATCATATGGTCCACCAAATGGAAAATCCCTTCCCGTCGGTGACAATGTACTGATCAGGTGCACGGCCACAGAACGAGAACATAACCATATCCCTTTTTTATGAATTAATCATTAATATAACACTATCGCTCAAAAATAGCATTTTGTGCAAAACTAAATTAATTTAACAGGGCTACGTATTTTTCAAACATTTTATTTTAGAAATGGTTTCAAAGTATTTCAGTGGTCAAGGTTGGTAATGCATCAATTGGGTTTTCAATCAACTCCTATAAACCTAATGCAGTAGATTAACTCAAGTTATAAACATTTTGTAAATCACAAGGAAGGGGCTGAATGCACCGGGGCTTGCCTGTTGCTTAAAGTAGATAGTACTCTGAAGTCAACCACCGAGAAAAACCCACGTCCACCGAGTGAATACCGTACTCGGGACTTTTTTCAGATAATAATTATCGCGCGTTCACTACACGAAATAATAATACAATACTTAACATGATGATATTTATACCATGATGCATGAAATGCACTAAAGTGTGAATTATTAGAAAGTAAACTTAATTTATAAAGTTGAGTACGACTTTACTTCACGATAAAGTTACCAGCCAACAAAACTACTTGTCGATTATCAACTTAGGGTTTCATTTCAACATTTAACTATAGAGCAAGTCATTATATATCTATAAATGAAAGGACTAACAAAACCCTAATATAAGAAACATACTTAACTAATTCTTTTTACCAAAGATATGTTACATAAGAAGCGATATCACATATGTACATGCGTCCTACTAATGAAATACTTGATTACACTAGACAGCAGTTTTAGATTTCATTATCATAGATAGTAGCACATTAATCAAGTACCATACATTGCCAAGGAACAGTAAGGGGTTTCTTGTTCCAAGGTCTACAATCAATTCTAAAAATTCATCCTAAAGTCAATTCATTATTCATGCTAATCATTTTAATAATTATCACTAATAAGTAAGGCACATAATTAAGGTTATAATTAAATATCACCAAATGAATCTCAAAAAATTTATGAAGCTTAATCTAAGCATAAAACAAGTACACAAAAAGTTTCATGATCAAAAGATATATAGTTTGGCCTAGAAAAATCATTAGCGGTGCATTTATTAATTAAAATAGGAAATTTTAAAACATATAGAAATTATCCAAACCCAAGTTTCATATTTTTCGTAAGTAGAACACATCATAAAGAGGCTATACATAAATTTTCATGATTTTATCATTCTCCAAAAAATAGATATGAAAATAACAAGGTCAGCACATATTCTGAAATGAAAAAGAGAAACTGCACTATTTGCACTATTCATATGGGTCACAATCTTTGCAGAAAACCCCCTGGAAGAAGTCGTCTTCTCACCCGAGGTCCCTGGTCATGAGCAGAATAGAGAAACACCGGAGAAGGTGCGATTTTCGGGCCAGTTGTTGCTCGTCAGTGACGCGGAAGAGGTGCAAGTGCTTGAGGGCGTCCGTCCGCACTCGTGGGTGGTCGAACCTGACCGGAGATGGTCCATGGCTGCCTGGTCCCGTGTGTGGGCGACCGGAGGCGGCGGCGGCAGGTGGTTGAGCACTTCGACGCTGCTCGTGACCGGGTGAGTGATGCGGGAGGCATGGCAAGCGACAGTGGAGGTGTTGGGACATGCTAATAGAGCTGAGGAGGCAAAGAACCGCGGGAGGGGAGCAGTGGCAGAGAGCTACGCCGTGGCGACCATAGTGGCACGCGGCGGCTTGACAAGTTCCGGTGGCAGCAGTGCACGGCTACCAAAACAGTGGGTTCTATGAGCATCGTAGCATTACCAGGTTTACAAAACGGGAAGAAGAAGGGCGCGAGCTGCTCTGTAGAGTGCCAGCCATGTTTAAGGTGGTGCTTCCCGGCCATGGCAGGTCGTAGCGACGGGATGCCGAACTACCATCATCTTTGGTGGAATTGGGTGGTTCCAGGGTTCCGGAAGGTTCATGTAGTCGTGGCGGGGCTACGAGCACGAGGAATTGGAGGGAAGTACCGTGAGCCGCGCGACATTTGCCGGCGACCGCGAGCTCGACCGTGGCGGCCATGGATGGAAGGAGAAGGAACACAACGACTTCGGGGCATTATATAGGGCGGCGGTGGGCTCGGGACGCAAACAGGACCCCTATGGGCCCGGCCCCGACGGCGACATGCGGCCGGCCAGCCCCGGACGCCACCGGCGCACGGCGCGGCACGCGCGTACCAGTGCGGCCAGAGAGGAGGGGTCCCCGGTACTGTAGCAGTACCTGGACCTTATCCTATTCCTTTAACAATTACTTTCATTTTTGTGTAGAAACTAAAAAAAGTGCCAATGTAAAAGTTGTGGCCAATTTAGTGCTGAACAGTTTTGGCTTTTGAACGATATTCAAATTGTGAATAGTTTTGAAATGTTGGAAATTCATTTACAATTCATTTAAATTCTCAAAACTTTTCTCAACAACTTGAATTTCTACCAAAATAAAAGTTGTGCCAATTGTTGAGATCTACAACTTTCATTAATAGTGTGTTGGTCAGATTCTTGGTAGTTTTTGAAATAACATTTCAAATTTAAATTCTAAAATACTCATTAGGGTTTAATTTAAAATCTCAATGCATAAGTTCAAAATTTCTAAAAATAAAAGTTGTTCCACTTGAAAATCCTTACAACTTTCATTAAAGGAGTTTGCCCAAATTCTTGAAAGTTTTTGAAAGGGCATTTTAAATTTGAATAAACAAACACTAACTGGGGTTTAATTTAAATTTCCACTGGTAAACTTTAAAATCTCAAAAAATGAAAGTTGTCCCATTTTAAAAGATCTATAATTTTTATTAAATCACTTTCATCATATTCCCTTTAGTTTTGAAATTGAGTTTCAACTCTAATCTTTAAAGCATAGATTAAGGTTTTATTTGAAATAACTTCAGAATTGCCCAAAATAGAAGTTGCTCAACTTTTAAAGATTTACAACTTTTGTTTAAGGCCCAACACCTAATTTCTTTTAGTTTTTAAATTAGGGTTTCGGGTCCGACGTAGGGTTTATAAATGATTTCTTTTAAATTTCTTTAATTTTATTTTTATCCCACATACATACACAAACATTATCATAACCAGATCACTCTAAGACACCTATGCACAATCACATGTAGGGATAAAAATTTATTTTAGTGAATGCATAGTAAAAAATGAGTTTATGCGAGATGATTTGCATGCAATCATGATGACATGGCAGGTTTAGTTATCGTAACACCAGGGTGTTACAAAATCATGGAAAATGGAAGAAAATAAAAACAAATTAGCCAACAGCCGTGGTACAATTCCTAGGGAACCATTCGACATGGGTGAACTCGATCCCAAGTTTGTAATGAACTTGGGCTGAACCAGTTATGGCGCTTGCGTGGAACTCCTGGGGTGCGAGCTTGCCTCTTGGGCTACAAAAGCAACACTAGGGGCAGTGCAGCACCATAGCAGGTAGAACCATGCAAAACAAAAGATTTGTCCTACGTGATCCTGGTATAAGCAGGGAATAATGGCACTGTGTACACAACATACTTTGACGACACAAAGGTTTAAAAATGCAATTGATGCTGAAATAGTTGGTGGCCACCATGCAGGCAAGATGGTTTTCATCCCTTGAATCCCTATGGCTTTGTTAGACAATATCTTACTTCCTTTCAAGTTCAAATGAAAAAAATTCCTGATCCATCTTAGTTTTGCAATGACCATAAACAAAGTGCAAGACCCAACCATCTCAAATGTTAGCATCTATGTTCCAAATCTTGTTTTCTCATATAGACACCTTTATATCATGCTATCAAGGAGTGTATCAAGACAAATGACAAGAGATTTTTGCGAAACCAAGAAAGAAGTAAATGCCTGGAAGAGCAAGAGAACAAACCATACGTGTATAAAAATGTCCTATTTTCAGACAATAGATGATGTGGTAAGTTATTGTGTTTCAAATTTCTTTATGTGAAAAATGTTTGTTTTCTTTGTCACTTTTCTTATGTTTCAGGTGCCAGAAATTATAATGATTTCAGGCAACACTCTTATACCACTTAGTATGGGTAATTTGTTACTTTGTGATTTATTATTTGTCTTTATGTCATGACATATTATTCTTTTTGTCTTTGTCTTCCTTTAGAAATAATTATGAATTGTTAATTGTCTTTGTACCAACATAAATTAGACTTCGTCAGGTTTAGAGTTTTGTCTAACGAGTTTTTTTATTATCGGTGCCCAAAATTACATATTGCGCCTATAGAAATCCCAACAAACAAAATTTGCAATGTTAGTACAACCTAAATTTTAGTTTTCCCTTGCTTTGTAGCCTCAAGTTTAAACAATGTGGGGATGGAGAAAGTCATCGGTGGGTGAGTCTAATGATGTTGTTGCCTTCTCAAAGGATTAGTGGCTATGTGACATTCATTATGTGACTAAATATTTGGTTATACAGTATATGAGACATGGATCTTAATAAATTTGATTGTTTATTTTTTTTACAAATTTTATTTTTTTAATATTTAAAGTAACTTTAGATGATTTTGTATTTTAAAGCGTTAGATGAACACAAGAAGTCCTGGTCACGATCGGGCGGACTGGTTGATTTTTAGCTAGGGGTGTAAACAATACAGATATTATCCGACAATATTAGAGATGAATTTGTTTAGAGGAGTTCACATTTATCCATATTTGAGTCCGGATAGTTAACATATTATACCGAATTTGTATTCAAATATTCAAACCGTATATTTATGATGTTAATTTCTAATTATATCATATTTGACATAGCTAATATTATTCATATTTGAATCAAATCTGAATAAAAATATAAAATAACTGTAATCTGATATCTGTTCCTATCAATCCGTTTACATCCCTATTTTAGCCCACGCGAGGAGACGGCCCGCTTGGGGTGTCCAGCCCAGGAGGGATACTGCCCACTGCAAGGAGTGTTGAAATATTGGACCGAGCGTGGGCTGGCTTCCACGTGTGGCGGGATTTGGGTCCAATACTCCGGAAAACACTGGCGGCCGAACGAAACAAGGCCTCACTGCCTCAGACTAGGTTTTGCGTTCTTCCGCACAAGCACCGGCGCCGGCGAGCCACGGGCGGAGTGGTCCCCTCTCCTGCCGAGCAACCCGAGCAGTGCCACTGGCATAGAGGGAGCGGCCGGGGTTACAGGATGCGGGGGTTGACACGCGCGGCGAAGCGCGCCGGGGAGATGGCGTTCAACGCCGGCGGCGGCGCCGTCAACTGGTTCCCGGGCCACATGGCCGCGGCGTCCCGCGCCATCCGCGACCGTCTCAAGCTCGCCGACCTCGTCATCGAGGTCCGCGACGCCCGCGTGAGTCCCCCCCCCCCCCCCCCCCCCCCCCCCCTCTTCTTCTGGTTTGCTTACTGGCGCGCGTTGGGTTCAGAGCTCCTCTTGGCGCTCGGTTGGTGTTCGACCGAATACCTTGCTTGAGTAGTTGAGTAAAACTTGCGACGCGCAATGGGATATAAGAATATCTATATTATATAGAAAATACAACAGTGGAACCTAAGGAAGTTATGACATACCAGGATTGCACCTCGTATCAATCTAGTCTGCAGTAGTATATTACATTATTATTACTCGATGGTGACACCACTCATGAACTCATTGATACACCTGTGACCGCCGCCTAATCCCTCGACTTGAGCACACAAGAAATACAAGATTTGGAGTGGTAGATTCACAGAGGGAGGAACCGTCCTCGGCTTTGTCAGAGTGTTTTCTGAATAAGCAGAACATAGCACTTAAGTACTACTCCCTCCGTCCCTTAAATAGTGTCGCCGTTGGTGTGCGTGCCACAAGTTTGACTCGATATGTAGAAAATATGTACAACATTTGTATCCCTAAATAAATTTATTAAAAAACTACATTAAAAGATCTTTCTAATGATACTAATTATGTACCATAAAAACTAATAAATTTTAATATATATTTAGTCAAAGTTATTTTTCGGGAAGCGAAAACGACACTTTTTTAGGGACGGAGGGAGTAGAAAACAAGAGAGCCAGATCGCGCCCACCAGCCAGCCATACAAGGTCTAAAACACACATAGTTCTAATGTGCGCCATCCATCTATGGAAACGTCTCTCTTCTCCTTCAGTTGACACCTCTAGTGTCCGGCATGACACTCATGCTCAACGGTCCCTGTCAATCTGTCCCCAACAATAACAACAACAACAACAACAACAACATAACCTTTCAGTCCCAAGCAAGCTGGTTAGGCTAGAGATGAAACACATCAAGAGCCCCTAGTGTCAAATGCTCAAATCAGTCCCCAACAAACCTGGTGAAAAATATTTGACTGATTTGAAACTTTTCTCCCCTTCTTTCCTGTTTTACGTACATATCATATACTTTCTTACTGTTCTCTACCTCTGATTATCGGTGTACTGCTACTGTACTTATGACCAGATTCCATTATCCTCAGCAAATGAAGACCTCCAACCAGTGCTCTCAGCAAAGAGGCGAATCCTTGCTCTAAACAAGAAGGACCTAGCAAACCCGAATATAATGAATGTACGTATGGCTCAGCCTCTCAGCCTGCAATCCTCACTTCCTCCTTATTTACATTTTTTATATTTAAAGAATAATGTGTATGCAGTTTGGTTTAATGGCCTCCACATTAAAATTGTGATTAACTTAGACCAACTCCAGCAGGGGCACCCAAATCCGGGCCCCTAATTTAGATTTGGGTGCCCACCCCCACATTTGTTGGCTGAAATTTATGCTTCCACTCCAGCATTAGCACCCAAATCAAAGTCCCCTAATTTCTTCCCATAGCCAATTACACTGGGCCCTGCCTGTCAGTGTCTCCACCTCACTCTTTCTCCTTCTCTGTCTTTTCATGTTCTGTGGAGGGTGCCGGCTATGGGAGGGGAGGGAATTGGCCATGGGAGCTGCGGTCTCCCATGGTGGGCTCGGGGCTGTCGGGTCCTGTTACGGAGGCGGCGTGGCTAGAGCTACGCGGACGGCCACGCGCCACTGGTGAGCTGCGTGGATGGCCGGGGAAGGCGCTACACCTGGGAGCTGCATCGCCGGTGTGCGAGCGAGCGAGCAACGGCCGCCGGGAAGGCTGGATATTGTCGCAGACCATGCCAGAGCGGGGGGCACTGGAGGAGCTCGCATCGGGAGGGGATCGAGCCTTGGCTGGGCGGTGCACTCGCGCCATGGCACATTGGAGCAGAGGGGCGGGAGGAGAGGGCTCCCGCCGGAGCTGGGGCCGCTGCGCCGGGATAGGAACGTCTGCGCGGTGGACGAGCGGAGCAGCACATGCGCGGCAGTGGGACGGGCAGTGCGTCGAATGGGGGCCGGCCCCCATTCTCCCACCAAAATGGGGTCTGGAGGGTGAATATGGGTGCCCACCCAAAATTGGGGGCTTTAATAGGGGCCCTGCCAGAGTGCGTTTTTTGGCCCAAGCCCCTGTATTTAGCTATGGGGGCTCAAGTAGGGGCCTTGCTGGAGATGCTCTTAGGGTGCGTTTGGGAGCGCTCCACGGAGCAGATTCTCAGGGAGAATCACTCTCTGGCTGCCAAATGCATTTTTCAGTGAGAAGTGATTCCCTATTGATTTTGTGAAGTGATTCTCTGAAATGAACTAAGGGTCTGAGAGCTGAAAAAAGTGCTTCTCCTGATTGTGTGAATTGATTCTCCATCCTGATTTTGAGAGTTTATGCTAAGGAATCAAAGAGAATCACTTTCAGCCACAGAATCACTTCACTAGAGAATTAGGGAGCACGGCTGGAGAATCAGGGAGAACAGCTCTACCAAACGGGCCCTTATTAGAGTTTGTTGTTCACTTTTTCTATTTACTGACCATCACAGAGTCATATTTATTTACTTTTTATTTACAGAGGTGGCTTAATCATTTTGAATCATGCAAGCAGGATTGTATTTCAATAAACGCACATAGCTCCAGTTCTGTTAATCAGGTTAGTTATCTGTCATTTCATGTTCATGCATTTTTGTCATTGAAACTTCATGCTTCACACTATATGTTTTTGTGTTGGAAAGTTTATGGTTGAGTGAGTGTCAAGTTGTGTAATTCTGTAGTACACAGTTTATTTTTTATGTCATACCTTTCATAAAAGGTCAGTTAAAATTATCAGCATTTTCTAGTTATATGACTAGCACAGGTCTTTAAGAATTCAACAATAAATATAAATAATGGCAACAAAAATAAGCCATGAACTCTAGTGGTATAACATGAAATCTCTTTTGTTTCAAAATAAGTCTATCAAGTAGTTTCAAACAAGTTATCATCAGATTATGATTTTACTCGATGCACTATTGAGATTTACTTGCTGTGTTTAATACTTGACTTTACTATTGGAAGTATATTAAGTCGTATGTTACACAAAAATTGTAGTTGAAGAAGCATTCTGAATTATTTTGCTATGTTCCTCTCAGAATTCGCAGAATTCATGTTTTGCTGCAAAAAGCAAAGGAAGGAAGCGATACTTATAGCAAAAGCTCCTTAGGTGCCTTCATTTTTACCATAAAGGCCTCCACATATTCCAATCAATGGCCTCTATTTTGCATAACCTTTTTCTATATGGAAGACATGACTCGGACCAAAAAAAAAAAAAAATGTAAGCAATGAGGATCACATGCAATACTCCCTCCGTATCGGAATTAGATGACGTTTAGGACAATGACACGGTCTCCATAGCATGACTTTGACTTCATATTTCTATAAAAATACTTATTGAAAAGTGATATATGCATACTTTTATAAAAGTATATTCGAAGACAAATCTATTTATATAGTTTCCATATTTTTAAACTCAATAATTTAAAAGTTATTCATGATTTATATTCCCAATATTTGACTAAGGCCTTTTCCAAAACGTCATCTTTTTCTGATACGGAGGGAGTACTAGATTGATTGATTAGGATACAAGGTACATGAGTACATGTACATATGGAGACAGAATCAATCAAGATCCCCTCTCCTATACCTAACCAGCCCAATAGTGCCAGCTGTGCTATGAGGGCACAGGCCCTATATACACACATAAGGTGTCTATGACACATATATGTCAAACAAAATGATGCTAATATTTTAATTATGATATAGACAGGGTTTTGGCATTTTTTTAGGATCCATATGACAATCAAAGGTATGTAACCATTAGGGTGAACTGTTCTATCAGTTTGATCCCAGATGATACTGTATGTCGTCTTTAATGTACATTATAGTTTAAAGTCTGTTATTGATTAATTTTTTGTATTTACAGCTTCTTGGTTTTGCTGAGCTGAAACTAAAGGAAGCAATCTCAAAGGAGCCCACTCTTCTGATTATGCTTGTTGGTGTCCCTAATGTTGGCAAATCTGCACTCATAAATTCCATTCATAGAATTGCTACTTCTCGATTTCCAGGTATAATAACCTCAGAAAAAATTAAGTCATTTTTTATTGTTTGTGATCCATGATTATATTGCTCTATATCCAGTAAAAGATAAAAATAAACGGGCTACAGTGGGGCCACTGCCAGGTGTTACACAAGATATTGCAGGGTATAAGGTAATGCTTTCTTTAACATCACAGATTCCTTTATATTTATTTTTCTATTCTTTCTGTGTTATTTTGCTAGACAACAGAAAATATGAAGATCATTTATGTTAACCATTTTGCCTCTTAACTGGTTTTATTTGCATGGGACAGTCATTTGTCACTTGATGTTAACAGCAAATGTTATAAAAGGGAAGATCGAGGCTCACACACCCAGAATATGATTTCACTAAAAACATTATGTGCATTCTCTGGCAAAAATTGCATGGGCCCTACATTTTTATTACTGCATGAAACACCTGATTCATGGTATATGCAGTTTTTAGCTTTTTTGTTTCTCGAAGAACGCAGGAGAGCTGTGTGTCATTAAATTAAGAAGAAAAATAGTACAGGGAGAGATCAAAAGGCCTCTCCAAGTCCCAACCCATTACAAAGCAGCAACTCCTATTACAAAACTGAAACAAAAATATGACCGACCAGTAAAAATATCTCAAGATAGGGCGCATGGGGACAGGTGCTTATGAACGTTAGTTCATTTGGGGATAACCATTGCTAGGAAGATAGCTGTGCAAAGTCAGCTTGGAAGGGAGATGAGAGTATTTGGGAGAATTGGATTGTTTGTTCTTCTTCCTTGTTTCTTCATACATCAGCTCCCTTTTATATAGAGTATTCCATGACTCCAAAGGAAGGCCCAATCAAATACTAAAATCATATCCAATCTTATCTTTAATTGACCCAAATCTAATCCAATCCTTCTAGTTGATCCTATGCCTCCCTAACTGACGCCTCATAACACTCCCCCACCATTGAGAAACAGCTCGCCCTCGGGCTGTAGTTTACAACTTTATATGTGGCAATATTCCTTTCGCAAGGATACCATGGAAATGCAAATGTGTTCATGTATGCGTGTGGACACGTACAGCCCAGATCCATGTATAGCCTCTGCAAAACATCTATCACAGTACAGCCTGGTGTTGTGAGATTGCCCAGACTCTGTGATTGGGAAGTACGCATTAGAGCTCCGAGCGCCGGACAAAGAACTGCTACACTTACTGCTGTAGCTGATGAAAGCAGGAATGGTGTTTTGATTAGCGCAAAGGAATCTGCTGTGGCATCTGTCCTGAGGGCCGGCTAGATTGTGAATTTGCTGATTTGCATGGTGACGACACCTAGTGATGTGGGGGCTGGGATTGTTGAAGGCACAGAGTTGATCGCTGCCCGCGTCGCCCTTGTGTGCCTAACCAGGAATCCTCGTGCTGTCATCTATAGTCGCACAATTGCCTCCATTTGAGTGTGAAAGCAGGAAAACATTGCTGTCCAGAGATCTGCCTCCTCAGCCAGATGGCGGGAACACAATCAAAGATGGCGGCGATTGTATCGTCCAATGATGGTGATGGATCACCGGCAGCAGAAGCCATGAGAAAGGAGCCCTGACTCATGATACCAGCTGTTATGAACCTTAGTTCATTTGGGGATAACCATTGCCAGGAAGATAGCCAGGCAAAGTCGGCCAGGGAGACTAGAGTATTTGGGGGAATTGGATTGTTTGTTCTTGTTTCTTCATACTCCCACAGTCCCACTCCCCTTATATAGAGAGTATCCTTGACCCCTAAGGAAGGCCCAATCAAATCCTAAGAAACCATATCCAATCTCATCTTGAATTGACTCAAATCTAATCCGATCCTATGGCGAGAGTTTTCTGGGAGCCCGGCGGAGCACCAAATGACACATTCCTCCCCCCACTTTATGCAGTACCATCTGAACACATGGGCTATAGCTCCTTTTAAAAAAACATATCCATGACTCCTAAGGAAGGCCCAATCAAATCCTAAGAAATCATATCCAATCTTATCTTGAATTGACTCAAATCTAATCCAATCCTTCTAATTGATCCTATGGCGAGAGTTTTCTGAGAGCCCGGTGGAGCACCAAATGACACATTCCTCCCCCACTTTATGGAGTACCATCTGAACACAGGGGCTAGCTCCTTAGAAAAAAACAAGTTTCTATGCTTTCAAACTTCCCAGACTACTAGAATGATCAACGTATTGAGTCCTTTTCTCAGAATTTTAGGTAGTCCCTTGATAGCATTGCACCATCAACTAGAGAAATGAGATACAGAAGGTTGAAGTGCCTGATCAAATACACCCAGCCTCTGGAAGATGACTGCCCAAACCTGCCTTGAAAAAACACATGAGACGAGTGTGTGCTGAATTGTCTCATCCTATTGATGGCGAAGGGCACAGGCTGCCGGGCGTGGCAGACCTCTCTTAGCAAGGTGATCAGCTGTCCAACATCTATTGTTTATAGAAAGCAAAATTAAGAACTTGCAACGTGGTGGGGTCCAACCTTTCCAGATGCGTTTCCATGGCGCAAATATGATAGATTCTGTGAGAAAAGCCACATATGCAGACTTACTGCTGTATTTTCGTGAGGTCGATAGTGTCCAGAGATGCTGATCTCAACTGCCGGGTCAAGGACCATGCTGTCTAAGGGGCTGATTGGTTGTCCTCCTAGGGCTGTCCTGGGGCTCGTCCGGCATCGTTTCGTGCATTTGGCTCGTGTTTGGTTGCCCTGCTTGTATCCTTTCCCTGCATCCTCTTGTTCACTCACCCCTCTCCGTCCCGCACGCCGCCGTCTGCTGGGAATCTCCTTCCCTCTCCGTCCGGGACGTGCATGTATGGTGCACGGTCCCATATGTCATACACCCAAAACTCTAGTACATGCATGCAACCAAACAAAAACTCGTCTCATACCGGACTAATAACAAAGACAACTAAACACGGCCAGTTGCACGGTATAAACCTGCATCTTAGTATCCTGGACCAGCTCTCCATCCCGGCTCACCACCACTTTTGCAACCAATCACACCCTAAGTCCCAAATCAGATGGGGAGCCAATTCCAAGACTGTTTTTCCATGGAGCCACCAATCACTCCAAAATTTGGTTGATTCTCCATTTCTGACCACAAATTTTATTGCAATTCCAAAAAGAGCATGAGCATTTCCTGGGACTTGAATGGGCAGACCTGTCCAGGGTCTTGATGGATCTGTTTTCTGCAACCATAGCCACCGGATGCGCAAAGCACAAGCTAAGGTTTCGACATTATGGATGCCAAGACCACCATATTGAAGTGTTTGTTGCACTTTTCTCCAAGAAACAAGGCAATTGCCCCCATTGGCATTCTCCAGGCCTTTCCATAAAAAAGCCCCTGTGCCTTTTGTCAATAGCCTTTATCGATCACTTAGGCAAATCCAAGGCGATAATTAGGTATATATGGGAATGGCTATTAAAATAGCCTGGGCCATGACAAGCTTAGCAACCAATTTAGTAGAACTATGGACTAGGCTAATTGGTTGGTAGTCCTTGACTTGTGAGGCATCGACTTTTTTGGGAAGAAGAGTAATGAAAGCTGTGTAAATCAATCTGAACTTAAAAACATGCCCTCGTTGGATAGACGAAAGTGGTTGAATCAAATCATTCTGGATAATTTCCCAACAGAACTTATAAAATCTGCCAGTGAAGCTATCAGGCCCTGTGGATTTATTGAGGGGGATTATTTTGATGGTTGCCCACACCTCCTCTGAAAAAGATTCTTCCAAGGAAGACAAATCATGCCGACTGTTGTGGACAGCAGGAACAAAAAGTACAATTTCTGTCCACGTCTGATCCCGAAAACAGCCGTGTGTTTGTTTTCCTGAGATGTGAGGAGCCTGTTTCCTATCTGTAGGTGAGCAATGAAATTCTTCCTACGAAACTGGGCATGCTGGTGGAAAAAGGAGGTAGTATCACCCTCCCGGATGTGAAGAATCCTCGAGTGATGTCAAGCAATAGTATGCTCAACTGAGGCAAAGCCTAGGCAGTGGAGTTTTAATTTCTTCCTCAACCACTCCTCTCCAGGGGAGAGATCCATTGAGTCCCTAGCTATCTGAAGCCGATGTAAAATTTCCTTTGCCATGCCTAGCTGGGTCTTGACATTGTCTATTTTTCTTCGATTCCTTTTCTGAAATCTAATGTTTAGCCGCTGCAATTTGAGAAAAAGGACACTAAACCGCACAGGTGGATGCCACAGGAGCAGTCCAATTCTGCTGCACGGCTGCACTGAATCCCGGAAGCTTTGTCCTAAAGCTCTCAAAATGAAATTGCCATTTGCCATGGATGTTAACTCTTAGGCCCAGGATGAGGGGGCAGTGATCTGAAACAGCTGAAGCTGTACTTTGCATTATAGAATCCGGGGAGTATGTCCTCCCATCCAGCACAACAAAATGCCCTATTGAGTCTGACCAATGTAGGTGAGGTCTTTCATTTGACCAAGTGAATTTTTGGCCTAACAGGGAAATTTTCCTTGATCCATGAATTGTTAGATTGGGAGCTCTGTTAAACATGAATATTCTCACCTACTGCATCTGGGAATATTCTCACCAATTCTGGTACTATCTTTTGAGGCAGGTCGGTCTCCACTCTCTAGCTCTAGAACCATCTGACACTTCTTTCGATGATTGGTGGGAAAAATCTAGTGAAGCAACTTCTGGTTTAACACAAAAAGGCTTGAACTTCCTAATTATTCTGGGAGCATGGATAATTTGGAATCTTCGCAATAGCTGCGTCTTTGATGGTGCAATTCCTAGCATCATTGGCAGGGGCTCGTGGACTTTCCCACTTGATTGCCCCTGCCCAAGCTGTTAGTTGACTTGGGGCGCGTGTGTTATGAGTTAAAGACTTGGGTGTGTGGGTGTGTTGTATTTTGGGGTCTTTTACCCCCTCTTTCTTCTTAATATAATGAAGCGCAGCTCTCCACTGTTTTCGAGAAAAAAAAAGAGAATATAGGATGTGTTATTTATTAATAGTATTATTAACTTGGGCATTAGTAGCTCCTGCATTTGGATTCATCTGCACGAGTCCTGTTCCACTGAATGGTTACTAGTATTGTTAAATATTCCATCTGTTGCATTTGGGAGTTCTGAAAAGAGGTTATCTTATTTGTTTTAGTTATTAGTTATTACAATACAACTCTTCTAGATTTCTATTCCATTGAATGGTTTAACAGTACAAGTAATATCTGTTTTTTTTCCTGAAAGAAAAGGGGGGATATTTGCTGAATAAACTAACATCCATATTTGTCATGGATAGATTGCAACTCAGCCCAGTATTTATGTGCTTGACACACCTGGTGTTCTTGTGCCAAGCATTCCAGATATGGAGACAGGTTTAAAGCTTGCTTTAACAGGTAAAACATTAGGGCATGTCTTTTTTTTTGTGTCATCTTGATACGGCACCAGCGATGAGGAGTATGCAGGGGATAGTGGAGTAGGAGCTGGGATTGAGAATTGGAATGCAAAGCCCACCCACTCCGGGGGGCTCTGTTTCATTCGATGAAAACCTTATTACAATCTGATGTGCTCTACCAGAGCCTTTAGCCTCCTAGTTGAACCAGCCTCAGCCACAGCTTTGCCCGCATCTGTGCATGTGCTTCTTATTTTAGCCCTGAGTTGGTCCTGGTGAATAGCTCGGGTGCCCGCCTAATTGGTGCCCAAGGAATGAGTCCACAACATATCTATTCTTCTTTCTGTGATTTGTGCATAGAAAACCTTTGCATTAATAAACACAATAATCAAAGTTAATTATGATTTCAGTTTAGTCTCTACAAATATTTGTATCGTTACATTCTTTTTTCTGAAACAAAATTTTATTGTTACATTGCACTGCTAAATCAATATAGCATCCTTTTGAATCATATGCAGGAGCTGTTAAAGACTCGGTAGTCGGGGAAGAACGTATAGCAAAATATTTATTATCTCTTCTTAACATTAGAAAGACACCTCTACACTGGGAGCGGTTGTTGCAAAGAAATGAAGAGTTGTGTGAAGAGATATGCAGCAGCAATAAAAAAGACAATTCATTACGGAGGAGACGGTTGAATAACTCCGATGCCGTATATGTTCAGGTTCTACCTCTTATCTGAAAGTATAATACATGAGCTATCATTGCTGTTGGGACATTTCCACTCATGCCTGTCCTATTTGCTGCCAGGGGCAGCAACCACACAGGCCCTTGTGCCTCAATGCATTTGGCTGAACTACTTATGTGGGCATGGTAGTCTTTTGGTTCTTTTGTCACATTGGACCTCTTGGTATCATGTGCTCAGATGGTGTGTGTTACCAAGATATTGGGGGTGGGATTATGATTTTATCTTTGTTTGGTCATACTACTTTTGGGGTGTGTTTGGTCACATGGGACAGAGACAGCATCTTCCACGATGCCATGTGTAGTTGGTGAGTCCAACAGGACACATCTTCTGCTAGTTAAACTTCCACGACTGCACCATGTCATCTGTCAAGGGCATCGGGGTTCAGGGAGGCAGGAACTCGCCTATGGAGTTTGTAGTCTCACTTGGTAATGGCGCGGGGTTTATCCCTTGATGCCCTATGGTGTAGGAGGGAGATTAGAAAGAAGAGGGGATTAGGAAGAAATCTGGTATTGCTTAATTCTCAATTGAGTGTCATACAAGAGGTAAATAGGCCCTTGGCCACTAACAAATTGGAGATGAAAATCTCGTACATTCTAGGCACTTGCCAAACCGAACGCTCGTGATCCTGCTCTGGTTGCGGTGATCGTGCTCCTACGTCGTGTGCCGCTTGGTGAGCTTCTGGCCGCGTCCCTAGCGCGGGCCTGACATTTGTACTGCTTGCCCCACTTGACATGATCATGTCCACTGGTCAGATCATGTTGATGACCATTCACTTTTTAAACATTGTTGAAAGAATTCACACTGTACATTTCTTGACCCGGTATTCTGTTTATAAAAAGTCAGCTTGCCATTTAGGGTGTTCTGATCTGTGGGAGTTATTTATTCGACCAAACGAGTTGTACTGTTAGCACTCTGTTTCTCTACCTAACTTTTTTTTTTGAGGCAAGTTTCTCTACCTAACTGTACTTCCCATTCTTCCAACGATACTAACAAACCTAGTCCTTCTGTTCTAGGATTTAGTGACGGAGGTGCAGAGGACACTATGCCAAACGTTCTTGAATTTCACTGGCAACACCGAGGAAGAAAGTGAACTGGAAACCCTCATAGACATGCAGCTTGTGGCGCTCCGCAAGGTGTTTAGGATACCTCATAAGCCGTTTGATGAAACGCAGGGCCCTACATCCAAGAAGCTGCTAACACTCTTCAGATCAGGGAAGCTTGGGCCGTTCATCCTTGATGACCTTCCTGATGGATCTGAGAATTAACCTGCTTACATGATTTTTTTTTATTTTTCTCTGCGCAGCTGATGTTCTGTGATGGAAGGTATTGGTACGAGCTGTTCTTGCAGGGAGCATCTGCGTAACGTAACGAAATTCGGTTGGGTTGAATTGTACGGCTGAATTGTTGTGAGAGAAAAATATTGTTATGCAACTGAAAATTACCTGAACCTAACTCAGCAGGATTTGTTTATCTGTGTCTCTCGTTATCTGTTTGGCTTGGACAGAACCTGGTCTGTTTTGGAATTGAAGTACGGGCCTTTCATGGTACATGTTCTAGTCGGTACTTTTATTGGACTTATGGTGGTGGTTGCTTAAGAAACGCGAATGTGAATTTGTCTGTCCTTGAGACCTTGAGTGACACCAAACGGTTAAATTTGCACTGAACGCTTGGAATTCCGACTTTAAATGCAATAGGTGAGGTCATCTATCCATCTCATACCACGAATGTTTTGAGTGTAACATGAAGTGAGCTTGAATTCCATATAATGTTGAAAAAAGGTAAAACAGTGAACGTTATAGACTTGGAGTTAAATCTTGGTATCCTCCTGGGGGGGGGGGGGGGGGGGGGGGGGGGGTGCGCAGTTTCAAACCGGAACTGTTGTTAGTTTCTATTCCCTCAGTTCTAGAAAGAATGCTAGTTCTCAATTCTTGTTCAAGAAATAATGCAATTTTAGGTTTTTCTAGGCACAAAGATTTGACTTTATTCACAGCTGGCCTTGTTTTATGTAGGTTATATGTATCATTTGTCTGCTAGGGTTATATGTATCATTTGGCTCCTCTTTTTTTTTTATGTCGGGTTGTGAAGATACAATTTCATCCTTTTCAGGATGGAGAGGGAAGATAGAATTGCATCCTTTTTGGGAGCGAATGCTTAATAAAAAACACTTAAGAACAAATTGCAAGCAAAATGCAGATATCACTTCCAAGGGCTATCTTATCTCTGCCCATCTACCCGTCCATCTCACTCCCTCCATCGTTTACTCATTTTTCTCTTTCACGAACTTAGGGCCCCTTTGGCACATGGGGAAACGCAGGAAAACAATAGAAACGAATCCTATGGATTTTGCTGATGTTACCCTCCTTTTAGGAGCGAAGGAAAACTTCCAGAGGAATCCATCCTATGGATTCGTTGTCACACTGTACCATAGGGAAAAAAACATCCACGACGAGCTTATGTTTGTGTGAAGTCTGAGGCAACGCCTTGCTAATGCCACTGCGCCGCCGCCGCGCTGTGCGCCCGCGCCAATGGCCACTCCGCCTCTAGGCCCGCTCCAAGGACACGAGCGCGGCCACGGTCCGCTCGTGGAGATCCCCGGCGGCGGCAGAGATCCTCGCTTGCGCGGCCACGCCAGAGGAGGAAGAGGAGGCGACCGCGTCACCCCTGCTCGGATCTGGCCTCCACGCCACTAGATCCAGGCTCACCGATGCCGGATCCGCCGCCGCTGCCGCAACGTGGTCGAGGAGGGGCGCGGAGTGGAAGGGGGCATGGCTCAGGGGCGCTAGTTGCTTGTGGCCTAGCTCGACAGTGGTGGTGGCGCAGGGCAAGGGTGCTGGAGGAGGGGAGGCCTCCGCCGTGCTGCTCGCACGTACTGCATCTTGGCGATTCCGGACCAATGACTCGTGCTTACCTCCGGGGACCCTGCTGGTCGTCCGGAGCGAATAGAGGAAGGAGATGATACAGGGAAGAGCGACAGAGCGGTTAGGAACGACGGAGGAATCAAACTTGCGTTTCAGAGGAACGATTTCCTGCGTTTGTGGATTCCTACGTTTTTCCCGTGAAGTTCCCGTGAACCAAAGGAAGCCTTATACAACTCATAGCCACATTAAGAGCATCCCCAATGATTAGTCCAGGAAGAATTCTATTGGCTATTAAGAAGAGACAGCGATTCTACGATAGGAGTCTAGCACAGATTTCTCAAAACAACTCTCTCATATCTCACGTAACCCTTCACTTGCTATTTCTATTCGTTCTAAGTCTCATCTTGCTAGCTATTTGCAACTTGCTATTGAGGTTGTCTAAGGTTGCGTTTGGTTGGGAGTTAAGGTGGGGTGGGACGGTCCCGATTCTAATTTCTAGAATGGGATGATCCCTGTTTTCTGTTTGGTTGACGAAATGAGATGATCCTTATTTTGTGTTTGGTTGGGAGGATAAAGCGTGATGGAGTAATCATGTTTCATGTTTGGATAAAGGGATAGGGATGGCATATGTAGATATCGCCACCTCCCTCATAACCTGGTAAGATTGCCATTTAAAATCACCATAAATATATTAAAAAGGTCATGCATATGTAATATTCAAAAGTGCACAGGTTGCCATAAAGATCATAAGTCATCACTGCCATATTAGCTAGTGCCAAGACTACATCCTTCTTGGGCACACTAGTTCAATGCTTACATAGTCAAAGCCTTACAGATCGTAGAAATTCAAGGCCTGTCATAATATACAGTTCAAGCCTTGCAGATCTGTTGATGGAGGAGGAAGAGTGAGTGAGGATGACGTGCTTCACATTTCCGGTCTACTGTTCTTGGAAAGATGCTGCAAGATGTGACTGCTGCTGTTGTTAGGGAAGAGGGAGACCATGATGTTGCAGACGACTGAGACGACGACGACCAGAGCACGCGCTGCGTCACCTCCGACCAGATATCCTGCCGCCACTGAGCAGACCAAACACCGCCGTCGCTGAGCACCGTCCAGGTTGCGGCCCCTTGAAAGCCCTAGTTTAGTTTTGATAATTGATGACACCGTAAGGACTAACCTAGTTGCTAAGTGAATGGCTAAGTGTAGGTAGTCCTAACCATGGAGTGTGGAGGCTAGTGATTGATGGTGATGATCAAGGAAGGCTCAACTATAGATCAAGCATGGTGGATCCAGTGGAGATGATCGAGGTGAGAGAAAAGAACTTGAAGAAGTGTTCAATGCAAAGGTATAACGCAAAGTAGGCTTTTCTTTTGGTGATCAAGATACCAAGTGGGTGTGATCACATTTAGGATAGATAGCCAACTATCAAGGGGAGAACTAAGTAATTGGATTACCTTGCTCTAGGTTGCATTTCATGTGTATTGACTAACCAACCTAGAGATCAACTTAGAAAACCCTTGAAAAATGATTGAAAAATGTTAACACACTGTGCACAAGTGTTGAAGACCTTAAGTGTTAGCACATACAAGCAAGGGGTGAGAAACTAACTTGAAAAGAGCTGTTTTCAGAGTGTCGGACGCTAGTTTCGCAGGGCGTCGGACCATTGTCAGTGAGCGTCCGACGGTCCCTTGCACTGTTTCTAACTGTCAAAAGGTGTCGGACGTTAGGGCTTGGTCCGACGAGGGACGTCGGACTGCGTCCGAGCATTTCTGTAGCTCTCGGTGTTAATTTGCTCAGCGTCGGACTCCTGGTTTCTTTAGTCCAACACACTAACCTGCGAACGTCCGACGGTAGTTTGTCATGCTGGCTGCTGTGAGAGTCGGACTGTCCGACGGTGTGTCTCAGGCAAGCGTCGGACCAATCTCTCTGAGTCCGACGGCGTAGCGTGGCGAGTTCACGTTCTGTTCTCATGCGCGGCGAGCTGAGTTCAGGGCGTCGGACGCAGCGGCTTGGTCCGACGAATAAAATCCTCTCTGCATAGTTTCTGTGAACGTCGGACTCTGCGGACACTTAGTCCGACAGTGCAGCGTCCGATGAGTTGGAAAAGAGCGCGAACAGTTAGCTGTTGGAAATCTACGGCTGTGGTTTAATCTGGCTGACACGTGGCGTGATCTAGAGCGTCGAACGTTGGACATTGGTGACGGCTACCGTCTGATGGTAGCGTCCGACGCCACGAAAAAGGGTTTAACGGCTGTTTTTTAGTAGGTAACGGCTAGAAGTGCACTTAAGGGTATTTATACTCCTTCTCTGGTCTCTTGGTGACTCTCTTGTATTTTTGATTCATTGACACACTCTTATGAGCACTCTCTAGCCTCCCACTCACTCACTAGTTCATCATTTGATCATTTTTGTGAGTTGAGTGATCCTCAAGTACATCAGTGCTTAGTGGATTGCATTCTAGAGCACTTGAGAGCAAGCCATTGCTGAGTTCTTATTCTCTTGGGGCATTACCGTGTCCCTAGCGGCTTGGAGAAGATTCCGGTGTGAGATTGATTGGTGGTTGTTCAAGTCCATACTGAAAGTTTGTTGTGAGGGGTTCTTACGGTTATTTCCCGGCGGAGTGTTAAAACCGACTCTAGTGCATTGCTCGTGGTTGAAAACCACTTCTCTTGTGTTGGTGAGCGGCTCCCGGTGAGGGATTGGCGTGTGAAGCCTATCTCGCAACCCACCAAGGAAGACTGGTGCCACAACGAGGAGTAGCGTGACGGCGATCACGTGAACCTTGGTAAAAAATCGAGTGTTCTCTCTTCTCCACCTTCGAGTGGATGATTTGGTTTTCTGGTCTTCTCCATGTGTGATTGGTATTCACTTGGTGATTGGAGCTACACGACATTCGGACTTCTCTTCGTCAAGCCCTCGGTATAGCTTTCTCGATTACTTACTCTTTTGCGCTTTATTACTTGTTTAGGTGCTCTCTCCTTAGATTTCGAAGGAGTGAGTTTCTTGTGATTGTGTGCATATTCTTGTGAGTAGTATATTGTGTTAGGTGGCTTGCATAGAGTAGTTTAGAGTTAGTACTTAGCAATAGCCTTGTTAATTACTAACTTGTGGTCAAGTGCTTTGTAGAAATTTTTATAGGCTATTCACCCTCCTCTAGCCTATTGGGACCTTTCACCCCTGCAGCTATTGCGCGGTGGCCCTTGTTCCCGCGGCCTTGCTCACGTCGCGCCCACCGCAGCCCCTGCTCTTGCGGAGCCTCCCCTGCTGTCGCGCCACCGCCGGCCTGCTCCGTAACAAGAGTTTGGAGATATGCCATTATGAAACGAAATATAGTTGTTAGTTTGCCATTCGGTCAATTTTAGAGCTTTTTATCCCTATTCTGCCCCTGCCCTTATCCTTTCACTTGGCATGGACATTTTTCTCGCGCACGGGATGCAACGAACCGAGAAGGAAACGGTTCGAGGGTCCTCAGCTCTGCACTATATTGCCAAATATTGGCGCTACTCTGATTTACCAAAGGAAATAAAAATCGATGCAGTCGCAGCAACCAGGCCTCAATTCACAATCCTAATCACTAAGCTCCGGTTCCATATCGGCGGGCACCACGACCACGTTGTGCGTCGCCAACGCGATGCCCGGGTTGGCACTGAAGCAGGCTGTTGATGCCCTCTGTGATGTTGAGCATGTTTTTCAGGTCCTAAACCTGCTTCGCAACCACAATCCTCGCTTCTCTCCGGTGACATTACAGCGAAACAGTGCTCCTGTCCTTCACCCTAACCCGTTACATGCTAGTCATCAGCTTGCCCTCTTCCCACAAAGGTTATCAATTTCTTATCGTTTCGCGTTATCTTTTCATGCCATGTTGTGTTTGATGAGATGCTTTGCAGGTCCATGTACCCCAGTTTCGCTTGTCTTCCTCGTTGATGACAGCGACATATGGTCACCCCACCTTTCATAGGTGTCGTCATGCCACTGCGCCTGTCCACTCAATCCGACGGGCATGGTCACGTGCCCCGTTTGGCTCCCCCATTCGCATGTCTCCATTGGATGACCCTGCATTGAGTCCTCCTACTCAGCCTGGGTCGCCAGCATCACCACGCCAACCGTTGGCTCATGTCATCCGCATCTACGTGCAGTGTGGTGCCCCATCTTCGCACAATTGGCAGCCACAACTCCAGGCGCGCCTCCTGTAACTCTGGTGTCACTAGCGGTCAAAACTGCATGCTTGCCACTGGAGCCTCTGGTGCCTCAGGCGTCGTTGGGGATAGCACCACCTCCTGCAACCTCGAAATCTGCTACTCTAGCAGCTGGCCAGGGTGTGACAAGGCTGTAGATAGGAGCCATCCATCTGGTCTACTACAGCAGTAATTTCGTCTCCACCGTCGTCGCCTTACCCCCTACCGTCAAATTACCATAGTGTTCTGGCTAACCTGATGTGCCATGCGACCATGGCTGATGAGTATCAGACACTCATTGACAATGGGACAATGCTTCTTGTTCTACGGACTCCTTGTGCCAATTTTGTCACCTTCAAGTGGATCTGCAAGCTTAAGTACCACGGGGACAGGTTGCTCATCCGACATTAGGCTCTTTGGCTCATTCATGCATGGTTTCTCCTAGCAGCATGGCATAGAACGATGAGACATTCAGTAATCAGCCATGATCTGCATCATCCACAACATCCCTACCTCGCAGTTGTGGCCAATTTACCAGCTTGACGTCAAGGATGCTTTCTTTATTACACTCTTTAGAAAGTTTACTGCTAATAACCTACTGGCTTCGTCGACCCATTTGCACCAGATCTTTTTTTGTTTTTGCAGAAGTCTCTCCATGGCCCGAAGCAAAGCTCAGCACTAGTGGTTAGACACGTATCTTCACCAGCTTAGCTTCACATCCTTCGTAGCTGATGCATCTCTCTTTATTTATAAAGATAGAGATAACATCTACTACTTGTTGCTCTACATCGATGACATCATCCTGACGGCCTTTACTTCGGACCTCTTGCGTTACATCAGTGAGCGCATGTACTCGGAGTTTGCGATCACTAACCTTGGCATGCTCCATTGTCCACCACTTCCTCAAGATCTGTGGCATGCACTCCGCTCCGACGGTTTATTCTCTCACGTCGTCGGTATGTCGTTGAGCTTCTCCAGTGCAGTGGCATGTCTACAGTCATCCCACCACAACGCTTGTGGACTCTAAGTGCAATCTTTCTGCTGTAGATGGTGCACGAGCACCAGTCACCGACCCACATGAGCATCGTAGCCTTGCCGGGGCGCTATACTACTAGACCCTCACCCGTCCAGACCTTGCCTGTGTGGTCCAGCTAGTGATGTGCCTCTTCATGCATCAGGGGCGGATCTATATTGAAAATAGTGGGTACAGCCACACCCATAAAAAATTAGAAAAACAGTGATAAAAGCTAAATTTTCATCAAGTTTGTACCCACAATTTGCAAATCCTTGCACCTACAAAGGTAAGTGCACCCTCTCAGATTTACTGTAGGTATGTATGCATGAACCCTCAGAGCTGCATGTTGCCATTGTCAAATATAGGTCCCGTTTATATGCATTTTGTTTTGGAATTTTTAGCGGGGAAATCTTTTTTAATAAGTATTCAATCATGACCTAAGTAGGTTTAAAAGACTCATCTCGTGATTTACATGCAAACTGTGCAAACATGCAAAAGTTTTATCCACATTTAATGCTTCATGCATATACCAACATATTCGATGTGATAGAGATCTTGAAATTTTGAAGTGTATGTGTGGCCATATTCTCTGCTACATCAAGAGCATTGTTTCTACAGGTCTACACATTGGCACTAGTCTTGTCCAGTCACTCACAATATACTCTGATGCGGACTATGCAGGGTGCCCTGATTCCCGTTGTTCTACATCAGGGTACTACGCCTACCTTGGTGTCTAGGTCATCCAAGAGTCAAACCAATGTCTTTTGCTAGCTCCAGTGCCCAAGCAGAGTATTGTGATGTTGCTCTGTTGCTCATGCCGTCGCCGAGTGTTGTTGATTGCACCAGCTGCTCTAGCTCTAGGAGCTTCATCTCTCACCTTGGCTACAGTTGTCTTCTGTACATTAGACAATGTGGTGCTACAATAAATATATGCTAATAATAAATTAATTAGGCTTAATAAATTCTGTCATATGGTTTACTGATGGAATCTTGTTTTTTATTAGTATCCTAATAGCAATGTGACATCTCAGAGCATCTCTAAGTTTGCCATCTCAACTTGTCATCCATATAATTTTGACAAAACAAGAAAAAATAGCCTCCAATTTGGCAAAAACAACTTGGCATCAATAGCAACTTAGCATATCTTCCCTCTGCATGCTCAAATATGCGCACGCGTATACGGCTTGGCATCTAGGGCTCTTCGCTGCTTGGCGAGGCTCTTCGTTCGTTTAGCGGAGCTCTTCATTCTCTTAGCGGGCCTTTTCATTTGGTTAACGGGGCTTTTTATTTTATGAAGTCAAAAATACCAAACTCTTGGAGATGGGCTATTTTTTACTTGGCATATCGTTTTGAGAGTTGACAAATCACGAGATTTGTCAATTACAATTTAGTAAACTCTTGGAGATGCTCTTATGCGAGATCCAATGTGATACCCAAAACCTTATGCCTTGAAACTATGGGGGTATTTAGATCCAGGTCGTAGAAACTTTACATTTCACGTCAAATTTTCTATAGGATATCAAAATAATTTTTTTCATAATAATGAAAAACTAATTATATATCTCTCTTGTAAACCGTGAGAGAAATTTTTTAAGCCTAATTAATATGTCATTAGCAAATGTTTAGTGTAGCACAACATTATAAAATCATGAACTAATTAGACTTGAAAGACGCGTATTGTAATTTATACGTAATATATGTAATTAGTTATTTTTAGTTTATATTTAATACTTTATGCATATGTCTAAATATTCGATGTGATGTTTGTAAAAATTTTATGTTGGGAACTAAACAGACTTTAAATATATACCAACCTAATAATAAAGTGTCAAAATTTCAGCTATATTTTTTTTCATATCCTCTAACTGACTATGCGAAAGTGGAAACTATTTCTATTTCTCTGTTCATCTATCTACTGTAACCTCCTTTTTTATGACATATCATGCAATGTTTCTTGGATTAGAAAAAAAAATCTACATAACCCCTTCAACTATTAAGGGTGGATTACTTTAACCCCCAAACTATAAAATAAATTTTCTACCACCTAAACTTTATAAAACTGGTCAAATAAACCCTTAGACAGTTTTGGATAGTGATTTTGTTACAGTGATGGCAGTTTTGGCCTTCTTATTTATTTTTGTTGAAACTTTGAAAAATTATATTAAATCGTTAAAAAATCATAAAATAGAAAATCTAATTTTGTTGGACTCGACATGAGTAGATCTACACAGTGAACATGTAATATGATATGTCGCAGTTATGAATTATTCCAATTAATTATAGAATAGCATAGATCTAAATCTACAGAAAAAACTTTATACTAAAGCCTACCATATTACATGTTTACTGTGTAGATCTACTTATGTGGAGTCCCACAAAAGTAGATTTTCTATTTTATGATTTTTTTTAATTTACTATGATTTTTCAAAGATTTAGTGAGGAAAAATAAAAGATACAAAAATACAAAATCACTGTTCAAAACCATCTAGGGAGTTATTTGGCTGGTTTTGAAAAGTTTAGGGGACAGAAAATCCGATTTTATAGTTTGGGGTACGAAATAGTCTACCCTCAATAGTTGAGAGTGTTACATAGACTTTTTCCCTCAATATATTTTGGATTAGGATTCCTATTTTATAGGACAAAGATTTTATTTGACTCCTATGTGACATACTATGTAAGGTTTTTTGATTAGAATTCCTATTTTAAAGGACAAATATTCCTAACGTGACTAGGATTCTTGTTATTCTCCCTCCTTTTTTCTGTTTTTCCTATTCTGTTTAATGCGACCATGCAAGATTTTTTCCTTTTCCTTTTCCTTTTCCTACTTGGTATTATTTTTCCTCTAGAAAATTATTTATATTTGTGTATCTACGGTTTGAATATATATTGTTGAGGCCTGCATTGTGACAGAACCGCCTTAATCATAGGGCCCACGTGCCCCGTCATTGTCCCTAAGGACCTTTGACTAGTCTGCACGAGTTCCCCTTGACTTAGGTGGGCTGCCGGGTCTCCTAGGAAACCCTGATTTCCCCGAGGATCTCATTGTAAAGACCTTGCAAGTATTACAACAGTTTACACAAATGAGGTAGATCAGAGTAAAGAGTGCGGAAGAGTTATATTAATATAGGTTTACAAATCTAGCTTACAGTATCCCAAACCAGAGTTTCGTAGTGGAGTAGCAATATACAACTTTACACCCTGCCCAAGGGATTAAATCATATACTTTTCATCCATGCACGATCCGCTGACCAGCACGGTCCCATGCAAAACTGCACACTCAGTTTATCTGCAACAGGGGTTAACAAACCCTGAATACATGGGGTACTCCGCAAGACTTACCCGACTAAGAAAAAGGAATGAGACTCAGGAATGCAGGCTGAGGGGAGTCAAGGTAAGGCTGCGAGCAAGAGTTCAAGAGTTTTGCAGAAAAGCATTACTATCCTATTTTAATATTTCATCTCAATATTATTTTAATCATAACTATAGTTCCAATATTTCTTCTCATATATCACATTCTATCAATTTCTTAATCATTCTCAAAAACACCTAGTTCCGAACCATTTTTCGGTGTAAGTCAGTGGATCAAGTCTCCATTAACCTAGGAGCAACGTCGATTCGAATCCAGAAAATACCCAGTTGGGGATCCCTATCCACACTGCATATGTAGCCACTTAACCTTGCATATGCCAACCCCGTCTACCACGGCTTTTCATACCCCGGAACCGATCCTACGCCACCCAAGAGCACAGTACTCCTTTAGTCGCCAGACACGCCGGCCACGAGGGTACACGCTACTCTCGCCATCTCTCCACTCCTAGTGCGTGGTTGTCGGATCCAGCAGTAGAGCCACCGGAGTCAAAAGCTTCCCGTAGTATGTGGCTAGTTGCAAAGTCTCGATCCAGCAGGCCGACAACGAACGGTCCCTAAAGTATTTTTTTCGTTGGTTACCATGCATGGGGACTCTAAACCAAGTACAAAGTAGCCGAACGGTTCCAAATTCGTGCCCATCGGTGACAAGACATGGAAACGCCACCACATGTGCACATCCATCCGAACGGACTTCCTTTTTCATTTTTATTTTTCCGGCGGCGGCAATGCATCGGGACTCTAACCCAAGGTACAAAGCCAACCGAACGGTTTCCAATCCGTCGATGACAATACATTAGGACTCTAACCCAAGTGCAAGTCACGCGCACGATTGCAAATTCATATTCATCTTTAGTATATCATCATACCTCAGAAAATAGCATTTTATGCAAAACTAACTTTAAAGAGCAGGGCTAAGCATTTTCAAACATTTTTATTTTTAAAACAGGTTTCAGGGTTATATATCAAGGCAGGTCATGCAGCAAGTAGGTGACAATCAACTCCTATCAACCTAATGCAATTATTTAACTCAAGATGATAAAATTTTTAAAACACAAGGAAGGGCTGAATGCACCCGGGCTTGCCTTGATTACGTGAAGTGTCGGATCCGGACCAGTACCACAGATGTCAAAATCCAGAACAACCTCGGGAACAATCTCCTCAGTGACTGCCTTCACTTTTACTTCCGGTTCCCCGGTCACTATACGCATGCAATGATGAATGTTTCAATGCGATGCAACATGAAATGATAAATGCAAAATTCCAGAATAAATAATGCCTAACTTGAGCACAACTGTACGTCATAACCTAGTCGCAACAATTCTAAACTAAATAGCCATAGGTCATTAGGGTGTTTGACCTAGAATTACAACCAATCCAAAAATCACATAAACTCTAGTCACCAATGTTTCTTATGTATTTTATTAATCATTTAATCAAGCATATAATTAATAACTAATTAAACTATTTCCATTTGACCTCAAACTTCACAAACAGATAGATCTTGACCTATAACAGTGCCAAATAAAATTTCATGATTTTTGGAATTATAGGGAATTAATTAAAAATGTTCAAAATTGTATTTATGAATTAAAATGCTGATTTTTAGCTACTACAGAGAATGTCCAAAACATGTATTTAATATCTTTATTAAATAATACATACTACATAAAGCATCCCTAAATTTTTTTATGATTTTAGGAGCAACCAATTAATTCCTACAAAAATGATAAAGCACAGCACTATTGATATCATTTAGAAATGAAAAAGTTAACAAAATCATTTGAGAAAATGAAAAAGCCTAAACTGGCTGAGGCGGCCCAGAACGGCCCACGCGCCCACCCGTGTCCTTCTCCCTCTCTCACTGGGTCGCTGACAGGAAGACCCCACCTGTCAGCCCCCTTCTCCCTCCTCTGCTTCCTTGTCCCGAGCGCCGGCGAGCGCTGACCGGCGGCCATCCGCCGCTCCGCGACCTCTCCGCGAAAGCGATGCCATCTACGTGCTTCCCAAGACATTGCGCGCCCACTGAAGTTGGTTTTCAAGTAACCTAGAGCTACCATCGAGCAAAGCCATGGCCGCGGCGGCTCGGCCACGTCGGCGTGCCAGACGCCGGCGAGCCTGAGGCGGCAGAGTCTAGAGACTGGGGTGCAATCGATCAATAAGCTCACCACGACTTGTCTGGATGTGGTGACTCGGCTCGAATCGGTGAAGAAGCAGGGGCGTGACGACGGCGGTGGATGGAAGAACGTTCTCCGGCGGCGAGCTCCGAGTTCCGAAGATCCTAAGGCAGTAGAGGTTAGATCATCTGGACTACGGTAATTACCGTAACCAGGTGAGTTAAGAACGTCAACAAGGGAGAGAAATGGCTCACCGCAGAGCCCTGGCAACGATGTGAGACGGCATGGCTATGCTTCGGCCGGAACAGAAGCAGAATGGGCCACACGGAGGGCTCCGGCGACAATAGACTAGCCTAGGTGGTTAAGATGGTGCGCAAGGGAGTGTCGAAGCTTTTGGCGAGTTGGAGGGTGTGGAGATGGACTGGGCTGGGGAAATTTCGTCAGAAACCGACGCGACCTCACCGGCGGCGGAACGAAGAAGAAGAACCGTGGTGCTCGTCGCCTTTTAAACGGGCAGGGAAACGAGGGGATAAGAGCGAGACGACCTCCCGGACCCCTTTGCGATCCCCACGCGGCGGCGCCCGGGCCCCGGACCAGCCGGACGGCGACCGGCGCACGGCACGCGCACGCGCTGCATGGCGGCCCGGCAAAGCAGGGGACCCCCCCCGGTCTACTGTAGCCAGGTACAAGGTCAAACCCTATTCTACTCAATTATGCCCTACCCAAGCTAAATCAGAGAATGGTCCCAAAATAAAATTTATGGAGAATTTCGTGTAGAATACTTTTGCTTTTTGAATTATGTTCAAATTCGGTCAAATTTTCAAACTACAGAAAAAGGGGGTAAAAAGGGTATTGAATTTTAAAACTGAAATTCTAAAATTACTTTTAAATTTTCTCAACAACTTGAAAAATGGTCAAGATAAAAGTTGTTCCACTCAGTGAGCCCTACAACTCTTATTAAGGAAGTTTTATCAGATTCTCAATATTTTTGAAATTGAAGTTTCAAATTTAAATTTCAACATAGTAATTTGAGTTTAATTTGAATTTCTGTAACACAACATCAACATCTCCAAAAATAAAAGATGTTCCATTTTAAAAAATCTACAATTTTTATTAAAGTACTTTCATCAGATCCTTGTTAGTTTTAGAATTTGTATTTCAAAATTGAAACTTTAAAGCAAAGATTAGGGTTTTATTTGAAATTCTTTTTAATAACTTCAAAATTGCCCAAAATAGAAGTTGCTCAACTTTTAGAAATTTACTACTTTTGTTTAAGACTCAACCCCTAATTATGCTTAGTATTTGATTTAGGGTTTTAGGTCCGCTTTAGGATTTATAATTGATTTCCTTTTTATTTCCCAATTTAATTTAGTTAATTGCATACAAACACAAACATTTACATAATAAATCACTCACAAGCACACTAATATTGATGAGTTGTGTAATGAGTATGGCATTGGACATCAATTCTCACCCAAGTACACACCACAATCAAATGGCATTGTTGAAAGAAAGAATAGAACCTTGATTGACATGGCAAGATCAATCCTAAATGAATACAATGTTAGTTATTCCTTTTGGGCCGAGGCTATCAACACCGCATGCTACTACATCAACCGGTTATATTGTCATGGTATGCTTGTAAAGACTCCATATGATTTATTGAATGGTAGAAAGCCCAACATTGCATATTTTTGGGTTTTCAGTTGCAAATGCTACATTCTCAAGAAAGGCATAAGATTGAGCAAGTTTGAAAAGAAATGTGATGAAGGTTTTTTACTTGGCCAGTCAACCACAAGTAAGGCATATAGAGTTTGGAATTTGGCTAGTGGTACTCTTGAGGAGGTACATGATGTTGAATTTGATGAAACCCAAGGCTCTCAAGATGAAGTTGAAAATCTTAGTGATGTGAGAGGAAATGACTTGGCAAATGCAATGAAAGATATGGATATTGGAGACATTAGGCCGAGGCAAGTCAATGATGATGAAGATGATGGTGCTATTCATACTAGTGCGCAAATTGACAATGAAGCAAGTGTAAGTGGCTCACAAGACCAATCTCAAGTGCAAGATCAACAAGTTAGTTCATCTCAATCCAATAATCAAGTTCCTATTCTCCAACCGGTTTCTATTGCAAGGGATCATCCTTTTGATCAAATCATTGGTGGTATTCAAAGTGGTGTTCAAACAAGAGCGAGGCTAGCTCAAATTTGTGAGCATTTCTCATTTGTATCATCCATAGAGCCAATCAAGATTGAGAAAGCATTGCAAGATGTTGATTGGGTTAATGCCATACATGAAGAGCTCAACAATTTCACAAGAAATCAAGTTTGGGAGCTAGTTGAAAGACCAAAGAAACACAATGTGATTGGAACCAAATGGTTCTTTAGAAACAAGCAAGATCAAGATGGCATTGTGATAAGGAACAAGGCTAGATTGGTTGCACAAGGTTATACTCAAGTAGAAGGGCTTGATTTTGGAGAAACCTATGCACCGGTCTCTAGATTGGAAGCAATTAGAATCCTACTAGCCTATGCTTGTGCCCATAACATCAAGTTATATCAAATGGATGTCAAGAGTGCATTTTTAAATAGGTACATCAATGAGTTGGTATATGTGGAACAACTTCCCGGATTTGAAGATGTGAAGAAGCCCAACCATGTGTACAAGCTAAGGAAGGAATTGTATGGTTTGAAGTAAGCACCTAGACCATGGTATGAGAGATTGAGAGATTTCTTACTCTCTAAAGGATTCAAAATGGGAAAGGTTGATATTACTCTCTTCACTAAGAAGCTTGGCAATGATTTGTTTGTCTTGCAAATATATATGGATGATATCATTTTTGGATCAATAAATCAAGACTTTTGTGAAGAATTTGGGAACATGATGGCAAGTGAGTTTCAAATGTCCATGATCGGTGAACTTAGTTACTTGGTCTTCAAGTGAAGCAAATGAAGAATGGTACTTTCGTAAGTCAAGGCAAGTACATAAGGGACATGGTAAATAAATTTGGATTGGAGTTTGCAAAGCCAATGAGTACACCCATGGCTACCAATGGTCATTTGGATTTGGATGATAGTGGCAAAATAGTGGATCAAAAGCTATATAGATCAATGATTGGAAGTCTCCTTTATGTGATCGCATCTCGACCGGATGTCATGTTTAGTGTGTGCATGTGTGCAAGATTTCAATCCTCACCAAGAGAAAGTCATTTAAAAGTCGCAAAGAGAATATTGAGGTATTTGAAGGGCACACAAGATGTTGGGTTGTGGTATTCTAAGGGGTCGAACTTTGAGCTTATTGGATATTCGGACTCCGACTATGTCGGTTGCGAGGTGGATAGAAAGAGCACTAGTGGAACATATCAATTGCTTGGAAGGTCACTTGTTTTATGGTCATCAAAGAAGCAAAATAGTGTTGCTCTGTCAACGGCCGAAGCGGAGTACATTAGTGCCGGTAGTTGTTATGCATAACTCCTTTGGATGAAGGCTACTTTGAGTGACTTTGGATTGAAATACAAGAAAGCTCCTTGGCTATGTGACAATGAGAGTGCTATCAAGCTAACCAACAACCCCGTGCAACATTCAAGAACAAAGCACATTGACATAAGGCATCATTTCATTAGAGATCACCAAATCAATCGGGACATTGCAATTGAAAGTGTTGGCACCGAAGATCAATTAGCGGATATCTTTACCAAGCCACTTGATGAATCAAGATTTTGCAAGTAGAGAAGTGAGCTAAACATACTAGACTACTCCAACATGAAGTGAAAAGCATCCCACATTATATGACATGCCTCTCCTTCGACTAAAGCAAGGTAAAATTGTGTGACATGGCATTCATACTTTGATAAGGACTTGTTTAGTGCATATAGACATGAAATGCATCTTATAGGCTCATTCATGAAAAATCAAATGTTTTTGGTGTATATATGGTACCACTATTGTTTTATGTGCTTGAATGATCTAGTGGTAGCATATGACATATTGATGGGCTTGCAAACCTAGTGTTGAATTTAGAACATGAGCTAAAGATGTGTAACTTAAAATGGTCAAGATAACCCTTCTAGTGCGGTGTGAAGAAGCTTGTCCTTGGATCAAACTTAGTTACATATTCTAGGCAAGTGATCTAGATTGAACCAAAGTGAAAATGAACTAAACCCCATTAATTGACTTTATACTCTCATAATTTGCACCATTTTTTGGTGATTGTTGACAAAGGGGGAGAAGAAAGTCACAAAGATAAAAATGGAAAGCGGTCAATTAAAAATTTGAAAGCACACAAGTAGGGGGAGCAAGCTCATGAATAAGTTGTTGCATTTGTATGTGCATTAACATATGATTTGTTGCATTGTCAAACTTCAATTCCTATGACTTGCTTGATTGGTGTAATGCATAGAAATAGGATTTGAATGGCGTTTGACAAACTAGCATGCATAGGACTTACTTTTCATACAAAGTACCTCTCTTGCTTGGATGTTGATCTCACGAGGTATTTTGAGTTTGTGATGCATGACTAGTGAACAATGGTGCTAAGGATGGTATATTTCCACAACTCCGATGGTATCACGCTTCAAAGGTCCATTCTATATACCTTAGCATCATTTGGTAGTGGTAGCTCACCTAAAATTTCAAATCCATGCATATGTGAAAAATTAAACCAAACACAAGGAATCACATATGTAGGGAGAGCTAATACTACCAAAGTGCAAACTTGGATTCATTTCATATCTTTGTGAAGGTTGTCATCAATTACAAAAAAGGGGAAGATTGAAAGACAATGTTTGATTTTGGGTAATTGATGAAACCTAGTTTGCTAATGTTTGCTCTAAGTGTTTCATGTGAATAATTAGCAAATAACAAGATGAAGCAAAAGGACCGGGTCGGTGGAGGCCACAAGTGAAGGGCAATGATGGTGTCCATGCAAATGGTATAAGTCCATCAACAAGAGGAGAAAGCCCTAATGACGGCATCCATGCAAATGGTATAAGTCCATCATCAAAAGTGTCCACATGCTTCATCAAGTGACGAGAAGGAAGATGTAGAAAAATTTGGAGCTCAAGGCAAAGGTATAACCAATAGGAACTCGTTTGCTTTTGGTGATCAAGAATCTATAGAGAGAGTGATCACATTTAGGATAGATAGCCATACTATCAAGAGGGAGAAATCATTTGTGAAATGCGGTTATCAAAGTGCCACTAGGTGTTCATATTCATTGCATGTGCATGTAGATGCTAGTGACATTAACAAAACCCGTGAAAAACTCTTTTAAAAAGACTAACACACGTGCACTAAAGTGAGAGGCGCTTTGGAGTGTTAGCACCTTTGGAAACGGGGTGAAGGTTGAGGGTTAGAGAGGGTTTGGGTAAGTTTCAATAGAAAATCAAGCGTCGGACGCTGACCCCGAGAGCGTTGGACCATTGGCTTTGGTCTGACGGCTAACCCTCGTTCTGCTCTATCTGAGAGCGTCGGACGGGCAGAAAGTGAGCGTCGGACCATGGGTTCACGGTCCGACGGTGTGGCGAGCAGAGTTCACGTCCTAGCTGACTGCGCGGCATGCTGAGTTCACGGCGTTGGACGTCAGGTGTTGGTCCGACGCTGGGCGTCGGACAGCGTCCGACGGTGCTTGGAGCTCTCGGGTTGCTCTCTGGAAACTTCGGACAGATAGCTTCGTTGGTCCAATAGTGTTCGTCGAACATCGTCCGACAATGGTTTGTGCTCTCTGTCCTTCTCTGGAAGCGTCGGACGGTGATGACTTTTAGTCCGACGGCGCGAGAGTCCGATGGTCTGTTTTGGTGCTAGAAAAGAGCCGTTGTGATCCAACGTTCGATTTCAAACATCTACTGGCATGTGGAGTGCATCCAGGGCGTCGGACCATGTGCTTTGGTCTGACAGTGACGCGCGTAGGCATCCGACGGTTCCGTCCGACGCCACGCAGAGTGGCCTAACGGCTATGTCTATGTGAGGGGCTTATAAATAGAACTTTGGCTGGCTTGTGCTCGCTCTCTTGGCCATTCTCATCACTCCTACTAACTAGTGAGCCTCTCCACTCCTCTCTCACACCTTCCACTTGATTGTGATCATCATTTGGTGAGATTGGAGAGCATCAAGTGCATTGCATGAGTGTGTTCATCTAGAGACACTTGGTGATTGGATTTTGCAGCGGATTCTCTTGTTACTCTTGGAGTTTGCCGACTCCTAGACAGCTTAGAGCTGCGAGGATCGTTGAGGGGAGTTGGTGATTTTTTCCGCCTCTGATCGGTGAAGTTGTAAGGGGTTCTTGAGCCTCCCCCGCGGGAGATAGCAATTGGCTACTCTAGTGGATTGTGTGTAGCTTGTGGATCCCCATCTTGTGTTGGTTGTGCGGCACCCTTGAGAAGTGTTTGGCGTGTGAACCTCCAAGTGGGTGTATCGCTACAACGAGGACGTAGCTTGCCGGCAAGCAAGTGAACCTCGGTAAAAATCTTTGTATCCATCTCTTGCCGAGGATTTCTTGTGTGTTGTGATTGATCATTTTGGTATTCACTTCATCTCTATACCGGCGGTATAAAATCACCTCTCTACCCCTTTACCTTATTGCGTTTATTTTTGTGTAGCTCTCTTGTTATAGTTGCTCACTTAGGAGTAGAGTAAAGTAGTGACTTAGCTTCTTGTGTGTGATGTTAGAGATTATAGCCTAGAATGGTTAGGTGGCTTGCTTTTTAGTAGGATAACGCAAAATTTGCTTCGCCGCTTAGTAGAATTTTTATAGGCTATTTACCCCCTCTAGCCATTTAGGACCTTTCAGAGGGAAGGTCCCCAGGAGTCGGTTTTCATCCAACAGTGATCAAGTGATGTGCCATGAATCGATGGACCCGCATGTCATCCTCCCGGGGGTTGCAAACCGCCAAATCAGGGCACCAACCGACCTTGCAACCACATTTGAGGAGGAATGAGGGCCGTTGGATGCAAGACGGTGGAATCAAGGGGGCACCCGCCCTCCTAATAGGGCGCCTGCCCTGCCACTTCGGGCCATCGACCTCTAGAGAGCCTACAAGTGCCTCTGAAGCTCTGCTACACTATAAATAGGACCTATTTCCTCACTTGTAAAGCGAACCACTAGGGAATCACTGGAAGATCACTGGGGAATCACTAGAGAACCACTCGAGAAATAGCTCATTCATTAGTCCAATGTAGTTCCTCTCTCTCTCTCTCTAGTGAAGCTCTGCTCTTAGGAATAGTGCTAGCTAGAGAAGAGTAGAGTAGTGAGAGAGAAGTCGGGAGAAGGAGGAAGTCTGTGGAGGAGCCGGGCTTGTCGGCGACCTCCTCTGCGGTGTTCTTCACTCTTATCGATAATAAAAATCTCCTGCTTCATTTATTTATTGTTATACTTTAAGCAGCTGTATACTTGTCTCATTGCTTGGTTACAGTGCTCTAATTCCTTGGCCAGAGTTAGAGTAGTAAGCTTTATAGATTAAGCGCGGCGCTTAGGCTATATTTTTACCCTTGTGTGCGGCTGGGCCCACGGATAGTAGGTTCTAGGTGGTGACAGCCCTATAATCCTCTGGATTCCACCACATTCGGCCTGATTTTATCAGCGTAGAACTTGTAGGTGTACGGTGCCTAATTAGTCGAACCCCAGCGAGTTTAGGACTTTGCACGTTCCTAGTATAGCAGTCTTTTTGGTATAGTAACATTTGATCTTTTACTGAGTTAGAGTTCTCCCGTAAACTCTTGAGCTACTTAGAGTATCCTAGTGTGTTTACACCTTAGTTATCCTTCATTGAGGTTGTTACCACATTTATCCATATCTAGATCCTTGTTTACCAAATACTAGGAATCACAAACCCCGCCTCCTTTAGGAAAATATAAATTCGACACCTGGTACTCTCAGGTAAAGTGTTACATGATAGTTTTGTGTGCTTGCAGAATCCCATCACCTATCCTATAGAGCCATACCCATAAGGATTTTTGGCGCCATTGCTAGGGACAACTTTATTCCTGATAGCGACGTTAGAAGTGTCAACAACCTTATACTTTGAGCATAGGGATTGACAACCCCGCTGATTGCGTTGAGAAGTATTATTACCACCGCTAAAGGATAGATTTGGCTACACTCTTGTGATAGCGTTAGTAACTATCAACATATATTCTCCTATCCGAACCCATATAAAGAAGAAAGTGTTTTTTAATTTACTCTATCCAATTATTTTTTTTAAAATAAAACAATAATATATTTTCTGATAATAAAGAGGATTATGATTTTTTCTAGGAACGATTGTTGACCAATAATAAATAAAATTTTCTATATGTTTTTTATTAACGACTTCAATATAAAAAGATAGACATATTTAATCTTTTTTTGGCTAATTCCTTTTTACCAAAAATAATAAAAAATATAATATAACTGCAATAGGAATCATACTCTGACATGCCAACTGACGACAATATAAAAAACATACTCTGACATGCCAACTGACGACAATATAAAAACAAGCTAAGGGCATCCATAATGTGAGAAAAAGGTGGCATTAAGCATTTAATGCCTGGACCTTAAACACTGTGGCGGTGCACCACAGTAAAGTCAATAAGAAATGGACCACAGGGTTAAGGTCGCACCGTAACGAATAAAAAAGTATTTCAGATGAAAGAGGACGGGACGATGTATGTGTGCGGCTGAAGATTTTTCTATTGTATGCAGGGGTCCCACCTTAAGATGCATATGCATCATAACCATTGTGCGCTTAGATAGTAACTGTCATCCATTTTTTGTGGGACCCAGCTTAAGGTGAATTTTACATGCAACATCGCGCATGCTCTTAGGGCGTCCGCAACAAGGAAATGAAATCGCTAGCTGGCGTGGCTGAGTTTGGGAATAAAGAAAAGAAGAAAATCCCTAGCCCCACGGCATATATGGAAGTGGGTCACGCCTGCAGAGACAGATGGTTTTATTGGAGAACGTGCGAGACTATCGAGGAACTAGTCACTAGCGATTATGGACGAAATCGTCCGAATCGGTTTACAGATGTTTAGGTTAGACGTGTTTAGGTAAGTTCGTATCTAACTCTGGATTTTTAATATCTGATACCGTATCTGTATTTGAATACTCAAATTATATATTTATGATGGCGACATCTTATCGTATTCTATCTAGCATGGCTGACACTATCCGTATTTGAATCCAAATCTGACAAAAATATAAAAATAAATATGATATGAGTGATATCCGTTCGTATCCGATCCGTTTCTTTCCCTACTAGCGATGAGTATTTTAGCTATTCTCTCACCTCCACGTCAGAAAACGTACGACCGCTGGGGACGCCCTAAAAGGATCCCTGCGACTATGAGACCCAAAACAAACCCAGAGTTCGTGTTGTCTCTGTTCTCTGTTTCCAGTGCGGAACTGCAGATCGAGTGGTTTAGTTCCATCCGCATAACCTTTTTCTCTTTTATTTCATTCTTATCCCAAATATCTCCGATTAGATAAAAATAGAGAAAAAAATGAATACAATATTATGGTTTTTAAACCATTAATTTTCTAATAAATAAATATTTTAAATACTAAGTTGTTCATGTAGTTCTGGTTAAAAATAATTTTTTTTGTTAGAACCTAGATCACTCGATGATCTTGTTAAGATTATTTAGATATATTCATTAGTGATCAATTATTGTAATTGCCATAATTAACATGTGCTAATTATGACAACCGCAAGGGCTACCAATGGGCCTCATCGGAACAGGCATCTGTTCGTTTGTATGAACTGATGCCGTACGAGGCAGTATATATGTAACACATACACATCATCAGTAATAGAGATTACACAGTTACTGTTCATTCTATTTTCACACGTTATCAGCAACTTTCGCTCTGCCTCACTGACGCCAAAAAGGCCGAAAGGAAGAAGTAGAAGTTGGCCGGGAAACTCGCCGGAACTTCGCCGGAGTCGCTGCTTAGTAGTCAAAGGTAGAAGATGACGATCCCTGCCCCTTCCATGAATGTGATGGTTGACACCATCACCAACGCCGTTGAAGCCACCATCATCCGCGATAGCAACCACCCAGGAGGTGTTCATCGTTTCACCCTCCAGGGCGCCGTCCGCAGGGCTCTCCGGGACATCCACGACCACCGCACTCCCACTCGCCGTAGAAACGGCGGATGTGCTGGTGGCGGACGTCCGGTGTCACCACGCCTGGAGGCTCGCTTGCCGCCACGCCCGGTGCCTCGTCCGTCGAGGCTCCAGTACGCCCCCGGCGTCTGTCCGCGTCATGGTCCGGCGATGTTCGCCCGCCGTGTTGCAGCAGCGTCGGAGTCCTCGCCGATGCCGTCGTCTTTGCCAAAGACGTCTGCGTCGATGCTGCCTCCACCGCCACCGACGCCATGGGCCCCGCTTGCACAGCCTTGGAACGGAGGCGGCGGCTCTATGGCCATGCGCCGCGCTGCACCTCCGCTTCCCGACTCTAGCACTGGCATGGGGGCTTGGCCGCTGGGCTTCACCTACGACCTCGACGTCGTCCTCCCGCCTCCGCCTCCTTCGGCTCACCACCTTTCCTACGCCGACGTCGCTGCCGCCCGCGGCCACGGCCAGCGTCGGAGCACCATTGGAGCCGCCGGGATCGCCTCCTCCTCGGTTGAGGGGGAGGCGGTTCGCTGCTCCTAAGCGCCTTGGGAAGTGCTGGTAGGGGCGGATCTGTCGACGGAATGCCGGCGATAGTCTACCGAGGGTTATGCCCAAGATAGTAGATGATCGGTGAAGGTGCGTCTGAGACGAACAAGAGTAGCGCAGTAAGCGCGAGACGCGAGGTTTATACAGTTTCAGGCCGTCGCGAGGCGTAATACCCTACATCCTGTGTGTTGTTGTATCGTATTGCTATTAGATGATCTGAGTTGGGTTGTGGGATCTATCCGTGCCTCTCCTTATATAGTCGAAAGGAACAAGGTTACAAGTAAACTATCAAAGTTGATACAATAACCGAGCGGTGCTGTGCCTTGCGTCTCACGTCTTTGTCTTCTGGGCCGGGCCAACTTTGATAGTACGGCCCCTGTCTTGTCTTGTGGTACCGGAGGTTTATATCCCCACAGGATCCGCAGTTCCCGGCAGGCTACGACGGCCCTCGTGGCCGGAGCTCGCCGGGGATGAGCGGGGTCTGCCCTGCCGGCTGGCCTCCATGGCCGGACTTTGAGCCTCGGCTCGGGCCCTGCATGAGAGGGAAAGGGGGAGGAGGACGAGCACAACACCGACAAGGATCGGTATCTACGGCGACGGCAGAGGACAGAAGACGGCGGCGGCGGCTCAAGGCGGCGGCGGCTGCGGTTGAGGGCGGTTAGGGTTTCCCAACCCTAACTGCCACCCCTTTTTACACGGGCTGCGGTTGGGGGTCGTAGGCGGGGTGGCCGGTTGGGTCTGAATTGTGGCCCAGGCCCAGGTTCTGGCCTGCTGCCCGCCCTTCCACCCTTTGGCCGTGCCCTGGTCACTGTGGCCGGCCGTGTGAAAGGTCCTTATTTGGTTTTGGTAATTGAGTGACAACTTAGGTGGACTAATATGTGTTTAAGTATTGATTACACAGGTGATTAGTCCACATGTACATGTGTGTGAGCATCTATGCCATAGAGGTGAAAATGGCTTGGAGATGATGCTTAGCTCACACATATGGAGATGAAGGAGCTAAACGTATGATACATGACATGGAGTCATGTGGCTAGGTGGAGAAGATCAAGACATGACTTGGCGTCGACAGACCGGTTGCAAGTGTGAAGGGCAAGCTAGTGGGCTTGGCGCCGATGGACCAACGCAACGGTGAAGAGCAAGTGAAGTCGAGGATCGATGGACCAAAAGCCACGTGATGATATGAAGTGGATCATATCATTGTTGAGGTGTTGGTGTATGTGTTGCACCGGCATCGATGGTGTCGGAGACGGAGATGAAGAAGATGATCGGAATAGAAAGCGCAAGGCAAAGGTATAACCTAGGGTATTTCTATTTCACCAGTCTAAGGTTGAGTAGAGAAGTGCTTGACCGGATTAAGGATAGATGGCCGTACTATCAAGAGGGGCAAACTTGTTTGCATATCGGTCATCTAGTGCCACTCAGAGTGATCTAACTTTGCATGCTAGGATCGAGTGGCGTGGCAAGAAAGAGTGGAAAACCCTTTGAAATTTTTTTGTGAAAATGCTAACTCACATGCACAAGGTTGCGGAACACTTTGGGGTTGGCACATTTGCAAAAAGGTTGAAGATTCGAACTCGCGGAAAACTTGGTTTGATCTTGGATGGATAAACTGCTTTATCCTTTGAGTTTTGGATCAAGCAATCATGTGGGATGTGTAGCCCTATGAATAAGCTTTCCAAAATATCCAAGATCATCAAAATCGGAGTTTGGAGCTAAGAGATATCGCCGTTTTAGTGAGCGCAGGTCTGCACAGGACGCTGCACCGGACGCGGAAAAAAGAGCACCAGACACGCTGCTGTTACTGTAGCAGTGTCCGGTGCGTTTAGTGTTGTTCGGGCTGCGAAAGAGCACCGGACGCTCCCGGCGTCCAATGGGTAGGATGCGTCCGGTGCGACCCTGGAACTCTCGGGTGCTGCACAACGGCTAGTTTTCTTGGCGTCTTGAGCACCGGACGCTGCACCGGACGCGTCCGGTGCAACATAAAGAGCGTCCGATGCGTGCGCAGTGAGCCCAATGAAGGGGGTAACGGCTCTATGTCCTTGGGGGCTATAAATTAGAGGTGAGGGCCGGCCAAGACAAGTGGTTGAGCACCTTGGGAATGTGTTTCCCATGCTTGTGCTTGGCTTGGTGCCCTCCTACTCTTTTGTGCTAATTGACATCGCATTTGGGAGTGAGAGATCGATCGCTAGTGCGTTGCATCGTGAGGATTGCTTCGAGTGGCACTAGGTGATCGTGTTGCAAGCCGGTGGTGCTTGTTACTCTTGGAGGTTGCCACCTCCTAGACGGCTTGGTGGCTGGTGGCACCGTCAAAGCAAGCATGAAGATTGTGCTTGGCCCCGGAGAAAGCTTGTGAGGGGTTGGAGCTCACCCCACGGGAGATCGCGAAGAGCATCGCTAGTAGAACGAGACGTGAAGAGCAACAAGTGGTCCGATCGAGTCAAGTGCTAGAGCTTATGGTAAGCACTCCACGTGAGAGAGTGTGACTTGCGGGTCACCACTAGCAAGAGGACCGGCGGCAACCTTGGAGCTTGTCTCAACGGAGGACGTAGCTTGTGGCGACAAGTAAACCTCCGAGAAATAAATCACCGCGTCAGCATCTTCTTATCCTTCGCGGTGGTTTGCTCCCTTCCACACAAGTCTTTTACTTTGTGCATTACTTTACTTGTGTAGTTTTAGTTGCTCTTGTGAGATCGGTTAGCTTGTGTAGCTTGCCACTCATGTTCTTAGGTTGTGTAGCTTAGAAATAGTGTCTTGCTTAGTTTGTGTAGCTAAGCAAGTTGCACTCCTTGATTAGGATTGTGTGTATCCTTGTCATTGAGCATGTAGTGAGGTTAGGTGTTTAGTGCACTTTAGCTTGCTAGTTGGTAGGAGTTTCCCCAGTGCTTCAAGTACTAGTGCTTAGGTTTGTGTGACTTTGCGCTAGAACAGTTTAGAGAAGCTCAAGCTAGGCTTGCACCTTTGTTTCTTGCTAGGATCCTTGACAAGGTGCTTAGAGTTATAGTTAGAGGGGTGAATCGTTGCTAGAACCGAATAGGTTTTATTCCGCTGCGATTAGTTGTTAAAAAGGACTATTCACCCCCCTCTAGTTCGCCATCTCAACCCTACACCTTGGCCTGGCTGTGGCCGGCCGTGGCTGGCTAGGACTGGCAGATTGTGGCTATTCATCCGTTATTTTTATTTTTTAGTTATTCTCTATTTTTAGCAATAGTAGTAGAATAAATTAGATCATATCTTGCTAGTTTTATTGCTGCCTGGACATTAGTTTCTTTGTATAATTAGTTGACAATTGCTATTGATGATATGATGCTACTCCAAGATCACTTGACACAGGAGTTGAGAAAGCCACAAGTGATGCGGTTGATGATGCTACCCTGAGCTCACTTGATGATAGCTATGAGAGTGATGCATCCACAAGCTCTTCATCCTCATCGCATTGCTACACATCACTCGGTGATGGCAAGGTATCAATTGGTAATGTGATTGTTGATTGTGATGATCCAAATTTTGAGCTTGTATGCAAACTCGTCAATGCCTTGAGAAATGAGACGAACAAAACAAATAAATTGACAAATGAAAACTCATTTCTAAAGGACACATGTGAGCAACAAAAACATCTACTTTATGTCATGAGTTGTTCACATAAGGAGCTAAAATTGACTTATGAGGAGCTTAGTGTTGTTCATGAGAATTTGGTAAAAGACTATGATTTTCTCACCAAGGAGCTTTCTAATGAAAAATTAAAAACTAGTGAGAGTTTATCACTTGGGTCAAATGATCAATCACATATTGCTACTAACCCTTCTGATGTAGGCAAGAAGAGTGTATCCACCTCATGTGATAATTTATTTTCTATGCCTTGTTCTTCATATATAGATGCTTGTTCTTCTTCCTTGTCTTGTGAGACTAACCTTTTGAAGGAGAACAATGAGCTTAAACAAAAACTGAAGAACTTGAGCAACAAGATAGCAAGGTGGAACAACTCAAGTGCCGCCCTCAACCATGTGCTGGAGAACACAAGAATGGTGAGCGACATGAGTGGTCTTGGCTACTGTTGACGGTAGTTATCTATTATTTTTATCCATCAACATAGTTATAGGGTTTGATTCTAACAAGTTCCACGAGTTTTGGTGTTCTCACCTATTTTGCAGGGTATGAAGAAATAGTCAATTTTTCACTGAATAAAAGTATCTCAAATAAGGAATTGGAGTTCACCATTGCATAGAGCTCGTCGAGACGATTGAAACGGATATATTACTTGCTATTTTTGGAGTCCGGAATGAAAAGATATAGATTTTACAAACACCGAAAGATTCTAGAACATGAGCTGTGGGATTAATTGAGGGCTGCGGGATTAATTGGGCCTAAATCAGAATTTGGCCCATTAAGGCCTATGTGCACTTTAGTGTGACATGGTGGAAAGGTTTAGTACCACATGACTTGCTCAAGGTGGAGGAGGGGAGGCCACCCCCTATATATACAGCCCAGGGACCCCCTAGGCTCCATCCCCTTTCATTATTATAATTCATATTCTCTAGTTAGGGTTTGGATGAAGAGGTGTCCCATTGAAGGATAACCTCTCTCCAATGTAGTAGATTAGTTCTAGTTGAGAGTTAGGGAGAGCGGAGCCATGCTCGGGTTCTGGAGGAGTCTTCTAATGTCTGGTATGACTTGTATCTTATCTCTGTAAGACTTATGCTTTTATATATTCATCTTTTCTATTTACTTATATGCTTTATTATGTGATGGGTTAGTATAGTTGTTATACTTTGGCATAGGATTTTCGCTCGCATCGAGTGCTCTAGTTTTCATATGGGATTAGAGTAGTAATTAATAGTGTAGACATGGTGTCTAGACTAGAGGTTACCTGAGATTGCACTCAACCTTACGAATAGTTGTGGTAGCCCCAGGAGGTGACAGCCCTGATGGACGATGTATTCCACCTCGTGTAGGTTGATGATTGTAGGACTGTAGTCAGAGTTTCCTAGTCCCATTCTCATCTCAGTCTGAGACTAGTGTTCTGAGTCCCGAAGTTCTATTGTGTGATTCCCTATCTAACTATCGTTCAGTTATCTTAGAACCCAAGTAACAGAGAAGTATTTAGGAACCTTGAACTCTCCCGTTGTCCTCTCAACTTAGCTAAACTACTCATTTATCTTACAAGTGATTACTATGCATAACTCCTATTATTTATCGCTTACCCCCACTATAGGCTAGTTGGTGTATTAAGTTAGTGGATACATGATGGTAGCTATCGGATTCTTTAACCATTGCTTCCCTATGGTAAAATATAAATAACGATACTCTGGAATACTCCGGGGTAAAAGCTACAATGGTATTCTGTGCGCTTGCGTAATCTTTCATATTCTATTTGCACTTAATAAATACTAACAAGCTTTTTAGCACCGTTGCTGGGGAAGCAATTGGCACAAGCATTTTGATAGTGATCTTGATGTCTGCTAATTTAGTGTACCACTAGCTTTAGTTGGATTACCCCTATTCTGTTGAGTTGTGGAATAAGGCAGGACAACAGAAGCCGTTTTGACCTTCCGGCAAGTTCCACAAGACAAGAAGAAGCGTTGAAGAACTCCAGGGTGCCCTAGCATTCAAGATTCATCAATAATGGAACCCTGCCATCTCACGGTTTGCATATATATATATATATATATATATATATATATATATATATTTCTTTCTTTCTTTCTAACTCTGTGTAGATTGGAGAAGGAGGTCATCGTCACAACAATTCAAATCACATCTTAAGTGACGAACATAGAAGCTGCGCTATGCACAAATCATGGTAAGTATGATAAAAAAGGTGAGAAAGTCTTGCTCATGGACTTTAAACTTTTGAGTAGTTATCTTTTAATTATTGCATCTCATTGCATATTTACTTTAATTCATGCATCCACTTCATTTAGTTTTTGTTTCCTCATATCAAATCCATAGCATATTTAGTTCTTGCATACATCCATACTACTTGCATATTAAAAATAAAAAATATATCCCTCACTATGATCATATTCTTTTGTCTCTATTTTTGAGTAAATCTCCGTAATGCTTTTATGCTTCCATTTTTCTATGCTAGCAAGTTTTTGTTTGGAAGTACTTGACATACTTTCATAGGCTTTTAAATTAAGCGTGGTGCTTAGGTTAAATAGCCTGCCTTAGTCAAATTAGACATGGAGTCTGGTTTGGGTATTGAACTAAAAATTGATAGTGTAGACATTGGATATTTTGTTGGACTAACCCCTGCAGAAGCTTTCAATTTCAATCTGGGAAAGTCCCGAGATGAACTCATATAAGAGATGAATCAAGGCGTGTGATGAACTCCAACAACTTTGCACGAAGAAGACACATCAGCTCATCCTTCATGTATGGAAGAACTGTAAGTATCAAAGTTATTCACTTTGTCATTTGCTGCAAGTTACCTTTGCCTTGAACCATGTCAGAATGCAGCAAACAAATAAAAAAATGATGACAAGAAGAAATCGATGCAAAAGTAATCTTATAATCATCTTCTCGTTAGCGTGGATAAAAATTGTAGACAACAACCCATGTTTTGAACTCGCTGAAATCCTTCGGGTATGTGTATACTAACATTCAGCAGGAACAAATATAAGCTATTCTTGTAAATGAGTTGGGATGAACCTGTCGAAAACCAACGTACAACTACAAGAAGTGGCTGTACTTGATGGATCATGAGCATCGTCAAAGACAGCCTAACCTTGAGCATTCCCAAGGCTTAAGCTAGGATGATGATCGCAAGCAGGATGCAATTTCTGTCGTATGGCCAAACCGATGCCGGCTCTCATCATCTTCGAAGATAGCAACTCATATGCCGATGGCACAGACCAAGATGATGGGATTCCACTACATCATAGTGTGCATCTTCCACACCTCATTGGTCATTGGTGGTCTGTCGGTGGTGTCTCATGAAGCCATGAACAACTATGGTCGCAGGATGACATCCCTAAGTCATTTGAGATGAAGCTCTCGCACAAGTAACAATGAGTTCCCTTCTTCAAACATTGAGATGGTTGGCGTATCATCAGAGAAGAATAACTTTTCACCCGCCGTTTGAAGACAAGGACAATCAAGGATGAACTTGGGTATGTATCTCCAATGATCTTCAACCCATCAACCAAGAGTGAATGAAGAAGCATGTTACTATCCACATCAACGTCTCCTGGATCAGATGGTGCAAAAGAATGAGATGGTCCTGCTCAAGCACAAAGAAGCCCTTTATGAAAAATAATCCGGATCAAGACAAACTCAAGAAGCCATCAAAGAAGGTACAACAAGTTGAGTAGAATTTTATCAAGACATAAGGTAACATGAAGTATGGTTCTTGTAAAAATTCAAGCAAACAACATGGTGATGCAAGGGCACTTAAAAGAACAGCTTGGGGGAGATTCACTTTTCCCCATTAGTAAGACAAGTTTAGAGGAAGCTCTTGCCACTAATCATCGCAAAACAAGGGTGCAGAAAAAGGAGTTTGAAAGAAGAGACTATGAAGGATGAGACTCCAACCTCGGCGTAAACATCAACTTCGCCAACCAAAAAATGGAGGAAGAAGGACTCACCTTCCAGCTCATCATCATCGGAGGTGCACCCAGGGTCATGATCTCAACCCGACGATGCACCAAGCAAGGACTGAACAAGACAAGACGTCCTATTCGGAGAACTTTAAACCACCGAGCCTTCGCCAAAAAGGTAAACTAGGTACTTATTCATATTTCCTTTTCAGAATTGCATTTGCATCTTAGTAGTTGCATATTTACTTTCCTGCATCAAAAAGAAAATAAAAATATTTATTGCTTTGCAAAATAAAATCTAAAAGCCTGTTGGTATTTTTAACATCACTTCTCGTTAAGTTGTCATCCCTAACATGATGCCAAAAACCAAAGGTAAAATAATCTTCACTTACCTCCTAAAAATAATACTATAGAATATATCCGCAAGCGCATAGATAATTCTCCCATTGTAGCACTTCACCCGGCAAGTATTCCGAGTATCGCTGATTTGTTTTATGCCAAAAGGATAAAGAGGCATTCTACTCATTAGGATAATCTACTATAATGATTGGAAAGATAAATGTCCAGACCTATGATAACCCATAACTCTAGTGCTTTAGCGATAAATAAGTCAATAATAAATGGTAAATGATAACTGAGTAAATAAAGTAAATGGTATTCCAGGGATAGAATATAGAGACTCACTAATGTAGTAAGACAATCTCGAGATTCGGCTAAAGTAAAGGAAACCTATGTAATTATTAAATACAAAGTCTACAGCCTACGCCACATTACACATTTTCATTTATAGCATAATCAACTCAGAAAACATCATAAGGAGCATCATCTAATGAGGATATTAAGACACAAGGGTCACCTACGTACGGGGGTGGACTACAGAGGAACCAACGCAGCTGTCACCTACGCGGACTACCACACTACCCGGCACGTCAGGATGCCTCCGTAGATACACAATATATCTAGACACCACGTCTACATAATATATACCACCTAACTCACTTGAGTACGGAATTAGGCGCTTTACGATCAAATGACAATAATCTCACCAATCACAGCTATATCGAATATGCAACTAGAATAAACTAAGAACTGAATAAGTAGGAATATATTAAAATAGAGCAAAGTCATAATGAGATACAAGATAAGATTACCGATCTCCAGACGAACAGATCTGAAATCCCGAGCGTAGTGCCCAACTCTACTTGAACCTTGCTAGATGCCTAAACTATGAACTTGAAGAACTAGAGCCTTATTTCTAATATCTGAAAACCCTAACTTCTATCTACTCTTGACAAATGAAGCAGGAGGAATGAATTGGTGCTCTGAGAGGGGGGTCTGCCCCTTTATTTATAGCCCGGTGGGATGAACATACGCCGTGGGATCAAACTGACTTAAACAAAGGGCCAAGATGACTCCAAAGAGGTGGCGGAAGAAGTCTCCAGATGCCGGGGCCGAAGCCCTAGGGGGGCGCCGGCCGGCCCCACCCTGGTGGGTTTCGGGCCCCGGTCGCTTCGGGTGTGTTCCAGAGGCTTCTAGTGTTCCGATGATGATATTTCCTTGGCGGTTAAGTTTCGTGATAATTGAGCACTTTAATCCTTCTGTTAAGCCTTTCTGGAATAATCCCTGGAAAATACACAATTCACCAAAACTCGTGGAATTTGTCAGTAATAACCCCAATGCTTCTATTATTGTCCTTCCCTAGGCATTAGTTGACAGTATAAAATTGGTACTTAACGACCGTCAACAATACCCCCAAACTAAGTCTTTGCTAGCCCCTTAGCAAAGTTGACTTGAAATGATTTGTTCAGGGTTCCATAAAAATGTATAACTCCCAACAAATACTTAAATATTTAAACAAAAATTCTTCTTCGGATTGAAATTCATTAATCCACCTTTCAAACTTATTCCTATTATTTTCAATCATGGGGCTTTTAAACTAAGTCTTAGGTAATTGAGAGACAGAATAATCAAGCAAGCACTAAGTCTTTCATCCTTTGTTTCAACCATTGCTTCAGGTTTTTTTTAATAAGTATATAATTTTTATTTAGGAAATAATGAGAGCCTACTAAGAAGATTGCAGAGGACTAATAAACTATACATCATGATTGAAAGTATGAATATGATCAAATTTCATTTTTTTGAACTCCTACGCATTATCCTCTCTTTTCTGTCTTTCTGAAGAGTGTGGGCTATCTCCCCAACGGATACTTTTTATACCCATTTTTTCTCTCGGACGGGTGTCTTTGCACCCATTGTTTTACTCTCTTCTTCTTTTTTTGGCACATACCCTTTTGATATGGCATCTTTCAGACTCATACTTCATTGGTATGACATCTTTTAATTTTATTACCCACACTCTCTGTTGGACTTCTAAGAGAGAGACTTGTGCATAGAGCGAAAACTTTTTGTGCATGTGAATTTAATCATGAATGCGTAACAGAATAGTCTACTTAAATCATATTAGTAGAATAAATTATTATTATATTTGTTTTGATTTTGTTTTTGAAATATCTAGAGCTTAGGTGTCACTCAGAATGAAATAAATAGTAACTCAAACCTTCTTATATCATATCCGTCAATTACTTGGATTTAAGATTCATGCTACCCACAGATATTAAGTTTCAGAATAAATTTTAATGGTAGATAAACTTCATGCAATTTGCAGGAGAATTTAAATTTAAACACTAAGCAATTGCAGGATATTACATTTAAATAATTTAAATATCTTTTTGATTTTTCTCTAGCTCCAAGTTCTAATTATTCTAAAGACAAATTGAATGCGAAATTTAAAGCAAACTTAATTATACAATCTATTATTTTTTTTGGATTTTTATTTTACACAAGCAAGAATTTAATGCAATAACTAAAGAAAACGGTAAATAAATTTTTATTTGGTTTTCTTATTTTGTTTTTAGCAATATTAAAATTGACAGAATTGAAGACTGAATTAAATACTAAAATAAAGAACATATATAAAGGTGAGAGGTACTCACCTAGTGGGGATCTCCCCAAGCTGGATGTTGCTTAGTAATGTGGTGGAGGTGGCGGTGGGTATCCCATCTGATGTATCAAATACTCCAATCCGCTCTGCGTCTGCTTTAGTCCTTGATAGATCTGATCAAGTCGTTGGTCCGTGCAGTGCTGCCATTGTTCATGCTGGTAGAACCTATCGTCGACCTGCTGCTGCCACTGCTCGTGCTGTTGCAGTATGTCGCTTATCGCGTTCTATCCCTGTTCAATGTTAGTGAGACGCATAGATAAAGCTGGAAGATCATTAGCGGTAGTCGAAAAGTGCTGCTCAGGTGGCCGATAGTAGCCATCTTCTCGTGGTACGTGGAACGGATACGGTCCACCAGTGGTGAAGTCCGTGTTCCCGCGTGCAGAAAAAGATGTTCGTCCTCTATGAAAATTATTTGCTCCCCACTCTGCTGCCGCTGCTGACGAAGATTCTCCTTGCTAAAATGTGGGCTGTTCCTCTCATCCTGCATGTACAGTCCATGCTGGCATGGCTCCTGCGTCGATCCCTATTCACCAAAATTAACATAGTGGGAATAAGTTGGCCCAGATGGTGCTGGGTCAGCTCTAGTGAAATTAGTTCTCGGCGCCCTGCTGATGCTCACAGATGGACACCTGCCAACATTAGCTCTAACAGCTAGAAAAATAAAATTTTGAACAGAATAAATTTCTAACTCCCTGTCTGGTAGTTCGTACTTATTGTCATAATTTTTATAAATCATAACTATTTTATTATTTCGAGCGTTTGAGTATGTGAGCACGAAAGAAAAAATCATAACCAATAATTCTGCGGGCATCAGAAATGTAAACAAGTGAAGCATTTGATAATAAACCTACCCCTGCAGCTAAACGTGTAATCCAGGAAGTAAAAGAAATACTGCACTTTTTTCATGGAAGGGACAGTCCTCCAATAATTCAACATTATTTTTATAGGTGACGCCTTCCACTTTTTAATCATGATATATAACAAATAGAGCTCATCTTGTTTAATAGTATTTAACTCCTCTGTAGGAAAGAATGTAAAAGCTAGCCATTTAAGCATGAATCTCAGTGTGGGGTGGTGAACTTCTTCAGTAGTATATTTTTGTTTTCTCTCTGGTTTCTTTGCAGTCATGCTCTCCCAAAAATCATCTTTATCAAAGTCTTAGAAAGTTTCAGTTATATTGACCACACACTGATTATTGAATCCTAGTGCTAAACTAAGAGTTTTCCATGAGAGGGTGAAAGGTTTATTAAACATTCTAAAATTAACCTCATCATCATCAAAGTCTAGGGCGCTAATAAATTCTATAGTGAGTAACTTGCTACCCTGCTCATTAATTTACCATGCATTTTCCCATCCAATATTTCTAAAAATAAGCTCAAACTCGAAATCCATTCCGGTTTCATGGAGCAAAGTGGCATAAAAAATTATAGTATGCGTAAATTTATTGTTTTTAACCACATTTAATATCTCCCTCTGTGGTCTAGTTGGTAATGAAATGTGAGTGATGCTTGTGAGCTCATACCTCTCTTCCGGTTGGGAAGAGGATGAAGGGTTGTCATACGTGAAGGGTGACGGAGGATCGATATTCATGTCGGAGCCGACGAACGATGGCACTTGTGATGATGATTGACTTCGTGTTGTGCGGCGTGAGAAGGCTCTTCCAAGGGATCAAATGGCACTTTCATCCTATTGCTCATCTTGCCTGTAAAATGAAGAACACGAAGAACACGGCAAGAACAAACAAGAACACAAGAACAAAACAAGAACAAGCAAGAACAAGTGAAGAGAAGGAATCAAAGTGGTGATCTCTCTTCTAGGTCTTCTTGCTAATCCTCTTCTCTACTCCTTTCCTTGCTTAAACTTGAATCAAATGAAAGGGTTGTGAGAGTTTGTAACTTCGAGCAGCAAAACAGAGTAGCTAGGTGCTCTCTGATGTGTGAATGAGTGAGTGAGTGAGTGAGTGAAAGAAATGGGAGGCAGAGAAGAGGAAGAGGGGCACCGACTAGCGTGGGTATGGGGCCGGCCGGCCCCACCTGGTGACCTTTGGTCCTCCACTTTGAATGGCGTCAACATTGCCTTCATATGCATGTGAATGAGTGCTTTCTCTGGTGAATTGGATGAATGGTGGGTAGTGCATGTATGAATAATAGAGTTTGGATGGTAGTGAAAGGTAGTGATTGGTGATAAGGCTTGAGGTGACTTGATGTGATGATGGTGGGCCTCTTATGTTTCCCGTATTTATACCGTATAATGACACAAGAATGAAAAACTAAATTACTTTTATGAATCTACGAAAAATTAGAATTCTAATGATGGTCTTTTTATAATTTTCTGCCACCACAGTAAATTTCACAGACGGGGGTTTGACACTCCGTTAGTAATAATCATATGGGGCTTAAGCTTTAATCATGCTATGCTTATTTTTATTTATTTATTAATAATGCAATTTATGAGAAAGTAAATATGCAAATTTCAATGCAAAATTTAAATTACTGATAACTACCGAGTTACCTTCCGGCGAAGGTTCCGGGTTTTTGAGTCCACCGATCTGGACTTCTCCAGTTGAATTATTCTTCATGATTCATCTCCGGTGTCAGAGAAGTTGTTGCATCTTGTTCTTCATGACACTTCAACGTTTGGCATTGCTCCAATCTTGGCTTGAATGCGAATCGCTCTTCTTGCCCATTGATGGTGAATGTGATCTCTCCAGCTCCAACGTTGATGGTTGCATTTGCAATGTTTAGGAATGGTCACCCGAGGATGAGGGGTATCTTCCTCTCTTCCTGCATGTCAAGTACTACAAAATCTACAGGAATGAAAAACTTGCAGATTTTTACCGGAATATTTTCTGCGATTCCTGCGGGATAGCGGATCGATTGGTCAGCTAATTGCAAACACATCGTGGTTGGTGTGAGCATAGAATAGTTGAGTTTGTCAAAGACGGTCTTGGGCATGACGCTGACACTTGCTCCAAGATCACATAAAGCATTCTCGAACATTTGGTCTCCTATTGAACAATCAATAGTGGGACACCCTGGATCCTTCTTCTTAGTAGAAGAAGAACTCAGAATTGCCTCACTACACTCCTCCATTAAGGTTGGAGGGTTACTATAAGAATGGTGGTAATCAGCTTGGGATTTGGCTGGATACGCCAAGATGAACAGTGATCTTACCTCAGGATGGTCTCCAGTAGGTTGGCCTGCGACCTCAAGGAGCGGAGTCACCGGAGGATTTCATCGCTCTCGGCAGGGTCCGATGCTGGGCGCTTGCCGCGGTCTCCATGGCCAGCCATTGGCTTGGATTGGAGGTCAGATGAACTAGGTCTGAGGGTAAGAGGCGAAGGAAAAGGCCGGGCAAATGAAAAACTGATGGAGTGTGAAGTTACTCGCTCAGGCCTGGCGTCTATTTATGAAACGGAGGCGTCAAGGCAGTTTCCTTGGGAGACGAGACGGCGTGGTGGATTTTATGCTGGAGTTAACTCGTGGTTCTTGAATCCGAAATAGACGCGGCGCGTGAGGAACGAGATGTCTCGATCGGCTGTTTTGGTCGGTCACTCAAGATCAGTTGATGGATCGGTTTCTTGGATCGGTGCTGAAGAATCTGGCTATTTAGCCGATTTAAAGGAATACAAGTGAAAAACCGGTTCGGGCTTGCATTGGATATTATCGTCACACAGGGCAAGTATCCATTACACAGAACAAAAAGAAAAATTATTAATTACGGTTTCAGCAATGATCGAATGGAAGAGATGGCTTCGGCATGAAGTGTCTAGCCGGCCTGTATGGATTCTTGGTCTTCATCGGCTATTCACTTCAGGAAGTTCAGGCGTTGATGGATCAGTCTGCCTTCGGCAACCATAGCACTGACTTGCTTTTTCTTCTGAGTAATATTGACAGTGCTAGTTGATACAGTTATTTCACGCTGAGTAATGGCCAGATTAATTTCCTCAAGCTCTTTCATCAGTTGATCACGCCTGGTTTTCAACATTTCTAGTTCTGATTCGGCTGTGTCAACTGAAGTTTTCAATGACTTAAGTTGATCGGCTAGTCCAGTGGCCTCTTGGTTGTTGGTCAGTTTGTTGTTCTTCAGCTTTTCGAGTTCTGTTAGATTTGCATGTGCAGATGCAATCCTTCGAGTTGCATTCTTGAGCTTGGATAGCTGTTTCAGAGGACTAAGGGCCGCTGAGCGGGTTTGTTGTTGAATCAACTGGATGGCCTGATCAATCGGCTCGGAGTTCAGAGCTAGGTCGATTAAATTTCCCTCCAGCTGAGGTAGGAGCTCACTTAGCCGATTGCTAAAATCTGGCTCTGATAATATCAGGGATTTGGAAGCTGAGTTCCTCCTCGTCACAGCATTCTTTCAGATCAAAGGAATAGCTGGGAGATGAGATCTGTGGTGCCTGCATTTGCATTTCAAATTTATCAGAGGAGTGACAATACGAGGGGCGATCAATTGATCGGTTGAAGAAAATACTTTACCTTGCCAGAGTCTGTTGTAGGTAGAGCTAATGAGGTTTCCGGTTGTGTTTCTGGAGCTACTTCTTTCCCGGCAACAGGTGAAGTATCAAGGCGTGTCTCCATTATCGGTTGAGGTTACGCAAAAATAGAAGATAAGTGATAGAGTGAAAGCACAACAGTGTTAACGGCCAGATAGCCTTACCTGGCGATTCAGTAGATGGCGTCCCCTCTTTCTCAAGCCTGGTCCAGGTGTCTCCAGAGGAGGGGCTGTTCGGCTGTATTTTTAAAGAAGACAAAAATGCCCACGGAAGTAAGTTTGTGTGCTTAAAGTTTGATCATCGACTGTGTTTTCAGCAAATACCTGGGTTCTGGTTGCTTCTTGTTAGGTGTCGGTGATTTCGGCCATGCTCGAGGAACCTGCAGCATGTCCTGATGACCTGTGGATTCTGGTTGGTCTTCAGTTTGAGATCCCTCGAGCAATGCTTGAATCGGCTGGGTGTTCGTCTAGTGGCTAGCCAATTTAGCCAGATAATTGAATAAATAATGCAGGAAGTGTTTCAAGATATTCAGGTACCTGGACAGTTTTCCTTTTAGTTCTTGTTTTCTTGACTATCACCTTCTGAAGACCAGATGAAGCTTTCCTCTTTGGGACTGGAGCAGTCGTTATATCGATAGTGGGCTTTCATCATTTTCTTCAATGATGGGGCTTCAGAGCCTAACCTTGCAGCTGGACAAGGGGGTAATAGTTGATTTGCTCTAGTGGATCAGATTCTGGATCCTGTGTTGACAGAGGTTAGAATACAAGCTGATATCCGATTTAAATATAATGGGTTGGCAATACTTACTGCTGATTCAGAGTTAAAGCTTTGATCCAGAGCCTTGCGGTTGTCATGGATCCTTTGGAAGAAGAGATGAGTATACCATTGTTACCACCAGTTCTCAAAGCTTTCATGTGTGATCGTAATTTGACCCCACTTGGTCACTGTATAATATGGTAAGCCTGCCCCTAGTTTGAAAATCCTATCAGCCTCCAACATTTTAGTTATTTCATCTCTAGGCCTCAGGAGGTGTGAGAATGGGAGCTTGGAGTGCAGTTGACCGAAGCCTAGTTGCCTTGCTGCTACACTTGGGTGATAAAATTCATAAGAAGGATGACTAAGCTCATTAATGCTTGTGTCACGAAGATGCTTGAAGTCAATTGGCAGTATACAAGGCCTTATGACAATGTTGAAAATTTCAATGGCTACATCGTCGGGGCATCCTATGCTGAATTTGAAGCTATAAGGCATTGGGAATTCTTCATCGTCTGCATAAGGGAACCAATTTAAGATTTCTGATCCCGGGCCTCTATAAAGTGCTTCAAGCAGGTGCCCTGGCTAGCATTATTGGTTATGGCTGAAGCATCCTCACCAAACCTCTGGCAACCTCTGGTAATCCTATCTTCGTCTTCTGCATAACTGATGGAAGGGTAGCTGAGGTTGAGGTTTGGCTTGGCCATTCTATGCAGTAAAGATTGAGCCATAATTGAATCAGCCACCAGGGGCCTATTGTATATTGTACTTCTGCACCTTTCAGCAGGTAGCCGGATACTTGGTTCATCAGCCAATAAGCAGCTCCCAGCAAGAATTTCTCCAAAGGGATTGAGTTTCCACGAACCAATTGCTCTGCAAGGGCCTTGAGAGGGTAGGCTGGTCCAAGAGAGGCACCATAAAAAATGAATCTTTCTAGCCACAAGATTAAGAAGGCTATGTATTCTTTTTCACTAATGCTGGAAGAAGTCAGATGGTGAGTCTTGATGTAGCCAGTCCAGCCTTTGTATTCATTTAAGTTGGGGAGTTGTTTTTCGCCTGTGGAGAGGAGATTCCAGAATTGATAGGTCCCAGTAATTTGAAGGCCAGTGATCATATGGATATCACCCAAGGTGATGGTCATCGGCCCATCCCCAAATACAAAAGCATTCAGAGAATTTGACCAAAAGTAACTTGCAGCAATCAGAAGAGATTAATTTTTCTTCATCTGACAGAGAGAGAGTGTTGGTATAAGTTAACTCAAACAAATAAACACTAGGATTATCTGTAAGCGGACAGATACCGATGTAGTACTTCACCCGGGAGTATTTCAGGTATCGTTATTTATATTTTACCACACAGAAAATGGGATGACTAGAATCTGGAGTTAACCCCTGAGCTGCTATCAAGGACGGAGAAAATAGGTGATATAGGAGATTGCTAAGGCTTCTGGTTCTAATCCTCACAAGATATGATATGATTATTCTTGAAGGGGAATTATTATAGAAATACACCAACAGAGGGTAAATTCCTTAGTAATGGAATTCTACGGTCTTACTGACGGGAGGTGGACTGTGTAAGACTCAACAAGGCTAGGTCACCATCGCGATCTACCACCGATCCGGACAGTATAGGGCATTTATGAGTAAATATAATCTAAGCAACACGCTTAAACTATAAATAACTACTTCAATCAAGGAACTCCCAAGACTAAAGCACTCAAAAGAATCGTAAACCTCAAGAACAATAATAACAACGTTACTAACTTGGATTTGAAGTTGAACTCCAAAGAAATCTTCAGAAACAAGTCCCAAAGAAGGACTTGAATTCGCGGGTACAAGTCGTAGAGCAGTCACTGACAGGCCGGCAACTCCCCCAACTATCTTCATCTCTACTACCACACTACTTCTAGAACAAGAATAGCCCTAATCTAGAGAGACTACAAGGCTAATCTTCTACTTGATGCTTGGCCCTAGATCCTATCTTGGGTTTCTACGCTATTTGAGATATGTCGGTAGAATTCTGAAACCCTGGATTGATTTCTCTCTGGATCGTTTGAAAACCCTGGGGGTCCTTATATAGGCCGGTGGGATGAACCATAGCCTTTGGATCAAACCGACTTCGACGGGCGGCTAGGATTGCGTGAAATTTCGGGATGTGGGTCCACGTCGAAACGGAGGCCGAGGAGGCTCACTGACAGGTCGGCCGACCTGGTCAGTGGGTCGGCCGACCCCCTCTCTTAGTTGTGGGTCCCGCTTCGGCAGGCGTGTCTCTGGTGTCTTCTAAAATATTATTGATCTCCTGCCACGGCGTTATTCGGTATTTTTCTCTATGGTGTGGGTCCTCTTTGATTCTTTTCCTATATAGTCCCTGGAAAACACAGATTCACCAAAACTAGTGGAATTCTATTAGTTTAAACCCTATTCTAGGTGTTGGCTCTGATTTATATCCCTTTTCATGAATGGTTGACGGGTAAAATCATACAATTAATTGCCATCAACATGCTCCCCCACACTAGATCTTTGCTCGTCCCGAGTAAAGGATGGAATTAAGCAATCTTAACTTTAGGACTAGACATCAACATTTCACCATTCCTAGTCATACCTGTACTGCGGGTTTTGTTGTGTCTATCATGAAACTTTGAGCAGTTGAAGAATAGAACAACCTGAAACTGATCACCTTCTTCTATCAATCAAGTAGTTGGAGGTTTTTGAATATTTTGAAAATAAAGCATAGCTTACCTTCTCCTTCTTTGTAGTACTCTCATGTCACTCATATGTGGTGGTGTTGATCCTTGCCAAGGCGCAGATGATGTTGCCTTCTCTGTTGCCTACTTCTAAAGCTTATGTGGAGCTGAGGTAGGGGTAAAGTGAAAACATACTTGTATTTCATATATTGTAAAGTCAAAACAGGGATCCAAGAAGAAAGATGTCATACTCTTAGATCAAGATGTGCATGTGTGTAGAATAAATGGTGGCTAACCTAATTCTACTATGCTCTTTTGAGGATTTTCTCTCTCTTTTGCTTCTGCAGGACAACATGGGCAATGTTTCTCTTTTTTTCAAGCGGGCATCTGAGTACCCATTGTTTTGCCATTCCGGACACTTGTCCATTTTTACCTCTCAAGCGGGCATCTTTGTACCCATTGTTTTCTCTCTTCTCACACTTTTGCATAGCTACATGACTCTTCTCTGCATACCTTAGAGAGATGATAACAAGAACTTTGGAGCATTTATTCCTAACTTGTTTTTGTGCTTCCTCCAATATCAGAGTGAAACATTTTTGGGTGGAAAGGCATGTTGTTGTGCATCCCTAGTGTAGGAATAGCAGATATATGTGGAGTGTACATGATCTTGATCTTGTGAGCATGATAAATTTCTCAACAGGGGTCAATCGGTTTGACAAAACTCAAAGCAATAACAAGTAGTAAATGTAGAAGGTTGATTTTATCCTATATTTGGCTCTGATAGGTAAATGCTTATCCTACAAAGGAGAAGCATAGCTATTGGTTTTTAAGTTTTGCAAATAAAATTCTCCAACAACTAGATATCAAGAATCAAGCTTTCATTATTCTTACTATCTCGTATTCCACAACAACTTAAGCAACATGGGATCCCTAATTTTAAGTTCCCAACAGCAGCAAGACTTCTAGGAAAACTGTTATGCATGTCTATCCTTAAGTCAAGGCTACTCAGGTTAATCCTTTCATGTTTTAAAGTTGCTTAACCATAAGATTTTAATTTAGTGCAAAACAACGAGCGGCGTACGAGAAAATATGTAGTTCAGGGTACGTATCTGACCGTGGACGAAGCTTGTGGCGAGGCGGCACTGGGATGGCCGTTCGTGCCCTGTTTCATCGTGTGTGATCTGTGCGTCGGTTGCTTCTGTTTTGGTGTACTTTTGTCTTCGGTGTTCGTCGTTCTATCGTGTGCTCCTCCCCCACACTTGTTTCGTGTTTTCCTTTGTGCATAACAAAGTAGAGACAAGCACAAATATATCCAAGCGAGATAATATTGATTCAAAATAACTTTTATTAATAGGATACTTTTATTACACAAGACTTTCAAACTAAAACAAACTAAGCAAACTTGTAACACCCCAAATTTTGCTAATTTTGAAATAGAGCTAAATTGATTTGATTTTTTATTTTTGTGTTCATGAAAACATAGGAAAATTAAAAATATTATTAAGTTAAAATTCATCTAAGGTTTACCAACATGTTTGTGCACTTATGTCCTTGCATATGATTTATTTTGGTTGAGTGGTCTTTGCCAAAAGTAAAAATATTCAAATTCTTTTGTAAATGATTTTATTATGTGAGTGAATAAAGTTTTAAGATGCGTTTAGTACAACGATCTTCTTTACGACATGTCTCTGTCTATTTCTCTAATCAAATCCCTTGGTTCCCAGTTTCGGATTCTGTATTTAGAGTATATCAGAACCTTTTCTTCAGCTCTAAATCACTCTTTCATACTCATTGTTCATCAACGTATCTCTAAATACTTTTTAGAAATTTTTCTGACTTTTTCTGGGCCTTTCTCCTATTTATCTGTGAGCAAAATCTAATTTTAGATGCTCCAAAATATCTTTTCATCATCTCCAAATCCTTTATTTGGGTTCATCATGTTTCAAAATGTCTCTGAGAATTTTCATATAATTTTCGGAGCCTTCGAAATATTTTTCGGGTCCTAAATATCAATTCTGAATTTTTCTGGAATTATTTAATTCGGCATATTTAATAATTCCAAAAATAATAAAATATCTCGTTTTTCCACCGACCTCAAACCCTACAACTATATATATCACCGCGTAGCCCTCGATGCGCTGATTCCGAAAGTATGGCCCGTTTTCGAGTCGGCAACCGTAGCCTCGTAGATCTAAAATCAAAGTTTGGAAAAGTTAGGTTTCAGGTAAACTCTTCGGCGAGCTTTTCCGGCCATCTCAACCGTCTCCGGCGAAAACCACCACCACTACAGGGTAGTCCTCTTCAGTTCCCTACATCGTAATATATTTTTTTTCTCGAAGTCCATGTCCGTTTGACCGTTCCGCATTTCGTTTTTTCTTCTCCGGTGAACTTTTCCGGCGAGGTCACCATGGCAGCACTTCCTGTTCTTCGTCCCCGGCCACCCTGCACCTGCACTCGGCCCCACCAGTTACCGGGCCCGTTCTGCCACCAATCACCTGCACCCTCGGCCCTTCCTGGCATCCCTCCCTGCGCAGCAGCTGGCCGCCGGCCGTCGTCCCTCCCTGCGCCCCCTGCACAGAACCAGCAGAAAGCAGCGGCAGCAACGGCCAACAGAACAACGCCGAGGAAGGACAAAAGCAGCAGCAGCAAGTCAGGCCAAGCGGGCTCCACGCGGCCATGTCCGGGCGCTGCCGTCCTTCCCTGGCCGAGATCCTCCTTGCCCTGTGACCAAAGATTCCATCGGTGGCCATGTCCTGTATGAACAGGCAGCAAGGAAGAAGATATCGATCGTTTAATCTTCGTCGTTTCTCTGTTTTAACTCCGAATTGACCCGTTTAAATTACGTTAGTTTTCATATTTTTAAATTCTACATGTTTATACTACTGTGTAGTAAATTTGGCACTTTTAAAATTTCTAATTAATAATATATTAATTATTTCTCTATACGAAATCTTGGGAAAATCATAACTTTCGTATTTTAAATCTGTTTTTCGTGAACTTTATATTGATGCAATCGTAGAGATGAGTACAAAGGTTTTATGAACATTTCAAAACTGTTTGAAGAGTTTGAACTAAATGTTATTTTATAAATCCATAAAGCCACTGGTTTTCTGTATATAAAATTAATTCAACCTTGGTATTTTATTAATAACTATAATTGATCCTTATTTTGTTTTCTTGATATAATATGATTTTAATATAAATATATTCTCTGAAAACTTATTATAATATATTTATATATATAAATTTTATAGTTTTCTTTTGTTTCTTTATAAAAAGCAAATCCTCTGATAGTTGTATCTTTTCAACCGTAATTCCGATTAGCGTGATCTTCGCGTCTATGTGCTCGTAGTAATACATAGATTCGTTTTCTAAACCTTTTTGACTTTTATTTTTTATTGATTGATGTATTGTTCTAATAAAATATTATACTTGTATGTGATGCATGAATGTATTGGATGCTGTGTGGGGCATTATGATCATGTCCAATCGGTGAGATTTACGTGGTGATCAAGAAGCAATTCATTGAAGGTTTTGGATCTGAGAAAATGATCTCAAGTCTAAGGCAACTATAGCATGGGATCTTGTTGTCCTATTCACCGCAATAATTAATTTCATGTGCATGTGTCTACCTTGTTAACCGTAGTTTCTACCTAGTATTGTTATCTTGTTCCTTGATCACCTATGGGATTTATGCATTGGGTAGTTGATGCTAGCGTGCTATTGGAATCATGATCATGTAAACTTGATTAATTGAATATGCAATAAGGTTAAAAGATGCCTTTTTAGCAACATGGAACTAGGGGATTGGAGCATAGTTTTTGTGATGCTCTAAATCCTTCACCCTTGGTAATGATCTGTCAGCAAAAGCTGGGACTTACAGTGCAACTATGAGGGCTACATGGCTCTGGTTTTAGTCAAGTATGGGCACTTTTTCTAGCTTGTTACAGGTTACCGAAAGGCGTGATGGGACCTGCCGACTCGGGTATAGTGCGGCTCCTGTCCGAGTGTGTATAACCTGCGTGACCTTGTGCCACGACGAAGGAGGGCTCTACATCTGCTTGCCGGGTTCCTAGCGGCCCTAACTTGTTAGACGGGGTACTTTGAAAGACTTCAGAGTGAAACTCTGCTCGCTCACCTTGGTAGTGTTATGGGGCTAGCTACCCCTAGCAAATGGGAATCACAGCTCATAGTGAAAGTGCACAACCTCTGCAGAGTGTAAAACTGGTATACTAGCCGCGCTCACGGTCACGAGTGGCCCGGAAAACTCACGGAATAGTTATCTTTTGGGGTGATGTTGTCTTGTTGCTAAATTATTGTTGCTATTCATTAATTATGTTTACTTTGATCATGAATTATGGGCTTATTCAACTTGTTGCTATCCAATAGCATAAAAGATGCTTAATTAAAAGCAAACCGCTGTAAACCCGTGTCTATCCTGTTTGAGCCTAATAAACCCCATATTATATTTGCTGAGTTCGACATGGACTCACTCTTGCTATTTCCCCCACACCTCAGGATAAATTTAGGCTTGTGGTCAACCAGTCAGTTGTGTCCCTGTGGAGTTGGCGTCTACACGCGAAGATCGGAGTGTCTTTCTGCTGTTTGCTTCTTAAAGGTTATATTCTAATTATTATTACGTTATGTATTTGAGCATTGTCTTTCGATATTACCTTGTATTTATCGGCTTATGTGTGTGACTGATCGTTGGGCACACATAAGATTATGCATTCAATTTTATCCTTAAAATTGGGTGTGACAAAACTAAAACGAACTAATCGAGCTAAGCAAACTAAATAAACTAAGGGGTGCCCTATGGATACATAACTCTAATACTTCCTAGAATTTTTCTGGGAGAAAAGCTCAAATTTAATCTCTAACTGCCTCTGTTTTCCGTCCTTCAGATCAATCCTAAGATTAGTATCAGCTATAGTTCTAGCAAGGAGCCTATCCTGGTTGTTCATGATCTCCATCTCATGTCTCATCTGGTCCATCTGCTTCTGAAGCTCTACCGTGGTGACCTTGGAACGCTTCCGTGGAGGTTGGTCTCCACGTGGTGCTTCCTTGGGTGGCACGTACTTGACCTTAGCTGGGTCAGCACGGACTCCATCAAAGGTGGGGCGAGTGGTGTACTTGGCACATGAGACATGGCCATCCTTGTCGATCTTCACCCCCGTCAGCGTCTCATTTGGCTTCGGTGGCAGGAGCTTGACATCCTTCGGTAGCTTGACGATCGGTTCCTTCCGTGGCGCGTCCTTCAGGTAGAAGGTCTCCGACGGTGACGGAAGGGCTGATCTTGCACAAGCACGAAAGGATTGCTCATGCTTGCGAGGCTGGCTTGGTGGAGCAATGGCGAGAGGCCAGAGAGTTCTAGCAGGGATGATGGCTTAGGTGTCGTCGGTGGGAACCTTGCTAGGATCCATCTCGTAGGGGATGATCTTCTTGTTGGCCATGGGAGTCTTGGAGGAGAGCTCGTAGGCACAACGAAGAGAATGGGTTGGATGAGATGAGATGGAAGGCTAGCAGGGGTTGGTTATATAGGCGTCCGGTGGCTACTAGGGCTTCGAAATTTTCCCTACGAGCTTACGGTGGCGGCGGATGACTTAACAAAAACGAAAGTTAGAAAATATGCGAGAAGAGACCCGAAGGATCACGTCACGAAAAGGTGGCGGCGAATGGAGTCAGGGGGATCGGCCGACCTATTGGTGGGGTCGGGCGATCTGCCCCTGTGTCCATTTGCCTCTGGACTTTTCGTGCGGCTTTTTCGCGATATTTAGTTTCTAAAATTCGGACTTTCCCGTGCGGGAATGCAAAAGGAAGGCTTAGGCCCTAATATACTTGGTAATTCAATAAATTGAATAATATCTATTTCCTCTGGGCCTTTAATTGGTTCTAGAAAGAGTTTGAGGCGGTGACCATTTACCTTGAATAACGTACCTTCGTCGGTTTGAAGTGTGACCGCTTCATGGGACGAAGTGTTGATCACCTTGAATGGTCCTTCCCATTTGCTTCATAGCTTTCCGTGACTGAATAATTTCACCCTGGAATTAAAAAGTAATACCTGATCTCTGGGTGCGAAGTCCTTCTTCTTTAGCCTTTTGTCATGCCATCTCTTGGTTCTCTCTTTGTAGATCTTGGAGTTATGATATGCTTTCTCACGCCATTCATCTAGTTCAGAGAGTTGCACCTTTCTTTTTATTCCTGCAGCATCCAGATCCATATTCCATCTCTTGATTGCCCAGTGAGCCTTGAATTCAAGCTCTACTGGCAAGTGACAGGTCTTTCCATAAAGAAGCTAGTATGGTGACATTCCAATTGGTGTCTTGTAGGCTATTCTGTAAGCCTATAGTGCTTCTGGTAGTCTGTCTTTCATGCTGTTCGCATTTCGTTGACCGTCTTCTGCAGAATATTCTTGATCTGCTTGTTTGATGTCTCTGCTTGCCCACTTGTCTGAGTGGTAATGTTGTGACGGACCCCTCTTTTTGCTAAATATAGTTGGAATATCTTATCAATGAAGTGGGATCCTCCGTTACTGATTACCATTCTTGGAGTACCAAATCTTGAAAATATTATTTCTTCAAACATCCTCTTTGAGCTTCTAAAATCTGCAGCTTTGCATGGCATAGCTTCTACCCATTTTGAGACGTAGTCTACTACCATCAAAATGTACTCACACTGCTTTAACTTTGGAAACGGGCCCATGTAGTCGATTCCCCAGACGTCGAAGAGCTCTACTTGGAGGTAGTTGATGAGGGGCATAGCATCTCTTGAATTAATGTTTCCATGTCGTTGGCATGCCCCACATCTCCGGATAAAGCTTTTTGTGTCATCATACATGGTGGGCCAAAAGAATCCACTTTGCCAAATCTTTGCATGTGTGCGAAATACGCCATAGTATTCTCCATATGGTGATGAGTGGCATCTTTCAATGATCTTGATCCCCTCTTTCGCTGGTACACATCTCCGGAGTAGTCCATCTGAATATATCCTGAAGAGGTATGGCAGGTCCCACACGTGTTGTCGACTCTCGTAGATGAGCTTTCTTTTGTCCTCCCCTGGTGGTACATATCCTGCAACCATAAAATTTACAATATTTGCGTACCAGGGGTCGGATCGGGTGATCCGATAGAGCATGTCGTCCCTCATCGAGTCGTTGATAGGCATTTCCTGCATATATTCTCAAAATGCATTCTAGACAAGTGATCTGCTACTGAATTTTCTACTCCCTTTTTATCCTTTATTTCTAAGTCAAATTCTTGGCGTAGAAAAATCCACCTTATCAATCTAGGTTTAGCATCTTTCTTAGTGAGAAAGTATTTCAAAGCAGCATTGTCAGTGTAAACAATCACTTTAGCTCCAACTAAGTAAGATCTAAACTTATCAATAGTAAAAACAACAGCTAGGAGTTCTTTTTTAGTTGTTGCATAATTAAGTTGTGTTCCTGTCAGAGTTTTACTAGCATAGGCAATTGCAAGATGTTTTTTATCTTTAGTTTGTCCAAAAACTGCCCCCACAGCATAATCACTAGCATCACACATAATTTCAAAAGGTAAAGACCAATCAGGGGGTTGAATGATTGGTGCAGAGATGAGTGCTTGCTTAAGGGTGTTAAAAGATTTTATACAAGTATCATCAAAATCAAAGGTAGCATCCTTGGCTAACAAGTTTGTCAGAGGTCTCGCAATATGTGAAAAGTTTTGAATAAAGCGTCTATAAAAGCCAGCATGACCAAGGAAACTTCTAATCCCTTTAACATTAATAGGAGGGTGTATTTGTTCAATTACTTCAATTTTAGCTCTATCTACCTCTATCCCTCTTTCAGACACTAGGTGTCCTAGCACTATTCCTTCCCTAACCATAAAATGACATTTTTCCCAATTAAGGACTAAGTGCTTTTCTTCACATCTTTGCAAAACCTTGTCTAAATTTTCAAGATAATCATCAAAAGTTTTTCCATAAATAGAAAAGTCATCCATGAAAACTTCCACGATTTCTTCAATCATATCAGAAAAGATAGACATCATGCATCTTTGGAAAGAGGCTGGTGCATTCCACAATCCAAACGACATCCTACGGTAGGCATAGGTTCTATAAGGACACGTAAAGGTGGCTTTGCTCTGATCATCAGGGTGCACTGTTTTAAATAGCGCGCTAATTTCGCGCTATAGCGCCGCTATAGCGGCAAAAATGACTTGCCGCGAAGCTATTTCCCTTTTCTACGCTATCAGCGCTATTGGCGCTATAGCGCGCTATAGCGCCGCTATCGCTAAATAGCGCCATAGCACCGCTATATTTGCGCTATCGGTGTTTCCCTGGCTGGGCCAAAAACATGTGGCCCGATCAGGTTTGAGCCCGCTAAGAGCCCGATTCAGTGAACCAAAACCGAACCCTAGCACATCTATCCTAATCAGTTCGTCACTACCCCCACCCGTCCTCCACTGGGCGACGGCGGCGGCCGCCAGACCACGCGCCTTCACCGTCGCGACGCAGCGGCTGCCGGACAGCGCCCGCCCTCCTCCTCCCCTCCAGCCTCCGCGCGCGCGCCCCTCCTCCTCCCCTCCGGCCGCCGCGACGCCCTTGCCTCTGCGCGCCCGAACGTCATCCTCGCCTCCGGCCGTCCTCCCTCTCTGGCAGCCCTCTCGGGTCGTGGGCTCGGCGACGGCGAAGCTAAGGCGACCACGACAGGCTTGTTGACGGGCTCTTGCACCACCAAGTCCTCGCCTCTGGCTGTCAATGGCTGAGCCTAGCGGTCCTGATGGCATTGCGCCAACAATAGGTAAGCCGTAAGCTTTTCTTCCCTGTTCTTCTCCCCTTTAGTTGACTGAGTGATGTATTGATGTTAGACAGCTAGATTTAACATGGCAATATGGCATTGATACTGTGATTCTGTTACTCAATGATATTGTGACTGTGACTCATTGTGATAGTGTGATTTACTGAGATGCACATGCTAGATGGCAGATTAAACATGGCATATTGACCTCCAAGATGTTGATTGTTGAAAAATGAAAACTGATTAACTAAATGAAATTTGTTATTGTACCTCCATGCCAGGCAGCTAAGTTTTTTTTTCTACTAAACATGTGATACTGTATGTTTGCCATTCTCATCTGGTTACAGTACCTCCATGTCTTGTTTATTTAGTATTCTATTTACTCTCCAATGTCCACTTATTAATTCAACTTTGTGATTATGTTCACTTTGTAGGTGCATCTAGCACTGCATCTGCATCCATAGGCAACCAAACAAATGAAGCATGTGACCCAGCTTGGAAGCATTGCACCATGCCAGATGTGAACAAGAAAAATTCTCTCAAGTGCAACTACTGTGATGGACTTTATCATGGTGGAATAACTAGAATCAAGTACCACCTTGCTAAAGTTCCTAAATGTGGTGTTGCATTGTGTAGCAAAGTTCCATCTGATGTGCAAGAAGAAATACAGAAATTGCTGACAAAGAAGACAGATAACATGCAGACTCGGCAAAGGAAGGATCAGGAGAAACAAGATTATAGAGCTGTAGTTGATTTGGACCATTCTGAAGGAGAGGAATACAGTGATGTAGAAGGCAATTCAGTTGTTGTGTTGAAGAAGGTGACTGGCAAAGGTGCTTCTTCAGGTCCTATTGATAAGTTCTGTAAACTAACACCAGAGGAAGTAGTAGCTGCAAGGAAGGGCAACTCTCAACTTGTTGAGAAGGTGCAATCCAAGTTGTCAACTGAAAAAAGGGAAGAGAGGAGGGACAGAGCATGTGAGTACATCTGTCAGTTTTTTTATGAAGCTGGCATCCCACACAACACTGTTACACTTCCTAGTTTTGATCTGATGCTTGAGGCTATTGGAGACTTTGGCAGGAACTTGAGAGGGCCAACTCCGTATGAGATGAGTGGGAAATTTTTGCAAAGAAGGAAGAGGAAAGTGCAGGAGTTACTGAAGTCTCACCAAGATTCTTGGGAGCTACATGGATGCTCACTGATGACAGATGCTTGGACAGACAAGAGAGGTAGAGGTGTAATGAACTTGGTAGTTCACAGTGCATATGGTGTTTGTTTTCTTGATTCAGTGGACTGCTCCTCTGTGAAGAAAGATGGCAGATACATTTTTGAGCTGGTTGATAAATGTATTGAGGAAATAGGGGTGCAAAATGTAGTTCAAGTTGTGACTGACAATGCAAGGCCAAATGAGGCAGCAGCTAGTTTGTTGAAAGCAAAGTACCCCTCTATTTTCTGGAATGGTTGTGCAGCCCACACCATTGATCTAATGCTGGAAGATATAGGAAAGATGCCAAAAGTTGCAGCAACAATTAGCAAAGCAAAGTGCTTGACTGTTTTTCTGTATGCCCATACTAGAGTTTTGGACCTAATGAGGAAGTATCTTTCTGGAGATTTGGTGAGGTGTGGTGTTACAAGGTTTGCTACAGCTTATCTCAACTTGAAGAGCTTGCTAGAAAACAAGAAGCAATTGCAGAGGCTTTTTAGGGAAGATGAGCTCCATGAACTAGGATACCTAAAGAGTGTCAAAGGGCAGAAAGCAAACAAGGTTGTGAAGTCTGAAACTTTCTGGAAAGATGTTGAAATTGCTGTTAATTACTTTGAGCCATTAGCTACTGTCTTGAGGAGAATGGATAGTGATGTGCCAGCAATGGGGTTCTTATATGGGTATCTACTAGAGGCTAAGAATGAGATCTCTAAGAGGTTCAACAATGATAGGAAAAAGTTTGAGGAAGTTTTTCACTTCATTGATAAAAGGTGGGACAACAAGCTGAAGTCACCTTTGCATAGGGCTGGTTACTACTTGAACCCTTTCTACTATTATCAAAACAAGGTGGCTATAGAGAAGAATGAATCATTTAGAGATGGTGTAATAACTTGCATTACAAAGCTTGTTCCAAACGAAGACATTCAAGACAAGATTATTGAAGAGCTTCAAATGTTTCAGGATGCTGAAGGATCCTTTGGCAAAGACATTGCTAAAAGGCAGTGCAAAAATATTCATTTTGATCCAGGTATGACAAATGTCCTCTAGGCTGTAGCAAATAACTTTCTTATATACTGTTTTATCTTGGTGGCTAATTAATATTATCCTTTGTTTTCCACTTTTTGTAATTTAGCTAAGTGGTGGCTGAATCATGGAAGTAGTGCACCAAATCTCAGAAAGTTAGCTGCTAGAATTCTAAGTTTGACATGCAGTTCATCAGCTTGTGAGAGATGCTGGAGTTCATTTGAACAAGTATGAATCTGACATTGCTATGTTCATTACTGCAATTATTCAATGCTGTTTTGTTATTGATTTTTCAAATAATGACATCAAATATTGAAATCTATGCAGGTCCACACAAAGAGACGCAACAGGCTGCTTCATGATAGAATGAGGGATCTTGTGTTTGTCAAGTTCAACTCAAAGTTGAAGCAAAAGAAGGACAACAAGGACAGAGATCCCCTTGGGAAACCTGTTTTTGATGCTTTAGAAGATGAAGACAATGAGTGGATCACTGGCATTGAGCCAATAGAAGTAGATTCAGATCAGGAAGGAGAAAATGGAGCATCCTCACAAGGAGTTGCAGCTGTACCTCAAGTAAGAAAGGGAGGTAACCAGAGGAGGAAGAGGAAGAGGTTTATCCCAACCATTGTTGAGGGTGATGATGAGTTATCTGCTTCATCTTCTGATGGAGAAAATGGCAATGATGGTGTTGATTCTATTTCTGAATCTGAGGCTGAATGATGTGGTTGCAGCTATGCCTTTGTGGTCTGTTACTCTGTCTTTGTGAGCTGTGGGCTCCTGGCGTCAGTTCAAAACTTCAAGTACTTTGTGAGCTATTTTGTGAGTTGTGAACTTGAATTCTGAAATCTGAACTGGTTTGCACTTTGCACTTTTGCATTTTTACTTTTTTAGTCATGCTGTATTAGAATAGCGCGCTATAGCGACGCTATAGCGGCGCTATAGCGGTGCAAACTGTATGGTGCTATAGCAAATAGCTGTCGCCATAGCGGCGCCATAGCGGCGCTATAGCGACGCTATAGCGCCGAATAGCGGCCAGAAAGCTCCGCCGCGAAAAAAAATAGCGCACGATTAAAAACATTGTCAGGGTGGATAGGAATTTGATGATCTAGAATATCTATCAAGGAAGCAAAAAAAGAGTGGTTTGCCAATCGCTCTAACATCTCATCGATGAAGGGCAAAGGGAAGTGGTCTTTCTTTGTTGCCTTGTTGAGTTTTCTGTAATCTATGCACATCCGCCATCCAGTGATGGTTCTCTGGGGGATTAACTCATTCTTGTCATTCTTGACAACCGTCATGCCTCCCTTTTTAGGCGCAACTTGTACTGGGATTACCCACTCACTATGCGGCATAGGATAAATAATCCCGGCGTGCAATAGCTTCAAGACCTCCTTCTTTACAACCTCTCTCATCGCATTGTTGAAGCCTACATTGAGGCTCTCTATATGGTATGATATTAGGATCAGTTGGAATGTGATGTGTGCAAAGCACAGAACTAATTCCCTTCAGATCTTGGAGTGAATAGCCAAAAGTTGATCGATGCTTTTCCAAAACAGTGATCAAGCGAATGGTCTCTACTTGGGAGAGTTTATCACTTATGATCACTGGAGATTGCATATCTCCATTTAGGAAAGCATATCTAAGACCGGCTAGCAATGGCTTGAGCTCAATAGGAGGTTTAGGTGGCACTAGGAATTCATCAAGGGGTAATGGTTCTGGATTTTCGGTTTCTTCCTCAATGAAAAACTCCTCATCTTCTTCAAGATGAGATTCTCTCAGAAAATCTAGGGCTGCCACCGTGATCTCACTAATTGGACCAGGCTCAGGACATGGTTCAGTCTTAGCATTTAATGATCGGGTGATGGACAAAGGGAATCTAAAGTTTGGTTCTAAGTGAACATGGATTGTCCCTGTTTGTCCTTCTTGAATAAGTCTTCTAATGGGTTGGCCTATCAACAGGTCAAACTCCATGACATCAAAGATATAAAAACTTAGATGGAGCATGGTATCGTTTACCCGGATAGGGAGCACATATAAAATGCCTAAACTTAGAATAATGTGCCCGGAAGAACTTTTCAAGAGCTTTGTTGTTGGGGTTAGTGGCATGTCTATAGATAACTCTTGAGCAAATGACGCAGACATGATATTAACACCCATAATTGGATTGTAGAAAGCTTCAAAAGGGCCTTTATGGATTTGGCATTTGATTAAGACAGAAGGTGAATCAAATCGGATCACATCAGACGAAACCTCTGACTCTTCTAGCCAATTATTGCAGATTATGGCTATAACCTCTCTTGTGGTCTTTCTACAAAAGGCTATTTCAGGAGGCTCTAAAGGTTCTAAAGATGATTTCTTAGACTCCTGAGGCTTATTAATCATATGGAAGTGAAGGGTGTTTCCAAAATCGGAGAAAAGATCATCATCTATGTCAAGTATAAAGTCCGAAAGCGGAGTATCCTCCTTTTCCATAGGGTTGGAAAATGGGATAGCTCAGGATTGGGATGTTGATGGTAAAGGTTCAGGTTCAGCTACCCTAAGCTCTTCTTCTAACTTCTCTTCGGGTTGGTTATCTAAGATATTGTCCAGGATCTTGCGTGCTTCAGAATCTGAAACGTGCCAAAAGATCCTCCCGCTAGAGTAGTTGAGATGCCTCTTGGATTTTCTTCTCAGACCCACAAAAAAGTGTTTAATGAGAATTGGATCTAGAATGGATAGGTCTGGTCTAGATTTTGAGTTCGTTGAAACGCTCCCAGGATGTGGCCAAGGATTCATTATCTTTCTGTTTGAAAGATAGGATCTCGATTCTGAGGTTGACAATTTTAGAAAGGGGGTAGAATTTGAGACAAAAGTCTGAACGAAGTTTTCCCCAATCTCCTCCTTTCTCTACTGGTTTGGTCATGCCAGGTTTTAGCTCTCTGTCTCAAAGAGAAAGGAAAAAGCTTCCACCTTAGTGTTTCATCGGACATGCCCTCTATATGGAGGCAGTCACAAGTTTGATCGAACTCTCATAGGTGAAGATGAGGATTATCATCTTCCTCTCCTGAAAAGGATTGGCTTTGGACCATCTCTATTAAACACGGGCGTAGCTCATAGGTAGGAGTTTGAATAGGCTTTGAGGATTGCCTAAGCCTATGGCTTGTGCTCGTGGATGCAACATATTTATAGATGGGTGTGGTTTCAATGGTATCCATAAGGATAAAAACAAAAAAAAGGAGATAATCAAGGTAAAAGTATGAATACAAGGTCAAGATAGACCCTAGATGTTTCAACCATTTTCCTCGGCAACGGCGCCAGAAATTCTTGTTGGTATAAGTTAACTCAAACATATAAACACTAGAATTATCTGCAAGCGGACAGATACCAATGTAGCACTTCACCCGGGAGTATTCCAGGTATCGTTATTTATATTTTACCACAGGAAAAACTGGATGACTAGAATCAAGACTTAATTCTTGAGCTGCTATGAAAGACGGAGAAAATAGGTGATATAGGAGAGTGCTAAGGTTTCTAGTTCTAATCCTCACAAGATATGATATGATTGTTCTTGAAGGGGAATTACTATAGGAATACACCAACAAAAGGTAAATTCCTTAGTAATGGAATCCTACGGTCTTACCGAGGGAAGGTGGACTGTGTAAGACTCAACAATGCCAGGTCACTCTCGCGATCTACCACCGATCCGGACAGTATAGGGCATTTACGAGTAAATATAATCTAAGCACCACGCTTAAACAATAAATAACTACTTCAATCAAGGAGCTACCAAGACTGAAGCACTCAAAAGAATCGTAAATCTTAAGAACAATAATAACAACGTTACTCACTTGGATTAGAAGTTGAACTCCAAAGAAATTTTCAGAAACAAGTCCCAAAGAAGGACTTGAATCCGCGGGTACAAGTCATAGAGCAGTCACCGACGGACTGGCAACTCCCCCAACTATCTCCAGCTCTACTACCACAATACTTCTAGAACAAGAATATGCCTAATCTGGAGAGACTACAAGGCTAATTTTCTACTTGATGCTTGGCTCTAGATCCTATCTTGGGTTTGTACTCTATTTGAGATATGTCGGTGGAATTCTGAAACCCTGGATTCATTTCTCTCTGGATCGTCTGAAAACCCTGGGGGTCTAGGGGTCCTTATATAGGCCGTTGGGATGAACCGTAGCCCTTGAATCAAACCGACTTCGATGGGTGGCTAGGATTGCGTGAAATTTCAGGATGTGGGACCACGTCGGAGCGGAGGCCGAGGAGGCTCACTGACAGGTCGACCGACCTGGTCAGCGGGTCGGCCGACCCCCTCTCTCTGAGTTGCTGGTCCCGCTTCAGTAGGTGTGTCTCTGGTGTCTTCTAGAATATTCTTGATCTCCTGCCACGGCGTTATTCGGTATTTTTCTCTGCGGCGTGGGTCCTCTTTGATTCTTTTCCTGTATAGTCCTTGGAAAACACAAATTCACCAAAATTATTTGAATTCTGTTAGTTTAAACCCTATTTTAGTTGTTGGCTCTGATTTATATCCCTTTTTATGATTGGTTGACGGGTAAAATCATACAATAATTACTGTCAACAGAGAGGTCAAGGCACTGGATCAGGTTGCGCAGTTCCCAATCTGCTCGCTTTTTCTCTAAAATTCGGCGAAACCAATTTCTCCATCTAGTGGGCATGTTGGGCCAGTTCCGGAAAGAGTTCTTGTACCACGAAGATGCATCTACCAGAGAGGCTCTGTTGGTGTAAATTAACTGCACTCTATTAAATATTATTATTATCAGATTATCCGCAAGTGCACTGATACTATACCGATGTAGCACTTTACCTAGAGGTTTTAAATATCGTATCCACAGGGAACAGTACGTGATAATGACCAAGACTATAGACTTAACCCAACAATTAGGCTAGATAATATTAAGAAAAAGGAAATAGCTATTGAGTATCTAGTTCCAACAACTGGTAAGCTTTATATAATACCGTTCTAACTGGGGCAGTGACCTGAATAAGAGCAGAAATCAGAGTTCTCTCCTACCAAGCACTTATACACTTATCGATCCTATCAACAGGAAGTGGACTACAGAGGACTCAACGTAGCTGTCACCTACGTGATCTACCACTGTCCGGCCAATCAGGGGACATTCACAAGTAAACCTAGCCTAGGCACCACGACTACACTACGAAATACTAATTCAATCTTTAGGGTCCTAAAGATCAAAGCACTCAATATGAGTTGCAAACTTAAGAACAAATAAGAATAACTGCTTACTTGAATTAGAATGTTGAATACAAAAGTACCTCAGAACGCAGCTCCGGGCGAGGAAGCTGAATCCAGAAGAATACAGCCATGAAGAAGCACCGACAGGCCGGAACTCCTCCAGAATCTCTACTCTCCTTAATCTCTAAGCAAGACTAGATCTAGATGAACTAGTCTCTCCTAACTGCTACAACTAGATGAACTAGAACTAGATTAACTAGAGGGACCCTAACCCTAATTTATGTAGAGAATATGAAGCATCTGGGTGTAGAATGCCTCTAGAAGGGGCCTTGGGGAATCATTATATAGGCCGAGGTGGAGTAGAGGGCAAGGAACCGCCACGTCATCTATCCGCGTCTCATGTCATGTGCACCGTCGAATCAAACCGACCTTAGATCGACGTAGGGATGCTTTACTTAGGTGCCAAGGAAGCGTAGGAGGAAGATTCCAGAAGGGGAGCACCGCCGCTTGACCTAGGGCGCCGGGTGGTGTGCCTAGGGGGCCGGCCGGCCCCACCTTGTGGGCTTTGGGCCCCGCCTCCGCTCCGGTGTCTTCTAGATACTTCTAGTAGTCCAATACGCGATGTCTTCATCCGTGACACGTTTCGTGACTTTTAAGCACTTTAAACCCTCTTTTAATCCTTTTCTGAATACTCTCTGGAAAATATGAAATCACCAAAACTCGTGGAAATTGTCAGTTAAAACCCTAGACTACTGTGTATTCATGTGTCCTTTCATGTCTAAAGTTCTAATAAAAGTTGACGTTATCCACCGTCAACAACTCCCCCAAGCTTACCTTTTGCCAGTCCCTTGGCAAACCATCTAAGCCTAATTACTAATATATTTGGATTAGGAGTTGCTACAATACTTTCATACCTTCCAAGTACACAAGCTTTCATACAGAAATTTTCCTCCGGATTAGACAAAACTGCTCTAACACTCGAACTTATCCATTTTACCTTTAACTATGGAGCTTCTCAGCTTTTGCATAAGTCTTGAGCAATCGAAAGACAGAACAATCAAGTCAAGCACTATGTCTCAAATTCTTCACAGTACCAATATTTTGGAGTTTTGCAGGTTTTCAAAATAAAACTCATAGCTTAATTGTATGACACCCTCAAGTCTCTTAATATATGTGGTATTTATGGATCTCGCTTATGACATTAATATTATTATGCCTTTCTACAACTAAGGATTATTGTGGAGCTTATAGGAGTGGCAATAACAAGGATGGGCATACTTGCAATTCATATATTGTAAAGTCAAACAATGGATCCACAGAGTGTCAAGGCATACAATCAAACCAAGATGTGCATGTGTTTGGAATATGGTAGATAGGTGTATATATGGTGGCTAATCCTAATTTTACTTTTGCTCTCTAAAAAAATGATTCACTCTCCTTTTTGGAACTTAGAACTTTCGCGGAAAACATGGGCTATTTTTATTTTTTGTTCTTTTTTTCATCAGGGAGGCGGGCATCTCAGTACCCATTGTTTTAATTGCTAGGACACTTGTCCATCTTTTACTCCCTTTTCCTTTTTTCAATACTTTTGCATAGCCACATGCATCCTTTGAATATAAATAATTGGAGAGATAATGATAAGAACTTAGGGCAATTAAACAGGGGCTGTACTATAGGGTATATTTTTGGGTGTTTACTCCCAGTGTAGGAGAAAAACATTTTTAAGGTGGATCTGGATGAAAGTGGAAAATGATTGCGCTTACCCCAGAGTAGGAGTAATGCATACGTGGGTGGAGTGTGTAAGTGATCTTGATTTTAAAAAGAATGACAAGACTCTCATAAGGTATACAACAAAGATTGACTGAACTCAATGCAAAGCAAGCAGCATAAATGTGCAGATGTTTTCCTATCTCTAAATGTATCTTCTTTGGTTTTGGTAGGAATTCACACTTTTTCATACAAGAGCTCATCACGTAGGATTTTAAGTTTTCAAAATAAATCTCCAAAACTTAGTATTGCTAGGAATAAGATAAATAGTAGCTCAGACCTTTATGCATCAAATCAATCAATCACCTAGACTTAGCTCAAGGTTCAGAGTAAATTCTCAAATCAAAGCAGTACTATCTAAAACTCGAGAGAAATTGAGGTTGAAAACTAGGCACTTGAAAAGAATTATGGCAGAGAAACTATTCATCATCTCCAAGATAAAATTTTAATGTTCTCCAGTTTTTTATTAGACTCTAGCTTAAACTGACTCTGGACACACTCTAAGATTATACCTTAATAGATAACTAAGTATTTTTATTTGGTTTTGATTTGTTATTCATCTTTTTATATCTATTAACTAATGGACTCACAAAAGACTCTAAAGACATGGACCTTCATGTGCCCATATATTTTTGGCATTTTTAAATTTTCCTATGATACTATTTTGAACCTTCATGTGCCCACATATTTTTGGTATTTTATGACTATATAAAATAGACTCGATAATCGCCAAGGTATAGTTACATGATAACTAGGGGATGCTCCTCCACCAAGCTAGATGTTTGCAATATTTGGCATTGATGATCTTGAGAGCAAGCTTGTCAGCAACAGTCTTAGTGGGCTCCACTGATGGACTTGCTCCTTCGTCATAGTGTCATTTCTGCAGAATTATACTCCAACAAGAAAACCAGAACTCGAGGCTTGAATTTAATAAGAGGTTAGCGATCAGCCAATAAGTAATTGATTATTCTTTGAGTTGATTTTAATTGACAGATTCTATGAGGATTCTCTTTTTTTAGGATTTTCTAGTTTTCTTATGTAGAAAAATAAATATGTATGCATGATGAAAAGTAAATATGTATGCATGATGTATATTTTATTTTTATGCCACCACGGAGAATATTTATTCTCATGGGGCTTAGGATTTTTATAATGCCGCGATAAATTTTTATTTTCTTTTCTATGTCACCACAGTAAATATTCTTACGGGGTTATCATAAGTTTATTCACTTGGAGCTTTAATATTTTATGATGCAGTAAATAAGGTAATAAATGTTTTTATTTTTTTCTTTAATATGTATAAAGATGAATATGCTAAAGTGAAATTACTAATGTAGATAGAAATACTAATTAATTAGATAACAACCATATTACCTTATGGCAAAGGTGCGGGGACTTAAAGTCTACCGTTAGGACTTTTTCTCCACTCTTGTGTATTCCTCCGTCTTATAGATTGAGGTCTTGATGGTTGCACCCCTTGTGATGATGATGTCGCTTTTATCCTTTATTTGGCCAGCAGGTTGGAGTAGAGCATTAATGGTTGGATCTGGCAGCATCTTACTTAGTGCACATGTTCACAGGACTTCTACTTGTGGAATTTTGGGAATTAACAAACTTTACTCGAAGTGTTGTCCTATTTGCACAACCAAGGTAGAGATCAAGTGCATGGGTTCTGCTAGTGGAAAAACACCATTAGAACCAAATCTATCTTTATTTATTATTCTTTAGGCACATTGAACAAGACGAAGTTGGTGTTGCATAATTTATTTACTTATAACATGAGTGCTAAGATCAAAAGGCACTTATGTTGCATTTAAATTCACATAGCAGAAAAGATTTAAATTGCTTAACCAATGGAAGTGTTGTCTATCTCTACATAATATATAAATTTTCACATGAGTATGACTATCATCTTCCAAAGATAGAATACAATGTTTTAGCACATTTGGGTAAGACTGAGATCAAAAGAATGATGCCATGAACAATCTTAAAGGACAAAGCATGTTGAGTTAATTAGGTTAATCAATTAAAGTTGTAACTCTAACATGTTTACATCTTCATTTATGTGCATACCAAGATCAAGAGGAAAATAATAACCACTTTACCTTAAGATATTACCTTCATTATTAGAGCATGATGGCACTAAGTAATGAAGGGTAGATGACTGATGGTCCTTTCTTTCTCTTGCATCTTGAGTTGTTCATCAGCATCCTGTCTCCTTTGTTGCTTATCCTCTTTGCCATCTTTTGCTTCTATGATCTTATGACACCTTGTCACTCCATTCATTATTATTCCTACAACAGATTAGTGGAAAAAACATACCTGAAGGGATGTACAACTTTGGAACATAGGTTGTTTGTCCAGAATTTTATCATGTTCCATCTATGCTACTAAGAAGATAGGGTTGATATTATGTTAACATAGATCATGTTCTATACCGGCATGGCTTGAGTCCAAGTAACTTGCAGCAGAAGATAAAGTGAATGAATCATTAATACTCACAGTTCTTCCATCCATAATGAATGAGTTGTGTCTTCCTCTGCAAAGTTATTGAAGTTCAGCATGTGCCCTGTCTCATCTTCGATTCGAATTCACCTCATGACTTACCCAGATTAATTTTGAAAGTTTTCTATAGGGGTTAGTCCAATAAAATATCCAATGTCTACTACAGTATACGAGCGGCTCAAAAATCAACCTAGACACCACGTCTAATTTGACTTAGGAAGGCATTTTAACCAAAGCACCACGCTTAATTCAAAAAGCCTTTTGAAAATAAGATCACCACTCCTAAACTAAGCACCGTGCTTCATTTAAGAGATGTATGAAAGTACTTCAAAGCCTAAACATATACAATAGCAAATAAAGGTAGCATGAAAGTACTATAGAGTGTTATTTAAACAGAGATGAAAGAGCATGATCATTGATTAACAATTTGAACATGGATTAAAAGGGTAGAGATAACCAATATTAGCAACATAAGATTCTATAAATAAGCCCATTCCCCCCAAGCTTGAATTTTGCAAAGCAAAGTTAAGTTTGGATGGATTAATGTTGCATGATGATTGGTTGGACATACCTAATGATGTCATCCTTCTACTTCGAGCCTGGAATGGTTAGTAACAAAAAAATACCCAAGGAAATATTTTCATAATTATAATTCTATGCTTCAATTCACAAGGGCATTACAGCAAAAGGTGCAAATTCATATTATCTTTCAAGAGTGGCAATTTAAGACACCAAGTGGGAAACCTTCTAATTATTGTACTTTAAGTTTATAGGGTGGTTTCCTCTAGAACACCAGCCTTTGTGCACCTATATCAAGATTACAACGAGATCTACAATATTTATGATAAACATATGCATCTACAACCACCCTTTCAATAAATTTATGAATAGGTAGAATGAGGGGGTTGAAGATCTCGTGTGTGATAATATTAGAGAGACCAATTGATTCAGGAGATTTCTCATATGAGCATGGATTTGATGAGGTTTAAAGAAGTAAATCCCATGCTCATTGATATGATCTCCCTTTTCAAACTCCAAGAGTGTTTCTTCATAGATGTCTATAGGTAAAAAGTTTGTATTTGTTATTTCATACCTATGACATTCATTGGATATTTTATTTTCTAGGATTTCCCATGGATTGCTGTCTCTAAGATTGGTTTCGTCTAAAGCTTTCTCTAAACTTGGATGAGTTATGTTTATTACAGATATTGATTTAAGCTCACTATTTGAATCTAGACCAAGTTTAGATGCTAGCACTAAGGCTTCGTCTTCTTCCATCCATTCTTTGACAATAGCATATGTATTTTTCATATGTTCTATGCATCCTGCCATTGTCGTAGCTCTTCTTGGTCATTCCTATAGTCTTCATGACTCCTATACTTCGAATGTCTTAACGGGTCTCTATGGTCATTATGAGACTTAGGAGAGAGAGCATAAGAAGGATCATTGGGGTCAAGGATGGGTTTAGAGATGGGTTCAGATGAGACATTTAATGCAGGCATAGAAGGAGAGAAGATAGAATTGATTCCTATGTGGCTTGGCTCTTCTTCTATGGCATCACTAGACATACCATCCCTGTATTCTTCCCAATGTCTTTCAGGGGGGAAAGGAAGTTGACGACACTTTTTGCAAGATGCTCCTCTAAGAAGATCTGATTTATTTTGATTTACAACCATCTTAGCTAACTGGAAGTCTAAATCATCAATGTGGGGTTTTGATGATTTAGGATTGATAGCTAAATCTTGGGATTGGAGTGATTGTGTTTTAGCTACCAAAACTTCCTCTTCTTGTTCGGGAGATAATTTCTTCTCTTCCTCGGGGAGTTCAGAATTCGCTTGAGCAACCTTGTCGATCATGGCTCTAGCTTTACTTATAGGCAAATAAGGAAAGGCTCCTCCAGAGGATAAATCAAGGGATTCCCTAGAGTTCTTGGTAAGACTCAAATAAAAATGTTGAATAAGCACAGGGTCTGGAAAACCAAGGTCAGGGCCAGATGTAACAAGTTCATTAAAACGATCCAATGATATACTAAGAGATTCTTGTTCTAGTTGCCTAAAAGTTAGAACCTCTTTTCGAAGGTTAATTACTCTATGGATGGGAAAGAAATATAAACAAAATTTAGAGCATAATGTTTTCCAATCCCCTTGCATACTTCCTACGGGTCGATTATACCACCGTTTAGCTCTTCTGGTCAAAGAAAACGGAAAAAGCTTCCATCTTAAAGCCTTATTAGACAGGCCAGCAATGCGCAAGCATGCACATGTCTGCTCGAATTCTCGTAGGTGTAAGAATGGGTTTTTGTTACCTTCTCCCGAGAGGGTTTATCCCGAATCATATTAATTAGACATGGGCACAGCTCATAACCAGGTGTTATGATAGGCTCTATAGATTTTGGTGACTCAAAGCTTTTGCGCATGCCATAAAGACAGATAGGCATGGAATTTAAAGCATCCATAAGGATGAATAGAAAAGATAAAATAAAATTATAATACAAGATTAAGCTAAACTAAAGTCAAAATCAACAAACCGTTCCCCGGCAACGGCGCCAGAAATGTTGTTGGTATAAATTAACTGCACTCTATTAAATATTATTATTATCAGATTATCCGCAAGCGCACAGATACTATACCGATGTAGCACTTCACCCGAAGGTTTTAAATATCGTATCCACAGGGAACAGTACGTGATAATGAACAGGACTATAGACTTAACCCAACAATTAGGCTAGATAATATTAAGAAAAAAGGAAATAGCTATTGAGTATCTAGTTCCAACAACTGGTAAGCTTTATATAATACCGTTCTAACTGGGGCAGTGACCTGAATAAGAGCAGAAATCAGAGTTCTCTCCTACCAAGCACTTATACACTTATCGATCCTATCAACAGGAAGTGGACTACAGAGGACTCAACGTAGCTGTCACCTACGTGATCTACCACTATCCGGCCAATTCAGGGGACATTCACAAGTAAACCTAGCCTAGGCACCACGACTACACTACGAAATACTAATTCAATCTTTAGGGTCCTAAAGATCAAAGCACTCAATATGAGTTGCAAACTTAAGAACAAATAAGAACAACTGCTTACTTGAATTAGAATATTGAATACAAAAGTACCTCAGAACGCAGCTCTGGCCAAGGAAGCTGAATCCAGAAGAATTCAGCCACGAAGAAGCACCGACAGGCCGGAACTCCACCAGAATCTCTACTCTCCTACTCTATCTCTCTAATCTCTAAGCAAGACTAGATCTAGATGAACTAGTCTCTCCTAACTGCTACAACTAGATGAACTAGAACTAGAACTAGATCAACTAGAGGGACCCTAACCCTAATTTATGTAGAGAATATGAAGCACCGGGGTGTAGAATGCCTCTAGGAGGGGCCTTGGGGCGTCATTATATAGGCCAAGGTGGATTAGAGGGCAAGGAACCGTCACGTCATCGATCTGCATCTCATGTTATGTGCACCGTCGGATCAAACCGACCTTAGATCGACGTAGGGATGCTTTTCTTAGGTGCCAAGGAAGCGTAGGAGGAAGATTCCTAGAAGGGGAGCGCCGCCGCTTGACCTAGGGCGCCGGGCGGCGTGCCTAGGGGGCCGGCCGGCCCCACCTTGTGGGCTTTGGGCCCCGTCTCCGCTCCGGTGTCTTCTAGATACTTCTAGTAGTCCAATACGCGATGTCTTCATCCGTGACACGTTTCGTGACTTCTAAGCACTTTAAACCCTCTTTTAATCCTTTTCTGGAATACTCTCTAGAAAATATGAAATCACCAAAACTCGTGGAAATTGTCTATTAAAATCGTAGACTCGTGTGTATTCATGTGTCTTTTCATGTCTAAAGTTCTAATAAAAGTTGACGTTATCCACTGTCAACAAGCTCTGAAAGGAATCTGGTTGGTTTCCTTGCTGATGAATTCCGAGGGATTTGAGTCACCCATCGGGCCTAAATAGAAAGCGGTGGGGGCATCACTCAGTGCAAAATCTCGTTTTTCAGATCCTGAAGATGATGGATGATATATGTGACTGATCAGGCAAGGATTCATGAATGGAGAGAAGGTTAGCGAAGCTCGTACCTCGGGGATTTCAGAAGGAGTCGCCATTGCTCACAGGTTCTGGAGGTGGTGAATCGAAGCCGGAGACGCGGCGGAAGTTCTCTTGGTTAGGGTTTCAATTTGGTGCAGAGCTCCAAGATGCTGAGTGGGAGACTGCGGTTTTGGCTATGGTGTGAGAGCGGAAGTCGATCGAGGCTCGGTGCTAATTTTGGAATAAAGCTAATTTATCTCAAAATTAGGGGCATGTGTTTACACTGAAATCTGGACCGGGAACAGATAGTCCGATGCCAGGAGCGTATAGCCGATGCTGGGAGCGGATAGCCGATTTTCAGGAGCAGAGTCTATTAGACGAAGAGATGAGAACAGCCGATTGGGTCGCAAATCGAGTGTTGGGCTGAAGCGAGGACGGCGCGGTCCAAGACAGAGTCGATTAATGGGTGACGTCAGCATGGGTCTTTGGCGCCGGAAAGCGATCACGATCGGAGTCCGTTCAGGAAAGGGAAGATTGGACTCCAAGTTACCTTTAAAATAGGAAAGTTTGTTAGTTTCCATATCTTGAGTTGTAATTCGATTAGGACTCTATCTTGGCAGCCTAGGGTATAAATATAAACCCCCCGGCCATTGTAATACGTACAGTACACATCAATACAGCGCACCTTTCGGCTCCAGCCAAACCCTTAGGAGTAGGAGTAGAGTAGATCTCGGCGAGTTTTTTCGAACGGGCTGAGTGTCATCCGGTGGACGCAGTCTTGCTTGTAAGTACCGTCATGTCTTGCAAAACTTTGTCTCTTTAATGTCATCCGGTGGACATGAGAGCATAGTAGATCAAGGTTGATTCTTGTTTGGCATAAGTTGAGCGTCATCCGGTGGACGTGGGCTTTAGATCAAATAAGAGTTAGTTATCGATTCATGTTTATTATCTTGATTAATCTATGTTTAGTATCATCCGGTGGACAAAGGCTTAGATTAAGATGGTTAATGTGTATGGATTAGTTATCGGCTCTAACTAATTTGGCGTCTTAGTTAGATTCATTAAGTTATCGGTGATGTTTGAATATATTTGTTTACTTACATGCAATACTCACCAAATTTGCCCAATCTTGATCTATTTATGTCGGCTTTATATTTAATAGATCTATTTATTCAATGAAAGATGATTGTCACATTTTCATGCATTGACAAATAGAAAATGCTTGCATTAGCCAATAGATCTAGATCTCGATTGTATACAGGTCGCAATCAAGTAATAAGATGAATATTGTCTAGATCTAATAACTAACAAATTCAAGTCATGGTTTACATCACGGCTGTCTCGATCCGCTCGATCCCCACTGTTGCAAACGATGAATTGAATATGTTGGTTTGAAGGTCAAAGCATTGTTTATCTTATAGGCTTATATGTTGCCTGTATTTGCCGAATCGGCTAAATAGCCGATTTCTCCCTGTTTTGCACTTAGACATTCAGTATTAAATGAGATTGACGTATGCGCATCATTTATATCGTAACCCGTCATACATGAATTTCTATATCTATTTGACACATGTGAATCGGTTATTCAACATTATAATGCTTATTTCATGAGGACCGGTTCGTGCAAATCGGATATCGACTCTTTAGTCGATAGCCTAGAAACAGGACCTTTGAGGCCGGATATTTGGAACTGTCTGGACACACCAGCAAGTTTCGCCTTGTGTTACTGATTACTATCTTTTTCCTTGTCAATTGCAGGTCAAATTGACTGGCACGCTTGGGAGTCATCGGCACTCTCAGAGCGGGCTTGAAGCTAGCTAGATCTGTAAGGCTCCAACGCTCTTGAGATCGTTTTCGGCTTTGCTGGTGTGTTGAGCGCGAGGAACCACTTTTTGTGCCAACAGGTCTACAACAATCCAAAAACTATGATAAGATACATAACTAAAAATATTGCACCTAGTTTTAAACGTTACCATGTTGATTTTAGTTTACCATATGATAAATTAATTAATCCATGGTTGTCCATGTAGGATCATGGCTACTAAGGAGTTCGATGAACTTCGCGTTAGATGGTAGTAATTACCCTACTTGAGCTTCAGATATCAAGATCACACTTGCATCACGTAGTCTTTTGGTTACAGTTCAGGAACCCCAATCTAGGGTTGTCCTACAAGATAAGCAAAACTATATTGCTTTAACTTTGCTACGGTTTTATGTTCATAAGGATCTTAAATCTGAATACCTTATAATTGAAAGTCCTCGTGAATTATGGGACGCTCTTAAAGAGCAATATGAACAACAAAAAGAACTCATTTGGCCTGAGGCCAACCATGATTAGAATCACTTATGTCTCCAAGATTTTAAATCTGTGGCTGACTATAACCACGCTGTTCATAAAATTTGTTCCAAATTGAAGTTTTGTGAGAAAGAGCCAACGGATGCAGATAAGATAGAGAAAACACTCTCTACTATAGAATATTGCAACAACAATATAGGGCTCATAATTACCAAATTTATTTTCAGCTTATTCATACGTTGACTCGGGCAGAAAAACATGATGAACTTCTTTTAAAGAATCATCAAAAGACCACTGTTGCTACGACGCCTCTATCTGAAGTTAATAATGTAGAGAAAAATGCTATGAATAAGTTCAATGGACCTTGTCCAAAGAACAAGTTTCGTAAATGCAAACACAATAAGAAACAAAGGCATAATTCAAACAAGAGGAATAAGGACAATGCAAAACCCAAAAATGACAAGAAGTGTCATAGATGTGGGAATTTTTCGTATTTTGCCAAGAATTGCCGTACACCTAAGCATTTAGTTTCTTTATACCAAAAGTCTTTGAAGGAGGCTAAGCCTGCAGGAGAGAAGAAATATGAGGCATATTTCAATGTTGTCAAGGGAGATTGTTCGACTAAGAACAACAATTCTACTCCTCTTGAAGAGAACCTTCCATCAATGGACAACATGCTCCTAGGCTTTTGTTCGGGAGATGTTTTTGGAGATTTGGAATAATCTCAGTCCACACTTGATATCATAAACAATAATTGTTGTAATAGTTTAAGTCATTTAGCATTATTTGGATAATATTAGTTAGTAAAGTTGTGAGTTGTATATACCTGGTTATTATATTGTATATACTCATATTATATATATATGTATAGTATATATATAATTCTATATGTCACATAGAAATACTTTGCCTCATTCTTATTTTACATATAGATGTCTATTGATCTCGATCCTAAGGAGGAAGAATTATGCCTTGTGGACTCTTGTACCACAAACTCTATAATTAGAGAGATGAAATATTTTCAAACTCTTAAGAAAAGAGAAGGAAATATTATCACTATTGCTGGTACAGACGCATTAATAGTTGGTTCAGGTCGAGCCACTATTACTCTACCTATGGGTACTCAAATTACGTTACAGGATGCATTACTGTATCCTGACTCTACCCGTACCCTTCTAAGTTACAGAGATATCCGTAAGAATGGTTTGCATGTGGAAATACATCAAGATAATAAAGAGAAATTTCACCTTTTAACCAAACTTACTGAATTTGGCAAAAAAATATGCGAAAAGTTTTGTTCACTCCAAACTGGATTGTATTTCACATACATAAAGCCTATAAAACATGTTGCTTATAAAATAATTTTCCAAAATATCGATACATTCCGTAATTGGCATAATCGACTGGGGCATCCTGGTATATGGATGATGAGGAAAATTATTTGCAATTCCATAGGTCATGATATGAAAGATAAGAAATTTCCCCAACATATAGATTTTTGTTGCACTGCTTGTGCTACTGAGAAATTAATCGTAAGACCTTCAAGGAGATATTTGTGGTCCAATCCAGCCATTATCAGGACCGTTCGGGTATTTTATGATATTGATAGACGCATCTACTAGATGGTCTCATGAGTGTCTCTTGTCGACATGTAACCATGCTTTTGCTAAAATCATGGCTCAACTTATTAAGTTGAAAGCACATTATCCTGAACATCGGATTAAATCATTCTGAATGGACAATGCTGCTGAATTCTCATCCCGCGTCTTTAATGACTATTGTATGGCATTAGGAATTCAGGTTCAACATTCTTTTCCATATGTCCATATTCAAAATGGTTTGGCTGAATCATTGATCAAAAGAATCAAGCTCATTGCAAGATCTATGTTAATGAATTGCAAATTGCCTACATTGTGTTGGGGTCATGCAGTCCTGCACACTACAGATCTAATCCAACTACGACCAACTGCATATCATGAAACCTCCCTATTGCAATTAGTACGTGGGAATCCTCCGAGTATTTTCCATTTGCGTAAGTTTGGGTGCGCTGTATATGTACCCATCTCACCACCTCAGCGAACTTCGATGGGTCCCCATAGGAAACTGGGGATCTATGTGGGATTTTTCATCTCTGTCAATCATAAAGTATTTAGAACGTCTAACCGGAGATCTATTTACTGCTCGATTCGCTCATTTTCCGGCATTAGGGGAGAATTGTACCATAAGGAATGCCAGGAAATTTATTGGAATGCTAAAGGCGTTTCTTTCTCTGATCCATGTACTACAGAATCTGAATTTCAAGTTCAAACAATTATTGATTTGTAAAATATTGCAAACAATCTGACAGACGCTTTCTCAAATTATAAAGGTGTCACAAAGTCTCTCCATCATGCAAGGAATATGCCTGAAAGAGGGGAGGTACCTAATAACACCATTCATCCCCATCTTCAAAGGAAGAGGGGGAGTAGCACTTCCAAGAAGCAAGATGTAATTTCTAGCAAACAAAAGAAGACTACAAACAAAACTCAACATTTAGTTGAAAGACACCTAGAGGACATACAATGTCCTGTGGATAGATGTGATCCACAACCCAGCTCAATTATGCGCATAAACACTGAAGCTGGAACATCGGAAGACCCTGGATCCATCATTTCGGGAAGTCATGATGAACCTTTAAGGGTAGAAGAAATTTCTATAAATTTCGCTGAGACTGGAGAGTCTTATAATCGTAAGTCCATAATAATCGACTATTATTTCTTATCCTTCAGACCGATTCGGATCCTAAGTCTATGGCTGAGTGCAAAAAGCGCTCGGACTGGGATAAGTGGAAAGTAGCAATTGAAACAGAGATTGTCTCGCTTAATAAAAGGAAAGTGTTTTCGGCTGTAATGCCAACATCTCCTGGTATCTTCCCAATAGGATACAAATGGGTTTTCGTCCGTAAAAGGAATGAAAACAATGAAGTGGTGAGATATAAAGCAAGGCTAGTGGCACAAGGTTTTACGCAAAGACCTGGCGTTGATTTCAATGAAACATACTCTCCGGTAATGAGCAGAATAACATTCTGATACTTAATAGCATTGGCAGTTCAAAATCGTCTATCTATGCAGTTGATGGACGTAATGACCGCATACTTGTATGGGTCATTGGATTCTAATATCTACATGAAAGTTCCTGATGGAATCAGTATACCGAATCCTAAGGCAAATCACAGCGCGTATTGTATCAAGTTGCACAAGTCATTATATGGCTTAAAACAATCTGGTCGAATGTGGTACAATCGGTTAAGTGAATTCCTTAAATTGAAGGGATACACAAATAATGATGACTATCCTTGTGTCTTCATTAAGAAATCATCAACAGGATTTTGCATTATATCGGTTTATGTTGATGATCTCAATATCATCGGAAGTGAATCCGATATTAGTTATACACGTCATCATTTAAAGACGGAGTTTGAAATGAAAGATTTGAATAAAACCAAATTTTGCTTGGGTTTACATCTTGAAGCATCTCTCTTCTGGTATATTTGTACATCAATCTACATACACTCAGAAGATATTGAAGAAATTTAATATGGACAAGTCATATCCAACAAAAAAACCCCAATGGTAGTGAGATCCTTAGACGTTGAAAAGGTTCCTTTTAGACCACTGCGAGAAGAAGAAGAGATATTAGGGCCTCAAGTCTCATATCTTAGTGCCATTGGAGCACTTATGTATCTCGCTAATAATACTAGACTGGATATCGAGTTTGCGGTTAATTTGTTAGCCAGACATAGTGCCAAACCTAGCAAACGACATTGGGTAGGAGTTAAAACTATTCTGAGATATCTCAATGGCACAAAAGATCTTCGATTATTCTATAGCAGAAATCAAGATCCAATTTTGTTAGGATATACAGATGCTGGTTATCTATCAGATCCCCACAATGGTAGATCACAAATAGGTTTTGCATTCTTACAAGGTGGCACAGGCATATCTTGGAAGTCTTCAAAACAAACTTTAGTATCTACGTCCATTAATCATTCTGAAATAATAGCTTTATATGAAGCATCACGCGAATGCGTATGGCTTCGTAGAATGATAAACCACATAGTATAATCTTGTGGTGTTGGTACACTCGATACACCAACGATTATCTTTGAGGATAATTCAACTTGTGTTACCCAAATGGAATCAGGTTATATTGAGAGTAATATGACTAAGCATATTATTCTAAAATTATTCTACCCCATGAACTCCAAAAGAATGAAGAAATAGAAATTTTGCAAACTAAGTCATGTGATAATTTAGCAGATCTATTCACAAAATCTCTACCATACTCTGCATTCCACAAATGCATAGAAGGTATTGGTATGAGAAGACTTAGAGATTTGCAGAAATCAGGGGGAGAATCATTATAAGTATAACTTGGTTAAGTTTCAGATTATACTCTTTTCCTTTATATGAGTTTTTACTCTTTAGAGTTTTCTCTCATAAAGTTTTAATGAGGTAATAGTAACACATAGTAGTTGTCATATTATCTATTTTCCTTACTAAGTTTTTTTAAGGATAATACATGACACATTGATCATAGATCAAATTGTTTTTAGACTATGACTTTAGGATCACCTAAGGGGTCTATAAACATCACGAGATATAAACATATCATGATGTTTCTCCTTATTTTTTCACTGGGTTTTTACAAAGTTTTTCCTGGTATATCAATATACTTTGAATTTTTCCCACAGGGTTTTTCCAAAGATTCAAGACAATAATTTTTCAAGCTTCAAGACATTTACTGATGAACAAACAACGGTGCCTACACAAAATCAATTGATCAAGGGAAAGTGTTAAGATTATTTAGATATATTCATTAGTGATCAATTATTGTAACTGCCATAATTAACATGTGCTAATTATGGCAACCGCAAGGGCTACGAAAGGGCCTCATCGGAACAGGCATCTGTTCGTTTGTACAACTGCCGTATGAGGCAGTATATATGTAACACATACACATCATCAGTAATAGAGATTACACAGTTACTGTTCATTCTATTTTCACACGTTATCAGCAACTTTCGCTCTGCCTCACTGATGCCAAGAATTTCAATCACATAGCTCATGTTTAACAATAATGGATACATGTCCAGTTTCGTTAGTATATTAGATCATATCCTCGATAGCTACGCAGAATTGTAACGTTGCAGTATGGAAATATTTGCTAATAATATCTTATAAGAGAAAAAAAAGATATCTAATAAAAAGAGAAGACTTCCATAAAGTGAATGACAATACAAGGTAACGTATCTTGTGCAAACCACAACCTCATAAAAGTCGCTGCAAACCACGGTAAAAAAATCATCTAAATTCACCAAAAATATCACACATGTAGATGATATGATGATACATAGCCTTGTAAAATATCTTGTCCAAACTCGACTTCGTTTGTGAGATATAAAAATAACAAATTTCTAACAAATTTCAAGCCAGAAACCTGTCCTGATGATTTGTTAGAAATTTGTTATTTTTATATCTCATAAACGAAATCGAGTTTGGACAAAATATTTTACAAAGTTGTGTATCATCATATCATCTACATGTGTGATTTTTTGGGTGAATTTAGACGATTTTTTACCGTAATTTATAGAGGTTATGGTTTGCACAGGATACATTCTCATACTACAAAGCCTATAACAACAACAACTAAAAAAAGATTAAGGTCACGGAGTCGGTTTACAAAAACTGTCGAATAAAATGATCGTGGCCGCCGTAAGCCTGCTAACGGGCTAAACCCGCCCTAAACCCGCCCCGCCCTGTTATTTATTAGATAATTTATTAACACGACCCGACCCGAAATTATAGCTTACCAACCCGTCCCGATCCGTTCCGTTCTACCACTCAACTACACAACCCACACAACTTACAGCATAACTGTCATTCACAACGTAACTCGTGCCAACCTATTTATTTATAAACCCGACCTGTCCCTACCCGTAAGGTAGAAAAACCTGTTTCCATCCGTATTGGTACCACCCAAATAAAACTTGCAAAAAAAAAAACCCTTTCAAGCCGCCCCGTTACCAGGGCTAGCCGCCCGGAATTGCTTTGCCTTTTCGTTCCCCGCAGCAGGACCCCGCTCAGCTGCAAAACCCCTCTCGCCGCCTTCCCAATCCCACATCGCCGCCGCCGCTCTCGCTTCCTTCCCACTTCGGCTGCCGCCGTCGCCACACCACACTTCTCATACTATCTGTTCCTCAATGCCAACGCCGTCTCCCGCCGCCGCCGCCGACGGAGCCCCATGGCGCTCCGCGTCCGCCATCGTCGCGGGCGCTTTGAGCGGCTACCACGTTCTCAAGATTGACGGCTACTCCCGCACCAAACACGTCCCCAACGGCAAGGGCATCAAGTCGCGCTCGTTCCTTGTTGCGGGCCAAAAGTGGCATGTGAACTACAAACCTAACGGGACCGACGAGGAGAGCATTGATTTCATATCGCTGTATCTTTATCTAGATGATGTTGTCCGGGAGGCCGTGAAGGCCATTGCGAAGTTCAGCTTACTCGACCATGCGGGTAGGCCGGTGCCATTCTACACCTTTACCACCAAACTTGTCAACTACTCCGACATGAGGAACTGGGGATACAAAAATTTCATCAAGAGGAAAGTTCTAGAGGAATCAGAGCATCTCAAGGACGATTCTTTCACCGTCAGATTGGACCTGAGTGTCATGAAGGATATGTCCACACCCAGGATACACCGATTGTTGTGGTGCCGTCGTCAGACATGCATTTCGGTGATCTCCTGTCGAGCAAAGAGGGCTCAGATGTCAAATTCCTTGTCCGCAAGAAGACGTTCTCTGCGCACAGGTCGGTTCTTGCAGCACGGTCGCCGGTCTTCAAGAAGGCACTCTTTGGCCCAATGCGAGAGGGCACCACCACTAATGTGTTTGGGGCTCTTCTCACTTTTATGTACACTGACGAATTACCTGATATGGGGAAGGAAGACGAATCTGCAATGGCTCAGCATTTGCTTGTCGCTGCAGACAAGTATAATCTGGAGAGGTTGAAGCTGATTTGTGAAGATAAATTATGCAAGCACATTAATACTGCCTCTGCAGCGACAATCTTGGCATTAGCAGAGCAGCACAACTGCCGTGGCCTTAAGGAGGCATGTTTTGACTTCCTCAGCACAACTACATGTCTGATTGCAGTCATGGAAACTGAAGGTTTTGAGTACCTAACCAAAAACTGCCCTGGCGTTATCAAGGAGCTACTATCCAGGGCCAAGGGTGTTTCTTGTTGACTTATATGGAGCCAATAGATATCCATTGTATAGACATGAGATTTCATTGGTGGCAATTGCAATGGTGGCATACTGGCATGGTGCATGAGCTTTAGCTGGCAAAATTCGGCTGTTAGATTTAGATACTAGTATCTTTTATGTGTGGTTCTTATCCTCAAAGGGATTCAGCTGTATCATACCGTGCTCCTTTTGGGATTCAGCTGTATCATACCGTACTCCTTTTGTTTGCACATCATATCCTTCATGGAGAACTATTATTTCTAAATGCTTTCTCACATTCATTTTCCATTCTGTTATGCTCCCTCTGTCCCAAATTATAAAACGTTTTGGCTTTTCCAGATACATAGCCTTTGCTATGCACTTAGATACACACTCTATCTAGATATATACAGTAGTAAAAACAATGTATCTAGAAAAGCTAAAACATTTTATAATTTGGAACAAAGGGAGTTGTTAATTGTGATTTGTTTGTCAGAGCTGGATTGGCAAGCTGTTTTCTTTAACGTAGAGTAGTCTGCTACTCTGCTTATTTGTGGAAGGAATGTGCACATTTCCTGTTATGAAACTTACAAAATGGTTTCTGTGTGTGTATACATACAGGGTCTGACATATGCTTAGGTCTACTCTCTCCCAAGGAGGCCTCTACTTGAGGCATAAACTTGCACGTTTTTGCACCATCTCTGTTGTAGCTAATATCCTTCCAAAATTGCTGCTTTGTCATTATTTCTTATATCTATTTTGGTATACCAGCATGCCTTGTATTATTAGGAAAAATACTGAAAAGTTTCTGCACCACGGGATCTGACATAATTTTCATAATTTTGATGGAACATATACCTAAACATTTAAACTTGTTGAAAATTTTATATCTACTTGCAATTAATGTACTTGGCAGATAATGGTCCATTTTGGATGTTACAACCAGAAATAAATGTCTATTGTATTTTGGAATAAAAACTTTGCTCAACGAATTGTAAATGTCTATTGTACTTTGGATGGTACAATCAGATTATGGTCCATTTTGGAAGCATAAGCAGCAGCTGCATATCTTTTTGTTTGTTTGTTTCTCAACCAAAGTTTCTTTTACTACTGTTATCAACTTGGTGTAGCGAATTTCTTTGGTTATTTTCTATGACAACATAAACTGGAACAAAATGTTTTCTGTGCTATGGAAAATCTCATCAGCAGTTAACAGTTTTGTTGTTCTGTTGTTAGCTGTTATGGATCAAAAGATTTATTAAGTGTCTCATGCGTCATGCCTCTCATGTTCAGTACAAGTTATATGTTCAGTTGGGAATACTTGGCTGGATACCAGAGCGTAGTGTGTTTCCAGTGTGGCTGTGCTTCCTTCACCTATGGAGGACAGGCACAGATGGCTTAGGACTAACGGTCTTAATTTCAAAATCAAACTGTAGTGTTAGGATTTTTTTTTGAAGAATTTCTCTCCCTTACGAATTAAATTTCTGACTTATCTGCATCCTACCTGTTCATCAAATTCAGTGGCTATGTGCTGTGTTTAGTTTTGCTTTTAGTCATTGTGGTTTATCCTCCTGATGACTCCAAGCCTTGGACACGTTTGGAACTTCCATATATATGATCGCCTCCTATTTCAAGCCTCAACCGTGATCATGATTGGAGATGGTACTAAGGCTCGGTTCTGGCACGATACCTGGCTCAAGGGGTGCCTCCCAAAAACCTCGCCCCAAATCTGTTCAATCTAGTTAGAAAGAAGAACATATCATTGTAGCAAGAGCTCGAAAACAATAACTGCATACACTACCTGAGAAGTAGAGTCAACAAAGCCGAGCAAATAGAAGAATTTGTTTCCTTTTGGATCAGAATCCAAGCAGTTCACCTCCAGCAGGGCGTGTGAGACTCCATTTTTTGGCGGTGAATTGCCAATGGTTCCTGTTTTGCCTGCTCGACGTACATGATTCAATGGGGAATTGTCATTCAAATCTTTGTGAAGCTCGGAATCCACCGGTTTTAATCATTTGAGTCTTTTTAAAGGTCGGTCATCCGCATTATCAGATTTTCTGATTTAATATTGAAAGGATCCATATTTTGCAATCCATTTAGAATGTAGAAATAAGAGATAATGCAATATAGCTATAAAATTCAAACAAATACAAGCTGAAATCTAAATGGAGTAAACACATATCAAATTAGGCAATAATATCCTATTTGACTTGTAGATTAAAAATCCATCATATTAGTCCATCTAATAATAGATCTTCTCATAATAAAACATCTCTCGTGTAAGTGCACTTGTAGACGGCCAACGGAAGCTATATGGATCCAATGCTCACCCATTTACTCCATCGTTTCCTCATGTCAGTCTCAGTGGTGAGTTTAATTTCACAATTACCAAGACTGTCACATAAGCTTTATAGACCAATATGTTTGTTGAATATTTCTTTTTAAAATCTTCACCAAAGTGGCAACTAATAGACTTTCCACCTTAGCTGAGAAGGTTATTAGACCAACTTAAACAGCTTTCATACCAGGAAGAAATATAATGGAGGCGGGAGCTGTAATCCTTCGTGAGACAATACATGAACTTCACTCAAAAAATAAGATGGAATAATTTTTTAAATTGATTTTGAGAAAGCATATGACAAGGTAAAATGGAATTTCCTTCAACAAACCTTACGAATAAAATGTTTCTCAGATAAGTGGTGCAAGTGGGTGGAACAATTTACACAAGGCGGTAACGTGAATTTAAAGGTCAACGACCAACTAGGATCCTACTTCCAAACAAAAAAAGGATTACGACAGGGTGACCCCATGTCGCTAATACTATTTAATATAGTGGCAGACATGTTGACCATACTCATTACCAGAGCTAAGAAAGCAGGGCAAATAGAAGGGGTAATACCTCATGTGATCCATGATGGTCTCTACATTCTCCAATATGTGGATGACACCGTAATTTTTATGAGTCATGTTGTTGCCAAGGTGACAAATATGAAGTTAATTCTGAGCACCTTTGAGCAATTATCTGGGCATTAAAATAAATTTTCATAAAAGTAAAATTATTTGCTTTGGCAAAGCAAAAGAGCATGAGGTGTTTTATTCATAGTTATTTGGTTGCGAGATTGGAAAATACCCTTTCAAATATCTTGGCCTACCCATGAACACTAGGAAGTTGAATAATAAGGATTGGGACGTAATTTTGAACAGAACTGAGAAAAGACTTAGCTGGTGGAAAGTAAAATTGTTAACGGTAGGTGGCCAATTAGTCCTAATAAATTCGGTCCTTTCCAGCCTACCATTGTTTATGATGTCGTTCTTTGAATTACCAAAAAGGGTGCTTTAACGTTTTGACTATTTTAGATCCAGGTTTTTTTTGGCAAAACGATCAGCACAAACACAGGTATAGACTGGCTAAGTGGGACATTTTGTGCCAACCAAAAACACAAGGAGGGTTAGGCATACACAGAATCTTAAAATTTAGAATAAATGTTTGCTTAGTAAATGGCTCTTCAAGCTGCTCAACGAGGATGGTTTGTGGCAGGAACTAGTAAGAAATAAATACATTAAAGATAAAACTCTTGGAAGCTGTGTTAAAAATCCGAATCAGTCTCATTTCTGGAAAAGCCTGATGGGTGTCAAAGATACTTTTTTGGGTTTTGGGTCATTCAAAGTGAATGATGGATCACAAATTCGCTTTTGGGAAGACAAGTGGCTAGGAAATCAACCACTCAGTGCCAAATTTCCGTCACTGCTCAATATTGTGAGGAAAAAAAATAAGATTATGTGGCAAAAGTGCTCAGTACAATACCCTTAAATTTCTCTTTTCGACGCAACTTAGTGGGTAATAACCTGAGAAACTGGCATAGAATTGTTGTTTCTTTACATAATATGAATTTAGTTGAGGGAAAAGACACATTCACCTGGTCTCTACATTCATCATGAAAATTCTCACTAAAATCCATGTATGCTGCGTTAATTAACAATGGAGTAAATGTGCCACATGATATTTGGCGGATTAGAGTACCATCAAAGATAAAAGTTTTTTTGTGGTTCTTTAAAAAAGAGGTGATTTTAACTAAAGATAATCTAGCACGGTCAAACTGGAATGGTGATACGAGGTGCACCTTTTGTCATTTGACGGAAACTATATATCATCTCTTCTTTGAATGTTATTATGCTAGATTCCTCTGGCGCGCTGTACATTTATTGTTTGGCTTATCACCCCCTCGTAACATTGCGGACCTTTTCAATAATTGGTGTAAGAGGGGTGGTACCAAACATAATTTATTGTTGTTAACAGCAGCATCTGCCTTGTGTTGGGCAGTTTGGATAACTCTTGTGTTGGGCAGTTTGGATAACTCGAAACGAAGTGATTTTTGACAAGTGTCGACTGAAGTCTTTTTTGCCGGTACTTTTCAGGGGAACTTACTGGCTCCGTCAGTGGGCAAAATTACAACGGCATGAAGACTCAGGATCAGCTGATTTCTGCTGGTCAATTCTTAGAGAATGCGGCGCTGCACTTCTTTAGTTTCAATGGATGGCTGTCTTCTAGACTTATCGGTCCTACTTCGTCGAGACTTTCTTCGTTTCAAGTTTGTTCATTAATTGTTGGTTGTGTGTGGGCTGCTTTCTGAGCTGTTTGCCCCTTCGTACTTTGTAATAAGTGATCTGATTCTACCGTTTGGTAGATGAAGCCGGATAGTATCTATCCTTTATTAAAAAAAAGCTTCGTAGATTTAGATTGAGAAATAAAATTGGCTCGCTGAGTGGAGGGTTTTATTTCACTGTTTTATAAACAAGTTGTATGATGGTGGGATCCTTTGTGCCATGTAAACTATATAGCTAAACTAAACATAGTCACTTTGGTAATACAATAACTAATAAATAAATAATATATCAAATAATTCCCCTCACCCTGGATGCAAAGCGATGAGTGGCCTACCACCAGCAGAGCCTCTGGCAGATGGCGCCGCTAAATAGGTGGTGAATGGCGGGAGGCAACACAGAGGGAAGCAGGAGGAGGCACATGACGCAGGGAATCCGCGAAACCACCTGAGAATGAAACGATTTCACCGCAGTGCATGTTTCATCTGATTTCATCTAGGGCTGTATTTAGTTCACAAAAAATTTTCTCTTTTCTCATCACATTGATTATACTTTCCGCCTGTATGAAGCACTAAATGAAGTAGCAGCTGTTACATATTTATACTTTTTGTCTGATTAGCTCGAGATAAATTTTTTAAGTCTACTTGAACCATGATTGGACAAAAGTTATCAAATACAAACAAAAGTGCTACAGTGCACTTTTTTCAACTTTTTCGAATGTAAACGCAGCCTAGATAAAACTCTATTGCTCTAGGCAAATTTGCTGATGTGTCGTAGCATTAATTGAGAATGAAACTCAAATAAAACTCCATTAAAACAGACCTCTTTTTTTTTTTTTTTGCACACTCTAATACGTGATGAGTTGCCGCACTTGGGAACCGCGTGACAGTAGTCGTTCTCGCGTTCGCCACCTCCGTTCGCCACCTCCCTGCGGAAGCGACCCTCTCCCACGCCCACGCGCCGGCACCGGCTCCCCACCGAAGAGGAAGATGGCGGTGGCAGAACTAGAGTTGGGATTCCGGCAGGGTTCGGAAGCCAGGTAGTTGAGTGAACATCAGCAAATTATTGCCCGAGATCAATACAGGTAGCATAACCGGGTCCATGCTGACTGGTGGGAACTGGGTAGTCGAACCTTTTTTTTTTTTTTTTGGGAAACTGGGTAGTCGAAGTCGAGCGCTCGTTTTAGGCTGGGTTGAGGTCCGTAACCAAGGTGCATGTGTCTTGTCTTGTGTCGTTGGCCGTCGTAGTGCTGCCGCCGAGGGCTTATTGGTTCTCCTCACGCAACATGACCAGGTGTCGAGGCCACATGCAGCATCCCGGAATCAGGCTATGACTCGGCGACGGAAGCGGCGTCCGAGACCTAGAGTCTGCAGAAGACGATGAGGAGCCCACACGCAAGGAGCGACGCCGCGACGACCTTCCTATGCTCACCGTCTCGCACGGTTATTGACGATAATTATTGTATGATTTTATGCGTCAATTTAATATGAAATAAGGATATAAATACAAATATCACTATAAAATACGGTTTTAACTAACATGATTCCACAGTTTTGGTAAATCAGTGTTTTGCAGGGGTTATCTAGAAAAAAACTAAGGAAGGACCACATAGTCGGATTAAAATAATAAATTCCACCGCGAAAGGAGATTAAGAATATTTCAAAGAACACCAGAGACACGTCTGACGATGCGGGCCCACTTGGCAGTGGGAGAGGGTCAGCCGACCCACTACCAGGGTGTTGACAGTTACTAACGCTATCAAAAGAGTGTAGCCAAATCTATCCTTTAGCAGTGGTAACAATACTTCTCAATGTAATCACTGGGGTTGTCAATCCCTATGCTCAAAGTATGTGGTTGTTGACACTTCTAGCGTTGCTACTAGGAATAAAGTTATCTCTAGCAACTGCGCCAAAAACGCTATGGGTAGCTCTATAGGATAAGTGACGGAATTCTACAAGCGCACATAGTTGGGCTGGGCGCCGACTAGGCGCGAGTAGTCGCTGAGTGACGCCCGTCGCCGCGACTAGGGGTATAGTCGCTGGTATGGGCGCTAGGCGGCGAGGAGGCGCGCTGGGCAGGCGAGAACGCGGCGTGTAGGCGGGCGAGATGAGCGCGAGCGCGATGGCGGCCAATTTTGGCGCTCGAAATCAGAGCGCGGGAGGTTTCCCACGCGGCCACGACTCCTAGGCGCGGGAGATTTAGAAGGAGCGCGGCGCCATTCCCTCGTCACTCGGTCCCGGCCTAAGGTTTGGTCGTCCCCGGCGCCGGTCCTCCTCGCCGAGCGAACTCCTCCCCGCCGGTCCTGCTCCTCCTCTGCTCGTCCCCTGCTCGTCCCCGACTCGGCCGCCGCTGCTCCTGCTCGTCGTCAACTCGCCGCCGCCGTCCTGCTCGTCCTCGACTAGAACAGTGGAACCCCTCCCTGCCGGCCACCCCAACCCCCAAGGTGAGCTCGCTTCCCTCCCATGCTCCTCTCCCCTCTGGCTAAATGGTTGGATTTCATGAGCATCTGTCTATTGTGTACACTTAGAAGAGCATGGGAGTGCTGAACTGCTGAAGTGCTGATGTAGTCCACTGTCTTCAACTAATTTCATGATGACAGTGCTACTCTCCCATGTGTGTCTAGTCTACTGCCTTTAGATAATCCAATGCTGTATGTCAGGCCGATTCAAAATGTGCAATGCAACCCTAAAACCTGCTATATATTTTTGAATTGAAACTCTGAAAGTGCAGACTGTTTTGCTGTTTACTGCTTTGCTGCTAGACTGCACTCTTTCTGTTTTATTGTTTTAGGTGATAGTGCAATGCAGTAGACTGCTAGACTGCACTCTTTTTGTGCAATGCAGTAGATGAGTAGATGACAGTGTTGTTTATTGTTTTAGGTGGCATAACTGAAAGATGTCAACAGAACCAGATGCAACAGGAACTGATTCCACTAATCTCCTGAAAAGAAACTCAGATGATGTTGGATGGGAGTATGGTGTTCTTGTTGATACCAGCAACAAGGACAAGGTGAAGTGAAAGCTCTGTGACAAGGAAATGAGAGGAAGGATCCATAGGTTGAAGGAGCATTTAGCTCATGAAGGAAAGAATGTGAAGAAATGCTCAGTAAGAACACCACAGGCTATGGAGGCTAAAGAGAAGTGCAAGAAGGCACTAGCTGATGCAAAAAGGAAGAGGGAGGAGAAGATTGTTCGTGAGCTAGAAATTAGAGAGGAAGTTCATGTATCTAGGGTTGGAGCAGATTCAGATGAAGTAACCTGTGTTGGAAGTTCAGAACCCCACAAGTTATGACCCATTGACAAATGGACACGTGCTATTGATCCTAAAGCTACCAAGACGGATTCTTTGAAGCAACAGCAGCTCAACAAGGAACTTTGGAAAGAAAGAACCAGTGAGGTGCATAAGTACATTGCAAGATGGGCCTATACACATGGTAAATTGCTAGTATACTATGCTGGTTTTACATTTCAAAGGTCATTAGATGTTGTTTTCCTGTACTGAACTCAGATTATGCTTCTTTCAATGTTGTGTTGGCAGGAATTTCTTTCAATGCATGTGATAATGATGAGTTCAAGCAAATGTGCGAAGCAATTTGTAACAGAACCGCCTAAATCACGTGGCCCAAAGGCACCTGTCACCGCCACTAATGACGTCTGACAGCCGGACCCGTGTTCCAGATGACCTAGGCGGGCTCTGCCAGGCTACATAAGCACCCGTTATATCCGACAGGATCCTAATGCGAAGCCATTATAGGATTACAACAATTCATAACAAAATACATCAGAGTAAAAAAATGCGGAAGAGTAAATAGTACTTAATATTATAAACCAATGTTCGAATAGAAATTAGGTGCGGTTATTACAGGCCATAATTTAAAAAGGGTAGCAGTACCGGTAGAACCAACAGTACAACAGATAGATAAATGTTACACGAACCCTGCCCACGGGTTCAACCTTATTCTTCTTCACTCTCCTGGACGATAGTGACGCAGCACGGAGCGAGACAGACTTCAGGCTCCTAGTTGCCCTCCTGCAACGGGGTTAACAAACCCTGAGTACATGGGGTACTCCGCAAGACTTACCCGACTAAAGGTGTAAAATTATAGTTAGGAATGCAGGCTGAGGGGAGTTAAGGTAAGGCTTTAGCAAGAGTTCAAGAGTTTTGCGGAAAAGCATTACTAGTCCTATCTCAATATTTTATTTCAATAATACTATTAATCATTAACCATATCTCCAAGTTCTTTCTCATATATCAACATTCTTTCATTTGCTTTATCCATTCAAAAACATCCTAGTTCCAAACGACTATTCGATGAAGGGGTGAGGATCAAGTCTCCATAACCGAGGAGCAACGACGATTCGAATCGATTAATACCCTAGCTGGGGATCCCTATCCACAATGCGTATGTAGCACTTAAGCTTGCATACGCCAACCCCGCCTACCATGGCTTTTCATATCCCGGAACCGGTCCTGCACCACCTGAGAGCACAGTACTCCTCTCGTCTTCAGGCACGACGGCCACGAGGGTGCACGCTACTCTCACCATCTCTCCACTCCCAGTGCATGGTTGTCGGTTCCAGCAGTAGAGCCACCGGAGTCAGAGGCTTCCCGTAGTATGTGGCTAGTTGCAAAGTCTTGATCACAGCAGACCTGACAACGAACGGTCCCTAGTATTTTTTCGTTAGAAATCATGCATTGGGACTCTAACCCAAGTACACTGATAACTACCCGATTTTTACATTCCTTTCCGATAGTGAGGATCGTTGGGACTCTAACCCAAACAGATGGTCGACCAAACGGAAAAACCCATCCCCGAGGATGACAATGAACTAGCTAGGAACACTGCCAACCAATAAGGACATACCATTCCCATAAAGTGATTCATTTGATTAGTCTCATCACCGTTCAAAATAGCATTTTTGCAAATCTAATTATTTCTCATGTCTAAGCATTTTGCAAAACTTTATAAAATCAGGTTCTCAGGTATTGAGATCAGTGGTCAAGGATGGTAATGCATAAATGGGTTGTCAATCAACTCCTATTAACCTAATGTAATAGATTAACTCAAGTGACACACATTTTAAAATAGCAAGGAAGGGCAAATGCACCGGGGCTTGCCTTGGATGGTGTAGAGTGTCGGATCCGGATCAGTGCCACAAATATCAAAGCCTTGCACAATTTCCGAAGCAACCTCCTCAGCTGGACCCTCGGACTTGATCTGCGGATTCTCGGTCACTACACGTGTGCAATGATGAATACATGAATGCATGAAATGACAGATAAAATTCAATAATAAATAAGGCACACACATGATCAAGACCCTACCATAGGCTAGCCAAGATTACTCTAATTCACAATGCCCTAAGTCATAAAAGTGATTGACCTAGAATCTCAATCAATCCAAAAATCACACCATTCAACATTTATTTCATTTCCTATTCCGATTATAAATCATTTAAACCAATATCTAATCTAATAAATATTTAACTACTTCCATTTGATGCCAAACTTCACCAATAGTTAGATCTGGACCTAAAATAGTACCAATTAAATTTTCATGATTTTTGGGCCTACAGCGAATTTATTAAAAATCATCAAATTTCCATTTATCATTTAATGTGCTAATTTTTAGTTGGTACAGAAAGTGCTCAAAACACTATTTTAATATTTTTATAAAGTAGTACACATTCCAGAGAGCATACATGAATTTTTCCTTAATTTTTGGTGCAGCAAATTAATTCATACAAAAAAATTAACATGCCACACTATTCATTTCAAAAATAAAAAGAAAAGCTACACTAAATGGCTCGGAAATTGAAAAACGACACGGCCCATTCGGCCCAGCATCGCAGGCAGGCCCAGCGACCGCAGCCCGCTCGCGCTCTCGCCTGAACCGGCCGCTGACAGCCTGGCCCCAGCCATCAGCCCCCGCGCGCTCGCGCTCTCTCTCTCCCGGCCGCTGACAGGTGGGCCACCCCTGTCAGGGTCGTCCCCTACCTTCGGCCGAACGCTACCGTGCGCACGCGTGCGTGGCACGGCGCGGCCTTCGCCGCTGGCGACCCCAACGGCGAACGCTAACGGACCTACAACTCCCCTAGACCCTAGACGACACCTCTATGCGCCTAGCCCTAGCCCTAGACGCCCTCGACGAACAAGGGCTCGTCCACGGCGGACGGTGGCGGCACGGCAAAGCCGTTCCGGCTGAGGGAACACGATATTGCTACGGAAAGAGTGCCGGGAAGGATCAGAGGCTCACGACGAAGCTAATGGGAGAGTCGGATAACAACGAGGCGGTGCAGTGGGGCTGGCTCGACGACGACGGCGGCGGACACGGCTCGGCCGACGGGGAGGAAGGTTTGTTCCGACGAACCTGCTGCACCATAACCCAAACCGCCGAGCGCATCAAAAACAACACCGCCAAGAGAGTTTAGAACGCTACCTAGAGAAGAAAGAGACTCACTCCAACCGACCAGACGGAAAGAAGATGTCCGCGGCGGAGCTTCGAGCGGTCCCAAGGTGAACGCCAATAACTACCGGGCGACGCCGTCTACGACACTCGACCAAACCGCACCCAAACGATGCGCAAGGAAGGGAAGAGGCTGGTTGCACGACGAATTGGGGTGTGGTGGCTCGGTGGTGAGGAATTTAGCCACGGACGATGAGGATGTCACCGGCGGCCGCTCGGGAGGAAGTGGATAAACGGAGGGCCTCGTCGTCTTTAAAGGACCGGAACAAGGTGGAGATAAGCTCGTGGCGTCCGGGGCCCCCTCCTGGACTGCTCGACAGCATTGCTCCCCGCCCACGTCGGCCGGACGGCGCCCGGCGCCACGCGCGGCACGCGCGGGTACGGAGAGAAGAAGAACAGGGGACCCCCTGTAGCTACAGTGCTAGGTTCCTAGGTCAAATGCTATGAGGATTCAAATTGATGTCCATACCGGCCGAATCAAAGGAAGTGTTGAATATCAAAGTTGCATAGAATTTTGTGTAGATCATTTTTGCTTTTGACAAGAATTTCAAATTCGGCTGAATTTTCAAACTATAGCAAAGGGGGTAAAAGTAGGGTTTAAATTTCAAATTGAAATTTTAAAATTACTTTTGATTTTCCTCAACAACTTGAAAATTGGTAAACATGAAAGTTGTTCTACTCGGTGAGCTTGACAACTTCTATTAAGGGTGTTTTGGAAGATTCTCAATATTTTTGAAATTGAAGTTTCAAATTTAAATATCAGCATACTAATTTGAGTTTAATTTGAATTTCCATAATATAACTTCTAAATCCCCAAAAATAAAAGTTGTTCCATTTTAAAAGTTCTACAACATTCATTAAGACACTTTCATCAGATTCTTAGTATATTTTGAAGTAGGGTTTTAGGTCAAGTCTAGGGCTTGATTTGATTTCCCTTTTTTTTAATTTTATTTTTGATTTTTGATTGAGGACTAAATTACACAATCAATACTAAACGAAATCCAATCACTCTAGAGACCCTAAGCACAATCATATGCAGATGATTAATATTAAACATGATGACATGGCAGTTTAATTAAGTAGTAATACCAGAGGTATTACACATATGGACAGTTTGGTCCAGGACTTGTACCTCCAACTCGGGATGCACTGCGAGGGAAGTTGCTAGAAGATGAATATGAAAGAACCAAGAGTTTGCTGCAGGAGCGTGAAGCTGAGAAGATGAAAAATGGGTGTTCTATTATGACTGATGCTTGGTCAGATAGGAAGAGGAGAAGCATAATGAATCTCTGCACCAATTGTGCTGATGGAACCTCCTTCATCAGCTCTAAGGAGATGTCACATGTCTCACATACCAGTGAGGTCATCTTTGAGCTTGTGGACAAGGCAATTGAAGATATTGGTCCAGACAATGTGGTGCAAGTAGTGACTGACAATGCCTCTAACAACATGGGAGCAAAGAGGCTATTGGAAGAGAAGAGACCACACATATTTTGGACCTCTTGTGCAGCTCACACAGTCAACCTTATGCTCCAAGGCATTGGCAACATTCCTCGGTTCAAGAAAGTTGTTGACCAAGTAAAGGTATTTACCATATTTGTCTATGGCCACACAAGGACATTGGAGTGCTTGAGATACTTCACAGAGGGGAAAGAGGTAGTGAGGCTTGGAGTGACTAGGTTTGCTTCAAACTTTCTCACTTTGAGTAGCATGCAAGAGAAGAAGGACCAGCTAAGGAAGATGGTGGTTCATAGTAGGTGGGACTCATTGAAGGATGTGAAATCAAAGAAAGGAAAAGAGGCAATAGCTACTATATTGAGTCCAAGCTTTTGGAAGGATGTGAAGCTAACATTGACTGTTTTTGAGCCATTGGTTAAAGTCCTCCGTTTGGTAGATGGGGATGTGAGGCCATCCATGGGTTTCATTTATGGAGAGCTACTAAAGGCAAAGAGGCAGATCAAAGAGGCATTTGGAAACGTTGAGGCTCGGTTCAAGGATGTAATAGCTATTGTTGACAAGAAGATGAATGGAAGACTTGATTCTCCATTGCATTTGATAGCCTATTTGCTGAATCCTCACTATAGCTACAATGACCTAGCAATCTTTGATCAGCCCAAAGTATCAGAGGGGTTTATAACTTGTGTTGAGAAATTTTATTATCATGATGAGGACATGCAGCATCAGGCAGCCAACATTGAACTAAGGAAGTTTCAGAATAGAGAAGGACCCTTTAGCAAGAAGCTGGCTAGGACTTTTGAAAGCTTTGATTACAACCCAGGTAGAGGTACTAAGTTGCACTCATGGCTGATGGCTGTTTGTTCTTTGCTGTTTTCTAAACTAATACATGTGTTTTTATTTATTTCAACATCATGGTGGAGATTGTATGGATATGAAACACCAGCTTTACAAAAGTTGGCTACAAGGATCCTATCTTTGACATCAAGCTCTTCTGGTTGTGAAAGAAATTGGAGTGGGTTTGAAGGGGTTAGTAACTATCTACATTACAGTTTCAGCAGCATTACATGTTCTTTGTCTAACTAATTGGAGTGAGAATGCTCTTTTTAAATTGTAGATACACACTAAGAAGAGGAATAGGCTTACTACAACCCGCCTCAACAAGCTAGTGTATATCAATTCAACTCCAAGCTGCTTAGTAAAAGAGAAAAGATCAAGGCAAACAAAATCACTGAAAATCACTGATGTTCTCTTGTCTAGTGACACAACTGAAGCTCAAGGTTTTCTCCAAGAGGGTAGGGATGATTGTGCATTAGTTGAGTTTAGAGATGGGGAGGAAGAGGGAGATGAGATGGAAGGTACAGGGATACCTTGGTCTGTCATTGGAGAGGCAGTGGGAGCAGCCGAACAGCTTGAGCTGCGTAGAAGTGCAAGAGTGAGGGAGCTCTATGAAGGAGAAGAATTTGAGTCTGAAGAAGAAGAGTATGAGGATGAGGATGTGTGCTACAGCGAAGAAGAAATCTGATATGGACCATTCATGGCATTAGTGAAGCCTTTTGTGATGCCCTGGTCTTATGAACTGCAGCTATGCCACTTTGTTTCTATGTGTCTTCTTTTGTGATTTGTGAGACCTGAACTAAGAACTATGTGCTTATGCTGTCCTTTATTTATAAATTGTGTTGTGCTATCCTCTATTACTGTCCTATCCACACTTTTATTGTAATTACCAGCTGCTAATATGGTGTGCTCATGGATGAGAGGCTGCTGAAATCATCAAGATAAGTCATAACTTAGTGTTTTCTAATTTTTTTGTGATGTCTAGCTAGCTGTCTATTGACTAATTTACTAACTACTAGCTGTCAAAATGTGTTGCAGCCTGCAGGAGCTAGGAACAAGCAAGAGTAAGCCAGCTAGGAAATCAGATAAGTCTAATGGCCCTCTTTTTATACTTAGTGTGACTCATATATATAGTGTGTGTGTGTATATATATATATATATATATATATATATATATATATATATATATATTATGGCTATATTGCCAAAACGCCTAGAAGCGCCTAGGAACGAGTACTCCCGAGTAGGCGCTAGGCAATGGGTCAGCGCCTAGTTTCCGCCTAGCGCCTAGCTAAACTTTGCAAGCGCACAGAACTATCGTGTAGCACTTTACCCGGGAGTACCAGGTGTCAAATTTATATTTTCCCAAAGAAAGGCTGGCTTTGTGACTGATAGTCAAGAATCTAGATATGGATAAATGGGGTAACAACCTTAGTGAGGATAAATCAATGAAGTATAACTAAGGTGGAAAACACACTAGGATAAAGTGAAGTACCTTTGGAGTTCATGGGAGAACTCTAACTCAGTAAAAGATCAATTGTTTGCTATACCAAAGAGGCTGCTATACCAGGGCACGCAAAGTCCTAAACTCGCCGGGATTCGATTGATTAGGCCCCATACGTCTACAAGCCCTGCACTTATACCGAGAACTAGACCGAACGTGGTGGAATCCAGAGGATTCTAGGGCTGTCACCACCTAGAACCTACCACTACTATCCGTGGGCCTAGCGGCACTCAAGGGTAAGCTATAGCCTAAGCACCGCCCTTAATCTATAAAACTTACTACTCTAATTCTGGCCAAGGAATTTGAGCACTCTAACCAAGTAATGAACAAGTATACAGCTGCTTAAAGTATAACAATAAATAAATGAAGAAGGGGATCTTTATTACCAATAAGAGTGAAGAACACTTGTTAACACCAAATTTTGGGCTGGGAGCCGATAGTTGATACCAGAGGAAGATAGCCGATACCGGGGGAAGATAGCCGATTTCGGAAGCAGATTCCGTCCAGCGGAAGGAAGGAAATAGCCGATTGCACGGTGAATCGGTTATCGGGCCAAGGTGACAGGAGGCGCGCAGCGTCGGTATTGATGACGTCATCCAGAGTCCTGCGTCGCCAGGATGCGATCACGATCGGAGTCCGTTATGGAAAGGGAAGGTGGGACTCCAAGTTACCTTAGATATAGGATAGTTTGTTAGTTTCCTTATCTATTGATGAGTTGTAATTCGACTAGGACTCTATCTACGCTCAGGGTATAAATATAAGCCCTCAGCCATTGAAAAATTATCAACAACATCAATACAACACAACTTTCTGCTCTGGCCAACAAACCCTAGAGTCAGTCGAGTCCGGCGAGTTATTTCATCCAGGCTGGGTGTCATCCAGTGGACGCAGGCTTGCTTGTAAGTATCGTCAACCCCCTGTTAAACTATGTCTTTTTAGCATCATCCGGTGGACATGGAAGCATGGCGGACCAGGGTCCTTGCTAAGCTCTGTTTCTTTGGCGTCATCCGGTGGACGTGGGAAGCACAGTGAGTCAAGGATGATTCACGCTGGTTTACCCGATCAATCTGTGTTAACCGTCATCCGGTGGACGAGATGCAGATTAGGACGGTTTTCACGCGCGGATTAGTTATCGATTCGTGTTTGTTTGCTTGATTAATCTATTAGTTAATGTCATCCGGTAGACAGGCTATAGATTGAGATAGTTTGCCTGCATGGATTAGTTATTGGCTCTACCTAAATATGGCAATTTAGTTAGATTCATTAAGTTATCAAGATGTTATTGGTTGTTTATTGTTTATTTATCAATATAACATCTCTCTGCCCAATCAAGATTGATAGATTTGGCCTTAGATTCACTTGAATTTGATCGTCGTTTATGCTTTCTTATGCTTATTTTACCATGATGATCGGTTCCATGCTTACATCGGCTAATTTCCTATCAATCTTATTCGTTACATGTTGTGCGTTCGGTTCTAGTTGAGACATAAGTGGTTCTGAGGTTATCGTAAGTCTTATTTTTGTGTCCTTGTTTAAGTTAAACTGAGCGTCATCCGGTGGAACAGGTTTAACCTAAACAAGTTTTCACTAAATTAGACTTGCTTTAATTTGAAGTCTGTTTATGACTGCGCTAGCATTCGTTCGTGCTTCATGGATCCTGCATCGGTTAGAGAGCCGATTCAGTTACGCTTTCACGAATAGATCGTGTATATAGACTTATTTGGATATCAAACGATCTAGCTTTGTTTGCTGGGTTTGTTGAAGCCCGCTGGCCGTTAGACCAGGTGAACGCAAACTTGGTGAACTTAGCGAAGAGGATTTACTAAAGCCGCCGGCCTTCTAGACCAACTTTAGCCGATCTCTGCCTTTTTGATGTACAGATCAGATCTGTACACATGATCTATTTTCTTTTATACACATCAACTGAATTAGATCGGCTAGCACGTTATTATCTTCATATGAGTATCCTGATAGCCGTTTTACTTCATTATTATACTATCGGTTCATAACATGATGGAATCGGCTTTCTAGTCGATCTCCGATTATACTGGCTCTTTGAGCCGTATAGTTGGAACTATCTGGACTCACCAGTTAGTTCCGCCTTGGGTTACTGATTATATTTGTTTCCTTGTCAATTGCAGGTCAAATTGACTGGCACACGTGTTACCGACACTCTCAGACCGGGTTCGAAGCTAGCTGGATCTGCGAGAGCTCTACTGCCTTCAAGGGTCATTTCCGGCTTCGCTGGTGTGTTGGGCTTAGGGAACCACTTTTTGTGCCAACACACTTTTTGGCACGCCTGGTGGGACCATTCACTAAAGACCATGGCAAAAGGGAAGACTGCGGCAGACGGCTCCTCGAAGGATGACAGTGTCCTCAGGGTCAGGATCGAAGATCTTAATGAGGAGGACGCGGCAGTGCTGAACAAGATCGTTGAAGAGTTCGCTGATGCCTGCCTGCTTTCATTCAGCAAGCAGTGTGATGGCTCCATAGTGAAGAAGAATGCATTCCCAAGGTGGATCATGGACGGGCATTCTGATAAATCTGAAGAGGAGTGCAAGGCCGACCTCAAACAGATGCTGGAAGAAGCGACCTGGGAGGCCGCCTATTCAACAGTCGGCCACCACCACAAATCCTTCCTGCAAACGTTCTATAACATCATGAAGACCGTTATCAAGCGGCAGGATTGGGAGTCTCTAGGTCCAGTTTACTTCAACATACCCGCGGAAGACGCAGATCCAAAAGCAGCGGCAGGGACCTCCAATTCCTCACCGCAACAGCCAAGCCAGCCGAAAGCACCAGTACAAGGTGCCATGGCGGCCGGTTCGGCTCAAAAAATAGCAGCTTCTCCCAGATTATACAAAGATCATACCCCAGAGGAGCTCGCCGCTTTCATGCAGGAAACTGGGCAGACGGTGAACTCGATGAACTCATCAGCGGTGAACCCGGCGGCTAGAAATACGCCGGCGGCAGACACGGCCAACCCAACTCCTGGATACCACGAGGGGATTACATATCAAGACCTTCAGGCAGTGCCGCATCCGGGGTACGCCTAAACGCCCAACAATCAGCTGCTGGAGCAGATGAGTGCCATGCTCCGTGATACGTTCGGTTTGCAGCTGAAGACCGGGACTGAAATCAAGTACAGACGTCCTTACCCCGAGTGGTATGACCGAGTGACGTTGCCGCCCAGGTATCGCTTGCCCGACTTCTCCAAGTTCAGTGGGCAGGACGACATCACCACCATGGAACACATCAGCCGTTACCTGACCCAGCTCGGCGAAGCTTCATATGAGGTAGCTCACAGGGTCCGGCTCTTTCCGCTATCACTGACAGGGCCGGCGTTTAGCTGGTTTGCGTCCATGGAGCCTGGCTCGATTTAAAGTTGGGAAGATCTGGAGACCAAGTTCCATAATTACTTCTTCCTCTGGCACCGGGGAGAAAGACATCACAGATCTCACCAACATGCGCCAAAAACTGAATGAACTTGGATCGGCTTTCATCAGGCGATTCAGGGAAACCAGGAACATGTGCTACTCTTTGAACCTGAACAACAAACAGCTCGCCAAGATAGTGGTCAGTGGGCTACTCCCACACGTCCAAGAAAAGCTGGTGGGCACCAACTTCAACAGCATCAGCGAGGTGATGCAGAGGGTGGCGCATTAGAGTAGCAGGCCCAGAGCTTCAAGAAGGAATCGAAATACAAGCAGTCGGCTTACGTCTGTAATTCCGACTCAGAGGATGGGGAGAATGAAGAAGTGGCTGCTGTTGAGCTCAAATGGGGTGCAAAGCCCATGGCCGTACCAAAAGGTTGGAGCGCGGAAGATCAATACGACTTTGACACGCGCAAGCTGGACAAGCTCTTCGACCTGTTAGTCAGCGCGGGCCACATCACCTTCCTGGCTGATTACGTCAAGCCGTCTCCTGAAGATTTGCAGGGGAAACCGTTCTGCCAGTACCACGGCCTCACCTGACACTCCACAAACAACTGCCGTAATTTCAAAGCAGCAATCCAGAATGCCATTAGGCGCGGCCTGTTAAAATTTGAGGCCCCTCCCAAGGGGAAGATGAAGATCGACAAATTCTCATTCCTGAAGGGGCAGAACATGGTCCAGATCACAAACCCCCCGACCAGAGTAAAGATGTTGACCTCCGAACGGGCCAAGAAGAACTCCACGGTTGATACCGATGCGCAGATCACAGCTGAGGAGCTGGCGCTGATCAAAGGAAGGAGGGAGCAGAACCAGAAGCAGCCGGAGAAGGGAGAGTCCAGCGGCACCAAGAGCAGGAGGCCCACGCACCAGCATCTCCTGAATAAGTGGCGGCGTTAGAAAGAGAAGGACCATCAGAGTCAGCTGCAGCGCGAAGAGGAGGAATACCGCAGGTGGCTCCGCAAGAAAGAAGAGGCGCGCTATCACGAAGAAATGGCTCGCCACCGGGAAGGTGAGGAGGATCATTGGCATTGCCCGTTCTTCCGACACTGCTGGAACGAAGGCTTGAGACTACCAACGCTGCGCAACTGTCCAGAGTGCAGCGATCAGTACTGAGAGTACAGACAATCCCAGGTCAACCACCGGTCCGTGCACCAGAGGCTGGGGAGCCCTCGTAGCCCGCGGGATCGGCGTGAAAAAAGGGACCTGCGCAATCGGCTTGATGAGGCGGTGGTTGAACGCCGACTAGCCGGTTTGGCAGGAGAACCAGTGGTGCCTGGGAGATCTAACTCGAAGCCAAAGGCGCCGGGTGCAGCGGCTCAGGAACAGGGAACTCCGGGCTGAGGGGCGTGCCAAGCAGGTGTGGCGCGAAAAGCCTTCACAAAGTAATGGGAAAGCTGTAGCCAACGCAGAGATGGTGTTTGTGCTACCTACAGAGTTCAGAACCAAGAAGTACGACATCGATTCCGACTCAGACGATTCGGGATCAGAAGAAGGAGTGGCCAAGTTAGTGCTCCCACAGCAAGCTACTTTTGACAAGCCGGCCAAGAATCGACATCTGAAAGCCCTCCACCTCAAAGGTTATGTTGACGGCATGCCCATGACGAAGATGCTGGTGGACGGCGGTGCCACTGTCAATCTCATGCCCTACACCACATTCCGCAAGCTAGGCAAGGGTCCCGATGATCTGATAGAAACTGATCTGATGCTCAAGGATTTCGGGGGCAATTCTTCCAACACTCGGGGGGCAATCAACGTCGAGTTGACAGTGGGAAAGAAGACACTGCTTACCACCTTTTTCGTGATCGACAGTAAGGGTGCCTACAGCTTGCTGCTCGGACACGACTGGATTCGTCCCAATTGCTGCGTGCCATCCACCATGCATCAGTGCCTCATTCAGTGGCATGGCGATGAGGTCAAAGTGGTCCCGGCCGACGACTCGGTCAGCGTGGCGACGGCGGATGCCTCATACTGGGAAGCTGGGGATCATGATTGTTTCTCTAGGCAAGGTTTGGGAAGGAGGCTCCATCAAGGTCAGCGATGAGAGTCAACAGCCGATCAGGGCAATCGGCTCTGAGTCTTTTTATTAAATGGAGAACCCGATCGACGGCACAGAGGGTAAGTTGGGGCAAGGATTCACGTCGGCCGACAAGCTCGAAGAAGTAGATGTTGGACCCGGCGACAGGCCAAGGCCGACGTTTATTGCCGCCAACCTAGACCCGGAGTTCAGGCAGGAGCTGATTCAACTGCTGAAGGAGTACAAAGATTGCTTCGACTGGGAATATTATGAGATGCCTGGATTGGACAAATCTATTGTTGAGCACAGGCTACCTATCAAGCCAGGGTTTCGGCCACACAAGCAGCCTCCACGTCGGTTTAGAGAGGATGCTCTGCCCGACATTAAGGCCGAAATCACGAGGCAGTTAGAAGCCAAGTTCATTCGAGCTTGCCGATATGCCGAATGGATATCGAACATCGTCCCTGTGTACAAGAAGAATGGTAAATTGCGAGTCTACATTGACTTCAGGGATTTAAATAGGGCTACACCGATGGATGGCTACCCTATGACAATAGCCGATATGCTGGTAGACTCGGCTGCGGGGCACCAGGTTATTAGCTTCATGGATGGCAATGCTGGTTACAATCAAATTTTTATGGCTGATGAAGACATCCCGAAGACTGCCTTCAGGTGCCCTGGTGCGCTTGGTTTGTTTGAATGGGTGGTCATGACGTTTGGTTTGAAGAATGCCGGTGCAACTTATCAGAGAGCTATGAATTACATATTTCACAAGTTGATCGGCAAGATCGTTGAAATCTATATAGATGACGTGGTGGTGAAATCCAAAAGCTATATAGATCACCTGGCCGATCTGAGGGCCACTTTGGAGTGCACAAGGAGACATGGTTTGAAGATGAATCCTAACAAGTGTGCGTTCGGCGTGTCGGCTGGCGAATTTCTGGGATTCATGGTCCACCGCAAGGGGATAGAGATTGGAAGCAAGAGCAAGAAGACGATCGATGAACTCGTACCTCCAACCAACAAGAAAGAATTGCAATCCTTGCTCGGTAAGATTAACTTTATTAGAAGGTTCATCGCCAACTTATCGAAGAAGGTGCTGCCGTTCTCGCCATTGTTGAAGCTCAAGAATGATCAAGAGTTCAAATGGGGTGACGTGCAACAGAAGGCTTTTGACGAAATCAGAGAATACATGAAAACTCCACCTGTCTTAGTACCGCCACGGACAGGGAGGCCTTTTAAGTTGTACGTGACGGCCGAAAGCCATACTATTGGATCGGCCCTTTTTCAAGAGTTTGAAGGGAAAGAGAGAGCAGTTTTCTACCTGAACAGGCAGCTCCTTGACCCTGAGACAAGATATACACTGACCGAGAAGTTGTGCTTGTGCCTATTCTATTCATGCACCAAGTTGAGGCACTACCTGCTTACCTCGGAGTGTGTGGTGGTGTCCAAGGAGGATGTCATCAAGCACATGCTTTCGATGCCTATTTTAAATGGTCGGATCGGCAAATGGATCCTGGTGCTCTCAGAGTTTGACTTGAGGTTCGAATCGGCTAAGGCAGTCAAAGGCCAGACGATAGCCGATTTCATCACACAGCATCACGGAGGATCGGCTAATGTAGCAGATATAGCGCCATGGACTATGTTCTTTGATGGCTCTTCTGCAAGCAAGGTGGTGGCACCGGAGTAGTGCTCATTTCGCCGCGGGGTGTGCGCTTTGATTATGCTTTCCAGATCGGGCCGATTGTCACAAACAATCAGGCTGAATATGAAGCCGCGTGGAAAGGTTTTCAGCTTCTGCATGAAGCAAAAGCCGATGCAGTTGAAGTATTTGGCGATTCACAACTAGTCATCAACCAATTGCTCGGCCTGTATGAGTGTAAAGACGAGATACTCAGAGGCTATTATGATCAGTGCCAGGCTCTTATCAAGAAGTTCATGACGGTATCTCTCTGTCACAAGCCCAGGGCCCAGAACCAGGAAGCTAATCGGCTAGCGTAGAACGCGTTGGGTTATCGGCCGATGCAGGAGATTTGTAACAACGAGCAATCAGCTAATGACTGGAGGGGCGAGATAGCAGGTTACCTGGCAAATCCTTCACAATGGGTCAACAGGAAGCTAAGATACAAAGCCACCAAGTACGTATTGCTAGATGGTCAGTTGTATTACAAGGCTGTTGAAGGAGTACTGCTCGAATGCCTGGGGACAGAGGAATCAGTGAAGCTGATGAGCGAAGTACACGATGGAGTCTGCGGTGCACATTAATCGGCTCACAAGATGAAGTGGATCATCAGGAGGACTGGTTACTATTGGCCTACGATGCTGGAAGATTGTTTCAAATATTATAAAGGGTGTCAAGAATGCCAGAAGTTCGGAAATATACAAAAGTCTCCAGCCTCTGCTATGAATCCTATAATTAAGCCATGGCCGTTTAGAGGATGGGGTATCGATCTAATTGGCCAAATCTACCCACCATCGAGCAAGGGTCACAAATGGATCCTGGTGGCGACTGATTACTTCACCAAGTGGGTAGAAGCCATTCCTTTGAGGAACGCCACTTCAGCTGACGTGATCGAATTTGTGAAGGAGCACATTATTTACAGGTTTGGCATACCTCAGACGATTACAACCGATCAGGGGACAATGTTCACTTCAGAGGAGTTTATGACCTTTGCCGACGACATGGGCATCAAGATTTATAATTCATCGCCGTATTATGCCCAAGCCAACGGACAAGCAGAAGCCTCCAATAAAATTTTGATCAAGGTCATCAAGAAAAAGATTGAGCAGAACCCCAGAAAATGGTATTTGCATCTGAGCGAGGCGCTATGGGCATATCGCATGGCACAGCATGGATCGATCAAAGCTTCACCTTATGGGCTAGTCTATGGACACGCTGCTGTCTTGCCATGGAAAATTCAGTCTGAGACACGGCGCGTCACGTTGCAAAACAAGCTTACAGCCGGTGAATACAAAGACATTATGATGGACAGTTTAGAAGATTTGCACTGCCATCGGCTTAGGGCTTTGGAATACATTGAAAAGAACAAGGTACGGGTGGCCAAGTATTACAACACTAAGGTAAGAAGCAAGAGCTTCACCGAATTAGAGCTAGTATGGAAAGTCATTCTGCCTATTGGTACAAAAGATAGCCGATTCGGTAAGTGGTCGCCAAACTGGGAAGGCCCGTATCGTGTGGTTGAATGCGCCCCGGGTAATGCTTACATCCTTGAAGATTTAGAAGGACACAGACTCGCCAGAGCCATCAACGGGAAGCATCTGAAGAAATACTACCCTAACATCCCAGTTGGGGGGTGATAGCCGGTTCATGTGAATCTGGCTCTAACAGCCGATGCCGTGCAAGCGGGTCGCCTTCAGGACAAAAATGGCCGACATCGTAGTAACGAGTCGCCCTTAGCACAAAAATGAAATACCCTCGATGGGGTGTAACAGCCGATGCGATAAGCATCGCCTTTAGTCTAAAAAAATAATAAAGGAAATATATATGTATCCGGACACATATGGAAGTCAGATTGATGCTATTGAAGGAAGTTTTATTTACAGGAGCTCTATTACATTCTAATCATGCGTGGCTTTATCTATGATGTCCTGGGCATCAGTGACAGCCACGACCTCGTCGGCGTGAGGGAAGAAGTTCGCCAGTTGGGCGCTGGCCTCCTCCATGTTCTGGCCCTCTGGGAACCCAGGCTCGATGGCTTCTAGAGCAATGCCGAAGCGGAGTCGCGCGGCTGTGAGAGCCCCAGTAGCGCCGTGACGAACGCCGGCCATGGCCACCTGGGAGACGCGGTGGTGAAGATCCAGGAGCCGCTCCGCCTGCGTGTTGCCATGGGCATTAACGGCATTGGCGGCGGCCTCGGCGGCCACACGCAACTCTTCAAGCTGCGCGGTCAGAGCTGCAAAAGAAAGAAGTGTCAGCATGAAGGTGATCGTTAGCACGCCACAATTCAAGATATTACCGGCCACTGCAGCGTCCGATTCAGCGAGTTGGACTTGCACCCTGGCCACCTCGGTTTCAGTGGCCTGAAGGGCAGTAGCTTGGGCTTCGGTGACGCCCTGCAGCCGGGCCATTCTCCTTCGTAGCCTCTGAGTAGAGGTTACGGTACTCCACCATCTGGTGATAGAATCGGCAACCGTCGGCGGCGATGTAGGACCCGTCAGAAGACCCTGATTCTGATCCAGCGTTCGGGGCCGGATCTTGAGGGGGTTCCTGAGGAGGCGTAGTTTTGAGAGGCCGGGTGTCCACACCAATCGGTGCTCCCGGTGGGAAAGGAATCACGCGGGCCTGACTGAAGGTTGACAAAGAAGCAGATGTGTCAGAATCAAAAGAAAACCAATGTCTTGGGTACAAACTGATTTACCTGCTGTAGATGGCTAACTGCCGGGGCGTCACCCAGCGACGACGGCCGTGATGCGGGTCAGCAGTGGCATCCACGCCAGGGGTGGCTCCAGTGGCTACAGGGACGGCTTGAGACGGCCCAGCACCGGTTCCCGAACCTCCGACGCCGGCAGTGCCCGCATCGCTGCGCAGGACGGTGATGGTCAGATTAGATCAGGTCAATCTATCAAGAAGTGAGCAGCAGTCTTACCCTAACCAGGCTCGCAGGCGATGCCTCCGTTCACCCATGGCTCGCAGGCTCTGGGTGAAGTTGTCACCTTCGGCGGAACTCGAGGCCGGCCGCTTGCCGTGGTTTCCGTCGCTAGCCATGGATCTGGGGGATTTTGTTTTCTCTAGTTTGAGGAGAGAAGGCCGGGTGAGTGAAGGCTTCGATGTTGCGGTTGCTTGTCCAGGCCGAGCGCGTATTTATAATTATGAGGGCATCGAGACGGTTCCTCCTCGGAAGGCGAGACGACACGGCGGATTTTAGGTTGCAGTTAATCCGCGTTTCTTGAATCCGGAACAGTTGCCAGATCAGGGGGATGAAGCGCCGCCATCAATGGTCGCACACCGATCGACTCTTTGGGTCAGGCTGTTTAGCCGATCCTGTTGTCAGTGCCCACAAGCCGATTCGTAGTGAATCAGGCTGAGGGGTTAATTCTAAGGGAAAGCAGAACAAAGCCGATGCTAAGAAGCAGGCCCGTAAGCCGATTCGTATGTAGAACGGATCAGGCTGAGTAATCGATTCTAAGGTACAATGCAAGCCTGAGTGCCGATTCGCGTGCAGAAACGTATCAGGCAGAACAAAGTCAATTCGAAACAAGACAAAGCCAATATTAAGGTATGAAATCAAAGGCAGATCAGGCTAAATTTTCAAACTCAGGGTGAAACAGCACGAAGACAAAGTTGCAAATAGAAAAGAACATGCCAAGTAGTACACCCATCATGTTACGAAGTTAATAAAGATCGGATCAGTTCTACTAATTCAGCACGGAGCGCATGGCCAGCCTGCAGCAATTGTTGATCTCGATTTTCAGTGGACTGCAACAGGTCCAGGCGTTGGCATGTCTTCCTGCCTGCAACGACCAAGCTGCTGATTTCCTTCTTTTTCTGGGAGAACTTGATCGTGCTGGTGGAGATAGTGATTTCGTGCTCGCTGATAGCCGACTCAATTGCTTCCAGTTCTTTTCTCAGCTGGTCTCGTCTCGTTTTCAATGTCTCTAGTTCTGTTTCGGCTATGCTGATTGAAGATTTGAGCAGCCTGGCTCGATCGGCTAATCCGGTGGCCTCTTGTTTGTTGGCTGATTTGTTGCTCCTCAGCTGTTCAAGCTCTGCCAGGTTCCCATGAACAGTGATAATCCCTGATGCTGTAACTTTAAGATCACCAAGTCTCTGCAGGGATTTCAAGGCTGTCAGATTGGGTTGCTGCTGGACAAGTTCGATTATTTGATCAACCAGCCCGGGATTGGAGGCCAGAGCAACCAGATCACCCTCTAGGTGTGGTAGAAGTGTACTCAGCCGATTGTTGAAATCTGGCTCTGAAAGCTTCTCAGAGGAGGAGGCAAGTTCGTCTCTATCACAGAATTCTTCTATGTCGAATGAATAGCCGGGAGACGAAGGCTTCGGTACCTGCAATACATACATTCTCTCATCAAAAAAGGTACAATATAGATTAATTATTTTCTGGCAGAGACAGGATACCTGAATGAGGCCTGAGGGCTATAGGGTTGATGCCGATGTTGATTGTTCGACTAAGGCAGTTTTGTCTCTTGCGGCATGCGGATCCTCAACTGTTATTGCCCCGGACAGATGGGTTTCTGCAGGCCAGAAGTAAGAGCAGTATGGAAGCAAGGATAATTGCTAACAGCCGAATAGGAGTTACCTGGATTCCTCTCAGGGGGTGAATCATCTTCTTCAAGGTTCGCCCAGACTTCGTCAGAAGGGCTGTTCGGCTGTATTTTTGAAAAGAAGATTTGGTCAATCAGGGCGTTTGCGTCGAGGAAAGAAAAGCCCAACGAGTAGTACCTGAGTTTTGGCTCCTTCTTCCTGGATCCCTTCTTCTTGAGCAGCTGACTCCTCATGGCCGGTGGATTCTGGTGGTTCTTCGGCCTGTTTCTCTCTCAAGGTATCTTGAATTGGCTGGGGTTTCACCTGGTAGAAAGCCGATTTAAGAGTCGGAGCATACCGCAATAAAGGAAGATGCTACTTTTGGATACCTAAACTTTTCTTATCGAACGGCGTTTCTTGGGTGCTTGCTTTTGGAGCTGAGATGCAGCTGGCCATTTTGAAGCAGAAGGGGGCGTCAGCACAGCAGGGCCTAACATTAGTTGTCGCAGTGTCTGTGCTCGAGAACCTAGCCTCGCTGTCGGACAAGGGGGATAGTATTCCACTCGCTCTGGTGGATTAGATGATGGGTCCTGCGAGAAACATCTATTAAGTAACATGTTTGACTAAAGCCGTTTTTACTGGAATCGGCTGAGAACACTTACTGCTCGAGAAGATTGGAAGTTTGAATCCAGGGCTCTGCATTTGTCGTGGACAGTCTGGCAGAACAAGTGAGCGTGCCATCGCTGCCACCAGTCATCGAAACTCTGATGGGTGATGCAGATTTGATTCCACAGCTTCGGCGAGAATGTGGGCAGGTTTGCTCCGAGTTGAAAGATTCTGCCGGCCTGAAGGAGCTCTGTAATGTTCTCCCTGGGTTTCAAGGTATTCAAGAAAGGGAGCCGAGGGGGCAATTGGCCAAAGCCTAGCTGTCTTGCCGCTATATTTGGGTGATAAAATTCATAAGAGGGATAGCTAGTTGGCTTGCCACTCGCGCTCCGAAGGTGCTTGAAGTCTACTGGCAAGGCACAAGGTTTTATGATTGCATTCAAGATTCCGATAGCCTCATCATCAGAGCACCTATTGTTGAACTTGAAGCTAGAGGGCGCTGGAAATTCATCTTCATCCTCATAGGGGAACCAGGTAGTAACATTTGGTCCCAAGCCCCTGTATAATGTTTCCAGCATGTTGCCCTTTGAAGTTGGGATGGTTATGGCAGAAGCAGCTTCACCAAAACTTTGACAGCCTCTGGTTTTTGGGTCCTCCTCCTCTGAGTACTCGGTGGATGGAAAGTTGAGGCCCTGGAGTTGTGTTCTTACCAGCTTATGCAGATACAGGTTGAGCCATAACTGTACTAGCCACTAAGGGCCTGTTATGCATTGTACTTCTTTACCTATAATCAAGGAACTGAACACCCGGTTCATAAGCCTGTATGCTGCACCCAACAGGAGTTTGCCCAGGGGGATGGAGTGCCCTTGAGTCAGTTTCTCTGCTAAGACCCGATAAGGGTATGCTGGTCCGGCAGTGGCGCCACAGAACATGAATCTCTCAAGCCACATGGTCAAAAATACGACGTGTTCTTTCTCGCTGACGGAAGAGGAGGTTTTCTGGTGGTGTTGAACGTAGCCACTCCACCTTTTGTATGTGTCCAGCTTCGGGAAGTACGGGTCCTTCTTGCCACTGGAGCAGAGTTCCCAGAAGTCATATGATCCAGTGATCTGAAGCCCGGTGAGCATATGGATATCGCCCAGGATAATGGTTTTTGGACCATCTCCGAATACAAAAGAATTCAGGGAGTTGGACCAAAAGTGGATGGCGGCTATCAGGAGCGGCTCATTCCTTGCCATCTCTGATAATGATAGGTCAAGACATTGGCTCAGATGACGCATCTCCCAGTCCGCGCGTTTCTTTGCCGCGACGCGGAGGAACCAGTTCCTCCATCCAGCAGGTACGCTTAGCCAGTTTCTCAAGGATTTGGCCCAAGAAGAGACGCCCATCATGGAGCTTCGGAATGGGAACTGGTTGGTTTCTTGAACAATGAAATCTTTGGGGACCGGATCGCCCATTGGACCCAGGTAGTAGGTGTCGGGGATGTCCTTCAGCGGAATCAGAATATCATTCCTCAGTACCTAGATTTGAAACTCGTACTCAGTGAGGTTGAAGAGGGATTCACAAATCAGGAGGCGGATTGATGAAATTGATACATCAGGGACCTCGGAAGGAGTCGCCATTAGCTCGGGGATGACTTGACGGCGGCGAATCGAAGCTGACGGCGGCGGATTGAAGCCCGTGGCGGAAATTGCGACGGTCTAGGTTTCATTTTGGTGCGAAGGTTTGAAGCGCCGAGAGGGAAGCTGCAGTTTAACTATTTGAAGGCACAAGCGCTAATTTCGAAATAAACCAGTTTATTCCAAAATTGGGGGGCATGTGTTAACACCAAATTTTGGGCTGGGAGCCGATAGCCGATACCAGAGGAAGATAGCCGATACCGGGGGAAGATAGCCGATTTCGGAAGCAGATTCCGTTCAGCAGAAGGAAGGAAATAGCCGATTACACGGTGAATCGGTTATCGGGCCAAGGTGACAGGAGGCGCACAGCGTCGGTATTGATGATGTCATCCAAAGTCCGCGCCGCCAGGATGCGATCACGATCGGAGTCCGTTATGGAAAGGGAAGGTGGGACTCCAAGTTACCTTAGATATAGGATAGTTTATTAGTTTCCTTATCTATTGATGAGTTGTAATTCGACTAGGACTCTATCTACGCTCAGGGTATAAATATAAGCCCTCAGCCATTGAAAAATTATCAACAACATCAATACAACACAACTTTCTGCTCCGGCCAACAAACCCTAGAGTCAGTCGAGTCCGGCGAGTTACTTCATCCAGGCTGGGTGTCATCCGGTGGACGCAGGCTTGCTTGTAAGTATCGTCAAGCCCCTGTTAAACTATGTCTTTTTAGCATCATCCGGTGGACGTGGAAGCATGGCGGACCAGGGTCCTTGCTAAGCTCTGTTTCTTTGGCGTCATCCGGTGGACGTGGGAAGCACAGTGAGTCAAGGATGATTCACGCTGGTTTACCCGATCAATCTGTGTTAACCGTCATCCGGTGGACGAGATGCAGATTAGGACGGTTTTCACGCGCGGATTAGTTATCGATTCGTGTTTGTTTGCTTGATTAATCTATTAGTTAATGTCATCCGGTAGACAGGCTATAGATTGAGATAGTTTGCATGCGTGGATTAGTTATCAGCTCTAGCTAAATATGGCAATTTAGTTAGATTCATTAAGTTATCAAGATGTTATTTGTTGTTTATTGTTTATTTATCAATATAACATCTCTCTGCCCGATCAAGATTGATAGATTTGGCCTTAGATTCACTTGAATTTGATCGTCGTTTATGCTTTCTTATGCTTATTTTACCATGATGATCGGTTCCATGCTTACATCGGCTAATTCCCTATCAATCTTGTTCGTTACATGTAGTGCGTTCGGTTCTAGTTGAGACATAAGTGGTTCTGAGGTTATCGTAAGTCTTATTTTTGTGTCCTTGTTTAAGTTAAACTGAGCGTCATCCGGTGGAACAGGTTTAACCTAAACAAGTTTTCACTAGATTAGACTTGGTTTAATTTGAAGTCTGCTTATAACTGCGCTAGCATTCGTTCGTGCTTCATGGACCCTGCATCGGTTAGAGAGCCGATTCAGTTACGCTTTCACGAATATATCGTGTATATAAACTTATTTGGATATCAAACGATCTAGCTTTGTTTGCTGGGTTTGTTGAAGCCCGCTGGCCGTTAGACCAGGTGAACGCAAACTTGATGAACTTAGCGAAGGGGATTTACTAAAGCCGCCGGCCTTCTAGACCAGCTTTAGCCGATCTCTGCCTTTTTGATGTACAGATCAGATTTGTACACATGATCTATTTTCTTTTATACACATCAACTGAATTAGATCGGCTAGCACGTTATTATCTTCATATGAGTATCCTGATAGCCGTTTTACTTCATTATTATACTATCGGTTCATAACATGACGGAATCGGCTTTCTAGTCGATCTCCGATTATACTAGCTCTTTGAGCCGTACAGTTGGAACTATCTGGACTCACCAGTTAGTTCCGTCTTGGGTTACTGATTATATTTGTTTCCTTGTCAATTGCAGGTCAAATTGACTGGCACGCTTGGGTGTTACCGACACTCTCAGACCGGGTTCGAAGCTAGCTGGATCTGTGAGAGCTCTACTGCCTTCAAGGGTCGTTTCCAGCTTCGCTGGTGTGTTGGGCTTAGGGAACCACTTTTTGCGCCAACAACACTGCAGAAGAGGTCGCCGACAAGCCCGGCTCCTCCATAGACTTCCTCCTTCTCCCAACTTCTCTCTCACTACTCTACTCTTCTTTAGCTAGCACTATTCCTACGAGTAGAGCTTTGCTAGAGAGAGAGAGAGAGGAACTACTTCTAACTTTGAGCTGAATCTCTAGTAATTCTCTAGTGGTTTTCTACTTTACGAGTGTGGAAATTGGTCCTATTTATAGTGTAGGAGAGCTCCAGGGGTACTTGTAGGGGTCCTGAAGGTCAGTGGCATGAAGAGACAGGGCGGGCACCCTCCTAGGGGGGCGGGCGCCCCCTTGGATGCACCGCCTTGCATCAACGGCCCTCCTTCCTCCTCTATGGCGGTTGCTAGGTCGGTTGGTGCCCTGATTTAGCGGTTTGCATCTCCCGGGAGGATGACATGTGGGTCCTTCGATCCATGGCACATCACTTGATCACCATAGGATGAAAACCGACTTCATTTGATGGCTTGGATGACTCCTGGGGGCCTTCCCTCGGATTGTGGACGTGGCACCATTTGGACAGGGCGGGCGCCCTGTTGGTAGGGCCACCGGATCCTCGTGACTTGTTTCTGAGCCGTTGATGTTGAACCAACATTCCATAGGCCATTTTGGAGGATGGCACATGGATTCGTGAGGTGGCATGTCCATTTGGCAAGATTTATAGGGCGAGCGCCCTATGATGGGGGGCGGCCGCCCCCCTCTGGCTCCCATGTGGCAGCTGAGGTGCTAAGCTGTCTTAGTTTGCTTCGTTTTTGCCTGTTTTCACCATTTTTTCTGCATACATAATATTTCTCCAAGGACATGTAGAACTAGGTGAGTTTGAAAGTGAGTTCTTTGCTTTTCATGTGGTTTTACCTTGATTATGGGTGAAATGTTGACGGTAAAATAGGGTGTTAGCGGCCGTCAACATAGGGTCGGCCAGCCTGTCAGAGATCCATCTCCGCGTGCTCTTCGACGTGGACCCACATCCCGAAATTTCACACAATCTCAGCCGCCCGTCGAAGTCGGTTTGATTCAAGGGCTACGGTTCATCCCACCGGCCTATATAAGGACCCCCAGACCCCCAGGGTTTCATATCAATTCAGTCATCAATTAGTTCAACCTAGTTATAGAGAGCCAGAAACCCTAGAATCATTAGAGCTTCACCATTTAGAGCAAAGCTACATAGGTTAGAAGTAGAAGGAGGCGAGTTCTACTCGAGTTCCAAATTTGTCTAGAGCTAGAAGGCTTCCCGGAGCCATTGTAAGATCTCTCTTGTATCTTAAATCTCTTTTGAGTGCTTAAGATAAAGTTGATTGACATTGTTCTACTATTGATTATGTTCTTAATTATGCTATTCATTGCTGTTGACACTTATTATCGTCCAAATTTTATTATCAATTATCCTTGCATTAAACATGAATATCCAGTAGAATAGGGTTATTACTGACAGATTCCATGAGTTTTGGTGAATTGTCTATTTTCTAGGGGATTTTCCAGAAAAGCTTAAAAGAAGGATTAAAGAGCATAATTACCACGAAACTTGCACGCGAAGGAAACATCATCACGAATACCCTAGAAGAGTGTAGAACACACCCGAAGCAAGCGGAGGCCCACACCTAGCCAGGTGGGGCCGGCCGACCCCAAGGGGGCCGGGTGGTGCCCCCTAGGGTTTCCTCCTGCCGTCTTCTGGAGTCTTCTACCACCATCTTTTAGGAGTCATCTGGGCCCTTGGTTAAGTCGGTTTGATCTAATGGTGCGCGTGCATCCCAGTGGCCTATAAATAGAGGGCCAGAGCCCCCTGGAGGAGGGCCAGATCAAGAGATGAAGACCTTGAAGCATTAGATAGATATCCACTAGATCTAGGCTAGCAATCAAGAGAGAGATTGGAGAGATCGAGTAGATGAGTAGAGATTCGGAGGAGTCCCGGCCTGTCGGAGCTTCTTCGTAGCTGTGTTGGTCTGGATTCAGCTCCCTCGCCCGAAGTTGTGTTCTGATGTACTTTTGTATTCAACATACTGATTCAAGTAAGCATTTGTTCTTATTCGTTCTTAAGTTTACAACTCCATTTGAGTGCTTTGATTTCGGTAGCTCCTTGGTTGAAGTAGTAGTTTGTAGTGTAGAAGTGGTGTCGGGGCTATAATTACTTGTGAATGTCCCCTGATTGGCCAGATAGTGGTAGTTCACGTAGGTGACAGCTGCGTTGATTCCTCTGTAGTCCACATCCCGTTGATAGGATCGATAGGTGTATAAGTGTTTGGTACGAGGGAACTCTGATTTTCGCTCTTATTCACTTCACTGCCCGATTAGAACGATATTATTTAAAGTTTACTGGTCGTCGGATCTAGATAATCATTAGTTATCTCCTTATTCTTGATATTCTCTAGATTGATTGTGTTATCGGGTTAAGAGCCAATGGACTTAGTCAGTATCACCTACTGGTCCTTTGGGTTCGATATTAAAACTGAGATTGTCTGGTGAAGTGCTACATCGGTGTTTTATCTATGAGCTTGCGGATACTTTAATAATAATAATATTTAATAGAGTGCAGTTAATTTATACCAACAAGCATTTCTAGCGCCGTTGCCGGGGAACGGTTTGCTGATTTTGGCTTAGTCTATCTTAATCTTGTATTATATTTTTATATTTTACCTTTTAAAGTATGGAACCCACGTCCCAACTTTTATATCAATATGAAGCACCATCGGGATCGTATCTCCAGCCAAAAGAATCATCTTTACCCATCACATCATCTGGCTATGAGTTACGCCCGAGATTAATTAAGTTAGTTTAGGATCATATTTTTTCTGCTAGTTCTAGCGAAAACCCCTATTCCCATTTAGCCGATTTTGAGCAGACATGCTCATGTTGGCACATTAAGGGCATGGCAGATGAAACTTTAAGATGGAAACTCTTTCCATTTTCATTAACGGGAAAAGCAAAAAAATGGCATAAACGCCATGTTGGGAGTAGCTAAAGAGATTGGGAAGTATTGCGTGCTAATTATTGTGTTAAATTTTTCCCTATCGAAAAGGTCGCTAAACTTCGTTTTGAAATTTTTGGATTTAAATAATTAGATAACGAATCATTAGGCAAGGCTTGGGAACGCTTTGATGGATTTATAAATTCTGGACCTAATCTTGTTTTGCCAGAACCTATGCTTTTGCAACATTTCTTTTTAGGCCTTTATGATAAAAATAACGAATACCTTAATTTGGCCGCAGGAGGAGTATTTATGCATATTACTGCTTCACATGCTAAAACTATCCTTACTAATATCTTAATTGATCTTTCTGAAGAAGAAGAAAAGTTAGAAGATGATTTTTGTCATTTGATTCTAAACTTTTGTCTGATTCATCTCAACCTTTACCTGAACTATCTAATGAGAAGGAGATAATTCCTATTTCTGATTTTATGCTTGAATTTGAGGATGAACTTTTGATGATTATGGAAACACCTCACGCTATCATAAAATTATGAAACCACAAGAATATCTAAATTTTAAGAATTTCAATATTTCATATCCCGCTGATTTAAAATTTCTTAGAGAGATAACAAGAGAATTGATTTTTGTTATGAGTAATGAGTGGTTGATAGAATCTGAGCTTTCAAATGATATAATTCGTTTAAATTCTCCTGCCATTACTATTAAATGTCAAATTAATGCATATCCATTTCATGCCTTTTATAATCTAGTAGTAGGTGTCAATATCATGTCTCTTACATTTGCTGAAAAATTCTTAAAAGATATGCTATTAATTCATCAAATAAATTATTGAAAAATCATTCAGGACATATTATTCCTTGTTCAGGTGTTTTTATGTTCTCTTCCTATTATGATTAATGAATTCCAAATTTTACAGAATTTTTATATCTTTGATGTTTGGGATTTTGATGTAATGATTGGGTTACCAATAGGAAAGCTTTTGCGAGAAGGTTGTACGGGCAATTTAGATATTAAACTTGGGAAGGGATTTAATCTCTCAGTGCCTATAACTCATGCATTAAAAACTAAGGCAGAGCCACCTCCTGAGTTAGATCCAATAGAAGAAGTTAAGGCTGTGTCATTTGAGGAATTTATTGAACCTAATTTAGAGGATGATACTCAGTTCTTCATTAATGAAAAGGAAGAGGATCCGATTGATCCTGAATCTCTGGATGAATTACTAGAGCCACCTAAGCCTTTTATTGAGCTTAAGAAACTACCTTCTGATCTTAAGTATGTTTTTCTGAATAATGATCAAAATTCTCCTGTGATTATTAGTGATAAACTTTCTAATGAAGAGTCTTTTAGATTAATAACTGTCTTAGAAAAATATCGTGCTGCTTTTGGTCATTCACTCCAAGACCTTAAGGGGATTAGTCCTATTTTATGCACCCATCGTATTCCAACCAACTCAGAAATTACACCTTCTAGAGAGCCCCAACGTAGGCTTCAAAATGCGATGACGGAAGTTGTTAAAAAGAGGTATTAAAACTTTTGCATGCTAGGATTATTTATCCTGTTCCGCATAGTGAGTGGGTAAGCCCTATTCAAGTTGTACCTTAAAAGGTGGTATGACTGTAGTTAAAAATGATAAAAATGAATTGATACCTCAGAGAACTGTTACAGGATGGCGAATGTGTATAGATTATAGAAAACTCAATAAAGCAACCAAGAAAGATCATTTTCCGCTGCCCTTCATTGATGAGATGTTAGAGCGTTTGGCAAATAATTCTTTCTTTTGTTTCCTTGATGGTTACTCTGGATATCACCAAGTTCCTATCCACCCTGATGATCAAAGCAAAACCACTTTTACATGTCGTTATATAAATTATGCTTATCGTAGAATGTCTTTTGGATTATGTAATGCACCTGCTTCTTTTCAAAGATGTATGATGTCTATATTTTCTGAAATAATAGAAGAAATCATGGAAGTTTTTATGGATGATTTTTCAGTTTATGAAAAAACTTTTGATGATTGTCTAGAAAATCTAGATAAGGTTTTGAAGATATGTGAAGAAAAGCACTTAGTCCTTAATTGAGAAAAATGTCATTTTATGGTTAGAGAAGGAATAGTGCTAGGACATTTAGTGTCAGAAAGAGGTATAGAGGTAGACAAGGCAAAAATTGAAGTAATTGAACAACTACCTCCACCTGTTAATATAAAAGGAATCCAAAGTTTTCTTGGTTATTGTGGTTTTTATTGCAAATTTATAAAAGATTTTTCACATATTGCTAGATCACTAACTAACTTGCTAGGTAAGGATGTTCCTTTTGAATTTGATGATGTATGTTTAAAATCTTTTAATATTCTTAAAGAAGCACTTACATCAGCATCAATCATTCAATCCCCTGATTGGTCTTTACCTTTTGAAATTATGTGTGATGCTAGTGATTATGCTGTAGGGGCAGTATTAGGACAAACAAATGATAAGAAGCATCATACAATTGCTTATGCTAGTAAAACTATGATAGGAGCACAATTAAATTATGCAACAACTGAAAAAGAACTCCTGCCTGTTGTTTTTGCTATTGATAAATTTAGATCTTACTTAGTAGGAGAAAAAGTAATTATTTATTCTGATCATGCTGCTTTAAAATATTTGCTCACTAAGAAAGATGGTAAACCTCGTTTGATAAGATGGATTTTGTTACTCCAAGAATTTGACTTAGAAATTAAAGATAGAAGAGGAATATAAAATCCAGTTGCTGATCACTTGTCTAGAATACACTTTGAGAAACCTCAGGAATTACCTATTAATGACTCATTGAGAGATGACATGTTGTTTAAAGTGACCAAGTCAAACCCTTGGTACGCGAATATTGTCAACTTTATGGTTGCAGGTTATGTACCACCAGGGGAAAATAAAAAGAAGCTCATTTATGAAAGTCGTCTCGACATATGGGATCCACCATAATTTTTCAGAATTTGTTCAGAAGGATTACTTAGAAGATGTGTACCAGTAGAAGAGGGCATGCAGATCATTCAGAAATGTCACGCATCACCATATGGAGGTCATTATGGAGCATTCCACACTCATGCTAAAATCTGGCAGAGTGGGTTCTTTTGGCCAACTATGTATGAAGACACCAAAGATTTTTTCCGGAGATGTGGATCATGTCAGAGGCACGGAAATATCAATGCAAGAGATGCTATGCCACTCACCAACAATCTCTAGATCGAGCTCTTTGATGTCTGGGGAATTAATTACATGGGACCATTTGTGAAATCAAGAAATTATGAATACATTCTGGTGACAGTTGACTATGTATCCAAGTGGGTAGAAGCTATGTCATGCATGAATGCTGATTCCAAACATTCAAAGAAGATGTTCGAAGAGATTATATTTCCAAGGTTTGGAACACCAATGATGGTCATTAGTGACGGAGGGACACACTTCACTGATAAAAAGTTTCACTGATACTTGCAAGCTCATGGCATCCATCACAATGTAACTACACCATACTATCCTCAGACAAGTGGCCAGGCAGAAACAACAAACAAACAAATCAAGAATATTCTAAAAAAATTCTAAATGAGATGGGTACGGCATGGAAGGACCGATTACCCAAAGCACTTGGGGCATATCGGACCGCATACAAGACACCTTTGGGCATGTCACCTTACCAGCTAGTATATGGTAAGACCTGTCATTTACCAGTAGAGTTAGAGCATAAAGCTCACTTGGCTATTAAGAGATGGAATATGGACTTTGAAGCTGCTGGAGAAAAGAGAAAAAAATGCAATTATCAGAATTAGAAGAATGGAGAGAAAAGGCTTATCACAATTCAAATATCTATAAAGAAAGAACAAAAAGATGGCATGACAAGAGGATCAAGAAGAAAGAGTTTGCACCAGGAGATAAGGTATTACTTTTTAATTCCAGGTTTAAATTATTCGGGCTTGGAAAACTATGAAGCAAATGGGAAGGACCATTTACGGTTGTGAATGCATCGCCACATGGAGCGGTAACTCTACAAACCCACGAAGGTACGTTATTCAAGGTAAATGGTCACTGACTTAAATTATTTTTAGAACCATTTAATTCAGAAGTTGTTGACGGGCTGGACTTTGTCCAACTACCCACTTTTTAGTCCCGTCATTATCCGTTACGAAAAATTATCGTGAATCGCAACTAACAGGAAGTAGGAAGAGTCTAGAGGCTTCAGGAGCACGGCCACCCTGGGAGGACACCAGGTGGGGCCGGCCGGCGGCCCCCTGTCCACTCTCGTCCCGACTCTGGTTTCCTTTTTTTTTCTATCTTTCCTAAACACAATCCCATAGATTCTCGATGCATATGGATAATCTTTCGTACGAACCCTGTAGAACCTAGATTTGATCTTATCCTGTCTCCTAAAAACCCATATAAATACGCACCTATACCGCCCTCAAATAGCATCCCATCATCATTGCCTTCCTCTCCTCCAATGAAACTCTCTAGTTTAGATCTAGTAGCAATGGCAGGGGAAGCGGTCGTCGGTGTTGACTCCGGCAAGATCCAAGGCGATGACTCAAAGGCCATCGTCCTCGCGCAGCCGAAGCCCCTCGCCATCATGCCACCAAAGCACCTCGCCATCGTGCCACTGAAGCATCTTGCTACGGTGCCCCTAGCAGTTCGAGCAAGTTTACTACACGCATGCTCAGCCTGCTCTACCATCGCCACCTAAGAGACTACTGCTAGAAGATGGTACCAGGGAGAAGCAGATCGCTATACCCCGAGGCACACCACTGCTCGCATCAAGTATTGGAGGATAAGTTGACGGCTTGTGCGCTCAATTACCCTGACAAGTGGGATGACTGTCTGGCATTGGCAGAATTCTCGTACAACAACAGTTATCAGGAAAGCATCAAGATGGCTCCATTTGAGGCAGTCTACGGTCGAAAGTGCCGAACCTCATTGAATTGGTCTGAACCAGGGGAAAGATGGTTTTATGGCATGGAATTGGTCAATGAGGTCGAAGAAAAGGTTAGGCAAATCCAAGAAAATTTGAAAGTAGTACAGTCTCGACAGAAAAGTTATACCGATAAAAGGCGTCGACCTCTGACATTCAATATAGGAGACTATGTGTATTTGAAAGTATCGCCAATGAAAGGAGTCAGTCGATTTGGCGTCAAGGGCAAGTTGGCCCCGCGATATGTTGGACCTTTCTTAATCATAGAACGCGTGGAAAAAGTAGCTTATAAGCTGCAGTTGCCAGAGCATCTTTCGGAGGTACACAATGTATTCCATGTGTCACAACTCAAGAAATGTCTTCGAGTACCTAATCAAGTCATCGATGTGGAAGGAGTGGAACTTGAACCTGAGTTGATGTACTCGGAGTATCCTATTCAAGTTTTGGACATAAAATATCATGTCACACGAAGGAATACAACCAGATGGTACAAGATCCAGTGGAGTGCACATTCTGAAGAAGAAGCCACTTGGGAATCGGAAGACTACCTCGCAGAAAATTTCCCTGAGTTCTTTGCTACCTTATAGAATGTAAACTTCCTAGTCTCGACATAAGTAAACGTTTCTCTGTTTTTAGCAGATAGTTTAGAACTAGTTAGTTGAGACATGTTCTTTTCCATTACTGTGTTTCGGTTAATATTTCTATTAAATCTCGGGACATTATGCAAGGATTTGATATTTGTGGTACCGACCCGGATCCGACACTCTACGCAATCCAAGGCAAGCCCCGGTGCATTTGCCCCTATCCTTGTTGTTTTCAAAATATTTATTACTTGAGTTAATTAATTGCATTAGGTCAATAGGAGTTGGGTGATAACCAATTGATGCATTTCCATCCTTGAATACCTGACAATACTTGAGAACCTGATTTATTAAAAAGTCTTGCAAAAATGTTTAGTCATGCCTAATGGTTAGTTTTGCGAAAATGCTATTTTGAACTGTGATGAGATTAATCAAATGAATCACTTTATGGGAATGGTATGTCCTTATTAGTTGGCAGTGTTCCTAGCTAGTTCATTGTCATCCACGGGGATGGGTTGTTCCGTTTGGTCGACCATCTGTTGGGTTGGAGTCCCAACGATCCTCACCATCGGAAAGGGATGTGAAAACCGAGTAGTTACCAGTGTACTTGGGTTAGAGTCCCAATGCATGGTTTCTAACAGAAAAATATTAGGGACCGTTCGTTGTCAGGCCTGCTGTGATCAAGACTTTGCAACTAGCCACATACTACGGAAAGCCTCTGACTCCGATGGCTCTACTGCTAGAACCGACAACCACGCACTGGGAGTGGAGAGATGGCGAGAGTAGCGTGTACCCTCGTGGCCGTCGTGCCTAGAGACGAGAGGAGTACTGTGCTCTCGGGTGGCGCAGGACCGGTTCCGGGGTATGAAAAGCCGTGGTAGGCGGGGTTGGCGTATGCAAGCTTAAGTGCTACATACGCAGTGTGGATAGGGATCCCCAGCTGGGTATTAATCGATTCGAATCGTCGTTGCTCCTCGGATATGGAGACTTGATCCTCACCCCTACATCGGATAGTGGTTCGGAACTAGGATTGATTTTGTATGGATAAAGCAAATGAAAGAATGTTGATATATGAGAAAGAACTTGGAAATATGGTTAATGATGAATAGTATTATTGAAATAAAATATTGAGATAGGACTAGTAATGCTTTTTTCGCAAAACTCTTGAACTCTTGCTAAAGCCTTACCTTGACTCCCCTCAGCCTGAATTCCTGAGTCCAATTTTACACTTTTAGTCGGGTAAGTCTTGCGGAGTACCCCATGTACTCAGGGTTTGTTAACCCCATTGCAGGAGGGCAGCAGGAGACAGAAGTTTGTCTCGCTCCGTGCTGCGTCACCATCGTCCAGGAGAGTGAAGAAGAATAAGGTTAAACCCTTGGGCAGGATTCGTGTAATATTTATCTATCTGTCGTACTGTTGATCCTACCGCTACTGCTACACTTTTAATTCATGGTCCGTAATAACTGCACCTAACTCTATTCAAACACTGGTCTGTAATATTAAGTATTATTTACTCTTCCGCAAATTTTACTCTGATGTATTTTCTTATGAAATATTGTAACTCTATAATGGCTTCGCAATGGGATCCTGTCGGAGATAACGGGTGCTTATGTAGCCCGGCAGAGCCTGCCTAGGTCGTCTGGAACACGGGGCCCGGCTGTCAGATGTCATTAGTGACGATGACAGGTGCCTGTGGGCCACGTGATTTAGGCGGTTCTGTTACAGCTGGTATCAGAGCATTCCATTGCTAAATCATTGCAGGTTACCTTTCGAAAACTTCAAAATGTTTTGGATCATAAAAACTTAAACTGTTATTTTGAGTCCAAATTGCTTACAATCTTACCATTACTCAGTAGTTCTTATCTTGTTCTGTAATTTATCTTATTATGGTTATGGTAGCAGGTGGAACAACATTATTAACACTAGCCCTATGTTCAAACTAATTATGCTTTGATTTGTATTGCATGATTTAAAGTTCGTCAGTACGTGCATGCATCATGATAATCACCCATGTTAATAACTTCCTCCTTAAAAGTGGGTATATGGGTTAGGAATTATCACACCTATTCTTGCTGGCCTATTATATCTTCACTAATTCAAACTTATCTTTCCAGCTGGCACGATCTAATTTGACGGCGCGCAAGATGACTGGCCCTCGTGGAGTCCCGCGCCACCAGTTGGCACCCCGTGACAGTGAAGAGGCATCCGGCAGCCGTCCACCCCGCCGCAGCCGCAAGGAATTGAAGAAAGAAATCAAGGAGCTGCACCGAGAGATAAGCCTCATGAGGGAGGACTTCCAAGTGGCCCGGGCTGATCACTACCGGGATGTGAGGACCAACAGAGACCTACGGCGGGAGATCGACCGCCTGACTCAAGGGAGGGATCAGGCTTCGGAGCAGGAGGGTTTGGCACGTGATAGAGTTGAGGAGCTGGAAGGGTACATTGAGAACCTTGAGTGGAACAACGGCATGCTGCATGAGGAGGTGCATAGGCTGAACGATCAGCTTAACCCGATTCTGATTCCACAAGAGGAGGAGCCTGAGGAGGGTGTGGTCATAGGACCTGATGAGGAGTATTATGACAGTGAGGCTACAGAGGACGGTTACCTTGAGGCAGTCGACCCAATGGAGGATGTAGTCGTTGAGGAGGACGAGGAGGAGGAGGAGGTTGTCGTTATCGACTAAGCTAGTCTTAGGACTAGTGATGTTTAGTCTTCTGTTATCCGAATGTCGTAATCGTAGTGCCAAGAACCGTAGTCTGGGTGGATCTTGTTGTGATTTGTGTGTGTTGAACCTTGTATATTTGGTGTTTTAAGTTGTAATGCTACTATATTTTTAATTATGCAATGTGAGTCCTTAGTGATTGTCTTAAAAACAGATGGTCAACACTCGCTCGACTGGTGCTGGTACTTCTGACGAAGGAGCTGCTCCCTATCGACCACCCATTCCACCAACCTTAGCAGATGCCATCGCGGCCCTGGCTAATCCAGCCAACGCTATGGCCCAAAACCGAGAAAATCGTGACGGGCGTCGAGGCCGCCGTGAAGATGAGAAAACCACCTATGTGGACTTCACTGAAACCCGTCCACCAGTATTCACAAAAGCCGAAGAACCCTTGGAGGCCGATGACTGGCTCCGTACTATGGAGCAGAAATTTAGTTTGATCCGCTGCACGGAAATCCAAAAGCCACTATTCGCGGCTCAGCAGCTGCGTGGTCCGGCCAGTGCCTGGTACGCCAACCTGTTGTCTGCACAGCCCGAGGGGCATCAGCTTACTTGGGTAGAGTTCCGTGAAGCCTTCCGAGCACATTACATCCTAGCAGGTGTAATGAAAATGAAACTGGACCAGTTCTTAGCTCTGCAGCAGAAAGATTCTTCTGTGATGCAATATGTGAACCAATTCAACCATCTTGCCCAGTATGCTCCTGAACACACCAATACTGACCAAAAGAAGAAAGATTGCTTTGTCAGGGGCCTAAACTTCAAGAGCCAGCGTAGCTTATCTAACAACCTTAACTGCTCTTACCACGAAGCTGTAAACAGTGCCATTGCTTACGAAGAAAATGATCGTAAGCATCAGGATGAAAAGAAGAAAAAGAAATCAGGCTTTTCTGGTAGTCCAAAACGCCAGAAGATCATCTATCATCCTACACACCACAACCGTCCAACTTACCCCCAGCAGCAAGTCGTGGTACGCACCGCGGCTACCTCTCATACCTCAAACCAACAGAACACCACTCAGCCGAATGCCCCAGGCGTTCGTATCAATACACCTCAGACCATCTACAATCATCCTTGCTACAACTGTGGCAAAATGGGACATTGGGCTCGTGACTATCCATATCCCAAGAAGTACAATCAAAATGCCCAGAAAGGCCCTGGACAGCAGCAGCAGCAACATCAGAATCAGCACCGTGGCTAGCAGCACCAGGCTCAAAAGGTCAAACTTGTCAAGAAGGCAGGACATGTCTATTATACTCATGTGGATGACATCCCTGCAGGAGAACCTGTCATGATGGGTAGGTTTCCTGTCGCCAGTCAACCTGCTATTACACTTTTTGATTCTGGTGCATCACATTCATTCATCAATCGTACATTTGTGGTAAAGCATGAGATTCCAATTGGAGAAATAAAGGAAAAGTTCCTTATACATTCGCCCGGAGGGCGTATAAATACTAAGGAGGTAGTGCATCGAGTACCTATCGAGTTGGGCGGGCATATATTCCCAACCACCATGATAGTACTCAAGGATCAGGACATAGATGTCATATTAGGTATGAATTAGATGTATCAGCACAAGGCACTGATAGATGTGCTGAATAGGACCATAAAGGTCATCATACCTGGTAGTCAATCTCAACTTCTCATCCAATTACCACTACCCGTGAGAATGATTGAGAAGACAGTGTAGAGATTGTGTGCCACCTCAGTCCAAGAAATCCAAAATATTCCGGTAGTCTGTGAATTTCTGGATGTATTTCCTGATGATCTACCCGGTCTGCCACCTGACCGTGACGTAGAGTTCGCTATTGAGTTGAAGCCAGGAACTGCACCTATATCCCGTAGAGCCTATAGGATGCCTCCCAAGGAATTGGCTGAGCTTAAAATTCAACTGCAAGATCTGCTTGATAAGGGTTTCATCAGACCGAGTTCATCTCCTTGGGGTTGTCCTGCTATATTCGTGAAAAAGAAGGACAAGTCACTCAGACTCTGTGTCGATTATCGCCCACTCAACGAGGTCACCATTAAAAATAAATATCCTTTACCTCGTATTGATTTACTCTTTGACCAGTTAGCTGGAGCCAAGGTCTATTCCAAAATTGACCTTAGGTCTGGTTACCACCAAATAAAGATCCGTCCCGAGGATATTTCTAAAACAGCTTTCACCACCAGATATAGCCTTTATGAGTATCTGGTCATGTCTTTTGGCCTAACCAACGCACCTGCCTATTTCATGTACCTCATGAACTCTGTTTTCATGCCCGAGCTTGACAAGTTTGTAGTCGTGTTCATCGATGACATCCTTGTTTATTCCAAAACCCCTGATGAACATGCCAACCACCTTCGTATTGTCCTGGCCCGTTTGAGAGAACACCAACTATACGCCAAGTTTAGCAAATGTGAATTTTGGCTTGATCGAGTTCCTTTCCTCGGTCATATTTTATCAGATGAAGGTGTATCCGTGGACCCGAGCAAGGTGGAAGAAATCTTGAATTGGAAGCCACCAACCACAGTTCATCAAGTCCGTAGTTTTATGGGAATGGCAGGGTATTACCGTCGGTTTATTCTAGACTTCTCAAGAATAGCCAAGCTCATTACCAACCTGTTAAAGAATCAAGTCAAATTCGTTTGGTCACCAGAATGTGAGAAGGCATTTCAAACCTTGAAAAAGTTGTTGACCACTGCATCAGTACTAGCTCAACCAGATATAGAAAAGCCCTTTGATGTGTACTGTGATGCTTCTGGTACCGGACTTGGTTGTGTCTTGATGCAAGAAGGAAGAGTCATTGCTTATGCTTCACGGCAACTCAAGCATCATGAAGAGAACTATCCCACTCATGATTTGGAGTTAGCAGCTGTGGTACATGCCTTGAAGATATGGCGTCACTATTTGCTAGGCAGTACCTGCAATGTATATACAGATCATAAGAGTCTGAAATACATTTTCACTCAAGAGTTGAACATGAGATAGCAAAGATGGCTCGAGCTAATCAAGGATTATGATATTGAAGTGCATTATCACCCTGGCAAGGCGAATGTGGTCGCCGATGCACTCAGTCGGAAGGTGCACTGCAATTGTTTGACAGTCAAGCCGTATGATCTATACTTGTGCTATGAGTTGGAAAAATTAAAAATAGAGATAATTCCACAAGGCAGTCTGACCAATATTAGTATTGAAATACCCATCCGAGATGAGGTTATTGCCGCTCAGCGGGAAAGTAAAGGAATCAAGCACATCAAGGAAAAGGTTCAAGCTGGCAAGGCAGATTGCTTCCAGATTGATGATGATGGTGTCGTGTGGTTCAAGGATCTTCTGGTAGTTCCAAAGGTGCCGGAGTTGCGACAAAAGATCCTTGACGAAGCACATTTGACAAGGTTTTCCATCCATCCTGGCAGCAACAAGATGTATCAGGATTTGAGGCAGAAATTCTGGTGGACAAAGATGAAGATAGAGATTGCTCGGTATGTCGCGAGATGCGACACTTGCCAGAAAGTAAAAGCTGTCCATATGAAGCCTGGAGGAGAGTTGCAACCATTGCCTGTTCCTGCATGGAAGTGGGAAGACATCAGCATGGATTTCATCGTGGGATTACCAAAGACTTCAAGAGGTTTTGATTTCATCTGGGTTATTATGGATCGCCTCACCAAACAAGCTCATTTTCTACCTGTCAAGAAGAAGTATAGGGCACTGGCATATGCAAAGCTTTATATTGAGAACTTGGTGAAGTTACATGGTGTACCGAGGATCATCGTTTCTGATCGAGGTACCCAGTTCGTCTCCAAGTTTTGGCGGGCTTTCCACAAGTCCTTAGGTACAAAGCTTCTGCATAGCACTGCCTACCATCCGCAGACGGATGGGCAGACAGAAAGAGTCAATCAAGTATTGGAGGATATGTTGAGGGCTTGTGCGCTCAATTACCCTGACAAGTGGGATGACTGTCTGGCATTGTGAAACGACCTCGATTTCCGCGAAGGGAAATCCACAGGCTCGAATTGTAATTCAACAGATTGCTTGGGACAATCCATGAAATTACCCATATCTCAGTTGACACCAGGATCCATACAACGGTAATTAAGTCTTACATAAACATTTATTACATCGCCACATTGGCGGAATCAACATTCAGAGAAGCTTTAGAAGATGCGGAAGCGATTCATCCTTCACGGCCAACTTGAGTGTAGCACGTGACCCTATTCCTCGTCATCATCTCCCTCGAAGTCGTACTCATTCTCGTCACCTGACAGCAAATTTATCAGTACGATTTGTACTGGCCACGGAGCCCACCTATGCAGCATTTGCTTTGTGGAAAGTGGATGCAAGGCTATACAAGCAGACCTATAGGCTGGGGTTTTCCTATGCAGCTGTAATCAATGTTTAATTAGTCAAGTTTTATCACCAGTTTAACACCATCATCCCTTTTCCCATCACCACACCTCACATACCCACACCTCACTCTCATTCGACAGGCCCAACTCCCTCTCGGGCCTATCTCAGCGGCACACTACCACAACGGGTACACTGCCGGAAAAATGTTATCCAGGGGGAGAAAAGAATATGCTCTCCTCTAATAGTGGTTGCAGAAACATTAGGAAAGGTCCATAGCCAACGAGTTGGCTTATGTATCGATCGATCAACCATACACTCTGCAGAGGTTTTACTACTCACAAGATTAGCCATCATCGATGCTGTACAATCATCTAGGCAGAATTCCGGGTGCTTGCTTGCCTAGGTCGAAGCCACCCTGCCACTCAGCCCTGGGACATTCCGGATCCAACACCATCACACTGAGACTGGGAGACGCAGTACCGGGCCCCATCAGTGGTACTGCGCATCTAGAACGGTACGGGAATCTGCCATCCGTCACCGCCCACCCTTATCACCTCTCAACCTAGCAGTAGTGGCACCGCCCTACCAAGTAGTCCAGCCGTCTCCCGCCCATCAGAAGCGAGCGAGTAGCAAGGGAATCCAGATGTTTCCGGTCACTAGTCAGATCCTAGGTTGTGACCAAGCAGGCATCTCCACTTAGGGGATACTCTCCCCGTGCCATCACAGCACCTCCGTCCACGGGCTTCAAACCACCAAGGCTATCCCACCCGGAACCTCCTCAACAACTTTACCCGCCACAGGTATCTCACTTGGGGATGCCCAGGTTGCACCCCGGCACGACTTGCCCCATGGGCTTGTCTCACATCCCACTTGGTCGACATCAACCCTTACCACGCACCCAAGACGCACGCAGCACTCTCTCCCAGTGGTTATAATCAGTTATGCACCGTCCCAATTCCACCACATAGCATATAGCATGTAGTAAGTAGTGGAAGAGTAACAGTAAATTAAGCAGCAGCTAACCTAACAGCGGATAGCAGGGTAAAGTCTTATCAAGGCAGGGAATTCAAATATACTACCATGCAACCAATTCATACATAATCATAAAGCAATAGCAACAATGTCATTTGCAATGCGTAAATAGGATCTAAGGATTTGGTGGCACGTGGCACCTTCATAGTCGTCTCCTAGCTCCTGAAAGTACTCGTGGTCGTCTTCCTTAGTCAGATCCTCCTCCGGCTCTGAAATCGAACACGAAATAGTCGCGTCAGCGACTCCTATAGAGTATTTCAGAAAAATCCAATAAAATAAAGAGCCAAATGCACACAAACATAGTCTTAGATTGTAGATCTCATTTTTCTGAGAATTTTGATATATGGTGCGCAATTTTTGGACATCGTATGAATAAGTTATGAATTTCCGAAGATTATCCTATTTTCTGAAAATGGGAAAACTGGTCGGTTAATCAGGGGCAGCTCGGGATTGGTCCACGTGGCGCGCGGGTCCAGTAGTGCGGCATGTGGCGCCTCATCCGAACACAGACCCGATGGTCGCCCACCAGGTGTTCGATGCTGGTTCCCAGAGAGTCGCCGGTGTCGGCGTAGCTCGGCGGAGCTCGGCGGTGGTTCGGCGGTGGTCGGGGGTAGCTCGGCGGGGCTCGGCGTAGTTCGGTGGTGGTCGGGGGTAGCTCGGCGAGGCTCGGCGTAGCTCGGCATAGCAGGGCGTAGCTCAGCGGGGTTCGGCGTACCTCGGCGGGGCTCGGGCGAATCGGAAATTCGGGCGCCGAGGGGGCCGCTCTCCCGAGGTCTACCGGGGAGGCTCGGGCGAATCGGACATTTGGGCGCCGAGGGTGCCGCTCTCCCGAGGTCTACCGGGGAGGCTCGGGCGAATCGGAAATTTGGGCGCCGAAGGGGGCCGCTCTCCCGAGCTCTCCTGGGGAGGCTCGGGCGAATCGGAGATTTGGGGGCCGAAGGGGGCTGCTCTCCCGAGCTCTCCTGGGGAGGCTCGGGCGAATCGGAGATTTGGTGCGCTGAGGGTGCTGCTCTCCTGAGCTCTCCTGGGGAGGCTCGGGCGAATCGGAGATTTGGGTGCCGAAGGGGGCTGCTCTCCCGAGCTCTCCTGGGGAGGCTCGGGCGAATCGGAGATTTGGTGCTAGCAGGGTTGCAGGGCGTCTGTTCAAGGCGGCGGTGTCTCTCCGGTGCGGCGGACGATGACAGGGCGGCGATGTCCATATTTCGGCAAGACAGGGCTCGGCTTTCCCAAATTGGCGTGCTCAGGCAGTCGTCCGAACAGATGGTGGCGGGTTAGAGTCGTGGTATGGCCTCCTTCTCTCCCTCGGCATACGGTGGTTCTCCGACGAGGTGGAGGCGCACGTAGCCAAGGCGACAGTCGTGATTCGGGGCTCGGCTATCTAGCGGCGGTGCCGAGGCAGACTTGGCGAACCTCGGCGGCCTCTCTTCGCAGCGCGAGGCGATCGGGGATACTCGGAACGGATTTTAGGCGAGGCGGAACGTGTCGGCGGCGATGTCGCTGTGACTGTGAGGTTCCGGCGGGGCTAAGGAGGTCTTCTAAATCTGTATACGCGTCTAGGGTCTATGGCGATGGTATACCAACTACCAATTTTGGCTACCGAGATTCCCAAGGTGCTCGGTTGTGGCGGCGGCGTGTCGCCGATGACGGCGGAAGGCGGCAACGCGGCTACGACCAAGTATTGGTTCAATCGAATGCGGTCTTGTCAAATTGGTGAGGCCAGAGAAGCATACAACACTCTGGTGGCGAACTTTAGCCATGGCATGACCTTCTTTTGGCGACGGCTCACGGCGGCGCTCCGATAAGGTCACGGCGCACGCGGCCAAGGCGATTCAGGCTTCCTCTAGCGCTTAGATCCGCGTAGCTAGCTCAAGGGGTCGTGGCGATGCTCCACAACGCTCTAACCTATACGGGTGCTAGTCGGATTGCACGAAACGGGTGATTCGGCGTCGGAACGCGTCGGTGGTGAGCGCGCTCCGCCGAGAACGCGTCGTGCTGCGTTCTCGGTCTAGCAAGCTTGTAGTCCGGGGGTTTCGGCCTGTCGAATGAGTGCATGGTGCAGGTGATCTTCCCGAGCCGGTAAGGGCTCGTGCCTGCGCGTCCCGAGGGTGGAACGCCATGGCAAAAGCAGGGCAAGGTTCGGACATGGCGTGCGATGGCTCACCGTGGTGTCGGTGAAGCTAGGATGGCGGTGCAGTGGCGAGTCGAAACCGTGCTGAGCGATCGCAGTGCCATGCCGCTCCTCGTCCGCGGCTCGGGCTTCTCCTCCGTGCCCGGCTCCGGCGTGCTCCGCGGCGGCGGCGCTCCGGCAGCTTCTCCTCCTCTGCTCCGCCCTTCTCCTACGCTCTCTCTCTTGGTTTGGTGCAGTGTGCCGGTCTGTGCTGCGGTGGCGGCGAGGGGAAATGAGGGTAGGGCTTCGGGGTGAGCTCCTTTTTATAGGCGAGCTTGGCCAGCTCCAATGGCGAACGGTCTTGATCGCGCTCGACCGATCGAAGGGCCGTGGCTCGAGTGGATCTAGGGCTCCGGATGGGCGCGGGTTCGCTTCGCGGCCAAGAAAGGAGGGGACAGGAGGGGGACAGCGGGGTCAGGGCTCTGCCATGCTGTCGGCTGTGGGACCGGGGTCACGCCATTCGCGTGACACCCCCGGCAGGCGCGTCGCCTTCATGAGGAAGAAGAACAGTGGGGGGGGCGAGAGCGGCTGACAGGCGGGGCCGGGTTGGCAGCGAGCGCGAGCGTGTGTGTGCCGGTCGCGCGCGCGCTGCCGAGCCGCAACGTGGGCCGCGCGCGGGTGAGGTGAGGAGGAGAGGGCCGGGCTGGCTTGGGCTGGCTGGCCGCATGGCTGGCCTAACTCTCTTTTTCCTTTTCTATTTTCATTTTAGTGTATATATACATATATTGCCCATTTTAAATATTGAGTAAATTCAAACATAAATTGCAATAAATCCCAAATGTGATGCATAGGCTATTATTCTATGTGAATGGAATTAAAATGCAAACTACACTCCTTTATTTACCAAATTCATAATAAAACCTATATGCTTGCACAAGAAAAATGGGTTTTCACAATAAATAAATGAAAAATTTTAATTGGTTGGGATTTTTAGATTGTGTGGATTTTTAGGGTTGTTACAGTCCTCCCCCCTCATTAGGATCTCGACCTCGAGATTCAGAGATAACGTACCCATCGAAGAGGTAAGGAAACATAATCCGCAAGTCCAATTCTTTCTCCCACGTAGCTTCCCTTTCAGTGTGATTGCTCCATTGTACTTTGCACATCGGAATAGTCTTGTTCCGCGTCTCCTTGGTATCCCGTGCCAAGATCTTGATCGGATGTTCCTTGTATTCAAGTGTGTCTTGCAGGTCTAGTGCATCCTTAGGAACTTGCTCCTCGGGAAGCTTCAAACACTTCCTTAATTGCGAGACATGGAACACGGGGTGTACTCCAGATAATTCCTCCGGTAGTTCCAGCTTGTAAGCAAGCTTTCCAGCCCTTTTACAGATCTTGTATGGCCCAACATATCTTGGTGCCAATTTCCCTTTTACGTGGAATCTGACGGTGCCACGAAGCGGAGATACCTTGAGGTAGACATAATCTCCAACCTTGAACTCAAGCTCTCTACGTCTTCTATCTGCATAGCTCTTTTGCCTACTCTGTGCAATTCTCAAATTTTCTCTGACCTGTGCTACGCCTTCCTCTGCTTCTACAATCTTAGCAGGGCCAAAGAAGGCTCTCTCTCTGGGTTCTGACCACATTAGCGGGGTCCTGCAGGGTCTCCCATACAATGCCTCAAACGGTGACATCTTGAGGCTTGATTGGTAGCTGTTGTTGTACGAGAATTCAGCGTGGGGTAAGCAGCTTTCCCAACTGGTCTTGTATTTTATCACACAAGCTCGGAACACATCTTCGAGAATTTGGTTCAATCTTTCTGTTTGACCGTCAGTTTGTGGGTGATAAGCCGTGCTATAGTCCAGCTTGGTTCCGATGGATTTGTGCAAGGCCTGCCAGAATCGAGACGTGAATTGTGAGCCTCGATCAGATATTATGCTTGTGGGTGCCCCGTGTAGTCTCAGAATGTGGGTTATGTATAAATCCGCCAGCCGTTCGGCCTCGTAGCCAATGCTGATGGGAATGAAGTGAGCGACTTTGGTCAAACGGTCGACTATCACCCAAATCGAATCGTGTTTCTTCTCGGTGCGGGGTAACCCAACGATAAAATCCATCGAAATGCATTCCCATTTCCATTCTAGAATTGCGAGGGGTTGTAGTAGGCCGGCTGGTCGTTGATGTTCGGCCTTGATTCTGCTGCAAGTGTCACATCGGGCTACATGCCCTGCAATGTCTGCCTTCATATTCTCCCACCAGAAGTGCTTCCTTAGATCATGGTACATCTTGGCTGACCCTGGGTGAATGCAATATTTGGAGTCATGCCCTTCTGACAGAATCTCTTCTCGTATCGCTGAATCCGTCGGTACGCAGATTCTATCTTTGTACCATACAGTTCCCTGCTCATCTTCTCGGTATTCGGGACCTCTTCCCAGCTTCATCAAACCACGGATATAGTCTATCTCAGGACAGTCCTTTTGCGCTTCACGGATCCGTGAGGTGAGATTGTACTCGACGCGAAGCTCATTTAGCATGCCATAGGAGATTACCTCGAGCTGGAACGCGTCAAACTCTCTCCTGAGCTCAGACGGCATAGACTTGGTGATGAGGGTATGGCAGTAGCTTTTGCGGCTAAGTGCATCAGCGACTACGTTAGCCTTTCCTGGGTGATAATGGATCTCAAGATCATAGTCCTTGATGAGTTCTAGCCATCTGCGCTGCCTCATATTCAGATCTTCCTGTGTGAAGAAGTACTTCAGGCTCTTGTGGTCGGTGTATATGTCACACTTGTTGCTCATCAGATAGTGTCTCCAAATCTTGAGTGCATGTACCACGGCTGCAAGTTCTAGGTCATGAGTCGGGTATCGCTGCTCATGTTCCTTCAACTGTCTTGAGGCATAAGCTATCACTCTTCCTTCTTGCATTAGTACACAGCCCAAACCTTGCCGAGAGGCGTCACAATATACAACAAAATCTTTGTGAATGTCGGGTAGGGCTAGTACAGGTGTAGTAGTGAGCTTCTCCTTCAAGGTCTGAAAACTCTTCTCACATTCAGGAGTCCATATAAACTTGTTCTCTTTCTTCAGCAAGTTGGTCATGGGTCTTGCAATCTTGGAGAAATTCTCAATAAATCTGCGATAGTATCCTGCAAGTCCCAAAAAGCTTCTGATTTCTGACACATTACAGGGTTGTTCCCACTCTTTCACAGCTTCAATCTTGGCTGGGTCTACCGCGACTCCTTCTCCTGACAGTACGTGTCCAAGGAAAGCAACTTCCTCAAGCCAGAATTCGCACTTGGAGAATTTGGCGTATAGCTGGTTGCGAGACAACCTCTCCAATACGGTCCTCAGATGATGTTCATGTTCCTCTTTTGTTGCTGAATAAACCAATATATCATCAATGAATACCACCACAAACTTATCTAGCTCATTCATGAAGATCTTGTTCATCATGTTCATGAAGTATGCTGGAGCATTAGTGAGTCCAAATGAGACTACTGTGCACTCATACTTTCCATATCTAGTGACAAATGCAGTCTTCGGGATATCCTCTTCCCTGATCCTCATCTGATGGTACCCTGATCGGAGATCAATCTTTGAGAAGTACTTGGCCTTACTCAGTTGATCTAACAGATCATCGATGCGGGGCAGTGGGTACTTATTCTTGACTGTAACCGCATTCAGATTCCGGTAGTCAATGCACATCCTCATCGTGCCATCCTTCTTCTTGACAAACAAAACGGGAGATCCCCAGGGCGAAGCACTAGGCCTAATGAAGCCCTTCTCCAGTAATTCTCCTAGCTGCTTCTTGAGTTCCTTCAACTCATCAGCCGACATTCTGTAGGGTCTTTTGGCAATCGGTGCAGTCCCTGGCATCAGCTCTATAACAAACTCCACATCTCTATCTGGTGGCATTCCTGGCAACTCCTCTGGAAATACATCATTGAACTCACAAACCACTGGCACATCTCTGAATGTCAGCTCTGTCTTATCTGCTTTAGTCTCCAGGGCACATAGGAGGGCTTGGACTCTCTCGGTTTGGGGTACACATCGGACAGCTGTTCCCCAAGGGTGGGTTACCTGAACATATCTAGGTGAACAAGATATCACTCCCCGGTGTTTGGTTAGCCAGTCCATGCCTAAGATGACATCTAAGCTATTGGAGGGTAGTAGGGTTAGGTCGGCTCGAAAGTCAAGTCCCTCGATTGTGATTATCACTCCCCTACATATGTGAACGCTTCTGAAGGTTCCTAAGGGCGAGCTAGTTAGGATGGGGTTTGCTCTCGGGGTTACAGGTATGTTATGCTTTCGTGCATATGCAGATGAAATGTATGAACATGTAGCTCCCGAATCGAACAGAACTGTAGCCATGTTACCCTGAACTAGGAACGTACCGTACACAGCATCAGGTGCAGCTTCAGCTTCCTCAGCGGTCATGTGGTTCAGTCTTCCACGGGTAGCGGATCCCCGGTTCGGTGTGCCCTGTGCAGCTGCTGGTGCACGGTTGAGGTCGGGGCACACAGCCACACGGTGTCCAGGCTTTCCGCATCCGAAGAAAGTGAAGGGCGCACTGCCTGCTGTAGCTGTCGCAGGAGCCTTCCAATTGCTTGTCCTTGGCGTGTTGGTAGCAGGGGCGGGTGTGTTCTGCACAGCTCGAGTCGGCGCAGGGTAGGTCTGAGCGGGGCGGTGATAGTTGCTGCTGTTGGTACCACCACGGCTCGTTCCCGAAGAAGGTCCCTGGCGAGTCCGGAAAGGCGGAGGTGCACCCGTTCACTGTCTCTGGGGTGGAGCAGTGCGAGCGGGTCCCTCAGAGCGGCGCTTCTTTCCCTTGTTCTGGGCCTCGAACTCCAGACGTGCTTCTATGCGATCCTTCTCGCTCTCAATACAGCGGTCAATCAGCTCACGCAGAGTGTAGCTCTTGTTCCCTGACAGAGCCAACCTGATCTTGGTCTGAAGTCCCTTCCTGTAGTAGTACATCTTTTCCTTCTCGGAACTCACGCAAGACGCAGGTGCGTAGCGGAGCAAGCAGTTGAAGCGGGTGGTGTACTCGTGGATCCGGTCAGCTCCCTGGGAGATGTTGCGAAACTCGTTCTCCTTGGCCTCCATGACTCCCTCAGGAATGTGGTGGTCACGGAAAGCCTCGGTGAACTCATCCCAGTCAATGCGGGCTGGGTCCTCGTGAGCGCTGGTGTAGTTGTCCCACCATGCTCGTGCAGCACCGGTCAGCTGGTGGCTAGCAATCCCAACACACTCCTCGTCGGAGCAAGTGGTCAGGTCCAGCTTCTTCTCCATCTCTTTAAGCCAATCGTCGGCAGCGAGGGGATCGCTGTCGGTCCCGTCGAAGGTAGGTGGCCTCAGCTTCAGGAAACCCTCCAGTTTCCTTTGGAAGTCATTCTGGGGTGGCCCATGGTGCCTGTTCATCCCAGTTGCAATGGCATTCAGCAGCTGGGTCTGCTGAGCCATCACTTCCGCAAACGTCGGTGGCGGCGGCGGCGGCGGTGGCGGAGGCACATTCTCACCCTGTGGTGGCGGATCGTTCACCGGCGGTGCATCCTCTGCCCGGCACAGCTCTTCTTCCAAGTTAACTCCAGCTCGCCTGCCAGCTGGGCGTCCACGGTTGCGACCACGCCCGCGTCCTGGCGCAGGTGCGGGGGAGGGCTGGCGGTTCTCCAGGCGCGCGGAACGTCTCATTGACATCTGAAGTTATTAGGTACGTGCTCAGTGCAGTAACAATCTTGTAGTGGTTTAAGTAGGAGTTAGATGTTTTCAACGATTTAAATGAATTAAAAAAATTTTCATGCTATCCTACACTCAACCAAAGAAGCATAGAGAACCATAAGAAGCATAAGATCCAAATGTCACTCATCACATGGTTATTATTACATAAAGGATGTTCCTAGCTGTTGAGAAGATCGTGCTATGCGCAGGTAGCCAATGACAGGGTAACTCATGGTATCACTAGTCTAAGGGCTACGCAGGGTCCCATAAGCTACTGGTGCATAAGGTCAATAGTCATTTGATCGGGATCTCAATAGTGCCATCGTGCAGTGGACGAAGTGGTGGTCCAAGGCTGGTCATCTCCAAATTTTTCAAGAAACGGATTAGCAGGTCCTTGTATTAGATAAGCCATTGCATAAAAAGTGAATGCAAGGTCGGTAATATAACTGAAAGAGAGTCTGGCTTCCTATTCTAACGTCCATTTTCTATGGGTCTCGTCCTACAGTCAAGTATGGCTTTGATACCAACTGAAACGACCTCGATTTCCGTGAAGGGAAATCCACAGGCTCGAATTGTAATTCAACAGATTGCTTGGGACAATCCATGAAATTACCCATATCTCAGTTGACACCAGGATCCATACAACGGTAATTAAGTCTTACATAAACATTTATTACATCGCCACATTGGCGGAATCAACATTCAGAGAAACTTTAGAAGATGCGGAAGCGATTCATCCTTCACGGCCAACTTGAGTGTAGCACGTGACCCTATTCCTCGTCATCATCTCCCTCGAAGTCGTACTCATTCTCGTCACCTGACAGCAAATTTATCAGTACGATTTGTACTGGCCACGGAGCCCACCTATGCAGCATTTGCTTTGTGGAAAGTGGATGCAAGGCTATACAAGCAGACCTATAGGCTGGGGTTTTCCTATGCAGCTGTAATCAATGTTTAATTAGTCAAGTTTTATCACCAGTTTAACACCATCATCCCTTTTCCCATCACCACACCTCACATACCCACACCTCACTCTCATTCGACAGGCCCAACTCCCTCTCGGGCCTATCTCAGCGGCACACTACCACAACGGGTACACTGCCGGAAAAATGTTATCCAGGGGGAGAAAAGAATATGCTCTCATCTAATAGTGGTTGTAGAAACATTAGGAAAGGTCCATAGCCAACGAGTTGGCTTATGTATCGATAGATCAACCATACACTCTGCAGAGGTTTTACTACTCACAAGATTAGCCATCAACAATGTTGTACAATCAACTAGGCAGAATTCCGGGTGCTTGCTTGCCTAGGTCGATGCCACCCTGCCACTCAGCCCTGGGACATTCCGGATCCAACACCGTCACACTGAGACTGGGAGACGCAGTACCGGGCCCCATCAGTGGTACTGCGCATCTAGAACGGTACGGAAATCTGCCATCCGTCACCGCCCACCCTTATCACCTCTCAACCTAGCAGTAGTGGCACCGCCCTACCAAGTAGTCCAGCCGTCTCCCGCCCATCAGAAGCGAGCGAGTAGCAAGGGAATCCAGATGTTTCCGGTCACTAGTCAGATCCTAGGTTGTGACCAAGCAGGCATCTCCACTTAGGGGATACTCTCCCCGTGCCATCACAGCACCTCCGTCCACGGGCTTCAAACCACCAAGGCTATCCCACCCGGAACCTCCTCAACAACTTTACCCGCCACAGGTATCACACTTGGGGATGCCCAGGTTGCACCCCCGGCATGACTTGCCCCATGGGCTTGTCTCACATCCCACTTGGTCGACATCAACCCTTACCACGCACCCAAGACGCACGCAGCACTCTCTCCCAGTGGTTATAATCAGTTATGCACCGTCCCAATTCCACCACATAGCATATAGCATGTAGTAAGTAGTGGAAGAGTAACAGTAAATTAAGCAGCAGCTAACCTAACAGCGGATAGCAGGGTAAAGTCTTATCAAGGCAGGGAATTCAAATATACTACCATGCAACCAATTCATACATAATCATAAAGCAATAGCAACAATGTCATTTGCAATGCGTAAATAGGATCTAAGGATTTGGTGGCACGTGGCACCTTCGTAGTCGTCTCCTAGCTCCTGAAAGTACTCGTGGTCGTCTTCCTTAGTCAGATCCTCCTCCGGCTCTGAAATCGAACACGAAATAGTCGCGTCAGCGACTCCTATAGAGTATTTCAGAAAAATCCAATAAAATAAAGAGCCAAATGCACACAAACATAGTCTTAGATTGTAGATCTCATTTTTCTGAGAATTTTGATATATGGTGCGCAATTTTTGGACATCGTATGAATAAGTTATGAATTTCCGAAGATTATCCTATTTTCTGAAAATGGGAAAACTGGTCGGTTAATCAGGGGCAGCTCGGGATTGGTCCACGTGGCGCGCGGGTCCAGTAGTGCGGCATGTGGCGCCTCATCCGAACACAGACCCGATGGTCGCCCACCAGGTGTTCGATGCTGGTTCCCAGAGAGTCGCCGGTGTCGGCGTAGCTCGGCGGAGCTCGGCGGTGGTTCGGCGGTGGTCGGGGGTAGCTCGGCTGGGCTCGGCGTAGTTCGGTGGTGGTCGGGGGTAGCTCGGCGGGGCTCGGCGTAGCTCGGCATAGCTCGGCGTAGCTCAGCGGGGTTCGGCGTACCTCGGCGGGGCTCGGGCGAATCGGAAATTCAGGCGCCGAGGGGGCCGCTCTCCCGAGGTCTACCGGGGAGGCTCGGGCGAATCGGACATTTGGGCGCCGAGGGTGCCGCTCTCCCGAGGTCTACCAGGGAGGCTCGGGCGAATCGGACATTTGGGCGCCGAGGGTGCCGCTCTCCCGAGGTCTACCGGGGAGGCTCGGGCGAATCGAAAATTTGGGCGCCGAAGGGGGCCGCTCTCCCGAGCTCTCCTGGGGAGGCTCGGGCGAATCGGAGATTTGGGGGCCAAAGGGGGCTGCTCTCCCGAGCTCTCCTGGGGAGGCTCGGGCGAATCGGAGATTTGGTGCGCCGAGGGTGCTGCTCTCCTGAGCTCTCCTGGGGAGGCTCGGGCGAATCGGAGATTTGGGTGCCGAAGGGGGCTGCTCTCCCGAGCTCTCCTGGGGAGGCTCGGGCAAATCGGAGATTTGGTGCTAGCAGGGTTGCAGGGCGTCTGTTCAAGGCGGCGGTGTCTCTCCGGTGCGGCGGACGATGACAGGGCGGCGATGTCCATATTTCGGCAAGACAGGGCTCGGCTTTCCCAAATTGGCGTGCTCAGGCAGTCGTCCGACCAGATGGTGGCGGGTTAGAGTCGTGGTATGGCCTCCTTTTCTCCCTCGGCATACGGTGGTTCTCCGACGAGGTGGAGGCGCACGTAGCCAAGGCGACAGTCGTGATTCGGGGCTCGGCTATCTAGCGGCGGTGCCGAGGCAGACTTGGCGAACCTCGGCGGCCTCTCTTCGCAGCGCGAGGCGATCGGGGATACTCGGAACGGATTTTAGGCGAGGCGGAACGTGTCGGCGGCGATGTCGCTGCGACTGTGAGGTTCCGGCGGGGCTAAGGAGGTCTTCTAAATCTGTATACGCGTCCAGGGTCTATGGCGATGGTATACCAACTACCAATTTTGGCTACCGAGATTCCCAAGGTGCTCGGTTGTGGCGGCGGCGTGGCGCCGACGACGGCGGAAGGCGGCAACGCGGCTACGACCAAGTATTGGTTCAATCGAATGCGGTCTTGTCAAATTGGTGAGGCCAGAGAAGCATACAACACTCTGGTGGCGAACTTTAGCCATGGCATGACCTTCTTTTGGCGACGGCTCGCGGCGGCGCTCCGATAAGGTCGCGGCGCACGCGGCCAAGGCGATTCAGGCTTCCTCTAGCGCTTAGATCAGCGTAGCTAGCTCAAGGGGTCGTGGCGATGCTCCACGACGCTCTAACCTATACGGGTGCTAGTCGGATTGCTCGGAACGGGTGATTCGGCGTCGGAACGCGTCGGTGGTGAGCGCGCTCCGCCGAGAACGCGTCGTGCTGCGTTCTCGGTCTAGCAAGCTTGTAGTCCGGGGGTTTCGGCCGGTCGAATGAGTGCATGGTGCAGGTGATCTTCCCGAGCCGGTAAGGGCTCGTGCCTGCGCGTCCCGAGGGTGGAACGCCATGGCAAAAGCAGGGCAAGGTTCGGACATGGCGTGCGATGGCTCACCGTGGTGTCGGTGAAGCTAGGATGGCGGTGCAGTGGCGAGTCGAAGCCGTGCTGAGCGATCGCAGTGCCGTGCCGCTCCTCGTCCGTGGCTCGGGCTTCTCCTCCGTGCCCGGCTCCGGCGTGCTCCGCGGCGGCGGCGCTCCGGCAGCTTCTCCTCCTCTGCTCCGCCCTTCTCCTACGCTCTCTCTCTCGGTTTGGTGCAGTGTGCCGGTCTGTGCTGCGGTGGCGGCGAGGGGAAATGAGGGTAGGGCTTCGGGGTGAGCTCCTTTTTATAGGCGAGCTTGGCCAGCTCCAATGGCGAACGGTCCTGATCGCGCTCGACCGATCGAAGGGCCGTGGCTCGAGTGGATCTAGGGCTCCGGATGGGCGCGGGTTCGCTTGGCGGCCAAGAAAGGAGGGGACAGGAGGGGGACAGCGGGGTCAGGGCTCTGCCATGCTGTCGGCTGTGGGACCGGGGTCACGCCATTCGCGTGACACCCCCGGCAGGCGCGTCGCCTTCATGAGGAAGAAGAACAGTGGGGGGGCGAGAGCGGCTGACAGGCGGGGCCGGGTTGGCAGCGAGCGCGAGCGTGTGTGTGCCGGTCGCGCGCGCGCTGCCGAGCCGCAACGTGGGCCACGCGCGGGTGAGGTGAGGAGGAGAGGGCCGGGCTGGCTTGGGCTGGCTGGCCGCATGGCTGGCCTAACTCTCTTTTTCCTTTTCTATTTTCATTTTAGTGTATATATACATATATTGCCCATTTTAAATATTGAGTAAATTCAAACATAAATTGCAATAAATCCCAAATGTGATGCATAGGCTATTATTCTATGTGAATGGAATTAAAATGCAAACTACACTCCTTTATTTACCAAATTCATAATAAAACCTATATGCTTGCACAAGAAAAATGGGTTTTCACAATAAATAAATGAAAAATTTTAATTGGTTGGGATTTTTAGATTGTGTGGATTTTTAGGGTTGTTACACATTGGCAGAATTCTCATACAACAACAGTTATCAGGAAAGCATCAAGATGGCTCCATTTGAGGCAGTCTACGATCGAAGGTGCCGAACCTCATTGAATTGGTCTGAACCTGGGGAAAGATGGTTTTATGGCGTGGATTTGGTCAATGAGGCCGAAGAAAAGGTTAGGCAAATCCAAGAAAATTTGAAAGTAGCACAGTCTCGACAGAAAAGTTATGCCGATAAAAGGCGTCGACCTCTGACATTCAAGATAGGAGACTATGTGTATTTGAAAGTATCGCCAATGAAAGAAGTCAGTCGATTTGGCGTCAAGGGCAAGTTGGCCCCGTGATATGTTGGACCTTTCTTAATCATAGAACGCGTGGGAAAAGTAGCTTATAAGCTGCAGTTGCCAGAGCATCTTTCGGAGGTACACAATGTATTCCATGTGTCACAACTCAAGAAATGTCTTCGAGTACCTGATCAAGTCATCGATGTGGAAGGAGTGAAACTTGAACCTGAGTTGACGTACTCTGAGTATCCTATTCAAGTTTTGGACATAAAAGATCGTGTCACGCGAAGGAATACAACCAGATGGTACAAGATCCAGTGAAGTGCACATTCTGAAGAAGAAGCCACTTGGGAATCGGAAGACTACCTCGCAGAAAATTTCCCTGAGTTCTTTGCTACCTTGTAGAATGTAAACTTCCTAGTCTCGACATAAGTAAGCATTCCTCTGTTTTTAGCAGATAGTTTAGAACTAGTTAGTTGAGACATGTTCTTTTCCATTACTGTGTTTCGGTTAATATTTCTATTAAATCTCGGGACGAGATTTCTTTTAGGGGGGAAGGCTGTAATACCCTGGGTATTACAATTTAATTAATCTACCATGTCATCATATTTAAGTTTAAGCATCTGCATATGATTGTGCCTAGGGCCTAGAGTGATTTATTTTCAGCTAGTGATTGATTGTGTAATTAAATCTTTAATCAAATTCAAAAATAAAAATTAAATAGAAATCAAATTAAGTCCTAGAATTGACCTAAAATCCTAATTAAAAATCTATAATGAATCTGATGAAGGTGTCTTAATAAAAGTTGTAGAGCTTTTAAAATGGGACAACTTTTATTTTTGGAGATTTTGAAGTTGTATTATAGAATTTCAAATTAAACTCAAATTAGTAAGTTGATATTTAAATTTGAAACTTCAATTTCAAAAATATTGAGAATCTTCCAAAACTCCCTGAATAGAAGTTGTCAAGATCACTAAGTAGAACAACTTTCATGTTGACCATTTTTCAAGTTGCTGAGAAAAATCAAAAGTAATTTTACAATTCCAGTTTGAAATTTAAACCCTACTTTATTTGAATTTCATGTCAAAAGCCAAAATGATCTACACAAAATTCTCTACGACTTTTGTATTCACCACTTCATCGGATTCTGGCTGGATCAGATCGAATTGAATCAAATAGCGTTTGACCTACTCAGCCTACTACTGTAGCTAGGGGAGTCCCCCTGTTCATCGTCGCGGCCGTACGCGCACGTGCCGCGTCCGACGCCGAGCGCCGTCCGGCCAGCGTGGGCACGCCGCGGCATTGTCGAGCGGCCGAGGAGGGGGCCCCGGACAGCCCCGATCTTATCCCACCCCTTCCCTGCCCTTTAAAGTCGACGAGCCCTCCGTTTTCCTGATTCTTCCCGAGCGGCCGCCGGCAACCACCTCGTCGTTCGTGGCCAAATTCGCAGCCACCGAGCCATCTCCACCCTCTCCATCTTCCAGATAGGTAGCCAAGCTCGTGGCGCATCGATTGGTGCCCGTCGCGTGAGCCGTGGTACTCTGTGTGGCTCGCGGTGAGCATCTTCGTCTTCGGGTTGTCACCGGAGCTCCGCCGCGGCCATCCTCTTCTCGTCCGGTCTGTTAGAGTGAGCGTCCTTCTTCTCCGGGTAGCGTTCTAAGCTCCCGTGGTGGTGTAGTTTCTGATGCGCCCGGTGGATTGTGATGTGGTGCACCAGGTTGGTCGGAACAGATCTTCGTCGCCGACGGCCGAGTCGTGTCCGCCGCCGTCGTCATCAAGCCATCCTCACCGCACCGCCTCTTCGTCAACTAACTCGCCCGTTAGCTTCGTGGTGAGCCCCTGATTCTCCCTGATGTTTTTCCTGTGACCTTACCGTGTCCCCTCGGCCGGAACGGCCTCGCCGTGCCGCCGAGATCTGCCATGGGCGAGCTCCCGCTCGTCGGAGGCGGTTAGAGCTAGGGATAGGTTCTTAGGGAGTCGACTAGGGTCTTGGGGTAGATGTCCGGCCGATGGCGCTCGCTGTTAGGGCCGCCGGCGGCGAGGTCCGCGCCGTGCCATGCGCACGCGCGCGCGCTGGGAGCGACGGCCGGAGGTAGGAGAAGATTCTGATAGGGGTGGCCCCCCTGTCAGCGCCCGGGTGAGGGAGAGCGCGCGTGCGCGCGGGGGCTGACGGCTGGGGCCGGCCTGTCAGCGGCCCGGCTCGGTGGCGTGCGCGCGTGGCCGCGGCTGGGCCATGCTGGGCCTGTTCGTTTGAATGGGCCGAATGGCCGTTTTCTTTTTCCCGGCCGATTTATTAGAGCTTTTTCTTTTTAATTAAAATGAATAGTGTTAGCTTTTAATCTTTTTGTGTGGATTAATCTACTGCACCAAAAATTATGAAAATATTTATGGATACTCTCTGTGATGTGTAGAATTTAATAAAAATAGTGAAGTTGGGATTTGAGTGCTTTCTGTATTAATTAAAAACCAGCACATTAAATGATAAAAGGAACTTTGATGATTTTTAATAAATTCTCTGTAAATCCGAAAATCATGAAAATTTAATTGGTACTATTTTAGGTCCAGAGCTAACTGTTGGTGAAGTTTGACATTAAATGAAAATATTTAAATATTTATTAAATTATATATTGGGTTAAATGATTAATAAAAAGGGATAGGAAATAAAATGATTATTGATTGGTGCGATTTTTGGATTGCTTGAGATTCTAGGTCAATCACCTTTATGACCTAGGGCTTTATGAATTAGAGTAATCATGGCTAGTCTATGGTAGGGTCTTGATCACATGTGTGCATTATTTATTATTTAATTTTTATCTGTCATTTCATGTACATTGCATTCATACATTTATCATTGCAAACGTGTAGTGACCGAGAATCCGGAGGTAAAGTCTGAGGGTCCATCGGAGGAGACTGCTCAGGAAATTGTGCAAGGATTTGATATTTGTGGTACCGACCCGGATCCGACACTCTACGCAATCCAAGGCAAGCCCCGGTGCATTTGCCCCTCTCCTTGTTGTTTTAAAAATATTTATTACTTGAGTTAATTAATTGCATTAGGTCAATAGGAGTTGGGTGATAACCAATTGATGCATTTCCATCCTTGAATACCTGACAATACTTGAGAACCTGATTTATTAAAAAGTCTTGCAAAAATGCTTAGTCATGCCTAATGGTTAGTTTTGCGAAAATGCTATTTTGAACTGTGATGAGATTAATCAAATGAATCACTTTATGGGAATGGTATGTCCTTGTTGGTTGGCAGTGTTCCTAGCTAGTTCATTGTCATCCACGGGGATGGGTTGTTCCGTTTGGTTGACCATCTGTTGGGTTGGAGTCCCAACGATCCTCACCATCGGAAAGGGATGTGAAAACCGAGTAGTTACCAGTGTACTTGGGTTAGAGTCCCAATGCATGGTTTCTAACGGAAAATTATTAGGGACCGTTCGTTGTCAGGCCTGATGTGATCAAGACTTTGCAACTAGCCACATACTACGGAAAGCCTCTGACTCCGGTGGCTCTACTGCTGGAACCGACAACCACGCACTGGGAGTGGAGAGATAGCGAGAGTAGCGTGTACCCTCGTGGCCGTCGTGCCTGGAGACGAGAGGAGTACTGTGCTCTCGGGTGGCGCAGGACCGGTTTCCGGGGTATAAAAAGCCATGGTAGGCGGGGTTGGCGTATGCAAGCTTAAGTGCTACATACACAGTGTGGATAGCGATCCCCAGCGGGGTATTAATCGATTCGAATCGTCGTTGCTCCTCGGATATGGAGACTTGATCCTCACCCCTACATCAGATAGTGGTTCGGAACTAGGATTGATTTTGAATGGATAAAGCAAATGAAAGAATGTTGATATATGAGAAAGAACTTGGAAATATGGTTAATGATGAATAGTATTATTGAAATAAAATATTGAGATAGGACTAGTAATGCTTTTTTCGCAAAACTCTTAAACTCTTGCTAAAGCCTTACCTTGACTCCCCTCAGCCTGCATTCCTGAGTCCAATTTTACACTTTTAGTCGGGTAAGTCTTGCGGAGTACCCCATGTACTCAGGGTTTGTTAACCCCATTGCAGGAGAGCAGCAGGAGACAGAAGTTTGTCTCGCTCCGTGCTGCGTCACCATCGTCCAGGAGAGTGAAGAAGAATAAGGTTAAACCCTTGGGCAGGGTTCGTGTAATATTTATCTATCTGTCGTACTGTTGATCCTACCGCTACTGCTACACTTTTAATTCATGGTCCGTAATAACTGCACCTAACTCTATTCGAACACTGGTCTGTAATATTAAGTATTATTTACTCTTCCGCAAATTTTACTCTGATGTATTTTGTTATGAAATGTTGTAACTCTGTAATGGCTTCGCAATGGGATCCTGTCGGAGATAACGGGTGCTTATGTAGCCCGGCAGAGCCCGCCTAGGTCGTCTGGAACACGGGCCCGGCTGTCAGATGTCATTAGTGACGATGACAGGTGCCTGTGGGCCACGTGATTTAGGCGGTTCTGTTACAAATAAGTGTGGGGGAGGCACATCGCGACTATGGAAATCAATTCGCTCGAGAAAATCACGTAATTCGAAAGACAATCGAAACAGGACCACGCGCACTCAAGTGGACCCTGTAGGACCACAGAGGCACGCCACCCAGCGCCCTAACTGGGCCGGCCGGGCCCCCTCGGCACCCTCTGCATCCCCTTCTTGGTCATGGTCAGGTTTGATCCCCATACAATATAATTGCATATGTGTCGATTTCTGTTTCGATCTAAATTAAAATTCACATGCTAAATTACTTTTAAAAGAGAAGAAGAAGATTGTTTAATTCATATCTTAAGAATAAATTATATAAAACTTTTTTAGGAATCATGTTACTATTGCAAACTATTTATAGGGACCCCATGATTGCTTAAGTCGTTGTGAAACATGATATAGTTTAATAATGAGAACTCGATCCCTGATGTTTTGTCTTTGGAGATTTTATTTTAAAAATTTAAATGATTAGTTATACCTCTCCTTTGTGGTAAAAATATTGTCCTACCAGAGCCATATATAGGATAGAAGCCTGCTACATATAATACTTGTCTTTGTATTGAGTTTGGTCAACCTTTGTAACCCTTTGAAGAAATTTGTCATATTTTTGAATCAAGTGCCAATTCCACATAAGCATTACTCTAATCCGGAGTAATAGCGAGTTATTCTATTGAAAATGTTTCTCTACTACACTGGGAGAAAACACAAAAAAATAATTATATAGCATAGTTACCAAATAATTGCTCCATGTTTTATTAAAGTCTCTCAACTACTAAATTCAAAAGAGGTATGAGCTATGTAGAAGAATAAGGGAGTATAAAAAATGGACAAGTGTCCGAAGAAATTAAAACAATGGGTACTTAGATACTCGCCTCCCTTGAAAAAAAAGAAAGAAGAAGAAGAGAGATAGCTCATACCCTCTGAATAAGCTGTATAAAAGAGAGATTTATTTTCTCAAGGAGCAAGGTAGAATTAGGTCCCACCATAGTCCACTAAATAAAGCTTGATTCGATTAAATGCCTCATTTCTCTGTGGATTCATTATTTGACATTACAATAAATTTTTTACCTACCTGAGATCCATATAAACTTTTTAGAAATAGGATAAAGAAGGCAATTTCGTTAACGCCTTGGTAAGGATATAAAAAATACCAGATATATCAATGATTCGAGAGTACTATAAAAGAAGAAGGTAAAGCTAAGTTTATTTGCAAAATTACACACCCTCCAATTGACTTAACTAAAGGAAGAGAGTGATCTGTTTTCAAGCTATTCTGTTCTTCAACTACTTAAAGATTCATGGTAGAGACTTTGAATTCCATAGTACATGCATGACTAGACTAGTTTTATATAATGCACTCTCAAGTTATGCTTTAAATACTCCATTCTCTCTAAAAACCTTACATCTTAAAACTAACATTTTTCTCGGGACGAGCAAAAGCCTAAGTGTGGGGGTAATTGTTGACACTTGTTATTGTCCAAATTTTATTATCAATTATCCCTGCATTAAACATGAATATCCAGTATAATAGGGTTATTACTGACAGATTCCACGAGTTTTGGTGAATTGTCTATTTTCCAGGGGATTTTCCAGAAAATCTTAAAAGAAGGATTAAAGAGCATAATTACCACGAATCTTGCACGCGAAGGAAACATCATCACAAAGACCCTGGAAGAGTGCAGAACACACCCGAAGCAAGCGGAGGCCCACACCTGGCCAGGTAGGGCCGGCCGGCCCCAAGGGGGGCCGGGCGGCGCCCCCCTAGGGTTTCCTCCCGCGGTCTTCTGGAGTCTTCTAACACCGCCTTTTAGGAGTCATCTAGCCCCTTGGTTAAGTCGGTTTGATCTAATGGCGCGCGTTTATCTCACCGGCCTATAAATAGAGGGCTAGACCCCCCTTGGAGGAGAGCCAGATCAAAAGATGAAGACCCTGAAGCATTAGATAGATATCCACTAGATCTAGGCTAGCAATCAAGAGAGAGATTAGAGAGATAGAGTAGATGAGTAGAGATTCAGAGGAGTGCCGGCCTGTCAGAGCTTCTTCGTAGCTGTGTTCGTCGGGATTCAGCTCCCTCGCCCAGAGTTGCGTTCTGAGGTACTTTTATATTCAACATCCTGATTCAAGTAAGCATTTTTTCTTATTCGTTTTTAAGTTTACAACTCTATTTGAGTGCTTTGATCTTGGTAGCTCCTTGGTTGAAGTAGGTTTGTAGTGTAGACGTGGTGTCTGGGCTATAATTACTTGTGAATGTCCCCTAATTAGCCAGATAGTGGTAGTTCGCATAGGTGACAGCTACGTTGATTTCTCTGTAGTCCACTTCCCGTTGATAGGATCGATAGGTGTATAAGTGTTTGGTAGGAGGGAACTTTGATTTCCGTTCTTATTCATTTCACTGCCCGATTAGAACGATATTATTCAAAGTTTACCGATTGTCGGACCTAAATAATCATTAGTTATCTCCTCATTCTTGATATTCTCTGGATTGATTGTGTTATCAGGTTAAGAGCCAATAAACTTAGTCAGTATCACCTACTGTTCCTTTGGGTTCGATATTAAAACCGGGACTGTCTGGTGAAGTGCTACATCGGTGTTTTATCTGTGCGCTTACGGATACTTTGATAATAATAATATTTAATAGAGTGCAGTTAATTTATACCAATAGTTACTTATCTAGATTGTATACTTTGCATAGTTAGGATGCATTCATATTCATACATAGGTTTGTATAGCGCTCATTCATTGATATCATGGGTGGGTGATGAACGGTATGTAAGCATGGTGCTTAGATGTGGTTTGTCTGCAAATGCGCCTTATATTCTGGGTTCTGTGGTAGATCGTGGATGTGACATTCCCGTTGAGTTCTTTGTAGTCCACACTCCTAATGTAGGGAGAGTAGGAAGTTATTATTACTTTAGAAGGCTGGCTTATGATCTTGATCTTTCTTAGTAATATTCACTTAAGTATGAATATGAAGTGTCTTCGCCATGATTGCTAGTATAATTGCACAAATCTAATATGTCTTTGATAGTATAGTTAGAATGACTTATGATATCCTTATGCTTCAACCTACCATAGACATGAAAACTATTTACTTTACACTCCATGAAACTCATAGGTGTTATGGGAAAATGTGTCATTGGAGAAGTGGAACCTCTTTTGGATGAGTTTGGATGCGTTGTGAACCTAAGATGCAAGATAGGAACATGGTTTGCTTCGAACCTACCATAGGCACAAGAACTATTTGCTTTGCACTCCATGAAACTTATAGGTGTCATGGGAAAATTAGAACATCGTTTGGATGTATTGTGATACCAAGATGCAAGATAGTAGTACGGTTTGTTTCGAACCTACCATAGGCATGTAATTAACATCTTTTTTAATGGCACACGTGTAAAAGACTGGTATTGGCTGACAAAACCCTAAATTGCTTTCCCCGTCCGGCGGCAAGAAGAAATCCTACCCTACCCTGTCGGCGCTCCGCTCAAACCTCCTCCCCCTCCCCTATGCCGCCCCCCGGTGACATCGGCGGGACCCTCTCCGCATCAGCCATTGCCGGTGGAACTGTGACCGGACACCACCTGCTTCACATTGACTGCTACTCGCGCACCAAAGAGGAGCTCCCCAACGGCCGGTGCATCAAATCTTGCTCTTTCCGCGCAGGGAGTCGCTCCTGGCGCATTGGGTACTACCCCAATGGTTCCATCCCAAGCGACGCTGAATTCATATCCATCTTTCTCTACCTCGACCAGAGCGTCGACCAGCCCGTCAAGGCGCGAGTCAGGTTCAGTCTGCTCGATCAGGCTAGGCAAACGGTGCCTTCGCACAGCCTTCTTACAAAGGTACACGGTTTCTGCGCCGCCTCCCCTGATTTCGGCTTTCGTGAATTCATCAAGAGGGCATGGCTAGAGAAGTCTGAACATCTCAAGGATGACCGCTCCACCATCAGGTGTGATGTCATTGTTGCCAAGGACCTCTGTGCAGAGGAGAGGATGCCTTACCCGTTGGTAGTGGTGCCGCCGTCCAATTTGCACCGGAATTTTGGTGATCTGCTGGCGTCTGAAGAGGGTGCTGATGTAACGTTTCTAGTTGCTGATGAGATGTTGAAGGCACACAGGTGTATTCTTGCAGCCCGGTCGCCCGTCTTCAAGGCCGCGGTCTTCGGCAGAATGCAAGAGAGCACAATAGAGGCAGTCATATGCGTAGATGACATGGATGCACAGGTGTTCAGAGCTTTGCTTCATTTTGTGTACACCGACACACCGCCAGATTTCCAAGATAGTATGTCGAAACAAGAAGAGGCTGCATTGGCTCAGCACTTGCTTGTTGCAGCTGACAGGTACAACCTTGAGAGGCTGAAGCTGATTTGTGAAGATAGATTGTGTGGTCACATTGATACAACCTCTGCTGCAACCATCTTGGCGTTGGCTGCTCAGCACCATTGCTGCGGGCTTAAGGAAGCCTGCTTCAGATTCCTGAGCACCTCATCCACTCTGAATGCTGTAATGGCAACTGATGGCTTTGATCATTTAACTAGAAGCTGCCCGTCTATTTTGATAGAGCTCCTGTCCAATATCGCTGCTCGTTTGCCCATTGATGTTGACAAAGCAAGTTGAGGGGACATCATGTTTCAGGTTGTGGGAAGTGTCTATCAGGATGCCAAGTTAACTAATTTAGTATACCAGAACTAGTGCTAGTAGTTTATGCATAGCCTTATTCTTAAAGAAGAGGCAATGCACCTATATCTTCATTTTGGTTTGCCCTCATGGATAACCTTGCTACTTACTAAGTAAGATTACGAAAATTTGTGCCAGCTAGTGTGATGAAACTCCAATTTAAGGGTAAACCTCCACGTCAACATAGAAGTTATCTTCTCTCATATGTACCCCACAGGTATTGCTTGTTTGTACTATTATGTGTGCTAGTAGTTTATGCATAGCCTTATCCTTAAAAGGACGAAATGCACCTCTGTCTTCATTTTGTTTGGTCATTGTATCCCTCATGGATATTAACTGTCAAACCATGCTACCTACTAAGAAAGAATTAGGAAATATTGTGAATTTGTGATTTCTAGTGAGTTTATTTGTGAACCTCCAAATCAAAATGCAAAGTTGCCTCCTTTCATACTTCAACTGGATAGTTCAATGTCTACAGGTATTGCTTGCTTGCCATTATAGTTAACCTTTGTGTACATGCCTTCTTTAATTCAGGATTCAGGATGAGCCACTAGTGCTTCTTTAACTATCAAGTATGGCATGATCGGTAGCTACTATTTTTTATTTTGGCAAACTTTACATGTGATGGGCTGTTTCATGTGCACCTAAAATATGTTAGGAATTATGGTGGCTGCATTTAACTGGAGGTTGGACTTCTGATTCAGGGAATTCCTCAGCAATCATCCTAACCCTTATTGCTACCCAGATGCGTTATCAATTTATCATTTTTTTCCAGCTCATAACTGTGTATATGAGTTTAGATTTTTCGTGATCATGATGTCCCAAAACCATTTTGTTTTGCTACATCTCTCACTGAGTTGATGTTATTGACCTATGTACAGTTTGGGTGTGTTGTTGTTCCATTAGGTATGCTATGTTAACAAACGCAATTACATATCCATCCAGTTTATAGTTAATCTTACTCTGATGGGCTCTTTGCCAAAACACTAATTTAACTATGTCTTCAGTTTTTACAAGTCATAAGAATAGGACTGTATTGCAAACAAAATGTACAGTATAACTGCAATTCAAAGTGTCTACTTGGAATGGATGTTAGTGATATAATTCTTGGAGGAACATACTGAGAAAATCCATTCTTCAACTGATATAATTTAGACATGGTTATAAGTTGTCATGAAATTAAACTTGATATAAAAAAACATATGTCAGCTTGGATAGAACTCTTTTGTGAAATGATGCTATCTGTAGCATCTATTCACCCAAACTGGTGCTGGTTTGGATTTTCAGTACTTATAAGATTCATATTACTCATTATTATATTTTTTTTGTGTTTGTATGTTTTGTGTCATGTCTGCAATATGCAAACATGTTCAACTGTTCAGCAGGTTAAGAAGATACAACTAGAACACACAATGCTAAGCTAGTTGTTCCCTCTGTATTCTTGTAACACGGCATTTTGTAGACGTGGTTCGGTTATTCTCATTTGTCTCTATTTATTGGTGGGGAGGTATATGAAAGAAGGGAACGAATAAGTGGATTGAGGAATAAAAGCTCGAAGACAAAGAGAACTTTTCATAAAAGAGAATGGAATCCTATTTAATATTAGCAATTCACATATAATCTTAAATAACGATCATCCCGCTTCCTTCCTCTGTGTGCAAAACGAAGCTGCCGTAGGTAGTTGTATTATTATGGAATTCCTAGTTTATAAACGTTGTAAGGTAACGTTTCTCGCCGGTTTTGGTAGTAGTTGTTGTTGGTTATAGACGTTAGTTGTTGTGAAGCATATGAGAATATGCCTGGTTTTGGGCAATATCTTAAGAGGTGCAACGTTCTCCGTGGGTGTTGGTACGAGTGTGGTTTTTCACAGGTCCGGAGACAAGAAAAGAGCCGAAATGAGCAAGTGATGCTGATTAGCATTGGTAGTGCAACAAGACCACTGCTGAGTTTGAGTGAATGGAACATGTTGCTTTGTGGTACGGTGTATGGAGTACATTATCATTGGGTACTGGGGATTTGATAAGAGAGGCAATTTTCCTATCTTCCTTTTCTGGATTTCAAATTAACTAGCATTCATTCTCAACGTGGAAACCACAAAAATGGGTCTGAGATACAGGCATATATTGCTACGGTGTCCGTGAGCCTGAGTAGTCTGAGAGCTAAAGAGCTTGCCTATTTATCTTATATGCTATTGTATTGCAGGTCCTGATGCTGATCGATCCCAAAAGGGCAAGTTGCTAGTGGACAGCTAATAACTGTTGTAGTTTTCTTCTCCTGAGCCAGCTAGAATTGGCTAGTCTACTGTCTACATCAAAAACATTACTGGTTTTTGCTAAAGGGCCTGTTTGAATACAATCGGTAGCTAGCTAAAATTAGCTCTACTGCATCCAAACAGGACTACTAGATGAGCTAATTTTTAAGTCAGTCTTCAACTAATTGTTAGCTATCTAGCTAAATAGCCAACCATGCTAATTTGAGCTAATTTTAGCCTCAACTAGTAACTAACCATGTGCATGTAAAACTGCATGAACACGCCGCCAACAGCGGTGGATATGGCGTTCGAGACATCATTTACATGCCATGCCTGGAGAGCACGAAGTCCAAAACGCTCGTTCGCGAGCGTTCATTGGATTCAAATGGAGCGAACCATTCAACCTCCTCCAGATTTCGACAACTTTCCTTTTTTAGCAAGGTTTTCCCTTTTCCGCTGGTCCCCTTCTGCGCCTAGACTGCATGTCCCCTTTGACATCATCGATGACATAGGATAAAAAAAGCAAAACATTTCTTTTAAATTACTATAACTTCTAAACGGTGCATTCGTTTTTAATTTCGTTTTCACCGGTATGTTCTACATGACGAGCCGAACAAAACTAGACCACACTTGCATATATTTTAAACAATTTATTGTTGTAGCAAATTATGTTTGTAACTTATAATATATAACTTATTCGTGCAAGTTGCATTGGATAACTTATACAAAGTTGTGTTCAATAACTTTTGTACATAAGATTTGATATAAGTTATAATTGAATTTGTCATATTGTGTTAACACCATTTGTGTTTGCAAGTTTGGCATAAGTTAATTCGTTTCTTTGTGTTAAATATTTTTTACAAATAAGTTATGTTTCATAACTCTTGAGCTTTCAAGTTGTTATATGTTACAATTCAATATTTATGAAATTTAAGAATTATGAATCACAGTGTCATAAGTTATAAGTTATATCTTTTTTTACGAACATAAGTTATATGATATAAGTTAATACAGATAAATTGTTATTAGAAAAAATTCTTTAAAATATATCCAAGTGGGGTTTAGTTTTATTTGTCTCGTCGCATAGAACACAGTAGTGCAGATGAAATTAAAAATAGATATGTCGTTCATGAGTTATAGCATTTAAAAAAAATGATGTTTTGCTTTTCTTGAGCTGATGTCACATGGACCCATGCAACTAGGCGTGTCATCCAAAAGTAGAAAGAGGTGGGATTTAGTTTTTTTACCTAAAATAGAAACTTTTACAGTTGGTCGGAGCGTTCATCAAAACGAATCGGGTGAACGTTCGCTATTTAGCAGGTTCGGTACGAAGTATCTCAAGGATGACTTCGTCGCTGCAGAGCACGGCGCGGTGAAGAGGAGAGCTGAGTCGTCGTAATGTCTGGCCATTGACGGAGATGGTTCTATTATTTATTGAGACAATTAGAAAAAAATCATCTTTATTAATTTATTTATGGAGACGATCGTCTTAAAAACAACCGTCCCAAAAACAAATCTAATTCCGTCCACGTAAATCGAATAATGAATGCGGGGATTTTCAAAGCGTCTCTGTAAATAAAACAACCACCTCAGTTAATAATTTTAAAAAAATAAATCATAACTTTTACACATGAATTTAGATGAAAGTCACCTTTATATTAAAATTGTAGCTTTCGACGAGATCTACAACTTTGTAGTTAAAAAGTTTTAATTGAAACTGTTTAGGGTCCCAAAATATTGTTGTAAATGTATAAATTTTGAAATTTAAAATTTAAAATTATCAAACAATCTGCAACTTTGAACTTTTTAATTTGAAGATGTTTAGAGTCCCAAATATATGTTTGAAGGTTATAGATTTTGAAATTTAAAATTTTGAATTCCTAAACGATTTTAAATGTTCACATAGTTAATACAAAAATCTAGTGGCTAACCTGATCTACATGTTTGATATTGAAAAGTTCGAAATTTAGATGTTTTGAGACTCAACTTTTTGAATTTTTCGAACTATCTCTGACAAAGATACATTCTATACCAAAGTTGTAGTTCTTGACAAGATTTGAATCTTTGTAGTTAAAATTTTTTTATTTGAGTTCATTTAGTTGCCAAAATATCCAATATAATACAAAAAATAATATAAAGAGATGGTATATTATATATAGACATGATCTGAGTGTGTGGTGCAGTGGTAGGGGCGCGGTAGTGTTGATTGTTAGATCATGGGTTCAGCTTATTTGTAAAAATTTTTTGTTTTGGATTTCCAGAGAACATTAACGAAGACGGATATTAAAACATTTGCCTTAGTTAATATGGTTAATAGAGGCAGACAATTAACGGAGGCCTTACACTATAGCCAGTTATAATTAAGGATGACAACGGTGCGGGTGAAGTGTCCGCGGACCCGGACTCGAGACCCGACAACCGTCCCCGAACCCGCCACGAACCTTGTAACGGGTGAAGATGTGCCCCCCGCCCCCAAACCTGCCGGGTCCCCGAAACCCGACGTGGTAGCAACCTGCAGCCAGTAGGGGAGGCGGGGATCTGCGGCGAAGACGGCAAGCGGGATCGGGCTTGGCACAGTGTTGGCGGGCGGCGGCTCGGCGCCCCTCACCTTATCCTTCGCCGGCGCCCAGCAACCTCCTCTCTTCTCCTCTCCCAGAGACCAGCAACTCCTCTCTTCTTCACCCTCACCCAGATCTGGTGCTGGACGGCTTGACTGCCCACTGCTGCGGCCTGCGGCTAACGGAGTGGAGGGTGAAAGCCCTAGTTTGGTTTTAGCTAATTGATGACACCTAGTATCTAACCATGTTCCTAAGTGCTATGATTACAAGGATGGTTAGTGGGACCGAGTGAGGAGCTATAACAGCATCCAAGTGATTGGTGTAAGTCCATCAACATGTTTGATCAAGTGCTTCTCGGCTTGGATCATTTAAAAGAGCTCAAGGTAAAGGTAAAATCAATAGGACTCTTTTCATTTTGGTGATCAAGATACTATAGAGAGTGTGATCACATTTAGGATAGATGACTGTATTATTAAGGGGGAAGAAATTTGTTTATAATCTCGGTCATCAGGTGCCTCTATTTGAATTAGTTGAGCATATGCATTTAGATCCAGGAGCACTAACTTAAAGCCCTGTAAATTTGCTTTAAAATCAAGCTAACTTTCGTGCCTAAGTGCTCATACACTTAGTGGTTGGCACTTAAAAGTAAGGGTGTTGCACCAGACACTGGAACGGTACCTCCAGCGCGTCTGGTGAGGATAAACGTGCGTCCGGTATGAATTTGCGCTAAACTGAATAAGAGAGTGTGGGGTATAGACCCGTATACTCGTATGGTACCACATGGGCCACATCATCCGATCAGGCCCAAGCTGCCAAGGGCGCACCGACTGCTCGGTGCCAAGGAGATTGCACCGACTATGCCCTCACCAGAAGATCGTGTGTCGTATCCCGCCGATTAGAGGAAGTCTTGGCGGTCAAGAAAATACCTTTCCTAATATCTAGATGATTAGTTGCCTTATCCGGCAGATCATGTAATCGGCTATACATGGCAACAACTGATTTGTAACCCTGCTCCTCGGACTATATAAGGCGAGTAGATTATCTCCTCAAAATATCTCGTCTCATAGCAATACAATTCACAGAACACAGGACGTAGGGTATTACGCCTGAAGACGGCATGAACCTATCTAAATCGTGTGTCCTATGCTCTTGTGTTACGCTCGCGCGTCTTCAAGCGTACCTCCACCGATTTCATCTACTACCGTAGGGATACCCTTCGGTAGACTAACGATGATATCTCGTGGACAAGTGACGGTGACGCGTTAGGTAGGGAGTGTGCGTGCTGAATCCATGGCGAGGCTAGATGGGAATTTTTCCTCGTCGACGTTCTCCACGAAATCTCAGGATCTCGTGACGGCGTCCTTCACCAACATCATCATCTGCAGCAACTCGGCTCCTGACGGGGGCGTGACAATCTGATCAATCGGGTTCAGAGGCTGGTTGCTGCAATGCTGCTGCATGTGGATCGATTGGGAAAGCAATAACGACGACGTCAAGTCGACCCACCAGATGGCGGCAAAACCCAATCGGAATTGGGCAAGGAAGAACATGCAAGCTGCATGTACGTGTGCCGCATGGAAGTCAACCATGCATTCATTTATATCTATCTATAGAAGCGTGCATCCATCGGGTGACAATCGACATGCAAACAAAGAGACGAGCGCGTCTACAAGACCACGCTAATTTGCTTGCTGCTCGGATGATCACACAATCAGTAGAACGAAGCTAAGTCATATTTTCTTATCTTAATTGAGATATTTGATTTTACATGTTTCGGATTTCTCTATAAGTCTATGCGACATTGTTGGCAGGAAATCGTTTCCTCTCATCGTCAACGTCCTGTAACGGCCTCGTTGTCGTTCGCCATCCGAGCGAGCCACGTTGAGCCGTCTAGCGAGCCACGGGAGCCATCCGCGGCATCAATCAAGGTAAGTCATATTTCCAGTATTATACTAAATATTCTTCGATCGTCACATATCTCCAGATATTATCTCCAAAATTATCTCCATGATTCTTCGCCAACGACATGCTTAACTGTCTCTTTGCTTTCTTCTCTTAACTGTTGCTAAAGCACCTTGGTAGCACAAACCTTAATCTATGAAATCTCAGCTCTCTTGTGATGCTCCGACGCAACGCGTGCATGTAGCTCCGCGTTCTACACTATTCTGGACTAGCGGGGACAGATGCTTAAACGTAACAGGCTAACTATCAAATAGAAATTATATGACCTAACAAGAGGAAGAAACGAACAATTTTATCACGCATTATATGTCTCCTCTCATCAACCTCCTAGAAGCAGCACGGCCTACAGCTAACACGCGCTCGGGCTCCGAACTCCGCGTTGGAAACAGCCAGCCACCGTTCCTCGGCAACACCCAAATAGCTAGTGCGCCTACGAGTCCTACACTCTGCGCCATACAGCTACACGGGTACACCAGGGCCAGCGGCATGATGATGAGCACTTACGCATTATTTCACAATGCTGGGATCCACTCTCGACCTTCTATATGTATTCTACAATAGCGGGATCCGCTTTCAAATCAACATCACTAGAAAAGAAAGCGCCCTTTCAGGCGCCCTACTAGCGTAATATAAAATACATATGTGAAACACATACATATATATTATTAATAATAGCATTGAGTGTATTGTCTTTGTAAACCTATATTTTTTTTGGTTTATCCATACAGATTACATACCTCATCTAAAGCACTAAAGATGTTCATAATAGAAAATAGCTCATAGTTTGTAGATATGTTCATGTCCACCCAGATATCCAACTGACTATCAAGCCGAAGGTTCCTTCATCACCAAACGCTTAGGTGATTGCACATATACAAAAGAGCTCCTATATAGCTCTTTCCTGCTTACATGGTGGATTTCGCAACGGACAAGCTAAACTATGGAGGCAAACACTGCATCAGTGGTCAGAAGCTCTTGCTATGAGGTGGAAGCCTGTGATACAGGAAATTATCAGCCAATTAGAACAATAAAAAGAAAAAAATCATGAGAAAAAAAATCAAAGCTAATAATCAATACACTATAAAAGGTCAAACCTACCATTTGCAAGAGAACAATCATGGTCAATCATATAAAGATAAATCGTTCCAGGCTTTCAGCTCCCGTCACAAATATTTGGGTGGAGATTTGCATACCAGGGCTCCTCAGCGGCAACCTCAGGGCTGCTGAAGATCTTGGCAGCGTTGTATCTCTTGTTGGTGGAATTGGCTTATCAGCTGTGGTGTAGCAATCGCACATGACCTGCGGGTCAAACGAATTCATTGAACCCCTAGCATTGGTCCCTATTATGTATTAGACAAGTTGATGGAACGACCAATTGGATTCATAAACCATGGCTTGGTACACTGGATACTCACCTAACTAACTAAAAAAAGTATCGAAGCTCATAACACCAAACATCGTGTATCAAGGTGCAATATAACATAACTGGACAAAGATTCAGAGCAGAGAAATTGTATCAGCAATCAGTAGTACTGCGTCAAGATAGTTTAACCTATGCATCAGCAACCATGGTAGTAACACCGATGGTAGGCAATTGATACTGACAGCCTAGGCCAACCAAACACAAGTTACAGCTAAATATCAGTATAGCTTTAGCTATACATGTAAGTGTGATTTCATAACACCAGTGGTAGTAATAAAAAGCACAGCAAGCAGCATAGAAACGTGAATGTCTAAAGGCTCTCTGATCAACCTGCTGTTTTCTTATAGAGACATGCATGCACAAAGTAACAAGGTATACTTTTCTATTTTATTGTCAACTCTTAACAGCATATAAATTATAGGACATGATACAACAATAGGAAAAGGGTCATTTCTTTTATCTTCTTTGTTGCAGCGCAAAGCCATGTCCAGTTTATTACTCCATTAAAGTACTTGAATAATGCAATGGGTATATACACATTTTCTTTCATTTCATTTGATGCAGCACAAAGCCAACTTTAATGCAACTTGGTATTTACACACAAAGCCAATCACAATTTTGCTCAGTACAGAATGTGTAAACCATGAGAAAACTAAGTGTGCAAACCACAAAAAAATAAATTAGATGTAAGTTTATTTCTGCAGCTACTCTTATAATAAGGTTACTGGAAACATTGTCAGAATATTTCTGCAGCTACTGTTACAATAAATTTACTGAAAACAGCTTAGCAAGACAATCACTCATCACTGGAGCATAAAAAAGATCATTCAATATAAACCTGGGATATTACATATTGCAGTCATACAATAGCACATACAAATCTGAGCTATCGCATATTGCAGGCATGTAAGCTTTTGGAGGTTCCTAATACCTTATATACCTTTATGCTTTAACAGAATATTTGAGGTCGAGGTTTGACTTAATATCAAAAGCATTGATGGACACACCTGCAATGCGATAGACATGATCTAGCTTATAAGAAAATAAAAGAGCAGTAGAATACACGGGTTATCAATTGAATTCTAGAAAAAAAAAACATCACTCATCATAGTCAACCTAAAAATACTGCTAGCAGACCCTCACTGCCAATGCACTGAATCCACACCAAGCAGCTTAAGGATAACCCTTCATATAGACATGACACAGTGCTCCTTGATATTCTGCCAAGGTGTTAATCCTGGGAATCATAAGCAACATATTAAGCGGTCAATATTCAATCACAATTGATCACGACAGAGTGCTCCTTCATATCCTGCCAAGGTGTTTATCTTGGGAATCATAAGCAACATATTAAGCAGGGAAGTCAATATTTACTCAGAATGTCAGTTAAACAATTAACATTGTCTCAAAGGTTACCAGCTACAGGGATTTTGGTAAGTCCTTTACATTGAGAACTTTGAGACATGTTGAAAGTAAAAAAATATGCTTTAAATTAGTCAAGAGGTTTCACTCTGCACTAATGACACAGGTGTATCCAGCGTGCAGTCTGAACAAAATAATGTGGTCATATACTAAAAAAAATTCAGAGAGGGAGTCTAAAAAAAATTGCTGCTAAGTCACTCCATATGGCATTCAGTACAAATCTGAGGTTGAGTGTTCGAGCTCAAGCAAATATAATGAGGTTGAGTGTTTGAGCTCAAGCAAATATAAGTAAATACAATGCTTCCCCTTTCCTAGATCCTGCACAAGTAGCAAGATTTGCTTTTGTAAAGCACTAAAACAGTCCATATATGGTCGATGACCTGAAACATGTGAAAGTAATGAACTACAAGCATATGTATGTATAAGGCAAAGCTCAGTGATGACAAATGGACTGAATGTTTGTTCAGCAAATCAGTGAAAATGCAGCTGCCCAATACAAATTCAGTGTTGTAGCACCATTATTGATGGGTAAATAAATTAACTAAAACAATATAAAAGCATTTTTTTTCTTTTTCATTGTGCACTGTTTGATTATATCTCATGCATATTGAGAACCTAAACCAGAGGCAATGTAATTTTTTAGTGTCCACACAGTGCAATTAGTGCTTCACAATGTGTAGTAATATATTAGGCCAGCAGGTGTGTTGCTAAATTTTCAATCCATTATCTATTCATATTTGCATACATGTTATGGATCTGTAGTGTGCGCAAAAAAACAAATGCTTCCCACACAGCAAGAATAGAAAGAACATAAGGCAGACTACTTCTTACCCTCAATGCTGTCGAGATATTGAGGTTGAGCAATGCAAAATCATGGAGCTAGCTGAACAAAATTCCAATTGAGAAATAAACACCACATGCTAAGGATAAATACTAACATAAATTTATTAAATAAAACATGCAAAATATGTAATACCAAGAATGCAAACAAGATTGGAAGGGAATGAAACTCACTTGTTTTGTGCATGCTTATTAAATTAAATCTCTGCCCTTCAATAAACTTTTCCATCCATGATTCCAGGATAACAGATCTACATGAAACATAGAACATTCAGAATTTGGTGACATGCGAGAGCTAAATTAGGGAAGGGAGAAGGGGAAGAAGGTTGAGCGACTGGGAGGATGACCGCCGACATGGCGCCCTGGCAATGGCCGACGCGGTGGCGCCAGTGTTGCTGCTAGCGCGGGGCACGACACGAGGGCTCGATGGAGAGAGGGGAGCGGCAGCATGTCGTCGTTGTGCCCGCACCGGTGCTGGGTGTCGGTGCTCTTCCAAGAGGTGCCGCGACACCATGGCCCTGAGGAGGAACGACTGGGAGAAGTTGTGAGGAGAATGGATCTCGACTCAACATATCGCAGGGACGCATGACAGTGGTGGCCTTACCTGTGCCTGCCCATGCTCCGCCGCCGCCGGCTGCCTAGATCCGAGAGGGGGAGAGAGAGAGAGAAAGGGAAGGGGGCCTGGGAGAAGAATCTGGGTAAGGAGCAAGAGGCAAAGGCTCCGCCGGGGAGGAGAGAGAGAGAGAGAGAAACCAAGGCGGAGCTAGGGTTGGGGGACGGGGCGGGGACGGGGGCGGGGGTGGGGGAGGGGGCTTCGCAAAATCGTCCCCGGGTGTTTTTTTAGAAAAGACACTGAGATACCGGATTTTTTTTCTTCTTTGCATCGAAACAAAATTTCTAAAGAGGGTCTAATCGTAAATTAGCTGAATGTGTGCACCGGTCATTCTTTGATAGATAGACTGCGGGTTGTTTTTCTATAAAATAGAGGGGTTTTATGCAAAACGGCCTTTGACAACGTGTCGCTGCGCCAGGCCTTCTCGCGGCCGTGGATCACTCTCGCGCGAGCAATTCTCAGTGGTCTTTAAGAAACCTGATGTACTACCTATCGGACATATTTATTTTGCGGGAACACGCTTTGGCTATGCTTGAAGTCCACCTCCGACCACACTGAGGACACGTCGCTAGACTCTCGTCGCTCCTCGCTGTCGTCTCGCTGCTTGTACTCCGCCTTCGACCACGCTAGGGACTCATCGTGGCTCCTCGTCACCGCCTCTCGTTGCCATCATCTCGCTGCTCGGACATCGTCTCCGACCACGTTGGCAACTCGTCGCCGCTACTCGCCATCCTCTCGCTGCTCGGACTCTGTCTCCGATCACGCTGGGGACTCATCGCTGGACTCCCGTAGCTGCTCGTCGTTCTCTCACTGCTTGGACATCATCTTCGACCACGTTGGGGACTCGTCGTCGCTACTCGTCGTCACTCCTCGCTGTCCTCTCGCTTCTCGGACTCCACCTCCGACCACGCTGGGGACTCGCCATAAAGCTTCCGTCGCTATTAAGCCACTCCACGCTATTCAGATCAAGGTGCTGATCTTGGTGGGGGTCTTGATATGTGCATGGCCTGCCCGGGGATCGCTCCTCGTACCATGCTGTGTTCGGGGACTGCGTCTACACCTCGCTTGCTCGGGGATCGCTCCTCACACCATGTTGTGTTCGGGGACTGCGTCTACACCTCGCTTGCTCGGGGATCACTCCTCGCACCATGCTGTGCTCGGGAATGTGCCTACACTTCCTGATCTCGGGGATCGCTCCTCGTACCATGCTGTGCTCGAGGACTACGTGCACACATCGCCAGCTCGGGGACTACGTGGAATACATCATCCCAGCAAATAATGGTGACATCACAAATTTTTTACTCATCCTGCTACAAGGCACTACATCACCTTATAGCAGTTTCGGGGACTAAGTGGATACTTCACCTAGCGGTGAGTGTATTTGCCCTTCCGAGGCAAAAGTAGATATACTTTACCAAAGAGAAGCTATTTTTCAAAATTTTCTGAGCTCCTTACATCCGTTTGGTCACGCAACTGCAAGACGACATGTCAACACGGACCTGCACCTCCCAACGAATGCAAGGTGCTCAGTGACTAGTTGGGGGGTTTGGACCTGTATACCCTCATGGCACCACATGGACCACATCATCCGATCAGGCCCAAGCTACCAAGGGCGCACCGACTGCTCGGTCGCCAGGAGATTGCGCCAACTATGCCCACACCAGAAGATCGCACGTCGTATCCCACCGACCAGAGGAAGTCTTGGCGGTCAAGGAAATAGCTTTTCTAATATCTAGCTAATTAGTTGCCTTATCCGGCAGATCATGTAATTGGCTATACATGGCAAGAACCGACTTGTAACCCTGCTCCCCGGACTATATAAGGCGAGCAGGGTATTCGCTCAAAACATCTTATCTCATAGCAATACAATCCACAGAACATAGGACGTAGGGTATTACGCCTCAAGGCGGCCTGAACCTGTCTAAATCATGTGTCTTACGCTCTTATGTTACGCTCGCCCGTCTTTAAGCGCACCTCCACCGATTCATCTACTACAGTGGGCATACCCCGATAGACTATCGATGATATATCAACAACAGAGAGTACACCCGACACTGACCTTGTTCGGTGGGGCAATATCGGACACGTCCGGTGTAGAAAGTGCTCTCTGGAACCTTACTGGAACCGCACCGGACACTACTGTCCATGCGCCTGGTATGAACCAGAAGCGTCCGGTGTGAAGACGCGCAGCGGAGAAATTCAAACGGATAGTACATGTGTCAACGGGCAATACACCGGACATCCACCGGACATGTCCGGTGTGTACTTAATGAGCGTCCGGTGTGCACGCAGAAACTGCAAAACGGCTAGTTTTTTCACCCTCACTTATAAATAGCCATTCTAACCTTCTTGGGTAGCTCTATTGCGCATTTCACTCATTGCTAAGCATCTCTTGAGCCTCCCAAGCCTCTCCAACTCACTCTTGTTCTTGATTCTCATCCAAAGTGAGTTGGGGAGTGATCCAAGTGCATTTGTTCATCTAGTTCATCTATTGGCACTTGGTGATTGTTGTTGCTACGGATTTCTTCTATTCTCTTGGTGATTGCCGTCACCTAGAAGGTCTTGGAGTAGCGGAGGAGTTGGCGGATTTGGAGATTGTCTCCGGCCACTCCCAGAAGACTTGTGAGGGATTTGCACCTTCCTCGACGGAGAACCGCAAGGTAGCCTAATACATTGCTCATGTCATTGAGCTACCTTGCTCGTGGTAGGTTCTTGTGGCTCTCATTTGTTGAGCTTTACATTAGTTGTCGATTAGCCACCGAACCACCGAATAGTGTTGACTTTGGATTTCTTTGTAACCATCACCTTAGTGTGTATTGGTATTTCATCCGGTGATTGGTTATCTACTCTACTCGGAGGTATAACATCTCTACACGTCTCTCCTTACTTTGTGCACCTACTTGTGTAGTGGTAGTGTAAGTAGTGTGCTCACCTAGGAGTAAGTAGATTCCAACCTAGGCTAGATTGTGTGTGAACCTAAAGACTTAATTTAGAACGGTTAGAAAGGCTTGCATTTTGAGTGGCTAGCGCTAAACTCGCTTCGCTATTTGTTTTACTAACCACTTGGTCAAGTGTTGTTTGTAGAATTTTAAATAGACTATTCACCCCCTCTAGTCTCTTTGGACCTTTTAGAGGGGTGTGGGGTGTGGCAGTCGCCAGACCGGAGGTGCGCCGTGCGCTGCGGACCAGCACGCGGAGCGAAGGGGCGCGGGTGCGACGTGCCCCGTGCGCCCGTGCGCGGAGAAGAGGGGCGCGAATACGGAGGCAGTCACAGGTCTGTTCGAACTCTCGTAGGTGAAGATGAGGATTATTATCTCCCTCTCCTGAAAAGGATTAGCTTTGGACCATTTCAATCAGACACGGGCGTAGCTCATAGGTAGGGGTTTGGATAAGCTTTGAGGATTGCCTAAGCCTATGGCTTGTGCTCGTGGATGCAACATATTTATAGATGGGTGTGGTTTCAACGGCATTTATAAGGATGAAAACAAAAATAAGGAGATAATAAAGGTAAAATTATGAATACAAGGTTAATATAGACTCTAGATGTTTCAACCGTTTTCCCCGGCAACGGCGTTAGAAATGCTTGTTGGTATAAGATAACTCAAACAAATAAACACTAGGATTATTTGCAAGCGGACAAATACTGATGTAGCACTTCACCTGGAAGTATTCTAGCTATCGTTATTTATATTTTACCACAGGGAAAACTGGATGACTAGAATCTAGACTTAACCCCTGAGCTGCTATCAAGGACGGAGAAAATAGGTGATATAGGAGATTGCTAAGGCTTCTAGTTCTAATCCTCACAAGATATGATATGATTGTTCTAAAAGGGGTATGACTATAGGAATACACCAACAAAGGGTAAATTCCTTGGTAATGGAAACCTATGGTCCTACTGACGGGAGGTGGACTGTGTAAGACTCAACAAGGCTAGGTCACCCTCGCGATCTACCACCGATCCGGACAGTATAGGGCATTTACGAGTAAATATAATCTAAGCACCATGCTTAAAATATAAATAACTACTTCAATCAAGGAGCTACCAAGGCTAAAGCACTCAAAACAATAATAGCAACGTTACTCACTTGGATTAGAAGTTGAACTCCGAAGAAATCTTCAGAAACAAATCCCAAAGAAGGACTTGAATCCGCGGGTACAAGTCGTAGAGCAGTCACCAACAGGCCGACAACTCCCCCAACTATCTCCAGCTCTACTACCACATCACTTTTAGAACAAGAATAGCCCTAATCTAGAGAGACTACAAGGCTAATCTTCTACTTGATGCTTGGCTCTAGATCCTATCCTGGGTTTCTACTCTATTTGAGATATGTCGGGGGAATTCTGAAACACTGGATTGATTTCTTTCTGGATCATATGAAACCCTGGGGGGTCTGGTGCTCCTTACATAGGCCGGTGGGATGAACCGTAGCTCTTGGATCAAACCGACTTCGGCGGACGGTGTAGATTGCGTGAAATTTCGGGATGCGGGTCCACGTTGAAGCAGATGCAGAAAGGGGCCTCTGACAGGTCGGCCGACCATGTCAGAGGGTCAGTCGACCCTCTCTGGTTGACTTGCGGGCCCCATTTCGGCAGGCGTGTCTCTGGTGTTCTTTAGAATATTCTTGATCTCCTGCCGCAGTGTAATATTCGATATTTTTCTCTGCGGTGTGGGTCCTCTTTGATTCTTTTCCTGTATAGTCCCTGAAAAACACAGATTCCCTAAAACTTATGGAATTCTGTCAGTTTAAACGCTATTTTAGGTGTTGTCTCTCATTTATATTCATTTTCATGATTGATTAACGGGTAAAATCATACAATAACTACCGTCAATATCGGCACAACCATGTCAGCGGTGATGAGGAGGGGTTCTAGAACCGAGAGTGATAATGCTATAAGAAAATACATAAAATGACACAAAAAATAACAAAAATATTTTTTAAAATATCAAGAGAGACCCTACTAGCTAGATACACCAGCGCTCAAACCCACAACCTCCTGCTCCACGTGTTTCTCCTCTAACCATTGCAGCTATAAGACACTTGTGTCCAACTGAGATATTCGTCAGTCTCATTCTATCTTCATCCAATTTTTGAATTGAGTATTTGAGACCTAAACGAATTCACATAAAAAAGTTGTCAATTATAAAGTTGCATAATTTTTCAAAATCCATAACTTTTTTTTGGTAACTTCTCTATCCGAGGTCGTTTGAAAATTTTGAATTTAAAATGTGACGAAATTCGGCCATAATTTTCATAGGATAAATGATTTCAAATAAAAAATTGTCAACTATAAGGTTTCATAACTTTTCGAGATCTATAACTTTTATTTTGGTAGTTTCTACATACGAGGTCATTTAAATATTTAATTTTTAAATTTATAAAATAAACATAATTTTCGTTGGATAGACGATTTCAAATAAAAAAAGTTGTAGTTCTAAAAAAAGTACTATAACTTTGATATAAAGTTTGTCTTCATCCAACACCATATGAGAAAGTTATGAATTTTTTCGTGTAGCCTGTCACTGTCGGTTTAAATCACGAACCGACAGAGATGGTATTAGTGACGGTTTATGGCTAGAACCTACAGTAATGCCCATTTTCAACGGCGGTTCGTGTCTAAAACCGACAGTAATGTGAACCGGCAGTGAAGATCCGAATATCGCTAATGGTTCATTCTATCACGGCCGGTTCATGGCTAAAACCGATAATGATTTGTCGAGAAGTACTATCACAGCAGGTTTTTAAAAATCCGGTGGTGATAGGCCGGCAGCGATGTTCGAATCTGTAGGAATACCCGTTGGATAATGATTTTTTTCCTATTATCTTATCCATGGATAAAAAAATAACCATACTCTTACTTTAATGAGGTAAAAAATCACCAGGTTTCCTATAGAAATTGCCATATTTACTCGCGGCCCAATCGGCCGTCTTCAAGGCAGAGCTCTTGGGCGCGATGAATTAAGGAGAGCCGAATGACATGGACGCACAGATGCTCAAGACTTCGGTAGATTTTGTGTATACCAACACGTTACCGGATGATGGCTTGATGAATATGGCTCTTAGTAGCGAGAAATGTTTTACAATAAGTGTCCAATCATAGTCTAAGTAGCCTTAAAAAATTAGTCTCGTGGGTTTCACACAAACTATGTAAACATACAAAAGATTTATCTATATTTAATGGTTCATACATGTTTGCAAAAATTGATATGATTTTTTAATTTAAAATTTGGAAGGGATCTAGATAGGGCTATATATATATATATATATATATATATATATATATATATATATATATATATATATATATATATATATATATATATATAACGACAACGAAGGCGCTGCGATGGCTGACGTCCCGGCCGACAGATACAACGTGGAGAGGCTGAAGCTCATCTGTGAAGACAAGCTCTCTGCGACCACATTGACAAGGACTCTGCAACCACCTTCCTGGCATTAGCTGAGCAGCACCAATCTACTCCGTCGCTGCCTTTTTGACAAGAATATGAAGGGTACGAGCATTAACGATGCGTTCCAGTCATGGTATTTGAAGTTATGCAGAAAGGTAAGCTGAATACTCTGTTACAATATATACTAATATAATACTAACTACTACTACTACTCTTTCTAAATTATGCCGTGTTCTGGATTTTTCTAGATGGCGTAGCTTTTCTATGTATATACACATATTTATGTTTAGTTGTATAATAAAAAAATATATCCATAAAGTATAAATTGTACTATTGCGACACTACTTTTCATGATAATCTCCTCCGATCGTACATGACTGAAAGAAACACTGAAAATTGGGACTGGCCCATCACGTCACCAAATTGAGAGATTTCAAAGCAAAGAATTCATGGTATAACAACTGAACAATTGGTAATGCTCTTTACCAGGGTGTGCCAGGGCGTGTGATATGTGTTCATTATCTAGCTAAAATATAGAAAAAGGAGATTGATTGAATTTAAACAGTTACATTCAGACTGGACCAAACTGAAATTTCACCCATTCAAACAGCATAAATTGTAGCCAATAGAAGACTCAACACGCCATATATATATATATATATATGCTTTCATTTCTCTAGCAGACTTGTTTGCTGAGCATTCATGGATATAGTTCAATGATCGATCGGAGGCCCAAAACAGGCATAATATTGTAGTCCTTAAACCCAGCTTCAAGGAATATTTTCTTCCACTCTTGCTCATCTCGTTCAACACCACCAACTTTCATGATATCGAGATCACATATTATTTGCGTCTCTAGAAGCTTGGTGGTGTCTGATGACTTGGATCCAACCACAATATCAATGATTATTATCTTTCCTCCTGCATCTCTAGAAGGGATAGCTTGCTTGCAGTTCCTTAATATCTTGATACACTTGTCATCGCTCCAGTCATGCAAAACGCACTGAAAAAGCAATAATAAGACATTATGTCTTGATAGTTTTCGCATGGACAAACATTTGTCCTTCTGCTTTGTTTTTCTTTTAGTTCAAACACAGTAGGCCCCTTTGACATATTTAGAAGCTAGCCCACCTTGTAAAATAGATTAAACATGAGCCAATTATGGTATAGTAAGGGTTAATGGACTCTAACCATCAATTATCCCTCATAAACTCATATTAGCCTAGAATTAGCCCACATCTAGGTTTTCTATTTGCATTGGTATCCAAAAACAGGAGATAATTATTAGCTCAACTTGTATGTCATATTGTTATCAGCGTGGGCGCAAAGTCAAAGCCAATTCAATAGGTGGTTTGAATGAGTATTTGAACTACATGACGACGTACCTTGAGGAAGACAACATTTGCTGGTGGAATGCTCCCAAACATGTCACCCGCAATAAACTGCACGTTGCCAATAGAAATGGAAGGAGCCTTGGCGACAACGTGAGGGAGGTCGAGCACGGTACACTTCAAACACGGAACCGCCGCCGCGATGGCCACGGTGGCTCCCCCAAGCCCACCGGCGACGTCGACCAGCGATTCTATGCAGTGGAAGACCTCGGCGAAGTCCCTCAAGACAACCTGCATCAGGAAGTGGCTGTCTGCAGCCAAGGCATTGTTCACCGACGCGTTGGCTGCGTCGTCGCGCTCGGACACCTCCCACACGGTTCCGCCGTGCATCAGGGTGAACGGGCAAGGGCCAGGATCCTGTTCATCTTCAGCGCCATGCCGGAACCACGCGGTGAGCCCCATGCTGAGCGGCGAATCACGGAAGGGGCTAAGCACGTGGTTCAGCATAGGACACAAGCTCGCTGTCGCCGAGGCCGAGGCCGAGGCCGAGCTCGAGCTCTCGCCGCCGGTGCTGCTGACGAGGAGGCGGGACGCTGTTGTCAGCTTGTAGACAGGTTCAGGTTCGGCCCCGTCCGAAGACGTGGTCTCCGCTGATGATGGCTGGACGACGGTGAAGGTTCCTGAGACGGTGAGAACGCGCATTAGGCGCCGGAGGCCGGCAAGCTTACATTGGCTGACACCAATCTCTCCGAGTATCTGGGAGAGGGTGGCGGCGCCACCGCGGCGGTGGATGGCATCGGCGATGCGGAGGTCCAAGGCAACGGCGAGCGCCACCGACTTCATAAAGCTGTAGGTCTGGTTCCACAGCTCGACATGGGCTTGGAGCAACTCTCTGCTGTCATCCTCGCTGCTGAGTGCCATTGTACTGTGTTGTGGCCTGAGGCCTGTGGATGGATTATTAAGCTAGCCGAGACCAAAACCCAAGTGTTAGGTTGCATCAAGAATATTGTATATATAATACTTACCCCCTCATGGTGCACATGCACCCAAAAGAAAATCAGCCACTTTGCAGACAGCTCACCTAAACCTATGAAGAATGTATATTTATATATAATGCCTGCAACTGCAACTAGTTTTTCTCGCATGCTACTTGTCACAAGACGGATAAACTAAACTAATGCCAAATCCTCTTGCAGGCCAAGCATGTCCTCAATTATAGCAATTGTTTAGCCTAGCTAGAGGATCATAGCACATCATCAATCCCTTTCTTCAAATTAGGTAAGCCCCACTAGAGAGAGCCCAGAGATGGCATGGCCTGTCCAGCGGACACGGTGGCTCCCGGTGGTGTGGCTCCTTCAACGACCTTCGTGGCCCTCACCAACAAACTCCTTCGTGGCCCTCTCAACTCTCAAGGCTCAACGGCGGCAATGGAGTCGGCGTCATCCGGTGGTAGCGTCCATGTCATCTCTCGTTGACTGCTGGGCGCCATGGTCGGCGGTGGTGCAAATGAAGATACGTTTTATATCAAAGATGTAAATATTAATGAGAGCAATGACTTTTTAGTTTTAAGAGCTTTCATTTCAAATGGTTAAGATGTTTGAAAAAATATAAAAAATTAAGATGACTGCGTCGATTTTCTCTGTGACGTCAGACCCATTGAAAGATTCAACAATGACTACAACGTCACCAATTAGGTTGGCATGTGTGCTTGCTCAATCGATCGATGGCTCAAGTTGTTTATTTCTAACTATGTGTGTGATTTTGTCGGTGCTAGAATTATTGTGTGACAACACCGGCTAGTAAATTTGTGTTTGTGGTCGAGATCACGGGTAGTGTGCAAGAGGGACACAAAAGGTTATACTGGTTCAGGCAACTGGCTGCCATACGTCCAATGAGAGGATCGAGTCGTGTTGCCTTGCACCGGGGTGCTTGTAGTAGGGGTTACAAGCTTGGTCGAGAGACGGGCTATCTCCCAAGTCTCTTGTTTGTAGTGTGAGGGTGTATGTGTGTTCTAGGGTGGTAGAATGTTGGGGCATGCCTAAGCCTGTCTAAAGGTGATCTCTGCCTCCTCTTTTATAGTCACAAGGGAGAGACAGGGTTACATGCATAATACTGTGGAGATCGTGCTTGGAGAGGTGGCCACCGTGAAGATCGGCGCTTGTCGCCAGTTGTGGCTTCAACTTGGTACTATGGGGGCATGGTCGTCGTCCTCCAGGCGGTTTTCCACTGTTTGATTGACAATTTCTGAGGTGGCGCACAGTGCTCGGTATGGTTGGTGCGCGGCGTGGCATCGTGGCGCTGTACCTGGTTGTAGTACGGCCCGCATGTGCGGCTCGGGCGTGAGCCACGCCTTTGGCGTCAACCCTCGGGATTTGGGGGCCTTCTTCTAGTGAGAGCGAGACACAGCAGTGTGGTCATGGAGTGCCCTTCTTCGGATACGTTGCCTCCTGTGAGAGGCACACCCAAGGGACAGGTGGGCCTAGACAGAAGATTTGCTCAGTCTCCGATATGGATGCTCAGTTGATGTTGTCTTGCTCTTGTTGCGGTTCGTGCACAAGGAGTATGGGTAGTCACAGTCGCCGTAGCATAGCCTCCCTATAGGTCTAGGGGATTTAGGCTGGGCGTTTCACTGTGCTCTGCTGTTGTGGCAGCATGGTGCGGTAGTGGGCCTGTCAGATCAGGTGTCAGATGATATTTGGTAGTTGGTACGGTGGACGTGCGCGTGTTAGGCGCAATCGTGCAAGGGGTTCACCTGATATGACCGTGCCTGTAGAGTGGTTAGGGGGTCCCTTGGGGTGCAAGATTTCTTGATGACGTCAGCGAGGGCTCGGGCGCAGCGTGAGTATCCCAGGGACCTTATTCCGATGAGGGGGGTCGGGCGAATCGGAGTGCCGCGCCAGAGGGTACTATGTATAGTTGAAGGCTCGGGCGAATCGGAAAGCTACACTCGAGGGTATCCTTTTCCCGAACCTCATCGTTGAGGGCTCGGGCGAATTGAAGAATTCTTCCTGAGGGGGCCTGCGCGCCCGACGGGTGCTATGTTCCTGTGGAGTGCTAGTGTTTTCTTTGTGGGCGACATCGGCGTGGGCCTTTATTGGGCATGTTGTTCTCCCGATACGCTGGAATCCCTTTGCGAGCTGCTTGAGTCAAGCTTGGTTTGGGGAGTATGTTTTCGCGTTGAAATTGGGTACCCCTATACTTTGTTACCCGACAGTAGCCCCCAAGCCTATGGTGGAGTGCGAGCACTCCTCTAGAAGGCTCAAGTTGGTTTTCTGCCATCGGATTTGAATGGGTTTCTGGTGCTTTATCCGATGGGTGCGCGTGACCGCACCCGCCGGGTGTAGCCCCCGAGGCCATGGAGGGATGGTGCATCCCTTCAAGGGTTGAAAATCACGCGTGTATGACTTCAGGTGCCCTTTACCTGTTTGCTGGTGATTCGCCCCATAGTGAAGGCACGTGGGATTGTGTTTCCAAGCTCCCGAGCCCCCACGCCGTTGTAGGGAGCCAGGGGTGTCTTGCTATGGTAGAATGGTGTAGCCCTCGAGCCCCTACCATGGCATGAGGTCGATCAAAAGCACTCACCATCCTGCCATGGTGCAAGGGGAGGCCCCGAGCCTCTCCTAAGTGCAAGAGGGCGGTCGGAGTCTTCCTTTTCTTTTTGTTGTTTCGCCCCTTCACGCTCTTTTTTCGGGAAGAGGAGGGTTTGGTCATGCCAGACTTCCCACGGTGGGCCCGAGTCGGCACTTCCGATGAGCTGTTAACGGGTTGCTCCAAGTGAAGGTCCGTGCCCCATTTGTTGGGGGTCGGCTACCGGCCGGAGCACACTCTAAATATTTACCGAGGGTCAACTTACAGATCTCGGGTCCCTTCGACGAGTCTCGAGGGCTCGGTGCCTCCCTCCGTGGGGATTCTGCATAGTTAACGCGCTTCTGGGACTTGGACATAGCTCGGGATGCCCCTCTTGGCGCTCGGGCGCCAGGGTACTGACCGTTTAGTGATCCATCCACTGGTTGTCCCTAACTCTACTTTCCCTAGGGTGACTGTTGAGCCTAAGTTGGGGCCAGTCTTCGAACCCCTGGGAACGTAATGGGCACCCAAGCCAGGGGCTCCTTCGTTGGGAAGGATGAGTTTGGTGGAACTGAGGCGCTGAGCGTAATGATTCGGTGCGCCTTTGAGGCGTGAAACCTGACAGACGCGACGGTTCAAAGCCGATAGGTCGGTTGCATGTGCACTTCCTGCGAGGATACTGGGGATCGCGGTAGGCCCCACGCATTTAATGCGAAAGATTTAACCTGTTAGTTGTGATTCGTGGACTAGGTATAATACGGGGAAAACGTACCTTTTCTTTCTACCTTAGCCATTTGCTGTCGCCATCCGCTCCCATCGTCCCATAATCGCCAGTTGCCAGAGAGAAAGCTAGGTTTCTGTCGCGCGCCGCCGCCACTGAGCCTCCTTCTCCTCCGCCGCGCTTCGTCTTCTCTGCTGGTGATGGCTTCCTCCGGACCTTCCACGTCGAGGGACCTTCCCGTTGAGCCCTGGCCACGCTCCACGGTGACGACGGCGAAGCTGGAGAAGCTGGTGGCGCTGGGGTTGCTTTGCCCCATCTCCGACATGGGCCCATCGGAGTGGATCGTGCCGGCGGCCGACCACCACGAGCTGGACCGCCGACCGGTTATGTGGTGAGCTTCATGGCCTTCCACGAGTGGGGGCTCGGGATGCCACCGAGCAAGCTTGCCCGCGCGCTCACGTATTACTACGGGGTGGAGCTTGAAAGGTCCTTGTTTGGTTTTAGTAATTGAGTGATAACTTAGGTGGACTAATATGTGTTTAAGTGTTGATTACATAGGAGATTAGTCCACAGGTACATGTGTGTGAGCAACTATGCCATGGAAGTGGATGTGGCTTGGAGATGATGCTTAGCTCACACATATGGAGATGAAGGAGCGCATGATACATGACATGGAGTCATGTGACTAGGTGGAGAAGATCAAAACAAGACTTGGCTTGATGGACTCGTTGCAAGGGCAAAGGGCAAGTTGGAGGCTTTGAAGTCGTTGGTACTGATTGTCAGGAGACTTAAGCAAGACTTGGCGCCGGAGGCCGAAGCAAGGGTGAAGAGCAAGTGAAGTCGAGGATCGATGGACCAAAAGCCATGTGATGATATGAAGTGGATCATATCATTCATGAGGTGTTGGTGCATGTGTTGCCCCAGCATCGATGGTGCTGGAGACGGAGATGAAGACGGTGATCGGAATGGAAAGCGCAAGGCAAAGGTATAACCTAGGGCGTTTTCATTTCACCAGTATAAGGTTGAGTAGAGAAGTGCTTGACCGGATTTAGGATAGATGGCCGTACTATCAAGAGGGGCAAACTTGTTTGCATATCGATCATCTAGTACCACTCGGAGTGATCTAACTTTGCATTGCTAGGATCGAGTGGCGTGGCAAGAAAGAGCGAAAAACCCTTTGAAAAATATTTGTGAAAATGCTAACTCACATGCACAAGCTTATGGAACACTTCGGAGTTGGCACATTGCAAAAGGGTTAAAGTTTCGAACTCGTGGGAAGCTTGGTTAGAACTTGGATGGATAAAATGCTTTTATCCTTTGAGTTTCGGATTAAGCAATCATGTGGGTTGTATTGCCTTCTAAATAAGCTTTCCAAAATGTCCAAGATCATAGAAGTTGGAGTTCGGAGCTAAGAGATATCATCGTTTTAGTGAGCGGAGATCTGCACAGGACGCTGCACCGGACACGGGTTTTAGAGCACCGGACGTGCTGGAGTTACTGTTCCAGCGTCTGGTGCGAATTGTGATGATCGGGATGAAAAAGAGCACCGGATGCTCCCGGCGTCTGGTGGGTTTGCACCGGACGCGTCCGGTGCGACCCTGGAACTCTCGGGTGCTGCGTAACGGCTAGTTTGTTTGCCGTTTTGAGCACCAGACAACCACCGAACGCGTCCGATGTGAACTAAACTGCGTGCCCGGTGCGTGCGCAGTGAGCCCTTTGAAGGGAATAACGACTCTATTTCTTTGGGGGCTATAAATTGGAGTGAGAGCCGGCCATGGCACCTTGTCTAGCACCTTGGGAATGTGTTTCCCTTGCTTGTGCTTGGCTTAGTGCTCTCCAACTCACTTGTGCTCATCTAATTCACATCCGAGAAGTGATAGATCGATCGTTAGTGCATTGCATTGAGAGTTTGCATCGAGTGGCCCTTGGTGATCGAGTTGCAAGCCGGTGTGCTTGTTACTCTTGGAGGTTGCCACCTCCTAGATGGCTTGGTGGCTCGTGGCTCCATCGAAGCAAGCAAGGGAGATTGTGCTTGGCTCTGGAGAGGTGCTTGTGAGGGGTGTTGTGCTCGCCCCGCGGGAGATCACGAAGAGCAACTCTAGTGGAGCGTGTCAATCAACATCTCACTCGTCGGGTAGGTTCTTGTGGCGCTCTTTGGTAGAGCTTGATCTTAGTGATCGATTAGCCACCGAACCACGGAGTGTAGGTGGACACAACGGAGGACGTAGCTTGTGGCAACAAGTGAACCTTCGGAAAATAAATCACCGTGTCATCCTCTACATCATCCTTCGCGGTGGTTTGCATTTCCCTACACAAGTTGTTATTATTGTTCTTTACCTTACATGTGTAGTTGTAGCTCTTGTGAGTTCGGTTAGCTTGTGTAGCTTGCCACTCACGTTCTTTGCTTGTGTAGCTTAGAACTAGTGTCTTATTTAGTTTGTGTAACTAAACAAGTTGCGCTCCTTGATTAGGATTGTGTATCCTTGTCATTGAGCACTTAGTAGGCTTAGGTGCTTAGAGCGGTTTTGCTTGCTAGATGGTAGGAGCTCTCCCGGTGCTTGAAGTACTAGCGCTTAGGTTTGTGTGATCTTGCGCTAGAACAGTTTAGGGAAGCTCAAGCTAGGCTAGCACCTTTGTTTCTTGCTAGGATCTTTTACAAGGTGCTTAGAGACTTAGTTAGAGGGGTGAATCGTTGTTAGAACCAATTAGGTTTTATTCCGTTGCGATTAATTGTTAAAAAGGACTATTCACCCCCTCTAGTCCGCCATCTCGACCTTTCAAGTGGTATCAAAGCTTGGTCTCTCTGTTGTGGTCTTCACCGACCAGAGAGATGGCTTCTAGAGAGTTTGATTGTTGTGAGACACACATTTTTGATGGCACACATTTTGCACGGTAGAAACACCACATGCTTGATCATACGCGTGCAAAGGGACCTAAGGTTTGGTGGGTGATTACTAGTGGTCTCACACATGTCTTGGACCATAACAATCTAACCAAAGCTCAAAAGGTACTCTTTGAATTAGATTGCAATGCATATTGTTTCCTAATGCATTCTTTGAGCTTTGAGATGTTTGAGATGGTAAACACAAAGGGAACTGTCCATGAAACATGGGAATCCATCAAGCACACCTTCGGTGACCCCTCCACTTGGGATGATGGCAAATTTGAGAAGGAGGAGGTATATGAGGAAGTTGAGCACATTCACAACACGACGGTTGTGGAGAGTTGCTCCTCCTTGTGGTCAAATGATGATGATGAAGGCTCCACCACAAGCTCACTTGACAAGATTGATGATGATGATGGCTCATGCTCCGGAGGTGATCATGATGCTACTACAAGCCCATCCACTACACCACATTGCTTCATGTCACTAGATGACACAAAGGTATAAAATGATAATGTGGTTGATCATATTGATTCATATGATGAGCTTGTTAGTAGACTTGCTAGCATGTCCATGTCTTTAGAAAAAGAGAAAGCTAAAACATTGAAATTGGAAAATAAAAACTCTTTTCTAAAGAAATCATGTGAAGAAAATAAGCGCTTACTTGATGTTCTTAAATCTTCACATGATGAGTTAAAATTGCATCATGAGAAACTTTGTGATTCTTATGATGAATTAATTGAACTACATGCTTCTCTCATTAAAGGTTTGCAAAAGAAAATTAAAAGAAATGAGAGCTCATCACATGAGTCAATTGATCAATTACAACATGTGACTAACTCTTGTGATGTAGGGAAGAAGCATGTATTCACCTCTTGTGATGATTTATCTATGCCTTGTTCTTCACAATTAGATACTTATCTTTCTATGTCTTGTGGGACTAACCTTTTGAAGGAGAACGATGAGCTCAAAAGTCAAGTGAAGAATTTGAGCAACACAATAGAGAGGTGGAACAACTCAAGTGTCGCTCTCAACCACATGTTGAAGAATGCAAGAATGGTGGGCGACATGAGTGGTCTTGGTTTCAACACAAGCAAAGTTGACACACAAAGAAGCCAAGATGACACAAGTGGCATACACTTCAACAAGAGCAAGATCAAGGGCAAGAGATGGGGTCAAGAAAAGATATGAAAGAGAAATGAAGAAACAAGAAGAAGAAAGGCTTGCTCATTTCGTGTGCTTCACATGTCATGAGTTGGGCCATCTAGCTCCATTATGCCTGTTGGTGTTTATTAAGTGCAAATAGAATATGAAAGATTTCACAAGCGCAAAGAATACCATTGTAGCTTTTACCCGGGAGTATTCCAGAGTATCGTTATTTATATTTTACCACAGGGAAGCAATGGTTAAAGAATCTGATAGCTACCATCATGTATCTACTAACTTAGTAGACCAACTAGACTATAATAGGGGTAAGTGATAAATGATAGGAGTTATGCATACTAATCACTTGTAAGATAAATGAGTAGTCTAGCTAAGTTGAGAGGACAACGAGAGAGTTCAAGGTTCCTAAATACTTCTCTATTACTTGGGTTCTAAGATAACTGAAGGATAGTTAGGTGAAGCGATCACACAATAGCACTTTGGAGATAGTTAGGTGAAGCAATCACATAATAGCACTTTGGAGCAACAGTACCTTTCCGATTCTCGAATAGACTGGAAAGGGGTAATCGGGAGAAGGCTGCCAAAAAGCTCTACAAAACACCAACTCCGACGTGGTGGAATACGAAGACTGACAGAGCTGTCACTCTGGGGCTACCACAACTAACCGTAAGAATTGGGCGCAAAGTCAGGTAAACACTAGCCTAGACACCACATCTACACCAATGATTACTACTCTAATCATGCGCTATAACTAGAGCACTCAATACTAGCAAAGATCCCATGCCAAAGTATAACAACTATGCTAACCAATCACATAACGATGCATGTAAGTAAATAGAGAAGATAAATATATAAAAGCATAAGTCTTACAGAGATACGATACAAGTCATACCAAACCTCAGAAGATTCCTCCAGAACCCGAGCATGGCTCCGCTCTCCCTAACTCTCAACTAGAACTAATCTACTACATTGGAGAAATGTTATCCTTCAATGAGACATGTAACAGAACCGGCTAAATCACCTGGCCCACAGGCGCCTGTCATTGTCACTAATGACTTCTGACAGCCGGGCCCGTGTCCCAAATGATCTAGGCAGATCTGTCGGGCTACATCAGCGCCCTCAACTCCGCAGGATCACCATTGCAGAATCATCACAGGATTACAACATTTCATAATAAATTACATCAGAGTACAGAAGCGGAATATTACATAACTTAAGTTTACAAACCAGTTGTTCCAAATAGAATTTAAGTACTATTATTACAAACCATAGATAGTGGCGGTAGCAGTTGAATAATTATACAACATTATGAATATGATAACTTGGACCCTGCCCACGGGTCCCACTTTACTCTTCCTCACTGCCCTCCTGGATGATGGTCATGCAGCACGGAGCAAGGCAGACCTCCGATGGCGGTTCACCTGCAGCATGGGTTACAAACCCTGAGTACTTGGGGTACTCCGCAAGACTTACCCGACTAAGGGTGTAAAATGAGACTCAGGAATGCAGGTCATAGGTAGGGCTAGCAGAGGATAAGAATTTGCGGAAAAGCATTACTAAGCAATATTTTATTTTATTGATATTATAATTGTATCCATAGTTCTAATAATCAACCTCAACCATCATCATTCATCCATTTCCTTCATTCGATCAGTTGACCTAGTTGAGAACCACTTCTCGGGGTAGGAAAGTGGATTGAGTCTCCATTAACCGAGGAGCACGTCGATTCGAATCCAGAAATAAACCCAGCTGGGGATTCTAACCACACTGCATATGCAGCACGCCGGCATACATATACCAACCCTTCATCTAGGTCTTTCTATCCCGGAACCGGTCCTGCGCCACCCGGGAGCACAGTACTCTACTCGTCTCCAGGCACGCCAGCCACGTGGGTACATGCTACTCCCGCCATCTCTCCACTCCCAGTGCGTGGTTGTCGGTTCCAGCAATAGAGCCACCTGACTCTAGGCTTTCCACATTGGTATGTGGCTAGGCTGTCCATCTCGATCCAGCACTCCGACAACGAGCGGTCCCTACTTTTATTTTTGGTTCGTGCCTGCCGGGTACCAAGTCACGGGAAACGCCGTCCCAAGAGCACAACACCCGGCGAAACACATTTCCGGTGATACCGACCAGTTCCAAACTATTCCGAAGGCGATCATGCACCGGGACTCTAACCCGAATACACATCAACCAACGGATAACAAGCTCTTCACTTAGTCATAGAGTATATGTACATCCATAGCACAGAAAATAGTTTTTCTTTTATGAAATTCTAATTTTCATTAAGCATGTCTAAGCACTTTTCAAATCATTTATTTATTTAAATCAGTTTTCAGGATAATTATTTGGGACAATGCATCTGGATAGGTTTCAATCAACTCCTATCAACCTAATGCAATAAGTTAACTCGAATTATAAGGAATTTCACAATAGAGGGTTAATGCACCGGGGCTTGCCTTGGACGGAGAAGAGGGTGGGATCGGGATCGGTCCCGCAGATGTCGAAACCCTGGATCGCCTCCGGATTGACCTCTCCCGCAGTGGCCTCGACCTTCACTTCGTCGTTCCCGGTCACTACACGTGTGCAATGATGCATGCTTAACATGATGCAATACATAAATAGAAATGCGATAATCAAATATCAACATCTTGAGTACAACTTTCCTTCACGGAGAAGCCGTAAACGAGATCTCAAAAAGTAAATCGGCATTTTACTTTAAAACCTATTTTTACAGTCATAGAAAGCCGCTGCACAGCTTGATGACTACTACAAAGCACTAGGTTATCAAATTTGCCAAGGATCACATAGTGAAAGACCCTTGGTCTTCCTTCAACCCAAAATCCACACAACAACCTAAATCCATTTCTCCTACTCATTTTATTTATTTTCCCTAATTTCACATGTATTTACTAACTGACCACACTATCTTAAAATGTGCCCAAATTTCACCAACAGATAGGTTTCATCAAGAAACAGCACCACAATTATTTTCATGATTTTTGGACTTACAGGGAATTAATTAAAAATGCACAAACTTGCAAATATTAATTAATCTACTGATTTATTCACCAGGCAGAATATACTGGAAAACCACATTTTATATTTTTAACAAATACTACAGATAACATAGAGCATGCACAATTATTTTCATAATTTTCCAACCATCAGATTTATTCATATAAAATTAACAAGTAACAGAACTATTCAAAGAAATATAAATAAGAAAAGCATTTGAAATTCGCTGGAAAAATAGGAAAGGCCAATTCGGCCCACAACGGCCCAACGCAGGCCAGGCCGGCCCAGTCGGCCTGCCCGCGCTCGGCGCCGGCGGTTTTGCAAAAGGAACCCCCGGGAACTGAGGAATCAACCCGCGGTCCTATCAGCACTATTCAAATGAGTCACGAGCATTGCACTTAGCCCCCTGGAACTTCTCGTCTTCTAACCCGAGACCCCTGGGCTCGGCTCTGTTTTAACAGAGACGGGGGGTACCGGCGGTTCGCCGCCCCTAGCTCGCCGACGGCGAGCCGAGGGACGAAACCGAGGGCACCGACGGACTCCAGACTCCTAGGCGAACCTATCGAGCTACTAAACGACGACAGACGACACCTAGACAAGCGGAAGCCACAGGCGCGGCGGCTCGGATGCGGCGGCGAGCACGTCGCCGGCGAGCACAGACCGAAAGAAAGAGGGGAAAAGGGTGCGCGAGCATCAGGAGCTCACCACGAAGCTGGCTGGCGGGTCGGTGGAGACGGAGATAGCTCGGAGGAGTCGGCTTGACTGCGGCGGCGGATCCCGGCGGCTCGGCACGGCGGCGACTTCGCGTTCCGGCGAACCTAGGGGACCGGGAGGCACACCGACACCGAGATGAGGATCAAGGTGACACGGGGAACATTGCGCGCACCAAACCGAGGCCTAGAGCTTACCCGAGCGAGCTGGAGACGACGGCGGGCTCGCGGCGGCGCTCTGCCCACCCGTGAAGATGGCGCCGGCGTTCCGGCGGCTACGAAGCTCTACAGCTCCCACCGACGGGCGCAAACGACGCGCACGAACCCTAGCTAGCTTTCTACGAGGTGGAGAGGATGGAGATGACCGAAGCACGGCGTATCTGGCCGGGAACCGCGCGGAGCACGACGGTGACCGGGGAGGAGAAAAATGGAGAGGGAGAGACGACCGTCGCCTTTTAGAGGGCAAAGGCGAGGGGAGCAGGCGCGGCGCGACGCGGCGCACGCGCGCCCGTATCTGGAACGGTCGCGGGGGCACGATCCCGACCGGCACGGGCGCCGCGCGCGCGCGCGCGACACGGCCATTGCCGGCCCTGTGCGCGAACAGGAGAGAGGGGCAGGTTACTGTAGCATAGGTCCCTAGGGTTGCGTCGGTTTTTGCCAAAATGCGGTTGATTTTGCATGTAAACTTGAAAAAGTTCAAAAACAAAAGTTGTAGGTTTTGAAATTCTGAACAACTTTGCTTTTGGAACCAAGTTCAAATTCGAAGTAGTTTTGAAACTACAGTAAAAGGGGTAAACTAGGTTTTTGAATTTCAAATTGTATTTTCAAAATTACTTTTGATTTTACACAATAACTTGAAAAATGGCCAAAATAAAAATTGTTCTTCTCAGTGAGCTTTACAACTTCTATTTAGGAAGTTTTATCAGATTCCAAATAATTTTTGAAATGGTGTTTCAAATTCATTTTTCAATTCATAGATTTGAGCTAAATTCAAATTTTTATAATAGAACTTCAAAATCTCCAAAAATAAAGTTGTCACATTTTAAAAGATCTACAACTTTCATTTAGGTGTCATCTCAAGATTCCTTCTATATTTTGAATTAGGGTTTAGGGTAAGATTAGGGTTTATTCGGATCTTTAATTCGAATTTCTAATTCCCAAATCAAAATCACCTTAAACCAAACCACTCTATGACCCTAAGCACAATCATATGCAGATTAATTAATTTAAATATGATGACATGGCATGTTTAATTAATCCGTAATACCCGGGGTATTACAAGACACCACTCCATCCAAGCCCTAACTAGATAAGATGAATTATAATAATGAAAGGGATGATGCCTAGGGGGTTGTAACACCTCAAATTTTGCTAATTTTGAAATAGAATTAAATTGATTTGATTTTGTATTTTTGTGTTCATGAAAACATAGGAAAATTAAAAAATTTATTAAGTTAAAATTCAACTAGGGTTTAGCAACATGTTTGTGCACTCATGCCCTTGCATATGATTTATTTTGGTTAAGTGGTCTTTGGCAAAACTAAAAATTATTCAAATTCTTTTGTAAATGATTTTATGATGTGAGTGAATAAAGTTTTAAAATACGACTAGTACAACGATCTTCTCTACGGCTTGTTTCTGTCTCTTTCTACAATCAAATTCCGTGTTTCTCAACTCCATCCCTTCAATCGAAGATTATCAGAACTTTTTCTCCAGCTCCAAATCACTCTTTGGTGCTCATCGTTCATCAACTTATCTCTAAAAACTTTCCGGGAATTTTTCTTGGCTTTTCAGGCCCTTTTTCCTATTTTCTTTGAGAAAAATCTAATTTTTAGATGCTCAAAAATACCTTTTCATCGGCTCCAAATACTTTATTTCGGTTCATCATGTTCTAAAATGTCTCCAAGAATTTTGCCGTAATTTTCGGAGCCATCGGAATATTTTTCGGGACCCAAATATCAATTCTGGACTTTTCTGGAATTATTTAATTCGGAATATTTAATAATTCCGAAAATAATAAAATATCTTATTTTTCCACTGTCCTCAAACCCTACAACTATATATTCACCGCGTAGCCCTTGACGCGCTGATTCCGAAAGTACGGCCCGTTTTCGCAGCCGCCACTCGTAGCCTCCTAGATCTAAAACCGAAGTTTGGAAAAACCAGGTTTCCGGCGAACTCCAGCGAGCTTTTTCGGCCATCTTGACCGTCTCCGACGAAAACTACCACCACCACGAGGTTGCCCTCTTCATTTCCTACGTCGTGGTCTATTCTTTTCCTCGAATCCATCTCCGTTTGACCCTTTCCCTTTCGTTTTTGTCTCTCCGGTCACTTTTCCGGCGAGGAGCTCCATGGACATGGTTATGTTCTTCGTTTTCCAGCCTCCTCGCGGCCTTTTTCGGCGCTGCTGCGGGGCCACGCGGTCGCTGCAGCTGCCTACGCCGCCGACCGTGCCCAGGGCCGCACCCCAGCGCCCCACCTGTGGCTTTCTGCTAGGCGCCGCTAGCCACTCCTCCATCGTGCAGGCCGCCTGCTGCGCTGCTACGTCCCCTACAGGCCAGGCAGCGCCCCATCCTTTGGCTCCTCCCTCCACGGGCCCCATGCTGGCCAGGACGTGCTGCTGCCCTGCTGCCCCACGGCCAAGTGCCCTCTCCCCTTTGTGCACGAACAACACCACCACCATGGAATGCAAGTCTGCAAGTTTGGACGAAGGAGGAAGATAACACAAGGTTGAAGACGACGTATCTACGTGATTGCCATCGGCTCGTATTTTCTTCACCGTTTCTCTGTTTTGACTCCGATTTGATCGGTTTAAATTACGTTAGGTTTGTATTTTTGTCCACTACGTGTTTTTACCACTGAACATTAATTTTGGCACTTTTAAATTTTGTAATTATATTTAAACTATTATTTTACAAAAGGAAACATTATTTAGTTCATAACTTATTTGTTTTAATTCCGATTTGAGTGAGTCAAATTGTGTTGGATTTGTTTCATCACACTTTACGCGCAAGAAAGGTTGTTTTTCATGTCTATATCCTTTAGATTAAATATTAATTTACTTGTCCGTTAATCACTTGTTTTCTAAATAAAATTAATTCAACCTTGGTCTTTTATTAATAACTATAATTGATCCTTATTTTGTTTTTTGATATAATATGATTTTAATATAAATAATATTCTCTGAAAACTTATTATAATGTATTTATATATATAAATTTTATAGTTTTCTTTTGTTTTCTTTTATAAAAAACAAATCCTCCGGTAGTTGTATCTTTTCAACTGTAATTCCGATTATTGTGATCTTCGCGTCTATGTGCTCAAAGCAATACGTAGATTCGTTTTCTAAACCTTTTTAACTTCTATTTTCATTGATTGGTGTATTGTTCTAATAGAATATTATACTTGTATGTGATGCATGAATGTATTGGATGCTTGTGTGGTGCATTACGATCATGTCCAGTCGGTGAGATTTACGTGGTGACCAAGAAGCAATTCATTGAAGATTTTGGATCAGAGAAAATGATCTCAAGTCTAAGACAAGTATAGCATGGGATTTTCCTTGTTGTCCTATTCACTGCAATAATTAAATTTCATGTGCATGTGTCTACCTTGTTAACTATAGTTTCTACCTAGTATTGTTATCTTGTTCCTTGATCACTTATGGGTTTATGCATTGGGTAGTTGATGCTAGCGCGCTACTGGAATTATGATCATGTAAACTTGATTAATTGAATATGCGATAAGATTAAAAGATGCATTTTTAGCAACATGGAACTAGGGGATTGGAGCATAGTTTTTGTGATGCTCTAAATCCTTCACCCTGGGTAATGATCCGTCATCAAAAGCTGGGACTTACAGTGCAACTATGAGGGCTACATAGCTTTAGTTTTAGTCAAGTATGGATACTTTTTCTAACTTGTTAGGGATTACCGAAAGGCGTGGTGGAGCCTGACGACTCGGGTGTAGTGCGGCTTCTGTCCGAGTGTGTATAACCTGCGTGACCTTGTGCCACGATGAAGGGGGCTCTACATTTGCTTGCCGGGTTCTTAGCGGCCCAAACTTGTTAGACGGAGTACTTTGAAAGATTTCATAGTGAAACCCTGCTCGCTCACCTTGGTAGTGTTATGGGGCTAGCTACCCCGAGCAAATGGGAATCACGTCTCATAGTGAAAGTGCACAACCTCTGCAGAGTGTAAAACTGGTATACTAGCCGCGCTCACGGTCACGAGTGGCCCGGAAAACTCACAAAATAGTTATCTTTTGGGGTGATGTTGTCGTGTTGCTAATATATTGTTGCTATTCATTAATTATGTTTACTATTGATCATGAATTATGGGCTATTGCATTTGTTGCTATCCAATTGCATAAAAGATGATTAATTAAAAGCAAACTGCTGTTAAACCCGTGTCCATCCTTTTTGAGCCTCATAAACCCCATGTTATATTTGTTGAGTACGATATGTGCTCACTCTTGCTATATCAACCACAGTTAGGCTTGTAATCAACCAGTCAGTTGTGTCCCTGTGGAGTTGGCGTCTATACGCGAAGATCGGAGTGTCTTTCTACTGTTTGCTCCTTAAGGTTATATCCTAATTATTATTACATTATGTATTTGAGCATTGTCTTTTGATATTATCTTGTATTTGTCGGTTTATGTGTGTGACTAATCCTTGGGCGCACATAAGATTATGCATTCAATTTTATCCTTAAAATTGAGTGTGACAAATTGGTATCAGAGCAATGCTGACTGTAGGACGCATGCCTACTTAGTAATTCACCGTCTTTAGCTTATGACATGCTATGGAATCCTTGTTCCATCTTCCTTGATAATTTCTGCTATATTATACACCTTATCTTGCCCATCTTCTCCTTGTTGCTATAAATATTCGGCGGGGTAGGCAACAGCAGCGACCGCGTGGCTCCGCAGCAGCGCCGGAGAAGGCCGCAAGGAGGCCAGAAAACGAAGAACATAACCCTGTCCATGGAGCTCCTTGCTGGAAAAGTGATCGGAGAGACAAAAACGAAAGGGAAAGGGTCAAACGAAGATGGATTCGAGGAAAAGAATATACCACGACGTAGGGAATGAAGAGGGCAACCTCGTGGTGGTGGTGGTTTTTGCCGAAGACGGTCAAGATGGCCGAAAAAGCTCGCCGGAGAGTTCACCGGAAATCTGGTTTTTCCAAACTTCGGATTTAGATATAGGAGGCTACGAGTGGCGGCTGCGAAAACGGGCCTACATTCGGAATCAGCGGGTCAAGGGCTACGCGGTGATATATATAGTTGTAGGGTTTGAGAACGGTGGAAAAATGAGATATTTTATTATTTTCAGAATTATTAAATATTCCGAATTAAATAATTTCAGAAAAGTCCAGAATTGATATTTGGGTCCCGCAAAATATTCCGATGGCTCCGAAAATTATGGCAAAATTCTCGGAGACATTTTAGAACATGATGAACCGAAATAAAGTATTTGGAGCTGATGAAAAGGTATTTTTGAGCATCTAAAAATTAGATTTTTCTCAAAGAAAATAGGAAAAAGGGCCGGAAAAGCCAAGAAAAATTCCCGCAAAGTTTTTAGAGATAAGTTTATGAACGATGAGCACCAAAGAGTGATTTGGAGCTGGAGAAAAGGTTCTGATGAACTTCGATTGAAGGGATGGAGTTGAGAAACATGGAATTTGATTGTAGAAAGAGACAGAAACATGCCGCAGAGAAGATCGTTGTACTAAATGCATTTTAAAACTTTATTCACTCACATCATAAAATCATTTACAAAAGAATTTGAATAATTTTTAGTTTTGCCAAAGACCACTCAACCAAAATAAATCATATGCAAGGGCATAAGTGCACAAACATGTTACTAAACCCTAGTTGAATTTTAACTTAATAATTTTTTTAATTTTCCTATGTTTTTATGAACACAAAAATACAAAATCAAATCAATTTAGCTCTATTTCAAAATTAGCAAAATTTGGGGTGTTACAAGGGTCTCTGGGGCTCTATATATAGGAAGCGGCCTCCCCTCCTCCATCTTGAGCAAGCGATGTGGTACTAAACCTTTCCACCATATCTCATTTAAGTGCACATAGGTCTTAATGGGCCAAATTCTGATTTAGGCTCAATTAATCCCGCAGCTCATGTTCTAGAATCTTCGAGTGTTCGTAAAATCCGTATCTTTTTATTCTGAACTCCAAAAATAGAAAGTAATATATCCATTTCGATCGTCTCCACGAGCTCTATACAATGGTGAACTCTAATTCCTTATTTGAGATACTTTTAGTCGGTGAAAAATTAAATATTCCTTCATACCCTGCAAAATAAGTGAGAACACCAAAACTCGTGGAACTTGTTAGAATCAAACCCTATAACTAGGTTGTGGATTATTTTATGCCTTTGATTCATGTTTAGCTGATGGATAAAAATGATAGATAACTAACATCAACAATGCCCAAACCGAGAGAAGCTCAAGTTGAAGAAGGAAGAAGAAAGACTCAAGCACATTAGATGCTCCAAGTGTCACATTAGAGGTCATCGACCCTCAATGTGTACCAACAAGAGGTTTGTCATTCCTCTAGATGAGTCTCAAGCAAAGCCACAAGAAAAGACACCCCAAGATCAAGTCAAGACCAATCACGAAGCATGCCACGGTGACTTGAAGAAAATGAAGAAGACAAGAAGGGGTGGAAGAGAAAGGCATCCAACTCACATCGAAGATGCCTACAAGATGATGAGTAAGAATCAAGTGAAGAATGATTTGGCTCATATCAAGTGTGCCAAGTGTGAATACATGGGACACTTTGCCTCGAAGTGTCCTAGCAAGCTTGAGAAGAAGGCTCAAGCAACCCACAAGAGGCAAGGCAAGAAGGAGCACCACATGAGCAAGAAAGAGAAGGCTTAAGCAAAGCAAAGGTGCTACTTATGCCGGAAAAGGGGACACGTGGCTAATTCATGACCCCTAGGTAACACTCCTAAGCCTATTTCAATTGATGCTAATACTTTGCTTAGGAATAAGGATGACAATGGTACCTCATTGGTTGCTATTTCAAAACATCCCGCTACTCATACTAAGGCAATGCCTAAGTATGTTGCACCTAACTTGAGAGGACCCAAACGTGTTTGGGTACCATCAAAAAGTGGATGAATGTGTGTAGGTACCAAGGCATTGGAGGCTTGATTCAATTGGTATTCATATTGATCATCATATGTTGAGTCAAGTCATGAAGTCTAGTGCATATACTAACCACTGCCAAGTCAAAAGAAGTGAAGTCCATGTGCTTAATTCATATACAAGTGCAAAAGTTCAAGTTGTGGGTGATCTCTTGGTTAATTATTTGATGACTTGCAAAGAATCAAGTTAAAGCTTTCAAATGGGTGATCATGGACCTTCAAGGTATATATTTTGTTGATCAATTACATTTAGATGCATATGAGTTGATTGAATTGGATAAATATGCATATGTTGCTTGCAATGAGGAGTTTGAATGGATAAATTGCTTAGTGATCAAATTTTGATAGATTTGGTTGGATATAATCATGAGATGACTTTTAGTTAGTGGATTGAATGGATATATGTCTTGTGAAAGTATTCAAGCTAGTTTATATCAAGTTTGATTCAATTTGAAGAAGTTTAGCTCAATTACTCAAATCTGTCCAAAATCTGAAATCTGAGCTAACTGAGAAGAAAGCCATGTTAGAGTGATCAAATATATTTGGATTGGCTTTAGATTTGGTATGCATGCTTTATACTTATGATGAGAATTGGATAAGAATTACTTTGGTTTTGGAGTAGTTCTTGTCAATTGTAGTGCAACAGTTTTCAGCATGTGGTAGTGTGGAGAAAATTGGTGACTGAGAGTTCATACTTGGTCAAATGAAGCTCAACTTTTTGTGGCCGCTAGTAGACTCATAGAAGGTCGTCTCCACAAAATTTCATGACAATTGGACAAGTACATTGGTAGTTATAGCATATTCTTTGAAGTGTATAGAATCTGTCCACAAGAGAGAATTATTGAAAATATTTGGTATCTCTTGCATTGAAAGGCTTTCAAGTTGGAATTATGATTACATGTGGTTGAGAGTCTCACTTGTTTGGTTTTGGATCAAGAAATAAGTATTCAATTAAAGATCAAGACCAAGAAATGAAGAAGAAAGAAAAAGACTTAAAAGAAGGAATTCATTTGATCATGTTAAGTCCTTGGATCAATAAATCAATGGCAATTCAAGTGAGTGTTTGAAATGGTTCTTTGGAGAGAGGTCACTTCTCCCGTTTGTCGGGGCATGCCGCCTTTTGTAGGTAAACCAAGATTGTTTTGGAAGGCTAACATGGAAGTGGTGATTCGGAGAATCATTGGAGATGCTTAGTTGAAGCAAATCAAAAGATTGATCTAGAGAGCAAGCAACACCCAAATGAGGAGTACATGTGGATCTACAAGTGATATCATCTACTAGTGGTATTCTCATGCAAGCTTGATCAAGAAAATAAGCAAGTCAACCACAATTTGAAGCTAGCACTTGATCATAAATGGTTTTCAAATCATATGGTGAAGAAAGGATTTCTCTATTGATGATTGGTCTTCACCAACCTTTCAAATGGGATTCACATTTGCTATTATAGAGATTGAATTGTAATGACTATCCTCTACTCCGAGATAGCAAAGGTATCATTGTATAGCATATGCATCCATTTTTTGCTAAGGACTTGATTAGAGCATATAGTCATACATAGATGTGCATTCATGAAAAATTAAATGATTTTAAGTTCATATGATGCCACTATTGCTTCTATGACTTGTTTGATCTAGTGGCTAAATATGACTTGTTCATGAGCATGTGAACCTAGTGTTTAACCTAGCTAAGTGAGCAAGAAAGGATCTAATTCAACATAGGCAAGATAACCCAAATAACCCCTAGTGGCGTGAAGAAGCTTGTCTTTGGTTCAAATCGAGTTAGATTACTTGTGCAAATTTGGTAGATTGAACTATTTGAGAAAGAAGCTCATATCAACAAGATAAGTTCAAGAAGCACAAGATTACAATGAAAATGGATATCAAGTTATTCTTTCCAAGTGGTATCTAGACACACCAAATCACTAATAGCATGCACATGATCCAACAAGTGGTATCACTATTTTTCAAGTGGTATTACTACATATGGTGTATGTACAAGTGGTTGAACTTCAAGTGGTACTATGTTCATCATGACGGCATCCATGCAAGTGGTATAAGTCCAACCCAATGGTACTCACAAGTGGTGTCTAGATCAAGCATACAAGTGGCATCCAACAAATGTGCAAGTGATCCTCAACTTTAAGTGATCATCAAGATGATGACTTCCCATACCAATAAGTGTTCAAGATTGTCAAGCGAATGACCGATAGTGTGACATAGGGGGAGGATACCCAATCCAATGGTGTCATGAGATACACGGTCCTACATGTGGTATCTCCACCTATGGATGTATTTCAAGTAATGTCATTCCAACTAAAAAATGGTGGTGTCCATAAAAAATGCAACCCTCAACATCCCTAGCACACACACCTTTGTCACAATAGAGAGCATATCTTTTATGGAAATTGATGACAAAGGGGGAAAAGTTGGATAAAGATATGAAATTGTGTGTTGGGAGAGATATGGAAGCAATGATCAAGGGGGAGAGATGACAGGTCAAGATGGATGGAAGTACGCAATGAACCATCATGGAGGCCAATGATGGGAGAGCAAAAGGCCAACAAGAAGGATGATCCACAAGATTGAAGATTACAAGGGGATTGTTGACGGTCGCTAACACCCTATTTTACCGTCAACATTTCACCCATAATCAAGGTAAAACCACATGAAAAGCAAAGAACTCACTTTAAAACTCACCTAGTTCCACATGTCCTTGGAGAAATATTGTGTATGCAGGAAAAATGGTGAGAACAGGCAAAAATGAAGCAAACCAAGACAGCTTGGCACCTCAGCTGCCACATGGGAGCCAGAGGGGGAGGGGCGACCGCCCCCTATCATAGGGCGCCCGTCCTATGAATTTTGCCAAATTGACATGGCACCTCACGGATCCATGTGCCATCCTCCCAAATGGCCTATGGCACGTTGGTTCAGCATCAATGGCTCAGAAACAAGTCACGGGGATCCGGTAGCCCTACCAACAGGGCACCCGCCCTGTCCAAACTGGGTGCCACGTCCTTATGAATAGTTTTGGTAGCCCCAGGAGGTGACAGCCCTGATGGCCGACGTATTCTACTTCGTGTAGGTTGATGATTATAAGACCGTAGTCAGAACTTCCTAGTCCCATTCTCATCCCGTTCCGTGGCTAGTGTTCTGATGTCCCGAAGTGTTATTGTGTGATTGCTTTATCTACCATGAATCATTTATTATATAAGCCCAGTAATAGAGAAGTATCTAGGAACCTTGAACTCTCCCGTTGTCCTCTCACTTTAGCTATCTACTCTTTTATCATAGAATTCTCCTGTGTGTCTATATCATTTAAGTATAACTCCTATCATTTATCATTTACCCCTACTATAGTCTAGTTGGTGTACTAAGTTAGTAGACACATGATGGTCAACTATCAAATTCTTTAACCATTGCTTCCCTGTGGTAAAATATAAATAACGATACATAGAATACTCCCGGTAAAATGCTACAATGGTATTCTGTGCGCTTGCGGAATCTTTCATATTCTATTTGCACTTAATAAATACCAACAAGCATTTTTGCACCGTTGCCGGGGAAGCAATTGGCATAAGAGTTTTATAATGATCTTGATGTCTGGTAATTTAGTGTACAACTAGATTTAGTTTGATTACCCCTGCTCTGTTGAGTTGTGGAATAAGACAGGACAACAGAAGCCGTTTTTACCTTCCGGCAAGTTTTCACAAGATAAGAAGATACATTGAAGAGCCCAGGGTGCCTGAACATTCAAGATTCATCAATAATGGAACCCTGCCATCTCACAGGTTTGCACACACATATATATATATTTCTTTCTAACCTTGTGTAGATAGGAGAAGGAGGTCGTCGTCATAACAATTCAAATCACATCTCAAATGAAGAATATAGAGGCTGTGCTACACACAAGTCATGGTAAGTATGATCAAGAAGGTGAGAAAGTCTTGCTCATGGACTTTAAACTTTTGAGTAGTTATCTTTTAATTCTTGCATCTCATTGCATATTTATTTTAATCCATGCATTCACACCATTTAGTTTATATTTCCTCATATCAAATCCATAGCATGTTTGGTTCTTGCATACATCCATACCACTTGCATATTAAAAAGAAAAAAAATATATATATACCTCACTATGATCATATTATTTTATCTCTATTTGAATAAATCTTTGTAATGCTTTCATGCTACCTTTACTTACTATAGTTTATGGCTGGAATAATTTCATACATCTCTTAGATGAAGCATGGTGCCAAGTTTAGGAGTGTTTGATCTTACTTTCAAAGGTTTTTAATCTAAGTTTATTAACTAAAAGTGTAATAATTAGAAGGTTTTCCAAGAACGACTTTGTGTCCTAAAGTAACCACTCTTGAAAAAATAATGTGAGTTTGTACCTTTTGATGTAATAGCCTTGAGAATTGAGCATAGAATTATAATTATAAAAATATTCTCTTGGGTAACCATTCCAGGCTTGAAGTAGAAGGATGACATCATTAGGTATGTCCAACCAATCATCATGCAACATTAATCCATCCAAACTTAACTTTGCCTTGCAAAATTCAAGCTTGGGGGAATGGGCTTATTTAGAGAATCTTATGTTGCTAATATTGGTTGTCTCTACCTTGTCAATCCATGTTTAAATTGTTAATCAATGATCATGCTCTTTCATCTCTGTTTGCATAATTCTCTATAAACTTTCATGTTACCTTTGTTCGCTATAGTATACATAAGGTTTGGAGAAATTTCATACACCTTCTAAATTAGGCATGGTGCTTAGTTTAAACTATTTTCTAGAATCATAATTCGACAAGGTGTTTAGTTTGATTTCTGAACCAAGAGGCGTGGTGCTTAGGTTAAAATGCCTTCTTAAGTCAAATTATACGTGGTGTCTAAGTTGATTTTTGAGCCGCTCGTATGCTGTAGTAGATATTGGATATTTTGTTGGACTAACCTTTACAGAAAACTTCCAATTTAATTTGGGTAAGTCACGAGATAAATTCAAATCAGAGATGAGACAGGGCACATGCTGAACTTCAATAACTTTGCAGAGGAAGGCATAGCTCATTCATTATGGATGGAAGAACTGTGAGTATTAATGATTCATTCACTTTATCTTCTGCTGCAAGTTACTGGACTCAAGTCATGCCGGTATAGAACATGATCTATGCTAACATAATATCAACCCTATCTTCTTAGTAACGTAGATGGAACATGATAAAATTCTAGACAAACAACCTATGTTCCAAAGTTGTACATCCCTTCGGGTATGTGTTGTCCACTAATCTGTTGCAGGAATAATAATGAATGGAGTGACAAGGTGTCATAAGATCAAATAAGCAAAAGATAGCAAAGAGGATAAGCAACAAAGGAGACAAGATGCTCATGAACAATTCAAGATGCAAGAGAAGGAAAGGACCACCAATCATCTACCCTTCATTTGTTAGTGCCATCACGCTCTAATAATGAAGGTAATATCTTAAGGTAAGTGGTCACTATTTTTCTCTTGATCTTGAAATGCAGATAAATAAAGGACACAAATATGTTAGAGTTACATATTTAATTGATTAACCTAATTAACTCAACATGCTTTGTCCTTTAAAATTGTTCATGACATCATTCTTTTGATCTCTATTTTAACAAAATGTACTAAAACATTGTATTCTATCATTGGAAGATGATAGTCATACTCATGTGAAAATTTATATATTATGTAGAGATAGACAACCATTCCATTGGTTAAGCAATTTAAATCTTTTCTGCCATATGAACTTAAATGCAACAATAATGCTTAATTGTCTGATCTTACCACTCATGTCAGGAGTAAAACAAATTATGTAAGATCAACTTTGTCTTGTTCAATGTGCCTAAGGCTAGAGAAGAATAAATAAAAAAATAGATTCGGTTCTCTTGGTGTTTTTCCACCAGCAGAGCCCATGCACTTGATCTCTACCTTGGTTTTGCAAACAGGACAACACTTTAAGAAAATTTGTTAATTCCCAAAATTCTACAAGTGAAAGTTCTGTGAACATGCACGTTGAGCAAGATGCTGCTTGCTTGCACTATTAATGCTCTACTTCAACCTGCTGGCCAAGCAAAGAACAAAAGTAACATCACCATCACCAGAGGTGCAACCATCAAGACCTTCATCTCTAAGACGGAGAGATACACAAGAATGGAAGAAAAAGTCCTATCGGTAGACCTTAAATTCCGCACCCTTGCCATAAGGTAACATGGTAGTTATCTAATTAATTAGTATTCATAATTTACATTAGTAATTTTACTTTAGCATATTCATCTTTATGTATATCAAAAAAAAGAAGAGAAAAATCTTTATTGCCTTATTTATTGCATCATAAAACATTAAAGCCCCATGTGAATAAACTTATCGAATATTCGCTATGGTGGCATAAAAATAATAAAAAAATGATAACAGCATTTGTATTTACTTTCTTGCATTATGCAAATCCTAAGTCCCATGAGAATAAATATTCTCCGTGGTGGCATAAAAATATATAGCATGTATACATATTTGTTTGTTGCATAAGAAAGTTAGAAAACCCTAAAAAGAGAATCCTGCTAGAATCTGTCAATTAAAATCAACTCAGAGAATAATCAATTACTTATTGGTTGACCGCTAACCCCTTATCACATTCGAGCCTCGAGTTTTGGTTTTCTTGTTGGAGTATAATTATGCAGGATAACACTATGACTAAGGAGTGAGTCTATCAGTGGAGCCCACCAGGACTACTGCTGGCAAGCTCGCCCTGAAGATCATCAACACTAAGTATTACAAACATCTAGCTTGGGGAAGGAGCATTCTCTAGTTATCAGGTAACTATACCTATGCGATTATCGAGTCTATTTTATAAAGTTATAAAATACCAAAAATATGTGAACACATGAAGGTTCACCATAGTACCATAAGAAAATTTAAAATACCAAAAATATGTGGGTACATGAAGGTCCACATTTTTTAGAAAAAACCAAAAATATGTGGGCACATGAAGGTCCACCCAATTAGGAAACTTCTGCTGGGAATATAAAATCAATCACTTACCATGATGTGGCTAACCCCTCTCCATGAGATTTGGTATTCTTGTTGGCAATTGTGTTTTACAAGACAATACAAGATCAAGAGCTAGTCAATCTGGCGCCCTTACGCTGCCAGTATGCCTGCTCCCAGAAGGATTGCTCAACTTGCAACATCAAAGACCACGTCAACATCTAGCTTGGGGGAGGGCGCCCTCCATTTAAATCCAGCTAAGTATAAGTTTCCCATCCTTATTATTGTACCATATTGCTTTTCGTGTGAGTTAGCTAGTGAAATAAAATTTGAAAACCAAATAAATAATGTTTAGGTTAGTTAGTGTGTTTGAATAAAATAAAAAGAGAGTGCTTACAATAATTTTGCACAGACTCAATGGAAACCATGCTCAGGAATTTGATAAGTAGTGCCCCACCATGATTCCTCATTCCAACTTAATTTTCAACCTTGAATCATCCCAAGTTTTAGATACAACCATTTTAACTTGAAGATTTGCTTTGAACCTGAAACTTGTGGGTAGCAAATTCTTGATCTAAGTCTAAGTGATTGAGGGATATGATATGCAAAATTTGAGCTGCTATTTATCTTGTTCCTAGTGATACTTGAATTCTGAAGATTTATTTTGAAAATCCTTAAAACCACATTATGAGTTCCTGTATGACAAGAGCTTTATAATTCCACCACAGCCATACATGCTAGATTAGGAAAACATACACATTATAGGCTACTTGCTTTGTTTTGAGTTTAGTCAAGCTTTGTTGATACCTTAGGAACTTGTCATACTTTTACAATCAAGAACACATGCACTCCACCCATAATGCACTACTCATATCCGAGTGGGCGCATCCACATTCCACATATTCCATCTAGATCCACCTAAAAATGTTCTACTCCCACACTATGAGTGAACACTAAAAATATCCCATTAGTTACCCCGGATCAATGCTCCAAAGTTCTTGTTGCTATCTCTCAAAAAAAAATAGAAAAAGGGAAGTATTGTTGTAGAGAAGAGGCATGTGGCTATGCAAAAGAGCGAGATGAGAGAAAACAATGGGTACAAAGATGCCCGCCTGAGAGGTAAAAATGGACAAGTGTCCGAATTTATCAAAACAATGGATACAAAGATGCCTGCCTGAAAAAAAGAAGAAAAAGAAAAGAAAGATAGCCCATATTGTCCTGCAACACAATTCCCTAATGTTTGAAAAAGAGAGAGATGTCTCAAGGAGCAAATGAGTAGAATTAGGATTAGCCACCATATATATCCACGTACCACCTCACATCCACACATATGCACATTTTGATTTGATTGTATGACTTGTTCCTTTGGATCCATTGTTTCACTTTACAATACATTCACTGCAAGTATGTATGAGCTGACTCCTTACCCATGAGCTCCACATAAGCCATTAGTTATAGGGTGAGAGAAAAAGAGAAGGCATGCATCACTATTGCCTTGGTGAGGATCCACAAATATCACATATTGAGAGACTTGAGAAAGTCATACAAAGGAAACTCTGAGTTTTATTTTAAAAAGTTGCAAAAGCTCCAGGATAAGAGTTGAACAATAGAGCTTGAGACATAGTGTTTAACTTAGACATTCTATCCTTCAATTACCCAAGACTCAAGAGAAAGCTACAAGCTCCATGGTAAAGGTAATACAGGTAAGTCTGAAGGTTAGCTTGGTCTACTCTAATCCTTGAGTACTTCTTAGTTTAAAACTGAATACTTGTGAGGGGTAGCTATAACTTTTGATTTATGCTAAAGTTTGGCTTTGCTAAGGGACTAGCAAAGGGTAAGCTTGGGGGAACTTGTTGATGGTAGTTATTGCTCATTTTTACCCTTCAAATAAACATGAATCAAGGGCATAAAACAATACACAACATAGTTATGGGGTTTGATTCTAACAAGTTCCACAAGTTTTGGTATTCTCACTTGTTTTGCAGGGTATAAAAGGATATTCAATTTTTCACCAATTAAAAGTATCTCAAATGAGGAATTGGAGTTCACTATTGCATAGAGATCGTCGAGATGATCGAAACGGACTTATGGTTTGCTATTTTTGGAGTCCAGAATAAAGAGATATGGATTCTACAAACACTGGAAGATTCTAGAACCTGAGCTGCGGGATTAATTAAAGGCTACGGGATTAATTTGGCCTAAATTAGAATTTGGCCCATTAAAGCCTATGCCCACATGGTGGAAAGGCTTAGTAGCATATTGCTTGCCCAAGGTGGAGGGGAGGCTAGGCGCCCCCATATAAGGAACCCAGGACCCCCAAGTCAGGGGCACCATTATGGAGTTGTAGAGGCGTCCCTCGAATGGATAACCTCTCAACTCTAGAGAATTAGGGCTAGACTTTCCAATATAGCAGATTAGTTCTAGTTGAGAGTTAGGGAGAGCGGAGCTGCGCTTCGGTTCTGGAGAAGTATTCCGGGGTCTGATATATCTTTGTATCTCATCTTTGTAAGACTTATGCTTTAATATATTTATCTTCTCTATTTACTTTATGCCATGAATTTGATTGGTTAGTATAATTGTTATACTTTGGCATAGGATCTCCGCTCGCATCGAGTGCTCTAGTTTTCATATGGGATTAGAGTAGTAATTAATAGTGTAGGCATGGTGTCTAGACTAAAGGTTACCTGAGATTGCACTCAACCTTACGAATAGTTGTGGTAGCCCCAGGAGGTGACAGCCCTGATGGCCAACGTATTCCACCTCGTGTAGGCTAATGATTGTAGGACCGTAGTCAGAACTTCCTAGTTCCATTCTCATCCTGTTCCGTGGCTAGTGTTCTGATGTCCCAAAGTGTTATTGTGTGATTGCTTTATCTACCATGAATCATTTTATTGTAGAAGCCCAATAATAGAGAAGTATCTAGGAACCTTGAACTCTCCCGTTGTCCTCTCACTTTAGTTATCTACTCTTTTATCATAGAATTCTGCTGTGTGTCTATATCATTTAAGCATAACTCCTATCATTTATCGTTTACCCCTACTACAGTTTAGTTGGTGTCCTAAGTTAGTAGACACATGATGGTAAACTATCAAATTCTTTAACCATTGCTTCCCTGTGATAAAATATAAATAACGATACCTGGAATACTCCCGGTAAAATGCTACAATGGTATTCTGTGTGCTTGCGGAATTTTTCATATTCTATTTGCACTTAATAAATACCAACACTTGTCTGAATACCATGAAATTTTGTGGATATAACCTTCTATGTGTCCTACTAGCAGCCACAAAAATGTGAGCTTCATTTCACCAAGTATGAACTGCCAGCCACTATTTTTCTCCACACTGCTACATGCTGAAAACTGCTGCACTTGTGTTGACAAGAACTACTCCAAAACCAAAGTGATCCTTATTCAATTTCCATGAAACTTTCACAGAAACTTATACCTTAAGTCTACAGCATGCATTCCAAATTTCAAGCCAATCAAAATAGATTTGATCACTCAAACATGGCTTTCTTCTCAGCTAGCTCAGTTTTCAAATTTTGGACAGATTTGAGTACTTGAGCTAAACTTCATCAAATTGAATCAAACTTGAGATGAACTAGCTTGATACTCTCACAAGACATAAATCCATTCAATCTACTTACTAAAAGTCATCTCATGATCATATTCAACTAAATTTACTCAAATTTGATTATTAAGCAATTATTCCATTCAATCATCTCATTGCAAGCAACATATGCATATATATCCAATTCAATCAACTCATATGCATCCAAATGAATGTGATCAACAAAAGATATACCTTGATGGTCTATGATCACCCATTTGCAAGCTTCAACTTGATTCTTTGCAAGTCATAAAATAATTAACCGTTGAATCACCCACAACTTGAACTTTTGCACTTGTATGAATTAAGCACTTGGACTTCACTTCTTTTGACTTGGCATTGGTTTGGATACGCACTAGGCTTCATGACTTGACTCTACATATGATAATCAATATGAACTTTTTGATGGTACCCAAACAAGTTTGGGTCCTCTCAAGTTAGGAGCAACATACTTAGACATTGCCTTAGTATGCATAGCGGGATGTTTTACAATAGAAACCGATGAGGTACCATTGTCATTCTTCCTAAGCATAGAATTTTCATTAATTGAAATGCCCTTAGGAGTGTTACCTGGGGACATGAATTAGCCATGTGTTCCCTTTCCCAGCATGAGTAGCACCTTTGCTTTGCTTGAGCCTTATCTTTCTTGCTCATGCTGTGCTTCTCATTGCCTTGCCTCAAGTGGGTTGTTTGAGCCTTCTTCTCAAGCTTGTTAGGTCACTTAGAGGCAAAGTGTCCCATGTCTTCAAATTTGTAGCACTTGATATGAGCCATCTTGTTCTTCTCTTGAATCTTGCTCATCATCAACTTGGCATCATGAATATGAATTGGATGCCATCCTCTTCCACTACCCCTTCTTGTCTTCTTGTTGGCTTGAGCTTGGGGTGTGTTGACTTGAGGCTTCACAAATCTTGTGTATAGGCTTTGTGAGTGTGTGAGCCTCTCTTCTTTGTTCTTCAACTTGAGCTTCTCTCGGTTGGGGCATGATGAAGCTAAATGGCCCATCTCATGACATGTGAAGCAAATGAAATGAGCAAGCTGTTCTTGCTCTAGCTTCTTCATCTCTCTCTCATATGTTCTCTTGCCCCATCTTTTGCCTTTGATCTTGCTCTTGTTGAAGTGTATGACACTTGTATCTTGGCTTCTTTGTATGTTGACTTTGCTTGCCTTGAAGCCAAGACCACTCATGTCATCCACCATTCTTGTGTTCTCCAACATATGGTTGAGGGTGGCACTTGAGTTGTTCCACCTTGCTATCTTGTTGCTCAAGTTCTTCACTTCTTGTTTAAGCTCATTTTTTTCCTTCAAAAGGTTAGTCTCACAAGACAAGGAAGAAGAACAAGCATCTATATGTGAAGAATAAGGCATAGAAAGTAAATCATCACATGACGTGGATACACTCTTCTTGCCTACATCACAAGGGTTAGTAGCAATATGTGATTGATCATTTGACCCAAGTGATGAGCTCTCACTAGTTTTAGATTTTTCATTAGAAAGCTCCTTAGTGAGAAAATCATGGCCTTTTACCAAATTCTCATAAGCAACACTAAGCTCCTCATGAGATAATTTTAGCTCCTCATGTGAACAACTCATGACATAAAGTAGATGCTTTTGTTGTCCACATGTGTCATTTGGAAATGAGTTTTCATTAGTCAAATTCTTTGTTTTATTCATCTTATTTTTTAAAGCATTTGAGAGTTTGCATACAAGCTAAAAATTTGGATCATCACAATCAACAATCACATTACCAATTGATACCTTTGCGCCATCAAGTGACGTGTAGCAATGTGATGTAGATGAAGAGCTTGTAGAAGCATCACTCTCGTAGTCATCATCAATTGAGCTTGAGGTAGTCTCATTATGTGCATCAATTGTGGCTTCATCTACTCCCTTGTCAAGTGCTCTTGTGGTATGATCATCATCATCATCACTTGACGAAGAGGAGGAGCAACTCTCCACAATCACAGAATTGTGAATGTGCCCTTGATCACCAAGCTTTTGCTCTTTGGTTTGATCATCATCTTGCCATACTTTGCATTGAGAAATGCCCAAATCTCATGGGAACTATCAAAGTCCATGATCTCTCCAAAAATGCTATCATCCAAAGATCTATAAAACATGTTAACTGCTTGGCGATCTAGATGTAAGCATTTCTCTTGGGCTTTGGTTGTGTTCCTTCGATCAACCGCATGAGAATAGCCTACATCTACCATCCACCACATTTGGGGAGAAATAAACTTAATATTGCATTGCATCCAATTTCTCCACCGTGCAAAGTGTGTGCCGTAAAAAATGTGTGGACACTCAACATCTAGCCCATAGCACGCCATCCTCTCGGGTCAGTGAAGACCACAAATGAGAGACCAAGCTCTGATACCACTTGAAAGGTTCGAGATGGCAGAAGAGGGGGGTGAATAGTCTTTTTTAACAACTAATCGCAGCGGAATAAAACATATTCGGTGCGATTCACCCCTCTAACTATAACTCTAAGCACCTTGTTAAAGTTCCTAGCAAGAACCAAAGGTGCAAGCCTAGCTTGAGCTTCCCTAAACCCATCTAGCGCAAGGTCACACAAACCTAAGCACTAGTACTTTAAGCACCGGAGAGCTCCTACCAACTAGCAAGCAAAAGCACGCTAAGCACCTAAGCTCACTACGTGCTCAATGACAAGGATACACAATCCTAATCAAGGAGCACACCTTACTTAGCTACACAAACTAAGTGAGACACTACTTCTAAGCTACACAAGCTAAGAAGGTGAGTGGCAAGCTACACAAGCCAACTGATCTCACAAGAGCAACTACAACTACACAAGTAAAGTAATGCACAAAGTAAAGGACTTGAGTAGAAGGGAGCAAACCACTGTGAAGGATGGGAAGATATTGACGCGGTGATTGATTTCCTAGAGGTCTACTTGTCGCCACAAGCTACGTCCTCCGTTGAGACAAGCCCTAAGGTTGCCGCCGATCCTATAGCAAGAGGTGACCCACCACAAGTCACCACCCCCATGTGGGACGCCCGCAAGCACTTGCTCATCGCTCTTCACGTCTCGCTCTACTAACGATGCTCTTCGCGATCTCCCGCGGGGTGAGCTCCAACCCCTCACAAGCATGCCCCGGAGCCAAGCACAAACTCCTTGCTTGCTTCCACGGAGCCTCTCACCACCAAACCATCTAGGAGGTGGCGACCTCCAAGAATAACAAGCACCACCGGCTTGCAACTCGATCACCTAGTGCTACTCGAAGCAATCCTCATGATGCAACGCACTAGCGATCGATCTCTCACTCTTGAATACGATTTCAATTAGCACAAGTGAGTAGAAGGGCACCAAGCCAAGCACTAGCAAGGGAAACACATTCCCAAGGTGCTCCATACCCTGCCTTGGCCAGCCCTCAGCTCTATTTATAGCCCACAAGACAAATAGAGCCGTTACCCCTTCACTCCACTGAAAACGCCTGCACCAGATGCGCAGACAGGAGCACCGGACACGTCCGGTGCCCAGCGTCCAGTGCACCACAGAACGCCACGTCAGCTAGCTGTTTGAATGTTATCGTTACGCGCCAACTTCACCGAGTCACCGAACGCGTCCACTGTCACACCGGACGCGTGGGCCCCAGCATCCGGTGCACGACCAGAGAGCTCCCGAGAGCACCCAAGTGGCACCGCACGCGTCCGGTGCACACCCACCGGACAGACCTCAGCGTCCGATGTGCCTCTGCTCCCTCGCGCGCTGCCACATCACAGCCACCGGACACGGGAATAGTAAACACACCGCGTCCGGTGCCTTCAAAGCTATGTTCCGGTGCAACTGCACCGAAACACTTTGTCATTGGCCACCTTTGCCGGACGCGCGCCTCAGTGTCCGGTGCAGCGTCCGGTGCGTGTTTCTCCACTGAAACACCACTGAAAAGCTTTGAATCCTGCCTTGCAAGCTCGGCAGGGGGAAGAGTTTACCCAAAACCTCTCAATCTTCATCTCCTTTGGCGAATGTGCTAACACCACCAAGTGTACAACTCATGTGCAAGTGTGTTAGCTTTTCACAATGTATGCAAAGTTAGATTGCTCAAGTGGCACTAGATGATCGATATGTGTTGGTATAAATTAACTGCACTCTATTAAAGATTATTATTATCAAGGTATCCGCAAGCGCACAGATAAAACAACCCGATGTAGCACTTCACCAGACAATCCCAGTTTTAATATCGAACCCAAAGGAACAGTAGGTGATACTGACTAAGTCTATTGGCTCTTAACCCAATAATACAATCAATCCAGAGAATATCAAGAATGAGAAGATAACAAATGATTATCTAGATCCGACAACCAGTAAACTTTGAATAATATCGTTCTAATCGGGCAGTGACATGAATAAGAGGCGAAATCAGAGTTCCCTCCTACCAGACACTTATACACCTATCGATCCTATCAACGGGAAGTGGACTACAGAGGACTCAACGCAGCTGTCACCTACGCGATCTACCATTATCCGGCCAATCAGGGGACATTCACAAGTAATTATAGCCCAGACACCACGTCTACACTACAAACTACTACTTCAACCAAGGAGCTACCAAGATCAAAGCACTCAAATAGAGTTGTAAACTTAAGAACGAATAAGAATAAATGCTTACTTGAATCAGGATGTTGAATACAAAAGTACCTCAGAACGCAAGTCCGGGCGGGGGAGCTGAATCCAGACGAACACAGCTACGAAGAAGCTCCGACAGGCCAGGACTCCTCCAAATCTCTACTCATCTACTCTATCTCTCTAATCTCTCTCTAGATTGCTAGCCTAGATCTAGTGGATATCTATCTAATGCTTCAGGGTCTTCATCTCTTGATCTGGCTCTCCTCCAGGGGGGTATGCCTATCTATTTATAGGCCGGTGGGATGCACGCATGCTGTAGGATCAAACCGACTTGAAACATGGGCCCTGATGACTTCTAATAGGCGGTGGTAGAAGACTCCAGAAGGCGGCGTGGGAGAAACCCTAGGAGGGCGCCGGCCGGCCCCACCTTGGCGCCGGCCGGCCCCACCCTTTGGGGTTTCGGGCTCCGGTGCTTCGGCTGTGTTCCAGATGCTTCTAGTGTTCTCGTGATAATGTTTCCTTGGTGGTTAAGTTTCATGGTAATTATGCTCTTTAACCCTTCATTTATGCTTTTCTAAAAAATCCCCTGGGAAATAGACAATTCACCAAAACTCATGGAATCTGTCAGTACTAACCCTATTCTACTGGATATTCATGTTTAATGCAGGGATAATTAATAATAAAATTTGGATGATAACAGGTGTCAACAATTACCCCCACACTTAGGCTTTTGCTCGTCCCGATAAAATGGTTGGTTTTAAGATATATATAAGATTCTTAGAGAGAATGGAGCATTTAAAACATAACTTGAGAGTACATTATATAAAACTAGTCTAGTCATGCATGTACTATGGAATTCAAAGTGTCTACCATGAATCTTTGAGTAGTTGAAGAATAGAATACCTTGAAAATAGATCACTCTCTTCCTTTAGTTAAGTCAATTGGAGGGTATATATATTTTTGCTAATAAACTTAGCTTTACCTTCTCCTTTTGTAGTACTCTCGAATCACTGATATATCTGGTATTTTTATATCTTTACCAAGGCATTAATGAAATTGCCTTCTTTATCCTACTTCTAAAAAGCTTATGTGGATCTCAAGTAGGTAAAATGTGAAAACATACTTGCATTGTATTTGTTGTAAAGTCAAACAATGAATCCACAGAGAAATGAGGTATATAATCGAATCAAGCTTTATTTGGTGGAACCTAATTCTACCTTGCTCCTTTAGAAAATAAATCTCTCTTTTCTACAATTTGAGCTTATTCAGAGAGTATGAGCTATCTCTTTCTCTTTTTTTCAAGGAAGGCGAGCATCTAAGTACTCACTGTTTTAATTTCTTCAGACACTGGTCCATTTTTTTATACTCCCTTATTCTTTTACATAGCTCATACCTCTTTTGAATTTAGTAGTTGAGAGACTTTAATATAACATGGAGCAAGTATTTGGTAACTATGCTATATAATTATTTTTTTGTGTTTTCTCCCAGTGTAGGAGAGAAACATTTTCAATAGAATAACCCGCTATTACTCCAGATTAGAGTAATTCTTATGTGGAATTGGCACTTGATTCAAAAATATGACAAATTTCTTCAAAGGGTTACAAAGGTTGACCAAATTCAATACAAAGACAAGTATTATATGTAGTAGGCTTCTATCCTATATATGGCTCTGGTAGGACAATATTTTTACCACAAAGGAGAGGTATAACTAATCATTTAAATTTTTAAAATAAAATCTCCAAAGACAAAACATCAGGGATCGAGTTCTCATTATTCAACTATACCATGTTTCACAACGACTTAAGCAATCATGGGGTCCCTATAAATAGTTTCCAATAGTAACATGATTCCTAAAAAAGTATTATATAATTTATTCTTAAGCTATGAATTAAACAATCTTCTTCTCTTTTTAAATGTAATTTAGCATGTGAATTTTAATTCGGATTGAAACGAAAATCGAAACATATGCAATTAAATTGTATGAGGATCAAACCTGACCATGACCGAGAAGGGGATGCAGAGGATGCAGAGGGGGCCGGCTGGCCCAGGTAGGGCGCCGGGCGGTGCACCTCTATGGCTCCACGAGGTCCACTTCGGTGTGCGAGGTTCCTGGTTCGATTATCTTTTGAATTACCTGATTTTCCCGAGCGAATTGATTTCCATAGTCGCGATGTCCCTCCCCCACACTTATTTTCCTGCATACTTTTCTGCGCAACATGTAGAGACAACATGCGTACCAAAAACATAGAGAGTAGAGTAAACTTAAACATTAATATTGATAAAAATAATAAGGCACTTTATTCATTAATAATACTAGATAACTCTGATAACTGACTGAGCTAACGACTGCCCTAGCTCCATGGGCTTATCTAACACACTTAATATTATAAATCAAACCTAGCACACTCGATAATATAATTAAACCTAACACACTTGTGCCTTATTACATAGATAACTAGGGCAACTTAAGGCTGCCCCTGCTTTGCGAGCTTCCTAATTTTTCCTTAAGATCACTAATCTCTTCTTTCAGCTGATCCTTTTCGTGCTTGAGACTGCGAATTAACTTGACATTAACTTCTATCTGCTTAGTCATGTCGCTCATAATCTTTCTCCTTAAGTCTTTATTCCTCTCTATACCCCTAACGGTGTTAGAGAGAGCTTCCATCTTCTCATTAAGAATGCGTAGAGAGAGCTAGGGCTGTCTAGAGACTTTCTCTAGTGCTGATGTAGATGTAGCCCGCTGTCTCTTGGGTGGGGGTGGTATGAACTCGGTGTAGCGGACTTGGCCTGGACGTGCACGAACTCCTTAGATGGCAGGGCGAGCAGTGGTGTACTTCGCACATACCAGCATTCCATTCTTGTCGGTCTTGACCGACAGGAGTCGCTCATTATCTCTAGGTGGAAGAAGTGAAGTGCCTCGGGGAATAGCGATCTGCTTTCCCCTAATACCATCTTCTAGTAGCAGTCTTTCAGGTAGCGATGGCAGAGCAGGCTGAGCATGTGTGTAGTAGACTTGCTCGAACTGCTGGGGCACCGTAGCAAGATGCTTCGGTGGCACGACGGCAAGGTGCTTCGGGGGCACGATGGCAAGGGGCTTCGACTGCGTGAGGACGATGGCCTTCGAGTCGTCGCCTTGGATCTTGCCGGAATCAGCGTCGACGACCGCTTTGCTTGCCATTGCTACTAGATCTAAACTAGAGAGTTTCTTTGGAGGAGAAGAAGGCAATGATGATGGGATGGCATTCAAGGGTGGTATAGGTGCGTATTTATATGGTTTTCAGGAGACGGGATAAGATCAAATCTAGGTTCTACAGGATTCGTACGAAAGATTATCCGTACGTATCGAGAATCTATGGGATTGTGCTTAGGAAAGATCGAAAAAGAAAAGGGAACTTGAGTCGGGACGAGAGGGGACAAGGGGGCGCCGCCCGGCCCCACTCGGGCGCCGGCCGGCGCCACCAGGCGAATTCCCTGGTTGGCCGAGCTCGTGAAGCCTCTAGACTCTTCCTACTTCCTGTTAGTTGCGATGCGCGATAATTTTTCATAACGAATAATGACGGGACTAAAAAGTGGGTAATTGGACAAAGTCCAGCCCAACAACAACTTCTAAATTAAATGGTTCTAAAAATAATTTAAGTCGGTGACCATTTACCTTGAATAACGTACCTTCGTGTGATTGTAGAGTTACCGCTCCATGTGGTGATGCATTCACAACCGTAAATGGTCCTTCCCATTTGCTTCGTAGTTTTTCAAGCCCGAATAATTTAAACCTGGAATTAAAAAGTAATACCTTATCACCTGGTGCAAACTCTTTCTTCTTGATCCTCTTGTCATGCCATCTTTTTGTTCTTTCTTTATAGATCTTTGAATTGTGATAAGCCTTTTCTCTCCATTCTTCTAATTCTGATAATTGTATTTTTCTCTTTTCTCCAGTGGCTTCAAAGTTCATGTTCCATCTCTTAATAGCCCAGTGAGCGTTATGCTCTAATTCCAATGGTAAATGATAGGTCTTACCATATACTAGCTGGTAAGGTGACATACCCAAAGGTGTCTTGTATGTGGTCCGATATGCCCAAAGTGCTTCGGGTAACCGGTCCTTCCATGCAGTACCCATCTCATTTACTGTTTTCTGTAGAATATTTTTGATCTGTTTGTTTGATGTTTTTGCCTGGCCACTTGTCTGAGGATGGTATGGAGTAGCTACATTGTGACGGATGCCATGAGCTTGCAAGTATCGGTGAAACTTTTTATCGGTGAATTGTGTTCCTCCGTCACTAATGACCATCCTTGGTGTTCCAAACCTTGGAAATATAATCTCTTCGAATATCTTCTTTGAATGTTTGGAATCAGCATTCATGCATGGCATAGCTTCTACCCATTTGGATACATAGTCAACAGCCACCAGAATGTATTCATAATTTCTTGATTTCACAAATGGTCCCATGTAATCAATTCCCCAGACATCAAAGAGCTCGATCTGAAGATTGTTGGTGAGTGGCATAGCATCTCTTGCATTGATATTTCTGTGCCTCTGACATGATCCACATCTCCAGACAAAATCTTTGGTGTCTTCATACATAGTTGGCCAAAAGAACCCACTCTGCCAGATTTTAGCATGAGTGCGGAATGCTCCATAATGACCTCCATATGGTGATGCATGGCATTTCTGAATGATCTGCATGCCCTCTTCTACTGGTACACATATTCTAAGTAATCTATCTGAACAAATTCTGAAGAGGTATGGCGGATCCCATATGTGGAGACGACTTTCATAAATAAGCTTCTTTTTATTTTCCCCTGGTGATACATAACCTGCAACCATAAAGTTGACAATATTCGGGTACCAAGGGTCTGACTTGGTCACTTTAAACAGCATGTCATCTCTCAATGAGTCATTAATAGGTAATTCCTGAGGTTTCTCAAAGTGTATTCTAGACAAGTGATCAGCAACTGGATTTTATATTCCTCTTCTATCTTTAATTTCTAAGTCAAATTCTTGGAGTAACAAAATCCATCTTATCAAACGAGGTTTAGCATCTTTCTTAGTGAGCAAATATTTTAAAGCAGCATGATCAGAATAAACAATTACTTTTACTCCTACTAAGTAAGATCTAAATTTATCAATAGCAAAAACAACAGCCAGGAGTTCTTTTTCAGTTGTTCCATAATTTAATTGTGCTCCTGTTATAGTTTTACTAGCATAAGCAATTGCATGATGATTCTTATCTTTTGTTTGTCCTAATACTGCCCCTACAGCATAATCACTAGCATCACACATAATTTCAAAAGGTAAAGACCAATCAGGGGGTTGAATGATTGGTGCTGATGTAAGTGCTTCTTTAAGAATATTAAAAGATTTTAAACATGCATCATCAAATTCAAAAGGAACATCCTTAGCTAGCAAGTTAGTCAGTGGTCTAGCAATATGTGAAAAATCTTTTATAAATATGCGATAAAAACCACAGTGACCAAGAAAACTTTGGATTCCTTTTATATTAACGGGTGGAGGTAGTTGTTCAATTACTTCAATTTTTGCCTTATCTACCTCTATACCTCTTTCAGACACTAAATGTCCTAGCACTATTCCATCTCTAACCATAAAATGACATTTTTCCCAATTAAGAACTAAGTGTTTTTCTTCACATCTCTGCAAAACCTTATCTAGATTTTCTAAACAGTCATCAAAAGTTTTTCCATAAACTGAAAAATCATCTATAAAAACTTCCATGATTTCTTCTATCATTTAGGAAAATATAGACATCATACATTTTTGAAAAGAAGCAGGTGCATTACATAATTCAAAAGACATTCTACGATAAGCATAAGTTCGATAAGGACATGTAAAAGTGGTTTTGCTTTGATCATCAGGGTGGATAGGTATTTGGTGATATCCAGAATAACCATCAAGGAAACAAAAGAAAGAATTATTTGCCAAACGCTCTAACATCTCATCAATGAAGGGCAGCAGAAAATGATCTTTCTTAGTTATTTTATTAAGTTTTCTATAATCTATACACATACGCCATCCTGTAACAGTTCTCTAGGGTATCAATTCATTTTTATCATTTTTAACTACGGTCATACCACCCTTTTTAGGTACATCTTGAACAGGGCTTACCCACTCACTATGCGGAACACGATAAATAATCCCAGTATGCAAAAGTTTCAAGACCCCTTTCTTAACAACTTCCCTCATCGCATTTTGAAGCCTACGTTGGGGCTCTCTAGAAGGTGTAATCTCTGGGTTGGTTGGAATACGATGGGTGCATAAAACAGGATTAATCCCTTTAAGGTCTTGGAGTGAATAACCAAAAGCAGCACGATATTTTCTAAGACAGTCATTAATCTAAAAGATTCTTCATCAGAAAGTTTATCACTAATAATCACGGGAGAATTTTGATCATTATTCAGAAAAACATACTTAAGACCAGAAGGTAGTTGCTTAAGCTCAATAGAAGGCTTCGGTGGCTCTAGTAATTCATCCAGAGGTTCAGGATCAATCGGATCCTCTTCCTCTTCATTAATAAAGAACTGAGTATCATCCTCTAAATTAGGTTCAATAAATTTCTAGAATGACACATCCTTAATTTCTTCTATCGGATCTAACTCAGAAGGTGGCTCTGCCTTAGCTTTTAATGCATAGGTTAGGTTATAGGTACTGAGAGATTTAATCCCTTCCCAAGTTTAATTTCTATATTACCCGCACAACCTTCTCGCAAAAGTTTTCCTATTGGTAACCCAATCATTACATCAAAATACCAAACATCAAAGATATAGAAATTCAGCAAAATTCGGAATCATTAATCACAAGAGGAAGAGAACATAAAACACCTGAACTAGGAATAATATTTCCTGAACGATTTTTCAATAATTTATTTGTAGGAATTAATGGCATATCTTTCAAGAATTTTTCAGCAAATGTAAGAGACATAATATTGACACCTACTACTGGATTATAAAAGGCATCAAAAGGATATGCATCAATTTGATAATTAATAGTAATGGCATGAGAATTTGAACGAATTATATCATTTGAAAGCTCAGATTCTATCAACAAAAATAAATTCTCTAGTTATTTCTCTAAAGAATTTTAAATCAGCAGGATATGAAACATTAAAACTTTTAAAATTCATAGACTCTTGTGGTTTTATAATTTTATGATAGCGTGAGGTGTTTCCATAATCATCAGAAAGTTCATCCTCAAATTCAAGCATAAAATCAGAAATATGAATTATCTCCTTCTCATTAGATAGTTCAGGTAAATGTTAAGATGAATCAAACAAAAGTTTAGAATCAAACGATAAAAATTCATCTTCTAACAACTTTTCTTTTTCTTCACTAAGATCAATTAAGATATTAGTAATAATAGTTTTAGCATGTGAAGCAGTAATATGCATAAATGCTCCTCCTGCGGCCAAATTAAGGTATTCTTTATTTTTATCATCAAGGCCTAAAAAGAAATGTTGCAAAAGCATAAGTTCTGGCAAAGCAAGATTAGGTCCAGAATTTATAAATCCATCAAAGCGTTCCCAAGCCTTGTCTAATGATTCGTTATCTAATTGTTTAAAGCCAATAATTTCAAAACGAAGTTTAGCGACCTTTTCGATAGAGAAGAATTTAAGACAAAAATTAGCACGCAATACTTCCCAATCTTCTTGACTACTCCCAACATGGCGATTATACCATTTCTTTGCTATTCCCGTTAATGAAAACGGAAAGAGTTTCCATCTTAAAGTTTCGTCTGCCATGCCCTTAATGTGCCAACATGAACATGTCTGCTCAAAATCGTCTAAATGGGAATAGGGGTTTTCGCTAGAACTACCAAAAAAATATGATTCTGAACTAACTTAATTAATCCCGGGTGTAACTCATAGCCAGATGATGTGATAGGTAAAGATGATTCTTTTGGCTGGAGATACGATCTCGATGGTGCTCCGTATTGATATAAAAGTTGGGACGTAGGTTCCATACTTTAAAAAGTAAAAGATAAAAGTATAATACAAGATTAAGATAGACTAAGCCAAAATCAGCATACCGTTCCCCGGCAACGGCGCCAGAAATGCTTGTTGGTATAAATTAACTGCACTCCATTAAAGATTATTATTATCAAGGTATCCCCAAGCGCACAGATAAAACAACCCGATGTAGCACTTCACCAGACAATCCCGGTTTTAATATCGAACCCAAAGGAATAGTAGGTGATACTGACTAAGTCTATTGGCTCTTAACCCGATAATACAATCAATTCAGAGAATATCAAGAATGAGGAGATAACAAATGATTATCTAGATCCGACAACTGGTAAACTTTGAATAATATCGTTCTAATCGGGCAGTGACATGAATAAGAGGTGAAATCAGAGTTCCCTCCTACCAGACTATCTACGGGAAGTGGACTACAGAGGACTCAACGCAGCTGTCACCTATGCGATCTACCACTATCCGGCCAATCAGGGGACATTCACAAGTAATTATAGCCCAGACACCACGTCTACACTACAAACTACTACTTCAACCAAGGAGCTACTAAGATCAAAGCACTCAAATAGAGTTTTAAACTTAAGAACGAATAAGAACAAATGCTTACTTGAATTAGGATGTTGAATACAAAAGTACCTCAGAATGCAAGTCCGGGCGAGGGAGCTGAATCCAGACGAACACAGCTACGAAGAAGTTCCGACAGGCTAGGACTCCTCCGAATCTCTACTCATCTACTCTATCTCTCTAATCTCTCTCTTGATTGCTAGCCTAGATCTAGTGGATATCTATCTAATGCTTCAGGGTCTTCATCTCTTGATCTAGCTCTCCTCCAGGGGTGTGTGCCTCTCTATTTAGAGGCCGGTGGGATGCACGCATGCCGTAGGATCAAACCGACTTGAAACAAGGGCGCAGATGACTTCTAATAGGCGGTGGTAGAAGACTCCAGAAGGCGGCGTGGTAAAAACCTAGGGGGCGCCGGCTGGCCCCACCTTGTGGGGTTTCGGGCTCCGGTGCTTCGGGTGTATTCCAGATGCTTCTAGTGTTCTCGTGATGATGTTTCCTTGGCGGTTAAGTTTCGTGGTAATTATGCTCTTTAACCCTTCTTTTATGCTTTTCTGGAAAATCCCCTAGGAAATAAACAATTCACCAAAACTCGTGGAATCTGTCAGTACTAACCCTATTCTACTGGATATTCATGTTTAGTGCAGGGATAATTAATAATAAAATTTGGATGATAACAGGTGTCAACAATATGCAAACAACTTTGCCCCTCTTGATAGTACGGCCATCTATCCTAAATCCGGTCAAGCACTTCTCTACTCAACCTTAGACCGGTGAAATGGAAATGCCCTAAGTTATACCTTTGCCTTGCGCTTTCCATTCCAATCACTGTTTTCATCACCGTCTCCGACAACATCGATGCCGGTGCAACACATGCACTAACACCTCATGAATGATATGATCCACTTCATGTCACCACGTGGCTTTTGATCCATCGATCCTCGACTTTACTTGCTCTTCACCGTTGTGTTGGTCCATCGGCGCCAAGCCATCACCCGACTTGCCCATCACACTTGCAACCGGTCCGTCGACGCCAAGTCATGTCTTGATCTTCTCTACCTAGCCACATGACTCCATGTCATGTCTCATGCGTTTAGGTCCTTCATCATCACATGTGTGAGCTAAGCAACATCTCCAAACCATTTTCACCTCCATGGCATAGATGCACACACAATGTACCTGTGGACTAATCTCCTGTGTAATCAACACTTAAACACATATTAGTCCACCTAAGTTGTCACTTAATTACCAAAACCAAACAAGGACCGTTCAACCAGACGCGTCCGGTGCGACCCTAGAACTCTTGGGTGCTGCGTAACGGCTAGTTCGTTTGGTGTTTTGAGCACCAGACAACCACTGGACAACCATCAGACGTGTCTGGTGTGAACTAAACTGCATGTTTGGTGCACAGTGAGCCCTTGGAAGGGAGTAACGGCTCTATTTCTTTAGGGGCTATAAATTGGAGTGAGAGCCGGCCATGGCACCTTGTCTAGCACCTTGGGAATGTGTTTCCCTTGCTTGTGCTTGGCTTAATGCTCTCCAACTCACTTGTTCTCATCTAATTCACATCCGAGAAGTAAGAGATCGATCGCTAGTGCATTGCTTTGAGAGTTTGCATCGAGTGGCACTTGGTGATCGAGTTGGAAGCTGGTATGCTTGTTACTCTTGGAGGTTGCCATCTCCTAGACAGCTTGGTGGCTCGTGGCTCCGTTGAAGCAAGCAAGGGAGATTGTGCTTGGCTCCGGAGAGGTGCTTGTGAGGGGTGTTGTTGTCACACCCAATTTTAAGGATAAAATTGATTGAACCAACTTATGTGCGCCCAGAGATCAATCACACACATAAGCGACAAATTACATAGTACCATCACAAGGTTTAATACATAACGAATAATATCACAGAGTCTTTATATAAATAGCAGCGGACTAATAATTATAATCTCTCGCGGAAGCTCCAATTCACAGGGAAGTAGTTGACTGGTGAACCACAATCCTAGTAATCCTCAGAGGAATCATCATAGTCATCTGTTACCCATCCGGGATTTTTATCCAAATATGAAAAATAAAGCAAGCGTAAGTACATGTCGTACTCAACAAGAATAACATGGGTTTATGAGGCTCAAATAAGGCATGACACTGGTTTGACAGCGGATGCTTTTAGTTGATCACATTTTAGCAATTGAGTAGTAGCAATAGAATATACCAAGGAACAAGATTTGCATGATCATATAAACATGATAATTAATATGGAATAAACATCAATAGAAACTTTAGATAAATCAATATTAAATTAGTTAAGTTCCTGTAAGACGTCCAAGGCCGCTCGTGACCGTGAGCGCGGCTGATATATCAGTTTTACACTCTGCAGAGGTTGCACACTTTCACCACAAGTCGTGATTCCCATATGCCAAGGGTCATGACTCCCATGTCACCTCACCAAGGAAGTGCGGCAGGGTACACTATGAAGTCTTTCAAAAGCCTTCCTAACATGCCACTAATCAATCCGGGCGCAATGGCAAGGGGTGGTAGAGCCCTCCGATTAGTGGCACACACACGCAGCAGTACACACAAAGACAGGAGCCGCAAAACAACCAGCTCGGCAAGGAACCTTTCAAGATTAACAACACGATAGAAAGTAACTTCATACTTAACTAAAGTCAGAGCCATATGACCCTCATGGTTGCGCTGTAAGTCCCGGTGTCATACTTACAGTTAAGTCCTTAGTCCATGTTGCTAAAAAGCATCTTTTAATCTTTATTTCATAATTAATTATTCAAGTTCATAAGATCATGGCATCATCAAGCACTAGCATCACTACTCAAATGCAATCTCATAGGTAACAAGGATCAAGTCACCAAAACTAGGAATAAACACTATGGTTGCCAAGGTAGACACATGCATCATGAATTTAGTGATTAAGGTGAATAGGCAACAAGGATGGTCCATGCTATACTTGCCTTGATCAAAGAGCTCTGGAGGACTTGGATCCTCAACGTACTCTTGATCACCGACGTATTGCTCACCGTCTGAACTCGATCATAAAATCACCACACAATCATCGAGGCAATCATACACGAAGCAAACAAGATCTATATTAGAAACAGTACACTAACAGTGGAAAAACAGATTGAAAAGTGTATAAAAATAATCTACGCGTCGCTACGATTCCAACGATATAAAGATCACGAAAATCGGAGTTCAAACGGAGAAGTTATGAAATAAATAAGTTTTACTTTAATAAAATAATAGATTAAATCTAATCTCGAATTTTAAAAGTTGAAAATATGTACAACAGTAGCATCATTAGGTAGATTACGAAATTACGAATCTAACGAGACTTGAACGGATCAAATCCGAGCTAAAACGAATAAAATATGGCCGAAATAAACTGAGTGGCAAATCTGCAAATATTGAAAACGTATTTTTGAATCTAAACCGAGGAAAATACGTTTTCTAAATAGGAAAGCGTAATCTGAGAAATACGCCAAAGGACCATGGGTTAGACATTAAAAAGCTCAGGGGCTCTTTTGCAAAAGTGCCGGCGAAAGGGTATCTCTCACTGTGAGCCGTTGGATCGGCCGTGGACGGCGCAAGGTAGCTCGGGGGAAAGAGGGGCGGCCCTGGTCGCCAGAGTCGGGCGGCGCCCGGCCGATTCCTCACCAGAAGATGGCCGGAGACGGTGTTTTCGGGGCTAGGAAGCTCGGCACACCTCGGGATCTGATCGGGAAGCAAGAGGAGTTCAAGCCAAACCTATCTATGGTTTCGGTTGCCACAGAGGTAGCTCAGAGAGGATGCGGCGAGCTAGGTGGCGGAACTATGGCGGCGGCGAAGCTCGGCATCATGGCTATAGTGCCCAAAACCGAGGGAGAAAGGGTCGGGAAGGTCCCTGACCTTGCTGCGAAGCTTGGAGAACAACCAATTTCGACGGAGAAGTCCTCCCGAGGAGAAATCGACGGCGGCGGCGGAGCTCGGGGCGACGGCTAGGGCAAGATTGGAGGGCGTGGCTTGCTCGGGAACTTGTGGGGAGGGACGGCAGGGCTCGGCCGACCTATATAGGGGCGCGAGGGAGGTGTAGGAGAGCTGGACTCGGTTGGGACTCGACCCGGAGAAGGGAGCGCTCGTGCCTCGCGCGGACTCCGACTGGAGAAAGGGGATGGCGCGGGGCAGCGGGCCCTACGCGTCAGCGGCAGAGGGAGGGGGAAGAGGGTCGCGGCTTCCTTTTATGGGCCAGTGGAGGCATGCACGGGATGGACTCGGCCACGCCAAGAGAGGAGGCCGGGGTGGTTACGGCGCGGCCGTGTCCGCTTCGAACACGAGCGGGAGAAGGAGGAAGATGACTTGTGGGCCCCGCATGTCGGTCACAGACAGAGAGGGACGGCGCTGCGCGGCTGGCTCGCCAAGTTTGGGCCCTGGCCCAAGCGGGAGAGAAAGGAGGAGGAGGAGGAGATGGGCTCCGAGCTGGGCTGCAGCGCGAAGGAGTTGGGCCTCGGCCTGGAGCTAGGCTCGGTCCATGCGAGGCGAAGGGAAGAGGGGAGGGGTGAGGTTTCTGTTTCCCTTTTTTTCAACTCATTTTCAAATAGGTTTCTAAATACATTTGAATATTTTCAAATCTCAATAAAGTGCAAATCAAACAAAATATCTTTGAGCAGCATGGATGCAATCAAGTCATGTTTCTAATTCCTATGATTTATTTTAATTGCTAAAAATTATTATTTGCCGGTTAATATGCCAAACAATTGCATAAATAAATCAATTTGTCCCTATTTTAATAAAAGCAAATTTTAGGGTGTTACAATTCTACCCCCCCTTAAAATTAATCTCGTCCTCGAGATTAGATTAGCTTACTCAAATAATTGGGGATACGACTTTCTCAATTCTTTCTCTCTTTCCCAGGTTGCCTCATCCTCTGAATACCGATTCCACTGAACCGTACACATTTTTATAACTCTGCTCCTTGTGACTCGCTCTGCTGTTTCCAATATTTTAATTGGGTATTCCTCATATGTGAGATCTTCTTTAACAACTAATTCCTCCAATGGTATTTGCTCTTCGGGCACTCGCAAACACTTTCTAAGTTGGGATATATGAAACACATCATGAACACCCGACAAACTTTCGGGTAGTTCTAGCTGATAAGCTACTTCTCTGCGTCTTGCTAGAATCTTGAATGGGCCAATATACCTTGGTGCTAATTTACCTTTCATATTGAACCTTTTTACGCCTCGCATAGGTGACACTTTTAGGTAGACATAATCTCCTATTTCAAATGTCAGTTCTCTTCTTCTTGTGTCTGCATAACTCTTTTGTCGCGACTGAGCCACTCTCAAGTTTTCTCTAATTTTCGCAACTTGTTCCTCTGCATCTCTCAACACTGCTGGTCCAAACACTTGAGTTTCTCCGGTTTGTTTCCAAAATAAAGGCGTTCTACATTTATGACCATACAGAGCCTCGAACGGTGCCATCTTGAGACTCTTTTGGTAACTATTATTATAAGAGAACTCTGCGTATGGTAAACTCTTATCCCAACTATCACCTTTTTGCAATGCACAGGCTCTCAATATGTCCTCTAATATTTGATTGGTCCGTTCTGTTTGTCCATCTGTCTGAGGATGATAGGCAGTACTAAAATTCAGCTCAGTTCCCAAAGATTCATGTATTTTTTCCAAAAGTGAGACGTGAATTGAGTACCTCTGTCAGACACAATTTTCTTAGGAACCCCATGCAGACACACAATTCTAGCCATATATAATTCAGCTAGCTTTGCTCCAGCATAGGTAGTCTTAACCGGTATAAAGTGAGCAACTTTAGTTAAACGATCAACACAAATAGAATCATACCCTGACTGAGTACGTGGCAAACCAACTATGAAATCCATACCAACTTCATCCCACTTCCATTCAGGTATCTTCATAGGTTGTAGCAAACCTGCAGGCCTCTGATGCTCAGCTTTAACTCTTTGACAGGTGTCACATATTGCTACATATTCTGCCACATCTCTTTTAAGTCCAACCCACCAATACCTTTCTTTAAGATCTAAATACATTTTTGTGCTGCCGGGATGTATGGAGTAGGCTGAGTCATGAGCTTCTCGGAGTATCGCGTCGCGAATAGATCTTATCTCGGGTACACACAACCTTTTTCCAAACCATAGAGTACCCTGTTCATCTATTCTAAATTCGGGGGACTTACCAACCACTACATTTTCAGCTATCTCTCTGAGCTTCTCATCTTCCAGCTGCCCTTTGCGTATATCCTGCTCTAGTGTAGGTTCAACCACTATCTCCATAGCATTAGTAACCAAACTTAAATTGAGACGCTCAAATTCAGCACATAACTCCTCTGGCATAGGTGTTACTCGCATCTCATTGGCATAGCTCTTTCTACTAAGGGCATCAGCGACAACATTCGCCTTTCCCGGATGATAATGTAACTCTAAATCATAATCCTTGATCAATTCTAACCAGCGACGTTGCCTCAAATTCAGATCTGACTGAGTAAAAATATATTTCAAACTCTTGTGGTCGGTGTAGATATCACACTTTTGCCCAATAATATAGTGTCTCCAAATTTTTAACGAATGCACAACTGCAGCTAACTCAAGGTCATGAGTAGGATAATTCAATTCATGTTTCCTCAGCTGTCTTGACGCATAGGCCACAACTCTTCCTTCTTGCATAAGAACACAACCCAAGCCTTGACGAGATGCATCGCAATATATAGCAAATCTCTTGCTCAAATCCGGCAAAGTCAACACGGGGGCTGTGGTTAATCTTTTCTTCAATTCTTCAAAATTCTTTTGACATTTTTCTGACCAAACAAACTTAGCATTCTTTTCTAATAAAGCAGTCATAGGCTTAGCAAGCTTTGAGAACCCTTCAATAAATCTCCTGTAATACCCTGCTAATCCCAGAAAACTACGAATCTCGCTAACAGTTGTTGGTGGCTTCCAATTCAGAACATCTTCTACTTTGCTAGGATCAACCGCTATACCACCATTGGAGACAATATGACCAAGAAAGGCAACTTCCTTTAACCAAAATTCACACTTGCTCCGCTTAGCATACAACTTATGCTCTCGTAATTTTTGTAGCACCAATCTTAAATGTTCAGCATGTTCCTCCTCATTTTTCGAATAAATTAAAATATCATCAATAAATACCACAACAAACTTGTCTAGGTACTCCATAAACACTTTATTCATCAGGTACATAAAGTAGGCAGGTGCATTGGTCAATCCAAAGGACATCACGGTGTACTCATATAATCCATACCGTGTAGTAAAAGCTGTCTTAGGTATATCTGTAGCACGAATTTTTAGCTGATGGTAACCGGAACGAAGATCAATCTTGGAAAATACACAGGCTCCTCTCAATTGGTCAAACAAATCATCAATTCTAGGCAATGGATCTTTATTCTTGATAGTAACCTCATTAAGTGACCGATAATCCACACACATCCGCTGACTTCCATCTTTCTTATCAACAAAAATAACTGGTGCTCCCCAAGGTGAAGAACTAGGCCGAATAAAACCTTTGTCTAATAATTCTTTAATTTGTTTCTTAAGTTCTTCTAACTCATTTACTCCTATTCTATATGGACGCTTAGCTATGGGTGCAGTTCCAGGCAACAATTCAATAATAAATTCAATGTCGCGGTCGGGTGGCATACCTGGCAATTCATCAGGGAATACGTCCGGAAACTCATCCACAACGTGATCTAGCTGGCTGTCATCCTCCTGGAGTTGATTAACTGTCGCTGCAGGTGGTGGTTGCATTACTACATCAACACTGACTTTGTCTCCTTTAGGAGTAGTTAACACAACAACCTTCTCCTCACACTGAATAACTGTCTTATTTTTCTTCATCCAATCCAGACCCAATATGACATCAATCCCAGCTGTTCTTATTACGGTAAGGTTCACTTTAAAGTCTACCCCCTTAGAGCAATATTAACCGAAGGACAATAATATTGAGCTTGCATAGCCCCACCCGGTGAATTTACTAATATTGGGTTTTGAAGAACTAAAAGTGGTATACTCCGTACTCTAACAAAACTTTGTGATACGAAAGAATGCGAAGCACCGGAATCAAAAAGAACAGTAGCGAGGATAGAGTTGACGCTGAACGTATCCATCATAACTTCTGGTGCTTCCTGAGCTGTCTCTGTGGACACATGATTCACCCTTCCTTGATTAGATGGTGGCTGATATCTGCTCTTTGGGTTGCTTCCCTGGGGAGTCTGCTGGTTCTGCTTCTTGGGGCAGTTGTAGGAGAGATGTCCAGTTTCTCCACAACCAAAACACTTGATGGGGGTGCCCGGTGTAGTAGTCCTCATGGGAGTCTTACTCGGGGTAGCTTGCTGGGGTGTTTGAGAGGGAGTCTTCTGCTGCTGCTGAGGATAGGGGGAACGAGGTTGGTTCTGATTACGGTTCCACTGACTAGATCCTCCTTGGTTCCACTGGTTGGATGGCCCCTGGTGTTTCTACTGAAATTTTTGCTGAGCGGTATTGGGACGCTGACGGTTGTTACTGGTAAAACCTGGTCCTTACTTCTTCCTCTTGTTATCAGCCATCTCCTGGCGCTTGTTGTCAATCACGATAGCGCGGTTCACAAGCTCTTGGAAATTGGGGTAGGTGGTTGTCATGAGTTGGAGTTGCAATCTATCATGAAGTCCCTTGAGGAAGAGACGTTGCTTGTCCTTGTCATTAGCAACATCGTCAGGAGCATACCGTGACAATTGAACAAAATGATCACAGAATTCTGGCACAGACATCCGTCCTTGCTTCAGAGATCTGAACTCTGCCTGCTTCAACTCGATCAGACCTTCAGGGATATGATATGACCTGAAGTTTTCACAAAACTCTTGCCAGGTGATAGCAGGTGCATTGTTGGGACGACCATACTGCAATGATTCCCACCAGTCTTGAGCAGCTCCTTGCAACTGTCCAGATGCATATAACACCTTCTCTTGATCGTTGCACTGCGCAATGTTGAGTTGCCTCTCCACAGCGCGAAGCCAGTCATCAGCATCTAGCCGGTCAGCGGCATGGTTGAACACAGGTGGACGACCCTTCAGAAATTCTCCTCGCTTATCTCTTGCAGGAGCTTGAATAGGCTGCGGTCCTCCAGCTGGTTGGTGCTGAATGAATTGCATCATAGTTTGCATCAGCTGGTTCTGCGAAGCGATGAGGTCTTGAATGCTAGGTTGCGGTGGTAGTGGTGGATTGGCATTCCTCCTGTTACCGGCCATCTGTTTTTCAACACATAAATGAGTTTTAGTATTTTTTTACCATCATGCAATCACTTATAAATAACGAATCTGAATTTTCTGGGCGAGATCCGATAACAGCAGTGAAGAAAGATGATCATATCTGGAGTTTCCGAAATCGAACAGAGACGTTCTCTATACCGTTGGAAAGATCAGAAAATTTTCTACAACTTCCATGTTGATCACTTCTCCAGATTCGGAAGTTAAATTAACCAAAAATAGACATGAACAGAAACTATCCAAGCTGCCAGACTGTGCAGAAACTTTAATTTGCAACAGTTACATCTCTCAAACCATAATGGATATTAACTTGATTCTTGTGGCAATGAAAAGGTCTGGAAGTCTACTGTTCCCCATTAAATTGTCATAATTTTTGAAGTTACGAAATTAATTGAGAATAATTAACAAGACAGAGAGGTCTGAAAAACAGATTTGGTGAAACACAGATTTAACCAAAATAACTATTGATTCAATAATTCTCAAATATTAGACCCTAACTAAGAGAGTTGTAGTCATGCCCACAATTCTCAGCACTCATTACAAAGAACCAAATCACAAATATTTCATAAGAACAAAGCAACTAACACATAGAGTTTCATACGCACACAAGACTCGACTCAACTTAGCGCTACAAGCGTCTTTTATTGCTAAGGGAATTTCCTAACCCTATGGAGCGGAATCCTTGAATGGTGGAGGTGTGGGAATCTCCTGAAATAGCTTTGGTTGGTTGGGTCTTGCTCGATATCCATCAATCTCTTGATCTACTTGTGAGTTGGCACTCTTGGCTCTTGCCAAATTGCGTTCCAAACCATGGACTCTTCCCATAAGTGCCCAAGACAATCTTGCTAGAGCTCTAAGAGCGGGCTGATCCACTTCGGGCATAGTCATGGCGACGTCACCTTCTTTAGTCACCACGCGAGGGTAGAATCTATGGACATCTCCTTCCATATCTTCATAGCGGCGTCCATGGTAGTAGAGGTAGGCACGAGTAGCGGCATCTTCCATGCTCTCTTCCACGGTCCTACGTGGAGCGGCGCTCTTGTGAACAGATTCCGTCTTGTAGGCTCTATGCTGTGCATCCCAAACCTTGATATTCAACTCTGTGGTCCAGTAGGTGTCTCGTAGAGGATGCGTGTGCTCCATGCTATAGTAGTTGAGAGTAGGTTGTAGGTCGGCGTAGTAGAGGGCCAGCATGTTAACGAGCGTTGTATGAAAAAATGCATCTTCTTCTGGATACTTAGTATATTCCTCCTGGATCCATCCCATCCTCCTGGGCGGTTCACCTCTGGCGGGGGCTTCGGGTGCGGATGATGCAACAGGCGGTGGAGGTGACGGAGTAGCAGGCGTCGGCGACGGAAGGATCTCTTCAACATCTTCCACGTACATAACTTCCTCTTCACTTTCATTTTTCGGGGCGACCACCACGTCGTCTTCAGCTGGAATGTCCAAAGCTCGCGGTGGGTAGTAGCCTCCGGTGCTCATGCGTGCAGTTTTGCAACCACGAACCATCTTCTCCAATATAGATCAAGACAAAGTTAGATTTAGAATAAACTGAATATTTTTATAATGGAATAAGGATGAGGGAAGCATAAAAATTTTAGCAGTTAGCAAGTTAAGGTGGAAAGCATGAATGAGGTGAGAAAAACATCTATAGAATTTCTAGGTTTGCGTCCTACAGTCAACCTATACTATGATACCAATCTGTCACACCCAATTTTAAGGATAAAATTGAATGAACCAACTTATGTAAGCCCAGAGATCAATCACACACATAAGCGACAAATTACATAGTACCATCACAAGGTTTAATACATAACGAATAATATCACAGAGTCTTTACATAAATAGCAGCGGACTAATAATTATAATCTCTCGCGGAAGCTCCAATTCACAGGGAAGTAGTTGACTGGTGAACCACAATCTTAGTAATCCTCAGAGGAATCATCATAGTCATCTGTTACCCATCCGGGATTTTTATCCAAATATGAAAAATAAAGCAAGCGTAAGTACATGTCGTACTCAACAAGAATAACATGGGTTTATGAGGCTCAAATAAGGCAAGACACTGGTTGACAGCGGTTGCTTTTAGTTGATCACATTTTAGCAATTTGAGTAGCAGCAATAGAATATACCAAGGAACAAGATTTGCATGATCATATAAACATGATAATTAATATGGAATAAACATCAATAGAAACTTCAAATAAATCAATATTCAATTAGTTAAATTCCTGCAAGACGTCCAAGGCCGCTCGTGACCGTGAGCACGGCTGATATATCAGTTTTACACTCTGCAGAGGTTGCACACTTTCACCTATGAGTCGTGATTTACCCTTTTTCTCGAGGTGATCAGCCTCTCGATCCACTACCAAGGTAGATCGGCGGGGTTCACTATGAAGTCTTTCAAAAGGCTCTTTAACAAGTCACTAATCAATCCGGGCGCAATGGCAAGGGGTGGTAGAGCCCTCCTTCTAGTGGCACACACACGCAGCAGTACACACAAAGACAGGAGCCGCAAAACAACCAGCTCGGCAAGGAACCTTTCAAGACTAACAACATGATAGAAAGTAACTTCATACTTGACTAAAGCCAGAGCCATATAGCTCTCATGGTTGCGCTGTAAGTCCCGGTGTCATACTTACAGATAAGTCCTTAGTCCATGTTGCTAAAAAGCATCTTTTAATCTTTATTTCATAATCAATTATTCAAGTTCATAAGATCATGACCCATTAAAGCTCTAGCATCACTACTCAAATGCAATTTCATAGGTAACAAGGATCAAGTGATCAAAAAATAGAAATAAATACTAGGGTTGCCAAGGTAGACACATGCATCATGAATTTAATGATTAAGGTGAATAGGCAACAAGGATGGTCCATGCTATACTTGCCTTGATCAAAGTGCTCTGGAGAACTTGGATCCTCAACGTACTCTTGATCACCTACGTATTGCTCACCGTCTGAACTCGATCATAAAATCACCACACAATCATCGAGGCAATCATACACGAAGCAAACAAGATCTATATTAGAAACAGTACACCAACAGTGGAAAAACAGATTGAAAAGTGTATAAAAATAATCTACGCGTCGCTACGATTCCAACGATATAAAGATCACCAAAATCGGAGTTCAAACGGAGAAGTTATGAAATAAACAAGTTTTACTTTAATAAAATAATAGATTAAATCTAATCTCGAATTTTAAAAGTTGAAAACATGAGTATCAGTAGCATCATTAGATAGATTACGAAATTATGAATCTAACGAGACTTGAACGGATCAAATCGGAGCTAAAACGAATAAAATATGGCCGAAATAAACTGAGTGGCAAATCTGTAAATATTGAAAACGCCTCTTGAATTAAAACCGAGGAAATACGTTTTCTAAATAGGAAAGCGTAATCTGTGAAATACGCCAAAGGACCGTGGGTTAGAACATTAAAAAGCTCAGGGGCTCTTTTGCAAAAGTGCCGGCGAAAGGGTATCTCTCACTGTGAGCCGTTGGATCGGCCGTGGACGGCGCAGGTAGCTCGGGGGAAAGAGGGGCGGCTCTGGTCGCCGGAGTCGGGCGGCGCCCGGCCGATTCCTCGCCGGAAGATGGCCGGAGATGGCGTTTTCGGGGCTAGGAAGCTCGGCACACCTCGGGATCTGGTCGGGAAGCAAGAGGAGCTCAAGCCAAACCTATCTATGGTTTCGGTTGCCACAGAGGTAGCTCGGGGAGGATGCGGCAAGCTAGGTGGCGGAACTATGGCGGCGGCGAAGCTCGGCGTCATGGCTATAGTGCTCAAAACTAAGGGAGAAGGGGTCGGGAAGGTCCCTGACCTTGCTGCGAAGCTTGCAGAACAACCAATTTCGACGGAGAAGTCCTCCCGAGGAGAAATCGACGGCGGCGGCGGAGCTCGGCGCGGCGGCTAGGGCAAGATTGGAGGGCGTGGCTTGCTCGGGAACTTGTGGGGAGGGACGGCAGGGCTCGGCCGACCTATATAGGGGCGCGAGGGAGGCGTAGGAGATCCAAACTCGGGAGATTCGGTGGTTAGGATACGGTCGGAGGCGGCAGCCAGTGCTCGGTTCGGGCTCTGTCCGGAGGAAGGGGACGGCGCTGTGCCGTGGGCCCGACGCGTCAGTGCCAGTAGGAGGGGGAAGAGGGTTGCGGCTTCCTTTTGTGGGCCGGTGGAGGCGGCAGGGTGCCTGGTGGCCGGGTCGGCCACGACTCCGACGGGAGTCCCGCTCGCATACGAGCCGGGGAAGGAGAAGGTTCTGCCATGCGGGCCCCGGGCGGCAGTCACAGAAGGGAGAGGGCAGGGCACACCTGAGAGGAGAGCTGGGCCGGCACTGCTGCTGGGCTCGGCCCACGCGGGGAAGGAAGAAAGGGGCAACGCCCTGGCTGCGGCCTGGGCCAAGGAAAGGAATGGGCTGGCCTCGGACCGAAAGAGAGAAGGGGTGAGGATTTCTATTCTTTTCCCTTTCTTTTTAAAACTCATTTTCAAATTTATTTTTCCAAATAGCTTTTCAAACTAAGATTTGAACCCTTGCAAATCCAAACAAATCTCAGGAAGTAAATATGTGCAGCAGCATGTATGCAACACTCAAGTTTCTAACTACCAAGATTTATTTTAATTGCCCAAAAAAGGTTTTTATTCACTAGATTATATGCCACATAAACATAAATAAATTGGATTTAATCCTATTTAATAAATTGAAAATTTTCGGGTGTTACAATTCTACCCCCCTTAAAAATAATCTCGTCCTCGAGATTAGTTAGTGCTTACTCAAAAAGTTGGGATATAACTTCCTTAATTCTTCTTCTTTTTTCCATGTTCCCTTGTTTCCTGAAGACCAATTCCACTGTACCTTGCATAACTTTATAATTTCACCCCTTCTGAATCGCTGTGTGGTTTCTAATATTTTAATTGGGTATTCCCCTCGAATCTGGTTAACTGTCGCTGCTGGTGGTGGTTGCATTACTACGTCAACACTGATTTTATCTCCTTTGGACGTAGTTAACACAACGACCTTTTCCTCACACTGAATAACTGCCTTGTGCTGCTTCATCCAATCCAGACCCAATATAACATCTATTCCGGTTGTTCTTATTACCGTAGGGTTCACTTTAAAGTCTACCCCCATTAGAGCAATGATAACCGAAGGACAATAATATTGAGCTTGCATAGCCCCACCCGGTGAATTTACCAATAATGGGTTTTGTAGGGCTAATAGTGGTATACCGTGTATCCTCACAAAACTTTGTGATATGAATGAATGAGAAGCACCGGAATCAAAAAGAACGGTAGCGGGGATGGAGTTGACGTTGAACGAACCCATCATAACCTCTGGTGCTTCCTGAGCTGTCTCCGCGGACACATGGTTCACACTTCCTTGATTAGACGATTGTTGATGTCTTCCCTTCTGGTTGCTACTCTGCGGAGTCTGCTGGTTCTGCTTCTTGGGACAGTGGTAAGAGAGATGTCCCGATTCTCCACAGGCAAAGCACTTGATGGGAGTGCCAAATGTATTGGTCCTGTTGGGGGTCTTGCTAGGGGTAGCTTGCTGAGGAGTCTGGGTAGGAGTTTTCTGCTGTTGTGGTGGAGATTGAGAACGAGGCTGGTTCTGGTTGCGGTTCCATTGATTTGATGGCCCTTGGTGTCTCTGCTGGAAATTTCGTTGCTGGGCGTTGGGACGCGAACGGTTATTTCTTGTAAAGGTTTGTCCTTGCTTCTTCCTCTTGTTATCAGCCATCTCCTTGCGCTTGTTGTCGATCACTATAGCGCGATTCACCAGCTCTTGAAAATTGGGGTAGGTGGTTGTCATGAGTTGGAGTTGCAATCTATCGTGAAGTCCCTTGAGGAAGAGACGCTGCTTGTCCTTGTCATTAGCAACATCATCGGGAGCATACCGCGACAATTGAACAAACTGATCACGGTACTCTGGCACCGACATTTGTTCTTGCTTCAAAGCTCTAAACTCTGCCTGCTTTAACTCTATCAAACCTTTAGGAATATGGTACGACCTGAAGTTCCCACAAAACTCTTGCCATGTGATAGCAGGCGCATTATTGGGGCGACCATACTGGAATGCATCCCACCAGTCTTGAGCAGCTCCTTGCAACTGTCCAGATGCATACAACACCTTTTCCTCATCATTGCATTGCACAATGGTGAGTTGTCTCTCCACGACGTGAAGCCAATCATCAGCATCCAATGGATCAGCGGCGTGGTTGAACATAGGTGGACGACCTTTAAGAAATTCTCCTCGCTTATCTCTAGCTTGAGGTTGAGCAGGTTGTGGTCCTCCAGCTGGTTGGTTTTGAATGAACTGCATCATTGTCTCCATCAACTGCGTCTGCGAAGCGATGAGATCTTGAATGCTAGGTTGTGGTGGTGGTGGTGGATTAGGATTCCTCCTGTTGCCAGCCATCTGTTTTTTTAACATATAATTGAGTTTTAGAATTTTTCTATTATGCAAACATTTGTAAAGCATGAATCTGAATTTCTGGGCGAGATCCGATAACACCAGCATAGTAAACTGATTATATCTGGAGTTTCAGAAATCAAACAGAGATGTTCTCTATACCCTTGGAAAGCCTGAGAAATTCTCTACGATCTTCATGTGGACCACTTTTCCAGATTCTGATGTTAGATTAACCAAAAACAGATATTAACAGAAACTGTCCGGTCTGCCATACTGCGCAGAATTCTCAATTTGCAACAACTGTATCTCCAAAACCATAATAGCTATTAATGTGATTCTTGAGGCCATGGAAAGGGATGGAAGTCTACTGTTCCCCTTAAAATTTTCATATTTTTTGGATTTATGAAATTAATTAAGAATAATTAATAAGACAGAGAGGTCTGAAAAACAGATTTTGGGAAAACCAAATTTAATCAACCCAACTATTTACTTAACAATCTTTATACCCTAGATCTTTTAATTAAGAGAATTAGAGACTTGCCCATAATTCTCAACACTCATTACAAAGAACCAAATCACACATAATTCATAAGCACAAAGCAACGAGCACATAAAATTCACACGCACACAAGACTCGACTCAACTTGACTCACATATAAATCGTTCTATTATCTAAGTGGACTCCTATCTTGATTCTTTTTATCGAGCTTGGGCATCCTTTCCTAATTCCTAGTTCATCCTCACATTGATAGTCATGCTTGCGGCTTGGCTTCTCCACCACGCTTGTGGGAGGTTTGGTGACCCTGTGCCATCTTCTTAATCATTGACCAAGATAGAGACAGAATGAGAATAGGATCCAAACTTTTGATAATGGAAAAAGATGAGAAAGCATGAGAGAGCAGGAATTAGGAAAGATTCATCAAATTTTTAGAATAGAATAAGGGTAAGGGAAGCACATAGATTAGCAATTATCAAGGTTAAGGTAGAAAGCACGAATAAGGTGAGAAAAGCACATCCTAAAATGTCCACTCTATCTAGGTTTGCGTCCTACAGTCAACCTATGCTCCGATACCAAATCTGTCACACCCAATTTTAAGGATAAAATTGAATGAACCAACTTATGTGCGCCCAGAGATCAATCACACACATAAGCGACAAATTACATAGTACCATCACAAGGTTTAATATATAACGAATAATATCACAGAGTCTTTACATAAATAGCAGCGGACTAATAATTATAATCTCTCGCGGAAGCTCCAATTCACAGGGAAGTAGTTGACTGGTGAACCACAATCCTAGTAATCCTCAGAAGAATCATCATAGTCATCTGTTACCCATCCGGGATTTTTATCGAAATATGAAAAATAAAGCAAGCGTAAGTACATGTCGTACTCAACAAGAATAACATGAGTTTATGAGGCTCAAATAAGGCAAGACACTGGTTGACAGCGGTTGCTTTTAGTTGATCACATTTTAGCAATTTGAGTAGCAGCAATAGAATATACCAAGGAATAAGATTTGCATGATCATATAAACATGATAATTAATATGGAATAAACATCAATAGAAACTTCAAATAAATCAATATTCAATTAGTTAAATTCCTGTAAGACGTCCAAGGCCGCTCGTGACCGTGAGCACGGCTGATATATCAGTTTTACACTCTGCAGAGGTTGCACACTTTCACCATGAGTCGTGATTTACCCTTTTTCTCGAGGTGATCAGCCTCTCGATCCACTATCAAGGTAGATCGGCGGGGTTCACTATGAAGTCTTTCAAAAGGCTCTCTAACAAGTCACTAATCAATCCGGGCGCAATGGCAAGGGGTGGTAGAGCCCTCCTTCTAGTGGCACACACACGCAGCAGTACACACAATGACAGGAGCCGCAAAACAACCAGCTCGGCAAGGAACCTTTCAAGACTAACAACATGATAGAAAGTAACTTCATACTTGACTAAAGCCAGAGCCATATAGCTCTCATGGTTGCGCTGTAAGTCCCGGTGTCATACTTACAGATAAGTCCTTAGTCCATGTTGCTAAAAAGCATCTTTTAATCTTTATTTCATAATCAATTATTCAAGTTCATAAGATCATGACCCATCAAAGCTCTAGCATCACTACTCAAATGCAATTTCATAGGTAACAAGGATCAAGTGATCAAAAAATAGGAATAAATACTAGGGTTGCCAAGGTAGACACATGCATCATGAATTTAATGATTAAGGTGAATAGGCAATAAGGATGGTCCATGCTATACTTGCCTTGATCAAAGTGCTCTGGAGAACTTGGATCCTCAACGTACTCTTGATCACCTACGTATTGCTCACCGTCTGAACTCGATCATAAAATCACCACACAATCATCGAGGCAATCATACACGAAGCAAACAAGATCTATATTAGAAATAGTACACTAACAGTGGAAAAACAGATTGAAAAGTGTATAAAAATAATCTATGCGTCGCTACGATTCCAATGATATAAAGATCACGAAAATCGGAGTTCAAACGGAGAAGTTATGAAATAAACAAGTTTTACTTTAATAAAATAATAGATTAAATCTAATCTCAAATTTTAAAAGTTGAAAACATGAGTATCAGTGGCATCATTAGATAGATTACGAAATTATGAATCTAACGAGACTTGAACGGATCAAATCGGAGCTAAAACGAATAAAATATGGCCGAAATAAACTGAGTGGCAAATCTGTAAATATTGAAAACGCCTTTTGAATTAAAACCGAGGAAATACGTTTTCTAAATAGGAAAGCGTAATCTGATAAATACGCCAAAGGACCGCGGGTTAGAACATTGAAAAGCTCAGGGGCTCTTTTGCAAAAGTGCCGGCGAAAGGGTATCTCTCACTGTGAGCCGTTGGATCGGCCGTGGACGGCGCAGGTAGCTCGGGGGAAAGAGGGGCGGCTCTGGTCGCCGGAGTCGGGCGGCGCCCGGCCGATTCCTCGCCGGAAGATGGCCGGAGACGGCGTTTTCGGGGCTAGGAAGCTCGGCACACCTCGGGATCTGGTAGGGAAGCAAGAGGAGCTCAAGCCAAACCTATCTATGGTTTCGGTTGCCACAGAGGTAGCTCGGGGAGGATGCGGCGAGCTAGGTGGCGGAACTATGGCAGCGGCGAAGCTCGGCGTCATGGCTATAGCGCACAAAAATGAGGGAGAAGGGGTCGGGAAGGTCCCTGACCTTGCTGCGAAGCTTGGAGAACAACCAATTTCGACGGAGAAGTCCTCTCGAGGAGAAATCGACGGCGGCGGTGGAGCTCGGGGCGGCGGCTAGGGCAAGATTGGAGGGCGTGGCTTGCTCGGGAACTTGTGGGGAGGGACGGCAGGGCTCGGCCGACCTATATAGGGGCACGAGGGAGGCGTAGGAGATCCGGACTCGGGAGATTCGGTGGTTAGGATACGGTCGGAGGCGGCAACCGTGCTCGGTTCGGGGCTCTGTCCGGAGGAAGGGGACGGCGCTGTGCCGTGGGCCCGACGCATCAGTGCCAGTAGGAGGGGGAAGAGGGTTGCGGCTTCCTTTTGTGGGCCGGTGGAGGCGGCAGGGTGCCTGGTGGCCGGGTCGGCCACGACTCCGACGGGAGTCCCGCTCGCATACGAGCCGGGGAAGGAGATGGCACTGCCATGCGGGCCCCGGGCGGCAGTCACAGAAGGGAGAGGGCAGGGCACACCTGAGAGGAGAGCTGGGCCGGCACTGCTGCTGGGCTCGGCCCACGCGGGGAAGGAAGAAAGGGGCAGCGCCCTGGCTGCGGCCTGGGCCAAGGAAAGGAATGGGCTGGCCTCGGGCTGAAAGAGAGAAGAGGTGACGATTCTATTCTTTTCCCTTTCTTTTTAAACTCATTTTCAAATTTATTTTTCCAAATAGCTTTTTAAACTAAGATTTGAACCCTTGCAAATCCAAACAAATCTCAGGAAGTAAATATGTGCAGCAGCATGTATGCAACACTCAAGTTTCTAACTACCAAGATTTATTTTAATTGCCCAAAAAAGGTTTTTATTCACTAGATTATATGCCACATAAACATAAATAAATTGGATTTAATCCTATTTAATAAATTAAAAATTTTCAGGGTGTTACACCATATGACCCTCATGGTTGCGCTGTAAATCCCGATGTCATACTTACAGTTAAGTCCTTAGTCCATCTTGCTAAAAAGCATCTTTTAATCTTTATTTCATAATTAATTATTCAAGTTCATAAGATCATGGCATCATCAAGCACTAGCATCACTACTCAAATGCAATCTCATAGGTAACAAGGATCAAGTCACCAAAACTAGGAATAAACACTATGGTTGCCAAGGTAGACACATGCATCATTGTTAACTTGTGATTAAGGTGAATAGGCAACAAGGATAGGTCCATGCTATACTTGCCTTGATTAAAGTGCTCTGGAGGACTTGGATCCTCAACGTACTCTTGATCACCGACGTATTGCTCACCGTCTGAACTCGATCATAAAATCACCACACAATCATCGAGGCAATCATACACGAAGCAAACAAGATCTATATTAGAAATAGTACACCAACAGTGGAAAAACAGATTGAAAAGTGTATAAAAATAATCTACGCGTTGCTACGATTCCAACGATATAAAGATCACGAAAATCGGAGTTCAAACGGAGAAGTTATGAAATAAACAAGTTTTACTTTAATAAAATAATAGATTAAATCTAATCTCGAATTTTAAAAGTTAAAAACATGAGTACCAGTAGCATCATTAGATAGATTACGAAATTATGAATCTAACGAGACTTGAACGGATCAAATCGGAGCTAAAACGAATAAAATATGGCCGAAATAAACTGAGTGGCAAATCTGCAAATATTGAAAACGTATTTTTGAATCTAAACCGAGGAAAATACGTTTTCTAAATAGGAAAGCGTAATCTGAGAAATACGCCAAAGGACCACGGGTTAGACATTAAAAAGCTCAGGGGCTCTTTTGCAAAAGTGCCGGCGAAAGGGTATATCTCACTGTGAGCCGTTGGATCGGCCGTGGACGGCGCAGGGTAGCTCGGGGGAAAGAGGGGCGGCCCTTGTCGCCGGAGTCGGGCGGCGCCCGGCCGATTCCTCGCCGGAAGATGGCTGGAGACGGCGTATTCGGGGCTAGGAAGCTCGGCACATCTCGGGATCAGGTCGGGAAGCAAGAGGAGCTCAAGCCAAACCTATCTATGGTTTCGGTTGCCACAGAGGTAGCTCGGAGAGGATGCGGCGAGCTAGGTGGCGGAACTATGGCGGCGGCGAAGCTCGGCATCATGGCTATAGTGCACAAAACCGAGGGAGAAAGGGTCGGGAAGGTCCCTGACCTTGCTGCGAAGCTTGGAGAACAACCAATTTCGACGGAGAAGTCCTCCCGAGGAGAAATCGACGGCGGCGGCGGAGCTCGGGGTGGCGGCAGAGCTCGGGGCGGCGGCTAGGGCAAGATTGGAGGGCGTGCTTGCTCGGGAACTTGTGGGGAGGGACGACAGGGCTCGGCCGACCTATATAGGGGCGCGAGGGAGGTGTAGGAGAGCTGGACTCGGTTGGGACTCGACCCGGAGGAGGGAGCGCTCGTGCCTCGCGCGGACTCCGACTGGAGGATGGGGATGGCGCGGGGCAGCGGGCCCTACGCGTCAGCAGCAGAGGGAGGGGGAAGAGGGTCGCGGCTTCCTTTTATGGGCCAGTGGAGGCATGCACGGGATGGACTCGGCCACGCCAAGAGAGGAGGCCAGGGTGGTTACGGCGCGGCCGTGTCCGCTTTGAACACGAGCGAGAGAAGGAGGAATATGACTTGTGGGCCCCGCGTGTCGGTCACAGACGGAGAGGGACGGCGCTGCGCGGCTGGCTCGCCAAGTTTGGGCCCTGGCCCAAGCGGGAGAGAAAGGAGGAGGAGGAGGAGATGGGCTCCGAGCTGGGCTGCAGCGCGAAAGAGTTGGGCCTCGGCCTGGAGCTGGGCTCGGTCCACGCGAGGCGAAGGGAAGAGGGGAGGGGTGAGGTTTCTGTTTCCCTTTTTTTTCAACTCATTTTCAAATAGGTTTCTAAATACATTTGAATATTTTCAAATCTCAATAAAGTGCAAATCAAACAAAATATCTTTGAGCAGCATGGATGCAATCAAGTCATGTTTCTAATTCCTATGATTTATTTTAATTGCTAAAAATTATTATTTGCTGGTTAATATGCCAAACAATTGCATAAATAAATCAATTTGTCCCTATTTTAATAAAAGCAAATTTTAGGGTGTTACAGTTGTGCTCGCCACGTGGGAGATCGCGAAGAGCAACTATAGTTGAGCGTGTCACTCAACATCTCACTCGTCGGGTAGGTTCTTATGGCGCTCTTTGGTAGAGCTTGATCTTGGTGATCGATTAGCCACCGAACCACGGAGTGTAGGTGGACACAATGGAGGATGTAGCTTGTGGCAACAAGTGAACTCCGGGAAATAAATCACCGTGTCATCCACTACATCATCCTTCGCGGTGGTTTGCATTTCCCTGCACAAGTTGTTATTATTGTTCTTTACCTTACTTGTGTAGTTGTAGCTCTTGTGAGTTCGGTTAGCTTGTGTAGCTTGCCACTCATGTTCTTTGCATGTGTAGCTTAGGACTAGTGTCTTATTTAGTTTGTGTAACTAAACAAGTTGCGCTCCTTGATTAGGATTCTGTATCCTTGACATTGAGCACTTAGTGGGCTTAGGTGCTTAGAGCACTTTTGCTTGGTAGTTAGTAGGAGCTCTCTCGGTGCTTGAAGTACTAGCGCTTAGGTTTGTGTGATCTTGCGTTAGAACGGTTTAGAGAAGCTCAAGCTAGGCTAGCACCTTTGTTACCTTGCTAGGATCTTTTACAAGGTGCTTAGAGACTTAGTTAGAGGGGTTAATCGTTGCTAGAACCAATTAGGTTTTATTCCGCTGCGATTAATTGTTAAAAAGGACTATTCACCCCCTCTAGTCCGCCATCTCGACCTTTCAGAGCTGCACAACCTCAACCCCAACGGCATCACACAGGCGACGATCTTCGCCGCCCTATGCGAGGGGTTCATGGGACTGCCGGCTCAACGGAACCTGTGGCTTCCACTTCTTCAAGGCGGACGTCTTCTTCAAGACGTCACCGCATCGGATTCCCCGGGCCGACGATGCGCCATTTTCCTGCGTGACTCCGGCCGGCAGAGGGAGTACATTCCAGCAAAGGCCACCTCTTCCTACAAGGGCAGGCATGAGGGGTGGTTCTATTTGTGGAACGATGATGGCGCGTTCCCCCGTACACCGATAAAGTGATCAGGGAGGTCCCCCACCATTGGGATTAGGGGTTCGACAAGCATTCGAGGAAGCATGTGCTACCACTCCTCAACGTCGTGAGGATTTTGATCGACCACAGTGTCACGGCGGTCGAGGTGGCGGCTCAGTTCCATCAAAGGGTCGTGCTGCCCTTGATGTGCCGGGCGCTCCGGCTGGACCACATGAGGCCGGGCACGCCACGGAAGGGCTCCTCCATGCTCCAGAGGGACCTTGGCGAGACGGAGGTCACGCGGCGTGTCCAGTACACGCTGAGTAACGTCTTTTCGTGGGACGCCATGATGCGGGTGCCGATGCGACCTCGTCGGCAACATGTTCATTTTGTAAGTCATGCTAAGTCCTCCTCTCCTTCTTTTTCGCGGACTTCTTCTCACTCCTACTTACCTCCTGCTTGCGCCTTTCGTCTTTGTCAGCAGGGGTCCAAACGGGTGATCAAGTCGATCGAACTGCCTGTCCCTAAGGAAGTGGTGTGTAGGGTGGCGAACCATGCCCGCAATGAAGAGGTGAAGAGGAAGAAGGATGATGAGAAGAAGAAGAAGAACAAGATGATCGACCGTGACACTCTTGAGAAGAGGCGTCGGTGGCAGGAGAGGGAGGGACACCCATTCCAGGAGTCCCCCAAAGAGGAGGACGAGGACGAAGAGGAGGAAGACGACTTCGGCGAAGACGACGTCGACTGGGTTTTGGCGGCTTCGGAGCTGGTGGTGGGTGCCGACAAGCCGGGCAAGTCCCCCTTGTCTCCTCGTGCAGGAGGCGGTGCCGGGCGTCGGAGCCCGAGCCCCAGCCCGGAGCCCAAGGAGATCACACCCGGGGCCAGGGCTTTGAGTGGCGGGGCACTCAACGCCGAGTCCCTCATGACCGGTGGGCCCGAGGAGTCCCTAGAGGGGCCAGGAACGGGCTCAGGCCCAGCGCCCGAGCTGTTGAGGGATACTTCTCTGGTGGCCGCCGGTGGCCGCCGGCGGCGGTGTCCAGGAGACCGCACCGGGGCAGACTCCTGCCCACGACGTGCGGGGGGATGCCTCGGTGTCGGAGGGCGACAGGAGAGCGGAGTGGACCTCGGATTTCGAGTTGGGGTCTTTGCGAACGAGGGCGTCTTCGCCGAGGGGTGATGGCGAGGGCTTGGCAGCCGAAGTCCGAGCCAAGCCTCAGCCGCCAACGGTGCCCCCAGCTGGGGCAGGCCCTGATGTCGAGGTGTTGTCTTCCCCGCCGCCGCCCACGCAACCTGGAGCGTCGATCGGTACAAGCAACCCTATGAGCTCCGCGGTGGACACGAAGAAGACGTCGCTCCCCAAGACCAGGTTAGTTACTTTCTAAATTTTTTCGGTTATCTTGTCCTTTGTTAGGGTGTCGATTTCTTCCCTCTTTTTGTTTAGGATGCGCAAGGGGCCGAGCCTTCAGGTTTCGCACCAGAAGACATTGAAGGTGCAAGCCCACACCTCGGTCGGAGGAGCAGTCCGATCGGTGGCTGAGGAAGTCTCCGCGGTGGAGGCCCACCAGGCTGAGGGCCCAGGTGGCGGCGGTTGAACCGGCTCCGGCTTCACAGGAGTTCGGGGTCATGGTGACGGCGACCGTCGTTGTTGCGCCTTCGGCCTCGGCCACCACTGAGGAGGTGGCCCCGCCGCGGTCTCCCGAGGCTCCCTTCGTCGCTTCCGGGGAGGATGCCTCAGGCGCACCGGTGGCCGCCCCCTGCCAGAGCCCTCTGATGTTGGCATCGTAGCCATGGACGTCGACGTCCCTCCACCATCGGAGGCTGCACTACCCCCTCCGCGGATTCCACGGCGTTGGTTCTTCATTGAGCGCCTCCTCGGGAGTTGACCGGCACCCGCATCGAGTGGTGGAACCGAGTCCACCCGAGGCCCCATCGGTCTTCACTTTGCGAGACGACGTCGAGGGCACGCGGTGGGAAGACTTCCAGGGGCTCGGCTCTCGCTGGGCGCAGGTCCTACGCCTGATCGCGGATTCTATCGATACGGAGTTCCCGACACAGCTCCAGGTGAATTTTGTGCACCCTGCGTGTCTGGCATGCTGTTTCGGAGTTCGTGTTTTCATCCTTGCTCGCCTTGTCTAGTATGGATAATGGCAACTACGAAGATCAAGCATGAACTCTTTTTTAATTAATTTATTAATTGAGCATGCTATAATAATTTGCTGAAACATTTAAATTTATCTTAAAATTTTTGTAAAGGTTGGAAACATCGCAAAGGAGCCACAAAACAAATTTTAGAAGTTTTGGTTTAGCATTATAATGTGTACAAATCATGGCAGGTATATTTATTAATTAAAAGAGATTATTTAAATCATTTAAAATTATTTATTTTCAAGTTTCATATTTTTTATATATAGATTATATCATGGAAAGGCTACACAAAAATTTCATGATTTTAGGAGATATAATTATTTTTATATGAAATGAACAAAATCAGTATATCATGAGATTTAATAAAAGACACAAAAGTGATATGGCCATTTGGGCCTAATGTAGACCAGTGCAGCCCACTTACAGTGGGCACGCGGTGGCAGGCCGGCCCATATAATGGCCTGGACGGCGGGTTGATTCCGGATAACTTCAAGAACTTTTTTGCAACAAAATCAGAGAGAAGAGGCTGGACTGCGAGTTTATTTCACTAGACTTAGAGGGTTCTTTTGCAAAATGGCCAGGAGCTGGCCGATCTTAGCCATCCGCTCACCCGATCGGACGACCGCGAAAAGCGAGTGACGTGGCACGCTAGGAAGTCAGAGAATGGTGCATGGATCGTTTGTAAAGATAGCTTAAATTTATGATCACACATAGTAAAAAGACACTAGAGAAAACTAAGATATAAAAGAGGAGAAGACGATACACAAAATTAAAGTATGACCGAGGCCCTACCTAGCCATACTGAGTTCTCATACTGAGTTCTCCACCATTGCACGAAGGTAAACCAACTAACCAATAAATGAAGACTAACGGTTATCGTTTTAAAAAATTATATCTTTCAATAAATATATTTTATATAAAAGATATATATTTTAATAATATTTGTATCTTTTATTTGACTAATATTTTCGATGGCATTAAATAATAAATATATACTTCTAAGAAGATAAGTTTTGACATTACTCCCTTTCATCTGATGTCATACTCCTTGTCGAGTAATGACATTAAAAACGTCGTCTAACGTCAGTAATGTTAACGCATCAATGCATATTGTGTGGCAACGTTATTTGGCATGACTAAAAAGGGTTACATCTATAAAATCTTGTTTTTACTCTGATTATTTTTAAATATCTATTAAAAAGGATAACCAAAAATAAAAAATAATCCTCCGTTTTCACCGTGGTTAGCAAGTCGCACACGTCTCGGAAGCGATTTTTGACAAGAACAAAAGGAAACAAACCTCGGATCCGGTGTGCAAGTTCTTCCCTCTTCTTGCGCGACGCGCGGAGCCTTCAAGGACTCGAAAAATAGGCGGCGGCGGCGGCGGCATCGCAACGCAGTGATCAAAATCAATCCGGTCCATATGTGGAGGAGACCAGAGAGTAGCCGGGCGTTAATGTTGGCCACGTCGTCCGCCGCCGGCCGCAACAAGCCGTCGCGGTCGTCGTCTGTTCTCGTTGCCGACAGGGCGAGCGGATACCACGACCTCAAGATCGATTCCCGCTTGCTCGACTCGACGAGCGTTCCCCCTGGACAGTTCCTCCTGTCCTGCGCTTTCACCGTGGGCGGCCATACCTGGCGCATCATATGCTACCCTAATTAACGGCGAGCGCTCCAAGTCGGCGGCTGCTGCTGCTGCTGCTGGCTACGTCTCCGTCTTCCTGAAACTTGACGAGACCGTCGTCGCGAAGCCAGTGCCTGCCCAGGTACAGTTCAGCGTCATGGCGGAGAAGCGCGCCCTCTTCATTATGAGATGGAAGAAGGAGGTTCCAAGCACGAAGAGGACGTTTTATTTGTCACAAGCTTCAACAGCGGGGGTAATAATAGCAGGGTGAGGGGCTACTCCGAGTTCGCCAAAAAGAAAGATGTGCTCAAGAAGGTGCATCAGGGCGATCCTCTCACGATCAGGTGCCCACATCTTCGTCTTCAACGGCTCCCGCGCCGTGCAATGTCCCAAGCACAAGCACGCTGCTGCCCCTGCGTCGTCCGTCGTCCGCGTGCCCCCGTCCAACCTGCATACGCAACTCGGCGACCTCCTCGCCAACAAAACGGGCGCCGACGTGGTGTTCAAGGTCGCCGGCGAGACGTACCCCGCGCACCGGTGCGTGCTCGCCGCCCGCTCGCCGGTCTTCGCCGCGGAGCTCTTCAGAGCGATGCGGGGGAGCGACGACGCCGACGCGGCCGCAGCCGGCGGTGTGGCGGCGGTGCACGTAGAACGGTAGAAGACATGGAGCCGCAGGTGTTCCAGGCTCTGCTCCACTTCGCGTACACGGACACGCTGCCGGAGATGAGGAAACAGGAAGGAGGGCGTCTTGTGCCAGCACCTGCTCGTCGCGGCGGACAGGTACGACATGGAGAGGCTCAAGCTGATATGTGATCGAGGACAAGCTGTGCAGGTAGATCGACGTGGGCACGGCGGCGATCATCCTGACGCTGGCCGTGCAGCATCGCTGCCGTAGCCTGAAGAAGGCCTGCATCGATTTCCTCGCTGCTCCAGCAAATCTCAAGGCAGTCGTTGAGGCAGGCGACGGCTTCGAGCATCTGAGCACAAGCTGCCCCTCCGTCACCAAGGATCTGCTTGCCATGCATGCATTATAATGTTAGGTTAGGAATTGCATTAATTGTGGCAACCCATGATCGATCTGTGTTCCACTTGTTCAGTTTTCATTGGGTGTGCTGGCTACGGAGATCTTGTTTAATTTAACCCTGGTTCGTGCATCAGATAACGTAGTACATGATCGATCAGCAAAAACTGTTAATCATGGTTGATAGTATTAGCCCTGTGTTTTACTGTCACTACCGGAAACCGTTGTTTGCCAAGTGTTGGGCGGTTTGCCGAGAGCTATAAATCGGGCATTGGGCATACGGGTCCTATGCAGAGTGCGAAATAAAATGCAGTCGGCAAACAGCAGACATTCGGCATAAACGGCTTTGCTGAGTGCTGAACACACGGCAAACAACGGGCACACGGCATACATGTCTTTGCCTAGTGCCAGAATCCAGACACTCGGCAAACGGCTGACACCGTTAGTCTCCGTCTGCTGTTTGCCAAGTGTAGGGTTTTAGGCACTCGGCAAAGAGTGGTTTGCAGAGTATTTATTTTGGCTCTCGGCAAATTTTTTTCTTTTTTTCATTTCCTTTTGCTCAAACTTTTTCTTGACATTTGCATGTGGTATCCATGTTCAAATTTGGTGCATTTTTTTGTTTGTTTATTATTTTTAGTAATTAATTTCATTACAAACCTTTTTTTTCAATCGAGGCAAATTTGAACTACAGGTCTTTGAAATATTTAGAAAACATTAGTAAAAAATTGATACTCATGTTATTTATGTTGATAGGAGCATATACCTATGAAATGGAAAGAAATTATGGTAACCTTAATCGTGGGGCACGCGCAGGAACGTGGGGTCGAATGATTTTTGAAATTTTAAAAAAAGGCAAATGAAGTCTGAAAATCATGAGATTGGCTTAGATGTCATGATATCATGCACGGATGGTGTGATAAAAAATTGAGACATTTTCGCACATGTTGTCACGTACATTGCTTAGAACTCTCAACATCTCCGAAAGAGTTCCATGGAGTTGAGAAGGATCCAGTGAGATTTGGAGTCTGACTGATTATCTCTTTGGGGTCTTGGTTTGAAATTTTTTGTTTAGTTACTACGGAACATTAATTGGTTCATGTGAAATTTTGGTACTTTTTTGGAAGTGTTTGTAATTTTTATTTAGTAATATCAATAATTGAATATTTAGTTGTTGTAAATACAAGTTAAACTATAACCGCATGAAATAATGACGTCCTACTTACGTTTTCACTTCAAAAAAATTTTATAAACATTACACAACATAGATTATTTAATGGAACATTAGTTTTGATTCGTTTCATAAATTCATCTCTTATTTGCAATTATAGAGTTCAATTTGATTTAAAATGAATTTGACATATATACAAATACATAGAATAATGGAATATTATTTGTGCATGCAACTAGTGTACATTGTTCATTGAATTTGAAATAAAGGATAACACAATATTAAATAAAATGAAATGCATAGAGTAATTTTGGTAAAAAATAAAAAATTAAAATTTATCTTTGACGAGTGCCAGAACACCAAACACCCGGCATACAGGATTTTGAAAAAAAAATGTATTTTGCTGAGTGCTTTGGATTGCACTCGGCATATAAAATTTTGAAAAAAAAATACAAAGTTGTGGAGTGCCGTAGATCGGGCACTTAGGCATACTTACCACTTTGCTGAGTGTTCCCGATCTACGGCACTCGGCAAACAATGCCGCCACCTTATCCACCCCGTGCCTCTGCTACCTCACTCACGCCACTCTCACTCACACGCTCAGCCGCTCGCCCACCCACGACCGCCGGAGCAGCAGGCATCGCCACCGCGCCGGCCCACGCTCACCAGAGCAGCGGCCACGACGCCCGCCCACGCTCGCCACCACACCCGCCCACGCCCGCCCGCCCACGCTCGCCGGACGCCGCCCCCACTGCTCTACCAGCCCCCACGCTCACCGGACGCCATCCGACGCTCGCCGCCCGCCCATGCCCGCCCACGCTCGCTCGCCCACGCACGCCCGCCCATGCTCGCCGGACGCCGCCCCTGCTGCTCCACCGGCGCGGGCCGCCGCCCACAAAGGCCAAGGCAGCCGGACGCCGCCCCCGCCGCCCCACAGGCCCCCAGCGCGACGTGTCGCGGCCACAGCGCGGCGGCCCGCGCCCTGACCGTGCCGGCACGCGCCCCTAGAGCGGCGGCTCGTGACCCCAGCGCGATGGCCCGCGTTCCCACCATGGCGGCCGCGCAGCCGGTCCTCTCCCACGTGGCCTTGCCCCAGCCTGCCCCGGCCTGGCCCCAGCCCACTCCTGGCTTGGCCAGAGCTGCTCCCGGCCAGCCACAGGCGGTTCCGGCCGGCCACACCCGCTCCCAGCCATAGCCAGTGAAGTTCCCGGCCGCAGCCCAAGCCGCCCGCCCGCTCGCTGCGCCCCTCGGCTCACCATGCGCCACCGCCCATCCCGTGGCGGCTCGTCTCGCGCCGTCCATGCCACGCTGCCATCGCCAATGCCATGCCCCGTCCGCGCTACCCGTGCTGCGGCCATTAGGTATGCATTTTGATGTCGGCCATCGTGCCGTAGAAATGGTAGGCCATTGTGTCGTTCTCTTGTAGGTTTTGGAAACCTCACCGTGTAGGGGAGGTGTTGCCGAATATTGAATTGACACAGTTATGGTTATATGTGCAGGTTGGAGCTGTGGACGACTCCTTTGGCTTTGATAGCTTTTCGTCCCACGTAGACAATCTACGTGTTGTGAGTTATCCTTTCTCGTGCTCGTTTACAATTCAGTTAGTTGTGTCACGTAACCCAGTTAGACGTCTTCCGTTCGAAAAAGATACAGTTCAAAAGTATGCAGACTTCTGCATATCTATAACCGTATCTCTTTTGAATTGTCCATGTTTCTTTGACAGCCCGAGGATGTATAGATGGGGTTTGTTCCCACGGTCTACTTCGATGCGAGTGTAACACCCCTGATGTTTCGATAACTAAAACCTGCCATGTCATCATGATTGCATGCGAAAACAGCCCGCATAAACTCATTTTTCTGTGCAATAACTAAAGTAAAATTTTATTCTTGCATATGATTGTGTATAGATACTTTAGAGTGATTTGGTTATAATAATGTTTGTGTATGTACGTGGGATAAAAATAAAAAATTAAAGAAATTTAAAAGAAATCATTTATAAACCCTCCATCGAACCCGAAACCCTAATTTGAAAAATAAAACGAATTAAGTGTTGGGCCTTAAACAAAAGTTGTAAATTTTTAAAAGTTAAGCAACTTCTATTTTGGGAAATCCTGAAGTTATTAAAAATAATTTCAAATAAAACTTTAATTTGTGTTTTAAAGACTTAGATTTGAAACTCAATTTCAAAAACTAAAGGGAATCTGATGAAAGTGATTTCATAAAAATTATAGATATTTTAGAATGGGACAACTTATATTTTTGGAGATTTTGATGTTGTCCAGTGGAAATTTAATTAAAACCCAATTAGTGTTTGTTTATTCAAAGTTAAACTGTCCCTTTTAAAAACTATCAAGAATTTAATCAAACTCCTTTAATAAAAGTTGTAGGGATTTTCAATCTGAACAACTTTTATATTTGGGGATTTTGAATTTATGCATTGAGATTTCAAATTAAACCTTAATGCGTGTTTTAGAATTTGAATTTGAAATGCTATTTTAAAATCTATGAAGAATCTAACAAAACCCCTTTAATGAAAGTTGTAGAGATTGACAAATAGCACAACTTTTATTTTTAAAGATTTTCATGTTGTTGAGAAGAATCTTGATAATTTTAATGAATTGCACATGAATTTCAAAAGGTTCATTTACCCCCTTTTGAATTATTCAAAATCCACTCAAAATTTGAATATGGTTCCAGAACTAAAGATGTTCAGTAGAAGATTGTCTACAACTCATATTTGGGAAATTTTTCAGGTTTATAAACAAAATAAAAAGTAATTTTTGCAAAAAGGATAAGGAGGTAGGTTTTGACCGTATAGCTACAGTGACCCCGGGTCCCTACCATCCCCTACGCACTGCAGCGCGTGCGCGCGCTGGCCGCCGGCGATGCCCGGGGTTGGCCAGGCCGCGTGTCCTTGTCGGGCCGGGCCCGTGGGGGACCCCGGCGACGCCCTGCGCAAGTCATCCCCTATAAAGGCCGCCCGAGTCGTCGTTCCCGCTCTCTCCACCATCCTGCTCGCCACCGTCGAGCTTCGGTGCAACGGCGAATTCGTCGTGCACACTCGACTAACGCTCTCTCCATCTTTCCACTGGCTGTGCCACGTCCTTGCGCACCCATCGAGTCCTCTTGTGTCTTCTGTCGTAGCCGGAATCAACCGGAAGGGCCGGTTTCTTCTCCGCGGTCGGTAACTGCGCCACCACGCTCGGTTCGTCGTGGTTGGTCATCTCGGGTGAGCTTCACCGCATCCAATTGGCTGTTCAAGCTTCTCCACATTGTAGTGATGCTCTAGGGCCTCTCTGTTCTGCTGTTGGTGTACAGGTTGCCTCGGAACACCGTGATTGTCACCGGAGTTCGCCGTCGAGGTCGTGGTCCGCATCAACGGGTCGCGTCCATAGTCATCTCCCTTCTAATCCACGTGCACCGCAGCAGGGTAAGATCCGGGAAGCTTTAAGTATAGCTGGTTAGGTTTCTTGGCCCTCGAAGAAGCCGGAACGCGGCTGTGCCGCCGTGCCTCCGCCGCCGAGCCGCCATGGCCAATGGAGGGCTCGCTCAAGTGCCTTGGCCGCCGGGGTGAGCGGGTAGATAGGCGTGTCGTGTGGTTGGGGACCTGTTGTTGTGCTGGTCGTTGCCGGATAGCCATCGGCGGTAAGCCGTCGCGCCCGTGCCGTCGGGCGAACGCACGGGGGCGCACTTGCGCGAGCGGGAGGAGGAAGATGGAGAGAGGTGGGCCGGGTTGTTGCTGGGCATAACCGGTCCTGTGGCGGGAAACCGAGAAAGAGCGAGAGCTGGGCCAAACTGGGTCATTTGGGTCGGCCCAGTAGCCCTGGTCAGCGTCAAGTGCAATGCCCTTTTCATTTTATGTATATGTGAATAGTAATGTATCTTGTTTATTTTGTTTAGAATTATTCATTGCTCCAAAAATCATGAAAATAATTGTGGGTGCTCTCTGTAGTGTGTGGAATTTTATAAAAATATTAGGTGTATATTTGGGACAGTTTCTGTTGAGACTAAAAATGTGCCTTTTAATTAAAAATTAAAACTTTAATGATTTTTTATAATTTCCCTGTTAATCCAAAAATCATGAAACTTGTATAGGTGCTGTTTTAGGGCAAGATATAGCTGTTGGTAAAGTTTGGGCTCAAATAAAAATAGTTTTCTTAATCACTATTTAATACTCTATAGATCGCTTAATAAAATAAATAGGAACCCTAGCCATTTAGGGTTTTGTGTGACTTTTAAAATGTGTGATGTCCCTGGGTCATTAACTTTAGAGGATCTTTGGCACTTTAATTAGTTGTTTGAGTTCTTAATTAAATTACTAATTAGAACATTAATAATCTATATTACTCGCATATGATATTAGGGTTGGTGACTTGTTTAAGCAAGGTGTAGTAGTGTTATAAGGAAAGTTAACTCGGCCTTCTATGACTATTAAAATGGTCAATGAATAAATTATATAACCACCACCTTATCCGATGAAATTTGTTTTACCACTTTACCGTGAAGGAAAGTTATACTCAACTTCCTAAATTTAGTTTACTTGTATTAATTCACAATTTAGTGCATCTCCTGCATCATGGCATACATATCATGCATTTTTATTTCGCGTAGTAAACGAGTTTCCGGAAGCCTTGCTTGATGCCCGACGGAAGTATTGTTCGTCAGGAGAAGTCAAGAGGGTCTTCTCCGATTTCTGACAGAAGTGACAGACCTGCAACAAAGGCAAGCCCCGGTGCATTCAGCCCCTCTCCTTGTGGTTTGAAAAATGTTTATAACTTGAGTTAATCTATTGCATTAAGTTGATAGGAGTTGATTGATAACCCAATTGCTGCATTACCAACCTTGACCACTGAAATACCTTGAAACCATTTTAAAAATAAAATATTTGAAAATGCTTAGCCCAGCTTGAACAATTTAGAGTTGCACAAATTGCTATTTTTGAGCTATTGTGAAATATTACTGAGTAATTCACGAATAAGGGAATTGGTAAAGTTCTCGTTCGGTGGCTGTGCACCTGATCAGTACATCGTCGCCGATGGGAGGGAATTTTTCTGTTCGGTGGTTGTATCACTTGGGTTAGAGTCCCGAGGTTTGACCACCGGTAGAAAGGGGAAATGTTTTGCTCGGTTGATGTGCACATGGGGTGGCGTTCCCCATGTCTTGTCATCCGGCAGGCATGGATTTGGAAACTATTGGATAACTTTGTACTTGGGTTAGAGTCCCAATGCATGGTTGCCGGCGGAAAAGAAATTAGGGACCGTTCGTTGTAGGCCTACTTGATCGAGACTTTGCAACTAGCCACATACTACGGAAAGCTCTATCTCCAGTGGCTCTATTGCTTGAACTGACAACCACGCATTAGGAGTGGAGAGATGGCGAGAGTAGTGTGTACCCTCGTGGCCGTCGTGCCTGGAGACGAGAGTAGTACTATGCTCTCGGGTGGCGCAGGACCAGTTCAGGGATAGAAAAGCCGTGGTAGACGGGGTTGGCATATGCAAGCTTAGGTGCTACATATGCAGTGTGGATAGGGATTGTAATACCTCTGGTATTACTGCTTAATTAAACTGCCATATCATCATGTTTAATATTAATCATCTGCATATGATTGTCCTTAGGGTCTCTAGAGTGATTGGATTTCGTTTAGTATTGATTGTGTAATTTAGTCCTCAATCAAAAATCAAAAATAAAATTAAAAAAAAGGGAAATCAAATCAAGCCCTACTTCAAAATCTACAAAGAATCTGATGAAAGTGTCTTAATGAATGTTGTAGAACTTTTAAAATGGAACAACTTTTATTTTTGGAGATTTGGAAGTTATATTATGAAAATTCAAATTAAACTCAAATTAGTATGTTGATATTTAAATTTGAAACTTCAATTTCAAAAATATTGAGAATCTTCCAAAACACCCTGTTGTGATTCGTGTGTGTTGAACCTTGTTATATTTTAAGTTGTAATGCTACTATGTTGTTAATTATGCAATGTGACTCCTTAGCGGTTGTCTTAAAAACAGATGTTCAACACTCGCTCGACTGGTGCTGCTACTTCTGATGAAGGAACTGCTCCCTACCCACCACCCATTCCACCAACCTTAGCAGATGCCATCGCAGCCCTGGCTAATGTAGCCAACGCTATGGCCCAAAATCGAGAAAATCGTGGCGGGCGTCGAGGCCGCCGCGAAGATGTGGAAACCACCTATGTGGACTTCACTGAAACCCGCCCACCTGTATTCACAAAAGCCGAAGAACCCTTGGAGGCCGATGACTGGCTCCGTACTATGGAGCAGAAGTTCAGCTTGATTCGTTGCACAGAATTCCAAAAGCCACTATTCACGGCTCAGCAGCTGCGGGGTCCGGCCAGTGCCTGGTATGCCAACCTGTTGTCTGCACAGCCCGAGGGGCATCAGCTTACTTGGGCAGAGTTCCGCGAAGCCTTCGGAGCACATTACATCCCTGCAGGTGTAATGAAAATGAAACTGTATCAGTTCTTAGCTTTGCAGCAGAAGGATTCTTCTGTGATGCAATATATGAACCAATTCAACCATCTTACCCAGTATGCTCCGGAACACACCAATACTGACCAAAAGAAGAAAGATTGCTTTGTCAGGGGCCTAAACTTCAAGATCCAGCGTAGCTTATCTAACAACCTTAACTGCTCATATCACGAAGCTGTAAACAGCGCCATTGCTTACGAAGAAAGTGATCGTAAGCATCAAGATGAGAAGAAGAAAAAGAAATCAGGTTTTCTGGCGGTCAAAAACTCCAGAAGATCATCTATCATCCTACTCACCACAACCGTCTAGCTTACCCCCAGCAGCAAGTCGTGGTACGCACCGTGGCTACCTCTCATACCTCAAACCAACAGAACACTACTCAGCCGAATGCCCCAGGCGTTCGTATCAATACACCTCAGACCATCTACAATTATCCTTGCTACAACTGTGGCAAGATGGGACATTGGGCTCATGACTGTCCATATCCCAAGAAATACAATTAAAATGCCAGAAAGGTCCTGGACAGCAGCAGCAACAGTAGCATCAGAATCAGCACCGTGGCCAGCAGCACCAGGCTCAGAAGGTTAAACTTATCAAGAAGGCAGGACATTCTATTATACTCATGTGGATGACATCCCTGCAGGAGAGCCCGTCATGATGGGTACGTTTCCTATCGCCAATCACCCTGCTATTACACTTTTTGATTCTGGTGCATCACATTCATTCATCAATCGTACATTTATGGTAAAGCATGAGATTCCAATTGGGGAAATAAAGGAAAACTTCTTTATACATTCGTCCCGGAGGGCGTATAAATGCTAAGGAGGTAGTGCATCGAGTACCTATCGAGTTGGGCGAGCATATATTCCCAACCACCATGATAGTGCTCAAGGATCAGAACATATATGTCATCATAGGTATGAATTGGATGTATCAGCACAAGGCGCTGATCGATGTGCTGAATAGGACCATAAAGGTCAGCATACCTGGTAGTCAATCTCAGCTTCTTATCCAATTACCACTACCCGCAAGAATGATTGAAAAGACAGTGCAGAGATTGTGTGCCACCTCAGTCCAAGAAATCCAAAATATTCCAGTAGTCTTTGAATTTCCGGATGTATTTCCTGATGATCTACCCGGCCTGCCACCTGACCGTGACGTGGAGTTCACTATTGAGTTGAAGCCGGGAACTGCACCTATATCCCGTAGAGCCTATAGGATGCCTCCCATGGAATTAGCCGAGCTTAAAGTTCAATTGCAAGATCTGCTTGATAAGGGTTTCATCAGACCTAGCTCATCTCCTTGGGGTTGTCCTGCCATATTTATGAAAAAGAAGGACAAGTCACTCAGACTCTGTGTCGATTATCGCCCACTCAACGAGGTCACCATTAAAAATAAATATCCTTTACCTCGCATTGACCTACTCTTTGACCAGTTAGCTGGAGCCAAGGTCTTTTCCAAAATTGACCTTAGGTATGGTTATCACCAAATAAAGATCCATCCCGAGGATATTCCCAAAACAGCATTCACCACCAGATACGGCCTTTATGAGTATCTGGTCATGTCTTTTGGCCTAACCAACGCACCTGCCTATTTCATGTACCTCATGAACTCTGTCTTCATGCCCGAGGTTGACAAGTTTATAGTCGTGTTCATTGATGACATCCTTGTTTATTCCAAAACCTCTGATGAACATGCCAACCACCTTCGTATTGTCCTAACCCGTTTGAGAGAACACCAACTATATGCCAAGTTTAGCAAATGTGAGTTTTGGCTAGATCGAGTTCCTTTTCTCGGTCATATTTTGAAACACCCATCCGAGATGAGGTTATTGCCGCTCAGCGGGAAAGTAAAGGAATCAAGCACATCAAGAAAAAGGTTCAAGCTGGCAAGGCAGATTGCTTCAAGATTGATTGATGATGGTGTCGTGTGGTTCAAGGATCGTCTGGTAGTTCCAAAGGTGCCGGAGTTGCGACAAAAGATCCTTGACGAAGCACATTTGACAAGGTTTTCCATCCATCCTGGCAGCAACAAGATGTATCAGGATTTGAGGCAAAAGTTCTGGTGCACAAAGATGAACATAGAGATTGCTCGGTATGTCGCGAGATGTGACACATGTCAGAAGGTGAAAGCTGTTCACATGAAGCCTGGTGGAGAGTTGCAACCATTGCCTGTTCCTGCGTGGAAGTGGGAGGACATCAGTATGGATTTCATCGTGGGATTGCCCAAGACCTCAAGAGGTTTTGATTCCATCTGGGTTATCGTGGATCGCCTCACCAAACAAGCTCATTTTCTACCTGTCAAGAAGAAGTACAGGGCACTGGCATATGCGAAGCTTTATATTGAGAACTTAGTGAAGTTGCATGGTGTACCGAGGACTATCGTTTCTGATCGAGGTACCCAGTTCGTCTCCAAGTTCTGGCGGGCTTTTCACAAGTCCTTAGGTACAAAACTTCTGCATAGCACTGCATACCATCCACAGACTGATGGACAGACAGGAAAGAGCCAATCAAGTACTGGAAGATATGTTGAGGGCTTGTACACTCAATTACCCTGACAAGTGGGACGAGTGCTTAGCATTGGCAGAATTTTCATACAACAATAGCTATTAAGAAAGTATTAAGATGGCTCCATTTGAGGCAGTTTACGGTTTTAGGTGCCGTACCTCATTGAATTGGTCTGAACCTGGAGAAAGATGGTTTTATGGTGTTGATCTAGTCAATGAAGCCGAAAAAAAGGTCAAATTGATACAAGAGAATTTGAAAGTGGCATAGTCTCGACAGAAAAGTTATGCCGATAGAAGGCATCGACCCTTAGCATTCAAAATAGGAGACTATGTGTATTTGAAAGTATCGCCAATGAAAGGAGTCAATTGGTTTGGCGTCAAAGGCAAGTTGGCCCCGCGTTATGTTCGACCTTTCTTAATCATAGAACGCGTGGGAAAAGTAGCCTATAAGCTTCAGTTACCAGAGCATCTTCTAGACGTACACAATGTATTCCATGTGTCACAACTCAAGAGGCGTCTCCGAGTACCTGATCAGGTCATCGATGTGGAAGGAGTGGAACTTGAGCCTGAGCTGACATACTCGGAGTATCCTATTCGAGTCTTGGACATAAAGGATCGTGTCGCACGAAGGAATACAACCAGATGGTACAAGATCCAGTGGAGTGAGCATTCGAAAGAAGAAGCCACTTGGGAATCGGAAGACTACCTCGCAGAAAATTTCCCCGAGTTCTTTGCTACCATATAGATGTAAACTTCCTAGCCTTGAAATATGTAAACATTTTCCCTGTTTTTATGGATAGTTTAGAACTAGAGTTGTTTGAGACATTTTCTTTTCCATTACTTGGTTTCAAGTTGGTTTTTAGATCTATATCAAATCTCGGGACGAGATTTCTTTTAGGGGGAGGCTGTAATACCTCTGGTATTACTGCTTAATTAAACTGCCATGTTATCATGTTTAATATTAGTCATTTACATATGATTGTGCTTAGGGTCTCTAGAGTGATTGGATTTCGTTTAGTATTGATTGTGTAATTTAGTCCTCAATCAAAAATCAAAAATAAAATTAAAAAAAAGGGAAATCAAATCAAGCCCTAGACTTGACCTAATACCCTACTTCAAAATCTACTAAGAATGTGATGAAAGTATCTTAATGAATGTTGTAGAACTTTTAAAATGGAACAACTTTTATTTTTGGAGATTTGGAAGTTATATTATGAAAATTTAAATTAAACTCAAATTAGTATGTTGATATTTAAATTTGAAACTTCAATTTCAAAACTATTGGGAATCTTCCAAAACTCCCTTAATAGAAGTTGTCAAGCTCGCTGAGTAGAACAACTTTCATGTTTACCAATTTTCAAGTTGTTGAGAAAAATCAAAAGTAATTTAAAAATTTCAGTTTGAAATTCAAACCCTACTTTTACCCCCTTTGCTGTAGTTTGAAAATTCAGCCGAATTTGAAATTCTTGTCAAAAGCAAAAATGATCTACACAAAATTCTCTGCAATTTGATATTCAACACTTCCTTTGATTCGGCCGGTATGGACATCAATTTGAATCCTCATAGCATTTGACCTAGGAACCTAGCACTGTAGCTACAGGGGGGTCCCCTGTTCTTCTTCTCGCCGTACCCGTGCGTGCCGCACGCGGCGCCGGGCGCTGTCCGACCGACGTGGGCGGGGAGCAAAGCTATCGAGTAGTCCAGGAGGGGGCCCCGGATTCCACGAGCTTATCTCCACCTTGTTCCGGTCCTTTAAAGACGACGAGGCCCTCCGTTTTTCCACTTCCTCCCGAGCGGCCGCCGGCGACCTCCTCATCGTCCGTGGCTAAATTCCTCACAACCGAGCCACCATACCCCAAATCGTCATGCAACCAGCCTCTTCCCTTCCTTGCGCATCGTTTGGGTGCGGTTTGGTCGAGTGTCGTAGACGGAGTCGCCCGGTAGCTGTTGGCGTTCACCTAGGGACTGCTCGGAGCTCCGCCGTGGACATCTTCTTTCCGTCTGGTCGGTTGGAGTGAGTCTCTTTCTTCTCTAGGTAGCGTTCTAAACTCTCTTGGCGGTGTTGTTTTTGATGCGCTCGGCGGTTTGGGTTATGGTGCAGCAGGTTCGTTGGAACAAACCATCCTCCCCGTCGGCCGAGCCGTGTCCGCCGCCGTCATCGTCGAGCCAGCCCCACCGCACCGCCTCGTCGTTATCCGACTCGCCCATTAGCTTCGTGGTGAGCCTCTGATCCTTCCCGGCACTCTTTCTGTAGCAATATTGTGTTCCCTCGCCCGGAACGGCTTTGCCGTGCCGCCACCGTCCGCCGTGGGCGAGCCCTTGTTCGTCAAGGGCATCTAGGGCTAGGGCTAGGCGTGTAGAGGTGTCGTCTAGGGTCTAGGGGAGTCGTAGGTCCGCTAGCGTTCGCCGTTGGGGTCACCGGCGGCGAAGGCCGCGCCATTCCGCGCACGCGCGCGCACGGTAGCGTTCGGCCGAAGGTAGGGGACGACCCTGACAAGGGTGGCCCGCCTGTCAGCGGCCGGGAGAGAGAGAGCGCGAGCGCGCGGGGGCTGACGGCTGGGGCCAGGCTGTCAGCGGCCGGTTCGGGTGAGAGCGCGAGCGGGCTGCGGTCGCTGGGCCGGCCTGCGATGCTGGGCCGAATGGGCCGTGTCGTTTTTCAATTTCCGAGCCATTTAGTGTAGCTTTTCTTTTTATTTTTGAAATGAATAGTATGGCATGTTAATCTTTTTCTATGAATTAATTTGCTACACCAAAAATTATGGAAAAATTCGTGTATGCTCTCTGGAATGTATACTATTTTATAAAAATATTAAAAATGTGTTTTCAGCACTTTCTGTACCAACTAAAAATTAGCACATTAAATGATAAATGGAACTTTGATGATTTTTAATAAATTCCCTGTAGGTCCAAAAATCATGAAAATTTAATTGGTCCTATTTTAGGTCCAGATCTAACTATTGGTGAAGTTTGGCATCAAATGGAAGTAGTTAAATATTTATTAGATTAGATATTGGTTTAAATGATTTATAATCGGAATAGGAAATGAAATAAATGTTGAATGGTGTGATTTTTAGATTGATTGAGATTCTAGGTCAATCACTTTTATGACCTAGGGCATTGTGAATTAGAGTAATCTTGGCTAGCCTATGGTAGGGTCTTGATCATGTGTGTGCCTTATTTATTATTGAATTTTATCTGTCATTTCATGCATTCATGTATTCATCATTGCACACGTGTAGTGACCGAGAATCCAGGAGATCAAGTCCGAGGGTCCAGCTGAGGAGGTTGCTTCGGAAATTATGCAAGGCTTTGATATTTGTGGCACTGATCCGGATCCGACACTCTACACCATCCAAGTTAAACCCCGGTGCATTTGTCCTTCCTTGCTATTTTAAAATGTGTGTCACTTGAGTTAATCTATTGCATTAGGTTAATAGGAGTTGATTGGCAACCCATTTATGCATTACCATCCTTGACCACTGATCAATACCTGAGAACCTGATTTTATAAAGTTTTGCAAAATGCTTAGACATGCTAAATAATTAGATTTGCAAAAATGCTATTTTGAACGGTGATGAGACTAATCAAATGAATCACTTTATGGGAATGGTATGTCCTTGTTGGTTGGCAGTGTTCCTAGCTAGTTCATTGTCATCTTCGGGGATGGGTTTTTCCATTTGGTCGACCATCTGTTTGGGTTAGAGTCCCAACGATCCTCACCATCGGAAAGGGATGTAAAACCGGGTAGTTACCAGTGTACATGGGTTAGAGTCCCAATGCATGGTTTCTAACGGAAAAATATTATGGACCGTTCAGTTGTAAGGCCTGCTGTGATCAAGACTTTGCAACTAGCCACATACTACGGAAAGCCTCTGACTCTGGTGGCTCTACTGCTGGAACCGACAACCACGCACTGGGAGTGGAGAGATGGCGAGAGTAACGTGTACCCTCGTGGCCGTTGTGCCTGGAGACGAGAGGAGTACTGTGCTCTCGGGTGGCGCAGGACCTGGTTCCGGGGTATGAAAAGCCGTGGTAGGCGGGGTTGGCCGTATGCAAGCTTAAGTGCTACATACGCAGTGTGGATAGGGATCCCCAGCTGGGTATTAATCGATTCGAATCATCGTTGCTCCTCGGTTATGGAGACTTGATCCTCACCCCTTCATCGAATAGTGGTTCGGAACTAGGATGTTTTTGAATGGATAAAGCAAATGAAAGAATGTTGATATATGAGAAAGAGATATGGTTAATGATTAATAGTATTATTGAAATAAAATATTGAGATATGACTAGTAATGCTTTTCCGTAAAACTCTTGAACTCTTGCTAAAGCCTTACCTTGACTCCCCTCAGCCTGCATTCCTGAGTCTAGTTTTACACTCTTAGTCGGGTAAGTCTTGCGGAGTACCCCATGTACTCAGGGTTTGTTAACCCCGTTGCAGGAGGGCAGCAGGAGCCTGAAGTCTGTCTCGCTCCGTGCTACGTCACTATCGTCCAGGAGAGTGAAGAAGAATAAGGTTCAACCCGTGGGCAGGGTTCGTGTAATATTTATCTATCTGTTGTACTGTTGGTTCTACCGCTACTGCTACCCTTTTTAAATTATGGCCCGTAATAACTGCACCTAATTTCCATTCGAATATTGGTTTGTAATATTAAGTACTATTTACTCTTCCGCATTTTTTTACTCTGATGTATTTTGTTATGAATTGTTGTAATCCTGTAATGGCTTCGTAATGGGATCCTGTCGGATATAACAGGTGCTTATGTAGCCCGGCAGAGCCTGCCTAGGTCGTCTGGAACACGGGCCCGGCTGTCAGACGTCATTAGTGGCGGTGACAGGTGCCTGTGGGCCACGTGATTTAGGCAGTTCTGTTACACTGCCCTGCTCTCACCAACTCCTGAGTGGTGAGTCTTGTCAACCCGAAACGGCTCATGGGACACATCCTTCTTGAATATGATGCCAGACATGCGCTCAATCACAAACATCAAGTATGGAGCATAAGGTAGGACCTTCCTAGCATCCTCAGAAGTGATAATCAACTCGCGCCAAATGAAGCGAGACACTGAGAAAGACCCACTACCTGGCTGTGTCCTGGCAAGCATGTTCCTCGCTGTCCCATATAGGTTGGAAGCTGAACCAACCTTGGGATGAAGAGTCTGACGGAATAGGTTGTTCAGGATGTAGTACCGACTCTTCAGCCCCTTCACCAAACCATCTGTGTGACTAGGATGATCATATAGATGGGCCAATTCGCCATCAGTGAGTTCCCGCTCATCATGCAGGTCATAAGCATCCATGTCCCATTCACCAAAACCAAGGATCCGAGCAAAAGTAGTGAAATCCACTCGGTAGTGGTGAATATCAGTCATCCAGTGCAACTCATCATCCTCTCTATCAAAGTAACAGGTGGCTAGGAACTGATACAGAATCTCTGTGTTCCAGTCATACCTGAAACCCATCAAATCATAGATGCCTCTGTTCTTGCAGAAGGCAATGACTTGGTTGCACACTCTATCATTCTTGCTTGCCAAGTGCTCCCAATCAATATATCTCATCAGAACAATCTTGGGCTTCTTGAAAGCAAAGAGGACGGACTCATAGAAGTCCGACTGAAAGGCAGACCAAAACCTGTAATCAAGCTCAACATCCTTACGCCTAGCATAAGGGTTGACCTGTCTCTGCTCCTGCACAGCCCTGAACTGGTTGTAGTAGTTGATCTTGTGCCTTTGCCTCCTCTCAACTGGAGCACACACATGGTGATCATGCTCATCCCACTGCAGGTATGCCCCATCAAACATGGAAAGATCATCTGGGGTATCCGGGCAGGCACCATCTGGAATGGTCCTGCCTGCCTGCTCCAACAACTCAGCATCACGGAGTGCCTGCCTATCTGTCCTGCCCTTCGGGTTCCGTCCACCTCGACGGGCTGGCTGCTTCGTACGCGGGGGACGTGAGTTGCTGGACCCAGCCCCAGCGTCAAAACCACCGTTCGTCCTTGCTTCACGCCTTCCTTCATCCGCAATCCATGCAAATGTGGTAAATAAGTGTAAATAATGCGAAGAAATGAGTGTTGAACAAATCTGTGCGATGAAAGTAGCAAATCTGAGGTGTCAACCGTTGAGACAAAGATTGGGTGGCAGGGACTCATTGCACAGGGCCCGGCACTGCCGCGCCTGCGCAGTGAGGTCCCTCTGCCCTCAATCTTCCTCAGCGGGTGAAACATCGGATCGGCTGATTTCATCACATGGATTTGACTCTAAACTCATCAAACTACTCATAGCAACACTTTTCTTCAACCATAATCATCACATTGCATAGATCGGGGAAGAAACAACTTAGGGTTGAACTTCACCTTGGAGAGGGAAGGAGAGAGAATGGAGCAGCGCCTTTAGGAGGTCCTTGCCACCAGCAAGAAGGAGAAGAGGTCCCCCATGCTCAGCACAGGCTGCGGCAGGGAGGAGGCGCCGGCAAGGGAAGGGGCGACGGTGCTGGGCAGGGGCGCCGTCCCCTGCTCTCTCGGTTTGAAGGGAAGAGGGAGAGAGAGATCGAGAGAATGACGGGAGAGAGGGAGGAACGGTCAGGGCACGGGATAAACAGAGGAAAGCCCGACCGTTCTGACTAAGATAGCCCATGGGCTGCCAAGCTGGGAAGGCGCGGCACTGCCGGGCAGAGGCCCGGCACTGCCGCGGCTAGGAGCGGCACTGCCGCCCTGCCTTCCAGCAGAGAATCTAGACCTATTCTGGTCTTCACCAAGAACAAGGTCACAGGCTATTATTTGTGCAATCACTGGGTCAAAAGGACTAAGAATTAAAAACAGTGACCAAGATTGCACAAGCACACGATCAATATAGTTTTGAAAGACATAATTGAACTTTTAAATCCTTTTCAAACAACCTAGCTTAAGTAAACAATTGTGTGCTAGGTTTCAAACCATATTTCGAGAATCAAGGATATTTAGTTCACTACGCAAAGCACAAAACCTTGACTCGTCGAGAGGTTTAGTGAAGATATCGGCTAGTTGCTTTTCGGTGCTCACATGGCGTATTTCGATATCTCCTTTGGTTTTGTGGTCTCTCAAGAAGTGATGTCGGATGTCAATGTGCTTGGTTCTTGAGTGGCTTATGGGATTGTTTGCAAGCTTTATGGCACTTTCATTGTCACACAATAATGGGATTTTGGTAAAGTGACATCCGAAATCACGAAGGGTTTGCCTCATCCAAAGTAGTTGCGCACAACATGCACCGGCTGCAACATACTCGGCCTCGGCGGTGGAAAGGGCTACATAATTTTGTTTCTTAGAACTCCAAGACACTAGAGACTGTCCAAGGAATTGACACATCCCCGAGGTGCTTTTTCGATCTACTTTACAACCGGCGTAATCGAAATCCGAATACCCAAGCAAATCGAACTTAGAGCCCTTAGGATACTGTAACACCCCTAGTGTTACTGAACTAAAAATCGAACACGTCATCATATGCACTGCATAGTATGCATGTGTAAGCCAATTTTAAGATAAAAAGAAATTAAAATAAATTTAATCTCATAAGTTTTTTTCTGTGCTTATGTGATTTAGAGTGACTTAATTTCATCTGTGTTGGCTTGTTAATTGGGTGCATCAATTAATCACCACCTTAAAAATAAAGTTTGGAATTATTAATTTAAAACCTTAAGTTGGGGGTTAAAATTCTAATTTCAAAATTAGGTAGGATTGGGACTTGGTCCCAAAAGCAATGTTGTGACTCTTATTTAGTGGAGCAACTTTCATATAGAAAGTTTTTCAAATTATTCCTTGCAAATTCAAATTAAACACTAATTTCAGTTTGAATATTTGAATTTAAAACTCTAGTTCAAAAACTACTTGGAATCTGAAGTTAACCCTTTAATAAAAGTTGTAAAGCTCATCAAATAGAACGACTTTTGTATTTAGAGATTTTGAATGTATTCAACAAATATTTGAGATTAAACTCGAATTTGAAACGGGCCATTTACCCCCCTTTTTAATAAATTCAAAAATATTCAAAATATAAAGATGTTTTAAATACGAAAGTTGTTCAGAATGCAATTATACACAATTCTTATTTTTCCCATTTTCCTGAGTTATTAATGAAAATCGGAAGTAATTTCAGAAAAACTAGTTGAGGGGATATTTATCGCTACAGTAACTTGTGTTGGTTCAGTGAACTACACAGGCAGTGCCCAAGCTGGCCACGTCGTCGCCGCCGTTGCATGGCCGCTCTCGCGCGTGAGGGCACGTCGCAGGTGCCGTGGCAAGCTCGAGCACGACGTGGCGCACATCTGCTGACCTTCCCTCGTCCCTATAAGCGCGAAGACGAGCTCCTCCCGTCCTTTTTTCTGTTTTCGGTTGTCGCCGGCGTGTTCAACGAACTTGAGTGAAATTGGTCGTTGGTCCTGAACCACTGTCCAATTAACCGAGCTAAAAAAATCCACCGCAGTGCTGCGCATCGTTTGAGTCCCTCTCTGCTGCTTCGCGTTGCCGGGAGCCCACGAACGCTGCTCTCCTTCCTCGCGGCCGGCGAAGGGCATCGCCGTGAGCCTCCTTCGTGGTTGGGTTATTCCGGTGAGCTGCACATCATTTATTTGAGCGTTTTAGTTTCTCAATGACTCCACGATGCTCATGGACCTCTCTGTTCCTTTGTTGGTTCATCATAGCCACCAGAACGACGACGAGGTCACCGCAGTTCGCCACCGAGGCCACGGACCGCGTCAACTGGTCGTGTCCGAGCTGCTCCGGACCCATCCAGCGCGAGCACGAGTGTCGGTGCTAGTTTTGGCGGGGCTAACACCGGCTAGTAAATACGTGTTTTGCGGTTGAGGCTACGGATGGTGTGCAAGGGGGAACACAGGGATTATACTGGTTCAGGCCAAGCAAGCCCTACGTCCAGTGGAGAGGAGAGTCGTGTTGCCTTACACCGGGGTGCTTGTAGTAGGGGGTTACAAGCTAGGCGAGAGAGGGAAGCGCTCCCAGGTCTCTTGTGTGTCTAAGTGTTTACAAGTCGTTTGCTATGGGTACGTTTGTGTGGGTGAGAACTTAGAACTTCTCCGTCCTCGTTTTTTTCTAAAGCTGGCCTCTGCTCTCCCTTTTATAGTCGCAAGGGAGAGGCAGGGGTCGCTACGTATTTTACAGTGAGGAGTTGCTGTTCCCCGTTTGACTATGCAGCTACTGCCTTTTCTCCGCGTCTCCGGGGCATGGCTCTCGTGGTTCGCACGTCCTTGGTGAGTTCCAAGCCGGCAGCAGTCATCGGATTACGACGTGCCGTAGGGTCACACCTATCGACTATCTTTCCGTACGATGTGACAAGAGGGTGAGTCACCTTAGGTCTCCCGAGGCTCGGGACTATGAAGGCATGATGGGATTGAGCGGGGGATATCTCCCTGGTCATATTTCCGGTCTTTGAACAGCTCGTCCCGAGGATCAGGCGAGCACGGATGGAAGGCGTGCTCGTCCTTTCGAGTGGACAGCGCAGTAGGCGCGTTTCCCGTTCTTGCGTAGCCCGTCGTCAGGCGCTTGGACAGTCACAGTCGGAGTTGATAGGTCCCGGCGGAAAACGGAGCGGCCCACCATAGACCATACCGTGGAGGACAGGTGGTATGGCCGTCAGGGGCGTGCGAAACACAGTCGCGTCGAGAGTCTGTCCTGACGGGACAGTGCTTGTAAAGTGGTCAGAGAGAGTATGGCCGTCAGGAGCGTGCAAAGCACAGTCGCGTCGAGAGTCTATCCTGACGGGAGAGTGCTTGTAATGTGGTCAGAGAGATCTCTTGTGGTCCAAGATTGCTCCACTGACATCACCTGCGCCTTGGATGCCTTTGCGAGATTGCGCTCGAGGGGGATAGGGAAGCTCGGGCGAATCGGAGACTTGGGGCACCGAGGATGCCGCTCTCCCGAGCTCTCCCGAGCTGGTGCCGCTCTCCCGTGCTCTCCCGAGCTCTCCCGAGGAGGCTCGGGCGAATCGGAGACTTGGGCGCCGAGGAGGCCGCTCTCCCGAGCTCTCCCGAGGAGGCTCGGGCGAATCGGAGGTTTGGGCGCCGAGGACGCCGCTCTTCCGAGCTCTCCCGAGGAGGCTCGGGCGAATCGGAGGTTTGGGCGCCGAGGACGCCGCTCTCCCGAGCTCTCCCGAGGACGCTCGGGCGATTCGGAGACTTGGGCGCCGAGGAGGCCGCTCTCCCGAGCTCTCCCGAGCTCTCCCGAGGAGGCTCGGGCGAATCGGAGACTTGGGCGCCGAGGAGGCCGCTCTCCCGAGGAGGCTCGGGCGAATTGGAGGTTTGGGCGCCGTGGACGCCGCTCTCCCGAGCTCTCCCGAGGAGGCTCGGGCTCTCGGGCCGCTCTCCCGAGCTCTTCTCGAGGAGACTCGGGCGAGTCGGAGACTTGGGCGCCGTGGGTGCCGCTCTCCCGAGCTCTTCCCGAGGAGACTCGGGCGAGTTGGAGACTTGGGCGCCGTGGGTGCCGCTCTCCCGAGGAGGCTCGGGCGCTCGGGCCGCTCTCCCGTGCTCTCCCGAGGAGACTCGGGCGAGTCGGAGATTTGGGCGCCGTGGGTGCCGCTCGCCCGAGCTCTCCCGGAGAGGCTCGGGCGAATCGGAGGTTTGGGCGCCGAGGACGCCGCTCTCCCGTGCTCTCCCGAGCTCTCCCGAGGAGGCTCGGGCGAATCGGAGGTTTGGGCGCCGAGGACGCCGCTCTCCCGAGCTCTCCCGAGGTCTCCCGAGGAGGCTCAGGCGAATCGGAGACTTGGGCGCCGAGGAGGCCGCTCTCCCGTGCTCTCCCGAACTCTCCCGAGGAGGCTCGGGCGAATCGGAGACTTGGGCGCCGAGGATGCCGCTCTCCCGAGCTCTCCCGAGCTGGTGCCGCTCTCCCGTGCTCTCCCGAGCTCTCCCGAGGAGTCTCGGGCGAATCGGAGACTTGGGCGCCGTGGGTGCCGCTCGCCCGAGCTCTCCCGGGGAGGCTCGGGCGCTCGGGTGCTCGGGTGCTCGGGCGAATCGGAGTCGTGGGCCTCTGTAGACGTGGCCTTCGTGGGCTTCCACTGGCCTTACTTGGGCCAGGCCATGTTGGGAATGAGCGTTTTTCATCGAAGTTGGGTACCCCTAACTTTGGTACCCGACAGTAGTCCCCGAGCCTGTGGCGGAGTGAAGGCACTCCTCCACAGGTTCACGCTGGTTCTTCCTATCAAAAAAAAAGATAAAGTGTAGGTTGTTTTTTCCGGGGGGTGCGCGCGAGCGCACCCGCCGGGTGTAGCCCCCGAGGCTTTGGAGGGATGATATATCCCTTCAAAGGCTTAGAATCGTGTTTGTTAGTCCTCGGGTGTTTTTCGATTTATTTAGGTGGGTTGTTTCCTTGGAAGCGGAGCCCCCGAGCCTCCCACCGTGTGGGAGATCGTTCGGTGGTCTTTCTAAGGTGCAGGGCAAGTTTCCGAGCCTCCGTTTTCGTATCGGAGATCGATCGGGTTCTTCCCTGTCTTTTTTAATTCGACCTTCACGCTCTTTTTTCGGGAAGAGCAAGGTTTGGTCCTGCTCGACTTCCCCGCTGGGGCACGAGTCGGCATTTCCGGTGAGCTACAAACGGGTTGGTCCAAGTGGAGGTCCGTGCCCTATTCGTTAAGGGTCGGCTAGTGGCCTGAGCACACTCCAATTATTTCCCGAGGGTCAGTTAGTGGATGTCGGGTCCCTTCGACGGGTCCCGAGGGCATGATGCCTCCCACGGAGGGATTCCACGTAACCGACTCACTACTGGGATTTGGACACAGCACGGGATGTCCCTTGTGACGTTCCGGGCGTCGGGATACTGGCCGTTTTCGTGACCCATCCACTAGCTGTCCCTAACTCGATTTCCCTGGGGCGACTGTTCAAGCCTCGGAGGGCCAGTCTTCGATCCCCTGGGAACGTAACGGGCGCCCGAGCCCGGGGTTTCTTCGTTGAGAAAACGTAGGTGGAATCGAGGCGCGCGGTTGTAATGATTTGGCTCACCTTTTGAGGCGCGAAGCCTGACGGATGCGACGGTTCGGCTCAGTCGAGGCGGTTTGCGTGCGCGGTGATGGCGGGTCTCTTCCAAGCCGAGGTTGAGCTCCCTCCTCTGAACCTGCCGTGAAGAAGAAGCGGGCCATAGTGCCCTTGTAAAAAGTAACCTTTGTGATGAAAGTTGAGGACTTAGCATTTTTAGGGATGCCGTAGCCTCGGTGGTGTAGACAGAGCCAGAGCTGTGCCAGTCCGACCCGAGGGGTTCCCACTTTGTCACGCACACAGCTAGGTATCTCACAGAAGGCTCGAGTGAGATCATTTTTTACTAAATTTCCCAAACGCCCGTCTCTCTTCTCGCACTCAGGCAAAATTTGCGAAATCTTTCTGGAGCGCAAGTTGACCCTCGGGCGGAGGGTGGTGAGTGGAGGTGCCGTAGCCCGGAGGCGTAGGCGATCTCACGGCTCGGCCAGCCCTGCCCTAAGAGTGTCCTTTTACTTCTTTGGATCTCGCAAGTTTTGCTAGAGTGCAGAAAGGAGTTCGGCACGGAATTTTCGAAAAAGCGATCGAAAAGGCGCAGAGAAAATTAGATTGTTGGTCCCCAAGCGTCCACCCCTCGTCCAGTACTTGAAAAACTCCATGAAATTGCCTCGAAGCGTAAGTCACCCGTCGGACGGTGGGTGGTGAGTGGAGATGCCGTAGCCCGGAGGCGTAGGCGGTCTCGCGGCTCGGCCGGCCATGCCCTAAGGGTGTTCTCTTGCCTGTTCGGGTTTCATGGATTTTTTCAAGAGTGCTGGAGAGGTTCGGACGTAAGGGAGGTTTCAGTTTAAATCTCAAAATTCGTGATAATTAAAGAACGCTTATTTATCGATTCCGAGACCACAAATATGAACAAAGCTTGGAAGCTTAAGGGTAACTGTGACTTAGCTGCTCGAGCTACCAGCGTTGCGCTGGTGATGATCGTAGAGGAGGTGTCCCGCGCGAGGGGCACCGGATTGGTCGGGTTGACGCGGATGCGCTTCCCCCGCCTAGTTCGGCGGGAGCGGCGCGTGGCGTTCCCTCTGTTTCCCTGAAACGGGTGGAGGTGTCGCCGGGGTCCCTTTCCCAGCCACCTGCTGGGCCGGGGTCATGATGATGATGGCCCAGGGCTCAGGTTGGGCGGAGGTTCATCTCGAGGCCGAGGACAGTGGCCGCGAACTCGAGGCTACCGAACCGGAGCACCGCGCCAGCAGGAAGCGCAGGGACGTTGGCTGGCGCGCCAACTGTCGGTGCTAGTTTTGGCGGGGCTAACACCGGCTAGTAAATACGTGTTTTGCGGTTGAGGCTACGGATGGTGTGCAAGGGGGAACACAGGGATTATACTGGTTCAGGCCAAGCAAGCCCTACGTCCAGTGGAGAGGAGAGTCGTGTTGCCTTGCACCGGGGTGCTTGTAGTAGGGGGTTACAAGCTAGGCGAGAGAGGGAAGCGCTCCCAGGTCTCTTGTGTGTCTAAGTGTTTACAAGTCGTTTGCTATGGGTATGTTTGTGTGGGTGAGAACTTAGAACTTCTCCGTCCTTGTTTTTTTCTAAAGCTGGCCTCTGCTCTCCCTTTTATAGTTGCAAGGGAGAGGCAGGGAGCAGCTACGTATTTTACAGTGAGGAGTTGCTGTTCCCCGTTTGACTATGCAGCTACTGCCTTTTCTCCGCGTCTCCGGGGCATGGCTCTCGTGGTTCGCACGTCCTTGGTGAGTTCCAAGCCGGCAGCAGTCGTCGGATTACGACGTGCCGTAGGGTCACACCTATCGACTATCTTTCCGTACGATGTGACAAGAGGGTGAGTCACCTTAGGTCTCCCGAGGCTCGGGACTATGAAGGCGTGATGGGATTGAGCGGGGGATATCTCCCTGGTCATATTTCCGGTCTTTGAACAGCTCTTCCCGAGGGTCAGGCGAGCACGGATGGAAGGCGTGCTCGTCCTTTCGAGTGGACAGCGCAGTAGGCGCGTTTCCCGTTCTTGCGTAGCCCGTCGTCAGGCGCTTGGACAGTTACAGTCGGAGTTGATAGGTCCCGGCGAAAAATGGGGCGGCCCACCGTAGACCATACCGTGGAGGACAGGTGGTATGGCCGTCAGGGGCGTGCGAAGCACAGTCGCGTCGAGAGTCTGTCCTGACGGGACAGTGCTTGTAAAGTGGTCAGAGAGAGTATGGCCGTCAGGAGCGTGCGAAGCACAGTCGCGTCGAGAGTCTATCCTGACGGGAGAGTGCTTGTAAAGTGGTCAGAGAGATCTCTTGTGGTCCAAGATTGCTCCACTGACATCACCTGCGCCTTGGATGTCTTTGCGAGATTGCGCTCGAGGGGGATAGGGAAGCTCGGGCGAATCGGAGACTTGGGGCGCCAAGGATGCCGCTCTCCCGAGCTCTCCCGAGCTGGTGCCGCTCTCCCGTGCTCTCCCGAGCTCTCCCGAGGAGGCTCGGGCGAATCGGAGACTTGGGCGCCGAGGAGGCCGCTCTCCCGAGCTCTCCCGAGGAGGCTCGGGCGAATCGGAGGTTTGGGCGCCGAGGACGCCGCTCTCCCGAGCTCTCCCGAGGAGGCTCGGGCGAATCGAAGACTAATCGGAGGTTTGGGCGCCGAGGACGCCGCTCTCCCGAGCTCTCCCGAGGACGCTCGGGCGAATCGGAGACTTGGGCGCCGAGGAGGCCGCTCTCCCGAGGAGGCTCGGGCGAATCGGAGACTTGGGCGCCGAGGAGGCCGCTCTCCCGAGCTCTCCCGAGGAGGCTCGGGCGAATCGGAGGTTTGGGCGCCATGGACGCCGCTCTCCCGAGCTCTCCCGAGGAGGCTCGGGCTCTCGGGCCGCTCTCCCGAGCTCTTCCCGAGGAGACTCGAGCGAGTCGGAGACTTGGGCGCCGTGGGTGCCGCTCTCCCGAGCTCTTCCCGAGGAGACTCGGGCGAGTCGGAGAATTGGGCGCCATGGGTGCCGCTCTCCCGAGCTCTCCCGAGGAGGCTCGGGCGCTCGGGCCGCTCTCCCGTGCTCTCCCGAGGAGACTCGGGCGAGTCGGAGATTTGGGCGCCGTGGGTGCCGCTCGCCCGAGCTCTCCCGGGGAGGCTCGGGCGAATCGGAGGTTTGGGCGCCGAGGACGCCGCTCTCCCGTGCTCTCCCGAGCTCTCCCAAGGAGGCTCGGGCGAATCGGAGGTTTGGGCGCCGAGGACGCCGCTCTCCCGAGGTCTCCCGAGGAGGCTCGGGCGAATCGGAGACTTGGGCGCCGAGGAGGCCGCTCTCCCGTGCTCTCCCGAGCTCTCCCGAGGAGGCTCGGGCGAATCGGAGACTTGGGCGCCGAGGATGCCGCTCTCCCAAGCTGGTGCCGCTCTCCCGTGCTCTCCCGAGCTCTCCTGAGGAGTCTCAGGCGAATCGGAGACTGGGGCGCCGTGGGTGCCGCTCGCCCGAGCTCTCCCGGGGAGGCTCGGGCGCTCGGGTGCTCGGGCGAATCGGAGTCGTGGGCCTCTGTAGACGCGGCCTTCGTGGGCTTCCACTGGCCTTACTTGGGCCAGGCCATGTTGGGAATGAGCGTTTTTCATCGAAGTTGGGTACCCCTAACTTTGATACCCGACAACGAGGTTCTTGATGAGGTCCTTACCCTCATAGACCTGTCTTTTTAAACCCTACATGACCAAATCGATCGGAATGCTGCTCGCCGTTGAGCAAGGCGCCTCCAGTCCGCCATGGGTGGTGACGCGCATGCTTTAGAGCCCTAGAAACCGACCCAAGGCTTTGGATAGTTTCTTCTTGACCCTAAGTTTGCCAAGGTACCTTTATTTTAGGCAGAGGAGCCGCCGACGAGCACTTTCCCCACTCGAAACGGCTTCCAGTGCACTGCTCTGCTTTTAAATCGCGACTAGGGACTCCACTGGAGAAGACGACTTCTTCCAGGGGGTTTTCTACGAAGCACATAACTCAGATGAATAGTGCTTATAAGGACCTGTTCACAGAAATCTGATTGAAACTTTGAAAATACATGTAAAATCATAGAAAAATCGTAAAATAACAAATAAATATGTTTTGGAATCCTTGTGAAATAATCTATGCGATAGATCCATAATATGGTATGTTTCAGTTCAAAATGTTTGCTGTAAAAAGGGAGTTATGCAGATTAGGTTTTTAAGACTAATTGAGTTTGTCTTTTTCATAATTTCAATTCTATTGCTCAAATAAATGTGAGATTTTTATGGAATTCTAGTTATGGAATTATTAGTGTCTGGTAAAAATTTCAAGATTTTAGGATGATTATGTTTAGACTTATAAAAATAACAAAACTCCTTATGATGGTTTGCTCCTATTCTGCATAGACCTGTAAATTTGTCCTGTTAGGCCTAATTATAATTTGAATCGTGACTTGATGAGAACAGAAAAGTTGTAGTTAACTTCATAATATAGCTTTTGTTAAAGTTTCATGATTTTAGGACTGGTGGTTTAGGAGTTTTAGAATTTATAATCTTGTTGTCAGCTTTTTCATGTGTGCCGGACAGATCTGAAGAGTTGATCTGTTTGGCTCACTTAAGTGTGGAATCATGCTTAGTTGATAACAGAAAAGTTATAGTAATTTTCATAGACTTTCCAAACTGACTTGGATCACTATTTGTGGTGACCTATAACTCTAGTTATAGTTGTTTTCATCTTAGTATCTGATTCTGTACAACTTTGGACAGAATTGTTTGTTTAGGCTAATTGACCTTATTAAGTACTAAACCATCTCTTGAAGTCAATAACAAAGTTGTAGAAGATTTCATTATATTTCCTGAGAGTCTAAAATCACTCTTTTTGGATAAATATATCTCCTATTGTGGGTAAATCAACTGATTGCTGTCCTACTGTCCTAATCGTGTGTAAACATTAAGAATATGCTTGATCTCTTGAACCTGTTAGGGTAAGTGTTCCCTTTATGCTTTGCCCTAACGTTAGCCTACGAAACTCTTTCACCCTTAGTGTTTCATTGTAATATAATTATTATTTTGGTTTAAATTAAAAATCAACTTTAGGTCTCTATAATCCGAACAAATGAAAACCTGTGAGTTCGTATAGATAGAGCCTGGGTTCTCGTTGGATGCAACTTCTTGGGTAAAAACACCCGGGTAGAATACTTCATGTTGGATCTATCCCCACCCTAACTTAAGTATAGAATTCACTACAAGTTCCTATGAGTGCTAACCCTACATGTTAAACTATAGTTAGTCTTGTTAGCTTGCAGCTTATCATAAAAGAAACTTGTAGCCCAGATCACTATCTCGAGTAATTGTTATCATGCATTCATAAGCATCTCATCGAGCATCATGTTAAGCATGCATTAATATTCGTGTAGCGTACGCAGGATATTATTATCTGAAGCAAGTCCCGAGCTAGTCTTCACTACATGGACGTGGAACTTCCTCGATGATTGACTTCAGAGTTGTATCTGCTCCAAGGCAACAGGCAAGCCCCGGTGCATTAACCCCTCCTTTTATTTATAAATTTTATCACCTTGAGTTAAATGACTGCATTAGGTTGATAGGAGTTGATTGTCACCTACTTGCTGCATTTACCTGCCTTGATATAATATCCTTGAAACCTGATTTAAAGGCAAAGGATTATAAAATGCTTAGCCACGCTTAATAGTTAAGATTTTATGAAAAAGATATTTTGTGTGCTTGGGGTATACAATTATGTACTATTGTAATTAGTCGACAAGGCAGCGGACTTGCATTGAGAAAGGAATCTCAATGTAGTGTCTCTGACTGTCTATTAAGGAAACGAAATGGAATCCATTAGGGACCATTCGTTGTCGGCCTGCTGGATCAAGACTTTTTAACTAGCCACATACTACGGAAAGCCTCTGACTCCGGTCGCTCCTCTACTTGAACCGACAACCACGCACTGGGAGTGGAGAGATGGCGAGAGTAGCGTGTACCCTCATGGCCGGCGTGCCTGGAGAGGAGAGGAGTACTGTGCTCTCGGGTGGCGCAGGACCGGTTCAAGTTTTGGAAAAGCCGTGGTAGGCGGGGTTGGCATATGCAAGCTTAGGTGCTACATATGCAGTGTGGATAGGGATCCCCAGCTGGGTTTTCAATCGATTCGAATCGTCGTTGCTCCTCGGTCAATGGAGACTTGATCCTTCGACTTACAGCGAAGAGTGGTTTGCAACTAGGTAAATGTGGGAAAGGGAAAGGGAATTGATGACAAGATAACTGAATGAAACAATCTAGCTTTGAGATTAAATGTTAAGCTGATTTAGAGAGCTTTTCTGCAAAACTCTTTGATTCTTGCTAAAGCCTCTCCTTGATTCCCCTCAGCCTGCATTCCTGAGTCTTCTCCTCAATTTTTAGTCGGGTAAGTCTTGCGGAGTACCCCATGTACTCAGGGTTTGTTAACCCCCTGTTGCAGGTTAAAGTTAGGAGCTGTACAGGTTTGGCTATCGCCAAGCTGGTGGCACTCGAAGAGCTGCCCTATGCAGTAGATGACATGTGCTTATCAGCACTTCCTTGGGCAAGATGTCATCTATATTACTTATAAGTGTAAGAGCTACCTTATCTTGTCTTTAACGACAAGAACCTTTGTAAAGACTATCACTGGAATGTGTAAACTATAATTGTTCTCTTCCGCTTTTTACTCTGATGTATTTTGAACTCTATGAATGAATGTAATAAGATGGTTGGTTTCCATTCCGTGAAATGATCCTCGATGGGACAATGCGGTGTTCGCGAGAGCACCCGACAGGGCTTCCGGAGTTATCAGGCTCCCGTGCATAGCAGTCGGGGGTCGTTGGACTACGACAGGTGCAGGTGGGCCATGGTAATTCGGGAGGTTCTGTCACAGATACCACAAGCCAAGGTTTGCAGGTGTGCACTAGATATCTCAAGATTCTTTTAACGGCCATCAAATGACACTCTTTTGGGTTAGCTTGAAATCTAGCACACATGCACACACTAAGCATAATATCGGGCCTAGATGCACACAAATAGAGTAGAGAGCCAATCATGGAGCGATATACCTTGATGTCCACGGCTTTTCCTTCCTCATTAAGATCAAGATGTCCGTTGATTGGCATGGGAGTTTTGATAGCCTTTGCATTCGCCATGTTAAACTTCTTGAGCATGTCATGGGTGTACTTGGTTTGACTTATAAAAGTTCCTCCTTTCAATTGCTTGACTTGAAACCCGAGGAAGAACTTGAGCTCACCCATCATGGACATCTGAAATCTCTTAGTCATGGTCCTACTAAATTCCTCACAAAAGACATTGTTAGTGCTACCAAATATTATGTCATCGACATATATTTGGCACACCAATAAATCTTTACCAACTTTGTGAGTGAAAAGAGTAGCATCAGCTTTGCCTATTTCAAAGCCTTGTTTGAGCAAGAATTCCTTAAGGCATTCATACCATGCTCTTGGTGCTTGCTTAAGCCCATAGAGCGCATTATGGAGTTTATAGACATGGTTTGGGAACTTGGGATCTTTGAAACCCGATGGCTGCTCCACATATACCAACTCTTGTATTGGGCCATTAAAAAATGCACTCTTCACATCCATTTGATATAGCTTGAAGTTGTGATGGGCAACATAGGCTAGAAGCATTCGGATTGCCTCTAGTCTTGCTACCAGTGCATATGATTCTTCAAAGTCCAAGCCCTCTACTTGAGTGAATCCTTGAGCCACCAATCTTGCCTTGTTCCTTGTCACCATTCCATCTTCATCTTGCTTGTTTCTGAATACCCACTTGGTGCCGATGATGTTGGTGTTGGGTTTTTCAACTAGAGTCCATACTTGGTTTCTCTCAAAGTTGTTCAACTCTTCTTGCATGGCTAACACCCAATCCGGATCACCAAGTGCTTCTTCTACCTTGAGAGGTTCCAAAGAGGAGACAAAAGAGTAAAATTGACAAAAATTTGCCAAATGTGAACGAGTAGTTACCCCCCTTCGAAGACTCCCAAGGATATTGTCAACGGGATGATCTCGTTGAATAGTTTGACGTAGCCTTGGATGATCAATGGACTCTTGTTCCTTCTTCTTCTGGCCAATCATTTACTTCAAGAACAGGTGCAAGATCATCCCTCGGAAGCGGTGTTCTTTCTGCAGTTGCAAGGGTTGATGGCTCTACTGTCTGGGGGAGCGGCACTGCCAGGGCCTGAGGCCGGCACTGCCGGGCCCCTTGCAGCAGTAGCTTCTGCAGTGGCCTTCTCTTGAGGTCCTTCTACCTCTGTAGCCTTGTCTTCTACCAATTGCTACTTGCTTGATTGTTTCACATGGTGGATCCTCCTTTCCTACAACACTTAAATCAATTTGCTCTACTTAAGAGCCATTAGATTCATCAAATGTCACGTCCACCGTGACTTCAACTCGACTGATGGTCTTATTGAAGACACGATAGGCATGCTCATTTGATCCATAACCAAGTAAGAAACCCTCATCAACCTTAGGTGCAAACTTAGAGGTTTTGGGCCTTTTGTTAAGTATGAAACACTTGGACCCAAACACTCTAAAGTAAGACACCTTTGGTTTGTTACCGGTGAGCAGCTCATATGAGGTTTTCTTCAGCTTCTTGTGTAGGTAGAGACGGTTGATTGCATGGCAAGCGGTGTTGACGGCGTCACTCCAAAAGAGATCCGGCATCTTGTACTCATCAAGCATTGTTCTTGCCATGTCAATTAGAGTCCGGTTCTTCCGTTGAACTACACCATTTTGTTGAGGGGTGTATGGAACTGAAAACTCATGCTTGATGCTCTCTTCATCAAGGAAGCTATCAACTTGGGTGTTCCGGAATTCGGTCCGGTTGTCACTTCTTACTTTCTTGATGGGAAACTCGAATTCCTTTTGTGCCCTTCTAATGAATGTCTTCACTTTGTCTAGTACCTGGGACTCATCATACAAGAAGAATACCCAAGTGAAACGGGAATAATCATCAACAATAACAAGTCCATATTTGTTACCCCCAATGCTTAAGTAGGCCACGGGTCCAAAGAGATCCATATGAATTAGCTCCAATGGCATGGTGGTTGTCATGATGCTCTTTGGTGGGTGTGGTGCTCCTACTTGCTTTCCGGGTTGGCACGCGCTGCATATCCTATCTTTCTCAAAATGAACATTCGTTAGTCCAAGGATGTGGTTGTCCTTTAGAAGTTTGGCCAAGTTCCTCATCCCAACATGAGCTAGCCAGCGATACCACAACTAGCCCATGCTAGATTTTGCCACTAAACAAGTCCCAAGGTTAGCTTTACTTTTGTTGAAGTCCACTAGGTAAATCTTCCCTTTCAAGTGACCCGTAAAAGCAATAGAGGAATCCTCCCTTCTAGTGACCTCCACACCCTTATCTGTAAAGAAATAATTGTAGCCCATCTCACACAATTGTGATACGGATAACAAATTGTAACTCAACAAATCAACATGTAAAACATTAGTAATTGAATGTTCATGAGTTATAGCAATTTTACCAAGACCGATTACTCCCCCTTTCGAGTTGTCTTCAAAGACTATGTTCTCACTTGGATTCTCGATAGGGGAGTATGAGCTGAACATACTCTTCTCTCCGGTCATGTGATTTGTGCATCCGCTATCAAGTACCCAACTTGATCCACCGGAGGAGTATGCCTGCAAAACAATTTAGTTCATTGATTTAGGTCCCAATTAGCATTGGGGCCTTGCATGTTAGTCACAAGTATCTTAGGAACCCAAATTGCTTTTCGTACATGCTTGCTGGCCTCTTGACCAACAATCTTAGCAACAACTTTACCACGGTTGTTACACTTCAACACATAGCAAGATTCCAAACTTTCACAGGTGATATTTGGCTTTGGTTGGTGCACAAACTTGTTTTTGGTCACCCATATTGATTCATGTGGCTTCTGGAAAACCTGCTTCTGCTGGGGCACCTTTTGGACATGTGTTTCGGAATGATCAGACTTCAGATTGGTGGCCTTCCCTTTCTTAGGGCGTGGCACTGCCGCTCTAGGCCTGGCACTGCCGTGGTCTGGCACTGTCGCCCTAGGGCACTGTTGGCGGTCCTTAAGTCACATTTTGTACCGCCAACAATAATATAAATCCATGGAACATCATAGAAAAATATTCTTTAATTAACAAGTTCCACGAGTCTTTGTGTTTTCCACTATGTTGCAGGAATATCCGAGTTTTCACAACATAAAAGTATCTCAAATAATAAAACGGACTACACCATTGCGGAGAGCTCGTCGCGCTGATCAAAATGCATATATTATTTGCATTATTTGGAGTTCCCAATAAAAAGATATATAAGTTCGAATCCAATTTAGGACTCCACGAGTAGGCTTGAGTATTTTGGCCATAACTCGCTCATCCGAACTCCGATTGGGCTGAATCACTAGTCAAAACGAAGCTATCGATGAGGCCCACGTGCTCCCAAAAGGTGGTGGCTAGATGGGCCTACCAGGGCACCGGCCGCCCCTGGGACCGGCCGCACCCCTGGTGGGGCCTCTCGGGCTCAGTTTTCTTCTGACAGGTGTAGGGCAGTTCCCCAAGGACGGTCCCACCTACGATCAACATAGATGGCAAGTGGAAACCACCATTTAGAGGTCGGTTTGGATCTTTCCATGTGAGAATGATCCTTTTGCATAGAACCCCCTCCTCTCAAGCTATAAAAGGAGGCCTCCTCTCTACACCTAGGCATGAATTGATTCACCAACACAAGAGGTCACAATGCAGAGAGGAAGAGCAAGCTCCATTCCATTAGCTTCTAGCTAATTTAGTCTAGGGAGTGAGAGAGGGACAAGAGCTGGAGAAAGAGGGGAGTCGAAGCAGTTCTGCCTCCGGGTGGACGAAGTGCCGGGCTTGTCGGCTCTCGATCCAACTTGTACTTCTACGATCGTCTTGCTACTTGAAGTAAGAAGTACGTGTTCAACTTTGGTTTGATTCATTAAGCATGTTAATTTCATAAAGCTACTTGTTTGTGGGATCATCGTTCGTCCTTTGGACAGATGCTCTAGTAAGAGGACTCCTGATAGAGACGGATGTTCCTGTACGCCGCTAGAGTAGTAGCCGCCTTCGTAGACGTGGTGTCTAGGTCGGAGTCTACCTTCGTATGTTGCGCACGCCCATGGGCAGAGGGGTAGGTGGCAGGTGGTGATAGCCCTGTCCACTTGTACCAGCATCCCCCACGTTCGGACGTGGAATAGCGCTGATACTGGTATCGCCTGGCAGATCAGGTGCGTCAGTGGGCCTGAAGCAACCAAGTAGTGGGGAAGTTTCCATCGCTTATATGCGTTTGACCTTAGAAGAACCTCTCTACCCAAGCTATCCCTTCCGTCTCTTCTGAGTAAACTAGTTTAAGAGACTAAGTACAAAGACCGTTCCTCTGGGAAATTACGATACCCTAAATACTTCCGGCTGAAGGCTACAACGGTACTTCTGTGCGCTTGCGGACTTTTCTGCTGACGCTAAGAAGCGCCAACAGGCGCAGCACTGCCGCGGTCTGTGCAGGCCTGTCTGTACCAATCTGTGCCTTCCTCTCAAACCTGACATATTCCACTCCATTTTTCATGTATCTTCCATTGGTCTTATCCCCAGCAACATGGCCTAATCCACTTTTGATGTGTGGATGCCTTCCATCCTTGTATTGCACCTTTGGTTGCTCTCTAACCTTGCTCTGGCTGTTTTGTACCTGCAAGTTCTTGCCCTTACTATCAGCTAAGGCATTGAGCCTTGCCACTTCTTTCTTCATTGTCTCTAGGTTGGCAAGGTTAGTGGCATAAGAATTTAAATCAAGTTTGGTGCATTGTTCACATGCTTGACTAGTAGAAGACCTAGATGCACCTTTGCTTTCGAGGAGGAGTGAGTTACTATCAGCAAGAAGCTTATGTTGATCCTCAAGTTCATTATGCTTTTTCAATAAGGTATTGTATCTTTGGTTGAGGTCAACATTAGCCTTCTTGGTGATAGTGTGGGCTTTTTGCTCTTTGACTAAAGCCACTTGCAAAGAATCCACCTCACTATTCTTCAAAGCAAGAGCCTCCTTACTAGCAATATAGAGATCTTCTTGTTTAATAAGAGTCTTCTCTCTAGATACTAGGTCAGCTTGTGTGCTCTCTAGTTTTTCCATTAGTCTAGCAATGAACATTTTAGTTTTGTTATCCAAGTTCTTAGTTAGCTTATCAATTTCTTCATCACTAGATTCATCATCACTAGAGCAATCACTAGAATCACTACTCGAGATGTCACTAGGAGAGGGAGTTTTGCACTTGGATTTGGTTTTTACCTTCTCACCCTTTGCCATAAGACAAGTGTGAGGGAAGCAATCATCATCATCATCATCGGACAACTTGTTGAGTAGCTTTGGTGTTGAGGATGAAGCTTGAATGGCAACGGTTGCAATCTTTATATCCTCTTCACTTGAGCTGTCCACAGTTGAGTCCCATTCATGTCCAATATGAGCCTCTCCCACATCTTTCTTGTACCTTCTCTTGCTACCCTCTTTGTGGTACTTCTTGTCTTGCCTCTTGTCCTTCTTCTCATAGGGACAATCGGCTATGAAATACTCCGTGCTACCACAATTATAGCATGTTCTCTTTTCTTGTTGGGGAAGGTTCTTTTCACCAACTTGTAGCCATTGCTCTTGATTCCCTTTCGAAATCTTCTCATGAACAAAGTAAAGTCATCAATATGTTCTTGTTGCTGCTCACTATCACTTTCTTCTTCACTAGACAATGAAGTTGTTGATACTTCTTCCTTGACTTTCTTGGCTGCCCTTGACTTGAACGAAGCACCTTGCTTGCTGCCCTTTTGCTTGCTTGATGTGGATTGCTTGCTTGATGCGGGCTGCAAGCTTCTCTTGCATGCCTTGAGTGCTACATCCTTGATTTTCATATCCTCAAGCTTGGTTTGCAGCTCCCCAAGCCTTTGCCTCTCATGTGCTTCCTCTCTATGCATGCCATGTGTCAAAAGACTCCCAAGAACATCACTAGGAGTGAATTGCTCAAATCTCTTCTTCTCTCTAATCAAAGTCACAAGGGTCTCATTTCTTGGTGTGAAAGCTTCCAACATGACCCTCACAACCTTATGATCATTCACCTTGGTGCCACCAAGACCTCTAATCTTGCCAACAATGACCATCAACCTATCAAACATCTCTTGTGGCCCTTCACCGTCATGGATTGCAAACCGGTTGAGCTTGGCTATCAATATTTCAATCTTGGACCTTCTCACCTTGTCAACACCCTCATGTGCCATGTGCAAGGTATCCCAAATTTCCTTGGCCACCTCCAAACCCATCACCTTGTTGTACTCATCTCCATCCAAAGTACTAAGCAAAACACTAGTAGCTTGGGCATTGAGATGGATGTGGCGAAACTCAACTTGTGTGGGCTTCTTTGGATCAACCGGTGCCTCCAAGCCATGATGCACAATCTCCCAAATCCTGGGATGAAGACCTACAAAATAAGTTTTCATCAAGTGCTTCCACTTGGCAAAGTTTGTCCCATCAAAATGAAGCAACTTTCCCGCGGGCACATTGATGACACGTCTAGTGTCAAGGTTAGATAAAGATGAATAATCAAAGGATACGGCTCCATAGTCGGTGTAGCCGCTGCCTTTCTTGTTCTTGCTGCTCTTGGTAGGTTGATAAGTGCTATCATCATCTCCATCTTCGGTGCTACTTGAGTCATCATCACTTGAGGCCTTCTTCTTGCCCTCTTCTTCTCTTTTCGTCTTCTCTTCTCTTCTTCTCTACTCTTCCCAGCCTTCTTTCTTCTCTTCTTTTTAGCTTTTCTTCTTTTCTTTTAGCTCTTCCTTCTCTTTTCTTCTTTCTTCTCTTCTAACTTCTTTTGCTTCTCTTTTCAATCTTCTTTCTTCTCTTCTTCTAGCTCTTTCTCCTTCGGAGATCTCAGCTGGTGGCAGCGTGGATTGGCTTCCTGTCGACACGCTGTCACTGCTGCTGTCGGTGGTGTGGAGATCATCACCACCATTGCCACCATGAACCTCACGAGCTGTACTCGCCTCCGCTTCACCGTTCTTGGCCATACCTCACGCGGTTAAGCGTAAACCTGAGGTAACCTGCTCTGATACCACTTGTAGGATCACGGACTGGCCTAGAAGGGGGGTTGAACAGGCCTGTGAAAAATCTTCACGAACGGAGGTTAGTAACAAGCGCGGCAGCGCCGGCCTATAGAGCGGCAATGCCGGACTACCCGGCACTGCTGCTCCCAGAGCGGCAGTGCTGGACCTCGCAGAGCAAATTCTACACAATTCAAAAACTGCTTGGGGAAATTTAGATCGAACAAATTACTGATATTCCCTGGTATGTGTAGACCTTAGCACACCCTTTCCTTGCAGCTAGAACACCACCAATTCATAGATCGGGACCAAACCCTAGAAGTCAAGAAACTCAACAAATAGAGAATAAAACAAGCAACACAAGTGTCACAAGATTTAACCCGTGGTTCAGCTCGCCACAAAGGCTTGCCTACTCCACATTGTTGAGGTTCCACAAAGGAAACTTGGGTTCACAAAGCCCAATCCTCGTTCTCAAGTCAAGAGAGTTAACTCTTGAAAAGAGGGGGTGATTCCACTAGCTTGTGAGAGTGATTACAAACCTCCTGGGGCTGCCACAAGATTGGCAAGCTCACCGGGCGACGCTTTAGCCAGCTAGGAGCAAGCTCCAAGAGTAACAAATGCAAACCACCGGCTTGTACACGAACCAAGTGGCTTGAGGAAGTTGAAGATCAGTGGGGAGAAGCTTGTTCTTGCTAAGATTCAGCTCACACTCTTTTAGATTCAAACTTGGATTCAAACTTGAGAGTAGAGAGCTTGTTGGGAGTGAGAGAGAGCAAGAAAATGGCTTCTCTGGTCTGGGAACTGAGCAAATGGTAGAGATGACCGTTGGGGGCGACAGGAGGGAGGCTAAGAAGCCCGCTCGAGTCTAACGGTCGAAACAAGTCATGGCAGTGCCGGGCTTGGAGCGGCAGTGCCGCTCGGCCGGCAGTGCCGCGCTGCCAAACCAGGACAGAATGATCTGAAATTTTGTGGCTGGCTTTGGCAGTGGAAGTGAGGATGTTCGGTGTATAGATTTGCACTTGGTCACACTTTCAAACCTGTCTTTTGCATCCCCCTTAATAGTACAGCTTTCCTATACTCAATTTCAAAATTAAACGAATTTAAACCTCCTTTGAGCCGGATGCCGCATCCTTTAAATATTAGGGGTCCACCTGCATAAGATTACATCCTCCTAATGCTTTTGCCTGTCCATCATCTCAATAAATCTCATTAGTCTTCTAATCGCATGGTCATTATCACCAAAACCCACTTTAGGGCTTGATTGCACTTACAAAAAGCTTAGTCACTAACCTCCAAGGACCCAAGCAACATTGGGTACCTAAAAAGAATTGATCTTCTTTATAGGTCAATTACAAGGCCAGAGGAAGGCATTGGGTGCTTGATAGTGGATGCACACAACATATGACCGGAGATTATAGTATGTTTGGTTCTCTCAACACAAGTGCAAATAGTGGCTATGATGCAATTACATTTGGTGATAACAAGAAAGGGAAAGTGACATGTCCATCTCAAATGTGTTGCTAGTTGAAAACTTGAACTTCAATTTCTCTTGGTTGCACAACTTTGTGATCTCGGTTTCAAGTCCATATTTGGGGTTTATGATGTGGAAATTGTTAGTGTTGATGGATTAAATTTGATATTCAAAGGTTTTAGGTATGGCAACCTATATCTTGTGGATTTCAATGCTAGTGAAACTCAATTGTCAACTTATTTGATCCCTAAGTCTAGTTTGGGTTGGTTATGGCATAGAAGACTTGGTCATGTTGGAATGAAACAATTGAACAAATTAGTGAAGCATGATCTAGTTAGAGCCTTGAAAGATGTCACTTTTGAGAAGGATAAGCTTTGTAGTTCATGTCAAGCTGGCAAACAAGTTGGAAACACACATCCTAAGAAGAGCACGATGAGTACAAGTAAAGCATTTGAGCTCTTGCATATGGACTTGTTTGGACCAACCACATATACTAGCATTGGTGGAAAGAAGTATGGATTTGTAATTGTGGATGATTACACTAAATACATATGGGTATTCTTTATAGTTGACAAGAGTGAAGTATATGATCTATTCAAATCCTTTGTCAAAAGAAGCCAAAATGAGTTTGAAATAACCATGAAGAAAGTGATAAGTGACAATGGTAGCCAATTTAAGAACACCAATATTGATGAGCTGTGTGATGAGTATGGCATTGGACATCAATTCTCACCCAAGTATATACTACAATCAAATGGCATTGTTGAAAGGAAGAATAGAACCTTGATTGATATGGCAAGATCAATGCTAAGTGAATACAATGTTAGTCATTCTTTTTGGGCCAAGGCTATCAACACCGCATGCTACTACATCAACCGTTATATTGTCATGGTATGCTTGCAAAGACTCCATATGAGCTATTGAATGGTAGAAAGCCCAACATTGCATATTTTCGGCTTTTCGGTTGCAAATGCTATATTCTCAAAAAAGGCACAAGATTGAGCAAGTTTGAGAAGAAATATGATGAAGACTTCTTAATTACTTGGCTATTCAACCACAGGCAAGACATATAGAGTTTGGAATTTGGCTAGTGGTACCCTTGGAGAGGTGCATGATGTTAAATTTGAAGAAACCCAAGGCTCTCAAGATGAAGTTGAAAATCTCAATAATGTGAGAGGCAATGACTTGGCAAATGCAATGAAAGATATGGATATTGGTGATATTAGGCCGAGGCAAGTCAATGATGATGAAGATTGTGGTGCTATTCAAACTAGTGTGCAAATTGACAATGAAGCAAGTGCAAGTGGCTCACAAGACCAATCTCAAGTGTAAGATCAACAAGCTAGTTCATCTCAATCCAATGATCAAGTTCCTATTCTCCAACCGGTTTCTATTGCAAGGGATCATCCTTTGGATCAAATCATTGGTGGTATTCAAAGTGGAGATCAAATAAGAGCAAGGCTAGCTCAAATTTGTGAGCATTTCTCATTTATATCATCCATAGAGCCAACCAAGATTGAGGAAGCATTGCAAGATGTTGATTGGGTTAATGCCATGCATGAAGAGCTCAACAATTTCACAAGAAACCAAGTTTGGGACCTAGTTGAAAGACCAAAGAAACACAATGTGATTGGAACCAAATGGGTCTTTAGAAACAAGCATGATCTAAGATGGCATCGTGATAAGGAACAAGGCTAGATTAGCTGCACAAAGTTACACTCAAGTAGAAGGGCTTGATTTTGGAGAAATCTATGCACCGGTTGCTAGATTGGATGCAATTAGAATCTTATTAGCATATGCTTGTGCCCACAACATCAAGTTGTATCAAATGGATGTCAAAAGTGTATTTCTCAATGGTTACATCATTGAGTTGGTATATGTTGAACAACCTCCCGGATTTGAAGATGTGAAGAAGCTCAACTATGTGTACAAGCTCGAGAAGGCATTGTATGGTTTGAAGCAAGCACCTAGAGCATGGTATGAGAGATTGAGAGATTTCTTGCTCTCTAAAGGGTTCAAAATGGGAAAGGTTGATACAACACTCTTCACCAAGAAGCTTGGCAATGATTTGTTTGTGTTGAAAATATATGTGGATAATATCATATTTGGATGAACAAATCAAGATTTTTGTGAAGAATTTGGCAATATGATGGCAAGTGAGTTTGAAATATCCATGATGAATCCCTCCCCCTCTTTGTTCGAGGCAAACCAAGAACAAAGTCTATAGAGATATCTTCCCATGGTACACTAGGAATAGGTAGAGGAGTCTATAGACCATGAGAGTTCAAACGTGACTGAGCTTTGTGGCAGGTTACGCAGCGAAGAACATGTCTCTGCACATCTCGCCTCATCTTTGGCCAAAAGAAGTGATCAGCGAGTATTTGTTCTGTTTTCTTGGCACCAAAGTGACCCATAAGTCCACCCGCATGGGCTTCCTACACAAGCAAAATGCGAACAGAACAATCTGGAATGCAGAGTTTATTAGCTCGAAATAAAAATCCATCATGCAAGTGAAATTTTTCCCATCCTTTTACCATCACAACACTTAGAATGTGGTTTAGCAAAATATGAATCACTAGCATATAAATCCTTTATACTTTCTAATCCAAGAATTTTAGCATCAAGTTGTGAAAGCAAAGTGTGGCGGCGGGACAAAGCATCAGCTACAACATTATCCTTCCCTTTCTTGCATTTGACAATATAAGGAAAATACTCAATGAATTCACTCCATTTTGCATGTCTTCGGTTCAGTTTTAGTTGGCCTTTAAGATGTTTCAAAGATTCATAGTCAGAATGTATCACAAATTCTTTAAGCAAAAGGTAGTGTTGCTAAGTTTCCAAACTCCTTACAAGAGCGTATAATTCTTTATCATAAACTGAATAATTCAGAGTTGGACCACGTCACTTTTCACTGAAGTATGCAATTGGTCTCCCTCTTGCATGAGCACACCACCAATCCCTATACCACTTGCATCACATTCAATTTCAAAGGTCTTACCAAAATCTGGGAGTGCAAGGACTGGGGCTGTTGTCAATTTTTTTTCAATTCTTCGAATGCCTTATCTTGTGCTTCTCCCCATTGGAAAGGTACTTCCTTCTTTGTCAACTCGTTGATTGGGACAGCAATGGAGCTGAAATCTTTCACAAACCGACGATAGAAACCTGCAAGTCCAAGGAAGGTTTGTACTTGGCTTACATTTTGTGGGGGCAGCCATTCTCGGACAGCTTTGATCTTTTCCTCATCCACCTCCACGCCATGAGCTGAAACAACAAAACCAAGAAAAACAACCTTGTCGGTGCAAAAGGTGCACTTGGCAAGGTTAGCATACAATCATTCCTTCCTCAAAACAGCAAGCACACAAGTTAAATGTTCAATAAGTTCATCAAGAGACTTGCTGTAAATTAAGATATCATCAAAGTAGACTACAAGAAATTTTCCAATGAAGGCCCTAAGCACATGATTCATTAATCTTATGAAGGTGCTAGGTGCATTGGTCAAACCAAAAGGCATCACCAACCATTCGTACAGCCCAAACTTTGTTTTGAAGGCTGTTTTCCATTCATCTCCCTCTCTCATGCGAATTTGATGATAGCCACTTCTCAAATCAATTTTTATGAAAATGATAGCACCACTAAGCTCATCAAGCATGTCATCAAGTCTAGGAATGGGGTGCCCATACCTTATGGTTATGTTATTGATGGCTCGGCAATCAATACACATTCCCCATGAGTCATCTTTCTTTAGAACTAAAAGAACAGGAACAGCACAAGGTGAGAGACTTTCTCTTACATAACCCTTGTCAATGAGCTCTTGTACTTATGGCTGAATTTCTTTTGTCTCCTCAGGGTTCATCCGGTGTGGTGCACGGTTAGGAAGTGGAGCACCAGGAACAAGGTCGATTTGATGCTCTATTCCTCTCTTTGGTGGCAGCCCGGGTGGTACATCTTCCGGGAAAACATCTTCATATTCCTGTAATACATCAAAGATACTACTAGGCAAAGTAGAGGGTAAGTCGTTAGTGGAAAGAAAATTGTCTTTGTACAAGAGGACAAAGAACATGGCATTTGGTTCACTCAATTCTTTTAAATCCCCTTTCCTAGCCATCATAACTAAACCCTCTTTCCCCATTGGCTTGGTTCTTTGCGGCTGTGGAGTTTTATTTGGTTTTGGAAATTCTCCCTCACTATGTTTGTGGGTCACTCGTAATTGTTTCTCACTCTCTCGCTGTTTTCTTTTCAGATCATCCCTTAGAATTTCCTCCGGTGACAAAGGGAGCAAAGAGACTCGCTCTCCCTTGTACATGAGAACAACCTTATTGGATTGCCCACAAATATGAACATCACGATCATACAACCAAGGCCTCCCCAACAGTAGTTGGCATGCTTGCATTGGCACCACATCACACTTGACTTGATCATTGTATCTTCCAATAGAAAAAGGAATAGTCACAATGTTGGTGACACGCAGTGCACCACAATCATTTAGCCACTGCATTTTGTATGGAGAAGGGTGACGATGCTGTTTTATGCCCAATCTCTCAACCAATTCTTGAATTGCAATATTATTGCAGCTGCCACTATCAACAATGATCCTGCATAATTTATCCTGGATCATGCCTCGAGTGTGAAAAAGATTGTGTCGCTATCCATTATCTTCTTTTGCAGCACTAACATTTAGCAACCGAAGGGAAATAAAGCAATTATTATCACCTTCATCTGGTTGAATCACATTCTCATCACTTTCATGTTCTTCATCAAATCTTGGACCTTCGTCCTCAAGGTCACTTTCAGATTCCCATTCACCTTTCTCATTCACAATCATGGTCCTCCTACTTGGACATTGAGCTGCAATATGTCACGACCATGGCACTTATGGCACTCAATTTCTCGGCTACGAGAAGAGGAGTTAGCCGCTGAAACAACAGTTGAGGCGGCTGCACTTGTAGCAGGTCTTTGCTGATTTGCAGGTGAGGACGCTGAAGAAATTGCCATCTTCGAAGGAGCAATAGATGGAGAGGACCTAGCTGCAACTCCTTGTGACCAACCCCCACCGAAAGAACTACCGAGCTGTAGCTTGCACCATGGGGCTGCAATGGAATGACTTGCATTAGATTTTCCACGTGTCTGTTGCTGAATTTTTCTTTTAGTGTGCATAGCTTGATAAATAAGATCTTGCAAAGTATGATATGGAAACATCTCCACAAAACCAGCAATATCTTCATTGAGACCACCCAAAAATCTTGCCATTTTTTTGCTCTGAATCTTCGCTAATTCCAGCCCGTACTAACAATAGCTCCATCTCCTTATAATACTCATCGACTATTCTTTTTCCTTGCTTCAACATCTGCAGCCTATTGTAAAGGTCACGCTGAGAGCTTGATGGTACAAATCACCTCCTCATCACTCTCTTCATCTCATCCCAAGTGTTGATATAATCATGCCCCAACTCAAGTTGATTCTCTTATATTTGATTCCACCAAGTGAGAGCATAACCAGAAAATTCAACCGAAGCAAGATTCATACACATCTAATCTGAAAGATTATGTACTCTAAAAATTTGATCACACTGCTCAACCCACTCAAGATATGCATCTGCATCTTTCTTTCCAGTAAACTTTGGGACAGTCAACATGACACGAGCAATGTTGTCCGGATAACGCCTATGGTGACGACCAAAATGATGCTCTCTATCTTCATGATCACCACGCCGCTGATGATTTCAACGCCGCTCATACATCCCATCATTTGCAAAAGGATTTTCTTCATCATCAAATCTCTCTTCATGATCAAAGTCATCTTTAGAATCTTCATCATCAAAACGCACACGATGGTCACAACCATGCCTGGGAGCTCACCCTCTATTCCGGCCATGATGGTCAGTCCGCCTATGAAGGCCCTAGTTTGATTTTGATAATTGATGACACCCTAAGGACTAACCTATTTGCTAAGTGATGGCTAAGCATAGATGGTCTTATCCATGGAGTGATGAGCCTAGGAGTTGGTGATCAAGATGGCTCAACCATGTACTTTGTGATGGTGAAACAAGTGGACATGATCAAGGTGAAATGAAAAGCCTTGAAGGCAAAGGTATAATCCCATTAGGGCTTTTCTTTCGGTGATCAAGACACCAAGTGGGTGTGATCACATTTATGATAGATAGCCGACTATCAAGGGAAGAAAAACGAACTCGAATCGGTTGTCAAGTGCTCTAGAGTTGCATTGCATTGGCATTCACACTTAGGACTCTAGACCACTCTAACTGGCCCTTCAAAATTCTTTGAAAAATAGCTAACACACGTGCCTTAGTGGTGAGAACACTTTGGTGTTACCACTTGAGAGAAGGGGCTGATTGCTAGACTTGAAAAAATGCTTAAAGTAGCACCGGACACTGCACCGGACTCTGGCCGGAGCGTCCAGTGACTAACCCTAGCAGTGGCGCAGAGGTGCTAAGTGCACCAGACGCTGAATGCGTCCGGAGGGCATGCACCGGACGTGTCCGGTGAGGTTTGGAGCTCTCTGGAACCTCTCTGTTTAAGCACCGAACACTGGAACAGTAACTCCAGCGCGTCCGGTGGTGCTTCTCGAGCGTCCGGTGAAACTGTTGGAACTATGACTCGGTGAGTACACCGGACGTCGGTAGCATCCGGTGAGTCCTCAGCGGACACGCCTGGTGCGACTTGGAGCTCTCGGGTTGCTCTCTGTTCGCGCACCGAACACGGACGGCGGAGCGTCCGGTGTGACGTTCCGCGTCCGGTGTGAACTTAGCGCGTTTTTCAGCCGTCTCGACCGTTGGGATCTGACGGCTCGTGTTTGAACCAAGCGCGACGTGGCACTAATCTGTGCACCAGACGATGCCACCGGACACTGAGCGTCCGGTGCCCTGCATCCGGTGCTCCTGTAAAACAGCAACGGGCAAATCTTTGTGAGGGTAGTATAAGTAGTGCTTGAGCTGGCTTGGGGACTAATTCTTGCATATTTTGATCATTCCTAATCTCTTGTGAGCTAAGCCTAAGCCCTCCACACACTTCTGACACACTTTGACTCAAATCCTTGTGAGATAGTGTTGTTCCAAGTGCTTTATTGCTTGAGTGTTGAATCCTAGAGCACTTGGTGGCGATTTGCTTCGGTTTTCTTGTTCTCTTGGGGCTTTGCCAAGTCTCTAGACCACTGTGGAAGCAAGGAGGAGGTGTAAGCTTGATTGGTGATTGTTCAAGGCTACACTGGCTTAATTGTGAGGGGTTCTTGCGGTTATTCCCCGGCGGAGTGCCAAAATCGACTTTAGTAGGATTGCTCGTTGTTGAAAGCCACTTCTCTTAGTGTTGGTAAGTGGCTCCCAGTGAGGGACTGGCGTGTGAAGCCTAGCTCACAATCCACCAAGGAAGACCGGTGCCATAACTAGGAGTAGCATGACAGCGATCACGTGAACCTCGGTAAAAAATCGAGTGTGCACTTCTCTACTCCACCATCGACTGGATTTCTTGGTTCATCAATTGGATTTCTTGTTGGTTATCTACTCTTGGTGATTGGATCAACCTCTACTCTCCTCGGCGGTATATCTTTCTCGATCCCTACTCTTGTGCTATTGACTTGTTAGGTGCCATCTCTTTAGGACTCGGAGGAGTTGGTTTCTAGCGCTTGTGTGCTTATTCTTGTGAGTAGGATATTGTGCTAGGTGGCTTGCTTAGAGTAGCCATAGAGCTACTGCTTAGTTTCACCTTGTTAATTGTTAACTTGAGGTCTAGTGCTTTGTAGATTTTTAATAGTCTATTCACCCCCTCTCTAGTCTATTCGGTCCTTTCAATTGGTATCGGAACCGAGGTCACCACGTTTTGAGGCCTAACATCCATGTGGTGCAAGATGGCTCAAATCAATGTGTTGGGGAAGCCGCCAAAGTTTGATGGCACAAGTTATGACCACTGGAAGAGGAAGATGATTGTGCACTTCATGACTATGCATATTTATGTGTGGAAGGTGATGGAGACAAAGATTGAGTATGAGAATGCTTAAACTCCCACCGATGCTGACAAGAGAAAGATGGAATGCAATGCCCATGCAATCAATGCACTCTACACCACTCGTGAGTCTCACATGTTTGAGAAAATCAAGGATCTTGATTTGGCTCATGACATTTGGAAGCGGTTGGAGGAGACATATGAGGGCACTCAAGAGGTCAAGAATGCCAAGGTGTACATGTTGAGAGAGAAGTTTGGTGCCTTCAAGATGGAAGAAGATGAGAGTGTGCCGGAGATGTTCAACCGGTTACAAGTGATTGTCAATGATTTGAAGAGCTTGGGTGAGGACATCAAATACAGGACTTCTCTCACAAGTTCTTGAGGTGCTTGCCCGCAAGATTTAATATCATCAAGACCTTGCTTGCAAGAGAAGACTTGAGCAAGAAGAAGCCCAACCAAATCCTCGGTGATATCATCACGCGAGACATGAACAATGAGGAGGTGTTTGAGGAGAAGAAGAAGAAGAGTGTAGCACTCAAAGCTATATCATCCTCGAAGAGCAAGGGCAAGGACAAAATGATTGAGCTAGGAGAAGAATCTACTTCAAGTGATGATGAAGATGATGAGGCTATGGCTCTTCTAGTGCGCAAGTTTGGGCGTTTCATGAAGAGAAAGGGTTATGGTCAACGCAAGAAGAAGTTCATCTCTAGGACAAGCAAGAGCCAAGGAGGTGCTTCAAGTGCAAAAGCCTAGATCACTTCATTACCGATTGTCCACAAAATAGTGACAATGACAATGAGAGTGATGATGATAAGAAAAAGAGCAAGAAGGACAAGAAGGAAAAGAAGAACAATAATGTGACACTCAAGAAGAAGAAGAAGGGTCAATCATATTGTGTCACTTGGGGTGATAGTGATGCCTCTACCGATGAGGATGATAGTGATGATGAGAGCAAGATCATCAAGAAGAAAGCTATGGCAAGCATTGCTCCCAACAATAAGCTATCTCTCTTCGACACTCCATCCACATGCTTGATGGCCAAGCTATCCAAAGTACAATCCGATGATGAGAGTGATGAGGAGGAGCTCTCATGTGATGAGCTCATGTCCATGCTTGATGATGCCAACACTTACATTGAGGCCAAGCGAAAGGAGTGCAAAGAATTGCGCAAAGGCAAGTTAGCCATTGAACAATCCTTTGATGAGCTCTTGAAGTCTCATCAGAGGCTAATGGAAGCCCATGAGAACCTCAAGATAGTTCACTCCAAGCTAGAGAAAGCTCACTCCTCTCTAGTGGTCAAAAATGAGAAGAACGCATCCATCAAGACATGTGACATGAGTTCCACATGTGATATCCTTAGTGACAAGTCAATTCCTTCTACTACTATTGTCGTCACTAACCCTTCCTGCAGCTCTACCATTCCTAATTCACCTAAAGTTGATGACTCTAAGTCCTCACTTGTGGTGGAAAACAAAAGCCTCAAGGAGGAGATTAACAAGCTCACCCGCACCTTAGGTAATGCCTATGGTGGGTATGTCCGCTTGCTAAAGTGCTTGGGTAGCCAAAGATTTAGTCACTCTAAAGAGGGACTACGCTATACCCCAAGAAAGGCAAGGCCGCCTTCGCAACTCCCAAAGCTAGCTTTGAGAGGAGCAATGGTAGGTATTACCAAAGATGCAAGCAAGTGGGGCATAATGAGCAATATTGCATGGCCAACAAGATCAAGCAAGTAAAATTTGCTAGTGCGACTTCAATTCGCCTTGATTCTTGTTACATGCTCACAAAGGGAGTGAAGGGTGTTAAAGCCAAGTATATTGGTACACCAAGTGGCAACCCAAGGAGAAGATCCATTTGGGTTCCTAAGTCTTTGGTCACTAACCTCCAAGGACCCAAGAATGCTTGGGTACCTAAATCCAATTGATTTGCTCTTTGTAGGTCAATTACAAAGCCGGAGGAAGACATTGGGTACTTGATAGTGGATGCACTCAACATATGACCGGGGAGTCTAGTATGTTCAATTCTATCAACACAATTGGCAATCAAGAATTTGACTCTATCACATTTGGTGACAATGCCAAAGGCAAGGTGAAAGGATTAGGCAAGATTGCAATCTCAAATGATATGAGCATATCCAATGTGTTGCTAGTTGAATCTCTCAATTTCAACTTATTGTCGGTTGCACAACTTTGTGATCTTGGTTTTAAGTGCATCTTTGGTTTTGATGATGTTGAGATTGTGAGTGGATGGTTCCAACTTGATCTTCAAGAGCTTTAAATATGGGAACCTATACTTGGTAGATTTCAATGATGGTGAAGCTAAGCTCTCTTCATGTTTGATCTCAAAATCAAGTCTTGGTTGGTTGTGGCATAGAAGGCTTAGACATGTTGGAATGAAGCAACTTGAAAGGTTGGTCAAGCATGACATGGTTAGAGGCTTGAAAGATGTGCACTTTGAAAAAGATAAGTTGTGTAGTTCTTGTCAATTTAGAAAGCAAGTTAGAAATACACATCCTAAGAAAGACATGATGAGTACATCTAGTCCACTTGAGCTATTGCATATGGATTTATTTGGTCCAACAACTTATGCAAGTATTGGAGGAAGAAAATATGGCTTTGTGATAGTTGATGACTTTTCTAGATACACTTGGGTTTTCTTTCTCGTTGACAAAAGTGAAGTGTATGGCATCTTCAAATCTTTCATCAAGAGAAGTCAAAATGAGTTTGATACAAGGGTGAAGCAAGTAAGGAGTGACAATGGTAGTGAGTTCAAGAACACAAGAATTGATGAGCTATGTGATGATTTGGGTATCAAGCATCAATTCTCGGCACAGTACACACCACAATCAAATGGTCTTGTTGAAAGAAAGAATAGAACTCCTATTGATATGGCAAGAACCATGCTTAGTGAATACAATGTTAGTGATGACTTTTATGCCGAGGCTATCAACACGGCTTGCTACTCTAGCAACCATCTCTATTGTCATCCAATGTTAAAGAAGACACCCTATGAGCTCTTGAATGGAAGGAAGCCCAACATTGCATATTTTAGAGTGTTTGGTTGCAAATGTTACATTTTGAAGAAGGGCACTCGATTGGGCAAGTTTGAGAAGAAGTGTGATGAAGGTTTCTTACTTGGGTACTCAACTTCAAGCAAAGCTTATAGAGTATGGAACTTGGCACACAAGATAGTTGAGGAAGTTCATGATGTTGAATTTGATGAAATTAATGGGTCACAAGATGAGAAGGTTAATCTTGATGACGTGAAGGGGCCACAATTAGTTGATGCTATGAAGAGCATGGACATTGGTGACATTAGGACAAGACAAGTTGAAGAAAATGGTGATGAAGTCACCCCTCCTATTGTGCTAGTGGAAGATGATGCAAATCAAGCTAGCTCAAGTGACTCTCAAGCCCAAGCTCAAGTTCAAAGTCAAGACCAAGACCAAATACAAAATGCAAGTTCAAGTCATGTGCCTCAACCTACTCATATTGCAAGAGATCATCATCTAGATCAAATTGTTGGTGATATTAGTAGAGGTGTGCAAATAAGGTCAAGGGTACCTTCTTTTTGTGAGCACTATTCATTTGTCCCACAAGAAGAGCCTACTAACATTGAGAAGGCACTCAAAGATGAGGATTGGATAAATGCCATGCATGAAGAGCTAAACAACTTTGAGAGAAATCAAGTATGGGAATTAGTTCCAAGACCAAGCAAGCACAATGCCATTGGCACCAAGTGGGTCTTTCGGAACAAGCAAGATCAAGACAAAATTGTTGTGAGGAACAAAGCAAGATTGGTTGGACAAGGTTACACTTAAATTGAAGGCTTAGATTTTGGGGAAACCTATGCACCCGTGGCAAGATTGGAAGCAATCCGGATTCTATTGGCATATGCATGTGCTCATAATATCAAGCTCTATCAAATGGATATCAAGAGTGCATTCCTTGATGGCTACATCAATGAGTTAGTATTTGTTGAGCAACCACCCGGTTTTGAAGATGACAAGAAGCCCGACCATGTGTATAAGCTCAAGAAGGCTCTCTATGGCTTGAAGCAAGCACCAAGAGCATGGTATGAGAGGTTGAGGGACTTCCTACTCTCTAAAGGGTTCAAGATGAGAAAGGTTGACACCACTCTCTTCACCAAGAAGATTGGAAATGACTTGTTCATCATGCAAATCTATGTTGATGATATCATCTTCGGGTCAACAAGTCAAGCATTTTGTGAGGAGTTTGGAGAGATGATAGCCAAAGAGTTTGAAATGTCCATGGTTGATGAACTTAGTTAGTTTCTTGGACTCCAAATCAAGCAATTGAAGAATGGCATATTTGTGAGTCATAGCAAGTATATCAAGGATATGGTGAAGAAGTTTGGGTTGCAAAATGCAAAAGAAATCTCAACTCCAATGGGCACTAGTGGAAGTTTGGAACCGGATGAAGAAGATGAATTGGTTGATCAAAAGCAATATCGGTCAAAGATTGGTAGTCTACTCTATGTGACCGCTTCAAGGCCGGTTGTGATGTTTAGTGTGTGCATGTGTGTAAGGTATCAAGTCTCTCCAAGAGAAAGTCATTTGAAGACTACAAAAAGAATCTTGAGGTATTTGAAGAGCACACCTAACATTGTTTTGTGGTATCCCAAGGGCTCAAACTTTACATTGGTTGGTTATGCGGATGCGGACTATGCCGGTTGCAAAATTGATAGAAAGAGCACTTTCGATACATGTCAACTCTTGGGAAGGTCACTAGTATCATGGTCATCCAAGAAGCAAAATAGTGTTGCACTCTCTACCGCCGAAGTCGAATACATTAGTGCGGGAAGTTGTTGTGCACAAATCCTTTGGATGAAGCAAACTTTGAAGGACTATGGTTTGAAATTCAATAAAGTTTCATTGCTATGTGACAATGAAAGTGCGGTGAAGATCACAACCAATCCGGTACAACATTCAAGAACTAAGCACATAGATGTGAGGCACCACTTTATAAGGGATCACCAAGCAAAGGGAGACATTGCAATCACATGTGTGGGCACCGATGATCAACTAGCTGACATATTCACCAAGCCACTTGATGAAGCTAGATTTTGCAAGCTAAGGAATGAATTGAACATGCTTGACTACTCCAACATGTGTTGACGCGCTTCATGAAAATCTTATATCATGTCTCTCCTCCAAGCAAGGCAAAGGTATCATTGTTTGACATGTGCATACATTCTTTGGTAGGACTTGCTAGATCATATAGACATGATCTTGTTCTCTCTAGTCATTCATTGAAAGCCAAAATGGTTTAGTCAATATGGCATCACTATTGCTTGATTGATTGCTTGATCTAGTGATGGCATATAACTTGTTCATGGGGATGCAAACCTAGTGTTGAATCCAGTTAAATGAGCAACTAAGTGCTTAACTCAACATAGGCAAGATAACCCATAGTGGCGTGAAGAAGCTTGTCTTTGATTCAAACCGAGCTAAGTAACTTGTGCAAATTTGCTAGATTGAACCAAAATTGAAAAATTAATCTCTCACTCCACTGATTTGACCCTTTTGTGGTACTTGATGCCAAGGGAGAGAAAAACAAAGATAAAGAACAAGGGGGAGAGAACTTAAGCTTTGTGATGAACCATCATTAAGGCCAATGATGGGAGAGCAATAGGCCAAAGTAAAGTGAGCTCACCTTGAGGGGGAGCAAACTCATGAACTTCATTGAATGCATTTGAAATGTGCACTTACATATGTTTGATGCATTTGCATATGTATTTATTTTCAAATTACCATGTTCTTGAGTGGTGTATGCTAGAAATAGGTTTGATTGATTATTTGATAACTAGCATGCTTAGGTGGTAGCTCGATGATCTTGTTCTTTTCATTTGGTATTTGAGCATTGCTTATAATGTTGATCTCACGGTATGCTCAAGTTTTGTGATAATCTAGTTATCAAAAGTGCTAAGAATGGAGATTCCGCAACTTCGATTGAAAATTTCATTTGGTATCACGCTTCAAAGGTTTATCCTAACCATCCTAGCACATATTGGTGGAAATTTACTCTCTAATTATGCATATGTGCAAGCTTTCAAATCCAAACTCATGCACATATGTAGGGGGAGATAAATAGCCACCAAACCGAATTTGTGTTGTTTGTCTACTCCAAAACATGATAAATCTTGTTTGGACAAGCTCATAAGTTCAAAAACAAACTTAACTCTTATCTTTGTATAGGATGTCATCAATTACCAAAAAGGAGGAGATTGAAGGCCCTAGTATGTTTTGATAATTGATGACACCCTAACAACTAACCTATTTGCTAAGTGATGGCTAAGCATAGGTGGTCCTATCCATGGAGTGATGGGGCTAGGAGTTGGTGATCAAGATGGCTCAACCATAGATTTTGTGATGGTGAAACAAGTGGAGATGATCAAGGTGAAATGAAATGGCTTGATGGCTTGATGGCTCAACCATAGACACCAAGTGGGTGTGATCACATTTATGATAGATAGCCGACTATCAAGGGGAGAAAAACGAACTCGAATCGGTTGTCAAGTGCTCTAGAGTTGCATTGCATTGGCATTCACACTTAGGACTCTAGATCACTCTAACTAGCCCTTCAAAATGCTTTGAAAAATAGCTAACACACGTGCCTTAGTGGTGAGAACACTTTGGTGTTAGCACTTGAGAGAATGGGCTGGTTGCTAGACTTGAAAAGTGCTTAAAGTAGCACCGGACGCTGCACCAGACTCTGGTCGGAGCGTCCAGTGACTAACTCTAGCAGTGGCATGGAGGTGCTGAGTGCACGGACGCTGAACGCGTCTGGAGGGCATGCACCGGACGCGTCCAGTGTGGTTTAGAGCTCTCCAGAACCTCTCTGTTTAAGCACCGGACACTGGAACAGTGACTCCAGCGCGTCCGGTGGTGTTTTTCGAGCGTCCGGTGAAACTGTTGGAACTATGACTCGGTGAGTACACCGGACGTCGGTAGCATCCGGTGAGTCCTCAGCGGACGCGTCTGGTGCGACTTGGAGCTCTCGGGTTGCTCTCTGTTCGCGCACCGGACACGAACGGCGGAGCGTCCGGTGTGACGTTCCGCGTCCGGTGTGAACCTAGCACGTTTTTCAACCTTCTCGACCGTTGGGATCTGATGGCTCGTGTTTGAACCAAGCGTGATGTGGCACTAATCTGTGCATCGGACGATGCCACCGGACACTGAGCGTCCGGTGCTCCTGTAAAACAGCAACGGCAAATCTTTGTGAGGGCAGTATAGTCGTGCTTTGGCTGGTTTGGGGACTAACTCTTGCACATTTTGATCATTCCTAATCTCTTGTGAGCTAAGCCTAAGCCCTCCACACACTTCTCACACACTTTGACTCAAATCATTGTGAGATAGTGTTGTTCCAAGTGCTTGATTTTTTGAGTGTTGCATCCCAGAGCACTTGGTGGTGATTTGCTTCGGTTTTCTTGTTCTCTTGGGGCTTTGCCGAGTCCCTAGATGGCTGTGGAAGCAAGGAGGAGGTGTAAGCTTGATTGGTAATTGTTCAAGGCTACACCGGCTTAATTGTGAGCGGTTCTTGCGGTTATTCCCCGGCGGAGTGGTAAAACTGACTTTAGTGGATTGCTCGTGGTTGAAAGGCACTTCTCTTGTGTTGGTAAGTGGCTCCCGGTGAGGGATTGGCATGTAAAGCCTAGCTCGCAATCCACCAAGGAACACCGGTGCCACAATGAAGAGTAGCGTGACGGCGATCATGTGAACCTCGGTAAAAAATCGAGTGTGCACTTCTCTACTCCACCATCGACTGGATTTCTTGGTTGATCAATTGGATTTCTTGTTCGTTATCTACTCTTTGTGATTGGATCAACCTCTACTCTCCTCGGCGGTATATCTTTCTCGATCCCTACTCTTGCGCTATTGAGTTGTTTAGGTGCCATCTCCTTAGGACCTAGAGGTGTTGGTTTCTAGCGCTTGTGTGCTTATTCTTGTGAGTAGGATATTGTGCTAGGTGGCTTGCTTAGAGTCGCCGTAGAGCTAGTGCTTAGCTTCGCCTTGTTAATTGTTAACTTGTGGTGTAGTGCTTTGTAGATTTTTTAATAGACTATTCACCCCCTAGCATATTCCGTCCTTTCAGCCTATCACCATGACGACCATCTCTGAATCGATCATGGAAGCTATGTCCTGCAGAATTTTCACCACCGAACTCATCATATAGATGTCGAGGAGCCCTTCTTCTATCTGCAAGTATGTGTTCATTGAACATCCTCTCCATGGCCTCCACCAGAGAGTGCTGAAATTCACGGAATTCAGCCCATGAAACTGGTGGTTCCTCTCCATGATGCCCACCATGAATACTCGAATTAGACCCTGCCATGTTAGCACTTATGCAAGAAAGTGGAATAGGTAAATTTGTGGAATCACACAACCTCACCTCTTACTTACTAATGTTCTTACTCGTTCTCAAGGACTGTGAGTGTGCTAAAGTAGCAGCACCGCGGTTGTGATTAAGCGATTGAAAGGATCACATGACGAGAGGTCCAGTTTCAGATTTTTGTGGAGCTATAGGTGGCTGTTCAAGGAAGGCTATGGTACCCAAAATTCAAGTGTGTAAGCCACTCAAAGATGTGTAATGTTGCTGTCACAAGCACCACAAACTTGAGTTTATAAAATCAAAACTTGCAGCTACATAATCCACAATATGACCCCTTTCACTTCTCTTCTTCTTCTCTTTTTTTTTCTTTAACTTCTCTTCTCACTTTTTTTCTCTGATTTTTTTCTTTTCAGCAAACACAAGCTAACATATGAGGGGTGTGGGGAAAAAATTAAAATGATCTAGAGTACGGTGGAAGAACAAAAAATGGTGACTAGCAACAAGATGATAGCAAACAACACGAGATTAACAGTACCAGCAAAAGGCTATAGGATTTTTTTGTGTGGCTTTTTAGTGGACTGTAGGATATGGCAAAACAAATATATGTGATGGATAAAAACAGCAACTAATGATAAACAAAAGGACAGATAAGTGGATGATAACAAAACCTACCGTGCCAACTATAGCTCTGATTACCACATGATAGGTACCGATATGAATCGGCAAGGAGTTGGCCCGATCTTCATGACAGTACGTTTGATAACAAAGGGTAACTTGCTGTAGAACAGCGGGTAACTAGCTTTATTCCTAACAAAGGTTGGATGCGACCAAGCAACGGCGAGAGAGACACTGAAACCTTGAGGACTTCGACTCGATCTCCGAACGATCGTAGAACCACAATCCAGGACTAATCCACACAATACGGCGCAGCCAAACGGAAACCGTAGAGCACAAAGTAGGGGACCTCAGAGAGATCTTCTTCACACGTCCAAAGAAGAACAAGAAAGAACAAAGGTGTGTAAGATACACTCAGCAACTCGGTTACAATACCATATTGGTTTATCAAATGATCAAAGGTTCCATTTACTTAGGTTCAGAGAGGTATTTATACTAGTAACAACCCTCCTAGATAGGTAGAAATACGCAATAGAAGTGGAAAAGGCAGAGCGTGTGAAGAGGCCTCTTCAAAATAGATTCTAAGCTGTTTCCGCGTGACTGTTGGCCTTCTGCGCAGTCTTTAGTGTTTTGCTAATAACTCTTTATTAGGATGTCCAAATGACGAACGATTTGTTGGGTGCGAAAGTAGACATGAAGAGCTTTCCAACCATGTATGCCATGCATCATGAAATATTGTAGATTGGTATAGTTTTGCATGTCATCTTAAACATCAGATTGACTATTGCCCTTCCGACCAGTCATTAGTAATACTGGTCGGCGCCCAAATGGCATGTCCAAACTGGTCGGGACTAGATGCATTGGAAAGTAGACTTGACAGGCTTTCCAACAAGTCCTCATGGGCCTTCATAGCTTCTAGGAATGTAGAGTTATGAACGTTTCTTTCAACCTGTTCTGCCGGACTAGACGGGCTCGAGAGAAGTACTGGTCGGCAGCCATCTCCTTGTGTGTTCTTGCCATCCTCCTTTATGAACCTGAGCAATGTCAACATGCACGACTTAGTATATAATTCTCATTAATATTTAAATGAACTTCACAAAGTAGCGCATTCATCTCTTGTTGTAGTTTCTTTGCTCTGCTACGTGTAACCAGTCCTTGATTTGTATTCTTCACGTAGGATGGTGACTTGCTACTGCTCGGAGGAGTATGTACGCTGCTCGGAGAAGACTTGTCGCTGCTCGGAGGAGTATGTACGCTGCCCAGAGGAGTATGTATGCTTCTCGGAGGAGACTTGTCGCTGCTCGAAAAAGACTTATCGCTGCTCGGAGGAGACTTGTCACTGCTCGGAGGAGTATGTATGCTATGTATGGTTTGGATGTCCTCATCATAAGTACATGTATATTTACAATTTGAGCAGTTTACTTTTATGATAAGACAACACACTAGTACTGTATCTGTGTGCTGTCCTTTGTGCAGAGTAACAAGTCAGCAGCTTGTTACAAGAACAAGGTGGTGAAGAATTGGGATGCAATTGACACAATTTATTCAACGGATCATGCAAATGGTGACGGTGGCAAGACAGGTGCTGAGAGTGCACAAGATCTACATGAAAAAGCAAGTGAAGCATCTCCAGATCTACCCCCCAAAAACAGTGAACTAGTGATGCAATTCTTTGCATGCTTGGAGATGTCAAGACTTCATTTCAGGATGCTCTAAAATCCACTGAGCCATTACCATTGCCTCAGGTTACTCCTCCTGCTGAAATCTGTGGTGCACTTCAACAAACACTAGATTTGGCTAGATGTGACCTTTTGTGGGCGTATGGGAAGTTGATCCTTAATGAACGTTTATTCCAAGCGCTTCTAGAATTGCCTATGGATCTGAGGAAAGAATGGCTCCTTACCTTGGATTAGAGGAATGGTGGCTAGGAGATGTTATTTAAGCTTGTTGTTATGTACTATATAGCACTTGTGAACCTTCTAATATTAATTAGTGTTGAGGGATGTTCTGTATGCTTGTTGTTATGTAATCTTGCACTTGTAAGAGACTTGGAATATTGATCATCTAGTGTTGGCTATATAATGGATGTTTGTGATCAACATTTATGTGCTGTTTTCATCAATTATTTTCCTTTTTTATGATATTATAATGCAGTTTGTGCTAATTTTCAGAATATTATAATTTTTTTATGTGTGAAATGATATATATAATCATTTGAATATATGTGCAAGCTGTGAAATGATATATTTTGTAGATGTAACACCCCTGGTGTTACGGTTAATTAAAACCTGCCATGTCATCATTCTTAGTTGCTAATCATCCCGCATTAAACTTGATCACTGTACTAATTTAAATAAGTTTTATTTTCACGTATGATTGTACTTAGGTATCTTTGAGTGACTTTATGATTTAAATATTTGTTTGTGTGTATGCCTTTAAATTCAAAAGAAAAATTTAAAAGGAATCATTTAAAAACCCTAATCGGCACCCGAAACCCTAAATCAAAAACTGAATAGAATCCTATGTTGGGCCTTAAACAAAAGTTGTAAATCTTTAAAAGTTAAGCAACTTCTATTTTGGACAATTTTGAAGTTATTAAAAAGAATTTCAACTTAAACCCTAGTCAATGTTTTAAAGTTCAAACTTGAAATACAAATTTAAAACCTAAAGAGAATCTAATGAAAGTGGTTTAATGAAAGTTGTGGATCTTTTAAAATAGAACAACTTTCATTTTTAGAGATTTTGAGGTTTATCGGTGAAAATTCAAATTAAACACCAATTAGTGTTTGATCATTCAAATTTAAAATGCTATTTCAAAAACTATCAAGAATTTGGACAAAATACTTTAATGACAGTTGTAAGGAATTTAAAATAGAACAACTTTTATAATTGAGTATTTTGAAGTTATGAATAGGAAATTCAAATTTACCTCAAAACAGTGTTTTAAATTTGAATTTGAAATGCTATCTCAAAAGTTATCTAGAATCTGACAAAACTTCTTTAAGTAAAGTTGTAAGGCTCAATGAGTAGAGCAACTTTTATTTTTGCCATTTTTCATGTTATTTTGAAAATATGAAAGTAATTTAAAAAATTGTGTTTGAAATCAAAATTGGGGATTTACCCCCTTTTAAATATCTTCAAATCTGGGCCGAATCTGAATTTGGTGCAAAAAGCAAAGTTGTTCATAATAAAATTGCTCACAACTTTTATTTTATATGTTCCACCTGATACCTATTGGATAGGGAATAATTGGCAAATCTAGGGGTTGACTTCAAACTGCTACAGTAGCCAGCCCCCCCTCTTCTTCTCTGTTCGTGCAGGTGCCAGGCGCGCGTGCGCCGCGCAGGCCGCCGGTGTCACCCGGGGCCGGCCGGCCGCATGTCGCCAGTCGACGCCGGGCCCATGGGGCTCCTCTCCGCTGTCCTATTTAAGGCTCGAGCCGTCGACGCCCCTCCTTTTTACTCCATTGCCGCCGACGAGCACCTCTCTGGCTTGTGACAAAATTCGTGCTGCATATCCACCATCGTCTAATCACTCATGTCAGCAGCTCCTCTACAATCCCACGGACCCTTCCAATCTGTTGGTGCTTGATGGTTTCGCTGGAACAAACCTCTGCACCACCATTTTCCTCCCCGGTCTCCGCCGAGCACGGTCGGGATCCGCCTCGACGTGGTGCGCTTGGTCGGGTGAGAAACTGCGCGAATTAATCGGTGTCCTCGTTTCCTAGTAACCCAATGAAACTTACCAATCCATCCTTTTTCCCCGTGATGCACAGCATTGGCCAGAACGCCACCTCGCCATCGGAGTACACCACCGTCCGTGCCATCAACATCGACGTCGTGCTCCACTACGTCTTCGGTCCAACCAGCGCGAGCACGCCACTATGGGTGAGGCTATGTTGCTCAGCGCATCATCTTCTTAAACCCTATCGGGTCGTTCTCGTCGGGACACGACCGTGGTGTCGCCCACCGAGAGCTCGTGCCGCCATGGCCATCGCTGTCGTGCTCTAGGTGTCGGTCCAGGTTCCTAGTTAGGCGTGCGGGAGGTAGGAGAGCACCCTGGTACCGTTGGTCATGTCTGAAAGTCACCGACGGCGTGCTCGGTGGCCAGCGCCGCCGCCTGCGCGCGCGTCCCGAACGTTAGCGAGGGGAGGGAGAAGAATCTGACGGGCGGGGACCGCCTGGCAGTGGGTCAGCGAGAGGGAGAGCGGTCCTGGGCCGGCCTGGTCGTTTTGGGCTGCCTCGGGCCGTTTTGAGTCTTTCTAATTTCCTCACGAATTAAATTACATTTTCTATTTCCTAATGACTTGCATAGTAATGAGTCTTGTTATTTTTGTGAGGATTAATCTACAATGTCAAAAATCATGAAAATACATGTATGGACTCCCTGCAATGTGTATAATAATACAAAAATATGGGAGGTGGTATTTGTATACCTTTTACTGAGGATAAAAATGCAATTTTTAATTAGAAAACCCAACTTGGATGAATTTTAATAAATTCTCTGTTAGTCCAAAAATCGTGAAATTTTATTTGCCACTGTTTTAGGGTAAGAGCTACCTGTTGTTAGAGTTTGGTCTCAAAAGGAAGTAGTTTAATTATTTATTAATTAAATGCTTGATTAATTGATTAATAAAAGAAATAGAGGATGACTTAAGTATTGGTTGATTATGGGATTTATGTGTTAATCTTGGGTCATTATCATGTGCTGACCCTTGGTACCTTGTTAACTTGCTAAGTTTATGCTAATCTTGTTAGTTCACGCAAATGATATTTTATGTAAATAGTTTACTGGTCTGTTAATTGTTGCTCTATTTAATGATTATTAAAATACATAAAAAAAACTCTAGCGACTTAGATTTTGCGTGACTTTCAGATTTATTGTGGACCCTGAGGCATTAACTTAAAATGGTCTTTGGCATCTTTAATTAATTAATTGAGTTCTCAATTAAATTGCTAATTAGAACAGTAATCATCTATATTATTCACATATGATATAAGGGTTGACGACGTGTTTAAGCAAATGAGAAGTAGTGTTATAAGGAAATTCACTCAACTTTCTATGACTGTTAGAATGACCAATAAATAAATTATACCACCACCACCTTGTCTAATGAAGTTTATTTTACTACTTTATCGTAAAGTAAAGTTGTACTCAACTTCCTAAATTAACTTTATTCTTTAGTATTAATTCACCAGTTAGTGCATCCTATGCATCATGGCATACATATCATCATGTAAGTGTTGCATTATTATTCGTGTAGTGCACGCGTGGTGATTATTATCTGAAGCGTGTCCCGAGTAAGGCCTTCACTCGGTAAACGTGGATCCTTCCCGGAGATTGACTTCAGGCTTCTATCTACTTCAAGCAACAGGCAAGCCCCGGTGCATTTTCCCCTCCTTGTTATTTAAAAATATTTATCACTTGAGTTAATCTACTGCATTAGGTTAATAGGAGTTGAGTGATAACCTATTGATGCATTACCTTTCCTTGACCACATATTATACCTGAGACCCTGATTTATTTAAAGTATTGAAAAATGCTTAGTCATACTTAATGATAGAGTTGCAAAAATGCTATTTTGAAAACTGTGATGATATGAAACAAATGAATCATTTTATGGGATTGGTATTGTCCTCGTTTGGTGATCGTGTAGTTGGCCAGTCCATTATCATCAACGTGGATGGGTTTTCCGTTTGGTTGACCATCTGTTTGGGTTAGAGTCCCAACGATCCTCGCCATCGGAAAAGGGATGCGAAAACTGGGTGGTCACCAGTGTACTTGGGTTAAAGTCCCAATGCATGGTGTCCAACGGAAAAATATTTAGGGACCATTCGTTGTCGGCCTGCTGTGATCATGACTTTGCAACTAGCCACATACTACGGAAAGCCTCTGACTCCGGTGGCTCTACTGCTGGAACCGACAACCACGCACTGGGAGTGGAGAGATGGCGAGAGTAGCGTGTACCCTCGTGGCCGTCGTGCCTGGAGACTAGAGGGGTACTGTGCTCTCGGGTGGCGCAGGACCGGTTCCGGGGTATTGAAAAGCCGTGGTAGGCGGGGTTGGCATATGCAAGCTTAAGTGCTACATATGCAGTGTGGATAGGGATCCCCAGCTGGGTACTTCTGGATTCGAATCGACGTTGCTCCTCGGTTAATGGAGACATGATCCTCACACTTACAGCGAAGAGTGGTTCGGAACTAGGATGTTTTTGAATGGATGAAGTAAATGAAAGAATGTTGATATATGAGAAGGAACTTGGAGATATGGTTAATGATTAATAATATTATTGAGATAAAATACTGAAAATAGGATTAGTATTGCTTTTCTGCAAAATCCTCTGACTCTTGCTAAGCCTTACCTTGACTCCCCTCAGCCTGCATTCCTGAGTCTAATTTTACACCTTTAGTCGGGTAAGTCTTGCGGAGTACCCCATGTACTCAGGGTTTGTTAACCCCCTGTTGCAGGTAAGTTGAGTAAAAAGTTCTACGAGGGATCGTGCCGGTCATCGGATCGTACATGGATGAAGATGTGTATATAATGAAACCCTTGGGCACGGTGTTTAGTTGTATACAGCTACTCCACTGCGAAACTCTGGTTTGGGGATAATGTAATTGTAATCTATGTTTAAGTAATACTTCCGCACTCTTTACTCTGATTCAAATTATTTGTGTAAACTGTTGTAATACTTGCAAGGTCTTACAATGAGATCCTCGGGGAAAGTAGGGTTTCCTATGAGACCCGACGGGCCACCTAAGTCAACAGGGAACTCGTGCAGACTAGTCAAAGGTCCTTAAGGACGATGACAGGGCACGTGGGCCCTATGATTAAGGCGGTTCTGTCACAAGTGGTATCAGAGAATTTCATTGTAAAGTACTTGCAGTATTACTTTACAAAAACTTCAAAAGGATTTCGAATGAATAAAATTGATGGGGTAGTTTGGTCCGAATTATTTCTGAACTTTCCTCGTTCATTCTATAGCATCTTTCCTCGATTACTTCTATAGATCTATAGTTAGGTTTTGAGCTTAGTAGTGGATTAGCACCTTAAGTATGCCCTATGTTTGAAAACGTGGAGTGCATGTCACTCTAATAATTAATTTAATCAGTATATTACGTATATGTCAGGGTATCCTGGCTTGCGTTGGAACGCTCATGCATCATGACATTACAACTATTAGTAATACCCCCGATATGAACTAAATTTCTACTTTCTAAAATAAAACATGTTTCCAAATATATATTTTGTTAAAAACAAATCCTTACCTTTCTTTTCAATAGATGGATCCGCAAGACCCTACCGCTGGAATTGACGAATGCCTAGCTATGTTTGGAACTCCTACGGTGTTGTGGCAGTTACTACAGGAAGTAGGCTACTCGGAACCACCAAAGTATCGTTGGTCCCGTACGGTTGTCCTTGGTCGGGCGTGGTACGAAGTGTCACTTCGGATCCCAGCTTGTACCACTGCTCTGTTTTGGCCAGCTTGGGAAGCTCAGGCAGAAGGTATGAGTCCTTGGGAAGGAGCTCAGGCTACAGCATTGGAAGTCCTGAGAAAGATCTGCTTCAGGTGTCTGAAGGAAGTCAGAGTTTCTACTCTGAGAATGTTTCCGTCAGACGCACTAGGGAGTTGGGATGGTCTTCAACGACAAGCCAAGCAATTGGAAGAAAAGTCTGATCAGCAGGATCTCATATTGGTAGCCACTACTCGAGCTATGCTAGCCGTCATTAACCTCCATCTAACCCGTGAGCAAGGACGTAGGGAGTGGCAGGAACTTTACTCCGAGTGTTATGAAGCACTCAAGAGTACAGAACTCAAGAAGAAGAAGGCAAGTAAGGAAGCCCTAAAATGGCAAGAGGCTGCTCAGATCAGTGATGTGGAAAAGATCGGTTTGGACATCCAGGTGGAAGCACTCGAAGCACAGCGGCAAGCAGACCAGCACCGCATAGAAGAACTGGAGAGTCTGGTGGATAGTCTTCACCTTCAGATAGGACTTCTCATCCAGCAGCGTGAAGAAGCTCATTCTTATGCCGTAATGGCAAGAGAAGGTCTTAGAGAGACCGTTGGATATCTGCAGCATCAGGATGCGATGTTTTGGGGCCTGCATAATACCTATCAGCAACAACTTCAGGCAGCCCATCAGAACATTGCCAATCTACAACGAGAAGTGCAAATGCTCCATGCCATGAATGATCCAATTCCAGATATAGATGTTCCAGCAGCTGACCATCAGGAATTGTCTGGTTCAGCAGAGAATGCCGATGAAGAGTTGGAGGAAGTAGCTAGTGACTCGGAGTCAGAAGTAGTGAGTGGTCGAGTCGATTAGTTTATGAAGCTAAATAGTCTCCTAGACCCAGCGTCAGATCAGGTCAAGTCTGAGGTTAAGTGTCCTTGTAATCCAAAACCCTGTGTCGATAGGAAATTGGTGTAATGGTAGTTCCATGAGTTGGAGTAAGTCGACCTAAACTAGTAGTCAAGGTGAACTAATGTGTAAACCTCGGATAGTCCTATGTCATTGGCCAGATCATTTCATACTTAGGCTTATGAGTGTCAGGTGTTCGACAGTTGGTAAATTTTGTCATAGGACTAGGTTTTGCAATCACCGCTAAACTTCGCTCCATAAGTTTCTAGTCCTTGGGGAAACTTCTGGATGCACTCATTCACTATTCTAACTCGACACAAAACTTTAGCTAATCCTTGATTTATTAAATCCATTCATGAAAAAATTTTATCTTCTCCTTTCAAAATACTGCTATTTCCTTGAAAGCTATTGTAACTGTAGTCCATGGGATACCGTGCTCCAAGACCGTGACACAGCGTCGAAATCTGGGGTCTCCTATGGATCACAACCATGGGAAATTACTGCCGGACGCTCGCTGATGTCAAGGTTGATGGTCATGATCCTAGCCTACAATTAATGTGCTTTCACTCCCTTTTTCCAAATATCCTTTACAAGAATTCGTATCCATATTTCTTCATGAGTTTCAAAATCCTTTTGCTCTTTATAACTATATTAAAACTCACTTTGAGAATCCACATCTGATCTCTCCGAATTCTTAAGATTCTTTAACTTTGCAATCATCTTAATTTCATCTGATAGAATAACAGGAACCAATTTGGAAATGATACCTAAGATCCAATCACTTGGAAGTGGTATCTGTGATCCGCTGAGGATTCCGTGTTGTTTTATCGATTCTTGGTTATTTATAAATATCTTGACATCTATTTTGAAAATTCACTCCGACGGAAACTTTATGATGCATTTAAATTCACTTACATACTCAGTACGAAAACCTAGCACTAGACCATGACTTTTATCTGCATACGTGTTATGCCTTGATCCGACACGTATCTCTCATTTAAATCCAACACGTTATTCCAAAATCGTTATGGTTGTGCCTATAGTGATGTCATTACCTGCGACCACGGTGCTGCGTCAAAACCTAGGGTCTCTCACGTGCCATGGCCGCGCCGAGATTCTACTAGGCACGTGTAGGTATCAAGGTCCAGGGCTGTGACATACTATAGTTTCGCAACCAATAAAGTTTCCCTGTCTGCACTGTATGTAGAAACAAATTCATCTAGCTATGATGTAACATGACCTGCGGCTGCGATACAGTATAGCAACCTGGGATCTCCTGTGACTCACAATCACATGAGATTATGATGGGTATATGCTCGTATCAAGGTCTGTGGTCCTTGTACATCATAGATACAGTCGATATATTTTTCTCTTTTTACCGAGGTTACTTTATTTGTATTCTATGATGGTATCTCGAACCGTGACTATGGTGCCGTGTCAAAACTTGGAATCTTCTGTGAACTGCAGTCACATAAGACCTTACCAGGGTACGCACTGGTATCGTAGTCGGTACTCCTGAATCATCGTAGCTCGCAATTAATGTGCCCTCACTCTCCTTGAAACCCACCCTTAAAAGATATTCCTCACAAGGGTTGTATTTTGAAGAAATAAGGTTTCAAGTTTTAGTGTTGAGAAACAACTGATTAGGTCAAATAAGAATCTTCCTCATAACAGGTAGTAAGAGAAGTGTGGACTAGTAGCTTATCAACTCAAGTATCTGAACACTTGTCAAGCTGCATAGGATGTATTTCATGTGACACCACTCGAGAAGTAACTTCAAGTGTCAAATCGGGTTATTGACTTGGTAGGAGTGGAATTGAACTAGACCTGACGCACTCCGAATACTCAGCGTAGGTCGTAAACCAATAAGAGATCGTGTTACTCAAAGGACTTCAACATGATGATGCACAAGTATGTTGGAATCACTCTTCAAAAGAAGAAGCTACCCGAGAGATCAGAGAATTACTCACCTGAAAACATTCTTAAGTTCTTAGCTCGTCTTTAAAATATATATATATAATTTACCTCTTTCAAATCCTACAAAATGTAAGACCTCTACTTGCTCTACAGTCAAGTTTGAAAAATGTTTTCTTGACGTATTTTTTTTCATTACTAAATCTAAGGCCTTAGTCGCATCTTAAATCTCAAGACGAGATTTATTTTAAGGGGGGAAGGCTGTAACACCCCTGGTGTTACGGTTAATTAAAACCTGCCATGTCAGCATTCTTAGTTGCTAATCATCCCGCATTAAACTTGATCACTGTACTAATTAAAATAAGTTTTATTTTCACGTATGATTGTACTTAGGTATCTTTGAGTGACTTTATGATTTAAATATTTATTTGTGTGTATGCCTTTAAATTCAAAAGAAAAATTTAAAAGGAATCATTTAAAAACCCTAATCGGACCCAAAACCCTAAATCAAAAACTAAATAGAATCCTGTGTTGGGCCTTAAACAAAAGTTGTAAATCTTTAAAAGTTAAGCAACTTCTATTTTGGACAATTTTGAAGTTATTAAAAAGAATTTCAACTTAAACCCTAGTCAATGTTTTAAAGTTCAAACTTGAAATACAAATTTAAAACCTCAAGAGAATCTAATGAAAGTGGTTTAATGAAAGTTGTGGATCTTTTAAAATAGAACAACTTTCATTTTTAGAGATTTTGAGGTTTATTGGTGAAAATTCAAATTAAACACCAATTAGTGTTTGATCATTCAAATTTAAAATGCTATTTCAAAAACTATCAAGAATTTGGACAAAATACTTTAATGACAGTTGTAAGGAATTTAAAATAGAACAACTTTTATAATTGAGTATTTTGAAGTTATGAATAGGAAATTCAAATTTACCTCAAAACAGTGTTTTAAATTTGAATTTGAAATGCTATCTCAAAAGTTATCTAGAATCTGACAAAACTTCTTTAAGTAAAGTTGTAAGGCTCAATGAGTAGAGCAACTTTTATTTTTGCCATTTTTCATGTTATTTTGAAAATTTGAAAGTAATTTGAAAAATTGTGTTTGAAATCAAAATTGGGGATTTACCCCCTTTTAAATATCTTCAAATCTGGGCCGAATCTGAATTTGGTGCAGAAAGCAAAGTTGTTCATAATAAAATTTCTCACAACTTTTATTTTATATGTTCCACCTGATACCTATTGGATAGGGAATAATTGGCAAATCTAGGGGTTGACTTCAAACTGCTACAGTAGCCGGCCCCCCCTCTTCTTCTCTGTTCGTGCAGGTGCCAGGCGCGCGTGCGCCGCGCAGGCCGCCGTTGTCACCCGGGGCCGGCCGGCCGCGTGTCACCGTCGACGCCGGGCCCGTGGGGGTCCTCTCCGCTGTCCTATTTAAGGCTCGAGCCGTCGACGCCCCTCCTTTTTACTCCATTGCCGCCGACGAGCACCTCTCTGGCTTGTGACAAAATTCGTGCTGCATATCCACCATCGTCTAATCACTCATGTCAGCAGCTCCTCTACAATCCCACGGACCCTTCCAATCTGTTGGTGCTTGATGGTTTCGCTGGAACAAACCTCTGCACCACCATTTTCCTCCCCGGTCTCCGCCGAGCACGGTCGGGATCCGCCTCGACGTGGTGCGCTTGGTCGGGTGAGAAACTGCGCGAATTAATCGGTGTCCTCGTTTCCTAGTAACCCAATGAAACTTACCAACCCATCCTTTTTCCCCGTGATGCACAGCATTGGCCAGAACGCCACCTCGCCGTCGGACTACACCACCGTCCGCGCCATCAACATCGACGTCGTGCTCCACTACGTCTTCGGTCCAACCAGCGCGAGCACGCCACTATGGGTGAGGCTATGTTGCTCAGCGCATCATCTTCTTAAACCCTATCGGGTCGTTCTCGTCGGGACACGACCGCGGTGTCGCCCACCGAGAGCTCGTGCCGCCATGGCCATCGCTGTCGTGCTCTAGGTGTCGGTCCAGGTTCCTAGTTAGGCGTGCGGGAGGTAGGAGAGCACCCTGGTACCGTTGGTCATGTCTGAAAGTCACCGACGGCGTGCTCGGTGGCCAGCGCCACCGCCTGCGCGCGCGTCCCGAACGTTAGCGAGAGGAGGGAGAAGAATCTGACGGGCGGGGACCGCCTGGCAGTGGGTCAGCGAGAGGGAGAGCGGTCCTAGGCCGGCCTGGTCGTTTTGGGCTGCCTCGGGCCGTTTTGAGTCTTTCTAATTTCCTCGCGAATTAAATTACATTTTCTATTTCCTAATGACTTGCATAGTGATGAGTCTTGTTATTTTTGTGAGGATTAATCTACTATGTCAAAAATCATGAAAATACATGTATGGACTCCCTGCAATGTGTATAATAATACAAAAATATGGGAGGTGGTATTTGTATACCTTTTACTGAGGATAAAAATGCAATTTTTAATTAGAAAACCCAACTTGGATGAATTTTAATAAATTCTCTGTTTGTCCAAAAATCGTGAAATTTTATTTGCCACTGTTTTAGGGTAAGAGCTACCTGTTGTTAGAGTTTGGTCTCAAAAGGAAGTAGTTTAATTGTTTATTAATTAAATGCTTGATTAATTGATTAATAAAAGAAATAGAGGATGACTTAAGTATTGGTTGATTATGGGATTTATGTGTTAATCTTGGATCATTATCATGTGCTGACCCTTGGTACCTTGTTAACTTGCTAAGTTTATGCTAATCTTGTTAGTTCATGCAAATGATATTTTATGTAAATAGTTTACCGGTCTGTTAATTGATGCTCTATTTAATGATTATTAAAATACATAAAAAAAACTCTAGCGACTTAGATTTTGCGTGACTTTCAGATTTATTGTGGACCCTGAGGCATTAACTTAAAATGGTCTTTGGCATCTTTAATTAATTAATTGAGTTCTCAATTAAATTGCTAATTAGAACAGTAATCATCTATATTATTCACATATGATATAAGCGTTGACGACCTGTTTAAGCAAATGAGAAGTAGTGTTATAAGGAAATTCACTCAACTTTCTATGACTGTTAGAATGACCAATAAATAAATTATACCACCACCACCTTGTCTAATGAAGTTTATTTTACTACTTTATCGTAAAGTAAAGTTGTACTCAACTTCCTAAATTAACTTTATTCTTTAGTATTAATTCACCAGTTAGTGCATTCCATGCATCATGGCATACATATCATCATGTAAGTGTTGCATTATTATTCGTGTAGTGCACGCGTGGTGATTATTATCTGAAGCGTGTCCCGAGTAAGGCCTTCACTCGGTAAACGTGGATCCTTCCCGGAGATTGACTTCAGGCTTCTATCTACTTCAAGCAACAGGCAAGCCCCGGTGCATTTGCCCCTCCTTGTTATTTAAAAATATTTATCACTTGAGTTAATCTACTGCATTAGGTTAATAGGAGTTGAGTGATAACCTATTGATGCATTACCTTTCCTTGACCACATATTATACCTGAGACCCTGATTTATTTAAAGTATTGAAAAATGCTTAGTCATGCTTAATGATAGAGTTGCAAAAATGCTATTTTGAAAACTGTGATGATATGAAACAAATGAATCATTTTATGGGATTGGTATTGTCCTCGTTTGGTGATCGTGTACTTGGCCAGTCTATTATCATCAACGTGGATGGGTTTTCCGTTTGGTTGACCATCTGTTTGGGTTAGAGTCCCAACGATCCTCGCCATCAGAAAAGGGATGCGAAAACTGGGTGGTCACCAGTGTACTTGGGTTAGAGTCCCAATGCATGGTGTCCAACGGAAAAATATTTAGGGACCATTCGTTGTCGGCCTGCTGTGATCATGACTTTGCAACTAGCCACATACTACGGAAAGCCTCTGACTCCGGTGGCTCTACTGCTGGAACCGACAACCACGCACTGGGAGTGGAGAGATGGCGAGAGTAGCGTGTACCCTCGTGGCCGTCGTGCCTGGAGACTAGAGGGGTACTGTGCTCTCGGGTGGCGCAGGACCGGTTCCGGGGTATGAAAAGCCGTGGTAGGCGGGGTTGGCATATGCAAGCTTAAATGCTACATATGCAGTGTGGATAGGGATCCCCAGCTGGGTACTTCTGGATTCGAATCGACGTTGCTCCTCGGTTAATGGAGACATGATCCTCACACTTACAGCGAAGAGTGGTTCGGAACTAGGATGTTTTTGAATGGATGAAGTAAATGAAAGAATGTTGATATATGTGAAGGAACTTCGAGATATGGTTAATGATTAATAATATTATTGAGATAAAATACTGAAAATAGGATTAGTATTGCTTTTCTGCAAAATCCTCTGACTCTTGCTAAGCCTTACCTTGACTCCCCTCAGCCTGCATTCCTGAGTCTAATTTTACACCTTTAGTCGGGTAAGTCTTGCGGAGTACCCCATGTACTCAGGGTTTGTTAACCCCCTGTTGTAGGTAAGTTGAGTAAAAAGTTCTACGAGGGATCGTGCCGGTCATCGGATCGTACATGGATGAAGATGTGTATATAATGAAACCCTTGGGCACGGTGTTTAGTTGTATACGGCTACTCCACTGCGAAACTCTGGTTTAGGGATAATGTAATTGTAATCTATGTTTAAGTAATACTTCCGCACTCTTTACTCTGATTCAAATTATTTGTGTAAACTGTTGTAATACTTGCAAGGTCTTACAATGAGATCCTCGGGGAAAGTAGGGTTTCCTATGAGACCCGACGGGCCACCTAAGTCAACAAGGAACTCGTGCAAACTAGTCAAAGGTCCTTAAGGACGATGACGGGGCACGTGGGCCCTATGATTAAGGCGGTTCTGTCACAGTAGACAACCCAAGCTCTTTAAAACAAACAATTCAACAGATTGTACATCCAAACAGGAATTGGAATTGGTGGTTTCGGTGGAATTCTAGCTACCAACTAGTTGCACGTCCAAACAATGGCATTGGTATTCCAGGCCATTTCCAATGCCCCTCTGCATTGGTATTCCAGCCCAATTCAATTCCTCAACTTCAATATCTACATCCATATAGAGCCTTAGGGCAAATTAATACAACATGATATCAAAATACTCCCTCCATGTTGTAAACAGAAGTCATTAAAGACAACGACACGGTCTCCAATGCATGACTTTGACCTCATATTTCTATAAAAAATACATATTGAACAGTGATATATGTATACTTTTTTGAAAGTATATTTGAAGACAAATATATTTATATAATTTTGATATTTCCAAACTCAATAATTTAAAAGTTATTCATTATTTATATTCCCAATGTTTCACCAAGACCTTTTCCAAAACGACTTCTACTTACAACATGGAGGGAGTAATTAGAATTTTAAGATTTGCTCTAACTAATTCAAACCATGCAAATAGGGTGCATTTTGATTCAAAATACATTTGAAACTTGTTGGATCAATTAGTTCATTTGCATATTGAGATCTTGAATTGTTGTGCGCACCCCTTGGTGGTACTTAATCATCAATGAAATTCAAACTTTATTTGGATTTTGGTTTGAATCAAGTTTCACGAATATTTTTAAACTTCTGCCCATTTTAATGGGTCCCAAACCTAATTCCACTTTCCTTTGGGCCCACCCCATCCAACCTACTCCCTCTTCACTTTTTGTTTCCTTTCAATGTGGGTTGTGGCCCCCCTCTATCTTTCTATAACCCGGTTTAGCCTAGCTTCATGCTTCATTTTTCCTGTCTCTAATACATGGGCCCACCCACGTCATCGTCCTCCAATGTCCACCATAATGGCTTTGTATCTCACTCATATTGCCATATCATTCATGAACACCGACTAAGCAATGCCTTGGTTTATCACTTATGCCATATCATCTTCCCGACATCAACATAAATGCATCTAACAACAGTCACTAGCATCCACAACCTCCACGAACCACTTCAGACCAAGCTTGATGAAAGATCGAGATGGTCGACTAGAAGGGGGGTGAATAGTGGACTTTAAGATTACTTACAAATAATACCCAATTTTAGTTGCGGAAGTTGTGAACCAAGTTAATTTCGATTTCACCCTTTTAGTTAAGGTTTCAATTAATGAGAGCTATTCCAAACAATCCTAGATTGCAAGTTTAACTAAGCAAGTCAACTTGTTAACGGAGAAAACGCAAGCTAGCCCCTACACAAACTAGTGAGCAACGGTCAACACAAGGTAAATAACACAAGTAGATAATAGATGCAATAAACTAAACTTGTGTTGTGAAGAGCAAACCACAATGTAGAGGATGACACACGATGTTTTTACATGGTCGGTGACTTGCCGGTCACTTAATCCACGTTAAAGCAACTTCTAGGATTGCCGCTCCTCTTATTAGTTCCAAGCCCGTAAGCTTCGGACTACCTCACTAGGTAGGCTCCACGTGAGCACTAAACTTTGAGCCGGCGAATCAACTAGATACTCTTCATGCCTCAATTCAACTAGAGATGCCCTTTGCCTTCCTCCGGCCGGGATGACTCAATAGCCCCTTCACAAAGCCAACTCCGGAGTACCGCACAATCTCCCTTGCATGCTTCGCAGAGACACAATCATCAAGCTGTCTAGGAGCCGGCAAACTCCAAGAGTAACAAGCAACCAAGCCGGCACGACGACCACCTAGTGCCACAAGTGATCTCTCTCGCAAGATTCGCACTAGAGAAGCACACACACTCTCCAAAAGTTGCCCTCAATCAAGAAGTATGAGAGGAGGTGCTAGAGAGGTGCTCTCCCAAGAGGTATGCTGTTGAAATGGCCAAGAGAGTGCCCATAAGCTGGGCAACCAACTATATATAGAGAAGCACCTCAAAACTAGCTGTTACTGTGTTTCTACGACGATCACAGACAGTCCGCTCTAGAGATCCTGTACTGTCCGTCATTCACTCTGAACTAGCCGTTAGGTTCAAAATGTGACCTGCGGACAGTCCGACACAGGGGGCCGGACAATCCTCCGTTCAACTATGGCTCCCCGTCTAGAGAAACCACAGCACTGTCTGCTCAAATAGTTAGCTGGTGGACAGTCCGCCATAGGACGCCGGGCAGTCTGTCGCTCAGCTCGGTTGGCTGGACAGAATATCCAGCAACACTGTCTGCGCCAAAAATTAGTCGGTGGAAAGTCCGCCATAGAAGCGTGGACAGTCCGTCGTTGTTCTCACAGACGGCAAACAGAAAGAATTCATTCATTCTGTTTGGTTTTCCTCAACCAACCAATGGACTGTCCAACCCAAGGTCCCAGACTGTCCGCCCCTGGCCTGAAAACCCTCTCTCAAGCACATCACCTCCTTTTGTTTCAGTATACCAAACCATGTGCCATGGATGATTTCAAAACTATTCAAAGTCTATAACAAGCGCTTTCAAACCTTTTTCAAAGCAAGCCAACACCAAGATACAATCTCTCACAAAGAGATTGTTCAAGTCATCACCGGTTAGCTTTTGTAAATCTTTTCAAAAAGGTATGTCAAACTTTTACGCCACTCATCACCACGTCGTAATTCGTTGTTAGAGCTCACAAGTGGCACTAGACAACCGTAATGCAAAACATGTTTTCCCCTCTTAATAGTACAGCTACCAATCCTAAATCCGGCTATAATCTTCTCTACACACCTCATAGCCGGTAAAATGAAACAACCTATGTTTCATACCTTTGCCTTGCGCAAATCCAAATGCCACAATTTGACGCTCACAAGGAAAGTGTTGTCCAACATTCTCACCAAGCCATTTCATAATCACCAATGCATTTTTTGGCTTGATCTTCATGGTCAATGTGGATCACCCAAACCATCTTATAGACTTCAAGTCATCAACCTTAGCCTCACTTGCTCTTCACCGTTGCCTCGGTCCATCGGCGCCAATTCATCACCCAACTTGCCTTTCACACTTGCAACCGGTCCGTCGAGCCAAGTCTGCTTCGGTCTTCACTTTCTTTCTATGATTGAGTTGAGCACTCCAACATGCTTATCATTCAATTCAATATCAATCATCCACCTTCTCTTGTGAACTAAGCCAACTTTCCTTCACACACTCAACCGGAGAATTTCGTCCACAAGTGTTGTCATTAATTACCAAAATCCAAACAAGGGCCTAAACTTTTCACTTGAGCATCATACCCATGCCCCGGTAGCTACTCCACTGCCACACATTGTGACACTACCTTTGCACCATTATATCTTAGTGAAGCGCATCCTTCTTGTCCAAAAAATATCTGAATGGCACAAAATTTTCTAGTTGGATAGGGGACTAGAATGATCTTATCAGCTCATATAATTTGTCAGGAGAAGCCACCAGCACACCCCCAAAAGCATACAATACTAACGTTCCTAGATGCCTCTCTTCTCAACCTCTCACAACCCTCCAAGCAACAGAGCATCAATGTTGATCTCACGTTCTTCGAGCCATGTGATTGACAAGTGATCAACACCATTAACTATTTCCCTTACTCCTCTATGAAATTCTCTCCTTATTCCACCTCCATTACCATACTGGCACAAACAACAAACCATGAGTGCTCTCTAATCCCCTCAAACCCAACCTAAAATCCATTCTCACACGATTCTACCTAGCGCCACTCGCCTCACTAACTCTAGGAAGCCCCGCTACTACTCTGGTTACTTGCTATCATCAAGATTAGCCTATGTAGGTTCACTTCGCCAAATTAGTCCCCATTGTACAGGCCTTGACCTCTGCCTTGCCTTGTTGCCCTGCCTTGTCATTGTGAAAAAGTAGCATTACACCACCCTAAGGATCATTTTGTATTAAATAATTTATGTGCTATGATTATTAGTTTTGCAATTGAGGGAGTTATGTAGACAGTCATTAGTATGTTTTGAGGTCATTTAGTTGTTTTCTTTATTAGGGTGTTCCTATCACTTCATGTTTTAATATTGCTGCCATCTTGTAGAAGCAATGTCAAAGCACTTTGTGCCCCTATTTGGATAAATACTCTAGGCTCACTCTATGGAATTCCTAAGGAGAAAGATGAAGTGTTAGTAATATGTAGACAAAAAAATTTTGCACAAACAATCTCGGTTATCGTGCCAAGAGGTGATCGATTGGAAGTTGTCAAAACTTGGTGTCAATCCAACCGATTTTCTCTATGGGTGGCCTTCTAGCACTAGAAAAGGAGACGCATAGTTGCATAATTGTTGTTATTAGGCCATTTTACTTCTTGAGGTAATTCTAGACGCTTGTATATTAACTAAGAAAAATCACTTGTCTATCATCGATTATCATTTTTTTATGATTTCCAATATTCATGAAGTCACTAATAAGAGGTTGAAAGATTTGAAGGAGATTGAGTGGATACATTGTTGTTAGAACTTATAACAAAACAATCAAGTTAAAGTCATTCCAGTTGGGAGAACTACTGCATAAGACAATTCTACCTCACTTGGATCAAAGAACAACAAGCATAGCAGTAAAAGGTAAAGCAGAGGAAGAAGATTGCAGAAGGTCCATGTTGCCCTTTATAGTTTCCAGTTTGTTGAGATGAATGTAAGTAAAATAGAGATGTACGCCATAATATATGAATGAAATCCATTCCTTATTAAATAAAATAATTTTCTCATTTTTTTGTATTAGCCCAAGATATTGGCACACTATATGAATAAAATCCCTTCATGAAAGGACTGACTGATGCCTAGAAGGGGATTGTGTTGAAAATTGAATAGGTCTATAAATGATGCCCTGCAAAACTAAGCAATTATGGAGAGGTTAGTAGAACTAGTTATGATGTCTCGAGCTTCTTGCTTTTTCTAGTCTTCAATGTTGCTCTAGGATCTTCATTTAAGGTGTTGATTCCTTGATCTTCATCTTAGCCTAGCTCAAGTCCATCTATTGCATCCACATGACTAAGTGCCTTGTATACTAGCAAATATTGTTAATTCTAATGGTGATGCTGTGAGTTAACCTCCAAAAATCACTAAACCCTTGCTAGAGCCTATGCTTCTTAAATGGTTTTCAACTTTTGCTTTTATTAGTCATTGCAACTTTAATCCATGTATTGCGTGCAAACTATAGTTCTTGTTATGCATTTTATTCAATTTTTTTTATTTCTATTTTTTTAGAAAATAGATTCTAGGTCCTAGGCTCTTAGGTACTACAATAACATAAAGCATTATTTGAACGTATACCATGGCATGCAAGATTTTAAATTTCCTGTATTATGGAACGAATTAAGCCTAGTAGTGTTGCTTTATTAAAAACACAAAATGTTTAAAATTAAATTATCAATACGATATGTCAATATTTCATTTCAAATATATAAAATTGTCTAAAGTAATAACTTACATATTTAATGTTTATATGGACTACCAAAATGATTTAAAGTGAGTCATCAGTTGTTTTTGGAACGTGGTTTGTTAAGGGTATTATTTTTTACTAATGCTAAACTGTTGAAATAAATAAATTTCTCACATATGCATGCTTACTTGGTCTACGTGGTGGAAAATAACTTTTATGCATACTTTTAAATTAACAGTGATGTAGGAGTGCCAAGTATGTAATATAGAAACTTATACTGTATCGCCCAAATTTAAAGGCTATATGATGTTTATGATTATTATGTGAATTTTTACTATTCTTTGCACATCTCTTAAATATAAGGAGCCTCTGTTCAAGGCCTTAAATTGGTACTATTAAGATAATAAGATATATAGACAGAAAAATCAGCCAACCAATTAGCCTCGGATGCCCCCTCTGCCCCTCCTCGGTGCTAAAACACAGCTAAAGCAAACTAAATTCTAAAGAAGTCCAGCCTGCAAACACATACACTGGTTCTCTCCATGTGTGGTGTGGGTTGATAACTAAATAAAAGAAAAGGCTCATTTGTCTTGTCATTCTTAGCCAAAAATTCCAAACTAAGGTGGTTAGTTCTTGTTGTATCGTGACTGTCTGACTGATGCTAGATCGCTGTTCTCGAAAAGCGAAAGACAGGAGAAGTTGAATACCACCAGCAACATGATTCTTGTCTTAGAGAAAGCGAGATCACATGATCTTGCTGGCTTATGTTAATCAAGTGAGATGCCTCTTGCTCCTCTTGAAGATCAGCAATTGCATAGCTGCATATTCAAGTGTCTCCAAAAGAGAATGGTCCCCGCCTTCTTCTGTGTCTTGACTGTTCTGCTCGGATATATTGCTATGCTCACTACTAGTTACATGTTGAGATTGAGAGAACAGGGATGCACAACAGACTTCATTAACAGCTTTTAAAAAGGCCACCATCTTATATATAGAAATGCTTTGGCGTGGATGACAATAGGTGGGCATGCGAATAATCTATACATTTCTCTGCATCCTGTTCTCATGGGCCACATACTCTGGACTATTATTCTTTCAAATCAACTTCCGATCCGTATAGCATCAGTTGACGAACTCAAGCAGCTGCCATAACATTAGCACCAAGGAGAGACTCCATAGTACTATAAGAAGCACTGCTTACCCTTCTCACACTCTCACACTCCACATCTTTTCACTAACAACACTACCCTCTCCGATCCCCAACCCCCATCCCCCTCCCCTCGCCCGGTAGATCTCCGATCCATCCGGTGCACCAGAGGTGGATGAAGCTGCCAGCATGATCTGAGACACTAGTAGTAGGGCGTGCTTGATCCTTTTGCTGATTTGTAACTAGCCTACATCTATCTCGATGCATGAATCATGATCTGATGTTAAGCTAGCTGCTAGCCATCAGATCATCTGGCAGTTTCATCTTCTTATGGCAACACCAGATCGAATTGAAGCTCAACAAAACCCTAGGTATGCATAAGCTAGGTAGCTAGCAGGAAGCTATTAGCACCTCTTCAAGAACTACCTAGGTGAAGATTTAAGGTCGTACGGTGCTGTCTTTTCTTCAACAGTGAAGACTGTTGACCGAGAGTGGAAGGTTAGCAATATGGTGATTTCTGAGACTGTGGCTCTGTTTGCTTCAGCTCAAAAGCTGAGCTGATTTGGGCTGAAACTGATTTGTTACGAGGAGAAATACTGTTCCAGAGCTGAAAAATATGTGCTATTTAGTTGAAGCGAACAGAGCCTGTATAGTCCTCAATTCCTCATCCCATTGATTTTCCACATGCATGATTCAACAGTATATTGTTCCTTCGATTGGGTTATTTCTATTCTGCTATTATATCTTTAAATAGAATAGATATGATGCGAGGAAATTATTGTTCTATCCGGTGAAAGTAGTTTTGATATAGTAGTCGCTACCTGCTCAGCATCATTTGGCAGTCCTAGTTTAGAACAAAGAGACTGAGAACTGTAGCATTATCGAGATCCGGATTATGTCACCGAAAGCGACTTAGATGGATTTACATTAGAACTTATTTGGATGTCCATGTATTTAGTTCAATCCACAAGTATTGAGGTGGAAACTAAACAAATTTCCTCCAATCCAACTCAACACACATGTACAGTGGCAGAGCTTGGACCATTTGATAGAGGGGGCCAAATCAAACATGATCAACATTAAGAGAGGCCGTAATAACATATTCTTATCAACTGAATGGTAGAATTAAATATGTATTTAATAAATTATTTATATAAGGGGGCCATGGCCCTCTTTGGCCCTAAGGAAGCCCGCCCCTACACATGTAGATTGATGTGAATACATGGACATCCAACCAAGGCCATAATCATATATTTATAAAAACATATCTTGCTAACACTAGTAGAGAAACGGCTTTTGATCGCAACAAGTTTTGGCTTTACTCCCGGTATTTTATTGTGTTCGGGACTAAAGATCTTTAATCTCGGTTGGCAACCGAGACTAAAGGTTAAATATTAGTCCCGGTTTATATTACTAACCGGGACTAAAGGCCTAGACCCTTTAGTCTCGGTTCGTAACACCAACTCGGACTAAAGGTAGACCATTTAGTTCCGGTTGGTGTTACAAACCGGGACTAAATGGTCATCTGCGTGCTAGTTCAAAAGGCAAATATCCTGTACATGGTCACACGCGCATGCTATGCATGAGATCTTGGGTTCGAATCTCGTGGGGCTCAAATTATTTTTTTAGTTTCCTCAGACTTTTAGTCCCGATTATTGAACCGGAACTAAAGATTGGGAAGGCCCTTCCCAACCGGGACTAAAGGACAGTTATGTACTAGTGTAATAATATATTTGTTAGGGGCTCTAGCTAAAAACTTTAATTAAATTTTGTACTAGCTTTTTTTAATTAGTCGTATATTTAGATATACTATCTAATTAAAATGTTCAACTTATTTTTTGTGGCAAAAAATGATCAACTTATTGCACGTTTTCACTAAATATGTGAACCTTTTGCTGAACCTAGCATATATTCTGCTCCTTTTGAAATGTATCATTGGTTTCTATATTTTAATAAGAAATTTTAATTTCTAAAACACCTTCATTCTTTGAATAATAGTAATCCCCAGTGCAGTGCAGTTACTAAATCATCTGTGAAGTATAAGTCAGACGATATTTCTCCTTAGATGGGATCCTTCTAGTTTAGGGTAATTATTCTATTATCCGACTTTATATGGTGTGCGTGTATGGATGAGACAGACCTCCTGGCAAGCAATAGATAGATCGACTTAAAGTTTGCAGATCTAATGGCAGTGAAGGTATCTTGTCTGATTTGGATATGTGATGATGTTAACATAATAAACGTACTTACTCATTGGGTCAACTAGTAATGAATACTGTCATAATCTAACGGCTATTAGTTTATATTGTTGTTAACAAAATGTCAAGGCATAAGAGCCATTGAACATGAAAATTGCATAAGAATGCCATAAATTAGTATGATTCAAAGGGATCGAAGCTTGCATAATGCATCCACATGCTGCATATCCACGTTTCTGTTGGGGCTGCCTACAATGAAGAATCTATTCGAGCAAGCAGAATGCCTTCCACTCCAACTCGTGTGCATACTCTGGAGCCCTCCGTGCTGCTAAGCGAGCCATTCGACCTGTCAAGCAAGCCGTTCGAGCTGATAAGTGAGCCGTCCGACCTGTCAAGCAAGCCATCCGAGCTGCCAAGCAAGCCTCCGAGCTATCAAGGAAGTCGTCCGAGTTGTCAACCGAGCCTCCAAGCTATCAAGCAAGCCTCCGAGCTGCTAAGCGAGCCGTCCGAACTGTTAATTAAGCTAAGTCATATTTTTAATATTTTCTAAATATTCTTTAACTCCATATATCTCTAGATATTATCTCTATAATTTTTCTCTACATGGTTTTCCTCTACGCATACCATCTTGAAGATGACATGCGTTTTTGCCATGCGGATAGCCGAACAGCCATGTTTCACTTGGGTTTTTCAGAGATGGCCACGTTCCCGGCTTCTTCCTAGGCGTGCACGAGCTCTGCACTCTGCGTTCTAGGTGGTCGGCAGCGGCTACTCAGTGACGTTGGGTGCTCACATACCTGCAGAGCTCCGCGCTCTGTGTCACGGACTCATTGGCTAGCTGGGTCTGGGGAGCACAAGAACGAACTAACTGCTTGCATCAAGTTATACAAAATATAAACTTTCTCCACAAGAAAACTTAATCTTTTCAGTGTTTACTCACTACTGCTAAGCACAGTGTGTCTAAATTTCAAGACTAGGTTCGGTCGACGACCTTATTTTTTACCCTCAGGGACTAGATAGTTAAGCGCTCACTTTGGCTCAACATCTACTTCATCGTCGTCCAGGTGTTCGTGCTGCTCCCCGCTCACTTCGGCTCGGCGTCTAACTCATCGTCGTCCAGCTAGTCGGACTCCTCCGCACTCACTTCGGCACGCCGTCTACTTCATCACCGTCTAGCTGGTCAGACTGTTCTGCGCTCACTTTGTTTCAGCGTCCACTCCATCGTTGACCAGCTAGTCAGACTGTTCATCGTTCACTCCTCCTCGGTGGTTGGATTCTTGCAACACCTCATTGGTGCGCTATCAAATTGCTCCACGTTGTTCGGATTATGGTGCTGATCTTGGGCAGCATATTTAGGGTCTTGAAAAGTATATCGCTGGTGATGTTGGCTTGGCAAGGTTTGAGACTTATTTTCTTTGACCCTGCTACAAAATACCTCTTCATCTTCCAGCAGGCTCAGAGACTACATGTGTGCGCGTCATCTTGCGATGACTGTGCCACTTTCTCAGCTAAGCTAGGGACTGGGTTTACATTTTGATTTTATCCTTTGACCCTGGCACCACATGACAAAGCCAACTACTCTCAGGCTCAGGACTAAGCGGCTACACTTCACCTGTAGGTGAATGTAGTGCTTATTTCTGATTTACCCTCCATTTTGACTATGTCATCTGACCTTGCATCTCTTAGTGGCTACACTTGATATGAGGAGAAGACATCTCAAATTCGGTTGTAAGCCCCTTACATCCTTCTGGTAAGTCTTATTCAAGCAAGTCCAAGGTCAGATGATCGTCTACGTCGGTTAGACCACCAGTTAAAATGGTGGGATGCTCATTTTCACCTGTCAAGTTCAAGTTTTGCCACTCAAATTGCTTCAAGAGGGTGTTGCACGAAGGATACAAGGTCTCGGGACTAGCTGTGGGTACCCATGGAACAAGGCATGGGCTACACCGTCAGATATGTTTACATCACCAACACTAAGATTTTCATCACAGATTTGTATCTATTACGCTTAGGTGGCGAAAATGTGAACGTCACCTATCAAGCGTGTTAAATAATGGTCGGTGACGAAATGAGTTGTTTAATCATTATTCTTTTAGTGACAATACTTATGGCGTCACGTGCTTTTGAAGGTTGATTTTCATCACAATTCGGTTGCTAGGGCTTGCTAGGCCCTTGCCCTTAATAAGCCATTAACAATTTTCATTTTCATTTCAAAACACAATTTGAATTGAGACAATTCCAACAATAGCAGTATAGCATAATTGGATATTTGCATAGATTGTTCTCAGTAACAATAATAGACCACACAAGGAAGTGTACATGTGCATAGTACATAGTACATGGAGTCAACTGCATCTAGCGACAATATGGCAAAGATTGTAAGCTCTTCATAGGCTTCGGCAAACATGTCATACATATCCAGATGGTAAGAACCGGGTTATCCATCAGTACCAAGGTCATCTTTTCACTTCTTGCCACTTTAGCCTGGAGAAACACACACGAAACAAATAGTGAATTATAGACACAAAATACAGTTTTTTTGGTAATGTCAACTATAATTTTCTAGATAAAGATAACCGAATATTTGACATAGAAAAAACAGGAACATGTGTTTGTGACATTGACTTAGCACAATGATTACAAATGTGAATGCAGATAAGAACTAAGAAAAAAGGGTCATCTAGACAATGCTGAGCAGCATGCAGATTAATATGCTTTCTCATCTATACAGAACAAGTTCACTGCAGCATAAGCTAATATGACAACGTTAGTGCCCTAGCTTAGCTAATACGACAAGCTTTGCTACATGTCAGATGATATGCTTATCCACAACACATACATGGACAAATTACTTAGAAAATTTCAAATACAGGTACTCAATTTGGCAGCACTAAACCAAAATAGCCCAAAATTATCTAAAACTAGTATAGTGCCCGTGCTAATGCCACGGATTTATTCTAAGAATGCACATGAGAACTACCAAAATGCAATCAGATTCTTAAATTAAATAATTAAAAAAGATTAGACCATCAAACAAAGCAACCCCTGAAATAAACTATCCGGAAAGATGGCCATGTCTTTGTAAATAACAACAATAGATTCACTTTAGAAAACAGAATTAATCAATACAGAATCAGTATCAATGTATTGCGTTCAGCTTTTCGTGTTGAAGTCGTTCTAAAAGTTGTAAATATAAATTACGGACAATCATATTGCTATCTTCTCTATTAAGGACGATCGTTTAGATGGTAGTTATGGATGAAAGCATAGTTGCTAATCTGCGCCAGCCGCTCGCTGCCGCCAACCCTCCGATCCCGGCAGCACCGCAGCATCCAGTCCGGCCCGCTCGCTGCCAATGTCATCTTCTCCTGGCCAGTCGCCTCCGCCGGCCTCCGATCCCAGCGCCGACTCATAATTTGTGAAGCCAATTTAATAATGGATTAGCAAGCAACAATATCAACAATATCATCTTCTCCTAGCCTGCAGTGTTGCATCAGCCCTAAGGCTACGAGCATTAATTCTTGCTGCCTGTCCTCACTACATTATCGATGCCATGCTCCCAAAAGTTGAGGACAGGCAGTAATAGCATCACAAATAGTTCACTGGTAATCAAAAAATTGTACAAATCATTAAGAAGAAAGAGCATATATATGCTGAGGATAAGAAAATAGACTACTTACCCTAGGAGAGCAGGAGCAAGAAGAACTTTGCAAGGCCAAAAACTTCGCTTTATCTCTTCTTGGTCTATTATGTATTACAGAACTATGTTCTTACGGCGTAAAGGCGAGGCATGGCGATGTGCCACCTTCCAGACGCCTAGGCGCCCGCCTTGCCCGCCTAGGCGACCATTTTGCAAGGCGCAGCATATTTAGAAAACATGGTTATCATCACCCAACCAAAAAAGCACCTAAATTCATGTGACAAGGCAATGCAACCTCTATTCAAATAAATAGACTTCAATCTGAGCACATAAATAGATAAGGCAATGCAACCTCAGATCATTCAGTTGCAGAAACTACAGACGTGATGAATATAAATCTAGGGAACCATTGCAAATTAGTTGATCTGCAACATATTCGTGCATCTACAAAATTCATGCCTGTGTGGCCAAGTTTGGCATGAATCTGGACAGCCTTGTCATGAATCTAGGGAACCTTGACACGAATCTGAAGATGACAGAACAGAATTAGCAATAAACCTATATATAACTAAATATGTACATCCACCAGATGAAAGCATACAGAACCGTAGACGCCGGTAAAAGACATTTCAAATGCGCCCGTAGGGCTGATAATCTTTGAAAGGGGTCAACATTAGTAAGCAACAGAGAGCTTCCACAAATTGGTTTAGCAGTAATACCTAGTTCTCAGTGCGTCGGCAAGTAATACAGAACTGCAGGCTAATTACGATACTACCTTGCTCTCAAGTTTCTATCTCCTTTCACTTTCTCTTCCGAACCTTTTTTCCCTTCTTACTTCCCTGGATTTGTTTCAGATTTATCTTGTCAGAGCAGCATGAGATCCAGACACTAGTGCAGGATCCGGGAGGGAGAGGAGGATAGGAAACGATACCGGGAGAAGTACAACCCTCGGAGCGCCGCCGCCGGTCGTGCCGTAGCCTGCCCACGCTCAGACCCCGAGCGTTGCCGCTGACTGCAGCCGCGATACGGCGCTAGCTGTAGGGAACGGGATCCGGGAGGGGCAGAGAGCGGGGCCACCAAGAGCGATGGAGCGGAGGATCTGGGGACTTGCCCCCCGGCGGTAGGAGCGGAGGAGCAGGGGAGCTGGGGCCGTGGCCCCCGGCGACGACAGGAGCGGAGGAGCCCCTGCCCAGCGGCGATTGGAGTGGAGGAGCAGGGCCCTGTGTGCCGGCAGGCGACGACGAAGGGCGGGCGACTCGCCTCGCCGGCGGGTGACACACAGATCCTTCTTTTATGTAAAATTAACTTACTACGAATACATATAGAGAAATAATATACAGGACTTCGCATAGGTGCTGTCTTGGTCTAGTGGTTAATGCTATTGCTTGTTTGCTGAGGTGTCCAAAGTTCAATTCATATGTGCAACATTTTTTTGTTTTTGCATTTTTTACATGCATTTTTTATATAAAAATTTCTAAGCATTTGGGCTAGCAACACCAGGCCTGCCCAGTCGTGGCCCAGTTAGGAGGGCATGGCCTTGGTTCAGCAGGCCGGCAACTAAAAAAAAGGAACAGCAGGCCAGCCAAACTATGGCCTAGATAGGTAAAATGAGCTTAACCCTATTTTCAGTATTAAATAATAGCAGCAATTTTATTAATGACAACTTATATTGACAAAAATTGTCATTGAATCGTGACAAGTACAATTTAGCGTGTTGTGACGAAATATAGCTTGTCGCCAAATCTTGTTCATCTGTTTTATGATGATTTTTGCTTAGTCGTAGTGACAGACAAATAATTTTCATCACAAAGTCAAAAAAACCATATACTAATCGTCACAAATTGGATGTATTAGCGATGAATTGATCTATCGTCATGATGATATCGTCACTGAAGGCCATATCTCTAGTAGTGGCGGCTACACTTCACCTGTAGGTGAATGTAGTGCTTATTTCTGATTTACTCTCCATTTTGACTATGTCATCTGACCTTGCATCTCTTAGCGGCTACACTTGATATGAGGAGAAGACACCTCAAATTCGGTTGTAAGCCCCTTACATCCTTCTGGTAAGTCTTATTCAAGCAAGTCCAAGGTCGGATGATCGTCGGTTAGACCACCGGTTAAAATCGTGGGATGCCTCATTTTCACCAGTCAAGTTCAAGTTTTGCCACTCAAATTGCTTCAAGAGGGTGCTGCACAAAGGATACAAGGTCTCAGGACTAGCTGTGGGTACCCTTGGGACAAGGCATGGGCCACACCGTCAAAGATGGCTTGGCCAACAAGATGAAGGCGTGCGGTGCACGGGAACTGGTCGGCACGCATCGCACGATTACAAAAATATTGTAATATCAAATATTATACTTTACTTGTAACCTCATTTAAAGGTCCTTGTTTGGTTTTGGTAATTGAGTGCAACTGAGGTGGACATGTGTTTAAGTGTTGATTACACAGTTGATTAGTCCACATGTATATATGTGTGAACAACTATGCCATGGAGGTGGAAATGGCTTAGAGAGAGTTGCTTAGCTCACACATGTAGTATGGAGGACCTAAACGCATGAGACATGACATGGAGTCATGTGGCTAGGTGGAGAAGATCAAGACAAGCCTTGGCGTCGATGGACCGGTTGCAAGTGTGATGGGCAAGGTAGTGGGCTTGGTGCCGATGGACAAACGCAACGGTAAAGAGCAAGTGAAGTTGTGGATCAATGGAATAAAAACCGCATGATGATATGAAGTGAATCATATCATTCATGAGGTGTTGGTGCATGTGTTGCACCAGCATCGATGGTATTGGAGAAGGAGATGAAGATGGTGATGAAATGAAAAGCGCAAGGCAAAGGTATGACCTAAGGCGTTTTCATTTCATTGGTCATAGATTGAGTAGAGAAGTGCTTGACAGGATTTAGGATAGATGGTCGTAATATCAAGAAGGGCAAACTTATTTACATATCGGTCATCTAGTGCCACCTGAGCAATCTAACTTTACGTACGCTGTTAGGTTCGAGTGGCATGGTGAAATGAGTGAAAATCCCTTTTGAAATTGTTTGTGAAAAGTTAACACACAAGCACATGAGCTTGTACACTTGGTGGTGTAAGCACATTTGCAAAGTTCTGCAGGAGTCAATGATTTCTGGTGATGTCTCTGTGGAAAAATATGCCCCTGACGCTGGCCTCGTGAGCACCAAACGCTGGGTTAGAGCATCCGATGGCTAACCCAAGTTGAGCATGCACTGAGCAAAATGCACCGGACGCGGGTTTGCTCGCACCAGATACGAGGGAGGCTGAGTGCGTGTGTCTGGTGACTAAGGCGTAGGAACAGAGTAGAGCCTCGAACATTGGCGTGCATCTAGTGAGCGAGCACCAGATGCGTCCGGTGTGTGAATGGCGTTCTTGGGAGCTCTCTGGAGTCACACCTGACGTTGGAGTTCGCGCGTCTGGTGTGAGGGTCGGAGCGTCTGGTGCCTCGATAGAGTTGGCGCGCAACGGCTCTTTCAAAAGGCTAGTACACAGTGGCACGTAGCGATACACCGTACGCTGGCACTAGACGCGTCTGGTGGCCGGAGCTGCGTGTCTGGTGCATGCGAAGAAGGCCCAGTGAAGGGGCAATGGCTATTTCAGCCCTTGGGGCTATCAAGTGAGGCCGGCTTGGCTAGCCACCCAGGACCCTTGGGACTGTGTGTCCATGCTAGCGGAGTGCTTTGAGTGCCTCTAACTCACTAGTATGCATAGTGAACATCCGGTCGATCTCTACTGAGCAATTCTAGTGCGAGTGCATTGTGAGAGTACATCGAGTGGCACTAGGTGGTCGAGTTGCAAGCTGGTGGTGCTTGTTACTCTTGGAGGTCGCCACCTCCTAGATAGCTTGGTGACGAGAGGCTTCATGGAAGCAACCAAGGAAATTGTGCTTGGCTCCGGAGAAAGTTTGTGAGGGGTTGAAGCTCAACCTGCGGGAGATCACGGAGAGCATCGCTAGTAGAGCGAGACGTGCGTGAAGAGTGATAAGTGGTTCGGCCGGATCAAAGAGCAAGTGCTTGCGGGTGCCCCACATGGGGTGGTGACTTGTGGTGGGTGACCTCTTGCTAGAGGATCGACAACAACCTTGGAGCTTGTCTCAACGGAGGACATAGCTTATGGCAACAAGTGAACCTCCAGGTAAAATCACCGCATCAACTTCTTCTCATCCTTCGCGGTGGTTTACTCCCTTCTACATAAATTATTTATATTGTGCCTTACTTTACTTGTGTAGTTGTAGTTGCCCTTGTGAGATTGATTATCTTATGTAGCTTGCCGCTCACTTTCTTAGCTTGTGTAGCTTAGAAGTAGAGTCTTGCTTAGTTTGTGTAGCTAAGCAAGTTGCGCTCCTTGATTAGGATTGTGTATCCTTGTCATTGAGCATTTACTGAGCTTAGGTGCTTATTGCGCTTTTGCTTGCTAGTTGTTAGGAGCTACCATTGTGCTTAAACTAGTAGGGCTTAGGTTTGTGTGACCTTGCACTAGGAATTGTTTAGGGAAGATCAAGCTAGGTTAGCACATTTGTTTCTTACATAGCATCTTTAGCAAGATGGTTAGAGTGTAGTTAGAGGGGTGAATCATTTCTAGAACCGATTAGGTTTATTTGCGCTGTGATTACAATTCAAATAGGACTATTCAACCCCCTCTAGTTCACCATGTCGACCTTACACTTGTCACTTCAAAGTATATAAGGAGGGGCAAGGGTCCCATAGTCTGTAACCCAACCCATCTCATTATCTCAATGCAATACATCAGAACACAGGATGTAGGATATTATGTCATAATGATGTACTCAACTTGTCTAAATCTTGTGTCTCGATGCTCTTGTCTTACGTCTGCTTCGTCTCAAGCACAGCTCCACCGATTCATCTACTAGCGGGCATACCCTCGGTAGACTGCCGACGATATTCCGACGACACACCACCCTCTAGAGTAATGGGCAAACCGCCTAAGGAAGCTAGGCCCACTCGATAGAGATAGGGTGTGGTCGCCCCTCCCCATGACCAACTTTGGTGATTTGCCTAGGCTCGCTTCATGGGTAGACCTTTTCCTTTGTTTTGAGTGGATTTTGTGGTTTATGCTTTTCTGGTTGGCGCATTCTTGATGTATTGGTTTTATGCTTTGTCAAATTGTTCCTTTTTACTACTTCTCACATGGTTAAATGTGTGTTTCCTGCAAAGCACTTGAGATATCCAATACATGTGGAAATAGGTCAATAGTAAAGGAATATGTGCATAGAAATATGTAGTTCACTCATTTTGGATTCATATTAGCAGTATAAAATCATTGTCAAGGAATGCCAACAATGTCCATCTCTGTTTCCAAGAGGAATAGAAGGTCACATGATCCATCGCAAGCTGCCAAGTTTGCCTCAGAGGCAAGTGAAGTAGTCAGGTCTCAAGTACCAACTTTTACACACTAGGAACACTACAAGTGTCAGACCCAACATTTTGATGTATTTGTGGCCAAGATATCTGTAAGAATATGTATCCTCACTTGACATTCAACTCATCCTTGATCAACATAATTAGTAATTGGTTTTAACTTACCTTCACACTTCTATGGTTGAGACTGGTCATTGATGACAATGACGAAAGCAACAAACGAAGCATGCATCAATGTATTTCAGTCCGCTATACGCTACATGTTAAAGCAAGTCTACTTCAATGGCATCCCCATTGATCTAATCAGAATGACCTCTCTTGTCCCTACATGATTGATAGACAGTGGTGTGTGCACTTGTCAAATATTGGTCAAGTTCCAAGAATAAGGTGCGTGCGCATGTGTCAACTCATTGATTTCTTGTCCTCTCTCTGTGGACTACTTTTGTTCCAGTCTCACTCAATTGTAGTTGTAGGAAATCTCGGAGCAGGCTATAGGATCTTGCTCTTATGTTGCCCAGCTGCAAGCATATGTAATGAGGATGTGTTACTCTTTTTGTATTCAATATACATGCTGCCCTTGTATCAAAAAACACGTGCAATTTTAATAGAAGGACCAGAGCAAGGACACATAACACAACCAAGAAGTGCTCAATGAAGAACTTGGTCAACCTCATGATGATGTTCATGTAGTGGAAATCTTGAAGACCTACCATACCAATAGGAAAGATGGCCTGAGTGATACTACAAGAGAAGCAGTTATTAGTACGTTCATTTGCTTTCCTTGTAATACGTAGAGGCCATTGCCATAAAAGAAGAAAGATTAGCAGGAGCCCAATGTGGCAACAGCATTTTGAAGTTGTAATTTCACACTATTCATAAAGTTACCTATGCATTGTTCTTATGTAATATGTGTCAGCAGTAGGCTATATGAATTAATCTGTTGGTTTTGCAATTTAAGTCCTTGTTGACAGTAATTATTGTATGATTTTAACCGTCAACTAAATATGAATAAGGGTATAAAAGCAATCACCAACATAAAATAGGGTTTAAACTGGTAGAATTCCACAAGTTCTGGTGAATCTATGATTTGCAGGGATTAAATACTAAAAAACCAAAGGAGGACCCATATGCCATACAAATATACTGAATTTCGCATGGACTCCGTGGCAAGAACATTCTAGAAAACACTAGAGACCCACCTGAGAAAGTGGGACCCAGTTGTCAACCCGGGCGGTTCAGCTGAACACCCCCCAGTTCGGCCGAACTGGGCCCACCTCGTCAGCCTCTCTGCTTCAATGTCAGTTCTCCACGACCTTTAAGGATGCATCTGATCCATTGCTCAAAGTCAGTTTGATCCAAGGGCTGATGTTCACCGCTCTGGCCTATATAAGCAGCCCCAGACCCTAGGGTTTCACAAGTCCAATTCACTAGAAGTCATTTGATCAAGTTCTCAGAGCCCTAGTTCGTTAGAGCTCTACCATCTAGAGCATAGCTACATAGCTTTAGAAGTAGAAGGAGGAAAGCTCCACTTGGATTCCTGATCGTGTCGGGAGCGTGTCTTCATCAGAGCCCTTGTAAGCTCTCTCTTGTATCTTTCTGTATTTATTTTGGTAGATACATTTGATTTGACATTGCCTTATATCGATTATGTTCTCAATTGTGTCCATTCATTCTTTGCCTAGATTATATACTTAGCATAGTTAGAATGTCTTCATATTTATACATAAGATCGTATAGCACTGACTCTTTGATATCATGGATGAGTGACCAAGGACATATAAGCATGGTGCTTAAATGTTGTTTGTCTACGAATGCACCCTATATTCCAGGTCATGTGCTAGATCGGGGATGTGATAATCCCGTTGAGTCTGTTGTAGTCCACTCCTCAAATGTAGGGATAGTAGGAATATATTTTGCTAGAGAAGTCTTACTCTATTCTTGATCTTCCTTAGTAATATCCCTTATGTCTAGATATAAAATATTCTCGCCATGATTGCTAGTATAATTACACTAATCTAAGTATGACTTTGATAATATAATTAGAATGACCTAGGAATATTCTTGTGCTTCTGCCTAATCCATGCTAGTGTTTAGATAGGGAGTGCTCTTAGTCAACTGCATTATTTCATATATGAATTGATCATATGAATTATTATTTATCTTGTGACTTAACCCTATTATGTTATGAGTAAATTGAGTATACACGATTATCTCTCCATTGCATGTGCATATGAGATCTATATATTTTCTAATCAATGTCAGTCCATTTTCAGTGGTAAAATATAAATCGACAACCTAGAAATAGTCTAGGGTAAAATGCTACAATGGTATATTATTTGTGCGCTTACAGATACTTTGAATTTATGATTAATTTTATTTTATATAGTCACATTGCATTAGTAATAACTACTTAGTATTATTCTAGATAGTATCAAACATGTCTCTTATATTCATGTTAAGGATGACAACTTAGTTATTGTAAGAGATATATGTTTAAGAGAGGTGGCTAAATAATTAACCAAGAGGCACGTTAAGAAATACCAATAAACACTTTTGGCGTAGTTGTTAGGGATGGAATCTAACTCTACTTTTAGTAATGATGTTAAAAAGTGCTAACAGTCCTCTTGCGCTACCTTTAACCTAAAGTTTACTCCTTGAATTTTGCAGGGAACCTGGTGAGCAGGAACCAATATCTAGCGCTGATGTTGTTTCCAAGGTCCCCTCATCTGGCACTAGCAACTCCTTTTATTTGAAGAATGTCGGTATTCGGATAAAGATCCACCAGAACAGAGACGTCGGTAGAGAAAGCGCTTTAGGAACAATTTGTTATTGAACAGGAAAGCTCAGCTGGCCTCGTTGAACAAATGGATGAACCGAAGAGGAAGAAAGAAAAGACTAAAAGGGAGTTTGAGGAGTTCAAGAAACAACGACGGAAGGAGTACAATAGGATCCGTGCCATGCTCTTCAACGCTGGTAACTCTCGGTCTTGATGCAGTGGACATGTGTTGTTTGTCTGCTGGTTTGATGTGGTGAACTCGTGTGGCAGCTTCATATTTGAAATGTCAGTGGATTGCTGCTGACCCAAATTGCTATTATTTGATTTGTGTTCATTAGTTATGTACTCCCTCCGTACCCGTAAAGAAATTTATTTTGATAAGATTTTAGTCAAACATTGAGAATATAAATCATAAATAGCTTGTATGTTGTTGAGTCTAAAAATATGAAAACTATATAAATAGATTTATTTTGAAATATACTTTCATAAAAGTTTACATATTTTACTTTTCGTTAAACTTTTTTATAAAAATATGGTCAAAGTCATGTTTTGAAGATTATGTCATTGTGTTAAATGACTTTCTTTATAGGTATGGAGGGAGTATCTCATTTGGTGTTGCAGTGTTGATTGTCCTGCACACACGTGGTAGAAATAGCACACACTACTACACAAAATTTAACCGTGGCGGTCGTTTTTGATTAACCGAAGCGGTTTTAGCAACCGCCTCGGACCTAAGGTCACGGTTAATCGTGGCCTTAACCGAGACGGTTGAGTTAAGATAACCGCCACGGTTAATCAAATAAAAAAACAAAAAAAACCTAGAAAGCCCGGTGAGCCCATCGGTGAGCCCACTGAGCCCATGCATGGGCCGCCGCGCTGCTCGCCAGATCCGTGCCCCTCCTCGCCGGATCCACGCCCCTTCTCGCCGGATCTGAAGGAGAGGGCCCGCTGCGCCGCCGGATCGCCCTAGCCAGCGCGCGAGCTCGCCGTGTCGCCGTGCCCCACAACATGGCCGCCCTGCCGCCGTGGCCACGCGCAGATCCGCCGCCACCGGGGCCCTGGCCGGCCGCCGCGGCCGGGTCACCGCGGCCGCGCGCAGATCCGCGGCCACCGTGCCCTGGCCGGCTGCCGCGGCCGCGCGCAGATCCGCCGCCGAGGACGGGCTGCGGCGCCGCGAGCGTGCCCTGCCGGCCGCGAGCGGCCGGCGCCGCTGCCACGCGCGTGCCCTGCCCGCCGCAGAGGCCGGGCTGCCGCCTCGCGAGCCCGCCCGCCGTCGTGATCTGCGCCATGGCCTTGACCTCCATGCGAGCCAGAGAGAGAGAGAGATAGAGACGGGAAGGAGACAGGCCGGGAGGGAGCGCTGGAGGGGAGGGGGTGCGGCGGCTGGAGGGGAGGGGCGCTGGAGTGAGGAGAGAAGGGGAGTGGAGTGCTAGGGTTTCAAGTTTGGTTTATATATTAGCAACGGTTACGGGCTAACGTGGGCTAGCGGGCTAGGCTTAATTTACCGAGGCGGTTGAATTAGAATGTCCGTCTCGGTAAATCTATTTTAACAGGCAGTTGTGTTATAATAACCGCCTCGGTTAATAAATATTAACCGCGACAGGCACCTTAAATTGTTCATCTCGGTAAATCTATTTTGCGAGGCGGTTTTTTATAACCGCCTCGGTTAATAAAAAAATAACCGCCTCGGTTAATGACAGCATTAACCGAGGCGATTTTCCTTTCTAACTGTCTCGGAAAATAAATTCTAAGCGCCTCGCAAAAGATTTTTTTTTTATAGTAGTGATAGGCAACGTCGTTAGATAAAAGATTGACATACGGACAAACCAGTGAATGACACGTGTAAGAGCCATGACATGACATGTGGATCAATAGAAATCCAAGACATGGTGCAAAATCAAGAAGCCACGCAGTCGAATCAAAAGAAGACGTGTGGGTATCTTAGGGCGCAACATGTGGTCCATTAAAAAATGATACGCGGGCCTAAGACATCACGACGCGCGGTCCAATAATAAAATGACATGTGGGATTCCTTGGTCATGCCATGTGGACCAATAAAAAAATGATGCATGGACTAATGGCTAAGTGACACGTGGGCTAACGACAGCATGACACATGTGCCCATAAAAAACTAACAAGTGGAACCACATGGACACGACACGTGCTCCAGCAAAAACCTAAAATGTGCACAAGAGAGGGCCACGTGGTCCAATAGGAAGGTGACATGTGACGAAGCATCTCCAATGGAACCGGTCATAGCATCTCCATGTGGAAGCAACCGCTGGCATGGCTTCCCTACCATGCATGCCAAAACAGCTCTATGAAGAACATTTTTCATCACTGATCAAACCACTTCTATGACGAGTATCTAGATTTCATCATAGAATATACAAATGTGATGCTGGCTTTTTGAAGAAAATTGCATCTTCTGTGACAAAAGACGTTCATTATAGGAGTCCAGATCTGTAGTGCTGATGTTAGACTATGGTAGTCACTACGAGGAGTGATTCTTAATGATACAACTGATGATAACATTAGCTGGAGATGGACAGCAGATAGAGAATATATACTACACACAGTGCCTACCAGGTGCAGTTTGTTGGATCTTCAGCAAAATTAAAATCAGATTAACACCTATTTGGAAGGCTAATGCGGAGCAGAAATGTTGGTTCTTTGCGGACCTTGATGCACAATAAAATACTCACTGGAATAATCTGTTTAAACGTGCATGGACCGCCGACACTGACCTTGATTGCAAGCTCTGCGGTGGTGACCAGGAAACTCCGGTCCATCTAAGCACTGTCCATTAACCAAAGAGTCTTAGGGCACCCTACAACGGTGGTTAGTTGTAACAGAATCGTCTAAATCAAGTGGCCCATGGACACCTATCATCGTCACTAATGACATCTGACAGCTTGGCCCGTGTTCCAGATGACCTAGGCTGGCTCTGCCAGGCTACATAAGCACCCGTTCTCTCCTGACAGGATCCCGTTACGAAGCCATTACAGGGTTACAAGCATTTCATAACAAAATACATCAGAGTAAAATTTGTAGAAGAGTAAATAGTACTTAATATTACAGACCAGTGTTTGAATAGAATTAGGGTGCAGTTATTACAGACTATAAATTTAAAAGTGTAGCAGTAGCGATTGGATCAACAGTACGACTAGGTAGATAAATATTACACTGAACCCTGCCCAAGAGTTTAACCTTAATCTTCTTCACTCTCCTGCACGATGGTGACGCAGCACGGAGCGAGACAAACTTCGGTCTCCTGCTGCTCTCCTGCAACGGGGTTAACAAACCCTGAGTACATGGGGCACTCTGCAAGACTTACACGACTAAAAGTGTAAAATTAGACTCAGGAATGCAGGCTGAGGGAAGTCAAGGTAAGGCTTTAGCAAGAGCTCAAGAGTTTTGTGGAAAAGCATTACTAGTCCTATCTCAATACTTTATTTCAATAATACTATTCAACATCAACCATATCTCCAAGTCTTTCTCATATATCAACATTCTTTCATTTGCTTTATCCATTCAAAATCACTCCTAGTTCCGAACCACTATTCGCTAAATGGTCGAAGGATCAAGTCTCCATATCCGAGGAGCAACGACGATTCGAATCGATTAATACCCAGCTGGGGATCCCTATCCACACTGCGTATGTAGCACTTAAGCTTGCTTACGCCAACCCCGCCTACCACGGCTTTTCAAACCCCGGAACCGGTCCTGCGCCACCCGAGAGCACAGTACTCCTCTCCTCTCCAGGCACGACGGCCACGAGGGTACACGCTACTCTTGCCATCTCTCCACTCCCAGTGCGTGATTGTCGGTTCCAGCAGTAGAGCCACCGGAGTCAGAGGCTTTCCGTAGTATGTGGCTAGTTGCAAAGTCTCGATCCAGCACGCCTACAACGAACGGTCCCTAAACCTTTTTCCAACGGCGGCAGTGCATTGGGACTCTAACCCAAATACCCCTGTCCCTTCGGTTTTCAAATCCCGTTTCCGTCGGTGACAATTGTTGGGACTCTAACCCAATGCCACGATCACCGAGCAGGAAATACCCTTCCTCGTTGATGACAGTGAACTAGCTAGGAACACTGCTAACCAACAAGGACATAAGCAATCCCATAAAGTGATTCTTGTGCTTTTAGATCATCACAGTTGAAATAGCATTTTTGCAAAACTAACATTAGGCATGACTAAGCATTTTGCAATGCTTTTTAATAAATCAGGTTCTCAAGTATCATCAGGTATTCAAGGATGATAATGCACCAATTGGTTGTCGCCCAACTCCTATTAACCTAATGCAATTAATTAACTCAAGTGGTAAATATTTTTAAAACAACAAGGAGAGGGCAAATGCACCGGGGCTTACCTTGGATTGTGTAGAGTGTCGGATCTGGGTCGATACCACAAATATCAAATCCCTGCACAATTTCCTGAGCAGTCTCCTCCGATGGACCCTCAGACTTTACCTCCGGATTCTCGGTCACTACACGTTTGCAATGATAAATGTATGAATGCAATGCACATGAAATGACAGATAAAAATTAAATAATAAATAATGCACACACGTGATCAAGACCCTACCATAGGCTAGCCATGATTACTCTAATTCACAATGCCCTAGGTCATAAAGGTGATTGACCTAGAATCTCAATCAATCCAAAAATCACACCATTCAATAATTATTTCATTTCCTATTCCTATTATTAATCATTTAAACCAACATATAATTTACTAAATATTTAACTATTTCCATTTGATGCCAAATTCCACCAATAGATAGATTTCAGTACCAAACAGTGGCACAATAAATTTCATGATTTTTGGAACAACACAGAAATTATTAAAAATCATCAAAGTTTCATTTATCATTTAATGTGCTGGTTTTTAATTAATACAGAAAGCACTCAAACCCCAACTTCAATATTTTTATTAAATTCTACACATCACAAAGAGTATCTATAAATATTTTTATAATTTTTGGTGCAGTAGATTAATCCACACAAAAATATTAAAAGCTAACACTATTTATTTTAATTGAAAAGAGAAAAGCTCTAATAAATCGGCCGGAAAAAAGAAAACGGCCATTCGGCCCAATCAAATGAGCAGGCCCAGCATGGCCCAGCCGTGGCCGCGCGCACGTGCCCGCGCCTTCCCGAGCCGCTGACGAGGTGACCCCACCCATCAGTCTCTCACTCTCCCGCCCCCTTCTTCCTCCCGGCGCCCGCGCGCGTGCGAGCACAGCGGCTCGCCGCCGACGGCCCCTCCGGCGAGGGAAACACCACCGAACGACGCGAACAACCCTAGAACACTACTCAAAGACTCTCAGAAGACTAAATCCGCCCGGCGACGAGCTCGTCGGGGACAATGGCGCCTCGGCGGCGGCGGCAAGCCACACGCCGGCGAGCTCAAGCTAGAAGCGACCAAGATTAATCGTGTTAAGGCTTCAGGGGCTCACCGCGGTTTGGTCTGGCTAGGAGGTTCGACCTGCGACGGTATGGGGAGGCGAGAACGGCGACGAAGGTTGACGGGGCGGCGCGAACTCCACGGCGAGGTCCTGTTCCGAGGTACCTAAGGCCCCAAACACGGAACCCGCGGGGACATGAGTATCACGGCACCGAATGGAGCACAAAACGCAAGCCGAAACGGAGAGGGACTCACCGAGACGGGTTAGCCGCGTCGATATCGCCCACGGCGGTGCTCGGCCGGAGCGGAGGAAGAAACCGAAACGCGCGGCGGACTCCGACTACAACCGACCAACGCAAACGGCTCAGGAGATGCGCAATGAACCTAATCGGAGTACTGCACGAGGGAAAAGGTGGAGATGGTCGGAGATGTGACAAATTGGCCGGCGACCGAACGGGGGTGGAAGGGGAAAAACGGACGTGACCGTCGCCTTTAAACAGCCGGAGCTTGGGGATAAGGCCAGGATAGGTCCGGGGCCCTCAGGCGGTCGTGGCTCGATGGCGACGGGGCCATGCCCCGGCCAGACATCGCCGGCGTGCGGCGCGGCACGCGCGCGTACCCGCGGCCACGCGGCCGGAACAGGGAGGGGGGCCCCGGTACTGTAGCTCAGATAGGGTCAACAGATAAAAATTTTGAATTCCTCCCAAACCGTGCAACTACAGTAGGTGCTCCAAAAATAAAAGTTGTGCCAAATTTTATTTAGAACATCTTTTCTTTTTACACCATGTTCAAATTCTGCACCAATTTGAATTTATACAAAAGGGGGTAGAATTAGGTTTTGAATTTCAAACTGAAATTTTAAAATTACTTTTGATTCTTCTCAACAACTTAAAAATTGGTAAACATTAAAGTTGTTCTACTCAGTGAGCTTGACAACTTCTATTAAGGAAGTTTTTGAAGATTCTTAATATTTTTTAAATTGAAGTTTCAAATGTAAATTTCAATATAGTAATTTGAGTTTAATTTGAATCTTTATAATATAACTTCAAAATCTCCAAATATAAAAGTTGTCTCATTTTAAAAGCTCTACAACTTTCATTAATACACTTTCCTCAGATTCATTATATATTTTGAATTAGGGTTTTGGGCCAACTCTAGGGCTTAATTGATTTCTATTTAATTTTTATTTTGAATTTGATTAAGGACTTAATTACACACTCAATCACTAGCTGAAAACAAATCACTCTAGGCCCTAAGCACAATCATATGCAAATGCTCAAATTTAAACATGATGACATGGCAGATTAATTAAATTGTAATACCCCGGGTATTACATTAGGCCTTTCAGTCCTAGAGTTAGTCAACGATAAAAAATCACTTTAAGTCTTTTGGTGGAGATGCAAAATTGAAATGAACCGGAGGAGGGAGATGAATGGTATTCTTATCTATTTTTGGTGGAATATTTGAAATGAGAGAAACAGAATGATCTTCCAACAGAAACAACTTAATCCAACACACAAGTGGCCTCCATTTTCAAGATAATATTATGCAGTATTGATTGCCTTATGCTCCAAGGCATGAAGCATTACAAATAGTCTTGATGTAGGCCCAGTAGGTGAAATAGGTGTAATAGACAATCTTCCTATAGTTGTAGTTTGTGGTTCTTTAGTTGTGGGCATAGATCGCTCCCCAGCATAGTTTAAAAGCCGGCTATGACTACCGCCATATATAGCCTTTTGAGGCAGGGTACCGCTATTTTTGTCCATACACAATTTAGCCTCTATATCCCGCTATAACTTGATATAGCTCCGCAAATAACTATTTTACAGATAAACTGTTAAACTCCTTAGTCCGCTATTTAAAACTAAGCTAGTGCGGTGCTTTTTTCTTTCTTTCTTTTTCTCCAGTTGTTCTTTTCGCTGTTGTTAGTGGGGTGAAGGGTCTGTGGGTGATGTAATATTTTCTTGTACAACTTTTTTTTTCTTACTCTAATAAAACTAGTGGAAAATATTTTACCGCCTTTTTAATAAAAAGATGTTTGTATGATGTCGAGGACCAGCGTGAGCAGCTTGAGATAGGCCTGATGGAGGTGTGTCCAGGAGGTTGTAGTGGACCACGTGGTCGAAGAGAACAGAATGCCCCGGCCCGCTCCTATCTACAAATTAGTATTGACATCTTGCATTGACTGGCATGACACGGGAACTAGATCAGGATCAAGATCGATCAAGGTAGTGTCAAAAGGGATGCACGGTGGTATCGTAGACGCGCGCTTCAACTTTTGCAAGACATCTTATCTTCAATTCAGGGCTCCTGTTTGGCACATAGCGTGACTGACAGCAATGGAAGCACTTTTTTCAGAGACCGAATTACTCGGGCGCTCACATACACGAGCGCATACTCAATATAGGTGCATACACTTTATCCTATGAGCATATTTGAAGAATTAAATTGGACCGATAAATCTCAAGGTGACGAACTCACCACATGATTTTCACTATCGATCAGCACATTATTTGTCACTGAAAGAATAGCGTCGTTAAATCCTAAAATAAATAAAAAAATATGAGCACATGTATCAAGTTTGGAGACTTAAATTTGAATGGATAAGGACCATCACAGAAACCCAATCAGGTGAGTTATGCTCAGTTCACGCAGTGATCGACGCACTTGTACCCATTCGTTGGTTAGCTAGGGACCTTGAGTTAGTGGGGAGGCCTTGACCTGCTTTTATTATTAAGTTGGTACTTGGGAGACGCGTTGGGGAGCAGCGATATCATCATATACTTTCCCAATCCCATCGGCAAGCCGCATACTCCCTATCCAGAGCAAGTCGTTTTTTACAACGTGTTTTAGTCAACTTTCAAGTCGTTGAGTTTAGAAATATAAAAACTATATAAAAAATAAATTTATCTTAAAATATATTTTTATAGAAGTATGTATATATTATTTTTTTAATAAATATTTCTAGAAATACAAAGTCAAAGTCATATTTTAGAGACAATGTCATTGTTTTAAACGACTTGTTTTATAGCCTTATAAGTATGAAGGGAGTATATAATAACGATGATTTAGCGTTGGCGCGTTGCAGCAGGAAGTTTGTCATATTTGAAAAGGGGGAAGTTTATGTTCAGTTTCTGGGACACAATCAAGAAAAGAACGAAGGGCAGTTTCAGTCAATGCATGGTGTGATGGCCGACGACTCGCATTACGGATAATTCCAGTTTCGGTCAATACATAGTAGACGGTACGGTGGTCACTGGTCAGGTGGTCGACGACTTGCATGGTTGACTAGGCCGGACGCACGTTTCTTAACTTCGCAGACCTGGCAGTGGTCAATGGAATGTCATGGCAAGCTCCATCCATGTTCCCCACAACCTCGTCACCGAGGTCGTTTACAGGTAGTAGGTGCGCACATTTGCTAATGGATAAGAATGATGACGAGGTTTAGGTAGTAGGTGCACACATTTGCTAATTAATGGATAAGAATATAGTAGGATTTGATCTACTATCGGATCACACACCTAAATACTCACTCCGTCCATGGGAAACGTGTCGGTTAAGCTGCGTCAACTTTGACCAAATTTATAGTAAAAATTATTAGCATTTATGTCTCGAAATAAATTTATTATGAAAATATATTTCATAATCAATCTAACAATACTTATTTTGTCTCATAAGAGTTAGTATTTATTTATATAATTTTAGTCAAAGTTTGTAATAGTTGACTTCTCGAAAAATGAGGATTCATATTCATTTGGACGGAAGGAGTACTATACACTACACGCTCTTTGCAAAAAGTGGTATGGTACGTCACACAACTGCACAAGGTAAAATAATTAATTACACTGTGTCATGCCATTTGCATCTGCTTACTGCGTTTCAAATCATAAGACGTTTCAAGTTTTTTAATACATAACTTTTGATATATAATATATACACACTATGTCTAAGTATATAGTAAAAGTAATATATGTGGAAACATTACACTAATAAAAAGGATCTATTATGTTTCTTAGTGGATGTAAACAAAAAAATAATTAACCTGAAACACTCTCTAAACAAAACGTCTCATGTGACAATCAAAAAATAAAAATAATAAAATATGTTTCAACACCTTCTACCTTCCTAATTCTGCTTAATAAGATTATGTATCAAAATTATCTCCATCATAAAAAACCAAATTAAGACTTTAGTTTTAAGGCGCGATTTCAAATTCCAAGTGGCTCTTTATGCATGAACAGGCAATGCAGTTTGTTTTACCAAATGTTTATACATGCATTGGCTATTCTGGAAAAAAAAAGTCCTCTTTTTGAGATTTCATTTAATCAAATCTCATTGGTCATCTAATTCCACAAAAGCCGTTTTTGCAGACGCTTGATTTCATTTTGCTAGCTTATCACTAGTACAGAAAAGCTTTTTAGAGGCGGTCACTTAATATTTACGTCCTCCTCAAAGGCAAATGCAATTTTACTAGTTAGAAGTATCTTTTCTTTAAGTTGATGCGCAATTGCTCTGCTTCATTTTGCCGAAAATGTTAGTGCAGCGCTGATGTGTTAGTTCATCACTTCATCTCGCCATTATTAAGGCCCCATTTGGTGGTTGTAGTTATCTACTGATAATTATCTTTTTATCTAAATATGTATAGATTATAGACTAGTTCATTATTAGTTGGATCTAGATAACAATTACATTTCTAGTTGGAACAAGATATAATATATAGCAGCTAATAGCTAGGTGGATCAACAGGGGATGATGCCAGGTTGAGTTTGTGTGGTGCACTGGCACCAGTAAAAAAAAATAGTGTTAAGTTGCTAATTTTGACCTATATATCAGTAAAACTAGACATCTACTCTCTCTGTCCTTTTAAAAGTGTTATTGGTGGTGTACGTACACAAATTTGATTTTATTTATAGAAAATGCGTGAAACTTTTTTATTTCTAAATAAATATATTAAAGATCTTTCTAGTGATACTAATTATGTACCATAAATATTAATAGTTTTTAATATATATTTAATTAAAGTTGTTTTTCGAAAAACAAAATGAGTCTTTTTTTTTTAGGGACGAAGAAAGTATACATTATTGTTAACGTTATACGCCACTATAATACTAGCTCCGCCCCTGTGGACCAACAACCCAACCAGCAACCCAACCTTAGGTAGCTAGCCCATGGTTATCTAGGAGTAGCTAAGGGTCTGTTCGGATCTAATAGCTACTAATAGTTAGCTAGCTAATAGGTCATTATTATTATCTATTTTTGTTCAACAAGTGAAATAGTTGTTAGTTGATTATTCAGCTAACAAATAGCTAAACTATTGGCTAGACCTATTTAGATAAAAAAACTAACTATTACCAGCTAACTACTACTCCCTTCATCTTAAATTGTAAATCATTCTAAAAATTTTGGAGAGTCAACACATCTTAACTTTGACCAAGTTTATATAAGGTAATAATATTTACCATATCAATTAAGTATAATTAGATTCTTCATCAAATATATATTTTCATAATATATTTATTTGGTGGCATAAATCTTTGTGTTTTATCTTTATAATTTTTGTTAAAGTTGAGATATTTTAACTCTTCAAGATTCTTGAAATGACTTACGATTTAAGATGGGGAGTGTATTTCCTTGGATCATAGTTTGTGTTATTAGCAAGTTAACTACTATCAGCTAATGGATCTAAATAGAGCCTAAGATGGACATTGTAATTTATATCTATATCTTGTCATTATTATTAAAGTTTCTTCCATCCGATTTACATCCCAACGATCAACAATGACTTTCGCGTTCTAATTTTAGTATAAAAACAAGCGAACAAAGACTTATAGCTCCTTTAACTAATTGTTGTGTATTAATTGACACCCTAGGCGCGCACTTTCGTTACGCTAGCTAGGCACTGACACATCCACTTGCAGGTAGTTTCAGCGAATATTGGCAGCAGCAGTTCGATAGCCGTATCTACCTCAACCAAAAGGAATCAAGAAACAAATACGAATGGTTCAACATTGAACACAGTTGCTTTCAAAAATTAAGGAGGTGTTTAGATATGGGGTGTAAAAAACTTTGTGTGTCACATCAGATGTTTCGTAGGATGTCGGAAGGGTTTTTTCAAACATCAATGAAAAAACTAATTATATAGCTCGCTTGTAAACGTTGATGTGACACACCGCGAGACGAATTAGGCTTACTTAATTCATCATTAGCAAATGTTTGCTGTAGCACAATATTGTCAAATTATAGAGTAATTAGGTTTAAAATATGCGTCTCATAATTTACATGCAATTTATATAATTAGTTATTTTTTCGTCTATATTTAATACTCCATCCATATGTTCAAACATCCGATATGATGGGTGTAATACACTGAGGATGTGATTGGTTGCAAAAGCGGTGAGGAGTCGGGATGGATAGCTGGTCCAAAATGCTGAGATGAAGACTTAAACCATGCAGCTAGTCGTGTTTGGTTGTCAGTCCAATACGAGACGAATTTTCGTTTGGTTACATACATGTATTAGAGTTTTTGGTGTGACACATGTAACAGAACCGGCTAAATCACCTGGCCCACCGGCACCTGTCATTGTCACTAACGACTTCTGACAGCCGGGCCCGTGTCCCAAATGATCTAGACAGGTCTGTCGGGCTACATTAGCGCCCTTTTCTCCGACAGGATCACCATTGCAGAATCATCACAGGATTACAACATTTCATAATAAAATACATCAGAGTACAGTGCGGAAGATTACATAACATTTAGATTACAAATCAGTTGTTCAAATAGGATTCAAATATAGTTATTACAGGCCAGAGGACATAACAGTAGCAGTGGAATAGTTACACAATACTAGATAAGATAACTCGAACCCTGCCCACGGGTTCCACTTCACTCATCGCCGCTTTCTTCCTCGACCACGGTCACGCAACATGGAGCAAGACGGATCTCCGACTGCGGTCCTCCTGCAACGGGGTTAACAAACCCTGAGTACTTGGGGTACTCCGCAAGACTTACCCGACTAAGGGTGTAAAATGAGACTCAGGAATGCAAGGCTACGGGTAAGGCTAGCAGGGGATGAGGAGTTTGCAGAAAAGCAATCTATCCTGTTCCATATTTTATTTTGTCATTATTATAATCATATTTATAGTTCCAAAATTCGGACTCATGTATCATCATTCTTTCAATTACTTTACTCATTCAGATAACCTAGTTGAGAACCACTTTTCGGTGTAGAGTGTGAGGATCAAGTCTCCATAACCGAGGAGCACGTCGATTCGAATCCAGAAAGTACCCAGCTGGGGATTCTAACCACACTGCATATGCAGCACGCCGGCATGCATATACCAACCCGTCGTCACGGCTTTGCTATCCCGGAACCGGTCCTGCGCCACCCGAGAGCACAGTACTCCACTCTTATCCAGGCACGCCGGCCACGTGGGTACAAGCTACTCTCGCCATCTCTCCACTCCCAGTGCGTGGTTGTCGGTTCCAGCAATAGCGCCACCGAACTCTAGGCTTTCCGCATTGGTATGTGGCTAGGCTGTTCATCATGATCACAGCAGGCCTACAACGAACGGTCCCTATTTCCTTCCTGCCGTCAATCCTGCATTGGGACTCTAACCCAAGTACAAGACTACCCGACAGTTTTTATTATTATCGTGCCTGTCGGGTGAGTGAGACATAGGGAACGCCGCCCCATGAGCTGGCCACCCAACGAAACACGTTTCCAAAGACATCGACCAGTTCCAAACTATTCCGAAAGCGACCATGCATTGGGACTCTAACCCAAATACACATCGACCAGCGGATAACCAGTTCTTCACCAATCAAAGTATAAGTATAATCATGGCACAGAAAATAGTTTTTCTTTTATGCAAAGCTAAGTTCATTAAGCATGCCTAAGCATTTCTCAAACCGTTTTATTTAAATTAGGTTTCAGGGTATTTATTTGAGACAATGCATCTGGATAGGTGACAATCAACTCCTATTAACCTAATGCAGTAGATTAACTCGAATTATAAATATTTTGTAATAGAGGGGCTGAATGCACCGGGGCTTGCCTTGGATCGTGTACAGCGTCGGATCGGGATCAGTCCCGCAGATGTCGAATCCTTGGATGACTTCTGGAGTGACCTCCTCAGTAGTAGTCTCGACCTGGACCACCTCGGGAACGGGCACTACACGTATGCAATGATGTATGCTTAGCGAGGCATGAGGGCAACAAATGAAATGCTTAGCGAGGCATGAGGGCAACAAATGAAATGCTTGAAAGTAAACCATTAATACCTTGAGTACAACTTTCCTTCACGCTAAAGTTGTAAATGATCTACGGAAGGTAAAAGTAATGTTTCCTACTTTTGTTTTATTGACCTTTTTAACGGTCACAGAAAGCCGCTACACAGCTTTATGACTACTATCAAGCACTAAGTTCTCGAATTGCCAAGGATCACACAGCGAAAGATCCTTGGTCTTCATTCAACCCAAAAATTCACACAACAAACCTAAATTCCTTTTTCTATTTACTTTATTAATCCCTAATTTCACATATATTTATTAATTGACCAAACTAACTTTAATTGCAACCAAACTTTACCAACAGCTAGGTTTTATCACCAAACAGAGCCACAATAAATTTCATGATTTTTGGATTTACAGAGAATTAATTAAAATTACACAAACTTGCATTTATTAATTACTTCACTGATTTATACAGCAGATTAAAAGCACTGGAACACCCTATATTATATTTTTAACAAATACTACATATTACAGAGAGCGTACACAATTATTTTCACATTTTTACACCTAGCAGATTAATTCATATGAAATTAACAAACATCAGCACTATTCACATGAATATATAAAAGAAAAGCATTTTGAAATTCACTGGAAAAAGAAAAGACCAAATCAGCCCACTACGGCCCAAGTCCAGAGCGAGCCGGCCCACTCGGCCTGCCCGCGCCCGGCGCCGACGACTTTGCACAAGAGACCCTGGGGAAACTGGAAATCAACCCGCGGTCCGATCTACACTATTCACATGAGTCACAGGATTTGCACTTAACCCCCTGCCTTTATTCTCCTTCTAACCCGAGGCCCTTAGCCATCCCTCTGTCTCAACAGAGGCGGGTGCGCCGGCGGTTCGCCGCCCCTAGCTCGCCGACGGTGAGCCGAGGGACGAAGCCGAGGGCACCTACGGACTCTACACTCCAAGGCGAGTCTACCAAGCTAAGACACGACGAGATCCGAGGCGCGCAGCACCTGGAGACACGTACGCGGCGGCTCGGTGGCGGCGGCGAGCACGTCGCCGGCGAGCACAAGCCGGTAAAGAGAGGGGGAGAAGGTGCGCGAGTATCTGGGGCTCACCACGAAGCTGGCCGAGGGGTCGGTGGAGACGGAGGTGGTTCGGAGAAGGCGACTTGGCGACGGCGGCGGATCCCGGCGGCTCGGCACAACGGCGAACACGCGTTCCGGCGAACCTAGGGAACCAGAGAGCACGCCGACGCACGCGTAAGGTTCAAGGGGTCACGGAGATCACGGTACGTAAGAATCCGAGGTCTAGAGCTTACCCAGACTAGCTCGAGACGACGGCGGAGCTCGCGGCGGCGCTCTGCCCACCCGCGAGGAAGACACCGGCGTTTCGGTGGTTACGAAGCTCTACAGCTCCCGCCGACGGTCGCAGGAGATGCGCAAGGAAGCTAGCTAGCTGGCTGTGAGATGGGGAGGGTGATGATGGCTCGGTGGCGACCAATTTGGCCGGCGACCGAGAGAGCTCGAAGGTGGCCGGGAGAGAAGAAATGGCGAGGGGGAGGGCCTCGTCGCCTTTCTAAAGGCCGGGAGCGAGGGGGACAGAACCAGGACGACGCGGCGCACGCGCGCCCGTATCTGCCGAGGTCGCGGGGACACGATCCCGGCCGGCACGGCTCGCCGCGCGCCCGCGCGCGACACGGCGGCTGCCGGCTCTGTTCGCGAACAGGGTGAGGGGGCATAGCACTGTAGCACCTAGACCCTAGGGCTGTCGGTTTTTGACCAAATTCGACTGATTTTGTATAACAACATGAAAAACTGCAAAAACAAAAGTTGTAGGGTTTGAAATTCTGAACAACTTTTCTTTTGGAACTAAATCCAAATTCGAAATATTTTTGAAACTACAGCAAAAGGGGTAAACTTGGTTTTTGAATTTCAAACTGCATTTTCAAAATTACTTTTTATTTTACACAACAACTTGAAAAATTGCCAAAATAAAAGTTGTTCTACTCAATGAGCTTTACAACTTCTATTTAGGAAGTTTTGCCAGATTCCAATTAATTTTTGAAATGCCAATCTAAAACTAAGTTTTAAATCATTGTTTTGAAATAAATTTGAATTCCCACCACAGAACTTTGAAATCTCCAAAAATAAAAGTTGTTCCATTTTAAAAGATCTAAAACTTTTATTAAGGGACTATCTCCAAATTCCTTTTAGATTTTGAATTAGGTTTTGGCCCTAATAAAAGTAAATTTTTAAACCTTTATTTGGGAATTTAATTCTACAAACAAATACTAATTACATTCAAATCACTCTAGGGACCTAATCACAATCATATGCAAATGATTAATTTAAATATGATGACATGGCAGATTAATTAAATCCGTAATACCAGGGGTATTACAACACATGAGCCCTGCACCATATATACCTGCATCTTGTTGTCCTGGCTAGAGAGGGAAGTAGATTTCCAAAAGATGCAGGCGAGTAAAATGGAGAGAAGCAGGTGAATAAGAGAAAGCAGGTAAAAGATACAAATAGGATAACCAAACATAGGCCAAATGCACCGAATGGGAGGGCGTTCATCTTTTCCAAGAATATCGTTTTACTAGGCGTATCTGGGAGGGCGTTGCAACTTGGTTGGGTAATGAGCAGCTACGACCTTCCGCTTAGGTGCCAGAAGACTCGGTACAAGCTTGGTGGGAAAACATGGACCACACACCCTCGACGGGGAGACGAGATCTTCGATCAATCATTATTCTTGTTTGTTGGGAGGTGTGGAATGAAAGAAACGCAAGAATTTTCGAGCATAAGAAATCCGCAACAATGTGGCTCCTCCAGAAAATCAAGGATGAGGCGGGTCTGTGGGCAACGGCGGGAGCAAAATATATTTCCAACTTATTTGTGCATACGTGATGTGAGTCCCTTCAGAGACGGGGCTTTGGAGTTTTTAGCTCCTTTGTATATTTATCTAATTGTTTGTACAGTGTCTTTCTAAGATTTCCTCTTTTTAGTACAATAGGCAGCTCTCGTGCCGGTTCTATTTAAAAAAAAAATGCACCAAATGGTGTCCGACGTTGCTCGGGACGGCTCTAGCAGGGCAACCAGCAATCAGCCCCTGAACACCTGCGTTTGTTTACGTGTGCTTGATGACATGTGTCTTGGAATCCATTTGTCTTTCTTCACTTTCAAATTTTTTACAGGGACGTCCGAAGAGGACTTGGCCTCCATTTTAATTATGTTTGGTTTAGACCGTGGCCAATGGGAAGGCCAAATTTTATGACCATTGTAGTACCTAATAATACTCCAGTTTGTACATAGTTACTTTTATTTGTACAGTGCCTGTCTAGGCCTTCTTTTTTATTAATACAATAGACAGCTCTCCTGCCGGTTCCGTTTCAAAAAAACAAAAATCATTGGTAGGTCTACACAACCACCGTCTCTCCTACACGACCACCGCAAGCTCCAAGCAAGTTTGCCACAATTTCTAAGTTAGTAACAATGAATAGGGATGAAGTGAGATGCTGGGGCCTTAACGAAACTAAGAGTTATCTGAGACTAACTTCTTTGACTTGAGCTAGATTAGCAGTCGATCGACCTTCCCCTTCTTCTAAAATGGCTTCGACTTTTGTGTCTCTGAAAGAGCAGCTTCTTTTAAAGACGAAACACTTTGTAAAAAGTTTAGCCAAACAGCTTTGTATAGCATTTTTACATGAGCCGATTTTGAAGCTAAAATTTTCGGCTTCTTCATGGCTTCAAAGGGTGAAGCTGTTTTTTTAAAACCCGTTTAATTTGTTAAGGCTTCTTAAGGAGCCAAATTTGAGCATTTTTAAAAGCCCTGCAAAATAACCTTCATTTCAAAATGTATTGTCTTTGTTTTTTTAACTTTTCTTGGCTCTTGGGCCGCTTTTATAACCTCTGTTTTTGGTTTTCTTTTTCCAGTTTTTTGGATAGAGGCGGTGCGTTTCTACATATAGCTCATATCTAGTACTCCATCCGTTTCAATTCAGAATTTATTCTAATTTTGTTCAATCAAAACATATTAAGTTTAACTAAAATTACAGAGGGGCCAGTGACAGCAGTAGCGGCCATAGAACAGCCTGCAAAACGGAGATTATGACAGCCGTATATTAGAAGACGAGAAATGCCATAATTAAGTTCAGAGTATATATACATACCCCACCCTGCTTGATAATATAATAAAGTCTTTACGCGTTATTATGTAGACCTGCGAAAACTTTTTTTTGGTACCGATATGCAATCCTTGTGGATCACTTTCTTTCTTGGATTACTTTCTTTTTTGGTACGTCACGTCACTCTTGTAGAAAATCAAAGACTGGGCCGATGACCGAAAAAGCACATAGGGACGCGGCATCCCGAATCCGTCAGAGCAGCTCTTATGTTTCGTTTTTCTTAAAAATCTTCGGTTTCTTTCGCGCTTAAGACCCGGCTGTCAGTCAGTGTCCGGCTAGCCACGGCCGCGCGGGCCTCCTGTCAGTCATTTTTCAAATAATAATGGATTGTCACGCTTTGCTGCGAAGAAGTTACGACCTGCCCGCTCATGAAAAACTGATGTTAAAATTGATGTTCTAAAAAAATACTATAACATTTTGCAAAAAATATTTTAGTTTAAAACAAAAATAAGTATTAGTTAGCAGCGACGGAGCCAGCGGGGGGCTAGTGGGGCTCTAGCCCCCCTACAGCCAGTGACGTTATGTAATTTCTATGGAATTTCTACAAAATTTGCAGTATCTGTAAAGGGTAAGAGGGGCTAAAAAATGTAATCTGGAGAGGAAATTAGTTTTTGGCCCTATTTTCATCGAACTAAATAAATTTCGTTTTAGGGTCAAATAACAAAGTTCGATGAAAACAGAAAAAAAACGAAGCCGAACTTTTTGCAGGGCCAACAAAATAATTTCCTCTTCGTGATTTGTGCTAAACTTAGACTCAAATTAAGGTAAGTTAGTCTCACTCTGTGTTTAGTTCAACCCCTCCTAAATTTTTTCTGGCTTCGTCCCTATTAGTTAGGATATGCTATCCCGTTTAAATATGAGTCACTTTGATTTTTTTATACATCGATGTTGTTGTGTATCTAAATATAATATTATATCTGGATACATGTTAAAGTGGATGTACCATAAAAATCAAAGCGAATTGTAACTTGGAATGAAGTGTGTAGAAGATATATAATGCAAGGAATTAGAACCATAGAGTTCCTGAGAGTATACCATGAATTAGCATGCACTTCCTCCTTCCATTGAACTCGTTTTAGTTGTACGTAAATAAATGAACTTGTCTAATTTTAACTGAATTTATAAAAAAAAAGCAATTAGTATTTACAATATTATATAAATATACCATCAAAATATATTTTATAGTGTATCTATTAGGAAAGTAAGGGTCTGTTTAGATCCAAATATTAGAATTTTAACTACTGTAGCACACATGTTACCTTTTGCAATAAGTATCTAAATATGGTCTAAGTTGAAATTAACCCTATTATTGATAATGGGAATCACGAACATATCATACCAAGCCCGCCAAGTGGGAGAAGGGGCAAAGTGACAACTCAAGAATGAATGAACCAAGAAGCTTAAAAGATCCATCTCGTGATTTACATGTAAACTATGCAGTTAATTTTTATCAACATTGCTCTATGCATGCATCCAAATATTCGATGTGACGAGAAAGTTAGAATTTCAAAGGGAAAGTAAATAGGCACTAAATGTGGTAGAAATAAAACATGGACAAAAAAGTTGGCAAAAAATTAAAGGTATAAAAGTATTAAAATTTTTTTTGTTGTGGTATTACTCCCTCCGTCCCAAAATAAGTGTCATTTTAGGATTTTGATTATCTTCTTGAGATCATTCGTCTTACTCAATTTTATCTTAAAAAAATATTATTTTATTATGAAATGATTCATTATTAGAAGTACTTTAATCTTGATTTGTTTATTTTTTTTATTTTTTTTTGCAAATTCTTTTAATAAGACGAATGGTCAACGTCAATTTCAAAAAATCTTGGAACGGAGGAAGTACATGTAGCAAAGTCCGATATGGTGATGTCTCTTCTGGGACTCAGGTGGCTTTCTGTGGCTACTGGCTACCACGTCGCGGCCTCGCGGGGGTGCCGCGTCCGAAAAGCTTGGGGGGGATGGGGACTAACGCGTCAAGTCAACGACGTGAGGAAACCGCGTGATGACGCGGCGGTTACGCTACGGACAGTCTGTGTGATCTTGGCAGCACGTTGGCTTCCTATTCATCGTTGGTGCCGACGTGCATACATTTGGATTCCTTAGCCGAGGACGCGCGCGCCGCCGTCGACCTGCGGAGGTTTACATACATGTCGTATCCTATCCTATGTCGACCGCTGCTTCGCTGTTCACACCAGGGTCTATGCGGTGTAGACGTGTCGTATGCAGCAGGTCTAGCTCCCCATCTGTTGTTCTGTTGCTACAAGCATATGCATTCAGATCAGTCTCTGGGGAACGAACATACACAACTCCTTCGGGTCCATTACCCGTGGAATCGCCTGCTACTGCTAGGGCATTTTAGTTTTTCTTTATTTATGACGATGGTTATACTTTATACTAAAATCGTGAGTTCCCTTCGTTACCATTACAATTTCTGTAGCGTAATCTGTAATTTTCGATACCGATAATAAAGAACTTGTTAAACAAAACTTTAAACTTGACAAAATTTAATTTGTATTGGCAAAAAACAAAAAACAATTATTTTAATAGAATGACAAGGAAACACAAAGACATACGTATATGTGTACTAGTTGGTGGTATAAAAGGATTATCTGAAATCATTTAGAATTTCAGACAGCTGAAACATAGAAAAAGTTCTGCTGTGCGATATAAACCCGCGCGGCGGAGATGTGCCAACAATTCCTATATGGTAATGCTAATGGTAATAAATATTTTAAAATGTTGTCTCAAAAAGAATATTTTAAAATGTATCATTAATTCGTTGATACCCAGATTTTGATTACCATAACTTGGGGAAGCAAGACTTTTAGCATCTATTTGATTTGCTACCAAAATTTGAAACATCTCATAATTAGCATGCATGTCAACAAAGCAACGTACTGTTGAAAACGTCCTATGCATTTCACACAATTAGTCATCATATATGTCGCTCGGCAACCGCGTAAGTAGACAGATATGCTTTGCGTAGGCTGTACTTTGAATTCAAGCAACTTTTTTGTTAACTAATATGACGACCTATGTGCAAGTTTTAATCTGGAGTATGCATAGTATACAACGTGTTGCAGTTCAGTGTTAAAGCGACAGAATTTAAAGTCCCGGACGTTCCAAATAATTTCGTGTTCGATCGACGAATAAGTCTGCGACAGCAAACTAGCAAATTACAGCTTGATGATCGGTTGGCGGTGGCCGGCCATGGACGTGCGATCCACCTCCACAAGGCACAAGCACACATGGCTCCTCGCATACGCCGCAGCCAGCAGGCCGGCCAGCCCAGGAAGTTAGCAGGAGCAACCAAAAGGCCTTGGTATACAGAGTGGTTTCCCTATATGTAATGTACTGTAATGTAATGTACTTGCTCCAATCCAGATCTGTTGGCACAGCCTGGAGGCCGGACTCTCTGCATCATCTCCAACTCACATTACATACAAATTTTGCCCAAAGTTCAGCTGGAATTATCTCGCTCGTTCACAGTTCACAAAGCTTTAGAATTTTCCTTGCAGCTTCCAGCTGAGAATCCCCTCGAACCAAACGTCAAATTTACGGTTACCTATCCTATCCAGCGAAAACGGCTTTGGTTTGATAAACAGAAGGAAAAACCCACCGCCTCAAAATAGCCCGGGCTTCCTTTCCTGGCAGCTTCCCGGCCGTTTTTTGGGCTTGGCTGCCAAGGATCTTCACACGGACCCGACCGCCATATAAGCCGTGGGCAGCCGGCCATCTTCTTCCTCCTCCAGATTACCGGCAGCGGTTTCAACACAACAGTATAAGCCAGCCGAGCGCACTTGCTGTTGGGATCAGAAACAATCGGGTTATTCATCGTCATCCCAGGGGCGCCCTTCCTTCCTCTTTCTTGCATTGCCAATCGGGTATCTGAACAGATCGGAGTTGCCTTGTGCTCACATTCGGCGGAGGCTCGATCGTCTTCATTCGTGTGCATAAACAATGGAGTGCGCCGACTACCTGATGGAGGTGGGCAGAATGGCGACGGCGGCGGACCCCCTGCGGTGGACCAAGCAGTGGAGGAAGGCCACCAACGTCATCCGGACCTGCCACAGGCTAGCCCGCCTCACTCTCTCCCGGGCCATCCCGCACCGCACCGGCTCCTACGTCGAAATCAAGATCCACGACGACGCCGACGCCAATGCGGCGGAGACGTTCTCTGTGGCAGCCGACGACGAGGGCTTCAGGTGCCTGGTCAAGGACAAGCGCCACGACTGCCTCCGCCGCCTGGGCGGCGCCGCCGGGGTGGCGTCGGCGCTGGCGTCGCACGCGGAGCGCGGCATCCGCGGCGACGACGGCGACGTGCGGCGGCGGCGGGAGGCGTTCGGCGCGAACACGTACCCGCGGCGGAAGCCCAAGGGGTTCTGGACCCACGTGCGTGACGCGCTCAGCGACGTCTTCCTCCTCGTGCTGCTCGCCTGCGCCGCCGTCTCGCTGGGGTTCGGCATCAAGGAGCACGGGCTCAGGGACGGCTGGTACGACGGCGTCAGCATCTTCCTCGCCGTGTTCCTCGTCGCCGCCGTCTCCGCGGTCAGCAACCACGGCCAGGCCAGGCGCTTCGACAGGCTGGCCGCCGAGTCCGACGACGTCGCCGTCGCCGTCGTGCGCGGCGGCGGCAGGAGGCAGGAGGTCTCCATCTTCGACGTCGTGGTGGGTGACGTCGTGGTCCTCGGCATCGGCGACGTCGTCCCCGCCGACGGCGTCCTCCTGCACGGCCACGCGCTGCAGGTGGACGAGTCCAGCATGACCGGCGAGCCGCACCCCGTCGACGTCGACGTCGAGAGCTCGCCCTTCCTCGCCTCCGGCGTCAAGGTCACCGACGGCCACGGCCACATGCTCGTCACCGCCGTCGGCACGGACACGGCCTGGGGCGAGATGATGCGCAGCATCACCAGGGAGAAGAGCGAGCCGACGCCGCTGCAGGAGCGCCTCGAGGGCCTCACCTCCAGCATCGGCAAGGTCGGCATCGCCGTGGCCGTGCTCGTCTTCGCCGTGCTCACCGCGCGCCACTTCACCGGCAGCACCAGGGACGAGGACGGCGAGCCGGCGTTCGACCGGCGGCACGTCACCTCCAACGCCGTCTTCACCGCGCTCGTCGGCATCTTCCAGCAGGCCATCACCATCATCGTGGTGGCCATCCCGGAGGGCCTCCCGCTCGCCGTCACGCTCACGCTCGCCTTCTCCATGAAGCGGATGGTGAAGGAGCACGCGCTGGTGCGCACGCTCTCGGCGTGCGAGACCATGGGCTCCGTCACCGCCATCTGCACCGACAAGACGGGCACCCTCACGCTCAACCAGATGAAGGTGACGGAGTTCTGGGTGGGCACCGACCGACGACCCAAGGCGGCGGCCGAGGTCGCCGGCGCCGTCGTCGGCTTGCTGCGACAGGGAGCAGGGCTCAACACCACCGGAAGCGTGTACCGGCCGGACAACGTCTCGCCGCCGGAGATCACGGGCAGCCCGACGGAGAAGGCCCTGCTGTCCTGGGCCGTGGAGGAGCTCGGCATGGACGCCGGCGCGCTCAAGCGGAGCTGCAAGGTGCTGCACGTCGAGGCGTTCAACTCCGACAAGAAGCGCAGCGGCGTCGTGGTCAGGGACACCGCCACCGGCGCGGTGACCGCGCACTGGAAAGGCGCCGCGGAGATGGTCCTGGCGAGCTGCTCCGCGTACGTCGGCTCGGACGGCGCGGCGCGCGAACTCGACGCGGCGAAGAGGAGGAAGCTCGAGGAGATCATCGGCGAGATGGCGGCCGGCAGCCTCCGGTGTATCGCGTTCGCGTACAAGCATGTCGACGGCGACGGCGAGCAATCAAAGTCAAAGACGATCGACGACGAAGGGCTGACGCTGCTGGGCTTCGTCGGGCTCAAGGACCCCTGCCGGCCGGAGGTGAGGGCCGCCATCGAGGCCTGCACCAAGGCGGGCGTCGCCGTGAAGATGGTCACCGGCGACAACGTCCTGACGGCGCGTGCCATCGCCATGGAGTGCGGGATCATCTCGAGCGGCGGCGACAACGACCGCGACGGCGGCATCGTGATCGAGGGGCACGAGTTCCGCGCCATGTCGCCGGAGCAGCAGCTGGAGACGGTGGACCGCATCCGCGTCATGGCGCGGTCCTCGCCCATGGACAAGCTGGTGCTGGTGCAGCGGCTGAAGGAGAAGGGCCACGTGGTGGCGGTGACCGGCGACGGCACCAACGACGCGCCGGCGCTGAAGGAGGCGGACGTGGGCCTGGCCATGGGCGTCCAGGGCACGGAGGTGGCCAAGGAGAGCTCCGACATCGTGATCATGAACGACAACTTCGACACGGTGGTGACGGCCACCCGGTGGGGCCGCTGCGTGTTCAACAACATCCAGAAGTTCATCCAGTTCCAGCTCACCGTCAACGTCGCCGCGCTCGTCGTCAACTTCGTGTCGGCGGTGACCACCGGCAGGATGCCGCTGTCCACCGTGCAGCTGCTGTGGGTGAACCTCATCATGGACACCATGGGCGCGCTGGCGCTCGCCACCGACACGCCCACCGGGGCGCTCATGCGCCGCCCGCCAGTCGGCCGCGCCGCGCCGCTCATCAGCAACGCCATGTGGCGCAACCTCGCCGCGCAGGCGGCGTTCCAGGTCGCCGTCCTCCTCGCGCTGCAGTTCCGCGGCAGGGAGATCCTCGGCGTCGGCGACAGGGCCAACGCCACCATCATCTTCAACGCCTTCGTGCTCTGCCAGGTCTTCAACGAGTTCAACGCGCGGGAGATCGAGCGGAGGAACGTCTTCGCCGGCGTGCTGCGGAACAAGATGTTCCTCGCCATCGTCGCCGTCACCATCGCCATGCAGGTGCTCATGGTGGAGCTGCTCACCAGGTTCGCCGGCACCCAGAGGCTTGGCCTGGCCCACTGGGGTGTCTGTGTCGCCATTGCCGCCGTGTCCTGGCCCATTGGATGGGCCGTCAAGTTCATCCCCGTACCTGACCGCCCGCTACGTGAGATCCTAGCAACCAGGAGGAAATTATTCTAAGCATTAGTATATAGGATGATGATATGATAATGTAGGGGTTTTTTTTGAAATTTGAATTCATTCATTTCTTTTTGTATGTTGTAAATACATTTTACTGAGTTATTGGATTTGTTATATTGATTTGTTATATGCTCATCTACTATATTATTAGTATTTGGCCAACGTTAATTCTCAAAGCCTGAAGGTTATTACGTTAATTGGACGAAAAAAACAGATAATGGATTAATTGGAGAAAAATTAAATTAGACTATTAGAGTACCCTCCTACATATATATGCTAATGGCAAAACTTTGATGCCCGGCTATGAAAAAAGATGTCGATGATGTCATGGTATGCAAATTAGGATAGGATGTCGAAGTTAATTGTACATCATGTATGCTACTAAATTTTCTGTAGCCCTCACACCAGCTCCGGCAACGGAGCATGTAGAGCAGCACCAAACCGCTTTGCAAGAAGGAGCGTTTGTGCCCACATAGACCAACTCTAACTGCTTGGCTATTTTTATTGTACAAGTATTGTAAATTTTATGTAGCAAAAAGTATATTCCAACAAATGTGCTATGTAATTTTGTAAAATAAAACGCCGGTTATCTCTTAATTTTGGTTAGCCATATATAGCCAACATTGGGTGCACCGTGATTTGTAAAATAGCAAGGTGGTTGTGGATCTCTTCCTTTTAGAAGGATTTTTTTAGTTTACAAAATGACAAATACTATAATTCAGCTATTAATTTTAGCCAAAATGTTGGAGTTGCTCTTATGCCCTGTTTGAGACAGCTCCCCTAACTTCAGATTCAGCAAATCTAGCTCCACTCCACTAAAATTTGCCAAATACTTCAGCTTCATCAAATCTAGATCCACCAAAATAGTAAATCTGAGGACCAGATTCATCAAATTAGGGAGATTTTCTCAACAGGTGCTCCATAAAACCCAATAAGAAGCAACTCATAATTGTTTAAGGATGCACATGCTGAATTATAAGCTAGTGTTAAGCCTAAGATGGGGTTTTTCTACATGCCACTTACCATCATCATGTTTGTTTTTAAAAAAAAAGTTTTTGAAAGTTGGGAATTTTTGGTGTCTGAAAAACCTGGGTTGTTACAGGCAGGAACATTATGACAAAGTGATTTTCTCACGGAGAAAACAAGGTGTGCTCTGATGTGGGGATCATGGCAACACTAGGAAATGATCAAATCGGTCCACGATCTGCGTAGGAAATGAACCTAGTATTTGCTGAATTGACCAAGGGAACGCGGCCAGCTTTTTGATGAACGGAATAAGCATACACTTCCTTTAGCTGTATGTGACCTAAATTTTAGCTTGACGCACAATTCTCATCCAAACGGCTGGAAACCTTGGTTGAAGCTCTTTGGCTGTCAGTCATAAGATACAGTATCTTGTTTCAGATGTTTCCGCAGTTGGAGACACGTTTCCTCAGAATAAAAAGCCTGTCCAACCTAACTTGGTATTTTAGCTGAAGTGTTGTGTGGGGTTTGAAGAAATTGCTCCTTCAGTTGCAGACGTTTGGCAGGTCAGAATGTCCGGCAAGATGCTTAGAAAATACCACTAAAAGTTTCTTTCAGCATGACTGCTTCTACAATCTGATCCAGCTTGCCTTTGGTTGCACATTACTTTGTGGATCCTGAAATATGAACACGCTTATATTTTATATTATGCTTCGGTTCAGCAACGCAACTTTTGACAATCTTGCAGCGCATCAGTTCCTTTCTAGTATCTGTTGTTTTCAAGTCAGGAAAATTGGACTGACGTTTTTGTAGAGATTATATATTTCTAAAATGGAATTCCATTGTAAAGTTCATGCAGTACCGCAGGATGTTAGGGCCTCTTGCTCAGCAGCACGATGTACCCCATGTCAAGAAAAGGATTCAAGGGGGCCAGCGTCGGAGGAGACTGGGCCAAGTAGCAGGCCGTTACGGGGTACCAAGCATAATATATGGGCCGAAGCCTGCGTTCAAATTCAATAGATTTCGGCCTCAGGCAGGCCGCTCAATTCTCTTTCGCGCGCGCCCACGCACTATCCAGTGAATTGAGCCAGGCAGCTCCAACAAGGAGCAAATCAAACAAACTCTATTGCCATGCCATTTCTTCCTTACTTACTAGTCTCCTCGTTGTCCTTTTTGCAAGGGCTAATGGCACACACGCGCGCGCGAAAAAACAACTCAGTTTGGTCCTTGACTTGAGGTTTTAGTGTAAGTTATTTTTTGTAAATGAAGCATTTTTATTATTAATTACATCAACAACTCATCTTGTCACACAATATTTTTAACGTTTAACACCAGTTGAAGCTTGTGGATGGCGAATCACCCTGGTAGCGACACCCCCACCCTCTCATTCATTCGTACCTTCGGACGCTTGTCCCCTCTAATGGTTTGACACCATGCCAAACATGTTTTGCAGAATCAAGCGGCAAAGGGCACATAGCACGGATAACTTCCTTGACATCGCCTTTGGCATGTTCTCTCACTCTTTAAAGAAAACCCTCGTCACTCCACGATCGCACCAAGACGCAAGCACCTCCAGAAGGCGATAAAAAGTGGTCCCTGTTAGAGAAAATTAAGGAGTAAACTACAGGATCTCTAATGTAGAATGTCTAAGGTGGATTTGACGACTAACAACATGCCGCCTTAGCTCACGACACTGCGCTCCGATGTCCGCTCGTAACCTTACTCTATCTCTTACGCCCGCAACACCTCATGTTGCCGCCATCCACGCGCCCGGCTCTTCTTCCACAATTGCGCGCACACGCCCGCTAATTTTCTAGGGATGAGTTGAAGTTGTATCTAAGTCGTATATTCCTCAATGGCATGATCCCATCTCTACGTGACTAAACCAAACACTAATTCAGAATGAGATATTCCATGTAGATCATTCCATCCTTGCAATCAAACACTACTCAACATTAACATGAATGTCCTTAATCGGTGGTAGCAAAGGTGATGCCATGATTGAAGTCGGGATGGTGTTAGTTGAGGAAGGTCTCATTTCGTTGGGCTTTTTCAGGCTCTGACTCCGCGCTAAGGTGCCAAAAAAGCCATAATTTGCTACCAATTTAAACAGGAAAACAATTTCCGTAAACCGTTGCTAGAGTCAGACATGTAGGAGGAGTAGAGCCTAGAAACCCTGCCAAACACGTTTCAGGGATGCAGCTGTCAGAGTCAGACCAAAGCATTTCTACTCTCTTTTTTAGAGAGAGAGAGTGAGAAACGTCTGAACCTGATCGATGCCTTGATGCCTGCTTCCTCTCTCGCAGGGATGGGTGGAGGACCGTCCTACTCCTGTTGAGCTGTGATTATCCTGGTTTCAGAACCGGATGCCAATAGAAAACGACGGGCACATTCAGAGCGAGATTAATGGCACCTAGCGAGAACTGAAACTGAATGACAACTGAAAGCCTACACCTGCACATACGGTTGATCCGTTGATGCCGTGGGGGAAAAAAAGGCTTCGGTTCTCTTGCCTGTCTACTCTATCCGTTGCAAAACGCACAACCTGTGTGTGTGCGGTGCTGGAGTGGGATCACCAACGCAACAGACTGCCTCTGCTTGCCACTACCGATCATTGACTAGGATGGCACTGAATGGGTCCGGCTCCGGCTCCGGCTCCGGCTCACATATGTACTACCCGTAATCCTCTTTTAATTTTAATTATTATTTCTCCATGCCCCAACATGGTGGCATAATAACAGTAGCACGGTCGGTGTTATGACCTGCTCGGCTCGCCTTCCCTTTCTGTACCGAGTCAGTCCGAGTGCGGAAGCGATAAGGCAGGTGGCGTAGTACCGAGTCAGTATCTGCTTTCACCCGGTCACATCACATCGCATTGCAGCGACTTGCCTGGCAGTTGGCACCATTCAAGCTTTCGGGCCCCAAACTCGAAAAGGAATTGTCGCCAGATCCGAACCCATTGGATCGGACAAACGCGGATATCCAAATCAAAACCGATCTATTGCCATCCGTATGGATGGCAGCGGAGCGGATTCGGATCGGGCGGAGGTTTCGTGGACCCAAACTTAAAACCCAAACACCCCCTAACACCTGTTCAAGTAATAATCCAAATCCAAACCCAAAACCAAACCTGGTGAATTTCCGAAACCCGAAATCAACTACTATATAGCAATAAGAAAAATAATAAAGAATTTTTAGTAAGATATGTATGATATATAGTATTTAGAATGTCTAAACAAGAGATAATAAACAACACATAATTTCATAAGACAATGTGGAACAAAATTAATAGCTTACATAAATAATTTATTAATAAAAATACAGGAGTTTCTATTCAAAGTGTTATATTTCGAATATCTATTAGATATCCGCAGTTGAAAAGCAACACCTAAAACAGAACCCTTGGATACCCGAACTTGATAAATATGATGAAAAATCAAACTCATTGAACCCAAAACCCACACGTATCCGCACTAAACGGGATCCGCTGCCAATCCTTATCCGTACGTAATCCTAGTCACAGGAACCAGGTCCCTGGACGGCTGGACCATGCCCATAAAGACCATGCCTTGGCTCTGTTCGCTGGAGCTGATAAGCTGAGCTGATTTCGGCTGTTGCTGATTTTTTGTGAGAGGAAAACACTGTTCCAGAGCTGAAAAATAAGCGCTTTTTAGACGAAGCTGAACAGGGCCAAAGTTGCTGCCTGCTCCTCAATCCTGACCACAAGCATTGCATTGACTTCTATCATGCACCCACACACGTGACACGACTTGAAAGGGCCTTGAATGAAAGAGTCTCTTCTTCTTTGATTTGAATGAACAAGTGTTTCTAGGCGACATCTGCAGTCTGCAGTCATTTTCGGTCTAAAGCATAACGACGTTTACGCTATTTTCAACCAATACAACCAATATATCATGACCAGGCACCATCCTCAGGATTTTCCAAAATATTGATGACAAAAGGCTCTGTTTGCTTGAACTTATCAGTCAGCATCAGCAAGCTATTTAGTAGTATTTTTCTCTCACAATAATTAGGCAGCCAGTCGTATAATCTAACCAGCCGAACAGAGCCAAATTAGAAAAAGAAAGGAACAATTGCAAACAGGGTTGTTTTTGTTTTTGACAACATTTACAAAACAGGGTTATTTGCAAGTTGCAAGGTCAGGGAAGGGATAAAGCCAAGAATTCTGTGGTCCAGTGCAGCTTGAGACACTAATTTCATGATTTGATCGCGTAGGTGACGAGAGCATCAAGCAACCCATCAAATGATTTGTTTGAAACAAGACACGCAATAAACTAAAATTGCGGGTCAGGATAAGACAAGGGAGGGGAGGTCCCAGCTCCCGAGGGGGTGAGCTTAAACCAATCAGGTGCCTTGCCTGCATTGCACTGTTTCATTTGAGGTTGGCTTTGTGCAGGGAGCCTGGGATACTCGATACTATCACTATTCAACTCCTGCCGCTGCCGTCTGTTTCTCGGCATCTTGGCATGTTTTGTGGCAAGCAATTGCTTCAGTGGAAGCTTTCCTCACTCATTGGGCTTGGGCGTGCCGCGTGCCTACGGCCAATACTACCCCAATACGCCTGCTGGTCTGCTACACATCATCCCTTCCCTCTACTCTATGATGGATGATTGCATGACCTGTCAATTAGTATAGTAATGGAATCATATAAATGCATCATTACGCGAGGATGTCAACATGCATGGATGGCTTTTCTTTCTCTTTCTTGGATTTGGATTCGCATCCTACTGGTTTCAGTTGGCCAGCACTCTCATCCCAAATTCAAAATATTCACATATTCGAACATGGACATGCCTAGGTCCCGTTCGGTTATATGAAATTGAGTGTTGAGAATGAATCCACCTGCATTGGTTAGCTTAATTTATATAAGAAAATAGGCCTAAAATTATTCCTAGCCTAGGAATAAGCTAACCGCTTATTATTGCCAAAATATTATTGCCAATTTGGAGGGGTTTATCATCGTTGCTTCAGGTACCGTTACTACAACCAAAGCCGACGAAACCATTCTAGAACTGTCTTCACCAGTTTATTCCCTCCGTCCCACGAATAAACGTAATTCTTTGATTTCTACGATTTTTGTTTGACCGTTTGTCTTATTAAAAGAATTTAATAAATATTATTTATTTTGTTATGACTTAATTTATTGTTAGAGATATTTTTATAATAATTTATTTAATTTATTATTTATATAAAAGATTAAATAAGATGAATGAACAAAAAGAAATAGCAGAGATCAAAAAATTATGTTATTTATGGAACGCAGGGAGTATTATTGTAGGTGAGGGAGAGAAAACGGATCTTTTGCTAGCGTGCTCGATACAGCTTTTCTGCGGCTGCGATTCTATCAAAACAGCTTGCAGCCAGAGCCCAAACAGCTCCAGAAAATCTCTACCGATACCGAGGAGGCTTGGCCTGAATTTGGGAACCGGCTACCAGCCGCCGGCCTGAAATGATTTCAGGAGTAATGATGCGATTTTTACAGGTCGCGTCAAATCTTTTTGGAACTGCTCACCGAATAGCAGTGAGGTCTATTGTAACAGAATCGTCTAAGTCATATGGTCCACAGACATCTATTATTGTCACTAATGATCTCTGACAGGCTAGGTCTGTGTTTCCAAATGATTTAGAAGGTCCTATCGGGCTACATCAGCACCCGTTTTTCTCCGACAGGCTCTCATTACAAAACCATTACAGAATTACAACATTTCATAATAAAATACATCAGAGTAAAAACGCGGAAAGATTATAAAGTACTTAGATTATAAACCATTCGTCCAAATAGAATTTAAGTGCAGTTATTACAAACCATAATTAAAAGTCGGTAACAGTGGAACAACGATACAACATATTTAGATAATTAATAATGAGAACCCTGTCCACGGGTCCAACCTTACTCTTTCTCACTTCCTTCCTGGACAACTGTCAAACAGCAAGGGGCGAGACAAATCTCCGACTGCTGAATTCCTGCACCAGGAGTTATTCAAACCCTGAGTATTGGGGTACTCCGCAAGACTTACCCGACTAAAAAAAAAAGGAAATGAGACTCAGGAATGTAGGTTGAGGGGAGTCAAGATAAGGCTTTAGCAAGAAGTCAAAATATTTTACGGAAAAGCAATACTAATCCTATTTTCAGTATTTTAATCAATATTATTATAATCAATATCAACAGTTCTCAATTCTTTCACATATATCCTTCAATTCCAATTACTTATTCATTCTCAAAAACATTCTAGTTCCGAACCACTTTTTAATTGTAGGTCAAAAGATCAAATCTCCATATCCGACGAGCAACGATGATTCGAATCGATTAGTACTCAGCTGGGGATCCCTATCCACACTGCATATGTAGCACATAAGCTTGCATATGCTAACCCTGTCTACCTCGGCTTTTCTAAAACCTGAACCGGTCCTGCGTCACCCGAGAACACAGTACTCCTCTCATATCCAGGCACGCCGGCCACGAGGGTACACGCTGCTCTCATCATCTCTCCACTCCCAGTGCGTGGTTGTCGGTTCAAGTAGTAGAGCCACCGGAGTCAGGGCTTCCCGTAGTATGTGGCTAGTTGCAAAGTCTCGATCACAGCAGGCCTACAACGAACGGTTCCTAATTTCTTTTCCGTCGGAGACATTGCATTAGGACTCTAACCCAAGTACAAGTAACTGCACGGTTTTGAAATCCCTTTTTCGCCGGTGGTCAAGCATTGGGACTCTAACCCAAACTCACAACCATCGAACGAAAAATCCTTTTTCGTCGGTGGTTATGCATTGGGGTTGCTACCTAAGTGCACAATCACCGAACGGACTCATATCTCTTATTGTTTCCCATGATTCATTATTAGCATAACAACATAAGTCGAAAATAGCATTTTATGCAAATCTATATTAATTAAGCGGGGCTAAGCATTTTTCAACCATTTTCATTTTTAAACAGGTTCCAAGGGTAATATATCAAGGCAGGGAATGCAACAAGATAGGTGACAATCAACTCCTAGCAACCTAATGCAACAATTAGCTCAAGTTATAAATATTTTATAACACAAAGGAGGGGCTAAATGCACCGGGGCTTGCCTTGGATTGCGTAGAGTGTCGGATCGGGATCGGTCCCACAAATATCAAATCCCTGGACGACCTCGGAAGTCACCTCCTCAGCAGTGGCCTCAACCTTGACTTTCTCGTTGCCAGGTACTACACGTATGCAAGGATGCATGCTTAATATGATGCGAATAATAATGAACACAAATCCAAAAGTAAACAATACAAACTCTTGAGTACAACTTTCCTTCATGGTAAAGTTGCAAAACATTTCTTATAAAGTAAAATGGTGTTTTCGTATTTCATTTTTATTGACCATTTTAACAGTCATAGAAAGCCGCAGCACAGGTTTACTATCACTACCTAGTGACAATATTACTTTTGTCAAGAATCACCATAATGAACCCAATCAATCTAAAAATCACACAAAACTATAGGAATTAATTGTTTCTATCTATTTTATTATCCAGTTAATCCAACATCTCATTAATAGATGATCAAACTGCTTCTATTGGATCCAAACCTAACCAACAGATAGATATTACCGTAAAACAATGCCATATCAATTTTCATGATTTTTTGATTAACCTAGAAATTATTAAAATTACACAAGGCTGCATTTATTAATTAATGTACTGATTTTTAGTTTCTGCAGAAGGTGTTCAAAACAAATATTTGATATTTTTGTAAAATACTACACACCACATAGAACGTCCACAAAATTTTTCATGACTCTAGGCGCCATAAAAATATTTCTACAAAAAGGTAAAAACCAAGCACTATTCATATTAAATCAAAATGGAAAAATCATTTTGATACCCGGGAAAAATAGAAAAACGAATTCAACCCGAGACGGCCCAGCTATCCCCAAGCCGGCCCAGCGTGGCCCACGCGTCCGCCTATGCCCCACCGCGCGCCCTTTCTCTCTCCCAGGGACGCTGACAGGCGGGACCCGCCAGTCAGCTTCGCCTCCTTCCTCTAGCCGTGCGCCCACGCGCGCACGCGGCTGCCCGCCGGGGATTTCGCCGCCGGCGACCCCAGCAGTGAAACCAAGCGCAACAACATAGATCCTATAGCCCAACATGCGCCCTCTCATACTTAGCCCCTACCCTCTTCGCCTCCGATGAGCTCCAGCTCGCCCATGGCGGACGCGGCGGCACGGTAGTACTGTTCCGGCCGTCAGGGCGCGGTAGAGTTCAAGGAAAAAGGTCGGGGAGGACCGGGAGCTCACCACGGTCCTAGACCGGTAGGCGGTTGGAGCGGAGGTGGCGAGGAAAAACGAGCTTGACGACGACAGCGGCCGCGGCGGAGCTCACCGACAGTGACCCTTCCGTTCCGACGTTTCTGGGGCACCAGACACCAAACCATCAAGTGCATAAGCACATTGGGGCTACACATAAGTCGAAACACAAGGTTACGTGGACCAGAGCTCACCCAAAGTGGCTACAACGGCGAAGCTCGCGGCGGCACTCTGACTGCCCGCGAGGAAGATGACGACGTTCTCGGACCCTCGGAGCGTGAGTGCTGCGCAAGGTGCGGCAATCGGTGCGCGGGGAAGTAGGGAGGCTAGCAACGCGAGCAATTTGGAGATGGTGGATTGGAGCCGGCCAATTTTGGCACGGACCCAAGGCGAGTGCGGCGGCGACCGGAACGGGGAGGGGTCAAAGGAGGGACCGGTTGCCCTTAAATGGCCACGGCAAGGGGAGGCAGGGACGGCTCAAGGCGGCGAGAGGTCCCCTACTAGCTCGGCTGTCGGCCCTGTGGACGAATAGAGGAGAGGGGCACGCTACTGTAGCCCATTGAAACCTCCATATTTTGGTTTTGGATCATTTCTCACTATTTCTGTGCTCCAACTCAAAATTCCATCAATACAAAAGTTGTCGTACTCTTAATTCTGCACAACTTTGGTTTTTGAACCCAATTTAAAATCTGCACAGTTTGAAACTATTCAAAAAGGGGTAAATGTACTTTTTCAATTTTATATGCAATTTGATTAAATTCTCAAAATCTTCTCAACAACTTGAAATTCTGTAAAAATAAAAGTTGTTATACTAATTGAGCTTTACAACTTTTATTAAGGGAGTTTGGTCAGATTCTTGATAGTTTTAAAATTAGCATTTTAAATTTGAATTTTGAAATAGTAATTAGGGTTTAATTTAAATTTCTATTTAAGAACTTCAAGTTTGACCAAAATAAAAGTTGTTCCATTTTAAAAAATCTACAACATTTATTAAGATACCATCATCAGATTCAATGTAGTTTTTGAATTAGGGTTTGGGGTCCATTTTAGGGTTTAAATTGATTTTTCTTTTAATTCTCAAATTGGATTTAAATATACCATCAATCAAACATTATCACACCAAATCACTCTGCTATCCCCTAAGCACAGTCATATGCAAAGAAAAATTTATGCAGAATGATTTGCAGGCTAATATGATGGCATGACAGGTTTTAATTTCAGTAACACCAGGGGTGTTACACCTATTTAGGCCATGTTTACTTCCTAAATTTTTTTCACTTTCCCATCACATCGATTGTACTTTATGCCTGTATGAAGCATTAAATGAAGTATCAGCGGTTGTATGTTTGTACTTTTTACCTGGTTAGCTCGAGATTAATCTTTTGAGTCTACTTGACCATGATTAGACAAAAGTTGTCAAATACAAACGAAAATGCTACAGTACACTTTTCACCCCTTTTCACCCAACTAAACAGCCCCTTAGTTCTTATTACATTGAATATTTAAATAAACATATAGAATATTAAATATATATTAAAAATAACTAATTATACATATTGTGACTATTTTGCGCTATAAATTCTTTAAACCTAATTAGTCTATAATTAGATAATGTGGTGCTATAGTAAATATTTTTAATAACGGATTAATTAGTCTTAAATTCGTCTTGTGATTTACTTACGAAATCTATAAATTATTTTTTATTAATATTTTTAATGTCCATGCGATACGTTATATCGTGTCAAAATTTCACACTTTCAGCCTTCATTTTCCTGTTGTTGGTCTCTGCTCTTGACCGCACAGTTCACGAGCATCTCAGTATGAATATGAATCCACTTTTCAATTTTTACTCCAGTGTCCAGTTGTCACGGTACAAACCCAACCAACATAACTTGCTCTATCAAACAGAGCGAACATCATCATACTACTAGTTACTACTCCTGCCTCCCTTGGAATACCCTAACCACTCCGGTTGAAACTTTGGTCGGATTTCCAAATTACTGGCCAAGCGTAAAAAGAGAGACAGAATATTTCAGGATGACAAAGTAACCGAAAGTTCTCCAGCTAGAGCATCTTCAACGGTTTTGCATATTTTGTTTAACAAAATTGGGAGTTTGTCAAGTCCCAAACAAATATGGCAAAATTAAAAATAGTCAATCTTCAACAGTTTTAGATTATTCACTTGGCAAAAAAGGAATTTGTGGACCCACATATTTTTTCCCCACGCGCGGGGGAAGGAAATCGCATGAGGACCGGCGATGCCAAGCGCGGACAAGGTTTTCATATATGCCTACTCATCCTAAGATTTTACCAAGTTAATAAAAATGAAAAGACTATTTGCAAAACCGTTGGATAGGAAATTTTTAGACTTTTTTTTTGCATAAACAAGAATGCAAAGCCCATTTGCAAAATCATTGGAGATGCTCTTACAATTATTGACTTCTCTTCCATCATGTTTTCAAACTACATCCCTGAAAGGTCCTTGTTTGGTTTTGGTAATTGAGTAACAACTTAGGTGGACTAATATGTGTCTAAGTGTTGATTACACAGGTGATTAGTCCACAGGTACATGTGTGTGAGCAACTATGCCATGGAGGAGGATACGGCGTGTTGAGTGTTGCTTAGCTCACACATATGGAGATGAAGGAGCTAAACGCATGAGACATGACATGGAGTCATGTGGCTAGGTGGAGAAGATCAAGATGAGGCTTCGCGTCGATGGACCGGTTGCAAGTGTGAAGGGCAAGTCGGGTGATGGCTTGGCGCCGATGGACCAACGCAACGGTGAAGAGCAAGCAAGTCAAGGATCGATGAACCAAAAGCCACGTGATGATATGAAGTGGATCATATCATTCATGAGGTGTTAGTGCATGTGTTGCATTGGCATCGATGGTGTCGGAGACGGTGATGAAGACGGTGATCGAAATGGAAAGCGCAAGGCAAAGGTATAACCTAGGGCATTTCCATTTCACCGGTCTAAGGATGAGTAGAGAAGTGTTTGACCGGATTTAGGATAGATGGCCGTACTATCAAGAGGGGCAAACTTGTTTGCATATCGGTCATCTAGTGCCACTTGAGTAATCTAACTTGCATACGTTGCTAGGATCGAGTGGCGTGGTGAAAAGAGTGAAAAATCCTTTGAAAAATGTTTGTGAAAAGCTAACACACATGCACATGAGGTGTACACTTGTTGGTGTTAGCACTTTTGCAAAGGTGAAAGTGTTTGGAGGTGGTGTTGTGAGGTAGAGAGGGTGTGGTTCTCTCTCTTCCTCCTGCCGAGCTTGCGAGGCAGGATTCAGAGGTTTTTGGCAAAGTAAAAGGAGCGTCGGACTGTGTGGAGGGATAGCGTCGGACCATTGAGTAGAGTCCGACGCCTAACCCTAGTTCTGGCCAATAGCGAGCGTCGGACGCTCGGTTAACGAGCGTCGGACCATTGCCCGCTTCGGTCCGACGGTGGCGAGCGGTGTCGGCGTGACGCGTGGCGTTCGGGAAAGCGTCGGACGCTAGAGTTTAGTCCGACGGTGAGCGTCGGACTGGAGTCCGATGGTTTTGAGCGCTCGGGGAGCTCTCTGGAAGCGTCGGACCGTGGTGATCATTGGTCCGACGGCTAACCGCGCGAGAGTCCGACGGTGGCCGAGCTGTGGCCCGTCTGTGAGAGTCGGACGGTCCGACGCCTGGAGCTGTGCGCGCGTCGGACCATCGGCTTGAGCGTCCGACGGTTGGAAAAACGGCGCGAGAAATAGCCGTTGTGATCCAACGTTCGACTTCAAACGGCTAGTGACACGTGGCGGTCATCGGGAGCGTCGGACCGTGGGCTTTGGTCCGACGGTGGCGCGCTGGTTCGGTCCGACGGTCGGTCCGACGGCTGTTTTCAGTTGGCAACGGCTCTTTTGAGCTGAGGGCTATAAATAGAGGGTTGTGGCTGGCTGTTGGATTGGTCTTGCACCTTGGGAATGTGTCTCCCTTGTTTGTGCATGGCTTAGTGCTCTCCAACTCACTTGTGCTCATAGAATTCAAAATCGAGGAGTGAGTGATCGATCGATAGTGCGTTGCATTGAGAGATTGCATCGTGTGGCACTAGGTGATCGAGTTGCAAGCCGGTGGTGCTTGTTACTCTTGGAGGTCGCCACCTCCTAGACGGCTTGGTGGCGAGAGGCTCCGTGGAAGCAAGCAAGAAGATTGTGCTTAGCTCCGGAGAAGCTTTGTGAGGGGTTGAAGCTCACCCCGCGGGAGATCGCAAAGAGCATCGCTAGTAGAGCGAGACGTGAAGAGCGACAAGTGGTCTGGCCGAGTCAAGTGCTAGAGCTTGTGGTAAGCACTCCACGTGGGAGAGTGTGACTTGCGGGTCACCACTAGCAAGAGGACCGGCGGCAACCTTGGAGCTTGTCTCAACGGAGGACGTAGCTTGTGGCGACAAGTGAACCTCCGGGAAATAAATCACCGCGTCAACATCTTCCCATCCTTCGCGGTGGTTTGCTCCCTTCTACACAAGTTATTTATATTGTGCATTACTTTATTTGTGTAGTTGTAGTTGCTCTTGTGAGACCGGTTAGCTTGTGTAGCTTGCCACTCACCTTCTTAGCTTGTGTAGCTTAGAAGTAGTTCTCACTTAGTTTGTGTAGCTAAAGTGAGTTGCGCCCTTTGATTTGGATTGTGTATCCTTGTTATTGAGCAAGTAGTGAGCTTAGGTGCTTAGTGCTTTTTGCTTGCTAGTTAATAGGAGTTTCCCCGGTGCTTAAAGTACTAGCGCTTAGGTTTGTGTGATCTTGCGCTAGAACGGTTTAGGGAAGCTCAAGCTAGACTTGCACCTTTGCTTCTCGCTAGGATCTTTGGCAAGGTGTTTAGAGTCTTAGTTAGAGGGGTGAATTGTCGCTAGGACCGATTAGGTTTTATTCCGCTGCGATTAATTGTTATAAAGGACTATTCACCCCCCCTCTAGTCCGCCATCTCGACCCTACAATCCCTCCATCTTAAAAGAAACTATATCCTGGCCATGTACATGGTGTCGGTGCTAGTTTTAGCGGGTGCTAACACCGGCTAGTGAATTTGTGTTTTGCGGTTGAAACTCCGGGTGGTGTGCAAGGAGGAACACAGGGTTTATACTGGTTCAGGCCAAGAGTTCCCCACATCCAGTGGAGAGGAGAATCGTGTTGCCTTGTGCTTGTAGTAGGGGTTACAAGCTGGGCGAGAGAGGGAAGTGCTCCCAAGTCTCTTGTGAGCGTCTAAGTGTATACAAGTTGCTTGTTGTTGCGTGTGGTGAAGTGGTGCGTGTGAGAATGAGTCCATCTCCGAGAACCCGTCTAAGGCTGGCTTCTGCTCTCCCTTTTATAGTCACAAGGGAGGGGAGAGGGCAGCGCGTACATTGCTATGCATGTTACACTGGGGAGTTGTTGTCTCTGTTTGACTGTCGTCAGCTACGGTCTTGTCTCCGCGTCCCAGGGGTATGGCCGTAGTGGTTCGTACGATCTTGGTGAGTTCCAAGGCGGTAATAGTCGTCGGGATTACGGCATGGCGTAGTGTCACACCTGATGGCTGTCTTCCTGCATGATGTGACAAGAGGGTGAGTCGCCTTAGGGTGTTGTCTCCCGAGGCTCGAGACTCCTGGAGGCGTGATGGAATGGAGCGGGGCGATATCTTCCCTCGGGCGCATTTCTGGCTTTCGGACAGTGTTCCCCGAGGGTTAGGTGGGCCCGGATGGAAGGCGTGCTCGTCCTTTCGATCGGACAGCGCAGTATGTGCTTTTCCCGTTCTTGGGTAGCCCATTCGTCAGGCGCTCGGACTGTCGTAGTCGTAGTAGCTAGATCCCGGCGGAAAACGGGGCGGAGCACCGTAGACGATACTGGGGAGGGGACGGCCGTAGTGGGTCCGTCAAATCCATCGCCAGGGAAATCCTGACAGGTGGTATGGCCGCCGTGCCCGTGCGAAGCACAGTCGCGTCGAGAATCTCGCCTGACGGGACAGTACTTGTAAAGTGGTCAGAAAGGTCTCTTGTGGTCCAAGATTGCTCCGCTGACGTCAACTGTGCATTGGATGCTTTAGAAAGGTTGCGCCCGAGGACGATTGGGGAGCTCGGGCGAATCGGAGAATCGGCGCCCGAGGGTGCCGCTTTCCCGAGCTCTCTCGGAGAGGCTCGGGCGAATCGGAAAATCGGCGCCCGAGGGTGCCGCTTTCCCGAGCTCTCTCGGGGAGGCTCGGGCGAAAAATTGGCGCCCGAGGGTGCCGCTTTCCCGTGCTCTCTCGGGGAGGCTCGGGCGAATCGGAAAATTGGCGCCCGAGGGTGCCGCTTTCCCGAGTGTAGGCTGGCGTTGATGCAGCGCCGTCATGGGCCTCCGTAGGTGCGGCCTTCATGGGCTTTCACAGGCTTTGCCTGGGCTGGGCCGTGTTGGGAATATGCGTTTTTGCATCGAAGTTGGTTACCCCATACTTTGGTACCCAACGAAGAGGAGGGTGTTTCTTCCTTCCTTTGTTGTTTCAGGAAGCGCTCGGGGTCGGACCTCCAGGTCTCGCACCTGAAGGTCCTAAAAGTGCAGGGTCACGATACGGCCGGAGGGAGCGCTCGGTCGACGGACGAGGAAATCCGTCCCCCCACGGGTCCGATCGTGGCATCCGAGGTTCCTCCTTCGGGAGGGCTCGCTCCGGCTATGATCGCCGTAGTTGCGCCCGCTGATGACGTGGAGGCGGCGCCAGCGCGGGCTCCTGAGGCCTCCGTCGTTTGTTCTGGAGACGCCTCGGGAGCGTCAGCCGATGCCGCCCCTACGGAGCCAGCTGCCGCGGGTTCGACGGCCATGGATGTCGATGCGGGAGCTCCTCCCCTCATTAGGAAGGCCCCTGGGCGTTGGCACTGAGGAAGCCCCTGCCTCGGGAGTTGACCGCCTCCCGGATCGAGCAAGCGGATCGAACGGATCCTCAAGCGCCGCCCATCTTCTCGCTTCGTGTAATACCTCTGGTATTACAATTTAATTAATCTGCCATGTCATCATATTCAAATTTAAGCATTTCATATGATTGTGCTTAGGGCATAGGGTGATTTGATTTCAGTTAAAGTATTGACTGTGTAATTAAGTCTTTAATCAAAAATCAAAAATGAAATTAAATAAAAACCAAATTAAGCCCTAAAGTTGACCTAAAAACCCAATTCAAAATCTATATGAAATATGGGAAAAGTGTCTTAATAAAAGTTGTAGAGTTTTTGAAATGGAACAACTTTTATTTTTGGAGATTTTGAAGTTATATTATAAAAATTCAAATTTAACTCAAATTACTATATTGAAATTTATATTTGAAACTTCAATTTCAAAAATATCAAGAATCTTCAAAAACTTCCTACATAGAAGTTGTCAATCTCTCTGAGAAGAACAACTTTCATGTTCACCAATTTTCAAGTTGTTGAGAAGAATCAAAAGTAATTTTAAAATTTTAGTTTGAAATTCAAACCCTACTTTTACCCCCTTTTCTGTAATTCGAAATTTTGGCCGAGTTTGAAATTGGTGTCAAAAGCAAAAATGATCTACACGAAATTCTCTACAACTTTTGTATTCACCACTTCCTCGGATTCGGGCTGGACCAGCTCCAATTTGCATCTAATAGCTTGTGACCTACTCAAACTAGCACTGTAGCTACAGGGGGGGGACCCCCCTGTTCATCTTCCACGACGCGACGCGCGTACCGCGCGCGGCGCCGGGCGCCGTCCGGCCGGCGTGGGCAACCGGTGCCGCTGTCGAGCAGCCGAGAGGGGGCCCCGGACCCAGCCGAGCTTATCCCCCCCCTTTCCCGGTGTTATAAGCCACCACAGCACCTTCCCGACCTCATTTCTCCTCTCGCGGCCGCCGTCGAGCTCCATCGGAGTACGGTGAAATTCACCGTGACCAAGCCACTATTGCCTCTTCCATCTCCAAGCAAGCTCGCTAGCTTCCTTGCGCGTCGATTGGTGCCATCGGTGTGAGCTGTGGTGCCTCGAGCATCCGGGAACGCGGGTCGTCGTCTCCGCGTCCGGCCGGAGCCGAGCAGAGCACCGCCGCGCGTCGGGAAACCGAGGCCGGTCTCGTAGGGTGAGGTTCTACCGGAACTTGTGTGCGTTTTAGGGTCCTTGTGTTTCTCAGCTTCTCATGTGCTAGATGGTTCGCCATTTGGTATTCTAGAATCACCGGAACGGGAAAGGTCGTCGCCGGTGCTTTTCGTCGCAGGTCGGCACGTCGTCAAGCCGCTCCTCCGTCCCGTCTCCGTCCCAACCAGCTAGTGGTTTAGGGTCGTGGTGAGTTCCCAAATCATTTCCTACCTTGAGTTGGTCGCGTTCGTTTCGCGCTCGCCGGCGTGTGGTTCGCCGCCGCTGCCGAGCCGCCGGAGTGACCGACAAGCTCGTTGCCGGTCGGGTCTAGCCGTTTTAGGGCTCTAGGGTGGTGCCTCTAGGTTCTGCTCGGTGTCCGGTAGGTTTCCCTTGTCGGAGGAGGGCTGCCGGTGGCAAGCCGCCGTGTCGTTCGCGCGCGGGAGGCTGACGGCTGGGCCCGGCCTGTCAGCGTCCCGGCGCGGAGGCGAGCGCGCGCGGTCGCGGCTGGGCCGCGCTGGGCCGGTGCGGGGTGTGGGCCGGCTCGGTGGCGCGCGCGCGCGGCCGCGGCCTGCGCTATTGGGCCTTAGTGGGCCGAATGGCCGTTTCTTTTTCCAGCGATTTTCCAATTGGTTTTTCCATTTTAATTAATATGAATAGTGTTGAGTTTTAATATTTTTGTATAGATTAATTTACTGCACCAAAAAGTATGAAAATATTTCTAGATACTCTCTGTGATGTGTAGAATTTAATAAAAATATTAAATACAGGATTTGGGTGTTTTCTGTATTAATTAAAAATCAGCATGTAACAGAACCGGCTAAATCACCTGGCCCACAGGCACCTGTCATTGTCACTAACGACTTCTGACAGCCGGGCCCGTGTCCCAAATGATCTAGACAGGTCTGTCGGGCTACATTAGCGCCCTTTTCTCCAACAGGATCACCATTACAGAATCATCACAGGATTACAACATTTCATAATAAAATACATCAGAGTAACAGTGCGGAAGATTACATAACATTTAGATTACAAACCGGTTGTTCAAATAGGATTCAAATATAGTTATTACAGACCAGAGGACATAGCAGTATCAGTGGAATAGTTACACAATATTAGATAAGATAACTTGAACCCTGCCCACGGGTTCCACTTCACTCATCATCGCTGCCTTCCTTGACCACAGTCACACAGCAAGGGGCAAGACAGACCTCCGGCGGCGGTCCTCCTGCAACAGGGGTTAACAAACCCTGAGTACTTGGGGTACTCCGCAAGACTTACCCGACTAAAGGTGTAAGATGAGACTTAGGAATGTAAGGCTGTGGGTAAGGCTAGCAGAAGGTAAGGAGTTTGCAGAAAAGCAATCTATCCTGTTCCATATTTTATTTTGTCATTATTATAATCATATTTATAGCTCCAATATTCAGACTCATGTATCATCATTCTTCCAATTACTTTATTCATTCAGAAAACACCTAGTTGAGAACCACTTTTCGGTGTAGAGTGTGAGGATCAAGTCTCCATAACCGAGGAGCACGTCGATTCGAATCCAGAAAGTACCCAGCTGGGGATTCTAACCACACTGCATATGCAGCACGCCGGCATACATATACCAACCCGTTGTCACGGCTTTGCTATCCCGGAACCGGTCCTGCGCCACCCGAGAGCACAGTACTCCACTCCTATCCAGGCACGCCGGCCACGTGGGTACAAGCTACTCTCGCCATCTCTCCACTCCCAGTGCGTGGTTGTCGGTTCCAGCAATAGCGTCACCGAACTCTAGGCTTTCCGCATTGGTATGTGGCTAGGCTGTTCATCATGATCACAGCAGACCTACAACGAACGGTCCCTACTTCCTTCCTGCCGCCAATCCTGCATTGGGACTCTAACCCAAGTACAAGACTACCCGACAGTTTCTATTATCGTGCCTGTCGGGTGAGTGAGACATAGGGAACGCCGCCCCATGAGCTGGCCACCCAACGAAACACGTTTCCAAAGACACCGACCAGTTCCAAACTATTCCGAAAGCGACCATGCATTGGGACTCCAACCCAAATACACATCGACCAGCGGATAACCAGTTCTTCACCAATCAAAGTATAAGTATAGTCATGGCACAGAAAATAGTTTTTCTTTTATGTAAAGCTAAGTTCATTAAGCATGACTAAACATTTTTCAAAATTTTCGTTTAAATCAGGTTTCAGGGTATTTATTTGAGACAATGCATCTGGATAGGTAACAATCAACCCCTATCAACCTAATGCAGTAGATTAACTCGAATTATAAATATTTTGCAACAGAAGGGCTGAATGCACCGGGGCTTGCCTTGGATCGTGTACAGCGTCGGGTCGGGATCAGTCCCGCAGATGTCGAATCCTTGGATGACTTCTGGAGTGGCCTCCTCAGTAGTAGTCTCGACCTGGACCCCCTCGGGAACGGGCACTACACGTATGCAATGATGTATGCTTAGCGTGGCATGAGGGCAACAAAGGAAATGCTTGAAAGTAAACCATTAATACCTTGAGTACAACTCTCCTTCACGGTAAAGTTGTAAACGATCTACGGAAGGTAAAAGTAATGTTTCCTACTTTTGTTTTATTGACCCTTTTAACGGTCACAGAAAGCCGCTACACAGCTTTATGACTACTACCAAGCACTAAGTTCTCAAATTGCCAAGGATCACACAGTGAAAGATCCTTGGTCTTCATTCAATCCAAAAATCCACACAACGAACCTAAATTCCTTTTTCTATTAACTTTATTGATCCCTAATTTCACATATATTTATTAATTGACCAAACTAACTTCAATTGCAACCAAACTTTACCAACAGCTAGGTTTTATCACCAAACAGAGCCACCATAAATTTCATGATTTTTGGATTTACAGATAATTAATTAAAATTACACAAACTTGCATTTATTAATTACTTCACTGATTTATACAGCAGATTAAAGGCACTGAAACACCATATATTATATTTTTAACAAATACTACATAATACAGAGAGCATACAAAATTATTTTCATAATTTTTCATTTAACATATTATTTCATACAAAAATAACAAACACCAGCACTATTCAAATAAATTAAAATAGAAAAGACATTTGAAATCCCTTTGGAAAAATGAAAACGGCCCACTCGGCCGAGACGGCCCAGCCGACCGCGCTCGCGCCCGAGCCGGCCCAACACGGCCCAACGCACGCGCGCTGCGCTCCCGCGCGCACGCGGCCCACGGCCACGCGAGGCGAGACGCTGACGGGCGGACCCCGCCTGTCAGCTCCTCCTCCTACCTCCCGCCGGCTCCCGTGCACGCGCACGCGCGCGCGCGGCTAGCACGGCCCTCGCCGCCGGCGACCCCAGCGACGAACCCGAGCGACTCTACGGCTACCCTAACTCCTAACGAGCACCCCCGAGAGGTTAGGCTCTAGCCTAGCCTCCCACGGTGAGGAGCACCTCGCCCATGGCGGAAGCCGACGGCACGGCGGCTCTGCGCCGGCCAAAACAAAGGGATAGAGGAAAGGAGAGAGGACGGGAAAAACTCAGTGGCTCACCACGAAGCCAACGGGCGAGTCGGTGAAGGCAGAGGTGGCGCGGAACAATGATCTTGGCGGTGGCAGCAACGGCAACGGTGTGCACCGGCGGCGTCCTTCCCGTTCCGAGAACTCCAGGGCAAGAAACGGAAAACCACCGAGCGCACGAGGTTAGGCAGGGATCAGGGAGTTCATAACACGAACCCGAGGGAGAAGAAGCTCACCACAAAGGGGTTAGTCACGCGGGGAACAGCCGCGGCGGAGCTCCGACCGCCCGCAAGAACGGCGACGAGCACTCCGGCACCTACAGACCACTACAGCTCTTGCCAACGGTTGCAAACAAAGCGCAAGGGAGTTGGTGAGCTAGCAGGGAGATGGAGAGGGTGGTGGTGGCGTGACGACGGCGAATTTGGCCGGCGACCGAGAGGTGGCGATGGCGACCGGGAGGGAGAAAATGGGACGGGGAGGGGTGATCTTTGCCCTTTTGGAGGGGCAATGGGCGGGGACAGGCGCGGCACGACGCGGCGCACGCGCGCCCGTATCTGCAATGGTCGCGGGGGCACGATCCCGGCCGGCACGGCTCGCCGCGCGCCCGCGCGCGACACGGCGGCTGCCGGTGCTGTTGACGAACAGGGCGAGGGGGCGAAGTACTGTAGCACTATTCCCTAGGGGCTATCGGTTTTTGACCAAATTCGACTGATTTTGCATACAAACATGAAAAACTGCAAAAACAAAAGTTGTAGGGTTTGAAATTCTGAACAACTTTGCTTTTGGAACTAAATTCAAATTCGAAATATTTTTGAAACTACAGAAAAAGGGGTAAACTAGAGTTTTAAATTTCAAACTGTATTTTCAAAATTACTTTTAAATTTTCTCAACAACTTGAAAAATTTCCAAAATAAAAGTTGTTCTACTCAATGAGCTTTACAACTTCCATTTAGGAAGTTTTACCAGATTCCAAATAATTTGTGAAATGTCAATCCAAAACTAAGTTTTAAATCATTGTTTTGAAATAAATTTGAATTTCCACCACAGAACTTTGAAATCTCCAAAAATAAAAGTTGTTCCATTTAAAAAGATCTAAAACTTTTATTAAGGGACTATCTCAAGATTCCTTCTAGATTTTGAATTAGGTTTTGGTCCTAATAAAAGTAAATTTTTAAACCTTTATTTGGGAATTTAATTTTACAAACAAATACTAATTAAATTCAAATCACTCTAGGGACCTAATCACAATCATATGCAAATGATTAATTTAAATATGATGACATGACAGATTAATTAAATCCGTAATACCCGGGGTATTACACAGCACATTAAATGTTAAAAGGAACTTTAATGATTTTTAATAATTTCTGTGATATTCCAAAAATCATGAAATTTATTGTGTCACTGTTTGGTATTAAAACCTATCTGTTGGTGCATTTTGACATCAAATGGAAATAGTTAAATATTTATTAAAATATATGTTAGTTTAAATGATGATATTAGGAATAATAAATGGAATGATTATTGATTGGTGTGATTTTTGGATTGATTGAGATTCTAGGTCAATCACCTTTATGACCTAGGGCAGTATGAATTAGAATATTCATGTCTAGCTAAGATAGGGTCATATACTCATGTGTGGTTTATTTATTTGTTATTAAATTTCGTCTGTCATTTCATGTGCATCACATTCATACATTCATTCATTGCAAACGTGTAGTGACCGAGAATCCAGAGGTTAAGTCTGAGGGTCCATCTGAGGAGACTACTCAGGAAGTTATACAAGGATTTGACATTTGTGGAACTGACCCGGATCCGACACTCTACGCAATTCAAGGCAAGCCCCGGTGCATTCAACCCCCCTTGTTATTTTAAAATATTTATCACTTGAGTTAATCTATTGCATTAGGTTACTAGGAGTTGATTGACAACCACTTGATGCATAACCATCCTTGACCAATTACCAATCACTGATAACCTAATTTAATTAAAAGTATTGAAAAATGCTTAGTCATGCTTGATGGTTAGATTTGCAAAAATGCTATTTCGAACTTTGATGATACAAATGAAATGAATCACTTTATGGGACTGGTTATGTCCTTGTTGTTGACAGTGTTCCTAGCTAGTTCATTGTCATCAACAGGGATGGTTTTTCCCGCTTGGTTGGCCAACTGCTTGGGTTAGAGTCCCAACTTTCGTCGCCATCGGGAAAGGGATGTGAAAACCGGGTAGTTACCAGTGTACTTGGGTTAGAGTCCCAATGCATGGTTTCTAACGGAAAAATATTAGGGACCGTTCGTTGTTAGGCCTGCTGTGATCAAGACTTTACAACTAGCCACATACTACGGAAAGCCTCTGACTCCGGTGGCTCTACTGCTGGAACCGACAACCACGCACTGGGAGTGGAGAGATGGCGAGAGTAGCGTGTACCCTCGTGGCCGTCGTGCCTGGAGACGAGAGGAGTACTGTGCTCTCGGGTGGCGCAGGACCGGTTCCGGGGTATGAAAAGCCGTGGTAGGCGGGGTTGGCGCATGCAAGCTTAAGTGCTACATACGCAGTGTGGATAGGGATCCCCAGCTGGGTATTAATCGATTCGAATCGTCGTTGCTCCTCGGATATGGAGACTTGATCCTCACACCTACAGTGAAAAGTGGTTCGGAACTAGGATTGTTTTGAAATAGATTAAGTAAAGGAAAGAATGTTGATATATGCGAAAGTACTTGGAGAAATGGATAATGATGGATAGTATTATTGAAATAAAATATTGAGATAGGATTAGTAGTGCTTTTCCTGCAAAATTCTTGAACTCTTGCTAAGTCTTACCTTGACTCCCCTTAGCCTGCATTCCTGAGTCTAATCTTACACTTTTAGTCGGGTAAGTCTTGCGGAGTACCCCATGTACTCAGGGTTTGTTAACCCCGTTGCAGGAGGGCAGCAGGAGACTGACGTTTGTCTCGCTCCGTGCTGCGTCACCATCGTCCAGGAAAGTGAAGAAGACTAAGGTTAAACCCTTGGACAGGGTTCGTGTAATATTTAACTATCTGTCGTACTGTTGATCCAAACTCTACTGCTACTCTCAAAATTTATGGTCTGTAATAACTGCACTTAATTTTTATTCGAACACTGGTCTGTAATATTAAGTACTATTTACTCTTCTGCAAATTCTACTCTGATGTATTTTGGTATGAAATGTTGTAACTCTGTAATGACTTCGCAATGGGATCCTGTCGGAGATAACGGGTGCTTATGTAGCCCAGCAGAGCCCGCTTAGGTCATATGGAACACGGGTCCGGCTGTCAGATGTCATTAGTGACTTTGACAGGTGCCTGTGGGCCACGTGATTTAGGCGGTTCTGTTACACTCCGGGACGAACTCGAGGCTCCCAAGTGGGACGCCGTTCAAGAGCTCGGGCTCAGTTCGGCGGCGGGTCTCCGTGCAATCGCCGACGTCCTCGAGACAGAGCTCCCGGCCCAGCTTCAAGTGAGCCTCCATATTTTATAACTTTACCTGTGTATGAGTGTCGTTTTAACCGTCTCCGTTCCTCTGTCCTTTTTAGGACCTTATGCACATCTCCCGGGACAAGTCCCGCTTCCTCCGCGATGGGCTCGGGCTCTGGGAGCAGCTTGACCTCAAGGGGAAAGCCCTTGCCCGTGCCCAGAGCGAGCTCGCCGCCGTGACCTCTAAGTTCGCCGAAGTGAGTGTCGACAACACTATCTTGAAGGAGGAGGTCGAAGAGGCAAAGGGCCGAGCTGCTGCCTCGGCGACACGGGTGCAGGAGCTGGAGGGCGCCCTGGCTGAGGCGACAAGGGAGCGCAATGCCGCTCGACAACTTGCTGCCGAGAAGACTTCTACCGCTGAAGCCTTGGCTCTTGACCTGAGTGAAACTCAGGCGACGTTGCGTCAGGCGGTTGGCGCGGTGGACTCGGCCCGGGAGGATGCACAGAAGGCTCGGGAGGAGGCTGGCGATATGTGCAGTGTCGTGCTTTTTGTTCTGTTCGTCTTGGTTGCTTGTTTCGTTTTTGTCACCTCCCTGTTTTGCTCCCGCAGTTCTGCAGGCGGTTTATGACGGCGAGGCGGCCGATCACCTGGAAGCGCAGAAGGCAGCGCGCGCGCTGTGTGACTCTATCGGCACCGGTGGGGAACCTTCGGAGGTCTCGCTTCGGAGCTGACTGGAGGCACTTTACAGCAGCGTCGGCAGCCGGGTCAAGGAGGCCTTGTTGACGGGCGTACAGAAGACATTGGCGGTCGTGAAGTCCCATTATGGGAACTTTGACGCCGGCCCCGTCAGCGAAGGCTTCCTTGAGGCCGACGACGCCGAGCTCCTGGCGCTGGAGGACTCGATGAAGGAACCCGGACAAGCGCTGGCGGGCCTCTTTGAAGCCGAGGTCGAACTCCCTCCATTGGACCTGCCATGAAGAACGGCCGAGCCGTAGTACCCTTGTAAAAAATAACTTTTCATGAGTGGCTGGGAGCAAACAAACATGTGGCAATTCGTGGCCTTTATATTTATGTAAATATTTGCTGCATGTTCGTTTTCAATTCATTTCGTGCTTTTTCTTTAGGCGTTTTTTCTTGCCGATCCTGTGCCCGGGCCATCGAGCCTCGAGGGACTTTTTCGGGTGTCGTAGCTTTAGCGGCGTAGACACGGTCGTAGTCCTAGGAGCATTGGCAGGAAGAATCCTTGGAAAAAAGGTTTAGTTGTTTCTTCTCGATCCTCCAACCTTTGCCAGCGTAGATCTTATAAGTTTTCTTCCGAACGCGAGTTAGCCTTCGAACGCGGAGTGGCGAGTGGAGATGCTGTAGCCCAGGGGCGTAAACGGTCTCCTCGGCTCGGCCGGCTCTGTACTCTGAGACTTTTCTTACTCTTCCGAGTCTTATAAATTCACGCTTGGTTTTAAGAGAGAAGCATGTTTTAGGGAGAAACGATCTCAACGGGTTTTGAAACTTCTGCGTTTTCAAAATCGTTGAGGCTCGGGAGAGTCCGGGGGTTCCCCTCGTCCTAGCCCCTGAGGGAGGGTCGGCCTTTCCATAGTTTAGGCCGAGCCTCTCTTTTTTAATGCGCGGTGAAATGAAAGGTCATTTCGCTCCCGAGCGTAGGCTCGGATCAAAAATCTAAAAATCAAGTAAAAAGAGTAGAAGTCGGGTCTTTTTATTGATTTCAGGATTTTATAAATTGCACAGTGCTCGAAATCTTAAGGATAGAAGCGACGTAGCTGTTCAATGTTCCAAGCGTTGCTGTAGACCTCGTCTTTCTCTTTCGCGAGCTTGTACGGCGGCGCACAGGAACTCATCGGCGAGCGCGGCCAGCATCAGCGAGCAGGGCGGACGCGGGGGCGGGGGTGCGGGGGAGCGGCGACGAGCGCGCGGCGGCGCGTGGCCGGGGAGCGTGCGCCGACGAGACGGAGAAACGGAGAAACTGCTCGTTTCTCCCCAACGGAGAATCGGCGGTTTCTTCGTGCCTCGGTACATGAGTCGACGCTGTTTCCTCATGTAGAAACGGTTTCTTTATTTTTATCTCTCTTTCTTCATTGATTAGGTTACCACATCACTATTTTGCTGAGGTGACACCACATTAAATGAAGATACAAACTGGTTATTTATTGCCTTTGGGACTGCCCCTAATGAGAGAAATAAATCACCGGTCCATGTAGATTCTAGAAACAATAAAAACTAGAGAAGTGAAGAGATAGGCATGCAAATTATTAAACCCGAGAGGGGAAATCTTTTGGAACTCCGTGAGATCGGTGAGTGTGCAAGCGCTAGCTAGTTCCTCTCTCTTCTCAACGTCCAATAGCATTTCATGGCAGCTCACGATTTAAACACATTTGGGGAAGCTCTAAGGTTTGAAGCAACCATGCATTTGCGGACTACATGCACCTCTTGGACTAGGGAATTGTGTCAAAGGCTTCTTCTAAATGGGTTCTACATTCATGGACAGATAGAGTATTTCTCATAGAATTATCATTGATTCTTGTCTAGGAAAAATTAGCTTTGACATTGTAGTACTATAGTGATGAAATGATCATCAATGCCCCCTATTAAATAATAGGGTGATGCATGGAACCACTCATCTTTATTAAGACAATGGCTAATGATTTAGCATATTGCTGGCTGTATTTGTATGTACATTTACCACCTATGAGCCAACTCATATACTATTAGTTAACTATTATGATATATTCTATTTTTATAATAATAGATAGGCGTACTTCCTTCTATCACCAAGGTTCTTGAAGATCATGCATTGGATGGCTTTAAAACTTTGCCTAACAAAAAGTCAGGCACTGTCATAAGCACGATGTTGTTATGTTTAATGGACATAGTACATTTTCGAAGTATTCTCCCAAGAGATACACAACTCAAGTAACTAAGAACATATTTGCGCCTTGAGTATATGTGTATAAACACTGCTTAGCTAGTTAGATAGAAATGGTATTATAGCATAGCATTGATCGTGAAGAATGGTTTTACAATGTTTTCTTCACAATACCATGAGAATAGGTATGCATTTAAAATAACAGAAGAAATATCTGATTTGAGTTGCCCGAGATGCTTGCTAGTATTCCAAAACGAACCGCTGCTTGCGTGGACACCGATGTCTGATTTCTCCACAGACACACACGTGCACACACGCGCAGGGCCCTACAAGTCTGGTGCCACCTCGGACAGCATGCGGATAAGAACAACCACGTCGGACGCCACGCCATCGAACTGTCCACGTCGGCTCCCTCCGCTGCTTTAAAACCGGGTCCCCTCCCCCGTCGTCTTCTTCCCCCGCCCGCCCGCCCGCCCGGAATTCGCACCCAAAAAATCGAGCCGAAAAGAAAAAAAAAATCAAAAAACCCTAACCGCTCCGATCGAATCATCCATTCCAAGGGTCGCATCGCAGCAGGCCGTCCGCCGAGGCCATGCCTGGGGCAACCGCCGCCTCCCAAGATCGCTTCCCCTGGTGATATACAACTTGGTGTGCGTGCGGCTCGTTGCTTTGCGTTGGGACACATGAGGCCCGCTGCTCAGGCCGATCCGCCCACGGCACCGGCGCCGGCGGCGAGGTCGATGCTGAAGCGGCTGTTCGATCGCCAGCTCCTGCGGATCTCCCCAGCGGAGCGTCTACCGTCGTCGGCGGGGGAGAAGGATGAGGCGGAGCCGAGCTCCGTGTGCCTGGACGGCATGGTGCGCAGCTTCATGGAGGACGGCGTCGGCGGCGGCGGCGCCGAGAAGGCCGCCCACGGCGGCCGCTACTGCAACTGCTTCCACGGCGGCGATAATTCAGACGACGAGGAGGACGAGGAAGCCGCGGCGGCGGCCTCCGACGTCGCCGAGACGATCAAGGTAGTACCAACTGACTGCTTGTTTGCTTGATCTGAGGTGATTTCATCATTTCTAACCGGCCGTGTCGCTCGCGCCGCCGTGGGCTGCAGGGCCTCGTCCACTGCGCCACGCTCCGGGAACGCAACCTCCTCGCCGACGTGTGCGCGCACCTGGAGCGGCACCGCGCGGCGGGGGCGCGGCGGCGCGACCTGCTCCGGCTGGTGGCGTCCTCGCTCCGCGGCGCGGGGCACGACGCCGCCGTCTGCGTCTCCCGCTGGGACAAGTCCCCGTCGCACCCGGCCGGCGAGCACGCGTACATCGACGTGCTCCTCCCGGCGGCGTCGGACCGCGGGGCGCGCGAGCGCGTGCTGGTGGACGCCGACTTCCGGTCGGCGTTCGAGGTGGCGCGGCCCACCAAGGCGTACCGCGCCCTGCTGCAGCGCCTGCCGCCCGTCTTCGTCGGCAAGGACGACAGGCTCCGCCTCCTCGTCGCCGCCGCCGCCGACGCCGCGCGCGCCAGCCTCAAGAAGCGCGGCCTCCACCTCCCGCCCTGGCGTAAGCCCGAGTACATGCGCGCCAAGTGGCTCTCCCCATACGACCGCGAGGCGCCGGCGGCCGACGACGGCGGCGGCGGCGACGGGGAGGGAGAGGGACCCGGAACCAAAACCGCCGCGTGACGACACTCTTGCAATTTTTGTCTTGGAGGAGGGCCTAGCTGCAAAAGCTAGATGAAATCTCTTTAAATTTTAACTTTTTTTGGGGGGGGCGGTACGTATTTTGGACTGTATACGATGTGAGAGAGGTATGCATCACTGTCACTGTACTGTTATTAGTACTGCGTGAAATGGAGGCGAGACGCATGTACTTACCTGCTGTAGTGCTAGTTTTAGGAAGAGGAGAGAAGTAAAAGAAATATCGGATTAACATCCACTTTTGGTAATGATGTTTGTTTGTGTAGTTATGAAACCTGCCATTATATGATTTGATATTATTATATACTAAAGTACCAGTAAAAACTGCCATTTGACGGCCGTAAAAGCTTTGCACTCTTTGGATTTCTCGGATCTATACTCTACAAGCAAAAATTGAGCAGTACACAAATTACAAATGTCAAACCGAAGAGTTAATTTACCTGCACAAGGACAGGAAAAGTAGCATTTGATATATTTGTTTGGTTTTTAACAGGAAGAGACTACAATTCTCCGACTTTTTTTTTTTTGCCTAAGTTGGAGCTTGCAATTTGCTTGGGGGATCGATGTTGATTGAATGGAATGGAAGGAAATCTTCTGGTTCAACTGTTCTGTTGTGCACGCAATGCTAACTTGATGCCTAGCGCAGTAAACAAAACAAACCCTGCCCATGAGATTCTTTCTTTCCTTTCAATTATAAAGGCCAATTGCGCGTTTGGAGGAGAAGATGCAATTCTTCTGAATTGCAGATCAGGCTGTTGAACTGTCGCCTGGCATATACTCTGAAATAAAATAATATTCTCCAGCCTCTCTTGTGATATAAATAAATAATAAGAGTAGGAGACTAGGAGTAAATAAATGGGAGAAAAATCCAAGGTGGTTGTACTGTGCAAGGCAGCCCAGGTGCCGGTTGTTGCAGGGGAAGGGAGACACCGCAAGTGGCAAATATTTATCCACGCCCATTCTGGAGGTTCCCTGTAATGCAATAATACTATCTCTGAAAAAAAAAAAAGAGAAAAAACAACTCTGTGGATGGGATGGGAGTCCCCAACCTTTTTTATATTAATTTTTTTGCTGTTCGATTTGGTCTCTAATCTACTCGCTCTCTGTCCCTTTAAAACTGTGCCTAAAAAATCGTGTTTTTCTCATAAACACGCTTCCCGAGCATCATTTTTTAAGGGATGGAAGGAGTAATCCAATCTAAGGCCATGTTTAGTTACACTTTAAAATTCTAAGATTCTCATCACATTGAATGTTATGGCACATACATTGAGTATTAAATATAGATGAAATGTTTACATGTTTACACAGTTCAGATGTAAATCACGAGACGAATCTTTTAAGCCTACTTAGCCTATGATTGGACAATTATTGCAAAAGATTCCCCAGTCAACGTTGCAAAATAAAATGCATCTAAACAGGATCTAATGGGGTGTTTAGATCCTAAAATTTTTGGGATTTTGACACTGTAACAGCGAGGAATCTTTTGCAATAAATGTCTAATTATAGCCTAAGTAGACTCAAAAGATTCCTCTCGCGATTTACAAGCAAACTGTGCAAACATGCAAAAGTTTCGTTTATATTTAATGTTCCATGCATGTGCCGCAAAATTGATGTGACAGAAGTTTTGGGATTTTGAACAGAAACTAAACACCCCCTAATCTAGATCAAAAGACGGACGGCACTGCAGTGCGACTGTGCAGGTAGGTAGGTCGGGCTGGAGCTGCGGTATGCCTGTTGTACTCCACCAGATGGCCTACCATATATTCTCTGCCCCTCTCTGCAGCTTGTGTGGAAGACGCCAAAATGGAGTTTTCGCCGGTTCCTCCGTGAGATTCAGAAGCAAAACCAGGGAGATCAATGACCGATATCTGCTAACTCGACCCATATCTGCTAACCTGGACGCTAACCCATTATCCAATCCGTTATACGCTACTCCAAAATGGAGTGTTTAGTACCTTGACTGCTATGCTGTAACAACAGTATTTTGATGGAGATGCAGCTCCACCCCCCCCCCCCCCCCTTCCTTTTACATGTGAATAGGATCCATATTTCTCTCTTTTCCGGTCAAAACTTGGCAGAAGAAATTTGAAGTTTTCCTGTAGAAGCTATGGGACTAATTGAGACCGTTCATCTTACCAATGACGCTGGTCTTTGAGAGAAATGATTTGTGGCAGAAATTAATTTTGTAGGATTTTCCAAGGGTTTGTTTGTAGCACTCACTTATAATCAGTTATACAGGTCCTATTGAAATCAGACAAGATTCACTTTCCGATCTACAAACAATCTATATCTGATAGAGCTCCTGGACTAGCTAGCTTGTAAGTTAAATTCGGGAGAAACGTTGCTAAATGGTATGATTGATATGTTGTCAAGAGGCATCTGGCTCATATTTGGATATGCAAGCCTCGGCCAAATAGGTTCATAAAATACAATTGCGCTTGCTCCCAGTCAAGCTACAGAGAGACAATGTTAGTTGTTCCCTCATCTTGCATGTGTTCTATCTCATCTGGCATCACGGAGATATGTGATGGAGCCTGTGGGGAAGCTGGCCCAACGAAAACGAAGCTCCATCACGTTTCTCCTTAGCATGGGCATGGAAGGAGTCTTGAATGCGCCCAGCCGCCAAGCTCCAAGGTCCCTCCAGAAAACCAAACACCTTCACACTACATGAGACGAGCCAAGTTGGGCCGGAACCAGCCTAGCAATCACGCTTATTGAGAATTATGACCATGATGAGAAGCTAAATCAAAGAGACTACCCCCCTCCCCCATTTCTTGTTTTTTTGTTACCTATCATTGTCTATCAGAATCACTCCTCATACTGCTCTCCAATCAAAATCACTTCACGTTGGATTAGATAATTAAGGAGATGGAGATAAGAACCGTGGAGTTAGGCTCAACCAAATAGACCTTAAGATAAACTTTTGTATAGGAAGCGATCCTTTGTGAGCAGTGAATCACAAACAATTAATATACAATCAATTTTATATAGATAAATGTTTGGTAGATTTCCTCCTAAATAGACCAATACAAGCTATGGTACGAAACGAGCAACAAAATGATACTCCACTACTAGTAGTCAAGGTTGTTAGTATCTCGGTCTCTATTCTGGTTCACTGGTTCTTACAATGCTACGGTCCTATATCAAAGTTTTAACGACATTGATCCTATCTGAAGTTTTATAATATTTGATTTGATCCTAGACAAAATTCCATAGTGTCTCGCTCGTAAATAATACTTTATAGGAATCTATATAAAATTTGCTTTTCAATAATTATGTTGCGATCAAATACTATTTGAAGTGAATTAAGGAGAATTGAGCATGGTGTCAAGAAGTAGTGCGGACGAAGGGGAATTATCTCGTAGAAAATAATGTTGTACTACTAATAGAAGGTGAAGGAGAATGTCGCGGTTGGCTGCGGGACGGCATGGGCATGGCGCGCACGGCGACACGCCCAGGTGGTGGTGGATCAGCACCAGCCGATTACGGAGGACGACGCACACGCCGACGTGCCCTGCCCTGCCCGGCTCATCACTCATCAGTGTCCAGTCTCACCGCCTCACCGGTCACACCACACGTACTCCTACGGGCGGGCCCGAGGTGTCGCGTGGGCGGCGACCGCCCGCGTGCGCAGCGTCACCCCCACCCCCACTCATCGTATTACTGTTGCACAATCAATGCATTAATTATGCATGCTACGCCTGCTCCCCTGCCCGTGTACTCGCTGCTCGCCTGCTCCGTTGCTGCCGCTGCACGTGCAAAGGACGGGTTCAAGGGGGTGAATTTCATATGCTGAAATTGCACACTTGCTCCCTCTGTCCCATTGATTACGTAATTGTAAAAAACGTGTCGGTCAAACTGTGTTAACTTTGACCAAATTTATAGTAAAAGAGATTAGTATTTATGTCTCAAAATAAATTTTATTACCGATCTAACGGTACTTATTTTGTCTCATAAAAGTTAGTGCTTTTTCGTATAATTTTAATCAAAGTTTATAATTGTTGACTTCTCGGGACGTGAGAATTATATATTCATTAGAACGGAGGGAGTATCTCATATTGCAGGAAAACAGGAGAGGAAAATTTCCTTTGGTTTGGATTTGGAGGGATCGCCTCCAGTAGAAACATAGGAGAGTTTTCTTTACGTTTGGTTTCATAGGAAAATCACCCAAAACAAGTTTAGTACTAACTTGCAGCAGGCGGACCGATGGATTAGTTATGTGAGTGCATACACAGTCACTACTAATTGTTACAGTATACGGCTGATACAGTTTGTTTTTCTAGACCATGATATTGCTCACGTGTGACGTTATCTGTGATCATCTGTCCTGCTCGTCGTAGTTGGCCGTACACCACCACGTGTGCTAGTGCCTAGCGCGCGTAGCCTACAAGCTCGTCGCCCTCCGTCTGCAGTTAGCTGCTACAACAACACGTCAACACCCGCCCCCTGCAATATGTGACGGGGTTCTGGCAACGCACTCCGTGAAGGCCATATGCTGGAGTTGGCAGGAGCCATGGCCCCCGTCCCCGCCCCAGCGCGACACTATGGGTGTGTTTGATTTAAGGATAAGGGTGGATTGGATATGATTATCTATGGATTTTGATATATGGATATTCATGTTAGTTGTTTGGTTGGATGGATGGGATGAGTTATTTTTCTATTTGGTTAGATGGATAGGATTGCATGGAATGAGAATGCTTGACTAATTATATCGATTATTTAGAAATAATAAAAACTAAATACAACCTAATAAATATGTACTAATACTAATCTTACCATTATAATCACTAATTTTAAATAAAATATATTAATTAGCACTATACTACTCTAATTGTCACACTAAACATGCGCTAATCAACATGTGGATATTCTCATCCGCCAAATTTCTGAGGACCAGGATATCCAGCATCTACCCAGAATATTTCCTGTTGTGGATATCCAGGTTCAGTTAGTCCATGTAACCAAACACCGTGTGTCCAGGGATATCCACGTTCCATCTATGAATATCTATCCAACCAAACACACCTATGTGACGAGGATCTTGTCACACGTACTATTGTGTGGGGTCGCATGCTACGCGCGCTAGCGCAGGTGGCGTGTATGGCCAACATGGTGAACAAGACGGATGACCGCAGATGATGTCGCAGCACTCGAGAAAGACAAAGGTATAGACCATGTTTATAACATGGTAGTTTTGAACATCCTAGTCATCACTGTTATATAAAATCATTTACGAGGCGTTCGGCTTTATTTTTCAGAGACGGGTACGAAGGATAATCGCTTTGGTTAATGCCTGACATTAACTGAGGTGGTCACTTTAAAATTCCCACAACGGGTAATATATATTTACTGAGACGGGCATCCTTACGTAACCGCCTTGATAAATTAGGCCCAGCCCAGTAGCCCTCCCTCCCTTCCCCCTCTCTCTCAAGTCATGGGGCAGCGGGGCGGTGAGCGCGGGGCGGCGAGTGCGAGGCCGCAGGGCGGTGGCACGACGAGCATGGATCAGCGGCGCGACGGCACGGCGAGCGCAAGGCAGGGGCGGCTCCGAGCACCAGTGGCGTGGATCCGACACGGAGCAACGAGATCCGGGTAGCGGCGGTCCTCTCTTTCTCACAAGCTTGCGCGTGCTTTCCTGGGGCGGCAGCGCAACAGACTCGCGCGGCGGCCCGACGACAGCAACTTCTCCAACTCCGACAAGTAGGAGCCCCGATCTGGCGAGGGCGAACTCGGATCCGGCGAGCAGAGCGGCGGCGCGGCTCCGGCGGTGGGCGAGGTGGCGCTACAATAAGCTACGACGGTGGTGGTGCATGGGCTCAGCGGGCCCATGGATGGGCTCGTTGGCCCTGTTCATGGATTTTCCTTTTTTGTTTCTTTAATTGATAACCGAGGCGGATAAACAATCACCTCGGTTAAAGCCACGATTAACCGTACCTTTTGTCTGAGGCAGTTGCAAAAACTGCTTCGGTTAATCCGAAATGCCCGCCATAGTTAAATTTTATTTAGTAGTGCAGTGTCTATCGAAAAGGTATGGATCTAAGAGACACCGCTTGATAGGGGGTTAGATTTCGGTTTTGATAGCTTGTAGACCTAAATGGCACTACTTAACAAGTTTAGAGAGACAGATTTCGATTTTGGGAGTCTGTAGACCTAAGTGGCACGTCGCTAAAAGTGTAAGAGCCGCCGGTGTATTTAACTTTTTTATCAAACATTTTTTTTTTCAAAACAGCTTCTGCTCCATCAGTGGATTTTCTCATGGAGTCAATGGAAAAAAAACTTCACCCATGAAGCAGAATTGTGCCGAACAAAACAGATCTTATGCCTTTACCCCAATCCTATGAACCAAAGGGTTGAATAGTAACTATTTCTAATTTTCTATAGGAATCCAAGGGGCCTTGTTCCTGCTCCATTCATGGGCGGATCTACGTACGACGTGGTGGGTGCGGCAGTGGTAATGCTCAAATTTTCACCATATTCGCACCCTCGTGATAAAAACCTACGCACCCACAAGGCAAGCGCACCCTCCTCAAATTTGCTCTAGCTTCGCCCTTGGCTCCATTTCTGTGGATCAAATGGGTGAATAGTAACTATTCCTAGGAATCTAATTCGTATGATTTTTCTATGTTTCTCGTGCGATCTATGCGATCCAAGGGAGTCCTAATCTACACGAAGAAAAATTATAGGATTTACAGTTAGGGTTGGTTTTTAGGCCTGGTTTCTATTAAAAAACTGAGTCGACCTTTTGTTTTTCTTTTTCTTCGTCTAATAGAAATCGCGGCAAAGCTTTGTGGTTCCTTGAAAAAAAGTTTTTTAGGGACTGCTGTAATAAACCTTATCAAAGCTGATCACTGTCTGTTGAAACGGATATTGGTCGAAGACTTGAATGCTTTGTACTTGTAGCAACTCCTGACTCCGAGCGAGATCTCACAGGTCAAGAGAGGATATGGATATATATCCATATAATATATAATCCATTATACCCTCTTGGATCTACCAATTCACATGGACAGTCATGGAGAATTTTTCTAGAGCTCAACAAACAACTTGTACTTGATCGATTGACAGTCCAATAAACAATTCCCAAGTGATATAGTTGGTTGAGTCGACGAGCTATCACCTGTTAATCTACCATATAATTAATCAGCATATAAACAAGACAAGCTTTGCTGCGCCTACATATCTAGCTATGGATCGAGATAGATGATTTGATTATCAATATAATGCAATAGGAGGACAGCTTTTGTTAAGACCGTAGTACCTTGGATCAACCAACATGCCAAGACCTAACGTAGGGTAGGGGGCACATGAAAATATCTTTGATCAAGTCCAAACTAACACAGACATGAGACATGACATCGCGCATTCCTAGACACACGCTACTGTACTGTACAGCATGCCTCAAACAACATTTAATTTGACATCCCAACTAGCATCAATCAGACATTATCATTTTCTTTAGCAAATAAATCTCCATAATCAATTCCCACCATCAATAATTCAGACTCTGTTCTTTCTAGCTTATTAATGGTATTTGATCCCTTGGCGTTTTCTATCCGATTTCTGGCCTGAATAGCAACAATACTAGCTGTTTTGTTTAAGAACCAGGCAAGCTGGATTGGGTGTATGAACCATGTGCACCTAATAATAATAATTATCTTCTGTAGCTTGTAGCTGTAACCTTGATTATTTATAATCTATACATTATATTAATTAGTGCATCTTATATATCTTAATGTTCAATCATTTTGGCACACCCAGACAGGATTAGTTAGTGCATGTGGTTTACTGAATTTCATTCTCGCAATAACACTTTTTTTTATGAATTCCCAATAAGACTATTAGGTGAGCTGAAAGTCACCACATCTGCTAGAGGGAATCTGAGATGGTCCTAGCGATGGCGATGCGATGCTGCTCTCGCACCAAAATGTGAAGTTGTTGCCAACAAAGTCCCTTTCTTTGCCCGCCCAGCTCAATCTCTTTTCTCTTCTCTCCAGGGTTCAATGTCGATGCTCGTGTGTCCAGTCCACTGGCTAGTCCAGAGATGAGAAAAAATTTGATCTTTTTTCTCACGGCACTTGGGCTCGCCTTTTGATCTTGTAGGATTTATCACTGTGATTCGATTCGCTCCACTGAAACCTAGCTAGAGCAATGGCAAAAGGGAAACCTACAGCAATAGCAAAGGGAGAAAGGAACAGTGGCTGGAATCGAATTGACAGTCCAGCTGGGGTTCGACGTCAGTGGTGGACGAATCTGTGGTGTTGAGCGTTTTTCCTTGCATGATTATGGCTGCTCGAATAAAGAGGAAACTAGCATAGCAACCAGTAAGACTGGAGCACTCGGCGGGTGTGGCAAGATAGGTGTTGCCATTTGTTCGCTTTTCTTTGTGCTTTGCACATCTAGGGTAGGGCAGTGTTTTCCCTTCAGCTTAACTGTAATAATCACTCCTACTTTTCAGTTATGAAATATGCTTTTTCTGTCAAAAACAAATCAGTCTTATAAATCAGCTGCAACCTCAATAACTCCTCTCGAACGGTGCCAGAATATATAACGGATGGATGTGGAATTTCGAAATTACTACCAGCTCATTGGCACCACGCCATAATCATGAATGGTATTTTCAGAGCTAAATTAAGGATGTAGAGGAGCGCGATGTGAGAGAGAAAATTAGCACACATGATGATGTTGCGGTCCATATATTCGTGCCAACTAGATTATTGTTGGTACACTCATGCATTGCGCTTTCTTTGACCGAGAACTCCTGGTTGATACTCCTGCTCGATAGCAAGGACACTCCCACATCTTATTAAAAGTCTAGCCTTCTTATCCCTACGACCACGAGGCATCACAGAAAGAAAAAAAAAAATTCCTGGACGTCTTATAAAAATATTCCCACCATATGTTTTCTAGACTCAATTATTGTTTTTTTAGCACGGCAACAACACTCCATTGTGTCGACATGCTTATAGATAGGTGGAACATCGTTGGATTCTGCGCAGCTCTGCACATCCGGCCCAGGTCAGTGTACTCGGACGAAGACTGAATGAGAGGTTAAGGAATTTGAGCTGTTTAAGGCCCAATAGCTGTTCCTCGTCCGACAATGAGGGCGGCAATAGGAAATCTCATTGGTCCTTGACTAATGAATTCGAGCTGTGGATTTGTGTCCCACTTCGAACTCCGCTAATCCGCACGAAACCGAAGCTGAGAAAAGTCAAGACACCTTTGACTAGGGATGAAAACGATCGGATACGGACGGATATCACTGATATTATATTTATTTTCATATTTCTACTTGAATTCGGATTCAGATACGAATAGTATCAGCTATGTCGGATAAGATTGGATATCGATATTATAAATATGCGATTTGAACATTCGGATATGGATACAGTATCGAATGTTAAATATCCAGACTCGGATACAAACAAATAAAAACTCCTCTAAAAATTTTCGGTCCCAAATACGGTCATCCGTATTACCCTACCTTTCACGGTGGTATCTGTGCATCTTAGTACGAGGCTGGATGCCAAACCCAGGGCCTCCAATCCTACTGTCCAGAAACGAAACGTGCTGGTACACAGGTTGGGGGCAGTGCTAGCTGCCGACCCAGTCTCAGTCTGACAACAGGACTGATTTGACTACCCTCTCTCCCTTTTACTCACTTCCAAAATTGCTGACATTATATATCTCATCTTTTTTAATAAAAATTTATGTCTGCTAAACAAATATTAAAATTAAAATCCGATTACACCAATTTATCCCTTACAATAAACTTTTCAAAACATCATCACATATGAATATATTTCAATAAACTTTTTAATAAATATTTATTTTATAATAAACATGTATTTAAAGATATCACCAAATATTGTGTTAAAACTACAAGATCATCGCCGAAAAAGCATAGAACATCATATGTACAGGACGCGAACAATATTTATATACCAGTAAAGTAGAACATCACATTAACACTATCAAACATTAAAAAAGAACCGATGAAGTATCCTATGTATACTACTCGAACATTCTACACACACACCCCTCCCTTATTTGCTGAAAAAGTTAGAAATTCATTAAGAAAAGGAGGGGAAGCGAGTATAAACTATCAAAACCTAGATATTGGAAAAATAAGCCAAAAGATACAAAAGATAGGAGCAGAGCTATGCAATGATTTAAAAAATAAGGAGTAGCTCAAAAAACAAAGAGCAATTGGGAAAAGAAAATTAGGAGATTTTTTCTATCAATTTGGTTTCCAAGATCCCTTTGAATCTAGAAGAAAAAGTTCACATAGGAATCATAAAAGAATTCACGAAGATAATAAGAGAGCAAAACACCCCATTAATAGAAGAAGGCATAAAAGGATATATAGCAAAATAAGGTGCCTTTAAATATTTTAAAAGAGAACCGAAGTCAAATTACCTAGTTTGCTTTAAGTGCGGCCAAAAGGGTCATAAGGCTCCAAATTGCTACAAATCAAAAGTAAAACAAGAAATCTAAGCTTTGCTTGAATCAAAATCTAAAGATACAAAAGAAATATTGAGTCGAATCATGAATCATATGTCACACCTAATTTTAATAATAAAATTGAATGAACCAACTTATGTGCGCCCAGAGATCAATCACACACATAAGCGACAAATTACATAGTACCATCACAAGGTTTAATACATAATAAATAATATCTCAGAGTCTTTACATAAATAGCATTGGAATAATATAGGTAACTCTCTCACGGAAGCTCCAATCCACAGGGAATAGTTGACTGGTGAATACAATCCTAGTAATCCTTATAGATGTCTTCACAACCATAGTCATCTGTTACCCATTCAGAATTTTTATCCAAGTATGAAAAATAAAGCAAGTATAAGTACATGTCGTACTCAACAAGAATAGCATGGGTTCATGAGGCTCAAATAAGGCAAGACACAGGTTTGATAGCAGTTGCTTTTAATTGATCATATTTTAGCAATTGAGTAGCAACAAGTGGAATAAACCAAGGAACAAGGTTGATAATTAATATGGAATAAACATCAACAGAAACTTCAAATTAATAAATCAATATTCAATTATTATTATCCTGTAAGACGTTCAAGGCCGCTCGTGACCATGAGCGCAGCTGATATATCAGTTTTACACTCTGCAGAGGTTGCACACTTTCACCATAAGTCGTGATTTACCCTTTTTCTCGAGATAGCTAGCCTCTCAATCCACTACCAAGGTGGATCGGCAGGGTTCACTATGAAGTCTTTCAAAAGCCTCGCTAACATGCTACTAATCAATCCGGACGCAATGGCAAGGGACGGTAGAGCCCTCCTTCCAAGTGGCATACACACGCAGCAGTACACAAGAGGACAGGAGCCGCAAAACAACCAGTTCGGCAAGGAACCTTTCAAGATCAATAGCATGATAGAAAGTAACTTCTTACTTGACTAAAGTCAGAGCCATATGACCCTCATGGTTGCGCTTTAAGTTCCGGTGTCATACTTACAGATAAGTCCTTAGTCCATGTTGCTAAAAAGCATCTTTTAATCTTTATTTCATAATTAATTATTCAAGTTCATAAGATCATGACCCATCAAAGCACTAGCATCACTACTCAAATGCAATCTCATAGGTAACAAGGATCAAGTCATCAAAAGGTAGGAATAAACACTATGATTGGCAAGGTAGACACATGCATCATGAATTTAATGATTAAGGTGAATAGGCAATAAGGATGGTCCATGCTATACTTGCCTTGATTAAAGTGATCCTGAGAACTTGGATCCTCTACGAAGAACTCTTGATCACCAACGTAATGCTCACCGTCTGAACTCGATCATGACATCACCACACAAATATCCAGGCAATCATACACGAAGCAAACAAGATATAAATTATAAACAGTACACCAACAGTATAAAATCAGTTTGAAAATATTATAGAACTATTCTACCCATTCTAACGATCGCATCGATATAAAGATCACAAAAAACGGATTTATGGTCGAAAAGATACAACTACCCGAAGATTTGCTTTTATAAAACAAAACAAAATACAACTATAAACTTTGTTTAAATAAATAATAAATATTATATTTTAGAGAAACATCTAAATTAGATTACACATATTAGAATTGTTTTAACGAAACCAAATAGAATAGTTATTCTTTTATTCATAAAAGATCAAAGTTGAATTACTTTTATTTAGAAAACAAGTGATTAACGGACAATTAAATTAATATTTAATCTAAAGGATATAGACATGTTAAACAACCTTTCTTCTACGTAGAGTGTGATGAAACAAATCCAATACAGTTTGAATCACTCAAATCGGAATTAAAACAAATAAGTTATGAATTAAATAATATTTCCTTTTGTAAAATAATAGTTTAAACATAATTACGAAATTTAAAAAGTTGAAAACATATATAAAAGTAGCAAATACACGTAGACAACGTAAATACGAATCTAGCGCAATTTGAATGGATCAAATTAGAATTAAAACAGAAAAACAATGGAGAAAATACGATCGATGGCAAACTTGTAAATACCTCTTTTTCTTCCTCTGTCCATCTTCTTCTTCCTCTCTTTGCTGTTCGTACGGAACTCATCCATGGCTGCCCTTACTGTTCGTTGTGCAGGGGAAGGGGAAGGGGATGGCGCTCGACCAAGCCAGCAGACGGTGTACTGGCATCAGCAGAGGGGCGCCCAGCTGAGAGGAGGAGGCGACTTGGCCTGCCCGTTGGCTTGCTTGGTGGCTGCCTGCTAGCTGCCTGTTCTGTACGTGCATAGCAAGGCAGGAGCGAGGGCGCAGGGGTCCAGGCGGCGGTGTTCGGCCAGCGGCACAGGGTGGGCGCGACCATGGGGCTTTGGGGTTGGTGTAGTGTCGAGGCTGCTGCAGGGCACGGCCGGAAAACCAAGAATACAGGGTGGCTCCAACGGTGACCTAGTTGGAAAACGTACCGGAGAAGGAAAACAAACGGAAAACGGTTAAACGAAGATGAATTAAAAAAACGAATATACCATGACGTAGGAAACGAAGAGAGCTACCTCGTGGTGATGCTGGTTTTCACTGGAGACGGAGGAGATGGCCGGAAAAGCTCGTCGGAGAGTTCGCCAGAAACCTAGCTTTTCCAAACTTCGGCTTTAGATCTAGAAGGCTACGAGCGGCGGCTGCGAAAACGGGCCGTACTTTCGGAATCAGCGCGTCAAGGGCTACGCGGTGATATATATAGTTGTAGAGTTTGAGGTCGGTACAAAATAAGATATTTTTACTATTTTCGGAATTATTAAATATTCCAAATTAAATAATTTCAGAAAAGTCCAAAATTGATATTTGGGCCCCGAAAAATATACCGAAGGCCCCGAAAATTATGGGGAAATTCCCGGAGACATTTTGAAACATGATGAACCCAAATAAAGTATTTAGACATCATGAAAAGATATTTTGGAGCATCTAAAAATTAGATTTTGCTCGCAGAAAAATAGGAGAAAGGTCCAGAAAAAGCCAGAAAAATTCCCGGGAAGTTATTAGAGATAATTTGATGAATGATGAGCACCAAATAGTGATTTAGAGCTGAAAAAAAGGTTCTGATAAACTCGGACTGAATGATATGAGTTGGAAATCAAGGAATTTGATTGAAGATAGACACAGAGACACGCAGAAAAGATCGTTTACTAAACGCGTTTTGAAAACTTTACTTACTCATATCATTAAATCATTTTGAGTTTTGGCAAAGATCACTCAACCAAAATAAATCATATGCAAGAGCATAAATGCACAACCATGTTGCTAAAACCTAGCTGGATTTTAACTTAATGAAAAATTTTAATTTCCCTATGTTTTCATGAGCTCAAAAATACCAAATTAAATAATTTTACCTATATTTCAAAAGTAGCAAAATTTAGGTTGTTATATCGTATCCAGAGTGACACTGGTTATGAAAATGCTGATAATACTGAGGTAAATTGTTGTTAAAATAATGAATGCTCTTGCTATGAACAAGGAACCTCTAAAGAAGAATCAGATAAAAACCTCTTGGTTCTCACTGATTTAGAGCAATTTGTATTAGGTACCTTTGATACTGTGCAGAACCTGGAAGAAAAGGAGATTATCATTGAAAAGTTTTTATCAAGGGTAAAAGATAACAAAGATAAGTTGACTAATGAAATCCATCAAAAGAAGTTTTGTTCAGCAGATGAGGCCTTCAATAGGGTTGAAGATCTAAAAAGGAAAATAAGCAGCTAGACCTCGAGGATCCCTCAAAAGAATATAGTCTTATAAAGGAAGAATTAAGAAACCTCAAAAGAAAGGTACAAATCCTTTAACTCCAAGGCTCTAAAAATAAGAATGATATTGAAACCCACGAAGAGGAACTAGTTGGTTCTATATAAAGATAAATTTTTTAAATAGTATGCTGAGATTTTATATAAATTCCATGATGGATTCAACTTTAAGTATAAAACTTTGATATTCAGGTGCAGATGTAAACTGCATTAGAGAAGGAATTATTCCATTTAGATATTTTGAAAAATCTTGTCATAAGGTCCATGCTGCCAATGGCAATCTTCTCCAAGTAAGCCACAAAATCCCTAAGGTCCATGTTTGCATTTCTGGAGTATGCCTAAAAATATCATTTTTGCAAAAGCTTCAGTCAAGGAGTAATCCTAGAAACTCAATTTCTTTCATTAATACGTCCTTTGCTCGTGACTGAGCAAAACATTCAGTTTAATATTAAAGGCAAACAAGTAGAACTGATGTTCACCTCTCAGCCTGAAGAAACTCTACTAAATCATTTAAAAGAAGCGGTCTATCACAAAGAACAATTCATAGCCATCGAGATTAAAATGGTAAGAATGGGATCATTCGGTTATTTCAGAATGAGATCAAGAATCAAATTGTTATACAAATACTATGGCTCTAGCTGGGAACTGTTCTAGGCAATATTTTGGAGAGAAATGAAAGGGCTCTTAATAAGTGTGGATCTAATTTTCTAAATTTCTACTTCAATCTTTTTTTTTTGAGCATGGTAGATGTTGCAAAAGAAACATTTGTCTTTTAGCTTCTTTGATGATGTACTCTCGTTTTAATGAACGAAATATACTTCAAATATCATATTGAAAATTTAAAACATTAGATTGTTGGGCTCTTAATATCTTGCTTGCCTAAGAACCCTAGATAATGTTGAGACGGCCTTGTTCAAACACACCACGTTGCCCGTCTGATCCAAAGAAAGCGTAGCCGGGCCAGACCCAGGAATGCGTCTTGGGCTTTTCCCTTGCAGTGTGCGATGGTAGCCGAAAGTGTCTGTGGGCCTGTAAACTGTTCATGATCGTTGGTTTGGACGGCCGCTTGGCCGGGGAAAAGCCTCCTAGCCTTTTGCTTTCACATATATCCTGCCTATCGTTGTGTTGTATGCATAGTTTTAAATAGCCCGCTATGTCGGCCACTATAGCCCGCTATAGCCTTTTGAGGCAGGGTGTCACTATTTGTGTTCATGTATAATTTAGCCGCTATATTTCGCTATAGCCCGCTATAGCTCCGCTAATAGCTGTTTTAGAGATAAAACGCTAAACACCTAGCCCGCTATTTAAAACCTTGGTTGTATGTGAAGAACGGAGGATGAGAACGTCTCTACTCAAAACTTAGGCCCTGTTTAGTTCACCAAAAATTTCTAAATTCCTCGTCACATCGATTGTCCATTACGCATGCATGAAGCATTAAATGAGATAGCAGCTGTTGCATGTATGTATTTTTTAGCTGACTTTCTCGAGACGAATCTTTTGAGTCTACTTAAACTATGTTTAGACAAAAATTGACAAATACATACGAAACGAAAGTGGTACAGTTACAAAATGTCTTAGAGTTTCCAAACTAAAGGCAGCCTTAATTTGTGGCGATCGGGGGTCACTGTATGTATCCTTGCTGTCACGTCATGACTCCCGGAGGCGAAAGTAGTATTGTATATCCACAACCTGTGGCCGGCGACGGTGAGGAACGCCGATTTTGCGCCGGTGGGGATTGGGGACTGGGGCCTGCTGACGCCGACGGCCCGTGCCCGCGCCAGCGCTCGTTTCCTTTGGACCACACCCCACCACGTCGGACAAATAAAGGCGTTTCGTAGTTCCCAGCGAATATTACTCGCATCACCACGCACGCACAGCCGTATACTTACAGTATGTAGTATGTCAAACAAAAGAAGAAGATGGTCCCGTCAGAGAAGACGACGACAGCACAACCAGCCAGCTAGCGCTACACTGACGTCTTCCTTGGCAGATGGCAGTCTCCTCGTCTCTATACATACTCCTACATATATCCACATGCGGTAGAAAACAGGGAGAATTTTATTGCCGGTGATGGCCAAAGGAGTACAATCAAGGTACAAAACACATGCCAAAAAACACCAAGTCGCATGGCATAAATTAATGGAGCCGTGAATAGAAAAACATAACAGAAGACGATCGTCATGTCTGAACCCAAGAAAGGGGCCCAACAGTGCTTTTGCTGCTACTGTATATTCTACCATCCAGACTCTGCAAACACTAGTATGTCCGGTAATGGACGAAGCCTCATCGCTGATGGCTCAGAGGCCCTCCTTGCCGTCGGCGGCGCGGAGAGAGCCCAGCTGCACGGGCGCCTGGGTGGACACCACCTTGGACGACCCGTACGCCGCGATATCCACCCCCTGGGTCTTCTCCTTCTCGATCTGCTCTTTGATCCAGAAGTAGGTGAACCTCAGCCCATCCTGCAAACATTCCAATTTACCAGTCGGTCAGAAATGGTATTATTTACGTTTGTTCATCAGAATAATGTCAATATATGTATGCCGAGATATGTACTAGTATAAATCTACAATACTATCTAGCAAGATAGTGACAATACCTTTAGCCTCATTGTTGGAGCCCAGCCAAGCTTCTCCTTGATAAGGGTGTTGTCAGAGTTGCGCCCACGGACCCCCTCTGGACCAGGGATGTGGTGGATGGGCAGCTTCCTATCCTCAAAGCTTAGCACGATCTCAGCCATCTCGTTCATGCTCACCATCTCATCGCTTCCGATGTTCACTGGCTCGCGGAAGTCTGACTTGGTCAATCTGAACACAATGTGGCGTCATACCATGTTAATTCCCAAGTGCTACACAGGCAACTGTTTTGGTTTGGTATTTGCATATACATCCACATACATACCTCAGAACTCCCTCGACGCACTCGTCGATGAAAGTGAAGGACCTGGTCTGGAGACCATCACCCCACATCTCAAACCTCTCCGTGGATGTCTGAGCCTTTCTGCAGAAGGCAGCCGGTGCCTTCTCGCGACCACCTGTTAAGAGTATAAAGATAACATTTTGATCAAGTTGATTATCACCTCGCAGTCACAACTCAGGTAAATGTATGTATGGGTTCAATCACCAAAGAACCGGTAGCTTTACCTTTCCATGTTCCAAAAGGGCCGTAGATGTTGTGGAAGCGACCAATGCGGCACTCAATGCCAAAGTCCTTGGTGTAGTGCTTGCACAGCTCCTCGGTTGCAAGCTTCTCCAAGCCATAGGCGTCTTGAGGCTGAAATGTAACAGATCCATGTCCAGGGAATTTAAATTTGAGAATTCGACTATGTCTAACAAACAGAAACGTCATTGTATTTCAATAAACACACCTCAGCAGGCCAGGCATCAGATTCCTTCAAGCTCACATTTGTGTCAAGCTGCTTGAACTCAGGGTAAATGCATGCACTTGAAGCGTAGAAGAACCTGCCAGACCAAAATGATATGTTATTAATAGATTATATAGACTTGAGACACCGCACTAAGACAGATCACTACAGAAAACAGAAATAATTTTAATATCACCAGAGTGACCTGCTTGTTTTCTTTAAGGTTCAATTAGGTTAATGTCAGTATCAGCTTGACTACATACAGATTTAGATTGACTAGTAATGGAAAATCCCCAGCAGCCCAAACAGTATCCTGAGCTTCACAAAGACTAACATGCATAATACACGTTTACATGTAGTAGCAAGGATCTTTGAAAACTCCAATCAAATAGCATCAACTAGATTACATGTGGAAGTTAAGATTTAATTATGGAGGAGACCCGAGCATTCACCAGCCAGAAAGAAAATGAAGTGGCATACCTCTTCACACCATTGATACGCGCAGCCTCCAGCATGTTGAAACTGATCATGGTGTTGTTGTACATGATCACGGAGTGATTTGACTGGATGAACCCCATGCCACCCATATCAGCAGCAAGATTAAAGACATGGTCGACACCTTGGGTGACCTTGAGGCAGTTGTCCATGACCCTGAGATCAACGAGGTGGAACTCATGGCAGAACATGTCCTCGGTCATGTGCTCATTCTTCTTCCAGTCAGAGGCAATGATGTAATGTCCCTCGCTCTTCAGACGGCGAGCAATGTGGGATCCAATGAAACCACCAGCCCCAGTAATCGAAATCCTCAGCTTTTCACTTGGCCAGTAGGGCTCCCTCTCCAGCTCAGCATAGGTGTACTCGCCATAAGCGGAGACGGTCTTCTCGCCTGCTCCCCATTCTGTCATTTAACGACATTTGAAGCAACGCATCAGCATAAGAATTAACCGATTTATCTATTAATATGGAAGGACAGAAACGTATAACTGAGATGGCAAGGGAATGCATGGATGTCATGGCCAAAACAAGTTAAATGATTAAAGAGAATTATTTTTTTTATAAAAAAAAGTGATTAAAGAGACTAGTTGGTGGGAAGAGAAACGGTATATGCTACAAACTGTTGTATCGTACACATCAACTGCTAAAGCCCAGCTCATGAATCATCAACGTATAGTCAACCTATATTCAATAATAGCAAAACAAGACGATACCAAATTATCAGCCAATCATGGGTTGAGGGAATCTTTACAGCAAGTCGTGTACGCTGGTGGCAAATAAATATTGTCCGATATGGCATCACGGAATCTGAACGCACATGCTCCTTAACTCAAAGTACCGTTGCAGATCTGATTGACTTGATGCGTAAGCATGGTCAGATGAATGAAAAAGATCTAGTCCAGTAGCAAACAGAGCACAAAGCTCATTAATAAACCCAGGCATTGTACAAGGCTATGAGTACGTGCAAAACAAATCTAAACGATGGAATTCTGAGCCTTTTGCTTTCACCCTTGCCAGTATCAGAGTAGGTTTCAACATGGTAAAAAGGAGAGAAGGAAACACAGAACAGAGTTGATTATCATAACTAGACATGACAGGAGGTTATGACTTATGAGCAGTGTACATACACAACTTAACGTAAATGGACTGAATTTCAACTTTTTCCAAGAACATCAACCGTGCCTGAATCATGTATCCGTGCAAGCAGACAGAGAGGCAACCAGGTAGCCGCACCAAAACTAGAGCGGGACATGAGGAGCGGATCTTGGCAAACCCACGGCGGCGGAAAAGTCAAACACGCCGTCCCCAAATCGAAGCTGCAGCGCACCACGGATTTCGCACGGCGAAACAGGCAGGCGCCAACATCGCAAGGCAAAAAGAGCATAACAGCAGCAGCAAGATGAACCAGGGCGACAGCCTCGATAAGGCTTCCCATCCCAGGGTATTCCTCCACGGGGGGGACGGGAGGTCTGCCTGGGATGAAATGGGCGGCGCGGCGAATTAACGAAGCTATGTACGACGTGGTGGGGAAAAAGGAAAATAATCCTGAAATGATCCTAGCCTTTTCCGACGCAACCGAGGCTAAAACCTGCATGCGTGGACTCAGTCCAGCCGAAAAACACATCCGCATCGTGCATGCAAAAGGGGAGAAGGAGATCTCGGCGGGGCGGGCTTACCTCAGCTCTGCTCTGTCGGGCGAGGGAGGAAGAGGAGACCGAGGAAGACGCGGAGAGGAGACGATCTCCAGTGGTAGGGGTGCACGGGGGAGGTTGCTTCTCCGAAGGCTGTTTATTTATAGAGAAGAGGGACAAACGGTCACAGGGCCACACAGCTCACAGGATTTTGGTAGCTGTACTTTTGCTGACCAGGAAAAGCGTGACGCCACGTTTGACAGATTTTTTGTTTCGTCCCTTCATGCAAAGAGGAACCTTGTGAGCACCCTCCATGTTCATCGTAACCTGAACCTGGAGCTCCTGGACATGGTCATTGAAGCCAGAACAACCTTTGGCCACAGGATTTTCAGGGAGATCATGAATCACAACATGCGGGATTATTTTTAGATAACTAGAAAGAACACCTTTTTTTATAACGGCACTTATAACTTACTATTCCCTCCGTCCATAAATAAAGAGATAAATTCATCGGGGTCCTAAAGTTGTCACTCGGTGTCAAATAGGTTCCAAAGTTGAAAACTGCACATTTAAGCTCTCCAAAGTTGTCACGCTGTGTCAAATAGGTCCCCAAAGTTTAAAACTACATATTTAGCTCCCCAAAGTTATCACTCTGTGTCAAATAGGTCTTTTTTAATAGATATTTTTAATTTTTTTATTCTATTAAAAATGATTAAAAATAAAAATAATCCCTAAAGTTGACAGCGACCAAAAGAGTTAGATCTACAAAACCTTTTTGGCTCTGGTTATTTTTAAATATCTATTAAAAAAGAATTAAAAATAAAAAATGATCTATAAAGTTGGCGAAAAGCGTTAGATCTGTAAAATCTTTTTGGCTCCGGTTATTTTTAAAATATCTATTAAAACAGATTAAATGTAGTACATTCTGTCTAGTCTAAATACAGGAACAATATTATAAAAATAACCGGTGCCAAAAATTTTTTACGGATCTAACGCTTTTGGTTACGCCAACTTTAGAGATTATTTTTTATTTTCAATCATTTTTTAATAGATATTTTAAAAAATAACTGGAGCCAAAAAGGTTTTGTAGACTTAACTCTTTTGGTCGCGCCAACTTTAGAGATTTTTTTTTTATTTTTAATCATTTTTAATAGAATAAAAAAATTAAAAATATCTATTAAAAAAGACCTATTTGACACAGAGTGATAACTTTGGGGACCTATTTGACACTGAATGGCAACTTTAGGGAGCTAAATGTGCAGTTTTCAACTTTAGAGGACCTATTTGACACTGAGTGACAACTTTGGGGAGCTAAATGTGCAGTTTTTAACATTGAGGGACCTATTTGACACAGAGTGACAACTTTGAGGATCCCCCGGTGAGTTTATCTCATAAATAAACGTAATTCTTTAATTTCTACGATTTCTATTTGACCGTCCATCTTATTTAATTTTTTTAATAAATATTATTTATTTTGTTATGACTTATTTTATTGTTAAAGCCCGTTTTTCATTGGAATTGAATTTATTTTAAGAATTACAATTTAGGTATAGATTAATTAAGATAATATAGTTGTATATGAAATATATTTGTATATTTATGATTAGGTATACAAGAGACACACTTATATATTGCACTTTTTATTATATAGAAGTGAGTTAAAAGATGTGTTCTAAATCGATGAATAGAATTGTAGCATAACGATCTATAGAATCCAATTCCATTTCCCGTCTTATGAATTGAAGATAGGTTTATTTGTGAGATTGAAAAAGGTATGGAATTCTCAAATTCTAAGCTAAATAGTTTTATTATCATGTATATTTCAATTCCTCCGATTCTAAAGAAACAAACGGACCCTTAAAGATACTTTTATAATGATTATTTATTTTATTATTTGTATAAAAAATTTAAATAAGACGAACTAGTTAAAGAGGAAAAGTTAGAAGTCAAAGAGTTACGTTTATTTATTTGTGGATAGGAGGGAGGGAGTATTTGTTATGTGTTTCTGAGAGCACCAAAAGACAGCAGTTACGTATACTGAGCAACACTAGCCTTGAGGCCACGGGGAACCCCTGGGCATAGGTCCCCTTTGCTTTCAAAGGGAGGGAGGCCTAACGGATCGCCGTGAGTTTGCAGCATGGTTCATTTGAAGCTAGTAAAAAGTGAGGTGGAATAACAATATCTGTTCCTGTTAAGGTCAACGCAACTTGTCAATCAAGAGCAGTACCTGTAGTATTTTTGTTTAAAGTACGGTATAGGAAGAACCTCTTTACGTGAGATCTATCCGTGCATGCATCTCAAGGCGACGACCTCGGCGACCTTTTAACAGTGCAAATGCAAAGAGCCAAAGATGTGGGATTCGTGTCCAGATGCTGACCTCTGAATCGGAGCCAATGCAAGCGCTAGCTTCCTTTCCTTTCCTTGCCTTGCCTTGTCCAGTTGTCCGGTCTCCGGCTGACCTCGGGCTCGGGGGCGCGTGGCCGCCGGAGTAAAAGAATACCGATCGTCGTGGCCCACGTACCGCCGCGCGCTCACCAACCCACTGCGACCCGCACTCTGACCGGATAGCCGACGTGCGGCCACCACGCCGGCGTTCCATCCCGCCCTCGTCCGCCCGTGTCGTTCATTCGCACCGCTGGCTTTATAACTCTTTCGCTGGCAGCTCATCACCCCCCTTTTTTTTTTGTATATACTCTTTTGCCGCTGATTCCGTCATGTTCTTTAAAGCGTCTTCAATTCTTAACCGCATCATTTTGTTCTCCAATATTTTCTTTATCTTGTACGGAACAAATCTCTTTCCTCACCATTGGCTAAGTGAGAATTTCAAAATGAAGATTGACAGTATTTAAAGACTAAATTGAAAAAACAACTTAAGGATGTTTTTTTCCCCCCACCAAAACCTCTATTTCTGTTGATTACGAAGGATATAAAAAGACTCTTGGAGTTTTACTTAATCATCTCCGAGAGCATTTTTTTAAACTCACTTTCTAAATCAATATTTAGGGATAAGTGAAAACAGGGAGAAACAAAGAGTAGAATGTTAAAAAAACAAGTTTAATTAAAAATAGCTTCCTCCATAGATAGGGGACCTTTTGTAACAGGCTTGCCGTTGGTACACGCCAAACCAAACTTCTCTTTAAACTGTCTTTTCCAAACAAATACTCTCTCCGTTCCGAGATATATTGTTTTTAGAGTCTTTTACCTGTATGGCATTATAAAAGATCTAAATGACCTACGTACCATTAAAAAAAAAAAGTTCCTCAGTACCATCGTATAAAATTTTCTTTCCCTGCGTGCCACTTCTATTGATTTTGACGGTAACAGCTACTAACGGCCAATGAAAAAAGATGTTTTTGCCCTCGGTTGTAGAATGCATTAAAAATTTCGCTCTTTTCTCTGGCGCCACTGTAACAGCATGTGCTGCAAAAAAAACTTCACTTTTTCCTCTATACCACTATGGCAATGTGTATGTGTGCAGTGTGCACATGAAAAATTCTAATAAAAATAATAAATTTGCATTGCATCTAAATAATTTGATAATTGTGACAACCAAAATAAGTACTTAAATTCAATACATTATAATTATAATAATAAATTTGAAATGCATCCAAAATAATCAATAATTGCAACAACCACAATGAGTATTTAAACTAAATAAATTCATACATAAACGAGGTTCAAATTTGCCATGACGTGCATAGTCAGCTTGATTACAGGATCAAGTTTGCACACAAAAGATGGTCACATTGACCTCACTACTAATGACGTGCATGGCCAGCTTGATTACATAATCAAGTTTGCACACAAAAGACGGTCACATTGACCTTTACTAATTTGAACATTGTCTTGGCTCATGCAGACCTTAAGTACTACAAAAGCATGCCATACAGTTGCTAACTCATCAAAGAATTAGTTTTTTCTTGCTTCGAGTTCCCATGGCCGGACTAGAAGGGGAACTAGGGACCTTGCTGCAGGTTGACATGGCTGGAGTAGCCTTGCTTGGAGTCAATTTCTTCATAATGGCCCTCTTATTGTTCTTGTGCTGCTGCTGACTTGCGCTCTTGTCAGCTGTGTGCTGCTCACTAGATGAACAAAGTATTGGATCTAGCTGATTTGATCCTGTTCCAGATCCTCTGAAAAAAGGAGACATGCATATATAACTTTAGTTAACCTATTAAAGTGGTGAGGAGATAAATATAGGAAAGTAGCTTATCTCACAGAGGGGTCACTAGCCTCAGCTGTTGAAGTATTGGAAGTACTCTTTTGTTTCTTCGCACCAGTTGATGAGGATGATTTTTTCTTCCTTTTCTTTGATAGATCCACAACAGTAGGTAGAACCGGAAAGACCATCCTTCGTGGAGGTGCTGCAGGCACAATGCTGGTCTCAGTAGTTGCTACTATCATCTTCTTTTTCTTCTTTTCAGGTGGACCTCTGCATGGATAGATATGTTAGCAACAATGTAAATATGTAAAAATAATTATAAAGTCTAGGCTCTATGTTACCTTTCAGCAAGCATTGCTGCTATGTCTGCTGGGTCACCATCCTTACAAGTGTTCCAATGATGTCCATATTGCTGACAGATTGGACACTTATGCCTACCCTTGGCTCCTTTGCTGCCACCCTTTGCTGCTCAGTTGTATCTATTTTCCCTTCTCCTACTAGCTGTTGACTTCAACAATGGAGGATGCATGAAGAAACCATGCTCTTTTTTGGGCCACATGGATTTGTCTGGTATAGAAGGGATTGTACCATCATTTGCAGCCCTGAAGCTCTGTACAGAGTAGTAGTTGTCCACATGATCTTCTATCTTCTCTCCTAGGTATAGAGGTGATGTAGGCAATTGCATGCTTACATGGTAATCCAGAAACATCCCATACTCTACATGTGCATGTTCTTTCATGCAGGTTCACAACAAACCTGTAAGTAGAATCTACCCTTACCCTAACCTCTGCAATGCCATCAAGTGAGCTGGTCACAACATCAATGTCAAGGTTCCTACTTTCCTCCTTTAGCTTACTTATGATGTGGGGCAAAATTTTTCCTTCCATTCTATGTGCAATTTTTTTCCTCTGATTCCATTTAATTAGAAGCTTCTGCCATTATAGTATTCCATCAAGTCATCTAGATGCATCCCCTTATCAGTTTTTATCCAATTGTTGAAGCTTTCTGCTAAATTATTGGTGACATAGTCAACTTTTGACAATGTAGAGTACTGACTTCTTGACCACACTTTTGTATGAGATTGCTGCAAGTACAATATTGTTGCTGCATTTGCTTCAGCCATGGCCTCGATATTCTTGTCAAACCAATATGAATTTCAAGAATAAGCAGCAGCCCACAAATGTTCATCAAAAACTTTTCCATGGAACCTTTCCTTAAAATTTTGCACCAAGTGCCACATGCACTCCCTATGCTCCGTATTTGGGAATACCTCACTAACTCCTATCATGACTGCCTGACCACAATCTGTGCAAAAGGTCAGACCAGGTGGGGTACCTATAGCTTCCTTAAGCCTCTCCATGAACCAAATCCAGTTTTCATTGGTTTCAGAATCAATGACTCCTATAGCAACTGGGTACATCCATTTATGCCCATCAACTGCACAAGTAATGCATAACTAACCTCTGAATTTTCTAGTCAAGAATATACTATCAATAGCCAGATAAGGCCTGCAACCTCTAAGGAAACCTTCAACACAAGGTTTCATTGCAAAAAAAGCCTATTGAATCTGATCTTATCCCCAACTGTATGATGATCAATGACAATAAAGCTGCCTGGACAAGATTGTTCCATCTGTGCCTTAAACCTATACAAGTTGTCAAAACTTCCTTTCCAGTTGCCATACAACTCCTCCATAGCAAGTTGCTTTCCATCATACACTTTCTTGTAGCTGATAGTGACCTTCCATTTATCCTTCAATCTTCTCTTAAGTTCTTTGGGCCGCACGGTTGGGTCCTCAGCTAACCAATCCTTAATCTTCTCACAAATCCAAAACTCGGCAACATGTTTTGAGCACCCAATCCTCCTACCACTTTGACATACATGAGGATCCCCTCCTTCTACCACCTTGACCTACAAAGATCGGTTGCAATCAGACTTAAATAAATTTAGAAGGATGAACAAAGTAGTGAAATAAAAAAATATGAACAAACTAAAAAATAAATGAAAAAGAAATTACCTGTACAGTGACTTTATCACTCGTAGTGGATGCATGAATCCTCCAGGTCACAACCATATTCCACTCCCGCACACCATGCCCGATACCTCCCTGGTTCACTCTTTTCAATATTATACTCAAATTCTTTCTTGATAGCATATGTAGCAAGAGCCAACTTAAATTCACTCATGTTTGGATAGATGCTCCCTACTACCATAGGAGGGTTATCTTTGTCGTATGCAACTTGAAGCATGTGAGATGGCAATCTATCATTAACAATCTCATCTACCTCAGCATCCAGATCAGAGTCAGACATAGGATCATATTCGGAGTTCGAACCTGAATCATAATCTTCATCCTCTTTCTCAATTGTGTCAACATTTGCATAAGAAGCAGGTGTTATGTCAAGGTACAACCCCTCCTCATCAACCCCCACATGTTCATTCTCTGGTTCAGGATTCATAAGATAATTATCCTCAGCCTCAACCATGTCATTTTCTGGTTCTGTAACAGTCCTAGTTTGAGTTCCTTTGCTAGGTTCTACATGGCTAGGGGCTGGCATTGATGGGGTGCATGGGACTGCAGCATTGTCCCATAGTGGAATTTCAGGTGGATCGGCATCAGGTTGATGGTATGCAATTGACATGCAACAACACTTTGAGCTCATATGTTTCACAAACATATCCATTAAGTCTTGGTCAGAATGAATTTGTATGTTGGACTTGCTATCAGCACAAAAATAGAACAGCTTCACTACATCACCATACCCGCAAGGAAACTCATCAACAATTTCATCAACAAGGTCTTTAAAATTTGTGGTGTCTGAATCAACGACTTTGTTAATGCCAAACCATGGTCCTCGCATAGTTGGACTAATTATCCTGATATCTAGATTGAAACTGGTCTCGATGTCATTCCTACAGATGAATAGCATATAGTTCACTCACGTATATCCAGTTTAATTCAGTCCTAACAAGATCAGAAGATGGGTACTAATATCATGCATTTCAAGAGGAAAGGAACACTCACCCATCGGGAAGCCAAGGTGGTCGCCGGTCCGCCATCCTATCGAAATCCGCACCAGATCTGTCTCCTGCCTGCTGAGCACGCGACCTGGGCCTTCCTCGACCTCTTCCCGCGGCTTCCCAGCGAGCCGGCCCTGCAGTGCGCCTCCCCGCGTGAGGCCGCGGCCACCCGACCGCGAGCCTGGCCCCCGCGAGGCCCGCGGATCCCTGTGGCCTCCGGACGCTCCGCCCTCGCTGAGCGCACGGCGCAGCGCGGACGCATCCGTCGCGGGGCCTACCCGACGCTCCGCCTTCCCCCCGCGAGGCGCGCGTGCCCAGCCGCGGCTGCATCTCCCTCCGTGCGCTCGGCCGGCGGCGCCTCTTTCTTCAGCTCTAGGGTTGCGTTCGAGTGGGTGGGTAACGAACTAGTGGGGAGTGAGCTCACGAGAGACTAAGGATTGACTAGAAACACTGATGGGCAAAAAGGTAATTTTAGCTCTGGTTGGCAGGCATCTCTGGTAGAATTAAACGGTAAGCTAACGGGAATGGCACACAGGTAAAAGAACTTTGGACATGGATATTGAGGAACTTTTCAAAGTTTCAATGGTACACAGGTCATTTTGAACTTTTATAATGGCACATAGGTAATTAACTCTTGTTTTTATTACGTATATGAACATAATGTATATTTAGGAGTATAGCAAAAAATTTTACGGAGAAAAGACAAAATGTTTCATAATTTAGAATAAAAGGAGTACTAGGATGCTGCTGCTCCTATTTTTGTCCATGTATTTCATCCATGCACAAAGGGGATGTTTAGATCCAGGGTGTTAAAACTGTGCGTGTCACATCAGATATTTCATAGGATGCCAAAAGAATTTTATTTATAGTAATAAAGGAGTACTAGGATGCTGCTGCTCCTATTAGATGTTTACTGTAGTATAACATTGTTAAAATCATGGACTAATTAAGTTTAAAAGATGTGTCTCGTAATTTACTCACAATATATGTAATTAGTTATTTTTTTGTCTATATTTAGTACTCTATGCATATGTCCAAACATTCGATGCGATGAGTGCAAAAAATTTACGGTGGCTACTAAATATGCCCAATGTCTCCGCTACTTGGAATAAAAAAATCATAACAAAAAATCAAGAAAATAGTAATCATCCTTAGAAACAAGTAATAATCATTAATAAACTGAAAAAAAAAACACATCGCATGAACATGAAGATAGACTTGTAGGGAAAATAATTGCTCTTCCATAGTCATTTTCCTATATATATATATATATCTCATAAAATTAAACTGAACATTGAAATATTCGTGGCCGATAAGTGAAGCTATGTTGCACCTTAGGCTCTGTAAGTGAAAGACACAAAAAAGGAATGCCGAATCTAACGTGTCAAGATTCAAACTTTGAATGAATAGCAAGCAAAATTCTCACGTTAATTACTAGGACCATGGTCTGGCATCGTTGTTCGATCTCATGTTAACTACTCTAATCAGCTCAGATTTTGGTTTCTTTTCAGTTATAGAATAGTGTTTTCCATTTATAGCAAATCAACATCAACCGAAATCAGCTCTTCTTTTTAGAGAAATGAACATCATATCATTTAAGGCATCACAACAACGACATGACAAATAGAGGGACAAGGTCTGACCTTGTTGTACAACGGTGAGGGTAGAGTTGTTCACGAAAAGTGGGTCCAAGAGTGCTGGTCTCCTCCTTGGGCTCCCTTGTTTTCTTCTTTGAATGTAAAACAAAAGACAATCTATTGTCTGTGAACTGTGCTAACAAGGACTAATATGGATTATTATACATGAAAAGCACAAAGCATTGACAGATCAAATGAGAAAAATACTGAGTATTTGCTTGCACAAACTTGTAGTCATTTCGTTTGGTCGTCACTTGTCCATGCACCAAGCAACCAGATGCTAATCTGAATGACAGTATGACACTGCAGAGTATGGCGTTGATTTGTCTCTACTCTATGGGATGTCTGCGGCCTTGGCATGTTGTTTGAATCATATATAGTAGATGCATGTTTTGGAGGTATTTTGATATTTTCCCTCCAGACCTATTTAGTATGAGTATACATGGAACCCGCGAATTATCATTAAAATGGCCATATTTTTGTTGATGAAAGCCTGGACGTACCCAAGCAAGCGAAGGCAGCAAGCAAGCCGCCTAGGCCTCTTATTCTGATGTCCAAAATCACAAAGTAGCAAATCAGGAGGTAAAGTTCTGAACATTACATTTTTGAAACTTCATTCATAGCTACGACTGTTTGATGGATTTTTGTCAACTCAAAACCCTCTGGCATGCATTCACATTTGTATGCACTAATATACAATTATACGGAAAATGCACATACGTGTGTTCATGACATGCAAATAAAAAAATATATAATAAGTGCTATGTGCACTTATATATGCTCAGAACCGACTGTACAACTCGTGTATGTACGTAAAAAATGTACCATGTATTTTTGATATAATAATTGTGCGCTAATCGGGTCAGTGCGTCGCGGCACGACTTGATACGTGGTCTATCTCGAACTCTTGGATATATATACATACGTGTACATAACAGACATACACGTATACGAGCCAGATATATTCTCCAACGGAAATCAGCATAAACGGCTCCACGTATCTTGCACTTGCTAGCTCCGTGTATCTCGCGCTGCCTAACCACCTCGTGGCGGCGCGCGTGCATAGGAAAGGCCATTGCCTGGCCGTATGACCCTGGCTGCTGCCTATAAAAGGAGCCCCAGGCCTCCACGTTAAAGGCAGGAGGAGATTGCATCGGAGAAGCGCTGCCAGTCTAGGAGATCGATCAGATTTTTCCATCGACAGATGGGTAAGAATCTAATCTAATTAATCTTATTTTTGTCCTTTTTCAATCTCGCATGTCAGCACCCACGTCGGCGAGCGTCGGACCGTGAGATTCGTCACGTCGATGGAGCATGGCCGCGTCGCGGCCGGCCGAGAAGTGGATGGCGCGGTAGCCGAACGATCAAGACGGCGCCGGACTGCGAGAAAAAATGGAGCATCGCCGGCAGGCTTCGACTTTCCTATGTCAGACGTGCCCGAACTGAAGAACCGGAGGCCGAGACGCGAGTATGCCGCCGCCGAAACAAGAACTTGAAGATGCAAGTACTACACCAACATGCAAGCAACATCGAGATGCAAGCAAGAACAAGGCAACGTACGTATGCATGCATGCAAGTACAGGCCATGCACATACAGGCCACGCACGGGCATATCCACGTACAAGCCCAGATGTGTTGAAGCCAGGAGGTCGTGCCAGCCTCCGGAAGTACAACTCTACGTACAAGTCTTCGTCAACAATCACTTCAACAACTCCACGTGATCAAGCTGATCAGCATAACCTCGACGATGCTGCCGAAGAAGTCCAAAGCAATCCGATCTACACCGACTATAGAAGTGCTACTACCACAACACCACGCGCCGTTCGATACCGACGAGGCAAACGACGTCGGCGGGCGTAGCCGATTTCCTAGCTCCACTGTACCGGCTCATGGACCGACGAGGCCATGAACACGCCGACGCCACCCACATCTACACCAACACACATGCATGGAGATGAAGCGAAGATTGAAGACGATGGCCACGATAGCAGAATCGGAGGTACTCTATGAGGTAGCTCGCAGGGATAATTAACTGGGAGCCTTCCGAGGCCACAGGAACCATGAAGACCACGTCGCCGAAGTCAGATCGCCACTAGCAGGCTATGTAAAGCACTCTGGGAATTTGTATTTATTAAACTCGTGATGGTTAATAAAATACAAGTTCTTATCTCTTATTTTTGTGTACTTAGTACACCTGGCACGTCCCGCATTATTTTTTCCACACGAGAAGCCGCCCGCGGCAGGTTTTCTGGTGTCCAAACAACGACAAAGATGAAACCAACACAATTGTTACTTGTTGGCTTGTTATCATCGTACGATGATGGATTGATAGTCAAGTTGCGCGATGGAACTTATCTTATTTGGATTTGGCGAACGAATTGCTAGATCGGCTGCTTAAGTTCCACAACAAGATGAGCCATACTAAAATTTAAGATTTGGCTCCACAACAAGGGATTCAACATGCAATTGAACCAGCCATCACATGTGTGGCCAGCGAGCATCCAGCTTGCTGATATTTCGTGGGCTGTGTTTTGTTCCCTTTCACTTAATTGGGCCAGACTAGCAGGTGCAAAGTGGCCTGTGCGACCACTGGGCTCTTTCTAAAAAAAAAACTATGTGATGGGCTGCCATCATTTATTCTCCGATTAACACGTGGCTTTCTTTTCTTTTCTTTCTGTATATCTTTTTCATTTCTATTTTATTTTTTTATATATTCCTTTGTTACTTAGTTTTATATTTTTATTTTTTATTTATTTTCAGTTTGCCTTCCTTTTTATTTATTACGTTTTATTTTTTTACTTTTATTTCCTAGTGTATATATGAGGTATTTTATGGTGCATTATTTTTATTATTGTTTTAGTATCCGTAAAATGTTCACAGTATGTTTTTAAATTTCTCTTAGACCCCGTTTAGATCCTTAGAATTGAATTCATTTTAATAATAATAATAATTTAGCCACATATTAGGTAAACTAATATAGTTGCATATGGATGATATTTGTATATTATTGTTGGCTATATAAGAGAGATACTTATGTGTTGCATTCCTATCAACGTGGGGAACGAAGTTGAAGAGCATGCTACAAGTTGCAAAGTAGAAACATAGTATGGTGATCTATAGAATCAAACATCATTTCCCACCCTATATCTTTGAGGTAGTCTTATATATGTGAATTTGGGAAAGCGGATGGAATTGTCATATTCCAAACCAAATATCCTAGTTCATTAAGTAGGTTTCAATTCCTCTAAATAAAAGAATTCAAACAACCCTGGTTCTTTTTCTCTTTTTCCTTTTTTTCTTTCTTGCTTCTATTTATTTTTCCTTTTTATTTTGTTTATTTATGGTTTTTATTCAGTTTTTTTCTCCTTTTATTTTACTGAGAAAACCATTTTCTTAGTTTTTATTTTCATTTATTTATTATCTTCCTTTTCTCTTTTATTTTTATGTTTTTAGATCTACATTTTATTTTTCCCCTTCTTCTTCTATCTATTTTTTATATTCATGTTTTTACATTATTATTTTTTTGGGTTTCATCGCATACTTATGATGTTCACGCATTATACATGTGTTATTATATTATGTATTTTTGTTTATTCACACTATGTCCATGTTTATCAATAATCATGGAAAATAGCATAGTATCGCTAGCTCGTCCTTCCATATGCATCCTATGCATTCCAGGCATTGGATACTTAATTTCATTACTGGGTCGAATAACTGCATGTTTATGTGACAAAGGTGGGAGGTGGATGCAAGGCGTAGGTTTCTGTCGTTGCAATGTATTTTATTTTTTTATTTTTACATTTCCATTCAGATTTTTTACATTTATTTTTTTTACCTTTTTTTTATATCCTTGCTTCTTATTCTCATTTTTCCTATTTTTTCTTCTGCGCTTGTTGGATGTGATGTTCTATGGTATAAAACGAATATTCACAGTAGTATGAATAAGATGTTACACCATTATGTTTGTGTATTCAAATACTCCCTCTGTCCCAAATTAACTGTCATTTTAGGTTTTTGTATCACAAATTTGAGTTGATTTGTAGAAAATATGTGTAACTTTTTATCACCAAATACATTTGTTAAAAATTTAGATTCAAAGATCCTTTCAAAGTTTATTCTTGGGATGCGAAAACGACGGTTATTTTGGGACTGGAGGAGACGTATCTGTGATACTCCTATATTCTATAGAATATTTTAGATTCTTCAAATAGTTTCATATGATGATATTTATTTTCTCTATAGTTTTATTTATTTTCTTTGTTTACTCTAATTACGTAGTTTAGTTTTTATTTTTCATTGTTTACTTTAGAATTAACATTTGTTGTACATGTACTATACATGTGATGCTCTATGCTGTATTTTGTGGCACGTAGTATTTATGTGACTATGACGTACTTTGTGCCTTATATGTTGTTTTAGATTTTATTATGTTTTTTATTATGTATTAATTATCCTGTATCTGTAGGATTCTCTATAGTATTTTTCAGGGTGTTTGAGTTGTATTGTCTCTTATGTTTGGTTTTATCTTTTATTAGTTTTGCATTTCTTTTAAAGGTTTTTATTTTTTTGTCCAATATGTTCATAGCATTAGTAGTTTTTCCTTTTTGTCATCGATATCATAACACCATTTACATGTACATAGTGCATGATCCGCTCTTTAATACTCAATAGTGTCACCACATTCTCCAAATTAGGTGTCAGCTAGCCAGCAAGTCGACCGCCACAACCAATTCCCTGCTGGTCCAAATCCAGGACTCAATTTCTCTATGCCCATCAATGAATGTAAATAATTTTCTAGATGATCTGAAAACTTCAGAAATAGGCAATCGGTTATCTTTGAGCTACTGGATGTCCATATCTCAATATCGACTGATCATCACCGACTACATTTTTCTTGAATGTTCATCACAGCAAAAGGAGATCTCCAACGCGCGAGGGGCCCCATACTGTCCTCTCCTTATTGGATCTCTCCTCCTCTTCTCGCTACTCTTGCATCCACCGTACATGGCATGGCATCGCTAAAATCAGTGGCCCATATATAATAATACCATCACACCACATATACACAGGAACCACAGTTATTCGTTATAGTAGTCTACAGATGAGATAGCGTTGCTACGATGATGAAATTGAAGTGCTAATGAAGCGCTCCTCCTTTTAGCTTTAGCTTTCTCTGTCATGCTAGCTGGAGATTGGATGCCAACTAGCGAACCCGAGTGACCCCAACAGATCGATAGATCATGGTGCAAAATGGAAGGGAGATGATGGAATGTTTTTTGGCATCTCAGGAGCCAGCGAAGTGTATGTTTGGGCTTCAAGATATTGGCATCCCAAACAGAGTGCTTGATACCTAACACATGGAGATTGGTTTAGGCCCAGTTTAGATTTTTTTCAACTTCCAATCAAACTAGTCACATCAATTTTTGGACAATGCATAGAGCATTAAATATAGATAAAAACTGAAACTAATTTAACAACTTGTCAAAATGTTGTCTCATGAATCTTTTGAGCCTACTTGGGTCATGATTGGACACTTATTGTAAACAATAAAACATTGCTACAGTACTTCCACCTTCCAACTGAGTGCATTGCAATATGCATTCAAGGGTACAATGGACGAATTTCCAAAATAGGAAGTCTGACTCTTTTACTCCTCTATGATATTTTCATGATATCTCAGCTGTCATGATGTAATACCTCTGGTATTATTGCTTAATTAAATTGCCATGTCATCATGTTTATTATTATCATCTGCATATGATTGTGCTTAGGGCCCCTAGAGTAATTTGATTTCATTTAGTATTGATTGTGTAATTTAGTCCTCAATCAAAAGCTAAAAATGAAAATTAAATAAGAAATCAAATTAAGCTCTAAAGTTGACCTAAAACCCTAATTTAAAATTTATAATGAATCTGATGAAAGTGTCTTAATAAAAGTTGTATAACTTTTAAAATGGAATAACTTTTATTCTTGGAGATTTTAAAGTTATATTATAGAAATTCAAATTAAACTCAAATTACTATATTGAAATTCAAATTTGAAACTTCAGTTTCAAAAATATGTTGAATCTTCCAAAACTCCCTTAATAGAAGTTGTCAAGCTCACTGAGTAGAACAACTTTCATGTTGACCATTTTTCAAGTTGTTCGAGAAAAATCAAAAGTAATTTTAAAATTTCAGTTTAAAATTCAAACCCTACTTTTACCCCTTTTTCTGTAATTTGAAATCTTTACCGAATTTGAATTTATTGTCAAAAGCAAAAGTGATCTACACAAAATTCTCTACAACTTTCATATTCAACACTTCCTCGGATTCTGGCGGGATCAGATCGAATCAAATCAAATAGGCTTTGACCTTGTGCTCGCACCTACTGTAGCTAGGAGGGTCCCCTGTTCATCTTCCTCGGCCCGTACACGCGTGCCGCGCGCGGCGCCGGGCGTCGTCCGGCCGGCGTGGGCAGGCAAAGGTGTTGTCGAGCAGCCGAGGGAGGGCCCGGACACCCCACGATCTTATCCCGCTCATCTCCCTAGCCATAAAGGCGACAACCGAGCCCCGTTCGCCATTTCTTCCCCGCGCGCCGCCGGTGAGTTACTCTCGGCAATCGGTGAAATTCGTCGCGGCTACTCCACCTCCGCACTCTCCATCTTCCAGATAGGTAGCCAAGCTCATTGCGCATCGATTGCTGCCCTTAGCGTGAGCCGTGGTCCTCTGTGTGACTCGCGGTGAGCGACTTCGACTTCAGGTGTCCGCCGGAGCACCGCCGCTCGCCGTCGTGTTGGACACTGCTCATTTGGGTGAGCTCTGTGCCTCGAATCTGTCCGTTTTCAATCGTGTTAGTCTCTGGGTTGTTAATGCACGCGGTGGTTATCCTTTTCCTATGCTAGGGCCGTCGAAACAGGAGCTCGACGTCGAGGCCGAGCCGTCGCACCCGCCGTCGTCGTCAATCCGTTTCCACCGCGTCACCTCTCCGCAAACCGACCCACCTGTTGGCTTCGTGGTGAGCTCCCGAATCATCCCACATCTTTTTCGCAGCCGTACTGCGTTTTCCCGCCCGGAACGCGAGATGCCGCGCCACTGTTCCGCCATGGGCGAGCTCCCGATCGTCGGAGGCGACTAGAGCTAGGGTTAGGCTCTTAGGGAGTCGGCTAGGGTCTCGGGATAGGTGCTCGGCCGAATGCGTTCGTCGTTAGGGCCGCCTCCGGTGAGGTCCGCGCCGTGCCGCGCGCTCGCCGGCCAGAGGTTGAAGACGGGCCTGACAGGGGTGGCCCGCCTGTCAGCGCCCGCTGTGAGAGCGCGCGCGCGTGGATGAGTTGGGCCGGCCTGCGTCCTGTGGGCCGACATGGGCCGGTTCTGTTTTTCATTTTTCCGAGCGAATTAAGTGAGCTTTTCTATTTATATTATTTAGAAATAGTGCTTCTATTTCATCTCTTTTAAGGAATATTTTTACTACTCCTAAAATCACTAAAATTTTTGTGAGTGCTCTCTGTAACCTGTAGTATTTAATAAAAATATTAAATATGTGTTTTGGACGTTTCCTGCAGTAGCTAAAACTCAGCAATTTAATTCATAAAAGCAACTTTGATGAATTTTAACTAAATCTCTGTTAATCCAAAAATCATGAAAATTTAGTTGGTACTGTTTTAGGTCGAGAGCTAACTGTTGGTGAAATTTGGCATCAAATGAAAATAGTTTAAATATTTATTAAATTATATGTTGGTTTAAGTGATTAATAAAAGTGTTAGGAAATGAAATAATTATTGAATGGTGTTATTTTTGGTTTGATTGAGATTCTAGGTCAATCACCTTTATGACCTAGGGCATTATGAATTAGAGTAATCATGGCTAGCCTATGGTAGGGTCTTGATCACGTGTGTGCATTATTTATTATTGAATTTTGTCTGTCATTTCATGTGCATCGCATTCATACATTGCAAACGTGTAGTGACCGAGAATCCGGAGATAAAGTCTGAGGGTGCATCTGAGGAGACTGCTCAGGAACTTGTGCAAGGTTTTGATATTTGTGGCACCGACCCGGATCCGACACTCTACACCATCCAAGGTAAGCCCCGGTGTATTTGCCCCTCTCCTTGTTGTTTTAAAAATATTTATCACTTAAGTTAATTAATTGCATTAAGTTAATAGGAGTTGGGCGACAACCAATTGATGCATTACCATCCTTGAATACCTGACTATACTTGAGAACCTGATTTATTAAAAGTATTGAAAAATGGTTAGTCATGCCTAATGGTTAGTTTTGCAAAAAATGCTATTTTAAATTGTGATGATCTAAAGCACAAGAATCACTTTATGGGACTGGTTATGTCCTTGTTAGTTGGCAGTGTTCCTAGCTAGTTCATTGTCATCAACGAGGAAGGGTTTTCCTGCTCGGTGATCGTGGCATTGGGTTAGAGTCCCAACAATTGCCACCGACAGAAACGGGATTTGAAAAACCGAAGGGACAGGGGTATTTGGGTTAGAGTCCCATTGCACTGTCCCCGTCGGAAAAAGGCTTAGGGACCGTTCGTTGTAGGCCTGCTGGATCGAGACTTTGCAACTAGCCACATACTACGGGAAGCCTCTGACTTTGGTGGCTCTACTGCTGGAACCGACAACCACGCACTAGGAGTGGAGAGATAGCGAGAGTAGCGTGTACCCTCGTGGCCGTCGTGCCTGGAGACGAGAGGAGTACTGTGCTCTCGGGTGGCGCAGGACCGGTTCCGGGGTACGAAAAGCCGTGGTAGGCGGGGTTGGCGTATGCAAGCTTAAGTGCTACATACGCAGTGCGGATAGGGATCCCCAGCTGGGTATTAATCAATTCGAATCGTCGTTGCTCCTCGGTTATGGAGACTTGATCCTTCAACCATTCAGAGAATAGTGGTTCAGAACTAGGGTGTTTTTTGAAGGGATTAAGCAAATGAAAGGATGTTGATATATGAGAAAGAAGTTGGAGATATGGTTAATGATTAATAGTATTATTATGAAATATTGAAATAGGACTAGTAATGCTTTTTCCGCAAAACACTTGAACTCTTGCTAAAGCGTTACCTTGACTCCCCTTAACCTGCATTCCTGAGTCTAATTTTACACTTTTAGTCGGGTAAGTCTTGCGGAGTACCCCATGTACTCAGGGTTTGTTAACCCCGTTGCAGGTAGTCAGCAGGAGCCTGAAGTTTGCCTTGGTCCGTGCTGTGTCACTATCGTCCAGGAGAGCGAGGAAGAATAAAAGTTGAACCCGTGGGCAGGGTTCGTGTACTACTTATCTATCGTGTTGTATGATTGTTCTACCGCTACTGCTACCCTCTAAATTATGATCTGTAACAACTGCACCTAATTTCCATTTGAACACTGGTTTGTAATATTAAGTACTATTTACTCTTCCGCACTTTTACTCTGATGTATTTTGTTATGAAATATTGCAATCCTGTAATGGCTTTGCAATGGGATCCTGTCAGAGATAACGGGTGCTTATGTAGCTCGGCAGGGCCACCTAGGTCATCTGGAACATGGGCCCGGCTGTCATGGGTCATTAGTGGCAATGACAGGTGCCTGTGGGCCATGTGATTTAGGCGGTTCTGTTACAGCTGGTATCAGAGAATTCCATTGCTAAATCATTGCGGGTTACTTTTTGAAAACTTTAAAATGTTTTGGATCATAAAAACTTAAATTGTTATTTTGAGTCCAAACTGCTTACATTCTTATCTTACTCGGTAGTTCTTTTCTTGTTCTATAATTTATCATATCTTATTATGGTTATGGTAGCAGGTGGAACAACATTATTAACATTAGCCTTATGTTCAAATTATTTATGCTTTGATTTATATTGCATGATTTAAATTCTTGGGTACGTGCATGCATCATGATAATCACACATGTTAATAACTTCCTCCTTAAAAGTGGGTATATGGGTTAGGATTTATCACACCTATTCTTGCTAGCCTATTATATCCTCACTAATCCAAACTTACCTTTCCAGCTGGCACGTTGTAAGTTGACCGCACGCAAGATGACCGGACCCCGTGGAGTTCCGCGCCACCAGTTGGCACCGCGCGACGGTAGTCGTAAGGAGTTGAAGAAGGAGATCAAGGAGCTGCACAGGGAGATGAGTCTCATGCGCAAGGACTTCCGCGTGGCCCAGGCTGACCACTACCGGGATGTGAGGACCAACAGGGATCTACGTCGGGAGATCGACCGCCTGACTCAGTAGAGGGACCAGGCCTTGGAGCAGGAGGGCATGGCCCGTGAGAGGGTTGAGGAGCTGGAGGGGTATGTGGAGAACCTTGAGTGGAACAATGGTATGCTGCACGAGGAGGTGCATAGGCTGAATGATCAGCTTAACCCGAATCTGATTCCACGTGAGGAGGAGCCCGAGGAAGGTGTTGTTGTGGGACCAGATGAGGAGGAGTATGACAGTGAGGCTACTGAGGACGGTTACTTTGAGGCAGTTGACCCGATGGAGGACGTGGTCGTTGAGGAGGACGACGAGGAGGAGATTGTCGTCGTCGACTAGGCTAGTCTTAGGACTAGTGACTTTACTCTTCTGCTATCCAAGTGTTGTAATCATCGTGCCTAGAACCTTAGTCTGGGGTGAAACTTGTTATGTTTGTGCGTGTTGAACTTTGTTATGTTTAATGTTTTAAGTTGTAATGCTACCATGTTTTAATTATGCAATGTAAGTCCTAAGTTGGTTGTCCTAAAAACAGATGGTCAACACCCGCTCGACTGGTGCCGGTACTTCCGATGAAGTAGCTGCTCCCAACCCGCCACCCATTCCACCAACCTTAGCCGATGCCATCGCAACCCTTGCTAATGCAGCCAATGCTATGGCCCAAAACTGGGAGAATCGTGGCGGGCGTCGAGGCCGCTGCGAAGATGAGGAAACTACCTATGTGGACTTCACTGAGACACGTCCCCCAGTGTTCACAAAAGTTCAGCTTGATCCGCTGCACAGATATCCAAAAGCCACTGTTCGCAGCTCAGCAGCTGCGTGGACTAGCCAGTGCCTGGTATGCCAACCTGTTGTCTGCACAGCCCAAGGGACATCAGCTTACTTGGGCAGAGTTTTGCGAAGCCTTCCGAGCACATTACATCCCTGCAGGTGTAATGAAAATGAAACTGGATCAGTTCTTGGCTCTGCAGCAGAAGGATTCTTCTGTTATGCAATATGTGAACCAATTCAACCATCTAGCCTAATATGCTCCTGAACATACCAACACCGACCAAAAGAAGAAACATTGCTTTGTCTGGGGCCTAAACTTTAAGATCCAGCACAGCCTATCCAATAACCTTAATTGCTCATACCACGAAGCCGTCAACAGCGCCATTGCTTACGAAGAAAGTGATCGTAAGCATCAAGATCAGAAGAAGAAGAAGAAATCAGACTTTTCTGGCGGTCAAAAACGCCAGAAGATCATCTATCATCCTACTCACCACAACCGTCTAGCTTACCCCCAGCAGCAAGTCGTGGTACGCACCGCGGCTACCTTTCATACCTCAAACCAACAAAACACCACTCAGCCAAATGCCCCAGGCGTTCGTATCAATACACCTCAGACCACCTACAATCATCCTTGCTACAACTGTGGCAAGATGGGACATTGGGCTCGTGACTGTCCATATCCCAAGAAATACAATGAAAATGTCCAGAAAGGTCCTGGACAGCAGCAGTAGTAGCATCAGAATCAGAACCGTGGCCAGCAGCACCAGGCTCAGAAGGTCAAAATTGTCAAGAAGGCAGGACATGTCTATTATACTCATGTGGATGACATCCCTGCAGGACAACCCGTCATGATGGGTAGGTTTCCTGTCGCCAGTCACCCTGCTATTACACTTTTTGATTCTGGTGCATCACATTCATTCATCAATCGTACATTTGTTGTCAAGCATTAGATTTCAATTGGGAAATAAAGGAAAACTTCCTTATACATTCGCCCGGAGGGCGTATAAATACTAAGGAGGTAGTGCATCGAGTGCCTATCGAGTTGGGCGGGCATATATTCCCAACCACCATGATAGTGCTCAAGGATCAGGACATAGATGTCATATTAGGTATGAATTGGATGTATCAGCACAAGGCTCTGATCGATGTGCTGAATAGGACCATAAAAGTCAGCATACCTGATAGTCAATCTCAGCTTCTTATCTAGCTACCACTACCCATGAGAATGGTTGAAAAGTCTGTGCAGAGACTGTATGCCATCTCAGTCCAAGAAATCCAAAATATTCCGGTAGTCTGTGAATTTCCGGATGTATTTCCTGATGATCTACCTGGTCTGCCACCTGACCGTGACGTGGAGTTTGCTATTGAGTTGAAGCCGGGAACTGCACCTATATCCCGTAGAGCCTATAGGATGCCTCCCAAGGAATTTGCCGAGCTTAAAGTTCAACTGCAAGATCTGCTTGATAAGGGTTTCATCAGACCTAGTTCATCTCCCTGGGGTTGTCCTGCTATATTTGTGAAAAAGAAGGACAAGTCCCTCAGACTCTGTGTCGATTATCGCCTACTCAACGAGGTCACCATTAAAAATAAATATCCTTTACCTCGCATTGATCTACTCTTTGACCAATTAGCTGGGGCCAAGGTCTTTTCCAAGATTGACCTTAGGTCTGGTTATCACCAAATAAAGATCCGTCTCGAAGACATTTCTAAAACAGCATTCACCACCAGAAACGACCTTTATGAGTATCTGGTCATGTCTTTTGGCCTAACCAACGCCCCTGCCTATTTCATGTATCTAATGAACTCAGTCTTCATGCCCGAACTCGACAAATTTGTGGTCGTGTTCATCGATGACATCCTTGTTTATTTCAAAACCCCTGATGAACATGCCAACCACCTTCGTATTGTCCTAACCCGTTTGAGAGAACACCAACTATATGCCAAGTTTAGCAAATGTGAGTTTTGGCTAGATCGAGTTCCTTTTCTCGGTCATATTTTGTTAGCTGAAGGTGTATCCGTGGACCTGAGCAAGGTAGAAGAGATCTTGAATTGGAAGCCACCAACCACAGTTCATCAAGTCCGCAGTTTTATGGGAATGGCGAGGTATTGCCGTCGTTTTATTCCGGACTTCTCAAGAATAGCCAAGCCCATTACCGACCTGTTGAAAAATCAAGTTAAATTTGTCTGGTCACCAGAATGTGAGAAGGCATTTCAAACTCTGAAAAAGTTATTGACTACTGCACCAGTACTAGCTCAACCAGACATTGAAAAGCCATTTGATGTGTACTGCGATGCGTCTGGCACAGGGTTGAGATGCGTCTTGATGCAAGAAGGCAGAGTCATTGCTTATGCTTCACGACAGCTCAAGCGACATGAGGAGAACTACCCTACTCATGACCTAGAGTTAGCAGCCGTGGTACATGCCTTGAAGATATGGCATCACTATTTGCTGGGCAGTACCTGCAATGTATACACAGATCACAAGAGGCTGAAATACATCTTCACTCAAGAAGAGTTGAACATGAGACAGCGAAGATGGCTCAAGCTAATCAAGGATTATGATATTGAAGTGCATTATCACCCAGGTAAGGCGAATGTGGTCGCCGATTTACTCAATCGGAAGGTGCACTGCAATTGTTTGACAATCAAGCCGTATGATCTATCCTTGTGCTATGAGTTAGAAAAATTAGGAATAGAGATAGTTCCACAAGGCAGCCTGGCCAATATTAGTATTAAAACACCCATCCGAGATGAGTATATTGCCGCTCAGCGGGAAAGTAAAGGAATCAAGCACATCAAGGAAAAGGTTCAAGCTGGCAAGGCAGATTGCTTCAAGATTGATGATGATGGTGTCGTGTGGTTCAAGGATCGTCTGGTAGTTTCAAAGGTGCCGGAGTTGTGACAAAAGATCCTTGATGAAGCGCATTTGACAAGGTTTTCTATCCATCCTGGCAGCAACAAGATGTATCAGGATTTGAGGCAAAAGTTCTGGTGGACAAAGATGAAGATAGAGATTGCTCGGTATGTCGCGAGATGTGACACTTGTCAGAAAGTGAAGGCTGTTCACATGAAGCCTGGAGGAGAGCTGCAGCCATTGCCTGTTCCTGCTTGGAAGTGGGAAGATATTAGTATGGACTTCATCACAGGTTTACCCAAGACCACAAGAGGTTTTGACTCCATCTGGGTTATTGTGGATCGTCTCACTAAACAGGCTCATTTTATGCCAGTCAAGACCCTTTATCCTGCCTCTACCTATGCTGACCTATACATCAAAAATGTTATGAAGCTTCATGGGGTACCCAAGACTATTGTTTCTGATAGAGGTACACAGTTCATCTCAAACTTTTGGAAGTCTTTTCACAAATCGTTGGGAACGAAACTCCTGCATAGTACCACATATCACCCACAGACTGACGGACAGATAGAAAGAGTCAATCAAGTACTGGAAGATATGTTGAGGGCTTGTGCACTCAATTACCCTGACAAGTGGGACGAGTGTTTAGCATTGGCAGAATTTTCATACAACAACAGCTATCAAGAAAGTATTAAGATGGCTCCGTTTGAGGCAGTTTATGGTCGTAGGTGCCGTACATCATTGAATTGGTCTGAACCTGGAGAAAGGTGGTTTTATGGCGTGGACTTGGTCAATGAAGCCGAAGAAAAGGTTAGGCAGATCGAAGAGAATTTAAAGGTAGCACAGTCTCGACAGAAAAGTTATGCCGATAAAAGGCATTGATCTTTGGCATTCAAAGTGGGAGATTATGTTTACCTGAAGGTATCACCAATGAAAGGTGTCAGTCGTTTTGGGGTCAAGGGGAAATTAGCCCTTTGTTACATCGGACCATTCCAAGTTTTCGGACGTTATGGAAAGGTGGCTTACAAGATGCAATTGCCTGATCATCTCTCAGCCGTACACAATGTATTCCATGTGTCACAACTCAAGAAATGTCTGCAAGTACCTGACCAAGTTGTCGATGTTGAAGGAGTAGAGCTAGAGCCAGATTTGACTTATATTGAATATCCAATTCGGGTTTTGGATATAAAGGATCATGTCATGCGAAGGACGACAACCAGATGGTAGAAGATCCAGTAGAGTGAGCATTCTGAGGAAGAAGCCACATGGGAATCTGAAGACTATCTCGCCGAGAATTTCCCCGAGTTTTTCGCTACCCTGTAGGTGTAATTGTCTGGTGATGAAGCATGTAGAGTTCCCTAGATAGTTGTATCAGGTGGGTTTAGATTGCTTAAGACATTTTCTTTTCTATTACTTTGTTTAAGTCTTGTTTTATCTTGTATCAAATCTCGGGACGAGATTTCTTTTAGGGGGGAAGGCTGTAATACATCTGGTATTATTGCTTAATTAAATTGCCATATCATCATGTTTATTATTAATCATCTAAATATGATTGTGCTTAGGGCCCCTAGAGTAATTTGATTTCATTTAGTATTGATTGTGTAATTTAGTCCTCAATCAAAAGTCAAAAATAAAAATTAAATAAGAAATCAAATTAAGCCCTAAAGTTGACCTAAAACCCTAATTTAAAATTTATAACGAATCTGATGAAAGTGTCTTAATAAAAGTTGTAGAACTTTTAAAATGGAACAACTTTTATTTTTGGAGATCTTGAAGTTATATTATACAAATTCAAATTAAACTCAAATTACTATATTGAAATTCAAATTTGAAACTTCAGTTTCAAAAATATGTTGAATCTTCCAAAACTCTCTTAGTAGAAGTTGTCAAGCTCACTGAGTAGAACAACTTTCATGTTGACCATTTTTCAAGTTGTTGAGAAAAATTAAAAGTAATTTTAAAATTTCAGTTTAAAATTCAAACCCTACTTTTAGCCCTTTTTCTGTAATTTGAAATCTTGACCGAATTTGAATTTGTTGTCAAAAGCAAAAGTGATCTACACAAAATTCTCTACAACTTTCGTATTCAACACTTCCTCGGATTCTGGCAGGATCAGATCGAATCAAATCAAATAGACTTTGACCTTGTGCTGGCACCTACTGTAGCTAGGGGGTCCCCTGTTCATCTTCCTCGGCCCGTACACGCGTGCCGCGCGCGGCGCCGGGCGTCGTCCGGCCGGTGTGGGCAGGAAAAGGCGTTGTCGAGCAGCCGAGGGAGGGCCCGGACACCCCACGATCTTATCCCGCTCATCTCCCTGGCCATAAAGGCGACAACCGAGCCCCGTTCGCCATTTCTTCCCCGCGCGCCGCCGGTGAGTTACTCTCGGCAATCGGTGAAATTCATCGCGGCTACTCCACCTCCGCACTCTCCATCTTCCAGATAGGTAGCCAAGCTCATTGCGCATCGATTGCTGCCCTTAGCGTAAGCCGTGGTCCTCTGTGTGACTCGCGGTGAGCGACTTCGACTTTGGGTGTCCGCCGGAGCACCGCCGCTCGCCGTCGTGTTGGACACTGCTCATTTGGGTGAGCTCTGTGCCTCGAATCTGTCCATTTCGAATCGTGTTAGTCTCTAGGTTGTTAATGCACGCGGTGGCTATCCTTTTCCTATGCTAGGGCCGTCGGAACAGGAGCTCGACGTCGAGGCCGAGCCGTCGCACCCGCCGTCGTCGTCAATCCGTTTCCACCGCGTCACCTCTCCGCAAACCGACCCACCTGTTGGCTTCGTGGTGAGCTCCCGAATCATCCCACATCTTTTCCCGCAGCCGTACTGCGTTTTCCCGCCCGGAACGCGAGATGCCGCGCCACTGTTCCGCCATGGGCGAGCTCCCGCTCGTCGGAGGCGACTAGAGCTACGGCTAGGCTCTTAGGGAGTCGGCTAGGGTCTCGGGATAGGTGCTCGGCCGAATGCGTTCGTTGTTAGGGCCGCCGCCGGCGAGGTCCGCGCCATGCCGCGCGCGGGAGCGCCGGCCAGAGGTTGAAGACGGGCCAGACATGGGTGGCCCGCCTGTCAGCGCCCGCTGTGAGAGCGCGTGCGCGTGGATGAGTTGGGCCGGCCTGCGTCCTCTGGGCCGACTTGGGCCGGTTCTGTTTTTCATTTTTCCGAGCTAATTATGTGAACTTTTCTATTTATATTATTTAGGAATAGTGCTTCTATTACATCTTTTTGTAGGAATATTTTTGCTGCTCCTAAAATCATCAAAATTTTTGTAAGTGCTCTCTGTAACCTATAGTATTTAATAAAAATATTAAATATGTGTTTTGGACGTTTTCTGCGGTAGCTAAAACTCAGCAATTTAATTCATAAAAGCAACTTTGATGAATTTTAATTAAATCTCTGTTAATCCAAAAATCATGAAAATTTAGTTGGTACTGTTTTAAGTCGAGAGCTAACTGTTGGTGAAATTTGGCATCAAATGAAAATGGTTTAAATATTTATTAAATTATATGTTGGTTTAAGTGATTAATAAAAGGGCTAGGAAATCAAATAATTATTGAATAGTGTTATTTTTGGTTTGATTGAGATTCTAGGTCAATCACCTTTATGACCTAGGGCATTCTGAATTAGAGTAATCATGGCTAGCCTATGGTAGGGTCTTGATCACGTGTGTGCATTATTTATTATTGAATTTTGTCTGTCATTTCATGTGCATCGCATTCATACATTGCAAACGTGTAGTGACTGAGAATCCGGAGATAAAGTCTGAGGGTGCATCTGAGGAGACTGCTCAGGAACTTGTGTATGGTTTTGATATTTGTGGCACCGACCCAGATCCGACACTCTACACCATCCAAGGCAAGTCCCGGTATATTTGCCCCTCTCCTTGTTGTTTTAAAAATATTTATCACTTGAGTTAATTAATTGCATTAGGTTAATAGGAGTTGGGTGACAACCAATTGATGCATTACCATCCTTGAATACCTGACTATACTTGAGAACCTGATTTATTAAAAGTATTGAAAAATGGTTAGTCATGCCTAATGGTTAGTTTTACAAAAAATGCTATTTTAAATTGTGATGATCTAAAGCACAAGAATCACTTTATGGGACTGGTTATGTCCTTGTTAGTTGGCAGTGTTCCTAGCTAGTTCATTGTCATCAACGAGGAAGGGTTTTCCTGCTCGGTGATCGTGGCATTGGGTTAGAGTCCCAACAATTGCCACCGACGGAAACAGGATTTGAAAAACCGAAGGGACAGGGGTATTTGGGTTAGAGTCCCAATGCACTGTCCCAGTCGGAAAAAGGCTTAGGGACCGTTCGTTGTAGGCCTGCTGGATCGAGACTTTGCAACTAGCCACATACTACGGGAAGCCTCTGACTCTGGTGGCTCTACTGCTGGAACCGACAACCACGCACTAGGAGTGGAGAGATAGCGAGAGTAGCGTGTACCCTCGTGGCCGTCGTGCCTGGAGACGAGAGGAGTGCTGTGCTTTCGGGTGGCGCAGGACCGGTTCCGGGGTACGAAAAGCCGTGGTAGGCGGGGTTGGCGTATGCAAGCTTAAGTGCTACATACGCAGTGTGTATAGGGATCCCCAGCTGGGTATTAATCGATTCGAATCGTCGTTGCTCCTCGGTTATGGAGACTTGATCCTTCGACCATTCAGCGAATAGTGGTTCAGAACTAGGGTGTTTTTGAAGGGATTAAGCAAATGAAAGGATGTTGATATATGAGAAAGAACTTGGAGATATGGTTAATGATTAATAATATTATTATAAAATATTGAAATAGGACTAGTAATGCTTTTTTCGCAAAACACTTGAACTCTTGCTAAAGCCTTACCTTGACTCCCCTCATCCTGCATTCCTGAGTCTAATTTTACACTTTTAGTCGGGTAAGTCTTGCGGAGTACTCCATGTACTCAGGGTTTGTTAACCCCGTTGCAGGTAGTCAGCAGGAGCCTGAAGTTTGCCTTGCTCCGTGCTGTGTCACTATCGTCCAGGAGAGCGAGGAAGAATAAAAGTTGAACCCGTGGGCAGGGTTCGTGTACTACTTATCTATCGTGTTGTGTTATTGTTCTATCGCTACTGCTACCCTTTAAATTATGGTCTATAATAACCGCACCTAATTTCCATTTGAACACTGGTTTGTAATATTAAGTACTATTTACTCTTCCGCACTTTTACTCTGATGTATTTTGTTATGAAATGTTGTAATCCTGTAATGGCTTTGTAATGGGATTCTGTCGGAGATAACGGGTGCTTATGTAGCCCGGCAGGGCCGTCTAGGTCATCTGGAACACGGGCCCGGCTGTCAGGGGTCATTAGTGGCGATGACAGGTGCCTGTGGGCCACGTGATTAAGGCGGTTCTGTTACACATGAGCATACAATTTTCAACTGGTTACATTTAATAAAAACATCAATATCCTAATCATATCATCAATATGACAATATCCATTTGCATCACTACTCGACCAGCGAAGGACTTCTTCCTCTCTCAGTGAAGCACCTCAAACCTCTCCCATTGATTCCACCTTGATTTCTTGAGTACTTGAGCCTCGAAGTACTCAAAAGAAGCTTCTCCATCTATTCTTCAACGCCAAGAGTACTTAGTTCACATTCGAGCCGGTGATTTGTGCTTGCTCCTAGCCGGCCAGAGTGTCACCCAGTGAGCTTGTCAACTTTGTGCCAGCCCCAGGAGGTTTGTAATCTCACCAAGAAGCTCTCTTGACTTGAGAACGAAGTTGGGCTTTGTGAAAACTCGAATCCTTTGTGGAGACCTCAACACAACGTGTGGAGTAGGCAATCCTTGGTGGCAAATTGAACCATGGGAAAAATATCACTCCCACATGTGCTGTGGATCTTGCTTTACATTTTTTTCATTTGTTGAGTTTCTAGGGTTTCATCCTGATCTACATTGGAGCACTTCTAGCTATGAAGAAGTGGTGGTATAGGCTCTATTCTACCTAAGGAACATCAGTAAATTGCCTAATCTAGTTTTCATTGGATAGTTTTTGAATTGTCAACTTCAGAGGTCTATCAGAGCAGGATTACCGCGTCCTGCTCTGACGTTTGTTTGAAGAAAATTTCTATAGGCCTATTCAAACCCCCTTTTAGGCTAGATTGAGATCCTACATCTCTTATCAAGGCCTCCTTTGGATTGTAGGAATAATAGAACAAAGGAAAGGAAAAACATAGGAATAGAATAGGACTGCAAGTGCAAAACATAGGATTTTTTCATACCAAGGTGTTTGGATAGGCAAAGGAGAAACACAGGAACCTGAAAGGATTTTTAGGAGCAAATTGTCATTGCTTTTTTAATCAACCGAATTTATTGTATCCCAATCACATGATTAGACGCAACATGGTCCTATATAAAGCCATTGTTTGCCATTGTCCTTGTGCATAGGAAATTTTCCATGAGGTCTAGGTTGATTGTTTTTTCCCTATGGTTTTCATATGGAATTGAAGGGAAATGAAATTTTTCTTTGAAATTCCTATGAGCAATTCCTACAAACCACAAGCTGCTACAATATTTCAATCAAATTTCAATCCTATGTTTTTCCTTTATTTCACCTCCATTCCAAAGGGGCCCTACATTATTGATTCATGACGGTCCATCATATCACCACTGACAAGAAAACATTGAGTGCAGTTTATTGGCCGCAGCACGAGCAGTGCGAAACCGTTGCTCACTCATAACACACTGCGGGCTCGATATATACCACTAGTAGTATGTATATGCAGTGATCTCAGTATTCCAAATTATAAGACATTTTGAAAATCAATATATCTAGAAAAATTAAATCGTCTTATAATTTGAAAAAAAAAAGTACTTAACAATTCCTTGTACTTCCGTTCGACAGGCCAGGGCACATATACATATATATATATATATATATATATATATATATATATATATATATATATATATATATATATATATATATATATATTTTAGCTAGGTATAAAACTACATCGTCACAGTGGATTATAGATGCAAAGAACACACATTCAAGCAGTACAAGCAAATTTGCAACTGCAACCCACTTAATTCAATTTGGAGGTCGAATTGGGCGAGAGTTACACCGACCCGGGTAGTAGTACTATAGGCTGGCACATGCAGTCATTGTTTACCAGAGAAAATTTCGTCATGTCTTACATATGATGATGAGCTGTGTCTACTATGTTCATATCAGATGAGAGGCTATATGGTTTGCATTGCTTTGGGTGTGTGAGAGCTATTAGTATTATTAGTGGTCCAGATCGAGGCAGCAAGTACAGCATGTGGCGACGCAGTGGAAAGCTGTTCCACCAAGGCGGTCGAAATGGGAGAGTAATTCCATCCTTCCCAGCCCGCCTGTCGAAATGCCGATCCATATATACAAATAATATATTGTCCCGTACTGTACTGATGGCGCATTCATCATATATATACCTCAATTCATTATGCGTACGTGCCGCGCGCTACATCGGGAAAACTTGGAAAAAAAAAACCGCGTTGCTGCGGGATTTTTAGAAGAGATTCATAGTACAGCTATCTGGCTATGTCGTTGAATGCTGATGCTGAAATGATATCAGGACGCACCAAAGGTAAATTTCTCTTGATGATCGGAGCAAGGAGCTCTTGATGCTCCTACATGTGGGACTACCTGTTCGGCTAGCTAGATTGTACGGCTGGCTACCTAATTGTTGTGAGAGAAAAACACTGCTGAATGGCTGACTATTAAGGTTCAAGCGAAAAGAAGTATATTTGCGGTTTTAGCGACCAGATCAAAAGAAAATAATATCAGAACGAATAATATAGGTGCATACGATGGCCTGGTGACCGAACGTGGTGCAGGGTGGAGCAATAGTGATTCCTGGGGTATACACAACTTTTTTGGTAGATCCACAAGCGTGCTACACAAAATAGATAACTAAATTGTTCCTCCTTTGGACCTGGTCCTATTTGATTGTCTAGATTTTGACTTATTTTCAACCATAAAATAATATCCTCTCACAATAAATCAGCATCAGCCAAAATCGGGCCTTCTTTTCACGCAATCGAACAAGGTATCTGTTGTTCCCCTTCCATGGCTAGCTCACAAAGAACCAAAACACGCACTGGACCACCGGAGCAGGGTAGACCGGTGAGTTGCGGCACTACAGAATGCGGGTTCTTTGCTGAGTGCTTGGGGCACTCGGCAAAGACCTTGTTGCACTCGGCAAAGGCTTTGCCGAGTGCCGCACTCGGCAAAGGGCACTCGGCAAAGAACCTGTCGGCAAAGCCTTTGCCGAGTGTTAAGTCAGCACTCGGCAAAAAAAGGTCCAACCGTCAACTTTGACGGCTTGTTTGCCGAGTGCCGACGGAGGCTACACTCGACAAAGATTTTTTAAATTTTTTTAAAAAATTCTTTGCCGAGTGCCTAGCCGCTGCACTTAGGCAAAGAAAATGGCGAATTTGTTTTTTTAAAAAACTCTTTGCCGAGTGCTACGACCATGGCACTCGGCAAATTTTTTTTTTTAAAATTCTTTGCCGAGTGCCATGGTCCTGGCACTCGGTAAATCTGAAAAACTAGTTCTCTGGTTCTCCAGATTTGCCGAGTGTCAGCGCCATGGCAGTTGGCAAAGGCCTCTTTACCGAGTGCCACACTCGTCAAAGAGGTCAGAAATGCTGTTTTTTTATTTTTGCTTTCTATCAAAACAAAGAGACACATCACATATATATCATATATATCATCACGTACAACACATAATATATCATATGCATCATCCATAATCCACGAAATGTACATATATCATCCGTCCATCGTGCATCACACACACATATCGTCCATAATCCATCATACATAATCCATAATCCATCACATACATATAAATATGTCTCTAGTGTCTCTGGTGCATCACGAACACTAGTCTAAGTCCTGAACAAGTCCGAAGAACATGAAGAGAGATACCTACTACCATCCTGATCCTGGCCACTCGGGCTGTTGAGGTGAGCGCTCGGTCTGTGGAGGAGAGCCAGTTGGCCACATGGACGTTGGAGAAGGGCCACCGTGTGGAGTCGGGGCCGAACCGGCTGACTGTGGCTGCACAAAGGAGAAGGAAAATCATGAGTATGTGCAGGAGGGGCGTAAAAGCTAAAAGAAGTAACATGTTCACATACTAACCGGAGTCCCTACAACAGGGGCAGGTGGCACAACTGGAGCGAGCAGCGACAGAGGCACGATCACACTTGGCAAGGCCTGCAGGCTCGCCATGAAGCTGAACATGTCCCGCATCCTCTGCTCCTCGGCCGCCCTCTGTGCTTGTACAGCCGCCATCTCCAGCCGATGGGCCTCCGTCTGGGCCTCCATCACTTGCCGTTGGGCCTCCGCCTATGCCGCCTGCTGGGCCTGCAACCTCCGCATGTTCTCCTGCAACATTCCAACCGCAAAGATTAAACAATGCAAAGGCAAGGTATATGTGTAAAAGTAATGAACGATGAGTTTGTGAGTTGTAACCTGGAGCTCCATCATCTGCTGCTGTGAGCTCGGCTGCCGAGGACGTATGGGGAGGGAGGAGTCCGTGCTTCTTGCTCGAATATCGGCGAGGCTGGCAACAAAGGAGGAGTCAACTGTGTTGTCCACCATCCAGTACCGGCCGTGCTGCTTCCCTCTTCCCAGCCTCATCACGAGGTCCGTGTCCAGGGGCTAGTGGGCCGGATCGAAGTCCTCCCCATGGTGCTGGCGAGCCGCCGAGGTGTACTCGGCAAGCTTGCTGTGGACGCTCGCGTTGGTGTACGTCTCGGGGCCGTCCACCGGGTCGGAGGTGACGTCCGGGGCCATCGCCTTGCCCTTGTGTGCCAGGGCGTACGCCATGAACTCATTGCATTCCTGGCGCAGGTGTGCCTGGGACCGCGAGGAAAACACAAAGATGATTACAAGTAGTTAGAATTGAGTGTTAGAATATATAAAAAAATATGAAAGCACAGAGAAGTTTATCCATGTCTTGGCGTACGTGTTGAGGCTCTGCTTGCCTTGGTGGTGTGGCGCCCCACCCATCTGCAGGCGGCAGTCCCGGCGGATCTTGTGCTTCTCCACCCACTCGGACGAGAACCACCAGTCCACAATGGCCTCCCAGCAGAGGCGATGCCTGGCGCACCAATCAGGACATTGCTGCATGCCATTGTTGGCGGTCCTTAGCAACATAAATATAACATCATTTTAATACTAAAACAAATAGAAGATAGGGCTTTTATCTAATCTTTCCATGAAGTTTGTTGTGTAGCTAACTTACAGGGATAGCACGTGAAAATGCATGGAAATCTCAAGGAAAGCGCACTTCCAGGAAGCGTATTCAAAGAAGGCGCAAATCAAGAAAATGACAAAGCCCAAATTATACAATAAACCAAATCCATTCGTAACCACGGGGAAGGCCCAGGCCCACAGAGGAACCGACCACCTGAAGGCGGTGGCCAGAAGGCATTCCCCAGGGACCGACCGCCCCCAGGGGCCACCGCTCCCCTGGTGGGGCCTCCCGGGCCCATCCTCCTTAGGCTGTGCTCATGGCGGTTTCGCAAAGGCGGTTTCACCTCCTACCATACTTAGAACGCCCAAACCGCCCTTGATCAACTATAAATACATGTGCTTCACTCCCTCCAACACACACACCAACATTTGGAGCACTACACCTCACATTTCTTACTTGTTCTCTCTAGTTTAGTAGTAGTAGTAGAGCAAGGCAAAACTATCAAGGAGAGCTTGTCTCCTTGGAGGAATCAAGAACATCTTGGTATGAATACACATCGGTTCTCCTCTATGAGCAAGCTCTTATATTATTTATATAGCAATGCATCTGAATTAGAGTATAGTCTTGTCCATATTATGATCATAACATGTAAACTAGTTCATAGTCTATGTGTTATGTTCTTGATATGTTCATCAAAGTTCTTCATCGTTTAGCAAATTAGTATGAATAGAGGAAGAACTAAGGATGGGATAATAGTTCGTTATGCTGTCATGGTTGCTCCTAGCCGAACCTGTCAATTCGAAGGGTTGGGGTCCTGGGGGGCTAGAAGTTGTTTCCAATTACACGGGCGTGGTGCTCGGGTATGCGGGAATCAGCGGATATGTCGGTACCCCACGGGCAGAGGGGTAGGTATGCAGGTGGTGACAGCCCTGTCCATCCTTAGCATTCCCCCACATTCGGGTATTGAGTAGGAGTTCGTAAAGTCTCTATCGGCTGGCAGACCAGCTGCGGGGATCTCCCTATCATCCCAGACTTAGTTCTGATCCTAGTCTTATTAATTCGATGTAATTACTATTTGTGCCATTGATGTGCCGTCCCTTTGCGGACACAACTTCCCAGTTGCTGCAAGAGTCATTAAAAACAATTGTTAGTCATTAAGAGTCAACATGTCATATGAAATAGTAGTAAAATGATATGTGCTTGTCGCCCTGGGTTTGAATCACCGGGCGCCGGTGAAGTGGGATCGGCCGCGCCGGGAGCTTCGAGGGCCCACGCAAGTAGACTCCCAAAGAGGTAGAGCCAGAAGCAATAGTGGAAGTGGAACCCCTACTCTCGCGGTCGCTCCCTCCTCGTGGTCCGATGTGTTAGAGGAGGTGTCACCCCCTCCTGTCTGGAGGTCCACCGCCTGGTCGTCCTCGTCCACCGGCGGGGTGGGAGTCGGCTCCAAGCGCGTCCTCGGACGGCTGCGGGTACGGCCGGTCCTCGACCTCCTCGGCGCCGGCTCCGGCAAAGGCTTCTCCTCAACGTGGGGTGGTGACCGGTCCCTCATGTAGAGGGAGTTGACTGCACGACGGCCCTGCCTTCCGCCCGGCATTTTGTCGAGTGCCTGCAATATCATAGAGTAAACCAATTAGCACAATTATATTACAAAGTACTTATAAAGAGATACAAAATGAATGGAACATAGTAGTAATAATAATAATAATAATAATAATAATAATAATAATAATAATAATAATAATAATAATAATAATAATAATAATAATAATAATAATAATAATAATATAGTTGTCGGTTACCAAAGTTAGGGGTACCCAACTTCGATGCAAAAAAGCTCATTCCCAACTTGGCCTGGCCCAAGGAAGGCCAGTGGAAGCCACGAAGGCCGCGTCTACAGAGGCCCACGACATCATTCGGGAGGCGGCGTCCTGGGCGCCCAAGTCTCCGATTCGCCCGAGCCTCCTCGGGAGAGCTCGGGAGAGCGGCGTCCTCGGCGACCCAAATCTCCGATTCGCCCGAGCCTCCCCAGGAGAGCTCGGGCGAGCGCTCGGGAGAGCGGCATCCCCAGCGCCCAAGTCTCCGATTCGCCCGAGCCTCCTCGGGAGAGCTCGGGAGGCGGCGTCCTCGGCGCCCATGTCTCCGATTCGCCCGAGCCTCCCCGGGAGAGCTCGGGCAAGCGGCCTCCCCGGCGCCCAAGTCTCCGATTCGCCCGAGCCTCCCCGGGAGAGCTCGGGCGAGCCTCACCCTCGGTGCCCAAATCTCCGATTCGCCCGAGCCTCCCCAGGAGAGCTCGGGCGAGCGCTCGGGAGAGCGGCATCCCCGGCGCCCAAGTCTCCGATTCGCCCGAGCCTCCTCGGGAGAGCTCGGGAGGCGGCGTCCGCGGCGCCCAAGTCTCCGATTCGCCCGAGCCTCCCCGGGAGAGCTCGGGCAAGCGGCCTCCCCGGCGCCCAAGTCTCCGATTCGCCCGAGCCTCCCGGGAGAGCTCGGGCGAGCCTCACCCACGGTGCCCAAATCTCCGATTCGCCCGAGCCTCCCCAGGAGAGCTCGGGCGAGCGCTCGGGAAAGCGGCATCCCCGGCGCCCAAGTCTCCGATTCGCCCGAGCCTCCTCGGGAGAGCTCGGGAGGCGGCGTCCTCGGCGCCCAAGTCTCCGATTCGCCCGAGCCTCCCCGGGAGAGCTCGGGCCAGCGGCCTCCCCGGCGCCCAAGTCTCCGATTCGCCCGAGCCTCCTCGGGAGAGCTCGGGAGGCGGCGTCCTCGGCGCCCAAGTCTCCGATTCGCCCGAGCCTCCTCGGGAGAGCTCGGGAGAGCGGCGTCCTCGGCGCCCAAGTCTCCGATTCGCCCGAGCCACCTCGGGAGAGCTCGGGAGAGCGGCGTCCTCGGCGCCCAATCCTCCGGTTCGCCCGAGCCTCCTCGGGAGCTCGGGAGAGCGGCACCAGCTCGGGAGAGCTCGGGAGAGCGGCATCCTCGGCGCCCCAAGTCTCCGATTCGCCCGAGCTTCCCTATCCCCCTCGAGCGCAATCTCGCGAAGACATCCAAGGCACAGGTAATGTCAGCGGAGCAATCTTGGACCACAAGAGATCTCTCTGACCACTTTAAAAGCACTGTCCCGTCGGGCGAGACTCTCGACGCAACCGTGCTTCGCACGCCCCTGACGGCCATACCACCTGTCCTCCACGGTATGGTCCACGGTGCGCCGCCCCGTTTTAGGAAAGACGCCCACTGCGCCGTCCACACGAAAGGACGAGCACGCCTTCAGGATCCCGAGCCTCGGGAAACAACGTCCCAAGGTGACTCACCTCTTGTCACATCGTACGGAAGGATAGCCGGCAGGTGTGAACTCACCAAAGTCGTGCGGACCACGACGGCCATATCCAGAAAACCCAGAGAGCTGACGACATGACGTAGTCAGACGACTATTTCTACCTTGGAACTCGCGAACCAAGATAGCCGTACCCATACCCCGGAGACACGGAGAAAAGGCAGAAGCCAGTCAAACGGGGAACGGCAACTCCTCACTATTTTAATAGGTAGCGTCGTAGCTGCCTTTGCCTCTCCCTTGCGGCTATAAAAGGGAGAGCAGAGACCAGCTTTAGGACGACAGAAGAAAAAACGAACGGACGGAGAAGTTCCAAGTTCTCACCCACAACAAACGACTTGTAAACATTTAGACACTCACAAGAGACCTGGGAGCACTTCCCTCTCTCGACTAGCTTGTAACCCCTACTACAAGCACCCCGGTGCAAGGCAACACGACTCTCCTCTCCACTGGACGTAGGGCTTGCTCGGCCTGAACCAGTATAATTCCTGTGTTCCCCCTTGCACACCATCCGTAGTCTCAACCGCAAATCACATATTTACTAGCCGGTGTTAGCCTCGCCAAAATTAGCACCGACAGTTGGCGCGCCAGGTAGGGGCCTTTTGCGTGTTGATCCCGGTTGCGGATGGCAGCCAACGTCCCTGCGCTTCCTGCTGGCTCGGTGCTCCGGTTCGGGCCACTGTCCTCGGCCTCGAGATGAACCTCCGCCCAACCCGAGCCCCGGGCCATCATCATCCTGACCCCGGCCCAGCAGGTGGCTGGGAAAGGGACCCCGGCGACACCTCCACCCGTTTCAGGGAAACCGAGGGAACGCCACGCGCCGCTCCCGCCGAACTAGGCGGGGGAAGCGCATCCGCGTCAACCCGACCAATCCGGTGCCCCCCGCGCGAGACACCGCCTCTATGATCATCACCAGCGCAACGCTGGTAGCTCGAGCAGCTAAGTCACAGTTACCCTTAAGCTTCCATGCTTTGTTCATATTTGTGGTCTCGGAATCGATAAATAAGCGTTCTTTAATTATCACGAATTTTGAGATTTAAACTGAAACCTCCCTCACGTCCGAACCTCTCCAGCACTCTTGAAAAAATCCGTGAAACCCGAACAGGCAAGAGAACACCCTTAGGGCATGGCCGGCCGAGCCGCGAGACCGCCTACGCCTCCGGGCTACGGCACCTCCACTCACCACCCACCGTCCGACGGGTGACTTGCGCTTCGAGGCAATTTCATGGAGTTTTTCAAGTACGGGACGAGGGGTGGACGCTTGGGGACCGACGATCTAATTTTCTCTGCGCCTTTTCGATAGCTTTTTCGAAAATTCCGCGCCGAACTCCTTTCTGCACTCTAGCAAAACTTGCGAGATCCAAAGAATTAAAAGGACACTCTTAGGGCAGGGCTGGCCGAGCCGTGAGATCGCCTACGCCTCCGGGCTACGGCACCTCCACTCACCACCCTCCGCCCGAGGGTCAACTTGCGCTCCAGAAAGATTTCGCGAATTTTGCCTGAGTGCGAGAAGAGAGACGGGCGTTTGGGAAATTTAGTAAAAAACGATCTCACTCGAGCCTTCTCTGAGATACCTAGCTGTGTGCGCGACAAAGCGGGAACCCCTCGGGTCGGACTGGCACAGCTCTGGCTCTGTCTACACCACCGAGGCTACGGCATCCCTAAAAATGCTAAGTCCTCAACTTTCATCACAAAGTATGATATTTACATGGGCACTCGGCCAAGACTTATTGCTCACAGGACGACAGAGGACTTCGCGCCACAAGCTCACTCCGCCGTGGGAAGGACCATTCATCGTCGCCGAGGTGCAACGCCCCGGCAAAGCTCGCGAACGAGAACGGCGAGGTCTACAGCAAAGCTTGGAACATCGAACAGCTACGTCGCTTCTATCCTTAAGATTCCAAGCATTATACTATTTTGAAAATCTTGAAATCGATGAAAAGACCCGACTTCTACGCTTTTTAACATGATTTTAGATTTTCAATCCGAGCCTACACTCGGGAGTGAAGCGACCCTTTATCTCACCGCACAGTAAATGCGAGGCTCGGCCTAAACTACGGAAGGGCCGACCCTCCCTCGGGGGCTAGGACGGGGGAAACCCCCGAACTATCCCGAGATTAAACAATTTTGGAAATGCAAAAATTTCAAAACTTGTCGAATTCGTTTCTCCCTAAAACACGCTTCCTTCCGAAAATCAAGCATGAACTTATAGAATTCGAAGAATGAGGGAAGCCCCAGAAGACAGAGCCGGTCGAGTCGGAGACCGCTTATGCCCCAGGGCCACAGCATCTTCCCTCGCCACTCCGTGTTCCAAGGCTGACCCGCACTCGGAAGAAAACCTATAAGATCTACGCTCGGCCAAGGGAGGAAGCTCGGGAGGAAACACTTAAGCTTCTTTTCTAAAGGATTCTTTCTGCCAAAGCTCTTAGGACGTCGGCTGCGTCTATGCCACTAAAGCTACGACACCCGAAAAGCGTCCCCCGAGGCTCGATGGCCCGGGCACAGGATCGGCAAGAGAAAATGCCTAAGGAAAAAAGCACGAAACAAAGCGAAACAAACATTCAGCAAATATTTACATAAATGTTAAGGCCACGAAGGGCCATATTGTTTGTTTCCTTTCAAACCACTCCCGAAAGGTTAGTTTTTACAAGGGCACTATGGCCCGCTTCTTCTTCACGGCAGGTTCAGAGGAGGGAGCTCGACCTCGGCTTGGAAGAGACCCGCCATCACCGCGCACGCAAACCGCCTCGACTGAGCCGAACCGTCGCGTCCGTCAGGCTTCGCGCCTCAAAAGGTGAGCCAAATCATTACAACCGCGCGCTTCGATTCCACCTACGTTTTCTCAACGAAGAAACCCCGGGCTCGGGCGCCCGTTACGTTCCCAGGGGATCGAAGACTGGCCCTCCGAGGCTCGAACAGTCGCCCCAGGGAAATCGAATTAGGGACAGCTAGTGGATGGGTCACGAAAACGGCCAGTATCCCGACGCCCGGAACGTCACAAGGGACATCCCATGCTGTGTCCAAGTCCCAGTAGTGAGTCGGTTACGTGGAATCCCTCCGTGGGAGGCATCATGCCCTCGGGACCCGTCGAAGGGACCCGACATCCACTAACTGACCCTCGGGAAATAATTGGAGTGTGCTCAGGCCACTAGCCGACCCTTAACGAATAGGGCACGGACCTCCACTTGGACCAACCCGTTTGTAGCTCACCGGAAATGCCGACTCGTGCCCCAGCGGGGAAGTCGAGCAGGACCAAACCTTCCTCTTCCCGAAAAAAGAGCGTGAAGGTCGAATTAAAAAAGACAGGGAAGGACCCGATCGATCTCCGATACGAAAACGGAGGCTCGGAAACTTGCCCCGCACCTTGGAAAGACCACCGAACGATCTCCCACACGGTGGGAGGCTCGGGGGCTCCGCTTCCAAGGAAACAACGCACCTAAATAAATCGAAAAACACCCGAGGACTAACGAACACGATTCTAAGCCTTTGAAGGAATATATCATCCCTCCAAAGCCTCGGGGGCTACACCCGGCAGGTGCGCTCGCGCGCACCCCCCGGAAAAAACAACCCACACTTTATCTTTTTTGACAGGAAGAACCAGCGTGAACCTGTGGAGGAGTGTCTTCACTCCGCCACAGGCTCGGGGGCTACTGTCGGTTACCAAAGTTAGGGGTACCCAACTTCGATGCAAAAAAGCTCATTCCCAACTTGGCCTGGCCCAAGTAAGGCCAGTGGAAGCCACGAAGGCCGCGTCTACAGAGGCCCACGACATCATTCGGGAGGCGGCGTCCTGGGCGCCCAAGTCTCCGATTCGCCCGAGCCTCCTCGGGAGAGCTCGGGAGAGCGGCGTCCTCGGCGACCCAAATCTCCGATTCGCCCGAGCCTCCCCAGGAGAGCTCGGGCGAGCGCTCGGGAGAGCGGCATCCCCGGCGCCCAAGTCTCCGATTCGCCCGAGCCTCCTCGGGAGAGCTCGGGAGGCGGCGTCCTCGGCGCCCATGTCTCCGATTCGCCCGAGCCTCCCCGGGAGAGCTCGGGCAAGCGGCCTCCCCGGCGCCCAAGTCTCCGATTCGCCCGAGCCTCCTCGGGAGAGCTCGGGCGAGCCTCACCCTCGGTGCCCAAATCTCCGATTCGCCCGAGCCTCCCCAGGAGAGCTCGGGCGAGCGCTCGGGAGAGCGGCATCCCCGGCGCCCAAGTCTCCGATTCGCCCGAGCCTCCTCGGGAGAGCTCGGGAGGCGGCGTCCGCGGCGCCCAAGTCTCCGATTCGCCCGAGCCTCCCCGGGAGAGCTCGGGCAAGCGGCCTCCCCGGCGCCCAAGTCTCCGATTCGCCCGAGCCTCCCGGGAGAGCTCGGGCGAGCCTCACCCACGGTGCCCAAATCTCCGATTCGCCCGAGCCTCCCCAGGAGAGCTCGGGCGAGCGCTCGGGAAAGCGGCATCCCCGGCGCCCAAGTCTCCGATTCGCCCGAGCCTCCTCGGGAGAGCTCGGGAGGCGGCGTCCTCGGCGCCCAAGTCTCCGATTCGCCCGAGCCTCCCCGGGAGAGCTCGGGCCAGCGGCCTCCCCGGCGCCCAAGTCTCCGATTCGCCCGAGCCTCCTCGGGAGAGATCGGGAGGCGGCGTCCTCGGCGCCCAAGTCTCCGATTCGCCCGAGCCTCCTCGGGAGAGCTCGGAAGAGCGGCGTCCTCGGCGCCCAAGTCTCCGATTAGCCCGAGCCACCTCGGGAGAGCTCGGGAGAGCGGCGTCCTCGGCGCCCAATCCTCCGGTTCGCCCGAGCCTCCTCGGGAGCTCGGGAGAGCGGCACCAGCTCGGGAGAGCTCGGGAGAGCGGCATCCTCGGCGCCCCAAGTCTCCGATTCGCCCGAGCTTCCCTATCCCCCTCGAGCGCAATCTCGCGAAGACATCCAAGGCACAGGTAATGTCAGCGGAGCAATCTTGGACCACAAGAGATCTCTCTGACCACTTTACAAGCACTGTCCCGTCGGGCGAGACTCTCGACGCAACCGTGCTTCGCACGCCCCTGACGGCCATACCACCTGTCCTCCACGGTATGGTCCACGGTGCGCCGCCCCGTTTTGGGAAAGACGCCCACTGCGCCGTCCACACGAAAGGACGAGCACGCCTTCAGGATCCCGAGCCTCGGGAAACAACGTCCCAAGGTGACTCACCTCTTGTCACATCGTACGGAAGGATAGCCGGCAGGTGTGAACTCACCAAAGTCGTGCGGACCACGACGGCCATATCCAGAAAACCCAGAGAGCTGACGACATGACGTAGTCAGACGACTATTTCTACCTTGGAACTCGCGAACCAAGATAGCCGTACCCATACCCCGGAGACACGGAGAAAAGGCAGAAGCCAGTCAAACGGGGAACGGCAACTCCTCACTATTTTAATAGGTAGCGTCGTAGCTGCCTTTGCCTCTCCCTTGCGGCTATAAAAGGGAGAGCAGAGACCAGCTTTAGGACGACAGAAGAAAAAACGAACGGACGGAGAAGTTCCAAGTTCTCACCCACAACAAACGACTTGTAAACATTTAGACACTCACAAGAGACCTGGGAGCACTTCCCTCTCTCGACTAGCTTGTAACCCCTACTACAAGCACCCCGGTGCAAGGCAACACGACTCTCCTCTCCACTGGACGTAGGGCTTGCTCGGCCTGAACCAGTATAATTCCTGTGTTCCCCCTTGCACACCATCCGTAGCCTCAACCGCAAATCACATATTTACTAGACGGTGTTAGCCTCGCCAAAATTAGCACCGACAATAGTATTACATGAATTAGAAATATTCTTCACGATCGGCAGCGGCTGGATTATAGTTGTCGTCATCACTATCAATATTGTCAACTTGCACCTCTTCTCCCTCGTCCTCGTCTCCATCGTTGTCATCATTGTCAACGTCTAACTGTAATCGCTCAAGCATTTCTAGGTCCTTCTCATCTTGCACCTCTTCTCCCTCATCCTCATCTTCATCCCCTCGATCAATGTCATTGTATACTTCCATGCCCGTCAGCGAAAACATGTCTATGTCAAACCTTCCTTCTAGCCCCTCTGGTTGATAGAACTCCTATGTGTGGAGGTCAGAATTGTAATCCTCATTGTTTGGGACAGGTTGTCTACCGCGGGGCGATACCATCTGCACAAGGTACCAACCCATAAGATTGGGGTCTTTTTGGCAGGCCCATGGGAGATAATAAACTTCCGTGGCCTATTGAGCCACAATATAGACATCCTCTCCTTGATATACAAAATCCTGATGAATTTCGACTTGTCCAATCTCAGGGGTTGTTCTCGTGACGTTAGGATCGAACCAATGTCATTTGAATACGATCGGATTACGAGCTTTGCAACACTCAAAGTTGAGCTCGTATATTTCTTCTACTATGCCGTAGTAGTCGTGCCCATCGGTGCCGGGCGTACGAACTCCAGTATTTGTGGTTTTCTGATTGGGCCGACTCCTCTCATAGTTGCTTGTGTGAAGGTGATAGCCATTCACCATACAGTTGGTTTATGTCTTGGCCTTGGCGAAGCCTTTGGCTAACCCTTTCAACTCTGCTTCCATTGCCCTATCTTTACGGGCCTGCAAGGTGAGGACAGATAGATCGTTACATTACTCGCTCTTATGATCGAACTGGGAAAGGCAAAGAATTAACCACGTACCTTCGTGTCAAACCAGGAAATGAAATCGGGCACACCATCTTTGAGAAGACTATCTTCCTCTTGAGAGGAAGGAGCCCTATTCCCTATCCAGTATGTATTCAGAAATTCCCTAAAAAAACAAGAGACAAGGGGGTGGATACATGGAGGATAACGCATAAGGTCTTGGTGCAGTACGCAACAAGCTCATTGAGAACTTACTGCACATAAGGCTTCACTTCGTCAAGGTTCAACAATAATAAAGCATGATAATGCGCCACTCATCATGCTTTAAGCTCTTGGTGCACGGTGCGCTTGCCTTTCCGAGTTGCCCTTTGAAAAGGCTGAGGTTTGATGAACTCTCTTCGGCATTGTAATGAGAAGGAGGATTGTGCACGCTGGGAAAGCTGTCATTATAGTATTATGTTGTGAAGTTTGACACCTCCTCAAGAATGAATGCCTCTGCCATGCTAGCCTCAATTTTGGCTTTGTTTCTACACTTTTTCCGAAGAATCTTTAGAGATCTCTCGATTGCATAGCACCAACGGAACTGCACGGGACCCCCCATTCATGCCTCGTACGGTAGGTGCAAAATCAGATGCTGCATTGTCAGGAAGAAGCCGGGTGAGAAGAGCTTCTCCAACTTGAAGATCAACACTGGAGCCACTTTCTCCAAGTCATCAATGACGTCCCGAGATAACTCCTTGGCACAAAGCTGGCGAAAGAAAAAGCTCAACTCTGCCAACACGCGCCACACATGCTCAGGGACGTATCCCCGGGTCATCGCAGGAAGGAGCCGCTCAATCCATATGTGGAAGTCATGACTCTTCATCCCTAACACTCGCATGGTGCACAAGTTCACTCCCCTACTCAAATTTGCCGCATGCCTATCAGGGAACATTAGCGACTGGATCCACTGTAGTGCCTCCTTCCTTTGGTCCTTTTTCAATACAAAATCGACCGGAGTCCTTTTCCATTTCTTGCCGGGCGCGGGAGGCTTCATTACTTGCTTTGGTCTATCGCACATCGTTGTCAGGTCCAGTCTAGCCTTAACGTTGTCCTTTGACTTATCAGCAATGTCCATGAGTGTTGCCCAAAGCGCCTCGACGATATTCTTCTCTGTGTGCATTACATCAATGTTGTGTGGAAGAAGGAGGTCATCGAAATAGGGGAGCCTAGTCAAGCCCGATTTATGAGTCCACTGGTGTTCCTGCCCATATCCAATAAAACCACATTTCTCTTTATCATCTTTGAGAGCCTCTACCTGAGCACGGACCTCGGCACCGGTCATCATTTGAGGTGCAGGGTCGGTAACTTGAACCCCTTTCCTGAAGTTCTTGACGTCTCGCTAGAATGCATACTCAAGAGGGAGGAATTGGCGATGCTGGTCGAACGAAGACAACTTGCCACCCCTCTTCAGCCAAGTGAACCTCACAGCTGTCTAGCATATTGTGCATGGGAACTTCCCGTGAACACACCACGCGCAGAACAAGCCATACGCTAGGAAGTCATGCAGGGAGTAGGGGTACCAAACATGCATTATGAAGTTTTTCTTTGTAGCTCGGTCGTATGTCAGTACCCAATTTTCCCAAGCAAGGATCAATTCATCAATGAGAGGCTCCATGAACACTCCTATCTTGTTCCCCGGGTGTCCAGGAATTGTCAGCGACAAGAAAACGATCTTGGTTGAAATATGATGCCAGGGGGAGATTGATGGGGCTCACGAACACGGGCCAACATGTGTACGGGGTCGCCAGCAATCCATAGGGGTTGAACCCATCTGTTGCCAGCGCTACACGTACGTTCCAAGCCTCCTCAGCTTTACGACGATGTATGCCATCGAAGTGGGTCCATGCATCACCATCCGATGGGTGTACCATCTTGCCAGGGCTGTATCTTTTGCCTTGTTTGTGCCATGTCATCTGTTTCGCGGACTCCTCTGTCATGTACAGCTATTGGATCCTCGGTATGACAGGAAGGTACCGTAGGACCTTAGCAGGGATACAAAGCTGCTCCTTCTTACCATCACTAGTGTCGACATCTAGATACCTAGAGGATTTGCACTTTGGACAGTGCGTTGCTTTCTCGTGATCTTTCCTAAATAGGACGCATCCATTCGGACAAGCATGAATGTGCTCATACGTCATCTTAAGTGCACAAAGAAGCTTCTGTGACTCGTACAAGTTCTTCGGCAGCATGTGACCCTCTGGAAGCAGGGATCCAAAAACTACCAACATAGCATTGAAGTGGCCTCGACTCATGCTACACTGCGACTTGAACGACATTAGGTGTCCAATGGCATCCAATTGCGAAACCATTGTATTTTCATGAAGGGGCTTCTGGGACGAATCCAGCATAGCATAGTTGTTGGTTTAAATTAACTCCACTCTATTAAATATTATTATTATTATTATCAGATTATCCGCAAGCGCACAGATGTAATACCGATGTAGCACTTCACCCGAAGGTTTTAAATATCGTATCCACAGGGAACAGTAGGTGATAATGACCAAGACTATAGACTTAACCTAGCAATTAGGCTTGATAATATTAAGAAAGAGGAAATAGCTATTGACTATCTAGTTCCATCAACCGGCAAGCTTTGTATAATACCATTCTAACTGGGCAGTGACCTGAATAAGAGCAGAAATCAGAGTTTTCTCCTACCAAGCACTTATACACCTATCGATCCTATCAACGGGAAGTGGACTACAGAGGACTCAACGTAGTTGTCACCTACGTGATCTACCACTATCCGGCCAATCAGGGGACATTCACAAGTAAACCTAGCCTAGGCACCACGCCTACACTACGAAATACTACTTCAATCTATAGGGTCCTAAAGATCAAAGCACTCAATATGAGTTGCAAACTTAAGAACAAATAAGAACAACTGCTTACTTGAATTAGAATGTTGAATACAAAAGTACTTCGGAACGCAGCTCCGGGCGAGGAAGCTGAATCCAGAAGAATATAGCCACGAAGAAGCACCGACAGGCCGGAACTCCTCCAGAATCTCTACTCACCTATTCTATCTCTCTAATCTCTAAACAAGACTAGATCTAGAAGAACTAGTCTCCCCTAATTGCTACATCTAACCCTAACTGGAGATATTGAACTGAAGCTCAGGAATAGGGGTTGCCTCCAGGGAGGGCGTCTGCCCCTTTATTTATAGCCCAGTGGGATGAACGTGCACCGCAGGATCAAACCGACTTAATCGAGGCCCGAGATGACTCCTCATAGGCGGTGGAGGAAGACTCTGAAAGGCGGGGGCCAAACCCTAGCAGGGTGGGCCGGCCGGCCCCATGGTGGCGCCGCCCGGCGCCCCACTGTGGGATTTCGGGCCCATCTTCGTCGTGGTGTCTCTCGATCCTTTTGGAAGTTGATTGTGAGGTTTTCCGTCGGCGTTAAGTTTCGTGACTTTACGCACTTTAATCCCTCTTTTACGCTTTTCTGGATTACTCCCTGAAAAATACAGAATATACAAAACTCGTGGAAATTGTCAGTTAAAACCCTAGACTAGTGTGTATTCATGTGTCCTTTCATGTCTAAAGTTCTAATAAAAGTTGACGTTATCCACCGTCAAAAACTCCCCTAAGCTTACCTTTTGCCAGTCTCTTGGCAAACAACCTAAGCATAATTAGTAATATATTTAGATCAGGAGTTGCTACAATGCTTTCATGCCTTCCAAGTACACATGCTTTCAAACAGAAATTCTCCTCTGGATTAGACAAAACTGCTCTAACTCTCGAACTCACCCATTTTACCTTTAACTACGGGGCTTTACAACTTTCGCATAAGTCTTGAGCAATCGAAAGACAGAACAATCAAGTCAAGCACTATGTCTCAAATTCTTTACAGTACCAATATTCCGGAGTTTTGCAAGTTTTCAAAATAAAACTCAGAGCTTAATTGTATGACACCCTCAAGTCTATTAATATATGTGGTATTTATGGATCTTACTTAAGGAATTAATGATGTTATGCTTTCTTACAACTAAGGATTATAGTGGAGCTTCATAGGAGTGGTGATAATAAGGATGAGCATACTTGCAATTCGTATATTGTAAAGTCAAACAATGGATCCACAGAGAGTCAAGGCATACAATCAAATTAAGATGTGCATGTGTATGGAATATGGTGGATAAGTGTATATATGGTGGCTAATTCTAATTCTACTTTTGCTCTTTGAAAAATGGCTCCCTCTCTCTTGGAACTTAGAACTTCCGCGGGAAAACATAGGCTATCTTTATTCTTTCTTCTTCTTCTTCTTTCATCAGGGAGGCGGGCTTCTAAGTACTCATTGTTTTAATTGCTGGGACACTTGTCCATCTTTTACTCCCTTTTCTTTTTTCAATGCTTTTGCATAGCCACATGCATCCTTTGAATATAAATAATTGGAAAGATAATGATAAGAACTTAGAGCAATTAAACTGGGGCTGTCCTATGGGGTATATATTTTTGGGTGTTTACTTGTGACAGAACCGCCTAAATCACATGGCCCACAGACACCTGTCATTGTCACTAATGACTTCTGACAGCCGGGCCCGTGTCCCAAATGATCTAGAAGGTCTTGCCGTGCTACATTAGCGCCCGATTTCCTCCGACAGGATCCCATTGCGAAGCCATTACAGAATTACAACATTTCATAACAAATTACATCAGAGTGAAAGCGCGGAAAGATTATAAGGTACTTAGATTACAAACCATTTGTCCAAATATGATTAAAGTGCAAATATTACAGACCATAAATAAAATAAGTAGCAGTGGAATGACGATACAACATAATTAAGTATTTAATGATAAGAACCCTGCCCATGGTTCAACCTTACTCCTCCTCACTTCCCTCCTGTACCATTGTCACACAGCAGGGGGCGAGACAAACCTCCGACTGCTGTATCCCTGCAACATGGGGTTAACAAACCCTGAGTAATGGGGTACTCCGCAAGACTTACCCGACTAAGAAAAAGGAATGAGACTCAGGAATGCAGGCTGAGGGAGTCAAGGTAAGGCTTGAGCAAGAGTCAAAGGTTTTGCAGAAAGCATTACTAACCTATTTTAATATTTTACTCAATTTTATTTATTAATAATCCATGATTCCAAATTCATTCTCTTATATCATCTTACTTTCAAAATTCCTTAACCATTCTCAAAACACCTAGTTCCGAACCACTTTGCAGTTGTAGGTCAAAGGATCAAGTCTCCATATCCGAGGAGCAACGACGATTCGAATCGATTAGTACCCAGCTGGGGATCCCTATCCACACTGCATATGTAGCACTTAAACTTGCATATACCAACTCCGGCTACCACGGCTTTTCTACCCCTGAACCGGTCCTACGCCACCCGAGAACACAGTACTCCTCTCCTCTCCAGGCACGCCGGCCACGAGGGTACACGCTGCTCTCGCCATCTATCCACTCCCAGTGCGTGGTTGTCGGTTCAAGTAGTAGAGCCACCGGAGTCAGAGCTTTCCGTAGTATGTGGCTAGTTGCCAAGTCTGGATCACAGCAGGCCAATAATGAACGGCCCCTAATTCTTTTTCCGCCGGCGACATTGCATTGGGACTCTAACCCAATTACAATTGTCCCAACGGTTTTCAAATCCCTTTTCCGCCGATGGTCAAGCATTGGGACTCTAACCCAAATTCACAACCAACGAACGAAAAACCCCTTTCCGTCGGTGACGATGCATTGGGGCTGCTACCCAAGTACACGATCCCCAAACGGACTCATACCCTTTTTTCATTTCTCATGATTCCCAAATATCACATTCCCATAGGTCAAAAATAGCATTTTTATGCAAATCTAATTGATTAAGCAGGGCTAAGCATTTTTGAACATTTTTAATCTTTAGACAGGGTTCAAGGGTATTATATATCAAGGCAGGTAATGCAACAATATAGGGTGACAAACAACTCCTAACAACCTAATGCAATAATAAGCTCATGTTATAAATATTTTATAAAACACAAGGCGGGGCTGAATGCACCGGGGCTTGCCTTGGATTGCGTACAGCGTCGGGTCAGGCTCGGTCCCGCAGATGTCGAATCCCTGAACGACTTCCGGAGTGACCTCCTCGGCAGTGGCCTCGACTTGGACCTCCTCGGGAACGGGCACTACACGTATGCAATGATGTATGTTTAGCATGGTATGAGGACAATGAACGAAATGCTTAAAAGTAAACCATTTAGATCTTAAGTACAACTTTCCTTCACGGAAAAGTTGTAAACGTTTTACGGAAAGTAAAACAGTGTTTTCATACTTTTGTTTTATTGACCATTTTAACGGTCATAGAAAGCCGCTGCACAGCTTTACTAGAACCAACAAGTGACTTCATTACTTTTGTCAAGGATCACTATGGTGAAAGATCCATGAACTCAATCAATCCAAAATCACACCAAACAACCGGGATTATTTGTTTAACTTAATTCTATTATCCCATAAACCCCCTATTTAATTAACAAGTGTCCTAACAGTTTCCAATTGAGCCCAAACTTACCCAACAGATAGGTTTTATCCTAAAACAGTGCCACATAAATTTTCATGATTTTTGGATAAATCTAGAATTTATTAAAATTGCCCAAAGCTGCATTTATTAATTAATATGCTGATTTTTAGTTCCTACAGAAAATGTCCAAATCTTATATTTAATATTTTTATAAAATACTACATGTTCCAGAGAGCACCCACAATTATTTTCATAATTTTTAACCCAATAGAAATATTCCTATGAAAATAACAAATAGCAGTACTATTCATCTAAAATTAAAATGGAAAAGCCTTTTAAAATCGCCCGAGAAAATGAAAAAGGAATTCCACCCGGGGCGGCCCATGAGCGAAACAGGCCGGCCCACTCGGCCTGCCCGCGCGCGCGCTCGCGCTTTTGTAGAAAAGCCCTCGGGTTACAAGGGAATCAACCCGCGGTCCGAAGGTAACTATTCACCCGAGTCTATGCCTTTGCAAATAACCCCCTGGATTTCCGTTTCTTATAACCCGAGGCCCCTCACCACCTTCACAGCCGCTGACCGACGGCCGCCTGTGTTTGACCGGCCCTGGCTCGCCGTCGGCGAGCCGGCTGACCAAACCGAGAGCACCATCGTGCTCCGGAGGCTCCTGCGAACACGATGACCTATAGGGCTACGCGGTTTTGGGGTTTGGAGCGCACCCGGCCGCGACCATGGCGGCACGGTGACGGCGGCGCGGTGAGTGCCGGCCTCGATGAGCTGGAAGAGTCCAAGGAAAGGGCTTAGGAAGAACCAGGAGCTCACCGCGACCCTAGATGGGTAGATGGTTGGGACGAAGGTGGTGCCGAGTGACAGGCTTGACGTTAAGCAGTTTCGCGGCGGCGCTTCCCGTCGGCACCCTTCCTGTTCCGGCAAATCTAGGGCACCATATGAGGAACCGTCGCACGCATAAGCATCACCACGAAACAGAGAGCCCAGAACGCTAGACCTAGGGAGGAGAGGCTCACCGCAGCAAGCTCGTCGAGAGGGGAAGGCTACGGCGGCACTCCGACCGGCCGCGAGAACGGCAATGAGCGTTCTGGGGCCTTCGTTGCACGAACGTCTGCACAAGATGAGGCCAACGGTTCGCCGGGAAATGGGGATGCTAGAGGTGGGAGCAATTTGGAGATGGTGGAGTGGGAACGGCGAATTTGAACGGGGACCGAGGTGAGCACGACGGCGGCCGGAATGGAGAGGGGGGACAGAGGGGCGACCGTCGCCATTATATGGCCAAGGAGAGGGGAGACCGGGTGATCCTGGGCAGCGCGGGGTCCCCTACTAGGTTGGCTGTGCCCGGGAGGGGCACACAGCCGGCCGGCACGGGCGGCTGCCGGCCCTGTTCGCGAACAGAGATGGGGGGCAGGTTACTGTAGCAATTTCAAAGCCTCCCATTCGGTTTTTGACCAATGCCGCAAGATTTTGTATACCAACTTGAAAAAGTGTAAACATCAAAGTTGTAGTGTTCAAAATTCTGAACAACTTTGATTTTGGGACCATGTTCAGATTTTGAATAATTTTGAAAATATGAAAAAGGAGGTAAATTTACTATTTGAAATCCACTCTAATCCTGTCAATTCTCTGGATTTTTCTCAATAACCACAAAATCTTCAAAACTAAAAGTTGTTCTATTTGTGGAGCTTCACAACTTTCATTAAAGAAGTTTGGTCAGATTCTTGATATTTTTCAAATTAGCATTTAAATTTTGAATTTCAAGGTAGTAATTAGGCCCAAAATAAAAGTTGTTTTATTTTAAAAGATCTACAAGTTTTATTAAGGTACCATCACTAGATTCCAAGTAGATTTTGATTTAGGGTTTTGGGTCCGATTAGGGCTTAAATTCAAATCCTTCTTTTGATTTGTTTTTAATTACCAAATCAGGGATTTAATTGTACATCCATAACATTAATGAATAAGCCACTCTAAAAACCCTAATCACACTCATATGCAAATGCTTAATAATAAATATGATGACATGACATAATTAATTAGCCGTAATATCCGGGGTATTACATTACTCCCAGTGTAGGAGAAAACATTTTTAAGGTGGATCTGGATGAAAGTGGAAGACGATTGCGCTTACTCCCAGAGTAGGAGTAATGCAAATATGGGTGGAATGTGTAAGTGATCTTGGTTTTAAAAGCTTGACAAGACCCTGATAAGGTATACAACAAAGGTTGACTAAACTCAATGCAAAGCAAGCAGCATGAATATGCAAATGGTTTTTCTAACTCTAAATATATTACATATGGCTTTGGTAGGAATTCAAACTTTGTCATACAAGAGCTCATCATGTAAGATTTTAAATTTTCAAAATAAATCTCCAGAACTTAGTAATGCTAGGAATAAGATAAATAGCAGATCAACCTTCATGAATCATATCAATCAATTACCTAGACTTAGTTCAAGCTTATGCCTCCACAAGTTTCAGGTTCAGAATAAATTCTTAAGTCAAATTAGTAGTATCCAAAACTCGAGAGAATTTAAGGTTGAAAACTAGACACTTGAAAGGAATTACGGCAGAGCAACTATTCATCATCTCCAATACAAAATTTTAATGTTTCTCCAGTTTTTTATTAGACTCTAGCCTAAACTGACTCTGGACACACTCTAAGATTATACTTTAATAGATAACTAAGTATTTTCATTTGGTTTTGATTTGTTATTCATCTTTTTATATCTATTAACTAATGGACTCACAAAAGACTCTAAAGACATGGACTTTCATGTGCCCATATATTTTTGGCATTTTCTAAATTTTCCTATGATGCTATTGTGAACCTTCATGTGCTCACATATTTTTGGTATTTTTATGACTATATAAAATAGACTCGATAATCGCCTAGGTATAGTTACCTGATAACTAGGGGATGCTCCTCCCCCAAGCTAGATGTTTACAATACTTAGTGTTGAAGATCTTTAGAGCAAGCTTGCCAGCAACAGTCCTAGTGGGCTCCACTGATGGACTCCTCCGTCATAGTGTCATTCCTGCAGAATTATACTCCAACAAGAAAACCAAAACTCGAGGTTTGAATTTAACAAGGGGTTAGCGGTCAGCCAATGAGCAATTGATTGTTCTCTGGGTTGATTTTAATTGACAGATTCTAGCAGGATTTTAACAGGATTATCTTTTTGGGTTTTCTAATTTTCTTATGCAACAATCAAATATGTATGCATGCTATAAATTTTTTTTATGCCACCATGGAGAATATTTATTCTCATGGGGCTTAGAATTTTATAATGCAACAAATTAAATACAGTTGCTACTACCATTTAATAAATATATAGTATTATTTTTAATTGTTTTTTATTTTTATGCTGCCACAGTAAATATTCCTACAGGGTTTACCATAAGTGCATTCACATGGGGCTTTGGTTTTTATGATGCAGTAAAAAAAGCAGTAAATATTTTTGTTGTTCAATATTTATTGTGTAAAAGTGATTGTACTAATAAATGTGTCAAAGCAAAATTACTAATAAATGCTAACTTAATTAGATAAGTACCATTCTAACTATATGGCTAGGGTACGGAATTGAAAGTCTACCGTTAGGACTTTTTCTTCACTCTTGTGTAGCTTTCCATCTTGGAGATGGAGGTCTTGATGGTTCACCTCTGGTGATGGTGATGTCACTTTTGTTCTTTGCTTGGCCAGCAGGTTGAAGTAGAGCATTAATAGTGGGAACTGGCAGCATCTTGCTCAGTGTGCATGTTCACAGGACTTCCACTTGTGGAATTTTAGGAATTAACAAATTTTGCTAGAAGTGTTGTCCTGTTTGCACAACCAAGGTAGAGATCAAGTGCATGGGTTCTGCTAGTGGAAAAATACCAACAGAACCAAATCTATCTTTATTCATTATTCTTGAGGCACATTGAACAAGACGAAGTGGGTGTTGTATAATTTATTTACTTATAACATGAGTGGTAAGATCAAAAAATTAAGCATTTATGTTACATTTAAGTTCACATGGTAGAAAAGATTTAAATTACTTAACCAATGGAAGGGTTGTTGTTGACACCAGAAGTGGCAAACGGATATAGCGCAAGCGTACGGTAGTCAATGTAGCCTTCACCGGGAGTATTCCAGGTATCGTATTTTCCACTGGTAACGTGAAGTGTTCTAACTAGGTTCAAGACCATCCAGTGATGAGACAAAGGAGCTATGATAACTAGTAGAGAGGTTCTTTTGTAGCAAAGATATCTGGCCTTGGCTTTCTAAGTATAAAGAGGTTTACCACCTCCTCCCTTTATAAGAGGCGACAGGCGAAACAGTAGGAGATATAACTCCTACCCGAGGCGGTTGTACTATTGTATTGATGCCCTGCCGTTTTAATAACTTGTCTTACACACGTGGTGGAATACGAAGACCATACAAGGCTGTCACCACTTGCTGGCTACCACAAACAATCCGTGCGACAAGCGGCCTACACTGGCAAGATATAGCCTAGACACCACGTCTGCACTACACTTACTACTCTAACCATCATGAGAGACTAGAGCACTTACTAAGTAAAGCAACATACAGGTAAAGCAAGTATATACTTAAAGTACCAGAACCAGAATATCAAATAGTAGAAGGACTCAGATGTAAAACTTACTTGAAGATTTGCATCCGCTGAGGTACACCTTGGAGAAGACTCCCGACAGGCCCGGGCTTTCTCCTGAAGACTTCCCTCACTCTCTCCCAACTAGCACAACACTATAGCAGAGCTAAATCTACTACATAGTGATTTCTCCTATGAATCATGCTCTAAAGTGAAGGCCTATGGGGGGTATTTATAGGGGGAGGTGGAGTAGAGGCTACTCCACTGCCACGTCATCAATCCGCGTGACCTCCATCATGCACCGTTGGATCAAACCCTCATATAACTGCCTTAGGATCAATGGTGGAGCATTTCCATCACAAGTTCAACATGAGGAAGGCGGTGGAGGCTCGACCGACCTGGCTGGGCCCAAGGAGTGGTTCGGCCGAACCACCCTATTGCAGGTGGGCCCAGCCAGGGTCTTCTAGAAGCTTTCTTATGACCGTGGAGTAATGCCGAGCTTTGGGGCCCACCAAGTGGGGTTCGGCCGACCCACCTTTGGTGAGGTGGCCCACCACTGTGGTCCCCACTTGTCATGGAGTGTGGCTATGTACTTATTTTGCCTTGATCTTGTCGATTCACACTTGGATCCATGTGCTTTGCTCTTTAGCCATTGATTGAAAACACACTTATGATCCAAGGGTAGAAATGGACTCCAGGGGGTGTGCCACGGATTGTGCCACATCACCAGAGTCCTGTGGGCCCCATGCATGGTTCGGCCGAACCATGCATGTGCTCCATTTGCCCTGATCTTCCTTGTGTATGCTGATATGACTCATGTGCTGAAATGTCATGGCCTGGTGTCACCATATGTGGTTCGGCCCCCTTTGCTGGAACCAAAGGTCCATCTTCTGCAGGTGGCTTCTTCATGCAATTCTAAGCACAATGGTGGTGCTAACTTGAGCATGGGTGGTTCGGCCGAACCACTCATTGTGCCCATCTTTTGCACATCGTCTCCAGAAGCTATGATATTAATGATTGTGAAGTTGGTTTGTCATTTGGCCATACTTGGTTGGTCGCCCAACCTTAATATAGAGCTTCCGGACACTGAAAAGTACCTATTCTGAGTGCTTGCAACCAAATAATGACAAGTACATGTGGAACCAAGTTATTTATACCTAAGTCACTATTTGTTTGGTGGTTTCCTTCCAGAAAGAATGCCTTGTTGATGGTTTTGATGGGGTAAAAACATGGTATAACTACCGTCAACAAGATCCCCCGCACTTAAGTCTTTGCTCGTCCTCGAGCAAAGGTTAGAGAGAGAATGATAAAATATGATTATGACATTTTTAAGGTATTAGCTAACACAAAGCTTTACTCAAGACATATCTCATACAAGTGGGTTATGTGGTATTGTCTAGCATATATCCTTCAGATGTTGAAAAATGGAACAGTTCTCAAAGCAAAGTCATCTTTCCATTTTCATATCCTTAGCACTTAGAATTTTTTTTATAATGATTTTAAAAGAAAGCACATAGTTCATTCTTACTCCTCAAATAGTACACTCAAGTCACTCAGTAGGTATATGATTCCTCACCAAGGCACAGCATCAGATTGCCTTCTTTTGTTTCATCCTACATCTATCAAGCTTATGTGGAGCTCAGGTAGGGATAAACATGATAGCATACTTGCATTGCATTTATTGTAAAGTCAAAATAAGGATCCAAGGAGAAGACTGTCATAATCCTAGATCAAGATGTGCAAATGTGTGAAAAATGATGGAATGTAATGCTCCTTTATTTGATAAGATCTCTCTCTACTTTATTTTATTTGAGACATGGCTAGCATTTTTTTCTTTTTTTCTCAAAGTAATGGACCTTCATGTGTCCACTCTCTTTTTTTGAATAAGGTAATGGACCTTCATGTGTCCAATTTTTTTTTGAATAGACTTTGTGTCTCATCTACTAAGTCATACTAAGAGAGATATTCTAAACTTTAAAGCATGGAGCATATTTATGATGGAGATGGATGGCATGTTTTTGCGTACTTCCAGTGTAGAAGCAGCATGTGTATATGTGGCGTGTGTGTGATCTTGATCTTGGGACTATGACATAATTCTCAACTAGGGTCAACAAGGTTTGACCAAACTCAACACAAGTACAAGTAGCATATATAGAAGGGTTTGAATCATGGTATGAACATATATGGTTTTGGTAGGAATTTCCTTCCTATTGAGGAGTAAGTGACACTATGATTTTATGACATTTTCAAAATAAATCTCTAAGCACTTTGAATAGAAAAGGTATGAATCATGAGCTAAGAACTATATCACATTTGTCAACAACTAAGTTAATATGATATTCCTATCAAGATATGTGACCCACAAGCATAAGCATATGTAAGAATTAGACTTTGTGACGCTTTTACCCTTTAAATATCATAAATCGTGTCTCATTTTATTTTCAGATGCAAGTCTTCTTCTTTTTATTTTTATTTTATTTCATCTAAGGAAAGCAAATAAAAAGTAAAAAGAAAAGAGCAGAGGGGAGTAGGAGTGGCAAACCAGTCGGAAAGCAAGTAGACGCCGGGTGGATGCTGACTGGTGGATCCAGAGGTCCCAGGTGAGGTCGGCCACTCCGGTGATTGCCATTCAAATCCTCACCCTTGAAGGTGCTCCTGCACTTGCGTTTTTCTATTTTGTGTTCATGTGCCCGTAGCCTGACCTGCCTTTAAAGGCTTCTTGGGACAGGTTTCGTCGAGCCGACGTGTCTCATCGTGGTGCGTTCAGAATTGTTCCGAGTGTGTTGGGGTGGTCACTGACCTCCCCCCACACTTGGCTTGCTACATACTGGATTAGAGAGACAGAGGAAATGTCAAGTGCAGGGGCCCTGCTGGTGGCAACATACCAATAAAACCAAAATTTTATTAAACATAGGCACAATTTAGTAGGGAATAAACCTAGCTAAATACCTATCTTATTTGTGAAGAGATTTTTTTTGATATCTAGCGTGAAAAGTGGATGACCTCACGCCGCATGGCCTTAGAGATACACTTCATCTTCGCACTAGTGCTAATGCGAAGAGTGCGGAAGTTGTCTTCTAAATCCAAGTGAGCCGTTTTCAACTCCGCTACTTGCTCTTCTAAGACACTATTGTCGTTCCTAAATGTGGAAACCACACAAAGGAACTTCTCCAAGACACTCTTCTTGGTGCGGTCATCCTCAAAGTGCCTTGAAGGCCCATTGATCATGGAGGATTAACCATCTGCCAGGTGGTCTTTGGGGAACTAGTGGTGTTTCTCTACTCACGCAACTACTTCTTCTCCTTGTATGTGAGTGTTGGCGGTCCTTAGAGCCTATTTCATACCGCCAATATGTTACTAAAATAAATAGTAGGTAGGGCCTTTAAACTAACATTTCCACAAGTTTTGGTGTGTACTTGACTTGCAGGTGTGACATGTGGAAATGCCAAAAAACCATAAAGAAAGCGCATTCCAGAATTCGCATTCAGAAAAGGCGCAAAGAAGAAGAGAAGCCCACCTTCATTAGCATTCTCGGCCCATTCGTAACCATAGGAGAAGTCCAGGCCCAGAGACAAACCAACCACGCGAAGGCGGTGGCCAAACGGATCCACCATGGGGGTGGCCGGTCCCCTAGTGGGGCCTCTCGGGCCCAGTCTTCTCAGGCGGTGCGTAGGATGGTTCCCTAAAGGCGGTTCCACCTGCTTCCATATTTGTTGGCGCCCGAACCGTCCTTATTAGACTATAAAAGAGAGGAAGAGCTCCCCTCCAACACACACCATCATTTGGAGCCATTTACCTCACCTCTCACTTGTATTCTTTAGATTAGTTTTAGTATTAGAGCAAGGCAAGAGCTAGCAAGGAGAGTTTGTATCCTTGGGAAAAGAAGGAACACCTCGGTATGAATACAATGCAGTTCTCTTCCAAGTTCAAGTTCTTATCGTATTTATATAGCAATGCATATGAACTAGAGTATAGTCTTGGTCATGTTATGATCATGATATATGAACTAGCATATAGTTTATGTGTTATGTTCTTGATATGTTCATCATTGTTCTTCATCGTTCATCGACTTAGTATGAATAGAGGAAGAACTAGCGATGAGGTGACGGTTCGTCGTGCCTTCTCGGTTGCTCTTAGCCTAGCCTGTCACTTCGAAGGGGTGGGGTCCTAGGGGGTTAGGAGTTGTTTCCAAGTACGCGAGCATGGTGCTCGGGTATGCGAAAATCAGGCGAATATGTCGGTATCCCACGGGCAGAGGGGTAGGTGGGCAGGTGGTGACAGCCCTGTCCATCCTTAGCACTCCCCCACGTTCGGATATTGGGTAGGAGTTCATAAGGTCTCTATTGGCTGGCAGACCAGCTGCGGGAATCTCTCTGTCATCCCAGACCTAGTCCTGATACTAGACATGCTAGTTAGATGTTTACTAACAGTTCTTTGCATAGTTATATTTGACCAATGCCTGCTCAATTAGATATATTCTTTTATTCTTTATTTCACTTTTATCCTTGAGGTCGGCTCAGATGTGTGTCCACTATCTTTGAACTATAATTTACCCCTGCCTATGCTATGTCTACCTATGTATTCAATAAGTGATCAGGTTTATGCCAAAGCTAGATGCATTCGTCCTGCCCTCCTACGGGAAATTATAAATACGACACTCCTGAATACTCACGGGTTGAAATGCTACAATGATAGTTCTGTGCGCTTGCGGATTTATCTATACTAGGCTATCATGATTGGCATACCTAAATACCATTACCTAAGGACTGTAATTCTTGTTGCACCCCAAGGCGTCGTGCTTCAGTTTTGCATATCGTAAGTAATGATGGTTGGGAAGACCAATCAGGCAGTTCTAACTGTTATTACCAGACTGCATTATCTTGGCCACGCCGTTAAGGGCCGAGAGTTACCTTTCTGAAGTAATGGTGGTTAGAGATGTCAACACACGTTTCTAGTATCGTTGCTAGGGATGGGCTTTTAGTCTATCTTTAGTAATGACGCTAAGAAATGCCAACAGTGAGCTGGGAAACAACATCTTCCCTTGTCCTAGCCCACCGCCAATGACCATGTGGTTCTTCATGAAAGGTGGGTGTCGAAGGCGTGTAGGGGCTGGTATACTCCGTAGGGCTCAACCTCAAGCACTTTGACCTCCATGATGACCTCTAGGGTCTCAAAAAGTGATCCCTTGGATGGATTAAGGTCGAAGGAAGGTGCTGGAATGGTGAAGAATGGAGGTAGAAGGAAGAAGAAGGAGAGGAAGGGGTTAAGAAGTCGAGTGCCAACGTTCTCCTTTTCGAAATCGTGAGAAAACGTCGGGGGAACGTTGGCACAACGTTCTAGGAGCCGATGGGTGGCACCAGGTTGCCATTAGTGGTTCGGCCGACCCCAATAATGGGTCATATGGCCGTGGCCACTTCCTCACTCATTTGCCAAGTGATTCCCTAAATGTGATGAGTTTGGGGGATGAAAAGTATGGGTCGGCCAACCCATATTTTTGCCCCAAACTTTTGTCACGTGGCCTACAAGAGCTCCTGAACATTGTTTCATTTTCTAAAATTTCAAATTGTGCCAAGTGCGGGTCACCCATCCTAGGTTTGAATGGCCCAGTGCGACCAGATTGTGCATTTCTGAAAGTTATATGGTTTGGCCTAATTTTGGTCCCAAGTAGTCACCGAATTTCGGCTGGCCACTTCTAATTGGGGGTTTTGGGGACCCAAGGTAAAGAAAGGAAGGATTTCTAGTTAATTGAGAACCTATCTAGTGATCAAGCTATACAAGCAATTGAAAAAGAAAGTAGGACATGTAGATTTTAATCATGTCAATTCATTATCAGGGATGAATTCTAGCATGTCAACTTCTTCTTCAAGGGTTCATGTAAATGGAAAACTCTAAGAAGGTGGCCACTTACCTTAAAGAGGATGAGTTGTAGCAGTGGTCCTCCTCAGTTGCATTTAAGTTCTCCTTGCCCAAACAAATTGACTTTTGACCATGAGGATCTCAATCTATCTCCCTGAATGATCTTATGACTTACCTATAGAGATGTCGAGATTCTTGCTACAGAGGTTAGTCCAAAAGTGCAACCAAATTCCATGCAAGTATATTTTGATTCAATAATCAAAATTGACACCATGTCATGTTTGATTAAGGTAGTCTCTTTAACCTAAGCACCATGTTTAATTCAAAAAGACTATGGAGGTATGATCGATCTATACACCCAAACCAAAAGCATGCTAACATAGAAAAGGAAACATAATGGAATAAAGAAGATTCATTCTATTAGAGACAAGAGCATGAGTGGTGAAGACGAGAAGCATATTTTTTAGAGGGTTGAAGACAAAAGTAAGAAGAATTCACTAAACAAGAGGAAGGAAAAGTGCCAAAACAGTCAAGAAGTATGTCTTAACGTAGTGGAGGTTGACTGGGGGGCTGAGGGGTCTATGTTGGGGTCGGCTGACCCCACCTTGGAGGCTCCAGCCACTTTGGTTCTTTCGTTGTGCATTATTCTTACCTCTAATGATGTGTTCCTGCACTGATTCTTTTTTCTCGGGATGTCCTTCAACACCCAAATGTGTTCGAGGAGGTCAAATGACCCCCTCACACTTGGTGTAAGGTGTGTCCTGAGTCATGGAAATAGAGAAAACATCAAGTGCAGGGGTTCTGTTGGTGGCAACACACCAACAGAACCAAAAGTCTCACTAATCTACTAAGGTTAGGAATAGGTTGCATCCTTCAATTCACTATCAACCTTTGTAGATCTGCTTGCAAGAACTCATACCAAACTACTTCGAGACTTGCAAAATTTATGATAGATAAACACATCTACAACCTCCCTTGCAAAGATTTTAGAAAGAAGAAGGAGGAAGGAGTTGTAGATGTTGTGTGTGGCAGTAGCAGAGAGAATGATTGATTTAGGAGGTTTCTCATATAAGCAAGGATCTAATGAGAGGATCAGGGGATAACTTCCATGCTCATAGATATATCCATCCTTCTTAAGGAGTGGGTGAGCGATTTTCTTCTCATGACATTCTAAATCCTCCTCAAGACCTGGATATGTCATGGTTGTTTGTGAAGTCATCTTAAGCTCACCCCTTGGATCAAGAACAGATTTGGATTCCACCCTTGTGTTAAGAGGTTGGGAAGACCAAACAGGTAGATATTGCTTGCCTATTCTATGACCAAGCTTTTCATTTCCAATGTCCTCCCAGATTTGCATGATTGGCCTTCCAATGAATGTGAGATGGAAGGAAAGTCCATGAAGGTCAAAGATGTGAAAATCTAGGGAGATCTTTAGATCATTAATCACTACAGGTATGCCTTGAAGGACTCCTAAACAATCAAGGAATTGACCATTTGGGAGCCTAAGGTGTTTTTGGGATTGTAGCAAGTGATTCTTTGATGAACTTTGAGCATGGAAATGAGGAATGATATTTATCCCAAGGCTAGGATCATAGCAAATTTCACTATAGATGCCCATGACATGACAAGATATTCTCCTTACATGAGTGGGCATCTTAGTGATTTCATTAAGATCTTTGGTTTCCTCTAACCATTCTTGACTTACAACAGTGGATGGATTCTGCAACTGTTGTTGTTTCTCTTCTTGGTTATGTTTATGGGCCTGATGACTCTCATGCCTTGGGAGTCTTAATGAATCCCCAGACTCAATCACCGGATCATCATAAGACTTTGAAAGAAGGGCACAATCGGATTTATCGGGATCAAGGATGAGTTTAGAGATGGGTTCAAAGGACATGGCGGATGTGGGCATAGAAGGGGAGAGGATAGATTTTTTTTCTAAGCATTTTGGTTCTCCTTCTATGGGCACAGTCAGCGTTCCTTTTGGAGGTTCATCCAAGATCCTTGATGTTTTCCTATGTGCCGCATGGGAATTCGAGGCGTCAAATGATGCTAATTTGGGAGATTTCTGAAAAGATCCTTTCTTGAGAGGTTTTGAATGAAGTTTCTTAGAAGGTCTCTTTTGGATTGGATGATTATAGGCATTCCCATAACTAGTAAGGTCAGATAAGAGATTAGCCTCGAAATTGAAGGAGCAGTTTATAGGACAAATTTCTTTGTCCTCCGATGTTTGTGGTATTTGTGGTTCAGGGTCGATGGCGGAATCTTTGGATGGGACTGATTTTGATTCGGCTATCGGGATTTCTTTTTACTCGAGGATTAATTCCTTTTCTTTCTTAGGTGGTTCATTATACCCTTGGGTGTGGAGAGTGTTTTCAAGGATTTTAGCAAGAAGTTTCTTCCCTTCACCAACGGTACAACGAAGGAATGCTCCTCCAGAAGATATGTCAAGGAATTATGCGGAATCTTTGGTAAGACCAAGGTAAAAATGTTGTAACAGTGCTGGCTCGGTTATAGCAAGATCAGGACCAAGGGATACTAGATCTGTGAAACGGGCCCATGCCACACCTGGAGTCTCCTTCTCCTTTTGTTTGAAGGCTAAGATCTCTCTTCGAAGATGAACAACACGAGAGATAGGGATGAAAGCTAAGCAGAATTTGGATTGAAGTCTTTCCCACTCTCCATGTGCACTCTCTACGTGTTGAGCATACCAATGTTTAGCTGTCCCCGTCAAAGAGAACGGGAATAGCTTCTATTTCAAGGTATTTCGTGTCATGCCTTCAATAAGAAGACACGAGCACAATTGCTCAAAATCACGTAAGTGAGTGTAGAGGTTTTCATCTTCTTCCCCAGCAAAAGGTTGTTCCTGAACCTTAGCTATGAAACTAGGACGAAGCTCATAGCTAGGTGAAAGAATGGGTTGTGATGATGGTGGTGGCTCCAAACAAGCGCCCTTTGGAGCGGCGAGATGAGAGATGGGTGTTTGGTTCATGGTGTGGAAAGGATAAAAAGAAAAGAAAGATAAAAGAAGGATAACTCGGACGACTTGGTTCTAAGTTGGAACAGCTACCGTTCCCCGGCAACTACGCCAGAAAGCTTGTTGACACTAGAAGTGGCAAACGGATATACCGCAAGCGTACGGTAGTCAATGTAGCCTTCACCGGGAGTATTCCAGGTATCGTATTTTCCACGGGGAACGTGAAGTGTTCTAACTAGGTTCAAGACCATCCAGTGATGAGACAAAGGAGCTATGATAACTAGTAGAGAGGTTCTTTTGTAGCAAAGATATCTGGCCTTGGCTTTCTAAGTATAAAGAGGTTTACCACCTCCTCCCTTTACAAGAGGCGACAGACGAAACAGTAGGAGATATAACTCCTACCTGAGGCGGCTGTACTATTGTATTGATGCCCTGCCATTTTAATAACTTGTCTTACACACGTGGTGGAATACGAAGACCATACAAGGCTGTCACCACTTGCTGGCTACCACAAACAATCCGTGCGACAAGCGGCCTACACTAGCAAGATATAGCCTAGACACCACGTCTACACTAAACTTACTACTCTAACCTTCATGACAGACTAGAGCACTTTACTAAGTAAAGCAATGTACAGGTAAAGCAAGTATATACTTAAAGTACCAGAACCAGAATATCAAATAGTAGAAGGACTCAGATGTAAAACTTACTTGAAGATTTACATCCGCTGAGGTACACCTTAGAGAAGACTCCTGACAGGCCCGGGGCTTTCTCCTGAAGACTTCCCTCACTCTCTCCCAACTAGCACAGCACTATAGCAGAGCTAAATCTACTACATAGTGGTTTCTCCTATGAATCATGCTCTAAAGTGAAGGCCTATGGGGGGTATTTATAGGGGGAGGTGGAGTAGAGGCTACTCCACTGCCACGTCATCAATCCGCGTGACCTCCATCATGCACCGTTGGATCAAACCCTCATATAACCGCCTTAGGATCAAGGGTGGAGCATTTCCATCACATGTTCAACATGAGGAAGGCGGTGGAGGCTCGACCGACCTGGCTGGGCCCAAGGAGTGGTTCGGCCGAACCACCCTATGGCAGGTGGGCCCAGCCAGGGTCTTCTAGAAGCTTTCTTATGACCGTGGAGTAATGCCGAGCTTTGGGGCCCACCAAGTAGGGTTCGGCCGACCCACCTTTGGTGAGGTGGCCCACCACTGTGGTCCCCACTTGTCATAGAGTGTGGCTATGTACTTATTTTGCCTTGATCTTGTCGATTCACACCTGGATCCACGTGCTTTGCTCTTTAGCCATTGATTGAAAACACACTTGTGATCCAAGGGTGGAAATGGACTCCAGGGGGTGTGCCACGGATTGTGCCACGTCACCAGAGTCCTGTGGGCCTCATGCATGGTTCGGCCGAACCATGCTTGTGCTCCATTTGCCCTGATCTTCCTTGTGTATGCTGATATGGCTGATGTGTTGAAATGTCATGGCCTGGTGTCACCATATGTGGTTCGGCCGAACCACCTTTGGTGGAACCAAAGGTCCATCTTCTGCAGGTGGCTTCTTCATGCAATTCTAAGCACAATGGTGGTGCTATCTTGCCCATGGGTGGTTCGGCCGAACCACTCATCGTTCCCATCTTTTGCACATCGTCTCCAGAAGCTATGATATTAATGATTGTGAAGTTGGTTTGTCATTTGGCCATACTTGGTTGGTCGCCCAACCTTCATATAGAGCTTCCGGACACTGAAAAGTACCTGTTCTGAGTGTCTATAACCAAATAATGACAAGTACATGTGGAACCAAGTTATTTGTACCTAAGTCACTATGTGTTTGGTGGTTTCCTTCCAGAAAGAATGCCTTGTTGATGGTTTTGATGGGTAAAAACATGGTATAACTACCATCAACAGTTGTCTATCTCTACATAATATATAAATTTTCACATGAGTATGACTATCATCTTCCAAAGATAGAATACAATGTTTTAGCACATTTGGTCAAGACTGAGATCAAAAGAATGACGCCATGAACAATCTTAAAGGACAAAGCATGTTGAGTTAATTAGGTTAATCAATTAAAGCTGTAACTCTAACATGTTTGCATTGTCACACCCAATTTTAAGGATAAAATGGATGCATAATCTTATGTGCGCCCAGAGATCAGTCACACACATAAGCCAACAAATTACATAAATTGTATCATAACCAATGTTTAATACATAGCGAATAATATCAAAGTCATTACACAGCAGAAAATAAAGATAACTCTCGCGGTAGCTCCATAGCACAGGGACGTTGACTGGTGAAGCACAAGTCTAGTAGTCCTCTGGGTAGTCCTCATCACTATCACCATCTGTTACCCATCCGAGATTTTTAACCGAGTATTGAAAAATAAACAAGCGTAAGTACATGTCGTACTCAACAAGACTAGCATGGGTTAATGAGGCTCAAAAGGTTGACACGGTTTTAACAGCAGGTTGCTTTTAATTAATCCTCCTTTTATGCAGTTGGATAGCAACAAATAAATAAGCCCATTCTCATGATCATAGTAAACATAATTAATGAGTAGCAATAAACAGGTTTAGCAATAAGTAAGCATCACCCCAAAAGAATAACTACTCCGTAAGACGTCCAAGGCCGCTCTTGACCGTGAGCTCGGCTAGTATACCAGTTTTACACTCTGCAGAGGTTGTGCACTTTCACTATGAGCCGTGATTCCCATTTGCTCGGGTTAATTACTCCCATAACACTACAAAGGTGAGTGAGCAGGGTTTCACTATGAAGTCTTTCAAAGAACTTCACCTAACAAGTTAGGGCCGCTAGGAACCCGGCAAGCAGATGTAGAGCCCCCCTTCTTCGTGGCACAAGGTCACGCAGGTTATACTCACTCGGACAGGAGCCGCACTATACCCGAGTCGTCAGGTCCCATCACGCCTTTCGGTAACCTCTAACAAGCTATAAAAAGTGCCCATACTTGACTAAAACCAGAGCCATGTAGCCCTCATAGTTGCACTGTCAATCCCGGTGTCATACTTACAGATCATTATCAAAGGTGAAGGATTTTGAGCATCACAAAACTATGCTCGAATCCCCTAGCTCCATGTTGCTAAAAAGGCATCTTTTAATCATATTGCATAATCAATTAATCAAGTTTACGTGATCATGATATCAATAACGCACTAGCATCAATTACCACATGCATAATCCCATAGGTTGCAAGGAACAGGATAACAAAACTAGGAAGTAACTATGGTTAACAAGGAAGACACATGCAAATGCAATTATTTATTTGGTGAATAGGACAACAAGGATGATCCATACTAATACTTGCCTTGATCAGCAAACTCCTGGTGATCCGGGTTGTCGCAGTACTGATCTTGATCACCCACGTAAAGCTCACCGTCTATACTCGATCCATCATAACAACACACACACATACAGGGGCAATCATGCATACAAACAAGAGTTTTCATTAGAACAGTACACCAACAAATGTTATAAAACAAATCTACACGTTGCTACGATCACATCGATATAAAGTTTGCGCAAATCGGATTTAAAACGAGGAAGATATGAATTTTACAAGATTTATAATAGAATAATAATAGATTAAATATAATCTCGAATTTTAAAAGTGGAAAATATATGAAACAGTGGTACCATCAGATAGATTATGAAATTACGAATCTAACGCAATTTGAATCGTTCAAATCGGAGCTAAAACGTGGAAATTATAAATGAAGCAATTTTGAATTCAAATCTGAAAACACATTTCCATATATACCGAAAATAAATACGGCTTCAAACGTAATCTACCGAATACGCTAAGGGCTGCGGGCTAAGCATTAAAAACCGCAGGGGGTTATTCGCAAAAACGCCGGCCGAATCGGTATAGGCTGCTCTGCGGCCGTCCGATTCAAAATCGGCGGATCAGATTAAAAGAGGGGAGGGGTGGCGGTGCTCTCGGCCGGAAAACAGAGGCCGACGGCAGCGCCATGGCCGGAAGGCCGCCGAGGAAGGTGAACTCGGCCTTCGGTGCATGAAATAGGTTGGGAAGGGTACCCATAGATCGGGAAGAGCATCGCGAGCTCACCTAGGGTGATGGGAAGGTCGGAAATCGACTCGGAGATAGCTCGCGGCGTGATCCGGCGGACGGTGGATCTCTGCAACAGCGGCGGAGGCGGTCAGTGCACAAATCGAAGGGGGAAAGTGCTCGGGAACTTCACAAGATCACAGCGAAGCTCCTCAAAGGCTTACCGAGAGGAAATTGGTGGCGAATCGAGCTAATTGCTCGCGGCGGCGGCTGCTCGGTTCTTGCGGGAGCTCGGCAATGGCGGCGAGAAGAAGCGGCTAGGGTTAGGTGACGGCTACGGGGGGGTGTGGCGCTGCTTAAATACTGCCGAGGTGTGGCGTCAATCTCAGAGATTGAAACAAACTCGGCGAGCGGAGAAATCGGCTTCGGCCGTTTCTTCTCTGCTTCGGACTCTCGGCGCGGCGACGAACTCGGCTTCGGCCGTTTCTTTCTTGCCCGCGTCGGACTCTCGGCGAGCAGCAGAGGGAAACAGGGAAGGGGCTGTTCTGTGGGTCCACAGGTCGGTAGCACCGAGCACTGGGGTCGGGCTGGCAGTCACGGCAAAGGGACGCTTCGCGCGCATTCGGCCGCGGTGGATGAACACGGCAGCGGCGTCTCTGTTCGCGCGGCGGGAGAGGTGGAGAAGGAAGGGCTGACCCGAGGGTCCCGCTCGACAGTCAGAGAGGGTAAGGGGAAGGGAGGGAGCAGGTCAGGCGAGCAGTCCTCGGGCCATCCGACCTAGGCCTGGTGGGGCCAGGGAGTGGAAACAGGCCAAGCTGCTGCTCGGGCCAGAAAGGAGAGGGGAAGGGCTTTGCTCTATTTCCTTTCCATTTTCCAAAATTATTTTCAAATTGGGTTTTGAAATAGTTGAGAAATTCAAATAATCTACAACAGTACAAGAAGAAATGCTCCAGCATGAATGCATCATACATGTGTATGACCTAGGTTTGATTTTATATTTGAGAAAAATTATTATTTCCCTATATTGGAATGATCAACTAATTGCATAATTAAATAAATTCCCACTATTTAAAAGAATGCAATTTTTTGGGTGTTACAATTCTACCCCCCCCCCCCTTAAAAATAATCTCGTCCTCGAGATTTAGTTGGTGCTTACTCAAACAACTCCGGGTACTTTTCTCTGAGATCCTCCTCTCTTTCCCAAGTAGCTTCTTCCTCAGAGTACCGATGCCACTGCACCTTGCACATCTTTATCACTCGGCTTCTTGTAACTCTTTCTGCGGTTTCCAAAATTTTCACTGGATGTTCCTCATAGGTGAAACCCTTCTTGAAAACTATTTCCTCGACAGGAACCCGCTGTTCCGGTACTCTCAAACACTTTCTCAACTGAGATATGTGGAACACATCATGCACACCGGACAAACTTTCCGGAAGTTCTAGCTGATATGCCACTTCTCCACGTCTCTCCAGGATCTTGAAAGGACCAATATACCTTGGTGCCAATTTTCCTTTGCTGTTGAACCTTTTCACACTTCTCATCGGGGACACTTTAAGGTATACATAGTCTCCTACATTAAAAGCTAGTTCTCTTCTCCGTGTATCCGCATAACTCTTCTGTCTAGATTGTGCTATTCTCAAGTTCTCTCTTATTGTCTGGACTTGCTCCTCTGCGTCTCTCAACACATCCGGTCCAAACACTTGACTTTCTCCAGTTTGATTCCAAAACAAGGGTGTCCTGCACTTGCGTCCATACAATGCTTCGAAGGGTGCCATCTTGAGACTTTTCTGGTAACTATTATTATAAGAGAACTCCGCATACGGCAGACTCTTATCCCAACTTGTTCCATACTGTAAAGCACAAGCTCTCAACATATCTTCCAAAATTTGATTAATCCGTTCAGTTTGACCGTCAGTTTGAGGATGATATGCAGAACTGAAATTCAGCTTAGTACCTAGAGACTCATGTATCTTTTGCCAGAAATGTGAGGTGAATTGAGCGCCCCTATCAGACACAATTTTCTTTGGAACTCCATGCAGACACACTATTCTCTCCATATACAACTCTGCTAGTTTAGGTCCTCCATAAGTGGTATTGACTGGAAGGAAATGAGCTACTTTAGTCAGTCGATCCACAATTACCCAGATTGAATCATAACCTCTCTGAGTACGTGGCAATCCAACTATGAAGTCCATACCGACTTCTTCCCACTTCCACTCAGGTATCTTTAGTGGTTGTAGCAATCCTGCAGGTCTCTGGTGTTCAGCTTTAACTCTCTGACAGGTATCACATATAGCCACATATTCTGCTACATCACGCTTCAGTCCAACCCACCAATATTTTTCCTTCAGATCTAAATACATCTTGGTACTTCCTGGGTGTATAGAATATGCTGACTCATGAGCTTCACGCAGTATAGCGTCTCGGATGAATTTCACTTCAGGTACACAGAGTCTCTTCCCAAACCATAAGGTTCCATTTTTATCTAGCCTGAATCCGGGTGATTTTCCAACCACAATGTTCTCTGCTATTTCTTTGAGCTTCTCATCTTCTAACTGAACCTTTCGTATCTCTTGCTCTAGTGTGGGTTCAACCTCCATCTCAACAGCATTGATCACAATTCCCAAGTTGAGACGCTCCATCTCTGCACACAACTCTGTGGGTATAGTGGTTGCTCGAATCTCATTAGCATAACTCTTTCTACTAAGAGCATCTGCTACAACATTTGCTTTGCCAGGATGATAGTGCACTTCCAAATCATAATCCTTTATCAATTCCAACCAACGACGTTGCCTCAAATTCAACTCTGACTGGGTAAAGATATACCTCAAGCTCTTATGATCTGTATAGATGTCACACTTATGACCAATAAGATAATGTCTCCAAATCTTCAACACGTGCACCACAGCTGCTAGCTCCAAGTCATGAGTAGGGTAATTCAACTCATGCTTCCTCAGCTGTCTCGATGCATATGCTACGACTCTTCCTTCTTGCATGAGAACACAACCAAGACCTAGGCGGGAAGCATCACAATAGATAGAGAACTTCTTACTCAGATCCGGCAAAACCAACACTGGGGCTGTTGTCAATCTCTTCTTCAATTCTTCAAAACTAGCTTGGCACTTCTCAGACCACACAAACTTGGCATTCTTCTCTAGCAAGGAAGTCATTGGCTTCGCAAGCTTGGAGAATCCTTCAATGAACCTTCGGTAGTAACCAGCTAAACCAAGAAAACTACGAATGCCAGTCACATCAGTTGGCGGCTTCCAATTCAACACGTCTGCCACCTTACTTGGGTCTACAGAAATTCCACCATTGGACACAATATGTCCTAGAAAAGCAACTTCTCTCAACCAAAACTCGCACTTACTTCGCTTGGCATATAACTTGTGTTCTCTGAGCTTCTGCAAAACCAATGTCAGATGTTCGGCATACTCTTCTTCATTCTTGGAGTAGATCAAGATATCATCAATGAACACCACCACAAACTTATCCAAGAATTCCATGAATACCTTGTTCATCAGATACATGAAGTAGGCAGGTGCATTAGTCAAGCCAAAGGACATTACCGTACACTCATACAATCCATACCGAGTAGTGAATGCAGTCTTAGGTATGTCAGAGTCACGAATCTTCAACTGATGATAACCTGAATGGAGATCAATCTTGGAAAACACACAAGCACCTCTCAACTGATCAAATAAGTCATCAATTCTAGGCAACAGATACTTGTTCTTAATGGTGACCTCATTCAGTGACCGATAATCAACACACATCCTTTGACTACCATCTTTCTTATCAACAAAAATAACCGGGGCTCCCCAAGGTGAAGAACTAGGACGAATGAAACCTTTTTCTGACAGTTCTTTGATTTGTTTCTTAAGTTCTTCTAATTCTTTAACTCCCATTCTATATGGACGTTTAGCTATAGGTGCAGTACCAGGTAACAACTCAATGATAAATTCAATGTCACGGTCAGGCGGCATACCTGGCAACTCATCTGGAAACACATCTTCAAACTCATCCACCACTGAGTTATTCGGCTGCACTTCTTCTCTGAGCTGATGTACTGTGGCTTTCTGTTGAACTTGCAAAACAACCTCAATTCTGACCTCATCTCCCTTCTGGGTAGTGATAGTCACGACCTTCTCCTTGCACTTTATATTGATGTCATTCTTCATCATCCAATCCATACCCAGGATAAGATCAATTCCGGCGGTATTTAGCACAGTAGGGGTTATCTCAAATTCTACCTCCCTTAATGAGACAGTAATCGGGAGACACTGAAGAGTAGCTTGCATAACACCACCCGGAGAAGAAACCATAATAGGATGTTTCATGACACTAAGGGGAATACCATGCTTTCTAACAAATGTGTGCGAAATGAAAGTATGCGAAGCACCAGAGTCAAAAAGAACTGTAGCGGGGATGGAGTCGATATTGAACGTACCCATCATGACCTCTGGAGTCTCCTGTGCCGTATCAACCGACACATGGTTCACCTTCCTGGTGCGAGGTGGCACTCTCTGCTGGTTGTTCTGCTTCTGGGAGGCTTGGGGATTCTGCTTCTCAGGACAATTGTAGGACAAGTGTCCTTCCTTGCCACAGCGGAAACACTTGTTGGGGGCACCATTTTTCACTGGGATGTTGTTGGGAGCAGTCAGTTGTGGCGCCTGGTTGCCACCTTGTTGCTGGTACTGGGAACGCTGCTGGTTCTGGGAACGTTGTTGATTCTGGAAATTGTTCTTGAATCCAGACTGTCCCTGGAAACGTTGTTGCTGCTGAGGCTGCTGTTGGTTGTTACGGAAGCGGCTGTTGCTTCCAGACGACTGCCCTTGAAACTTCCTCTTCTTCTTCTTCTTCTCATCTATCTCACGGCGCTTGCTCTCGATGATCAAAGCTTTGTCCACCAACTGTTGGAAGTTGGCGAAAGTATGGGAGAGCAACTGGTACTGGAGATGATCATTCAGTCCCTCCAAGAAGAGCTCTTGCTTCTTGGCATCATCTTCAACCCCTTTTGGAGCATACCGCGACAATTGGATGAACTTGTCACGGTACTCAACAACTAGCATTCCTCCCTGCTTCAGAGAAAGAAACTCCTTCTTCTTCAGCTTCATCAACCCTGCAGGCACATGATGATTGCGGAACCCCTCACGGAATTGCCGCCAAGAGATGGGGTCGGCACGTCCAAAACGGAAAGACTCCCACCAATCCAGAGCAGCTCCCTGCAACTGCCCAGATGCATAGAGAACCTTCTCGACGTCGTTGCATTGGGCGATCTCCAGCTGCCTTTCTATTGCACGCAGCCAATCATCAGCTTGGAGAGGATCACTGGAATGATCGAAGGTGGGCGGGCGTCCCTTCAAGAATTCGCTTCTCTTGTCACGGGGTGGTGGAGGTGGGTTCCCATTGCCATTGTTTCGCTGCAGCAGTTGAATGTTCTGGGCCATCTGCTGCATCAACTGTGTTTGCATCATCATCAGCTGCTCCATGTTGGGCTGTGGCGGAGGTGGTGGTGGATTAGCATTTTCTTCAGAGGTACCATCACCCCTTGGGTTCCTCCTGGTGTGGGCCATCTGCTATTCAATCATTGAAGTGAGGTTTAGAATTCTTTTCCATTATAATAACGCTTAAAAGACTAGAACAGGAAATTTCCGGGCGTGATCCAACAACGGCAGAGTAGAAAAACAGTCATATCTGGAGTTCCCGAAGTCAAACAGAGACATGCTATACATGGTTGGAAAGCATGGAAAAAAAACTCTACAACTTTTATTCATACCATCTCTCCAGATTCTGTCGTTAAGTTTATCAAAAACAAATTTGATTCGAACTGTTTAAGAGTAACAGACAGCGCAGAAACTTTGACTTGTGACATTTGTTTCTCCCAAACCATAACTGATATTGAGATGATTCTTGCGGCCAATGAAAACTATAGAAGTCTAGTTTTTCACAAAAAATTCTCATGATTTTTGGTCGTATATAATTAAATAGGAAAAAAGTAACTAAGGCAGAGAGGTCGGAAAAGCAGCACTGCTGGAAACTGAGATAATCAACCCAAACTATTATGCATTAATTCAAACCAATATAAAGAGATTTGCGGACATGCCCACAATCTCAGCACTCATTACAAACTCCAAATCAAGCATTGTTCATAAGGAAAAGCAATCTAGCACAAAAGTTCACAAGATACGAACTAGACTCGACTTGGCTCAACTTGCGCTTCTAGCGTCTTTTGTTACTAACTGGGGGTAACTCCTCTAGGGGTCGATGTCGGTACGGGTGTGAGCATCTCCATAGTCTCCTTGGTTCCTTGGCGGCGATTCAGCTGGACACCTTGGTGATGGCGGAGGGGGTCCAACACCGAGTTGCCTGTTCAACCCATCCACTGCCCGGCTGAGCTTGTAGTTAGCTTCAGTCCTGGTGTTCAGCTCATCCAGTGTCTGGTCCAGAAAAGTGTTGGTCTGAGCCAAACATTCCAAGGCAGCGTGGAGTCGGGCGTTCACTTCTCCAAGTGGACCGGCGATACTGCAGTTAGCTTGGCCACTCTGATGGCGGGGAAGGTAGCGGTGCATCTCCCACTTGATGATGTCCCAATTCTCATGGTGGTGCACCATAAGAGCTTGTCGTGCGGCATCCTTGATGGCGGCAGCTTTGGAGAGTCGAATGGAGACAGCATAGTGGATATTCTTCACCTGGCTTCCCTCCTTGATGTACACCCTCGTCTCATAGTAGGCGGCGTAGTCAGGGTGTTTCCAGTACTCCGTCTTGTACAGCACCGAGGCGTTGGGGTAGAAGCGGCGCACCAAGTTGAGAAGCAGCGGGTGGTAGTAGTCATCACCATGATGATCGTAGTGAATCATTCCCACCCAGGGTTTTCCACCTTGGTCTCCATCATCATCGCCATCGTCTTCGGAGTCGTCGGAGTCATCCGAGTTGCCTCCATCATCTCTGTCGTCAGGGTCGCCAGCACAATCCTGGTCACCCCGCGGCTCCACCTTCTCAGGTTCATCTTTCTGGGGGCCCTCCATAGGTATGTCTTCAGAGCTGTCGCCCAAGGGCTCTTCACTGGGCTCCTCTGCGGGCACCTCCTGCTGGGACTCCTCCACTGGTACGTCTTCCACGGGTACCTCTGGTCGGGAAACACGTCCGCCAGAGATGAAGCGCTGCAGGTACCTCTTAGGTGGCAAGACACGCTTGCGAGCAGTGCGCTTAAGGTTGGCCATCTACAAGAATTAAGATTAAGTCAAAATTTTGCAATGGACAAGGGTAGGATATCAGCAAAAACTTGTAGCAAATTAATTTAACAAGTAAAAAGAGATAATAAAGCTAAGGGCTATCCAGTGCTAACTAAGCTTGCGTCCTACAGTCAACACGGCTCCGATACCAATTTGTCACACCCAATTCTAAGGATAAAATGGGATGCATAATCTTATGTGCGCCCAGATATCAGTCACACACATAAGCCAACAAATTACATAAATTGTATCATAACCAATGTTTAATACATAGCGAATAATATCAAAGTCATTACACAGCGGAAAATAAAGATAACTCTCGCGGTAGCTCCATAGCATAGGGACGTTGACTGGTGAAGCACAAGTCTAGTAGTCCTCTGGGTAGTCCTCATCACTATCACCATCTGTTACCCATCCGGGATTTTTAACCGAGTATTGAAAAATAAACAAGCGTAAGTACATGTCGTACTCAACAAGACTAGCATGGGTTAATGAGGCTCAAAAGGTTGACACGGTTTTAACAGCAGGTTACTTTTAATTAATCCTCCTTTTATGCAATTGGATAGCAACAAATAAATAAACCCATTCTCATGATCATAGTAAACATAATTAATGAGTAGCAATAAACAGATTTAGCAATAAGTAAGCATCACCCCAAAAGAATAACTACTCCGTAAGACGTCCAAGGCCGCTCTTGACCGTGAGCTCGGCTAGTATACCAGTTTTACACTCTGCAGAGGTTGTGCACTTTCACTATGAGCCATGATTCCCATTTGCTCGGGTTAATTACTCCCATAACACTACCAAGGTGAGTGAGCAGGATCTCACTATGAAGTCTTTCAAAGAACTTCGCCTAACAAGTTAGGGCCGCTACGAACCCGGCAAGCAGATGTAGAGCCCCCCTTCTTCGTGGCACAAGGTCACGCAGGTTATACTCACTCGGACAGGAGCCGCACTATACCCGAGTCGTCAGGTCCCATCACGCCTTTCGGTAACCTCTAACAAGCTAGAAAAAGTGCCCATACTTGACTAAAACCAGAGCCATGTAGCCCTCATAGTTGCACTGTCAATCCCGGTGTCATACTTACAGATCATTATCAATGGTGAAGGATTTTGAGCATCACAAAACTATGCTCGAATCCCCTAGCTCCATGTTGCTAAAAAGGCATCTTTTAATCATATTGCATAATCAATTAATCAAGTTTACGTGATCATGATATCAATAACGCACTAGCATCAATTACCACATGCATAATCCCATAGGTTGCAAGGAACAGGATAACAAAACTAGGAAGTAACTATGGTTAACAAGGAAGACACATGCAAATGCAATTATTTATTTGGTGAATAGGACAACAAGGATGATCCATACTAATACTAGCCTTGATCAGCAAACTCCTGGTGATCCGGGTTGTCGCAGTACTGATCTTGATCACCCACGTAAAGCTCACCGTCTATACTCGATCCATCATAACAACACACACGCATACAGGGGCAATCATGCATACAAACAAGAGTTTTCATTAGAACAGTACACCAACAAAGGTTATAAAACAAATCTACACGTTGCTACGATCACATCGATATAAAGTTTGCGCAAATCGGATTTAAAACGAGGAAGATATGAATTTTACAAGATTTATAATAGAATAATAATAGATTAAATATAATCTCGAATTTTAAAAGTGGAAAATATATGAAACAGTGGTACCATCAGATAGATTATGAAATTACGAATCTAACGCAATTTGAATCGTTCAAATCGGAGCTAAAACGTGGAAATTATAAATGAAACAATTTTGAATTCAAATCTGAAAACACATTTCCATATATACCGAAAATAAATATGCCTTCAAACGTAATCTACCGAATACGCTAAGGGCTGCGAGCTAAGCATTAAAAACCGCAGGGGGTTATTCGCAAAAACGCCGGCCAAATCGGTATAGGCTGCTCTGCGGCCGTCCGATTCAAAATCGGCGGATCAGATTAAAAGAGGGGAGGGGTGGCGGTGCTCTCGGCCGGAAAACAGAGGCCGACGGCAGCGCCATGGCCGGAAGGCCGCCGAGGAAGGTGAACTCGGCCTTCGGTGCATGAAATAGGTCGAGAAAGGTACCCATAGATCGGGAAGAGCATCGCGAGCTCACCTAGGGTGATGGGAAGGTCGGAAATCGACTCGGAGATAGCTCGCGGCGTGATCCGACGGACGGTGGATCTCTGCAACGGCGGCGGAGGCGGTCAGTGCACAAATCGAAGGGGGAAAGTGCTCGGGAACTTCACAAGATCACAGCGAAGCTCCTCAAAGGCTTACCGAGAGGAAATTGGTGGCGAATCGAGCTAATTGCTCGCGGCGGCGGCTGCTCGGTTCTCGCGGGAGCTCGGCAATGGCGGCGAGAAGAGGCGGCTAGGGTTAGGTGACGGCTACGGGGGGGGTGTGGCGCTGCTTAAATACTCCCGAGGTGTGGCGTCAATCTCGGAGATTGAAACAAACTCGGCGAGCGGAGAAATCGGCTTCGGCCGTTTCTTCTCTGCTTCGGACTCTCGGCGCGGCGACGAACTCGGCTTCGGCCGTTTCTTTCTTGCCCGCGTCGGACTCTCGGCAAGCAGCAGAGGGAAACAGGGAAGGGGCTGTTCTGTGGGTCCACAGGTCGGTAGCACCGAGCGCTGGGGTCGGGCTGGCAGTCACGGAAAAGGGACGCTTCGCGCGCGTTCGGCCGCGGTGGATGAACACGGCAGCGGCGTCTCTGTTCGCGCGGCGGGGGAGGTGGAGAAGGAAGGGCTGACCCGAGGCTCCCGCTCGACAGTCAGAGGGGGTAAGGGGAAGGGAGGGAGCAGGTCGGCCGAGCAGTCCTCGGGCCATCCGACCTGGGCCTGGTGGGGCCAGGGAGTGGAAACAGGCCAAGCTGCTGCTCGGGCCAGAAAGGAGAGGGGAAGGGCTCTGCTCTATTTCCTTTCCATTTTCCAAAAGGATTTTCAAATTGGGTTTTGAAATAGTTGAGAAATTCAAATAATCTACAACAGTGCAAGAAGAAATGCTCCAGCATGAATGCATCATACATGTGTATGACCTAGGTTTGATTTTATATTTGAGAAAAATTATTATTTCCCTATATTGGAATGATCAACTAATTGCATAATTAAATAAATTCTCACTATTTAAAAGAATGCAATTTTTCGGGTGTTACATGCATCTTCATTTATGTGCATACCAAGATCAAGAGAAAAATAATAACCACTTTACCTTAAGATATTACCTTCATTATTAGAGCGTGATGGCACTAAGTAATGAAGGGTAGATGACTGGTGGTCCTTTCCTTCTCTTGCATCTTGAGTTGTTCATGAGCATCTTGTCTCCTTTGTTATTTATCCTCTTTGCCATCTTTTACTTCTTTGATCTTATGACACCTTATCACTCCATTCATTATTATGCCTGCAACAGATTAGTGGACAACACATACTCGAAAAAACGTACAACTTTGGAACATAGGTTGTTTATCTAGAATTTTATCATGTTCCGTCTATGTGTTGACGGTGGATATACCATAAAAATCCACATTCAAACACCGTCAACAGGACTCGGTTTTGATGGAAGACCAACATAACTTGAACATATTTTTATCAATAACTAGTTCCACTTGTACTCTTAGCTTATGAATGCAGGGAAGATCAAAACAGAACAAATTGGAGCACTTGGAGCCCAATATGTTGGGTCGGCCGAACCACATATTTGGGAACCAAGCCATCACAATTCAACAAATGACTCAGGACATCACGTAGAAGAGAGGAGAGCTCAGAGTGGGCCCATGTATGGGTCAGCCGACCCCACCATGGGGCCCGCCTGGCTCTGGTGACGTGGCATGATCCGTGTGACACTCCATCCAGCTCATTTCAACCATTAGATCAACATGTGTTTCCATTCAACGGTGGAGAATCAAAGTACAAGGATCAAGGCGTGAAGCAACCCAATCAAGACAGAACCAGCACAAGGGGACACTCTATGACTGGTGGAGACCACACCTGGCTAGGCCCACCTGTCATAGGGCGTCAGCCGACCCACCCCTTGGTGCCCAGCCAGGTCGGTTGGCCTCCACCGCCTTCCTGCATATTTCACACGTGCTGGTTTAATCACTGGCGTCCATCTAAGGCGGTTACAAGGTCGGTTCATCCAAGGGCCAAGGTGGAAAGGCACACGGATCACTGACGTGGCGCCCCTCCACTCTCCCCTATAAATAGAGGCTGCATCCACCCTCTCAAAACATGATTCATTCAAGATACAAGTGAAGAGTAGTGTAGTTCCACCTCTAGTATTAGTTGTAGTCTAATATGGGAGTTAGAGTTGAGTCGAGCTGCGCTTGGGGTCTCCGGAGTCGTCTGCTAGAGAGTCTGGTATAGCTCTTGTATCTTTCTCTTTCTGTAAGACTTATCTACTTTAATATATTATTCCTGCTCTACTTTACTGAGTCTTTACTTAATGCATTACTTTAATAGTATTGTTGTGAGTTATCATATTACTTGGTCGGTTTACATTAGATTGTGATCCTATAACCAGCTCACGTGTGTAGTTCATGGCCTATCATAGGGTGCTCTAGTTGCCTTGATCATAGCTAGAGTAGTAAGGCTTAGTGTAAGCATGGTGTTTAGACTAGATCTTGCCTCTGAATGCCGCTTATCGCACGGATTGTTTATGGGTGCTAGCAGGTGGTGACAGCCCTCTCTAGTCTTAGTATCCCTCCACGTGTTTTAGGCAAGTTCTTAAAAAGTAGGCTCCCATAAGAGAGTAGGCGCTTCGGGAAGAGGTTATATCCTCTATTGTCTCGTACTACCCCTTCACACCGGAAGTAAGGTAGCAGTCTTAGTATTTTTTGTCCATTTGATAGGATAGATCACAGGACTAAAGTTTGAATCACAGGAACCTTTCTCACTCGTTGTCCTCCCACCTAGCTGTACTACACTAGTTATCTTTTAGTATTTCATTTGTTATCTTTGAATTATCACCTTCCTATTATACTTCGATTACCCCCTCTGCACTAGTTGTGCTAAGTTGAGATAGAATTAAGGATCTTCTTCTATTAACATTTCTAGCAATCGCTTTCCCTTGGGATAAAATAAATAATGATTCCTTGGAATACTCCCGGGTGAAGTGCTACAGCGGTATATTCTGTGCGCTTGCAGAATTATCCAATAGACATAAGAAATACCCTCAGGGCACTTCTGGCGCTGTTATCAGAGATAGCCTAACACCCTGTCTCTGGTGGTTGCGCTAAGAAGTGTTAACACTATGCTACTAAGAAGATGAGGTTGATATTATGTTAGCATAGATCATGTTCTATACAGGCATGGTTTAAGGCAAAGTAACTTGCAGCAAAAGATAAAGTGAATGAATCATTAATACTCACAGTTCTTCCATCCATAATGAATGAGCTGTGTCTTCCTCTGCAAAGTTATTGAATTTCGGCATGTGCCCTATCTCATCTCCGATTTGAATTTATCTCGTGACTTACCCAAATTAAATTGGAAGTTTTCTGCGAGGGTTAGTCCAACAAAATATCCAATGTCTACTACAACATACGAGCGGATCAAAAATCAACTTAGACACCGCGTCCAGTTTGACTTAGGAAGGCATTTTAACCTAAGCACCACGCTTAATTTAAAAAGCCTTTTGAAAATAAGATCACCACTTCTAAACTAAGCACCATGCTTCATTTAAGAGATGTATGAAAGTACTTTAAAGCCTAAACATATACAATACCAAATAAAGGTAGCATAAAAGTATTATAGAGTGTTATTCAAACAGAGATGAAATAGCATGATTATTAATTAACAATTTGAACATGGATTAAAAGGGGTAGAGACAACCAATATTAGCAACATAAGATTTTCTAAATAAGCCCATTCCACCAAGTTTGAATTTTGCAAAATAAAGTTAAGTTTGGATGGATTAATGTTGCATGATGATTGGTTGGACATACCTGATGATGTCATCCTTCTACTTCAAGCCTGGAATAGTTAGTGACAAAAGTACCCGAGTGAATATTTTCATAATTATAATTCTACGCTCAATTCACAAGGGCATTACAGCAAAAGGTGCAAATTCATATTATCTTTCAAGAGTGGCAATTTAAGACACAAAGTCATTCTTGTGAAACTTTCTAATTATTCAGTTCGTGGGGTGGTTTCCTCTAGAATACCAGCCTTTGTGCAACGAGATCTATAATATTTATGATAAACATATGCATCTACAACCATTCTTTCAATAAATTTATGAACAGGTAGAATAAGGGGGTTTAAGATCTCGTGTGTGATAATGTTAGAGAGACCAATTGATCCAGGAGATTTCTCATATGAGTATGGATTCAATGAGGTGTTAATGAAATAATTCCCATGCTCATCGATATGATCTCCCTTTTCAAAGTCGAAGGGTGTTTCTTCATGAATATCTGTAGGCAAAAAGTTTATCTTTGTTATTTTATGCCTATGACATTCATTGGATATTTTATTTTTTAGGATTTCCCATGAATTGGTGTCTCTAAAATTTGTTTTGTCTAAGGCTTTCTCTAAACTTGGATGAGTTTCAAGCTAGTTGCGACATCGGATGCCTAAAACCTAGACATCTGATCATATGTGGAAATGTCTGAGTTTTAGACATCCGATGTCGCAACTAGCTTGAAACTTTCTCAATTTTTTATCATAGCCTCTACATACGATAACACGACACGTCGACAAGTTTCGTAATTTTCGGACTTTGTTTGAATTTTATATAATTTAAATACGCTACGACAACAAGCTGGTGGCCATGATCCGCGAATAAGGCGTTGAAATTTTTCGGTGAGTTTTTGGATACGGCCTCAAAAGACACCCTTCAACATAAATATCATTTTTTAAATGGCTACATTTCATTATTTCATGCACCTGCAGTTCAAACTTATATTTTCCGGAAAAATTCAAGAAAACAAAATAAACTAAATAAATATATCAAAATACAATAAAAAAGTCCTAAACTTCAACATGTTGTTTATGTGACTGTAGCAAACCTTAAAATAAATTGGGCGCAAAAAAAAAACAGTTTGCCGAGTACCTAGGGTTGACACTCAGCAAAGTTATCGGTTTACCGAGTGACAAACGTCTGGCACTCGACAAAGATAATGGCGCCCGACGGCGTCGGCCCCGGGCATTTTTTTTGCTGAGTGCGGGTCTTTGCCGAGTGCAAGACACTCGGTAAAAAAGCCTTTGCCGAGTGCCTGGAAAAGAAGACTTTGCCGAGCGCCAACGTTTGCCGAGTGCGGTACTCCACAAAGAAGGCCTTTGCCGAGTGCGCGATATTTGACACTCGGCAAAGCGCCGGTTCCCTGTAGTGCGGTGGCTAAACCTAGCCCTCGACGCTCCGGCGAGCGGTGGCGTGTAGGAGTCTGGAGGCAGACAGGCATCGTGCCGGTGTTGGGGTGCCATCCACAACCTTTGGCCCTAGGTCGTCCCGATGCCACCAGCCACCTCGCTGCGGGAAGGAGAGCGACGTGCATCATCTAATTCGCTGCTATCGTCGATGCTACACACCTACGGCGGTGGCCGCGCGGCCACAGATGCAGAGTGGTATGTACCTCTCGACTTCACAATTGTTTAGCTTCAGACAGTAGTGAAGGCAGGGAAAGGCAATAAACCTACGGACGGTCAGATCCTCTAAATTAGCGAGCTGTGAAATATAGAGATGAGGTGGCTCGCTATGGTTACAGCTTTATAGCAATAGCAATAAAAGATTGCTAGTGACTTCCAGATACTTTCATTACACCATCTTGTACTCTGTATTATATGTGGTATCCAAAGAATCAAATACAATAATGTCCTCTCTATACAGAGGATAAATTATAAATTTAATTCAATGGCCACTAATGCCCATGCTGCACTTTTCAAATCTTGAAAATATGAAAATGATATCCACTAGTACACAAAAGCTCTACGCAGGCGCTACGCTTTTATTTCTACAGGCGGTTTTGATTATCGGACGTCACTGGAAATCAAATGATGGGGCCAAATCTAAAACCGCGGTTTTCCATTTCTACAGGCGGTCTTGTTAAGAAAACTGCCTGTAGAAAACCAATTTATACAGGCGGTTATCTTAAGAAAACCGCTTGTAGAAATGGGGGCATTTCTACATACGGTTCCTTTAGAAAACCGCCTGTACAAATCGATTTCTACATGCGGTTTCTTAAGTGAACCGCCTGTACAAATCGGTGCCAATTTTAAAAATTTGATTTTTTCAAATGACTTTAAATGAAAAAACTGTCTACATAAAAGTTGTAGATCTCGAAAAGTTATGAAACTTTGTAGTTGAAATTTTTTTTATTTGAAATCATCTTATTGACATAAAATACAGTCAAAGTTTGAAATTTGAATTTTGACTTTTTGAAAAAGGCCTCGGATGAAAAAACTGTCTACATGAAAGTTGTAGATCTCGAAAAGTTATGCAACTTTGTAGTTGACAATTTTTTTATTTGACTTCGTTTAGGACCCCAAACAATCAGTTTTCTATCGGTTACGTAACAATATGTGGCGAACCTAATACTATTCAGACACAAGTGAACTATGGGTGAAGTGGTTAGAGGGGGTACGCGTGAAGCAGAGGTTGCACGTTCGAATCTCTGTTTTTTTAGCCCGATTTCTATTTTTCCGAAAAATATTTGTTTTTTAGCCCGATTTCTATTTTTCCGAAAAATATTTGTACTGACAGTTTGCTAAGAAAACCGCCAGTACTACCGATTTGTATTGACGGTTTGCTAAGGAAACCGTCAGTACAAACCTATTTGTACTGGCAGTTTGGTTAAGATAACCGCCAGTACAAATCGATTTGTACTGGCGGTTTTCTAAACCACCGCCTGTGATTTGTACTGGCCTTTTCCACTGACGGTTTAAAAAAACGCCTGTAAAAATATCTTTGCAATCGCCTGTATAGAACTTTTCTGTACAAGTGATGCTAATACCTACATATATATTTGAACTAGCCTTCGACACACCCCGAAGCAGCAGGGCAATGAGACACCCGTCTTCCTTGCCCACCTCATGCACACATAGTTTGCCACTTGAAAATTACATTATGCTGCCGCTTCACTCTCAGATGATGTTTTCGAGCAGTGTCAACAAACTTTTTCACCGGATCAAAGTAAGCCTATGACAGTCTCAATGTTTGGTATATCCATTCTAACCTTTCCATGCCAACGAACCATGCGCTCGCAGCAAACAAGACATAAGTATAGTAGTATTACAAAGAAATTGTAGTAGATCATCTATTCTCTCTCTCTCTCTCCTCCGTGAAGACTAGTTTATCTAGAGCAACCAAATCGTAAAAACCGTAGCAGAGAATAAGCTTGCAAGAGCACGTTGCAACCTCCAATGGTGTCCTCATTAAAGAAATTCAAGAGCAAAACTTCTCTGCCTCCCCCGCCTGGTCACACATTCAACAACTACGTACTGCCCACTGCCCCCGTCCTGCCTCCGCCATTGTCGGCCAGTGCGCTATGCATAGAGCAGCGGCCAGCGGAAGAGATGATGATGATGCTCACGCTGGATCGAGAGACTAAGCACTAGCTGAAAGCCCAATTTTGATTTTAAGTAGTTGATGAAACCTAAGTACTAACCATGTAATTAATTAAGTGTTGTGATTGAAGATGTGGTTAGTGCATCCCAAGTGAGAAGCTATGAAGGCATCCATGCAAGTGGGGTAAGTCCATCAACAAATGAAGATCAAGTGCTTCTCATTTGGAGTTTGGAAAGGAACTCAAGGCAAAGGTATATTTCATAGGAGCTCTTTGCTTTTAATGATCAAGACACTTTAGAGAGTGTGATCACATTTAGGATAGATAGCCGTACTATTAAGATGGGAGAAATCGTTCATGAAATACGGTTATCAAAGTTTCACTACATGGTGATACTTGTTGCATATGCAAATAGATGCTAGTGAGTGCTAACAATTCCTTGGAAAATGCTTTGAAAAATGCTAGCACACATGGACATGAGGTTGAATACTGAGTGGTGTTAGCACATTTGCAAAATAAATTGAATTTTGTGAGGTAGAGAGGGTTTGGATTCTCTCCGGTAGGATTCAGCGATTCCCGGCGTTGTCTCTGTGGAAAAACGGTGAAGTTCGAACAACGGACGCTAACCCCGCTGGGCACCAGACTATTAATCCCCTTCCGGTTGCTAACCCTCACCTGCACCTCACTGAGCACCATTGGAGGCTTTGCGCAACGTGATTGCACCGGACTATACGTCCACATCTGACGCTGGGAAACCTTGTGAGAATCGGATGCTCGGGGAAGCAACGGACGCTCGCTGTTTGTCCGGAGGTAGGCACCAGACACAGTGTCTAACGCAATTGGCGTTCTCTGGAACCTCTCTGGAATGTGTTGGACGCCACTGAGCTTTAGTCCGACGGTTTCTGTCCAACGGTTCCCGTCCGGTATGGCGCGAATTAACCGTTGTGTGCCAATGGTTGGATTTGCGTGCTAATTCGTTGGAGCAAGAGCACCGGACACTGGCTGTTAGTCTGATGCCCCTGATGTTACCGTCCGACGGTTACGTCCGACGAGGGGGTCAGGAAGCCCAATGGCTATCTCACTTCCTGTGGCTTATAAATAGAGCAGTGGTTGGCTTGAGGACTTACTCTTGGCCATTTTAATTGACAGAACATCCTAGTGAGCCACTCTACTCCTTTCTCACTCATCCTACTTGATTAAAACATCATTTGACTCCTTTCTCACTCATCCTACTTGATTGAAACATCATTTGATGAGATTTGGAGAGTCATCAAGTGCATTGCATGAGTGTGTTCATCTAGAGGCACTGGGTAATTGGATTTTGCAGCAGGTTTTCTTGTTACTTTTAGAGGTCGCCGGCTTGGAACTGTGAGGATCGTTGAGGAGAGTTTGGTGATCGTCTCCGCCTCCGATCGGTGAAGTGTAAGGGGTGCTTGAGCCTTTCCCGCGGGAGTTCATGAATTGGCTAGTCTACTGGATTGCTCATAGCTTGTGGATCCTCATCTTATGTTGGTTGTGTGGCTCCCTTGAGTGGGATTGGGGCGTGATGCCAATAAGCGTGTAAACCTCCAAGTGAGTGTATCGCTATGATGAGAAGTAGCTTGCTGGCAAGCAATAGTGAAACTCAGTAAAAAAATATTGTGTCTTATATTTGCCGAAGAATTCATTTATATTGTGTTTGATTGGATTGCTATCTTCTCTACACCGGCGATATAATAATCACTATCTTTCTCATTTTACTTCCTGTATTAATTTGTGTAGTTGTAGCTTGCTAGGTTGTCCACTAGGAGTGGAATAGAAGTAGTGACCTAAGCATCTTGGTGTGGTTTTAGAAACAACAGCCTCAAATTGGATAGGTGGCTTACATCTTTTAGTATGCTAACATAAAATTTATTTCGCAACTTAATTATCTAACCACTTGTCTTAAGCGTTATTTGTTGAATTTTTATAGGTTATTATTCACCCCCTCTAGCCATTGCGACCTCTCACTAGCACAACGCGCATGCTCGTCCATGCCCTGCTGCCCCCGCTACAACGCTGCCTCTAGCCGAAACCTTTGCCTTGTTCGGCTGCTCCAACCAATCAATATTTCTGATTTTTTTCAATCATAAAATAGTGTTTTTTCTCTTACAACAAATCAACATGAATCGAAATCGACGTTTCTTTTCAGCGAACACTCTTATATGCTACTGCTGCCTGCTAGCTATCCCGCTCAACCTATGAGGTCCGAATTTTAAATGTGCCAATGACTACAAACGTGACTTCAACTACTAGAATATAGGAGGTCATTTCCCCCTTACTAAAGCATCTTCGATAAAAAAACAATTCTATCAACTTATCCCAGGTATACGTGTCTGTAATATTTTGATAACTACATATATATGTGTATACAATATGTGTCTCTAGTTATTCAACCTGTTACTCAAGACAAAGATATATAATACGTTTCGGAGATGTATTGATTAACTACAGACATGGTTACCGCTTCTCTGATGAATTATAGACGTGACTTTCAAACAGTGGTGAATGTAGGATTAGAACAAAAGGGGGGCTAAATAATGAAGAATTCAAGTTTAGAGCTATAGATTAATGGTGATTTGAGCCTAACCAACAGTGGTTTAATGAATAAATCTTACTCGCTAGGGGGCTGTAGCCCCCGCAGCCTTCCTCTTTGAATCCGCCCCTGCTTTCAAACACACGTCTGTAATAGAGAGAAATCACAACCGTGTGTTGACTCCGCCGACCCTTTTACATAGTGATACATGCATGCATGGTCACTAATAATAAGAAGGAAAAGGAGAACATAAATACTATCCGGATTAAGCAAGAGCGAGCTTTTTACACCATTATAAACGGTTTTCATCCAATCGCCGACGGACACCACAAAGACAGCAGCCGAAACGGGGAAGAGAGTGTGTTTCAACAAATTTTGCTGTGTCTTGTAAAAAAAAAAAACATATTCTGATGTGCAATTGAGGGCCTGGTGCGTTTGGCGCATGTGCTACCACTATTCCAGGCTGTGAAAAGTGAAAACGCCAGCCTGAACAAGACTGCTACCTGCATGGCTGCATGCAGCCTTCCGTTCGGAACGTGCATAGCAATACCATCAGAAATGCACTGTCGATCAGGCTATTGATGTACTTCAATTCGCATTAGTATATTTGAAGTACTCTCTGCATTTTTTTTTTACCTTTCGCATTAGGTTTACCTGAGCTAAACATATTTGTACTTTGACAATCCATTAAAAATTATACTCACTCCATACTTGTAAAGATTATCGTTTTGAAAAAGGTTTTAGTCAAACATTGGAAATATAAATAAGATTCATGTTTCTAGATTTGTAACATATAAGATTCATGTTTCTAGATTTACTATTCATATGTTACGAATCTGTAAAGATATTTTGAAAGGGCTGATCAAATATGATATGACACGTTAAAAAGAAGAGAGTAAAAAGTTGTACACTAACTGCATGCATGCCCATCACCTTCAATCCAGAGAAGAGGAGGCCGTCAGCCCAAAGGTAAAAGATGTGAAACCGGGAGAGGACACGAATTGAATTCCAGTCCCTTACTTTTGTGCAGAACAATGAATTCACTGCCACCTACTCCCTCTCATCTCTTAATAGTACCTCCTAGCAACTGCAAAAGAACATGGCATGGGGGCGCAAGGTTACATGGTGTGTAGTAGTGTACACAGCCCATGCATATAAGTATGCAATGCAATGCAGCTGAGGCCAATGGCGCTTCACTGCATATATGCTCGCTCCACTGTTCATGGCTACATGGCAGTTATTGCGGTGGCAGCTTGGCATGCCGGCCCGGCCCATCACCTACCAGCTGGTGCTTGCCATTAACATAACACATCCTCTGCCTGGCCTTGGCCGGCCAGCCCTATAAATCCGCCATTGGAGCAGCAGCTCCTCCATTCCTTGGAAGCAAGCTCTAGCTACTCGATCTCCTGTACGTCCTCCATAGCATCAGAAGCTACCTAGCTATAACAATGGCAACGCCAACGCCGACGACGAGACTAGGTTGGCGCCGTGTCATCCCGCTCGTCGTCGTCCTCCTCGCCGTCGTCGTCTTCCTGGCCCGCCCGCGTCTGCCGGCGGGCCTCGTGATGCTCCAGGGCGGCCGCCGCCTCCTGATGCTCCTGGACTCGGCGGGGCTGAGCCCCGCGGCGGTGGCGGTGGCGTGCTGGGCGGCGGCGGCGGCGTGCTGGGCGTACGCGGTGTCCCGGCCGCGAGCCGTGTACCTGGTGGAGCTGTCCGGGTACGTCGCCGGCGACTCCCACGAGGCGTCCCGCGCCAAGACGATCGCGCACTTCGGGCGGTGCGGGCGGTTCAGCGACGAGAGCATGGCGTTCCAGAAGCGGATGCTGGAGCGGTCGGGGCTCGGGGAGCGCACCCACTTCCCGGCGTCGCTCATCAGCGTGCCCGTCGACATGTGCCTCCGCACCGCCAGGGACGAGTCGCACGCCGTCATCTTCGGCGTCGTCGACGACGTGCTCCGCCGGGCGGGCGGCGCCGCCGGCGGAGGCGTGAGGCCGGCCGACGTCGGCGTGCTCATCTTCAACTCCAGCCTGCTCAGCCCCACGCCCTCCTTCACCTCGCTCATCGCCAACCGCTACGGCTTCCCGCACGACGTCGTCAGCCACAACCTCAGCGGGATGGGATGCAGCGCCGGGATCATCGCCATCGACCTCGCCAAGCGCCTGCTCCAGGTAGTTAACCACTTCTCCACCATATGGCAATATGTGCCAATATGCATGCATGAATCATGAATGATAGAGTCAAAATATTGCAACTTTGTCCCAACTTATATAATATAAGATAATAATACTTACAATACCAACTAGACATTATTAGATTCTCTTCATCAAATATATAAATTTTTGTAGTACATGTATTTCTCTATAGAATTTTAGTCAAATTTAAAATAGTTTGACTATCTAAGACTTTTGAAATACCTTGTGATTTCGAATGGAGCGAGTAACTCTCGGTAGTAGCAGGCTAGCAGCTTACTAGTAGGAGTACAACGTACGGTTCCATGCATGCATGCATGCACGATAACGACCGACGCGCTGGCCACCAGCTTTTACGTACGGCTTCAATAATTCAAGAAGAATCGGATGGAATAATGAATAATCTGATCTCCTATCATGTCAACTACTGTTGTTGCATGCTATACAAGCAATAACTCTTAGATTTCAGAATCTATTAATAATAAAATCATGCTCTTGATGAAGCTTGACTAATGCCCCGTTTACTTCCCAAAATATACCACTATTCTCCAATCACATCCCCATCACATCAATTGTACTTTCCGCCTACATAGAGCACTAAATGAAGTAGCAGTGGTTGCATGTTTGTACTTTATGCGTGCCTATATCGAGATGAATCTTTTGAGTCTACTTGGACCATGATTGGACAAAAGTTGTCAAATACAAACGAAAGTGATATAGTGCAACTTTTCACCCCTTTCCCCACCTTTTCCCCAACTAAACGCCCCCTAAATCTTTAATTGCACGGAGTACAAATTACAAAAAATAAAAAGGAAAGTATATATGTAGGCAAACTTAAAGTTTCCTAGGTACTCGGATGCGTGCTTAAGTTACGTAGTATGCACATATTATTACTGCGGGAGACATTCGGGCACTGCTCAAGTTTTGCACAGTGATTTAATTAACCACGCGTAGTAGTACTACATCCAGGCTGGTTTTGCAGATAATTTATATGTGCACATGTTTGACTCAATGTACCTGTTTGCTTGAGCTTGAGGTGCTTGCTTATTAGCCAAATTCAACGTTTCTTTTCAGCTATGAGTGTTTTTGAAAAGTCAGCCGAATAAACTATTAATGTTATTACCCTATTTTCCAAAGAATTGAATACACAAACATACCACTATTTCTTTGTTTGTTTTTTTTTTAAAAAAACTAGTTATAGGTTCTTAATTGTATTGGCATGCCGATGAACATACTCCCACAAGTCATTCTAAGAATTTTAGAGAGTCAAATTATCTCAAGTTTGACTAAAATTATAGATAGGAATATGAAGATTTATGACACCAAATAAATATACTATGAAAATATATTTGATGAACAACCTAATGATACTTAGTTAATATTGTCCATCGGCATTTTTGGAATATATATAAGCTTGGTCAAAGTTATACTTTGATTCTTCATGATTCTTGGAATAATTATCAATTATCAATATATAGGCCCTGTTTAGATCCAGTGCAAATTGCAACTGCAACTAGTCACATCAACGTTGCGGCACATGCATGGAACATTAAATGTAGACGAAATGTTTGCATGTCTGTACTTTTTGTATGTACATCACGAGACGAATCTTTTAAGCCTACTTGGGTTATGATTGGACAAAAGTTGTCAAATACAAACGAACGTGCTACAGTGCAGAATTGCAACTGCAACTGGGATCTAAACGGGGCCATAAGACATCTCGTGCAATAGTGTTTTGGCATCTGATGACCGATGGATCGCTGTCGGGTCCTTTACTTCTTCTGAACCCATAATTTAATAGGGTAGCTGATCATGCCAGTAGGGCAGTAACATGAGAGCACAGACAAGATCGAGCAGCAACGTACTATGCGTAGATCCGATCTCCTTTGATGCTCTCTTCAGTACTTTTGGCCTTGCACTACCTGCAGTATCCATGCATCGATTTGATTGCACAATGGAACCTCTAATTTGGAAACTAATTCCAATATATAATTCTTTTTTTTCTCTACCCTTTTTATTAAGAATATCACAATAAATTGGAGAGAAGAACACCATGCCATGAGAACTTGGGCACAGGAACACTACGTGCTCCATATAGCAAAAATATCATCGTTCTAGCTGCTAACGGCATTACGGCAGTGGTCAGACGTGGATGCTTTTTTTTAGAACCACATGTTTATAGGAACGTGAAAGTTAAGAACTGAAAATACCTATTTGTGGCTCCATGCATGTGAGTGGGGACAATACATATAATTGGAACTCTCCACAGAATGAGCAGACGTAAATACGAATACTCCAGCATGGCTGAACAATACATAACTGAACATTCATGATTCTGTAACGGAGGGAACGTACAGGGAGTTTTTTACAGCCATATGTGCCGGTGTCCGGTGTCTGTCCTACTCCTTATTATTACTCCAGCATATATGGGATGCACATCACATACAGAGATCACATACGGCTGCGTTTAGTTTGCAAAGTTTGCAAAATTTTGCAACTGTAGCACTTTCGTTTGTATTTGACAACTTTTGTCCAATCATAACCCTAAGTAGACTCAAAAGATTCATCTCGAGATAGCCAGACAAAAAGTACAAACATGCAACAGCTGCCTACTTCATTTAGTTCTCCATGCAGACGGAAAGTACAATTGATGTGATGGGGAGAGAGAAGGAAAGTTTGCAATCTAAACGCTGCCCTACGACTACTATTTATGGATCTTGCATCTCGCGTTGCCAGTAGAAAATTGCCGGTAGTAAACTGCATCCGTGGTTCGGTCGTCCATGCATGCCATGCTAGCGAGACGTAAAGTACGGTAAACGAAAATGAATTGGCTGGCCCTTAATTAATTACACGTCTGCACCAACGGCAGCATGCAGGAGCCCTGGTCAAAACATGCATTGCATGTGATGTCAAGTGTGGAAATGGGAACTGTAGCTCGCGGCCATTGCTCCTTCTCTCTCTACTGGTCGTCGCAGCGACAGCAGTAGATTATTAGGGGGGTTACCAGTACGTTCTTACCGCGGTCATCACCGGTGCAGTACACCGTGCATGCATCTGTGCAGTGACAAGCGCTGCAGTGGGAGTAAATGGTAGTCTGACACAAGGGACGACAGGCCTTAAGGTAACCATGTGGACAAGCTTTGCGTGTGCTGCTACTGTGCTCGGTCTATTTGACCACGGTCATTCATTCATTCCGGCTAATCATCCCTTGGTACAGGACGTGTCTCTCACGATTTATTGTTATATATATTGATGACGATGATTAATTTTCCCTATTATGTGCGTTCTCCGGACGACGACGACGGAATTGGAATGGAATGCATGCAGGTGCACCGTGACACGTACGCGCTGGTGGTGAGCACGGAGAACATCACGCTGAACGCGTACATGGGCAACAACCGTCCGATGCTGGTGACGAACACGCTGTTCCGCGTGGGCGGCGCGGCGATCCTGCTCTCGAACCGCGGCGGCGACCGGCGGCGCGCCAAGTACCAGCTGATCCACACGGTGCGCACCCACCGCGGCGCGCACGACCAGAGCTTCGGCTGCGTGACGCAGGAGGAGGACGACGCCGGGTGCGTCGGCGTCTCGCTCTCCAAGGAGCTGATGGTGGTGGCCGGCGAGGCGCTGCGCACCAACATCACCACGCTGGGGCCCCTGGTGCTGCCCATGTCGGAGCAGCTCCGGTTCCTGGCCACCGTCGTGCTCACCGCCGTCTTCGGCCGCGCCACCGTGCGCGCCTACCTCCCCGACTTCAGGCTCGCATTCGACCACTTCTGCATCCACGCGGGGGGCCGCGGCGTGCTGGACGAGCTGGAGCGCAGCCTCAAGCTCAGCGCATGGCACATGGAGCCGTCGCGCATGACGCTCTGCCGCTTCGGCAACACCTCCAGCAGCTCGCTCTGGTACGAGCTCGCCTACTGCGAGGCCAAGGGGCGGATCAAGAAGGGGGACCGGGTGTGGCAGATCGCATTCGGATCAGGGTTCAAGTGCAACAGCGCCGTCTGGAAGGCGCTCCGCACGGTGGACGCCGGCGAGGACGGCAACCCGTGGACGCCGGAGCTCGGCGTCATGCCCATCCACGTGCCCAAGGTGTCGCCCATCGACGAGACCACCTACACGTTCCCGGACGGCGCCACCTACAAGGTCGCCTCGTCGTCTCTTGGTTAGTTATTAAAAGAAATCTAGTATTATTATATACATGATGATGATTGATTGATTGATTTCTCATCATCATCATCATGTAATTTAATTAATCAAGATAATTACTGTTTAAGAATGAAGAAGCAGCCAGCATGCTTGATGATGGTGGTGACGCACGGGGCCTTACTAGATAGGGCTAGTACTGTTTCCCATGATTTGCATCATGCATGTGTACGTAAAAGCTTTATGAACTCGATCACGCGCCAAGAATTATTGTTTTCGATTGATCTGCTTCTATCTTGTCCTTTGGTGAGCGTTGATTGGGAGATGAATGCGCACATGGATGCACTTGAAGGACATGCATATGTGGTCCTCGGCAACTGTCTGTATAAGGCCATTGATAGATGAACTACACAGCTTGGCTTTTGTTTGTCATATTCCATTTTGATTATATTCACCTTAATTCTGAAGGCACACTAGAAAAAAATTATTTTTTGCTAAAAACGCAAATAATTTCCTATAAATACACCAATTCGAAACCCTTCCGCTTGAAGGGCGAGTTCCTTGAGCCACAATCCTCTTTCAAAACAAAATCGTCATCTCGCTGTGGACTTCGCGCTGGCTTGAAAGCCATGGTTTGAGCACAACCCTTCCCACGGCATGATAATGACCACTACCACCACCTCTGAGAATTCGATGAAATGTGTTCGTGCCTGAGCATCTCTGGCATGGGCATGTGCCAAAAAACCGTCAGAGGAAATAGGAAAAACTGTCAGGGAAATACACACTATCGGGTTCCGACAAGCATATCCCATCAAGGATAAATCGACAGAGAAATCGATTTTTTTTTCTGTGAATTTCTCGACCGAAGGTTTTTCCTGATGGTATTATTCTGACGGTGGACTGACAGAACAATGTGGTAGCGTCAGTTTTTTAGGCGCCTAAACCGTCAGGGTATTTATGGTAAGAAATAATGTAATTTTTTGTAGGCTTGTTTTATTTCTTTGTGATCCAACCGTCAAGGAAATTAGTGCATTTACTGTCGATAGGAAGCAATTTCCTGTCGGGCTTCCTTCAAAGAAATAAAATATTTTTGTAGGTTCAACAGTTTCTCTGGAGGTTTGCTTTCAAGGAAGGTACTGTTTCTATCTGATTCTTGTTGTGTTCCACAAAATATCACAGAAGAGCAGCTGATTGTACTCATTATTATAACATACATAAATTAAAAGTTTCAACATGAGGCACCATAACAGTGGTTTTGCCCATACAAAGTAACAGTACATCAAGTTCTACTTCCAACATCGTCAAGCCACCAGCACAAGCATGTACAACCATGTTCCTACCACATCCAGTTTTAGCTAAGTTTATCTAACATTCTACTACTAAGCCATGCAAGCACAGTATGTTCAAGAGACAAGACAGCCACATGCTTGTTTAGAAGACAAAAGCCACCTCAACAACCCATATGTTGTTTGTGCTAGCAGCAACGCTTACCATATGTAACACAAATCACAGAAGTCCATCCATGTCCTCCTCATCCATACTCTCTCCATCCATGTCCTCCTCATCCATATCCTCCCCATCCATATCCTCACTGTCGATGTCCTCCCCATCCATATCCTCACCGTCAATGTCCTCCCCATCCATATCCTTGCCATCTATGTCTTGGGCATCCATGTCCTCGCCATCCAAGTCCTCGGTGTCCAAGTCCTCGCCATCTAGGAGCAGCAGCTACGTGTTGGTCTATTTGGTTACGTAGGAATGACCTGGTTTTTGAAAGAAAACGTGTTTCTTCTCCTTTACAGGTTATTTACTCGATTATACATTAGCTCCGTTCTTGGGCTATCCTACAGAAGCCGTCTTCACAGGATTTGGTTATAGCGGCTTCTCAACTTTTGGCACAGGTGGCCAAGGAGTTTTTTACTCGGGCACATGGGTGGCAGTCTAGTCTTCGGATTGAGTGTTATTAGTGTGTCGGGTTTTGTTACGTTTTTCTTTAAGGCTGTGTGTATCTTTGTTATACAGAGGCCGGAAGTGTTTCAAGGTCCTTGTATCACCTCGATGTAACGATCTTGAAATTAATAAAACTTTCCTTTTCAAAAAAAAAAGTCCTCATGAACATGTGATGAACTAGTGGGCAGCTGGAAAATGACAGTACCATGTAAATATCAATTGTTGTGTGTAATCATCACATCAGTTGTCTTCTTTATGTATGCGTTCACACTGAACTAGATAAAGGACATACAAATCTCTATACTAAATCATGAATGATAGATAACATAAGAGCCCTAATAACCATGCACAACTAGATTGCTGTAGGTAGTGCTTGGTTAGACATAAGGCAACAAGACACATGTTTGGAAAGCTTACCATGGAATTAAAACTAAGATGAAAAGTTTCAAACTACAGTAACCATCAACATGAGGCCACTTGCTCACTGCTGCACTGCGTGTTGTCATTCTGACATCAAAACATATTAGTTTTCTACTTCAAATGCTTACAGAACAGCTGGTTTATTTTAATTGTACTCAGTACACTGGTTTCATATGTACAGGTACCAAGTGGATATTGTACTTACATTTTCTCGTAGCGCTGCAAGGCGGCTCTTTGAATTTTCTGGAACTTCCTTTCCCAATCCACTGTGTAGATCCTGCAAGCACAGTTGGCATCATAGTTAAACAAAATAAACTACAGGGAGCTTCCTTCCTTAACTCATGAAAATACAAACACGTGAATTTACATCCATACCATTATTAGGTCATTAGTATGTAGGCTCATAAGGTCTAGGTGCTCATGTAAGCACCTATTTTCATGGCACAAATTTTGATTGTCTTTGGCCACGTGTCGATAAGATGCTAAATGTGAAGGTGCAACATTTTTTTTTTCTTGGCAGCAGAACGTACATAAGACTTTCTAACTGCACCATTGCAATGGCTACACGACCATGGTGCATGCCATTGGATAGATCATACAAAACTTTCCCATCCAACTCTTGCTGCTCTAATTCTTGGTCTAACTCTTCTGGATGTGCAGCCTTGGACTTTGCAGTATAGTCATTCTACAAAGGAAAATAGATTATTTGTGGAAAATAGTATAAGTTGAAGGACTATTCTACAACATTTAGTTATATATATACCACAAATGGTCTTGAACCACCATGATTTTGAGCAATATCATCAGAAGATAAGTGAGATTCCTGCCCTCTCTTTCGTTTTTTGAGGAAGTCTTCTGAGCACCAATAACGACATAGATAGGGCCATACAGCAGGATTGCACCACTTCACTCTGCCAACCATGTATTGTTCATACGTTAGCTCTATTGGCCGTGCCAACTTGTTGTATAGTGTCTGCTTCAGTATCTTCTGGTAGTACAACTTGACAGCATCAATGCGAAATTGGTACATCATATCTTTCACTCTTTTCCTCAGATAATTTTCCAATATACGGTCTGCTTCTTCCTGATCCTCCCTTTTGACTTGGAACAAACGCTATATACCAGAGGACAAGTAGGAAGCCAAAAAAGTTTTTTCAATAATTGAGGAAACACCACAAATATACTTGATGCATATATGTTAGCAAACTAAAATACATGAAAATTACCCAAAATTCAGAAAGCACACGATCTGCTGCTGTCTCTGCTACTGTCTGTTGCTTGTCATTCTTTTTCGAAAGAAAGTAATCTGCCCACTTTAGTGCTTGGCGAGTGTTAAGGACAACACCATGTTGATCCTTGTCCTCTACCAAACCTGGGTACTCTCTCTTGATAATAACCCCAAGTTGAGAAGTGTACTTGTAACCAGCATCATTATAGTTCACATAGTTAAATTGCCTTTTTAACCGACATGTTAGTCATGCAATAAAAATAATAATTGGTAAATAATGAAATTGAAAGTAGAGAGCAAAAATATGGAGATAATTTTTGCACTCACATGTCACCAAGTGGTTCAAGGAGCACCTTGCGGCCACAAACAGGTTTTAGCTTTGTTAGACACCCTTTCTTTATCCACTTTTGCTTAGCTGTCTGAATCGAACAAATAGGTCTAGTAGCACTTTCCTTCCGGGAAGGACGATCTGACCTTGCCCTTTGAGAGGCACTGCCACTTGAGTTAGAAACACGAGAAGCACTCCCTTTAACTCGACTATTACGGCTGTGATGAATGCTGCTCACCATCCATTCATTTTTAACCACACCCATAACAGAGAATGCATGATCCAAAAATCCAGTGATCTGATCCATCCATTCATTAGATAGAGCTTTACCACGTTGCCAACCATTATACATCCATGTACGTGACATTTAAAATATCTCTGTTTTTGAAATATGATAAATACAACTATTAGTCGTCCCATACATGCTGACCACAAGATATTGTTTTCAAACAAAAAGGCAAACATGCATTGCGGTACTATTCATGCATGCTATCATTATTCTAGTTTAGACAACATTAGAAAATCTGAACCCCAGGAAATGACAACATAACATCAGTGCAAAACATAAATATATAACAGCAAACATATAGGTATATATGCGTACATCAACTAGCCAGAGTAAATCCATAAGTATACCATAAAGGAAGAAGGGCGATGAAAATGAAAATCAGCTGGTTCACTGTGATAGAAATCCTCGGCAGCTACAAATATTACTGTACCAAACGAATAGTTCACTGTCAGTTGTAGTAACTCTCAACCAGTACAGTGCAATGAATGAGCATGCTAATTTTCATTTAGATTATGTGTTGAGAATGATAGAACACAACACTGTTGCCAAAACATTATAAAGTACTAAACATTCTAAAAGGGACTGACACAACAAGAATTTGATACAACACCACATTATTTTCTGATTTTTTGAAACAGATAAAATTTAACTGAAATGTGCATTCATAATCTGCATATATACAAATCAATGACAGAGGAAAAACTCAGGGACGCATCGAACCAAATTCCTATTATTGAAGCTATAAACGGAACAGTATATAAATTGTGTGCTCTTACAATGCTATTCAAGAGCCTTTCCTTTTTCAGGCACTATATTTGGCAAAGAGACCTGAACTATTTTCACATATGAATGAGAAACGAAAATGAGAGAAGGCACTGTCCACCACCTGCCTTTAGTTTGTGGAGTCTGTGATAAGAGAATGTCACTGGTGCTCTACTGCTGATAGATAGAGCGGCTGCCATAGCTTGCTACAGGGTGGGTGCGCCCCTCATTCAACATATGGGACTAATTCAAGAAAATACATAGGCCAGCACCTGGCTTCCCATACCACAGCATAGAAGGGGAAAAAAATCAAATCTACCACAACAAAGATCGAGTTTTGTGGAAAAGGGATTGGTCAAAATGAGGGTTAGGAGGAATAGACTTACCACAGAACCTGGAAGCAGTAGTTCACTAGCAGATGCGGATGCTTGTCGCAGATGCGTCGTGCTGTCCTCCCCTGCCTTGGCCGCCTTACCGTCACCGGCGGCCGCCGCCGGGAACCTCCGCAGCGGCTTCAGCTCAATAGAGGGCGCTAGAAGCGGCGCCTCCAGGCTCCAGAGCCAGATGGAGGAAGTGGTGGCTGGTGCTGCAGCCCCATGAATCTTGGAGAGGGATTAACGAACTAGCTGCGTGGTGAATGGTCTCACGGGGGATGAAGCGAGCAGATGGACCGGATGGAAATAGAGGAGACAGGGAGTAGCTATGGGGTCCTGGGTCATTGCATTGGAGTCGTGGGATGGGGTTTTGGGGATTCTTTTTTCTTTTCTTTTGTTTTTTAGGATGTGGTACAAACCGGCGTTATACGCGCCAAGTGAAATCTTCCGCGCCAACCGAAAACATTGGGCGCCAAAAGAAAATCTTGCGCGCCAAAATAATTAGCCTGTGAGTACACTGACCTAATGGTCATGTTTGGATCATCTAGTTGTGTTAGAGATTAGAGTTAATTCTTAACTGTAAACTAGCCCTCAACTAGGTCTAGCTCAATTATTTTGATGCAATGGTTAGATTGATAGAAAAAATATTTTTTCAAATATTTGCGTGGGCCATAGTGTGGCTAGATGTGAGGAGAAAGTATGGTCCCCACCTAAAGTAACCCAAATAATCAACTATTGGAAGGGCTAATTTTTTGAGATGGGTTAGTTGCAAATAACCCACTCTAGTCCTCTTGTTTAATACTTTTGGGCTAGTTGAATTCAAACGAGTTCAAACACGCTCTAACCACTAGATCCAAACAGTGCCAATAATATATATATATATATATACACACACAGAGAGAGAGAAAAATTGCCTTAATTAATTGAGAGTGTTGTACACCGAGAAGAAAATTGGTATTCTGTGAAGGACGTAAATAGACAGATTAATTATATTTTCTCCGTGAGCTTTTCGTGACCCTTCAAGGAAAATAAGTGGCACACGAGTGAAAGTGGAAAATGGCTCTCTTCTCACTTACGAAAGCAATAGTACACTCAAGCCATAGACAACGAATAGAAACTAGGATGAAGCTCAAAAATAGTTTTATCTTGCATTCTTTCCTATACCTCGTATCCTCTCTTTACCAATGGCAATCCTTAACTTTAAACAACACGAGAAGGAGTCTATATATGCAACCTGGGCTAGGTGAAAGGTCCGGGTTAGCTAGAGCAACAAATGGCGATAAACGCAATGCAAAAGCTACTACTAACTTAGAAAAGCCACCTACACAATTCTAGTTCAACTAAGCATCTAAACCACTCAAACAAACTAACTAGCTACCTAAGCAACTAAAGCAAACTAACAACACTAGAAAGCTAACTACTTTGCACAAGGTAAAAAGATGAGATTTGGAGTGTTATACCTTTGCCTTGATATGAAGCCAATCACCGGAATAAATACCGAGTCACCTACTCGAAGGTGAGGAAATTAATATAAACACCAAGATTTATCCTTAGGGTTCACGTGCTTGTCGGCACACTACTGTTGTGTCCACTTCAACCGGTGGTCCGGTGACTAATCGGTATCACACACCAAGCCTACACAAGGCGCAATAAGGATCTACCACGGAGGAAGTAACTCAATGACACGAGTAATTCACTATTGTTACCTTTGAACACTTCCCTCAGGATAGCCACGAACCCCTCACAATCACCGGTGTGAGAAGGCACAATCACCAACGCTTCTCCACACCTTTCTCCACCTCCAAACCGGCTAGGAGACGGCAATCATCAAGAGTAACAAGAATTACTCCATCACCAAGCCACTAAGTGCTCTAAAGATACAAGATGATGATCACTACACTTGAATCACTCTCTCTCAATCAAAATCACAAGTTGAATCAAAGAGGAGAGAGTTGAAGGGAGTGTGCTAGGCTCACAAGAGGCTTAGAAAGATAAAAAAAATCGCCAGAGAGAAGCCCCAAGCCAACCACACTCCTATTTATAGCACCCTCTGAAAAACTAACCGTTTTGCTCTGTCTACGAGGGCAGCGGACGCGCACACCGGATGCTCAGTGTCCGGTGCTCAACGTCCGGTGATCCGATCGATGCCACGTGTCACTCTGTTTGAACTCTAGTCGTCGGATCCAACGGTCGAAACTTCTCGCGCGTTGCTCAAGTTGGCACCGGACACGGAGCTGTCATACCGGACGCTCCGCCGCCCGTGTCCGGTGATCACGCAGAGAGCATCCAGAGAGCTCCCAGGCGCACCGGACGCGTCCATCGTCTACTCACCAAACACTGCAGCGTTCGATGAACTCACGAGGTTAGTTTTGCACGAGTTCACACTGGACACATGTTTGAAACCACCGGACATGGCCTAGTTACTATTCACGTGTCCGGTGTCTACGTAGAGAGGTTCTAGAGAGAACAAATGCACACCGGACGCATCCGGTGCACACCCACCGGACACCCCAGCGTTCGGTGCTCTCTGCTACGCTGAGCTGCTGTGCACACCCACCGGACGCCCTAGCGCTCAGTGCTCTCTATTGCGCTGAGCTGCACTAGGGTTAACCACCATACGCTGCGGCCAGCGTCTGGTGCACATTTTCTTAAGAGAAGCATCTCTGAATCTTGCCGAGCAAGCTCAGCAGGAGGGAGAGAGAACCCAAACCCTCTCTAACTCGCAAACTATATCTCCTTTTGCAAATGTGCTAACACCAAGGTAATCTATCACTTGTGCAAAGAGTGTTAGCTTTCGAAATTAATTACTTTCCAAGGCGATGTTAGCTCACTCTAGGTTAGATTCCAAGTGTATGCAAGTGATATGCAACCTAGAGTACTTGATGACCGAGTTAATGAGCAATTCTCCTCTTAATAGTCCGGTCATCTATCCTAAATGTGATCGCTCTCATTAAGAGCCTTGATCACTAGAACAAAGAGCTATTTTTCTTTTTACCTTAGTCTCTAGCTCCTTGTCCCTTCTCTTTTCATCTTCTCTTCACTTGAACCATGTCATCTTGTTCCTCCATAGCACTAACCTTTCTTTAACTACACACTTAGCAACTTTGGTCAGTGACTAGGTTTCAATCAATTACCAAAACCAAACTAGGGCTTTTCACCAGGTTTTTAGGTTAATTTTTTTTAGGGGAAACAGGAGGGGAAGGCCTCTACTGTGCTTTTATTAGAAACACTAAAAGTTTACACAAGCATTCTTAAGATACAATGAAAGAAATGAAGAAAATCAACGCAATTACACAAAGGCTTCTTGCCATTGAACCAAACTAGGAGCTAATGAAGCTTTTGCTCTAAGAATAACTTGAGCAAATTCTTGCTTGAAGACCGCTTTACATCGCGCTATTCAGGGCTGCCCATTCCTGAAGATAGCATCATTCCGCACTGTCCAAATAGCCCAGGCCACTGAGATGACGATTTCCATGAAGAAAGGGACCTGCGGTTGCGATTTGAAAGAGCTAAGAGTTTCAAGAGGGTCCTGAGGCCGTTGAATTATCAACTGCAGAGTGTTCCAGCACGAGACCGAAAAGGGATAGTCTAAGAAGAGGTGAATGAGGTCTTCATCCTCAAGTGAAGAGAAGAGAGCACAGCTGTACTCAGCAAGATCCAAGCCTTTCCTACGAAGGAGATCTCTAGTACTGAGCCTGTCCTTGAGCAGTAACCAAAAGAAAACTTTCCTCTTGTTTTGACAGCAAGATCGCCAGAGCCAGGAGAAGATATCATGGGTCGGCTTAAAACCTGTAAGCTGGGCGTAAGCCAGTTTCGGAGAAAAATTCCCAGAGCCCCAAATATAAGACCAACAATCAGGAGATATCTGAGTTTGAATATTTTGGACAATAGCTTGAAGCTGCACAAATTGCGGATAAGCTTCTTCTGACAAGGGCAGATGAAAAAGAGAGTGCAGTTCAACAGTTTGAATGACTTGGCAGACAGAAATGGCAATATTCTTCGCAAAGGAGAAAAGTTCAGGCATTTGATTGTTAAGTGAAAGACCATTCCAGGTGTCCAACCAGAAGAGGCAGGATTGCCCATCCTTGATCGTAGCCATCGCTAAGCCCTTGTAATTAAGGATTAACTTTTGAATATCCCGCCACCAAAAGGAGCCCTTCCGGATACGGTTACTTGCAGGAAGCCGACCATTCTGATATTGAACCGACCAGAGCAGATGAACCCAGGGAATGTCTAGCCAGTTGTAAAATTTGTGTAGATTCTTGAGAAGCAGACTGCGATTCTGAGTAGAGAGATTAATAACCCCAAGGCCCCATTTCTTTTTGTATCACACACCAAGGACCAAGTAGTTTTTGGAGGTTTTTTGTCATTTACGTCTGACCCACGCCAAAGATAATGCTTCCTGAATTTATCAATTTGCTTGATCGCAATCTTAAGCAGCAGATAAGTGTACATGGCATAAGTGGGTAGAGCACTAAAGATAGCATTTGTTAACTGAAGTCTGCCCGCCTGACTTAGGAAGCCAGAAATGCTAACCAGCCTTCGCAACTGAAGGCTTTGCGAGGCTTAGAGGAAGGCCCAAATATGTAAAAGGAAGAGTACCCTTTGAGCAGCCAAAAGTATTGGACAAAATATCCAGTTTTGCATCATCAACATTAATGGGAACCATCGTGGACTTGTGAAAATTAACTTTGAGGCAAGAGGATTCAGCAAAAGAATTGAGTAAAGCCTTCAGGAAAAAAAGCTCTCTAGCATCTGCCTTCAGAAAGATCAAAGTATCATCTGCATATTGGAGCACTGGGAAATCCTCAATTTGGGGAAGAGCCATTGGCATTGACAATAGTCCCGGATTTTTAGCCGTATTTAGGAGGTCTTGGAGGAAATCTGTAGCCAAGACAAACGGTAAAGGGGATAAAGGATCATCCTGCTGTACCCCCCGTTTGCAATGAAAGGTTTTGTCAGGGACTCCATTGAGCAAGACTGAAGATATGCCAGTGGAAAAAATTAGATTCATCCAACCAATCCATCTATGAGGAAAATCTTTTTTTCCATGATTTGGATCATCAACTTATGCTCCACTTTATCAAAAGCCTTTTCAAAATCTAGCTTAAGAATAATGATCTTCTGCTTAGACTGATGACAGAGATGCAGAAATTCCAGAGACTAAGCCAAACAGTCCTGAATACACCTATGCTTGATGAAACCATATTGATTAGTATGATTAAGATGAGGAAGGTGCAACTGCAATCTATTGGCCAGCAGCTTTGTGATAATTTTGACTGATGTGTTGAGAAGAGAAATAGGCCTGAAGTCATTCACCTTGAGTGCATTATCATGCTTAGGTACCAGCGTTATCAGGGAACCATTTATGCTCCGAAGGCAGACATCACCATTATAAAAATCATAACAAAGTTTATAGAAATCCTCACAGATAATGGGCCAACATTTCTTGACAAAGTCTGTATTGAAGTCATCAGGACCTGGTGATTTATCAGATTTTAGGGATCGTACCACAGCATCAATTTCCTGGCTAGTAAAAGAGCCACCAACTCACTTAGATCATGTCCACTCTGAAAAAAGTTATCCAGATCAAGAGATTAGTACGAAAATTTGAGACTCTCAATCTTTCCTTGAAGGCAGTCCAAACCAAATGAGCTTTTTGCTGATGATCAAACACACTAGTTCCAGTATCAGTTTCCAGACTGGTGATGAGGTTTCTTCTAAACCTGATAGTAGCATGAGCATGGAAAAATTTAGTACTTGCATCACCAAGAGTGACCCATTTAATCTGCCCCCTTTGCTTCCAATATGCTTTATGTTGTTTAAGCAAGTCTTGAAGCTTTAGTTCTAGAATGTGTTTAAGGTTCCATTCTGGGATAGAAAGATCTCTAAATTCCTCAACAACCTGCAAAAAAACTCAAGACTAGTTTGACATTGTCAATGTTAACTTTGAGGTTAGAGATGGAAGATTTTCAGATTTTGAGAGCACTTCTGAGATTCTTAAACTTGGCAGTTAATATTTTAGCCGAGTCCTAAATATGAGCAGGAGCAACACAATGCTGCTGAACAATCGAGAGAAAATCACGGTGATGCAGCCAAAAATTCTCAAAGCAAAAGATGGAGCCCTTCAGGATACTAGTAGAGACCGAAATAGCATAGGGAGTATGGTCAGAGGTCTCCATAGTGAGTGGATAAGCAATGGTTTGGGGGATATGAGAGAGTCCAGGAATTTGAAGAGAAAAACTAGTCAAGCCTCTCTAAAAGAGGAGAGGATTGCTTATTACTCCAAGTAAATTTTCTCCCTTTCAGGGGATCTTCACCAGACCAAGAGAGCTAATAGCAGCATTAAACATAAACATTTCAGCAAGATCACCACCAGGTTTGTTCCTGTCCTCAGGGCATCTGCAAAGATTAAAATCCCCCACCACCAACTAATCAACAAAATCTGTCATGTTGATATTTTTAAACCTATCAATAAAAATTCTCTTCTCAGCAGCCGTGCAAGGAGCATAAATATTGGTAAGAATCCAGTGAGCATTGTTATGATTGGAATAAAATTCAACAGACTAAGCAAATGAATTTTGGAACACTAAATTTCCCTGAAAAAGATAGACTTCCAAGCAATGAGGGACCCCTCAGAGGCACCAATAGACGGGAGGAACACAAATTTATCAAAGGAAGGGGGACATAAATTTCAAAGAAAAAGAGCATCAAACTGTTCCCTTTTAGTTTCCTGAAGGCACACAATATCACAACAACTATCAATAATCCTATCCCTGACTGCATTCCACTTCTTATAAGAGTTAATACCTCTGACATTCCAACACAAAACAATCCAATTTCTGTTACTCATGTTTACAACCAAAAGATGAGAAAGGGAACATGAGACGAACTATAGAACTAGAGAAGACTAATTGTTGCCACCCTTCTTAGGTGGCTGAGCAGGCTTATTCTTGGTGGTCTTCTTCGAGACTGGCTTGGAGCTTGCCGGCTTAGCCATCAGCCTGTCGTTTGTCAGTTCTTCAGGGTTGACCTTGCAGAATGAGGCTACTAGATCTCTGATCACAAAAGAAGAGATCTCAGGAGGGGTAGAGGAGCAGCCTAAGCAGCATGATTTCTCCTTGAGTCCTGAGGCTTTGAAGCCCTTGTGCTACTATTTGACTCTTAGGCTATGCCGGACTTCACTTTCAGATAGGATTGGCGCCTTTCCTTTCCCCTTGGACAATCTTGGGGTCTTGGGGGCCTTGTGAAGAAGGAGAGGTAGGATTATATGAGTCATCTTCCTCTTCCTCAATAATGACCACAGAATTTGAATAGGAATAGACAGTAGCGTTAGGACACTTACTGGGAAGACTAAAAATAGAGGAATTTCTCTCATCAGTAGCACTAAGGAAGCCCCAGGCAGGGGACTACAGGAAGTGCTTGGTCCAGTCGAAAGTAGGTGGCTGTAACAAAAGGTAAACAAAGAAATTTATCCAAGCATCAGGAATAATGACCGAGGATTGATTAGAACCTTTCTGAGAGAAGTGACGCACCCACTGTCTGATAGCATCTGGGTGAGGCTTAGTAATAGGAGTCCAGTTGCTCAAGAAGTCTGGTGTAGGAAGGTGAGTGTGAACCATCCCAATCTGCAAATCATTTTGTAGCATTTCATCATTACCATGTGCAGGGTCCTTTGGCCCACCCAACAGGTCCTCCAAGTGAATTAGATCCTCAGGAGCCAGAGCAACAGGGACCCAATTATCAAAGTTGGGGAAAGGAACAATCTGCACTGGCTCTGTAGGCAGAAGAGGGGGATCAAGCTCATAATCAGAAGCATCTGTCAGGTCATCCATGGCAAGAACATCATCATTAGTCTCTTCCTCCTCCTGATCAAAGTGGACAAGTTCCTGGGGCAAAGGAACATTCAGGACAAGCCCAAGCTCCTGCTAAAGGTCAGCATCAGGTAATTGTAAAATGGGTTGGGCCTCTTGCTCAACTTGTGCTTGCTCAGGCCCCATGGGCAGAATGTCAGGGCCCAAATGTTGTTGAGGTACTGCAGCATTGGGCCAAATTCCCCAGCCCAGGGGTTGAAGGTGCTGTTGGGCTGGATGCTGAACACCAAAAGGATTAACAGGATTGAAAGCATTTAGCATTGGAGCCCCAAAGGTAGGTGGGTTGGCAGGCTGACCATAACCAAAGAACTGAAAATTATTTGGGTTGAAACCTGGACCGTCATCATCATCACCAGGAAGGCCAGGTGGCAAGTCTTCATCCTGTGCTTGTTCTAGTAATCTTGCATTGAAAATTTCACACTGAACCGTCCAACTAGGAGAATTGGCATGCAAGCCTTCACTAAAAGTGAAGAACCAGGGGACTGAGTCCAGACCACAGACATTGACTTTAACAAAAACCCTTGCCATATTCTGAAAGTCTTCCTCCCAAACAGCCAACTTCCCAAATTCAGACACAACCCTTTCTACCAGAGCATGATTCCACTGTTGATATCTACTAACGTCACCCAAAATAACTTCATAACCTTTAACACTAGAGACAAGATTAGAAGATGTATGGTATTTAATTAACTGATCATTAGCAACTAGCCACTTATCTATTACCAACATTCTTTAGCATGAACTGGGTTGTCAATCCTAATTATATATGTTAAGAATAAATAAAGGTTTTATATATTATTCCATGTGACTAGACAGAAATATAAATAAAAATAAACTAAGATCAATTATGCAAGCGGACAGATAATTATACCATTGTAGCATTTTACCTAAGAGTTCTACCAGGTTGTCGATTTATATTTATACCACTGGGAAGAACTTGGTTAAATTACAATCTATTATATTGATAACCACTATATACAATGAATAAGTGAAATTACCAATGTCATATACTCTACTCATAACAGGTAGAGGTCACAAGATAATAAAGATAAATAGGGTGATAAGTATGATCAAGCATCATTAATAAAGATAAACATCAGAGCAGTTTCTAGTCATAGTAATAGCTAGCCAATGGATAAACTAAGGAATTAATATCTAAGGTAATTCTATAACTACGTCAATGAATAACTCTAACTAGTACAATTACATCTAGCAAACATTGTAAGATTAGTCCTATATCATGATCACATGCAAAGGGCATCATCTAGGAAAGGTGTGAAACAGAGTCATCACCCAACTTCGTAACCGTGCCTGCTTGCCTACATACGGGGGGGGGGGTGGACTACAGAGGAATCTACGTAGCTGTCACCTACGCGAACTACCACATGACCCGGCACATCAGGGTGCACTCGCAGATAAATAAAATATCTAGACACTACGTCTACACATTGTTCATCATCTACCCAACGATCATTTGGATAAACGCTATATGAGCAATTACATGAATTCAATAAGATCAAACCAACTATACTAGACATATAATTAAAGTAGACAAAGACTAATGTAATCAAAAAAATATGAACTATTAAGAACAATGTTTCCCTAATCATAATGAAGAATACAATAATAGAGAAAGAACCAGAACTATACCGATCTTTGCGCTCCAGACGATCGCCGGGGCTCCAGATCCCGCCGAAGAACTAGATCTCCTCTACTCTCTAATCTAACTAGGCTAGAACTATGAACTAGTGTGTATTCATGTATCCTTTGGTGTCTAAAGTTCTAATAAAAGTTGACGTTATCCACCGTCAACAACACCCCCAAGCTTACCTGTTTGCCAGTCCCTTGGCAAATAAACTAAGCCTAATTACTAATGTAATTGGATCAGGAGTTGCTACAATGCTTTCATACCTCCCAAGTACACATGCTGCAAACATAGATTCTCCTCCGGATTAGACAAAACTGCTCTAACTTTTAAAGTTACCCATTTTACCTTTAACTATGGGGCTTTACAGCTCTTGCCTCAGTCTTGAGTAATCGAAAGAAACAACAATCAAGTCTTGCACTATGTAGCAAATTCTTTACAGTACCAATATCTGGGAGTTTTGTAAGTTTTCAAAATAAAACTCAGAGCTTTAATTGTATGACACCCTCAAGTCTCTCAGTATATATGGTATTTGTGGATCTTACTTAAGGTATTAATGCTATGCCTTCCTATAACTAAGGATTTATAGTGGAGCTTATAGAAGTGGCAATAACAAGGTTTAAGCATACTTGCAATTCATATGTTTTAAAGTCAAACAATGGATCCATAGAGAATCGAGGCATACAATCAAAGCAAGATGTGCATGTGTATGGAATATGGTGGATAGGTGTATATGTAGTATTTAATGGCTATTCCTAATTCTACTTTTGCTCTTTGAAAATGATTTACTCTCCTTTGTAATTTGGAGGAACACATTGGCTATCTTTATTCTCTTTCTTTCTTTTTTTCATTCGGGAAGCGAGCATCTAGTACCCATTATTTTAATGCTGGGACACTTGTCCATCTTTTACTCCCTTTTCATATTTTTGCATAGCCACATGTATCCTTTGAACATAAATATCTGGAGAGATAATATTAAGAACTTAGAGCAACTATAACAAGGCTGTCCTACGGTGTTTATATATTTTTGGTGTTCACTCCTAGTGTAGGAGAAAATATTTTCATGATGAGTATTGATGAAAGTGGAAATGGTTGCGATTATTCCTAGGGTAGGAATAATGCATATGTGCTGAAGTGTGTACGTGATCTTGGTTTTAAAAGCATGACAAGACTCTCATATGGTATACAACAAAGGTTGACTAAACTCAGTGTAAAGCAAGCAGCATGAATGTGCAAAAGTTTTCCTATCTAGATGTATCATATATATGGCTTTGGTAGGAATTCACATTTTGTCATACAAGAGCTCATCATGTAGATTTTAAGTTTTCAAAATAAATCTCCAGAACTTAGTAATGCTAGAAATAAGATAAATAGCAGTTCAACTTTCATGAATCATATCAATCAATTATCTAGACTTAGCTCATACATATGCCTCCACAAGTTTCAGGTTCAGAGTAAATTCTTAAGTTAAAACAGTAATATCCAAAATTCAGGAGAACTTAAGGTTGAAAACTAGGCACTTGAATGGAATTACAATAGAGCAACTATTCATCATCTCCAAGATAAAATTTTAATGTTCTCCAGTTTTTATTTGACTCTAACCTCGACTGACTATAAACATACTCTAAGACCACTCTAATATATAGCTAAGCATTTATTTTATTTTCAAATTTTATCTTACTAGCTAACTTACGTGAAAAAGCGATATGGTACAATAATAATAAGGTGGGAAAATTATACTTAGCTGGATTTAAAATGGAGGGTGCCCTCCCCCAAGCTGGATGTTTGACAGGGTTTTTGATGTTGCAAATTGAGTGATCCTTCTGAGAGCAAGTGTATCGGCAATGTAAGGGCGTCAGGTTGACTAGCTTTTTTATCTTGTATTTTCCTGTGAAACTCAATTGCCAACAAAAATACCAAATCTCATGGAGAGGGGTTAGGTTTAGTACCACTCCATGGTAAGTGATTGATTTTATATTTCCAGCAGAAGTTTAAGCTCCTTTTCCCAATTAGGAAACTTCTCTAAGAGTGTGGACCTTCATGTGCCCTCATATTTTTGGGTTTTTTTTCTAAAAGGTGTGGACCTTCATGTGCCCACATATTTTTGGTATTTTGTGTTTATATAAAGTAGACTTATTAAGCGCATAGATAAAGTCACCAGGTAACTAGGGGATGCTCCTCCCCCAAGCTTGATGTCTGCAATACTTGGTGCTTGAATGATCTTTAGAGCGAGCTAGTAGTAGTCCTGGTGGGTGCCACTAATAGACTCTCTCCTTAGTCATAATATTATCCCTGCACAGTTATACTCCAACAAGAAAACCAAAACTCGAGGCTCAAATTATCAAGGGGTTAGCGGTCAGCCAATGAGCACTTTGATTATTCTTTGAGTTGATTTTAATTAATAGATTTTAGTAGGATTCTAACAAGATTCTCTTTTTAGGATTTTCTAATTTTCTTATATAGCAATCAAATATGTATGCATGCTAATAATAGTTTTTATGCCACCACAGGGAATATTCATTCCCATGGGGCTTAGGATTTTCTTAATGCAACAAAATATAAATACTACTACCATCTATAAATCATTTTTATTTTTATGCCACCACAGTAAATATGTCTACAGGGTCACCATAGACTTATTTACATGGGGTTTTAATATTTATGATGCAGTAAATAAAGCAGTAAATGTTTTTGTTAGTTTTATTATTTAATATGCAAAAATGATTATGCTAATAAATATGCTTAGCAAAATTACTAATGAATGCTAAATTAATTAGATAACTACCATTCTAATCTTATGGCTAGGGTACGGAATTTAAAGTCTACCGACAAGACTTAGATAGAGGAGAGTACTTACTCGGTAGGTTCATTGTCTGAGATCACCTCAGTCAATTCCCTATTTTATGGTGGTGTAGCAGGTGCTTCTTCCTTCTCCTACCATCTCTTTTCTGTCTCTTCTGCTTCTCTCCTTTCTAGCTCCAGCTCTTCCTTGTATGCTTCTCTTGATTCTTCATCTCTCTTTATCCATTCTTCCACTTGTGCCTGGATCTCTTCTTTCTCTGCTTTAACAATCTGGTCCATCCTTTCAGCTTCTACTTCTCACTCACTCCAGCGTGGTGCTTGTACGGCTTCTTCTTGCTCCTTGTAGCAGTCTTCATACTTCACAATCTTACCAGGGAACTCCTCCCATCCACAGTGAGGCTGGGCAGCATGACGGCAGGCTTGGCGTTTCCTTCTGTTGCGTTGTTTCCTGATCTGCTCATGGTTAAGATGTGTTTTAAATTGACAGTGTACCTTTCCGGTGGGTATGTTGAAGTGGATCTGTCCAGACCCGATGTAGATGATAGCATTGGTGGTGTAGAGAAACGGTCTTCCCAAAAGAATAGGCGATTCATCGTCCCCCTGCGTATCAATAACTAGAAAATCTGCGGGTATATATTTATTTTGAATTCTTACCATGACGTCCTTGACTACACCTTCAGGGAATCTAAGTGATTGGTCTGCCATCTGCAACTGAATATATGTTGGGTATAATGGTAAATCATTAAATAATTCATCATATACCTTTTTGGACATTACATTGACGCCTGATCCAGTGTCGCAGATGGTGTCGGGAAAAGTGATGTCTCTAATTGTGCATTCGATGATTGGTACACCTGGGTCACCTTTCTTTGTTGGAAATGGTTTTGGGAGCATATGATCATTTTCTGTGTTAATAGCATTGATTAGTTGAGCGGTTTCTTCATGTACATGCTGGGGCTTGTTCTTCCTCCATCTTCTATTGTTCTTCTTCTTGGGTGCTGGTTGTTGTTGTTGCTCTTCTTGTTGATGGAATTGCTTCGGGACTGCTGGATTCTTGAGGATGCGGTTCTTGAATGAAAATCTCTCCTTCTTGTCTTTGATGGAGAGGACAATCTTGGCGTGTTCCGCATAGATGATGGCTTTGGTTGTGCATAAGAATGGTCGTCCCAAGATAATGGGTGCCTTCTCATCTCCTCCAGTATCCATGATCACAAAGTCAATTGGGACATATGATTGCCCCACTCTGATAACAGCTTCTTCTAGTACTCCCTCGGGGTAGCAAATGGACTGATCTGCAAGCTGCAAATGCATATCTGTGTACAACAAAGGATCACCTAAAATTTTCTCATAGATTACCTTAGGCATTATGTTAACACTTGCGCCGAAATCGTAGATAGCCTCTGGAAAGTTATGATATCATATGGAGATAGGAATCACAGGTCTTCTAGGGATCTCCCATCTTCTCAGGTAGTGATTGATCTATCCACTGTATATCTGCAGGCTCAATTTGGTATTGTGTTGCATCGTGAATATCAGCAAGGTTAGCAGTTTCTAAATCCTCCGGCTGGCCCGGAATTTTCCTTTCTCAAATGGAGGGACAGCAGCAGCAAGCCGAGATAATTGTGATTCTAACATTTTATTAAAGCTGTGCTGATTCTTTATAGCAGAAGCAAAGGTATCCATTCTAATGTTTATATTTTCTAAAGCTTTATCATTCGAGGCTACCTTTCTAGACATTTGATCTAACAATTTAGATTGACCAGCAACTAAATCTCTTAAAGGCGGAAAATTGTAATTATTGTAATTATTACCTTGGTTGTTACAGTTGGTAATTACCTTGTCGAGGTGGCTGATTCCATCCTTGGTTTGGCTGGTTCCATCCTTAATTTTGCTGAGGACGATAGTAGGTGTTATTATTGATGAAGTTCACATCCTCTTGCAACGTAGGGCAGTTGACAACTGAATGCCCGTAATCTCCACATTCTTCACAGGTCATCCGGGAATCATTGATATGCATGACTTCGTTCTTCTCTATGTCGAGCTTCTTCATGATGAGGTCTAGCTTGGCAGTGACTATGTCAGTCTCCTTCAGATAATGGATGCCTCCTCCTCTCTTACGAGGTTGAGTACGTTCTTCATTACAGCTTGAATTTGAGGCCATCTTTTCAACAAGTGCTTGAGCTTCTGGAAACTTAAGTGACAGGAAAGCTCCTCCAGCTGCAGCATCTATGGACTCATGGGTGCTTGAGATAAGCCCGTTGTAGAAGGTCTGCAATAGTAGCCAATCCTCTATCCCATGATGCGGATAGTCTTCAATTGTAATCTTGGAATCTCTCCGATGCTTCAGTGAATAATTCGTCATGTTGCTATTGAAAACTTGAGATTTTCGCACGCAGAGCATTTGTCTTGCCTATAGGAAAGAACTTTGCCAGGAAAGCAGTTGAGCATCGATCCCATGTAGTGTTCTTGTCTTTGTTGGCGTAGAACCACTGCTTGGCTTTCCCCAAAAGTGAAAATAGGAAAAGACAGAGTAAAATAGCATCTCTTGGTACTCCTCTAATCGTGAAGGTGCTGCAAATCTCTAGAAAGTGTTGTAAGTGTGCACTTGCATCTTCATGAGCTTTTCCATAAAACTGGCTGGCTTGAACCATGGTGATAAGTGCAGGCTTAAGCTCGAATCCATTCTCCCCCGTGTTGACTGCTGGTCCAGTCCGGATGTTTTCTGTTGTTGGGGCAGAGAACTCACGCAGCGTCTTCTCAGCCATGTCTTCAAACACAGGAGATAAATCTTCTCCTAACTGTTCTTCTTCCAATATTGGAGGCTGGCTCCTTTGATGAATGAGCTTGAGCAGCGATGGGTGTTTTTCATGGTAGCTTGAAATTGTCCCTCGCCTCTACAAACTACTTTCTTCTCAGGAGTTTCTCTGGATCGTCAGTGAAATTATTTGGAAGAGAAAAACCATTCATTCATCACCCTGCATAAGATAAGTAAATGATAAAAAACAGGGGTGTGTTGTTTGAGTTAGAGATCAATCGGTAATACAATCTTATCCATGATGCATATGTGTTATCAATATTTTCTAAGTTTAATATGCCTCCCCCGGCAACGGCGCCAAAAATGCTTGTTGACATCTACTAACGTCGCCCAAAATAACTTCATAACCTTTAACAATAGAGACGAGATTAGAAGATGTATGGTATTTAATTAACTGATCATTAGCAACTAGCCACTTATCTATTACCAACATTCTTTAGCATGAACTAGGTTGTCAATCCTAATTATATATGCTAAGAATAAATAAAGGTTTTATATATTATTCCATGCGGCTAGGCAGAAATATAAATAAATATAAACTAAGAACAATTCTGCAAGCGGACAGATAATTATACCATTGTAGCATTTTACCTAGGAGTTCTACCAGGTTGTCGATTTATATTTATACCACTGGGAAGGACTTGGTTAAACTACAATCTATTATATTGATAACCACTATATACAATGAATAAGTGAAATTACCAATGTCATATACTCTACTCATAACAAGTAGAGGTCACAAGATAATAAGGATAAATAGGGTGATAAGTATGATCAAGCATCATTAATAAAGATAAACATCAGAGCAGTTTCTAGTCATAGTAATAGCTAGCCAATGGATAAACTAAGGAATTAATATCTAAGGTAATTCTATAACTACGTCAATGAATAACTCTAACTAGTACAATTACATCTAGCAAACATTGTCAGATTAGTCCTATATCATGATCACATGCAAAGGGCATCATCTAGGAAAGGTGTGAAACAGAGTCATCACCCAACTTCGCAACCGTGCCTGCTTGCCTACATACGGGGGGTGGACTACAGAGGAATCTACGTAGCTGTCACCTACGCGAACTACCACATGACCCGGCACATCAGGGTGCACTCGCAGATAAACAAAATATCTAGACACCACATCTACACATTGTTCATCATCTACCCAACGATCGTTTGGATAAATGCTATATGAGCAATTACATGAATTCAATAAGATCAAACCAACTATGCTAGACATATAATTAAAGTAGACAAAGACTAATGTAATCAAAAAAATATGAACTATTAAGAACAATGTTTCCCTAATCATAATGAAGAATACAATAATAGAGAAAGAACCAGAACTATACCGAACTCTGCGCTCCAGACGATCGCCGGGGCTCTAGATCCCGCCGAAGAACTAGATCTCCTCTACTCTCTAATCTAACTAGGCTAGAACTATGAACTAGTAGGCTCTTGATGGCTTGAAGACTTGTTGTCTTCGATGAATGATTGATTGATGCCTCCAGGGGGGTCTGCCCCTTTATTTATAGTCCGGTGGAATGAACGTGCGCCGTAGGATCAAACCGACTTGAAACAAGGGCGGAGATGACTCCTCAAAGGTGACGGAAGAAGGCTTCAGAAGGCAGCGGCGAAACCCTAGGGGGGCGCCACCTAGCCCCACCCCAGGGCCGGCCGGCCCCACCTGGCCAGGGCTCGGCCCCAGATTGCTTCGGGTGCCTTCTACACTCTTCCCACGTCCCGATGATGATGTTTCCTTCGCGGTTAAGTTTCGTGTCTTTTATGCTTTTTAACCCTTCTTTTATGCTTTTCTAGAATAGTCCCTGAAAAATACAGAACATGCAAAACTCATGGAAACTGTCAGTTAAAACCCTAGACTAGTATGTTTTCATGTATTCTTTTGTATCTAAAGTTCTAATAAAAGTTGATGTTATCGACCGTCAACATCCACAAATCGAGATTAAGTCCAATAAGAGCAATCCACACGTCATGAGTCAGAAAAGTAGCTCTCTGGTTCCAGCCTTGGTCATGGGGACTGAAAGAGATGGTCCCATTACCATAAGGAATGGGGCTGTTCTGAATTAGAATATCAAGCTGATGCATATAAGTAAATTTGACATAAGCTTGTCCAAAAGGACAGGGCTGAATTGTTTCGAAAGGGATGTTGTTCTGAACCGAAAGTAGGTCCACAAGAGTCTCTCTGATGTCCATGAAGTTGAGTTCATTCAAAGGGAGGGGGCTGAAGGTGGCGATTGCCAGATCATTATGCTGCCTCTGAAATCGACCAGTAACCACCCTTTTCATCAAAGGTCTGCCCTGAACCATAATGTGTTGGGAGCCCGCAGGAAAGAAAGGCATCGGATCAACAAAACGGAACGCCATCGCCTCCTGATACACAATTAAGGAACGGGGATGAGCAGAGACTGGGGTTTTCTCCTTCCACGCAATATGAATAGTACGAGGAGGGAGAGCAGAAGCAGAGCGAGCAAACATGTACTCACCAAAAGACGAGAAGGTAGGGGGCTCAGAAGTCTTGGTCGGTGGTTGGTCCGACGGCGGAAGATCATCGTCCTCAAACTCCGGCGCCTTCAGTTTCCAGGGCAAGGTCCAGGGAACAGTGTAGAGAGTAGGAGATGGAAGGCCAAGAGCCCAGGTAGCATAGTCGGAGAAAGACGAGTAAACCGGGCAGTCATGACCGGCCCCACCTGTCATAGAGGCATATCCCGCAGGGCCATCCAAAGTCGGTTCGAGATTACCAGCAGGGCGCGACGATCGAGGCGGGAACTGTTGAGGAACAAAGATATTTCCCCTGTTACGAGTGCGAGCAATCTGATGGGCCACGTTTTGGGCCGGGCCAAGAGGCCACGGGAAGGGCCAAGAATCACTTTGGCTTTTGGGTTGAAGAGAGGTTTGGAGTTCCTGAAAGTCCGTTTCTTTTGAATTTGAAAAGGCGAGTTTCCCGGGCGAAGAACACGGCGAGTTCCAAGCAGAACTAAGTTAGCCCCAGACAGTGATTTGGAATTTGAAGACTTTTCTATGACATCAACCCATTGAGATGCCCACTCCTTAGACCAAAGATTAAATTCATGAACATAATTGGGCCCCTCCATGCCATAGTTGGAAGAAAATTTTGAAGTTAGCACACTCATACGATTTCAGGCGAAAAATATGAAAACCAACATCCTGAGAGTGAACTGAGAATCGAAAGACACGATCACTGAGGAAAAGCACCCTATAATCCTTATAATGGCCCCCAATTACTGCTTTAAGGATGCGGGAAACAGAGATCTCCGAGAGACGAAACTTGCATCTGCCGATTGAGAGAACCAGGAAGAAAGGCTTGGGAGAGAGATTTGGATGAAAACTGACCGGAGAATTGAACCGCCTGCAGATCTCAGCCTCGACCACACGCCCAGGGCGATGATCAAGATCGGGGAGCTCCATGGTGAGGGATCAGCAGATGCCATGATCTCCAGGGAGGGAGGTGAACGGGTAAAAGACCCTAGTTTGGTTCTGGTAATTGATAAAACCCAGCTACTAACTGTCACACCCAATTTTAAGGATAAAATGGGATGCATAAACTTATGTGCGCCCAGAGATCAGTCACACACATAAGCCAACAAATTGCATAAATTGTATCATAACCAATGTTTATTACATAGCGAATAATATCAAAGTCATTACACAACGGAAAATAAAGATAACTCTCGCGGTAGCTCCATAGCACAGGGATGTCGACTGGTGAAGCACAAGTCTAGTAGTCCTCTGGGTAGTCCTCATCACTATCACCATCTGTTACCCATCCGGGATTTTTAACCGAGTATTGAAAAATAAACAAGCGTAAGTACATGTCGTACTCAACAAGACTAGCATGGGTTAATGGGGCTCAAAAGATTGACACGGTTTTAACAGCAGGTTGCTTTTAATTAATCATCTTTTATGCAGTTGGATAGCAACAAATGAATAAGCCCATTCTCATTATCATAGTAAACATAATTAACGAGTAGCAATAAATAGATTTAGCAGCAAGTAAGCATCACCCCAAACGATAACTACTCCATAAGACGTCCAAGGCCGCTCGTGACCGTGAGCTCGGCTAGTATACCAGTTTTAGACTCTGCAGAGGTTGTGCACTTTCACTATGAGCCGTGATTCCCAGTTGCTCGGGTTAATTACTGTAACAGAACCGGCTAAATCACCTGGCCCACCGGCACCTGTCATTGTCACTAACGACTTCTGACAGCCGGGCCCGTGTCCCAAATGATCTAGACAGGTCTGTCGGGCTACATTAGTGCCCTTTTCTCCGACAGGATCACCATTGCAGAATCATCACAGGATTACAACATTTCATAATAAAAATACATCAGAGTACAGTGCGGAAGATTACATAACATTTAGATTACAAACCGGTTGTTCAATTAGGATCCAAATATAGTTATTACAGACCAGAGGACATAGCAGTATCAGTGGAATAGTTACACAATACTAGATAAGATAACTTGAACCCTGCCCACGGGTTCCACCTCACTCATCGCCGCTTTCTTCCTCGACCACGGTCACGCAACATGGAGCAAGACAGATCTCCGACTGCGGTCCTCCTGCAACGGGGTTAACAAACCCTGAGTACTTGGGGTACTCCGCAAGACTTACCCGACTAAGGGTGTAAAATGAGACTCAGGAATGCAAGGCTATGGGTAAGGCTAGCAGAGGATGAAGAGTTTGCAGAAAAGCAATCTATCCTGTTCCATATTTTATTTTGTCATTATTATAATCATATTTATAGCTCCAATATTCAGACTCATGTATCATCATTCTTTCAATTACTTTATTCATTCAGATAACCTAGTTGAGAACCACTTTTCGGTGTAGAGTGTGAGGATCAAGTCTCCATAACCGAGGAGCACGTCGATTCGAATCCAAAAAGTACCCAGCTGGGGATTCTAACCACACTGCATATGCAGCACGCCGGCATACATATACCAACCCGTCGTCACGGCTTTGCTATCCCGAAACCGGTCCTGCGCCACCCGAAAGCACAGTACTCCACTCTTATCCAGGCACGCCGGCCACGTGGGTACAAGCTACTCTCGCCATCTCTCCACTCCCAGTGCGTGGTTGTCGGTTCCAGCAATAGCGTCACCGGACTCTAGGCTTTCCGCATTGGTATGTGGCTAGGCTGTTCATCATGATCACAGCAGGCCTACAACGAACGGTCCCTACTTCCTTCCTGCCACCAATCCTGCATTGGGACTCTAACCCAAGTACAAGACTACCCGACAGTTTTTATTATCGTGCCTGTCGGGTGAGTGAGACATAGGGAACGCCGCCCCATGAGCTGGCCACCCAACGAAACACGTTTCCAAAGACATCGACCAGTTCCAAACTATTCCGAAAGCGACCATGCATTGGGACTCCAACCCAAATACACATCGACCAACGGATAACCAGTTCTTCACCAATCAAAGTATAAGTATAATCATGGCACAGAAAATAGTTTTTCTTTTATGCAAAGCTAAGTTCATTAAGCATGCCTAAGCATTTCTCAAACCATTTTATTTAAATCAGGTTTCAGGGTATTTATTTGAGACAATGCATCTGGATAGGTGACAATCAACTCCTATCAACCTAATGCAGTAGATTAACTCGAATTATAAATATTTTGTAATAGAGGGGCTGAATGCACCGGGGCTTGCCTTGGATCGTGTACAGCGTCGGGTCGGGATCAGTCCCGCAGATGTCGAATCCTTGGATGACTTCTGGAGTGTCCTCCTCAGTAGTAGTCTCGACCTGGACCCCCTCGGGAACGGGCACTACACGTATGCAATGATGTATGCTTAGCATGGCATGAGGGCAACAAATGAAATGCTTGAAAGTAAACCATTAATACCTTGAGTACAACTTTCCTTCACGCTAAAGTTGTAAACGATCTACGGAAGGTAAAAGTAATGTTTCCTACTTTTGTTTTATTGACCTTTTTAACGGTCACAGAAAGCCGCTACACAGCTTTATGCCTACTATCAAGCACTAAGTTCTCGAATTGCCAAGGATCACACAGTGAAAGATCCTTGGTCTTCATTCAATCCAAAAATTCACACAACAAACCTAAATTCATTTTTCTATTTACTTTATTAATCCCTAATTCCACATATATTTATTAATTGACCAAACTAACTTCAATTGCAACCAAACTTTACCAACAGCTAGGTTTTATCACCAAACAGAGCCACAATAAATTTCATGATTTTTGGATTTACAGAGAATTAATTAAAATTACACAAACTTGCATTTATTAATTACTTTACTGATTTATTCAGCAGATTAAAGGCACTGGAACACCCTATATTATATTTTTAACAAATACTACATACTTCAGAGAGCATACACAATTATTTTCACATTTTTACACCTAGCAGATTAATTCATATGAAATTAACAAACATCAGCACTATTCACATGAATATATAAAAGAAAACATTTTGCAATTCACTGGAAAAAGGAAAAACCAATCCAGCCCACTACGGCCCAAGTCCAGAGCGAGCCGGCCCACTCGGCCTGCCCGCGCCCGGCGCCGACGGCTTTGCAAAAGAGACCCTGGGGAAACTGGAAATCAACCCGCGGTCCGATCTACACTATTCACATGAGTCATGAACTTCGCGCTTAACCCCCTGGGAAAACTTGCCTTCTCACCCGAGGCCCTTGGCCATCCCTCTGTTTCAACAGAGGCGGGTGCGCCGGCGGTCCGCCGCCCCTAGCTCGCCGACGGTGAGCCGAGAGACGAAGCCGAGGGCACTGACGGACTCTACACTCCAAGGCGAGTCTACCAAGCTAAGACACGACGAGATCCGAGGCGCACAGCACCTGGAGACACGGACGCGGCGGCTCGGTGGCGGCGGCGAGCACGTCGCCGGCGAGCACAAGCCGGTAAAGAGAGGGGGAAAAGGTGCGCGAGCATCTGGGGCTCACCACGAAGCTGGCCGAGGGGTCGGTGGAGACGGAGGTGGTTCGGAGAAGGCGACTTGGCGACGGCGGCGGATCCTGGTGGCTCGGCACAACGGCGAACACGCGTCCTGGCGAACCTAGGGAACCAGAGAGTACGCCGACGCACGCGTAAGGTTCAAGGGGTCACAGAGATCACGGTACGCAACAATCCGAGGCCCAGAGCTTACCCAGACTAGCTCGAGACGACGGCGGAGCTCGCGGCGGCGCTCTGCCCGCCCGCGAGGAAGACACCGGCGTTCCGGCGGTTTCAAGGCTCCACAGCCTTCACCGACGGACGCAGGCGGTGCGCAAGGAGGCTAGCTAGCTTGCAGCAAGATGGAGAGGGTGGTGATGGACGGAGCGCGGCGTATTCGGCCGAGAACCGAGAGGTGGCGATGGCGACCGGGAGAAGGAAAAATGGCGTGGAGAGGGGTGGTCTTTGCCCTTTTGGAGGGGCAACGGGCGGGGACAGGCGCGGCACGACGCGGCGCACGCGCGCCCGTATCTGCCGAGGTCGCGGGGGCACGATCCCGGCCGGCACGGCTCGCCGCGCGCCCGCGCGCGACACGGCGGCTGCCGGCTCTGTTCGCGAACAGGAAGAGGGGGCGGAGTACTGTAGCATAGATCCCTAGGGGCTGTCGGTTTTTGACCAAATTCGACTGATTTTGCATACAAACATGAAAAACTGCAAAAACAAAAGTTGTAGGGTTTGAAATTCTGAACAACTTTGCTTTTGGAACTAAATCCAAATTCGAAATATTTTTGAAACTACAGAAAAAGGGGTAAACTAGAGTTTTGAATTTTAAACTGTATTTTTAAAATTACTTTTAAATTTTCTCAACAACTTGAAAAATTGCCAAAATAAAAGTTGTTCTACTCAATGAGCTTTACAACTTCTATTTAGGAAGTTTTGCCAGATTCCAAATAATTTTTGAAATGCCAATCCAAAACTAAGTTTTAAATCATTGTTTTGAAATAAATTTGAATTTCCACCACAGAACTTTGAAATCTCCAAAAATAAAAGTTGTTCCATTTTAAAAGATCTAAAACTTTTATTAAGGGACTATCTCAAAATTCCTTTTAGATTTTGAATTAGGTTTTGGTCCTAATAAAAGTAAATTTTTAAACCTTTATTTGGGAATTTTAATTTTACAAACAAATACTAATTAAATTCAAATCACTCTAGAGACCTAATCACAATCATATGCAAATGATTAATTTAAATATGATGACATGGCAGATTAATTAAATCCGTAATACTCGGGGTATTACAGTCTTCCCCCCTAAAAGAAATCTCGTCCCGAGATTAGGTACATAACCAAGATTGGAACAAGGCATAGGAAAAAGAGCTAACAACAACCAGTTCATGCTTAAACAAGAGACAAGGGGAAAACATACGCATTAAAAGACAGGGTTACATTTTACAAGGTAGCAAAGAACTCAGGGAAGTTTTCTGCCAAGAAATCTTCAGATTCCCAGGTAGCTTCATCTTCAGAATGATCACTCCATTGGATCTTGTACCATCTGGTTGTGGTCCTTCGGGTAACACGGTCCTTTATATCCAAAACTCGTACTGGCTGCTTCGAGTATGTCAATTCAGGTTCAAGTGCTACTCCTTCAACATCGATGACTTGTCTAGGTACTCGGAGACACTTCTTCAGCTGAGAAACATGAAACACATTGTGTACTTCCGAGAGATGTTCTGGCAATTCAAGCTTGTAAGCTACCCTTCCCACGCGTCCTATGATTAAGAACGGTCCAATATAACGCGGGGCTAACTTGCCTTTGACTCCAAAACGGTTAACTCCTTTCATAGGCGAAACTTTCAAGTATACATAGTCTTCAACCTGAAATGTCAAAGGTCTGCGCCGCTGATCGGCATAACTTTTCTGTCGTGACTGTGCCACTTTCAAATTTTCCTGTATCAGTCGAACCTTCTCTTCGGCTTCATTGACCAAGTCAACTCCATAGAACCATCTTTCTCCAGGCTCGGACCAATTCAATGGAGTACGACACCTGCGGCCATATACTGCCTCAAACGGAGCCATTTTTATACTTTCTTGGTAACTGTTGTTGTACGAGAATTCGGCCAATGCCAAACACTCGTCCCATTTCTCAGGGTAATTGAGTGCACAGGCTCTTAACATGTCTTCAAGTATCTAATTTATTCTCTCTGTCTGTCCGTCAGTCTGAGGATGATAGGCTGTGCTATGCAGGAGTTTTGTACCCAATGATTTATGAAAGGATCTCCAAAATTGGGATATGAACTGAGTACCTCGGTCAGAGACAATGGTCTTGGGTACTCCATGTAGCTTCATCAGATTTTCTATGTATAGCTTGGCGTATTGCGGAGCCCTGTACATTTTCTTGACAGGCAAGAAATGAGCTTGTTTAGTGAGGCGGTCCACAACAACCCAGATGGAATTGAAACCCCTAGAGGTTGTTGGGAGACCCATAATGAAATCCATGCTGATGTCTTCCCATTTCCATGCAGGAATAGGTAATGGTTGCAGCTCTCCACCAGGCTTCATGTGTACAGCTTTTACTTTCTGACAAGTGTCGCATTTTGCTACATACTGAGCAATCTCGATCTTCATCTTAGTCCACCAAAACTTCTGTTTCAAATCCTGGTACATTTTGTTGCTTTCCTGGATGAATAGAGTATCTTGTCAAATGAGCTTCGTCAAGAATCTTGCCACGTAACTCTGGAATTTTTGGAACTACAAGCCGATTCTTGAACCATACAATCCCTTCATCATCAATTCTGAAACAATCTGCTTTCCCTGCTTGGATTTTCTCTTTGATGTGCCTGATACCTTTACTATTTTTCTGAGCAGCCACGATTTCATCACGGATGGAGGGTTTGATGCTGATATTGTTCCAACTGCCTTGAGGGACTATTTCTATGCCCAATTTTTCTAACCCGTAACACAACGACAGATCATATGGCTTCACAGTCAAGCAATTACAATGAGCCTTCCGACTGAGTGCGTCGGCAACCACATTAGCTTTACCAGGATGGTAGTGCACTTCAATATCATAATCTTTTATCAGCTCAAGCCATCTTCGTTGCCTCATATTTAATTCTTCATGTGTAAAGATGTATTTCAGGCTTTTGTGATCGGTGTAGACATTGCATGTGCTACCTAACAAGTAGTGACGCTAGATCTTCAATGCATGAACCACAGCTGCCAATTCAAGATCATGAGTGGGATAATTCTCTTCATGAGGCCGGAGTTGTCGTGAAGCATAAGCAATGACTCGGCCCTCTTGCATCAAAACACAACCAAGGCCAGTACCCGACGCATCGCAGTACACATCAAACGGCTTTTCAATATCTGGCTGAGCAAGGACTGGTGCAGTGGTCAAACATCTCTTCAAGGTTTGAAACGCTGTCTCGCATTCTGGCGACCAGACAAACTTGACCTGAGTCTTCAATAGGTTGGTTATAGGCTTAGCTATTCTTGAGAAATCCGGAATGAATCGGCGGTAATATCCCGCCATTCCCATGAAGCTGCGAACCTGGTGCACAGTGGTTGGTGGTTTCCAGTTCAAGATTTCTTCCACCTTACTCGGATCTACGGACACACCTTCAGCCGTCAGGATATGTCCAAGAAATGGAACTCGGTCCAACCAGAACTCACATTTGCTGAATTTGGCATAGAGTTGATGTTCTCTTAAACGGTTCAAGACGATACGGAGGTGGTTGGCATGTTCTTCGGGTGTTTTAGAATAGATCAGGATGTCATCAATGAATACGACAACAAATTTGTTGAGCTCAGGCATAAAGACAGAATTCATGAGATACATGAAATAGGCGGGTGCATTGGTTAGGCCAAAAGACATGACGAGGTATTCATATAGGCCATATCTAGTGGTGAAAGCTGTTTTTGGGATGTCTTCGGGACGGATCTTTATTTGGTGGTAGCCAGACCTAAGGTCAATCTTGGAAAACACCTTAGCTCCAGCCAGCTGGTCAAAGAGTAGGTCAATACGGGGTAAAGGATATTTGTTTTTGATGGTGACCTCATTGAGTGGACGGTAATCAATACAGAGTCGGAGGGATTTGTCTTTCTTCTTGACAAAGATGGCAGGACAACCCCAAGGAGATGAGCTGGGTCTGATGAAACCCTTATCTAGCAAATCTTGTAGCTGCACTTTAAGCTCTGCCAATTCCTTGGGAGGCATTCTGTAGGCTCTACGAGATATAGGTGCGGTTCTAGGTTTTAGCTCAATAGCAAATTCCACATCTCGATCAGGTGCCAAACCAGGCAACTCATCAGGGAATATGTCTGGAAATTCGCAGACCACTGGAATCTTCAATACTTCTTCAACTGCGGTGGCACACAACCTTTGCACAGTCTTTTCAATCTTTCTTACGGGCAATGGAAGTTGGATAAGAAGTTGAGTTTGACTATTAGGTATGTTCACTCTTATGGTTCTATTCAACACATCAATCAAGGCCTTGTGCTGATACATCCAATTCATACCTAATATCACATCTATATCCTGATCCTTAAGTACTATCATTGTGGTTGGGAATTTATGCCCTCCCAGCTCTATAGGTACTCCCTGAACTACCTCTTTAGTAGTTATACGCCCCCGGGCGAATGTATAAGGAAATCTTCCTTTATCTCCCCAATAGATATCATGCTTAACCACAAATGTACGGTTGATGAACGAATGAGATGCACCAGAATCAAATAGCAGAACGGCAGAATGACTAGCAACAGGAAACTTACCCATCATGACGGGTTCTCCAGCAGGAATATCTTCGATCTGAGTGTAATAAACCCGACCTGCCTTCTTGGCAATCTTGCCCTTCTGAGCATGCTGCTGGTGACCACGGTGCTGAACTTGCTGTTGCGGAACACCAGGACTTTTCTGCACATTCTGGTTGTTCTGTTTCGGAAAAGGGCAATCACGGGCCCAGTGTCCTATCTTTCCACAGTTGTAGCATGGGTGATTGTAGTTGGTCTGTGGAGTGTTGATACGAACGCCAGGGGCATTCGGCTGAGTGGTGTTTTGCTGATTAGAGGTATGAGAGGTAGCGGCAGTGCGCACAACTACCTGCTGATGGGGATATGACGGACGGTTATGGTGGGTAGGATGATAGATAACTTTTTGGCGTTTCTGACTGCCAGAAGAGCTAGACCTTTTGCTCTTCTTCTTCTCCTCTTGGAGCTGACGGTCGCTTTCCTCAAAAGCTATTGCACTATCCACCGCCTCATGAAAAGTGCACTTGAGGTTGTTAGACAGACTGCGTTGAATCTTGAAATTCAGACCTCTGACAAAGCAGGCTCTCCTCTTAGAATCAGTGTTGGTATGCTCAGGTGCATACGATGCCAAGTGGTTGAACTGCCCAAGATACTGAGCGACAGTGGACTCATTCTGCTTCAGGGCCAGAAACTGATCCAGCTTCAATTTCATCACACCCGCAGGGATGTAATGAGCACGAAAAGCATCACGGAACTCCTGCCAGGTAAGTTGATGTCCAGCATCCTGCGCAGCCAAAAGGTTGGCATACCAAGTAGTCGCTGGGCCACGGAGCTGCTGAGCTGCAAACAGAGGTTTCTGGACCTCGGTACAGTGAATCAAGCTAAACTTCTGCTCCATGGTACGGAGCCAATCGTCGGCTTCTAAGGGTTCATCAGCCTTAGTGAACACTGGTGGGCGGGTGTCAGTGAAGTCAACATAGGTGGTATCCTCATTATCGCGGCGGCCACGACGTCCACCACGATCTTGCTGATTCTGAGCTAGCAGCGCTGCAACATTGGTCAATGCAGCGATGGCCTCTGCCAGAGTGGGTGGAAACTGAGGTGGTTGGGGAACACCAGTTGCATTATCAGAGTTGTCTCCCATCTGTTAATAAGCAAACCCAACTTGAGTCTTACATTAGTTGAGCAAACATAGCAGCACACAGCAACAATACAAAGTTCACACAACATGGCTTGCACCCAGACAAGACCCACAACCCATAACTAAGGTTTTCTAGGAAAGCACCTATATTACAGACAAAAGAGAACAACTAGCTGACAACTCTAGGCCACACCGGCCTAGTCCTCCTCGATCCCAGACGCGCCAGAAGCGTCACTGTCCTCGTCGATCTCCTCGAAGTCCTCCTCGGCATCTGCCTCGACGACCTCGACCGGCTCGACCTCCACGTCAACATCCTCCACGTCCTCATCCTCCTGACCGAGGACGACTCCCAACTCAGGATCCTCCTCCTGCGGTGCAGGAATAGGGTGGAGCTCACCATAGAGCTCATGCACCTCCTCGTGCAAGACGTTGTTGTAGAGCTCAAGCTGACCAACACGCTGCTCCGCCTCGAGCATCCTGTCCATGATCGTCTCCTCACAATCCCAAGCTTCATCCCTCTGCTTGGTCAGGCGATCGATCTCTCGACGCAGATCTCGATTGGTCCTCACGTCACGGTAGTGGTTGAGACGTGCCACTCTGTATTCTTCCTCCCACTGCCTGACTAGATCCTGCAGCCTTCCAACCTCAGCCTCAAGCTCCTCGCTGCTGCGACGAGGTGAGCGACTCCCAGAAGCTCCGCCCTCGCCAGCGCGTGGCGCCAACTGGTGGCGTGGAACGCCACGTGGTCCGGTCATCTTGCGTGCTGTGAGCTTGCAACGGGCCATCTGGAGAAGGTAAGTGGAATTTTAAGATATAATAGGTTAGCAAGAATAGGTTTGGTAAACTATCCCAAAAACCCACTTTAAGGAGGAAGTTAATTAATAGGTGTGATTATCATGATGCATGTACGTACTTACGAATTTAAATCATGCAAGGTACCTACATACATAAATAAACTTTTAACATAGGGCTAATAATAATATTATTCCACATGCTACCTTAATCCCATAAGGTAAAATATAGAACAAGGCAAGAACTACAGAACAAGATAAGGATAGAAGCAATTTGGACCCAAAATAATAGGTTAAACTTTTTATGATCCAAAACATTTTGAAATTTTTGAAAAGTAATCCATAATGATTAGCAATGGAATGCGCTCTGATACCAACTGTAACAGAACCGGCTAAATCACCTGTCATTGTCACTAACGACTTCTGACAGCCGGGCCCGTGTCCCAAATGATCTAGACAGGTCTGTCGGGCTACATTAGTGCCCTTTTCTCCGACAGGATCACCATTGCAGAATCATCACAGGATTACAACATTTCATAATAAAAATACATCAGAGTACAGTGCGGAAGATTACATAACATTTAGATTACAAACCGGTTGTTCAATTAGGATCCAAATATAGTTATTACAGACCAGAGGACATAGCAGTATCAGTGGAATAGTTACACAATACTAGATAAGATAACTTGAACCCTGCCCACGGGTTCCACCTCACTCATCGCCGCTTTCTTCCTCGACCACGGTCACGCAACATGGAGCAAGACAGATCTCCGACTGCGGTCCTCCTGCAACGGGGTTAACAAACCCTGAGTACTTGGGGTACTCCGCAAGACTTACCCGACTAAGGGTGTAAAATGAGACTCAGGAATGCAAGGCTATGGGTAAGGCTAGCAGAGGATGAAGAGTTTGCAGAAAAGCAATCTATCCTGTTCCATATTTTATTTTGTCATTATTATAATCATATTTATAGCTCCAATATTCAGACTCATGTATCATCATTCTTTCAATTACTTTATTCATTCAGATAACCTAGTTGAGAACCACTTTTCGGTGTAGAGTGTGAGGATCAAGTCTCCATAACCGAGGAGCACGTCGATTCGAATCCAGAAAGTACCCAGCTGGGGATTCTAACCACACTGCATATGCAGCACGCCGGCATACATATACCAACCCGTCGTCACGGCTTTGCTATCCCGAAACCGGTCCTGCGCCACCCGAGAGCACAGTACTCCACTCTTATCCAGGCACGCCGGCCACGTGGGTACAAGCTACTCTCGCCATCTCTCCACTCCCAGTGCGTGGTTGTCGGTTCCAGCAATAGCGTCACCGGACTCTAGGCTTTCCGCATTGGTATGTGGCTAGGCTGTTCATCATGATCACAGCAGGCCTACAACGAACGGTCCCTACTTCCTTCCTGCCACCAATCCTGCATTGGGACTCTAACCCAAGTACAAGACTACCCGACAGTTTTTATTATCGTGCCTGTCGGGTGAGTGAGACATAGGGAACGCCGCCCCATGAGCTGGCCACCCAACGAAACACGTTTCCAAAGACATCGACCAGTTCCAAACTATTCCGAAAGCGACCATGCATTGGGACTCCAACCCAAATACACATCGACCAACGGATAACCAGTTCTTCACCAATCAAAGTATAAGTATAATCATGGCACAGAAAATAGTTTTTCTTTTATGCAAAGCTAAGTTCATTAAGCATGCCTAAGCATTTCTCAAACCATTTTATTTAAATCAGGTTTCAGGGTATTTATTTGAGACAATGCATCTGGATAGGTGACAATCAACTCCTATCAACCTAATGCAGTAGATTAACTCGAATTATAAATATTTTGTAATAGAGGGGCTGAATGCACCGGGGCTTGCCTTGGATCGTGTACAGCGTCGGGTCGGGATCAGTCCCGCAGATGTCGAATCCTTGGATGACTTCTGGAGTGTCCTCCTCAGTAGTAGTCTCGACCTGGACCCCCTCGGGAACGGGCACTACACGTATGCAATGATGTATGCTTAGCATGGCATGAGGGCAACAAATGAAATGCTTGAAAGTAAACCATTAATACCTTGAGTACAACTTTCCTTCACGCTAAAGTTGTAAACGATCTACGGAAGGTAAAAGTAATGTTTCCTACTTTTGTTTTATTGACCTTTTTAACGGTCACAGAAAGCCGCTACACAGCTTTATGCCTACTATCAAGCACTAAGTTCTCGAATTGCCAAGGATCACACAGTGAAAGATCCTTGGTCTTCATTCAATCCAAAAATTCACACAACAAACCTAAATTCATTTTTCTATTTACTTTATTAATCCCTAATTCCACATATATTTATTAATTGACCAAACTAACTTCAATTGCAACCAAACTTTACCAACAGCTAGGTTTTATCACCAAACAGAGCCACAATAAATTTCATGATTTTTGGATTTACAGAGAATTAATTAAAATTACACAAACTTGCATTTATTAATTACTTTACTGATTTATTCAGCAGATTAAAGGCACTGGAACACCCTATATTATATTTTTAACAAATACTACATACTTCAGAGAGCATACACAATTATTTTCACATTTTTACACCTAGCATATTAATTCATATGAAATTAACAAACATCAGCACTATTCACATGAATATATAAAAGAAAACATTTTGCAATTCACTGGAAAAAGGAAAAACCAATCCAGCCCACTACGGCCCAAGTCCAGAGCGAGCCGGCCCACTCGGCCTGCCCGCGCCCGGCGCCGACGGCTTTGCAAAAGAGACCCTGGGGAAACTGGAAATCAACCCGCGGTCCGATCTACACTATTCACATGAGTCATGAACTTCGCGCTTAACCCCCTGGGAAAACTTGCCTTCTCACCCGAGGCCCTTGGCCATCCCTCTGTTTCAACAGAGGCGGGTGCGCCGGCGGTCCGCCGCCCCTAGCTCGCCGACGGTGAGCCGAGGGACGAAGCCGAGGGCACTGACGGACTCTACACTCCAAGGCGAGTCTACCAAGCTAAGACACGACGAGATCCGAGGCGCACAGCACCTGGAGACACGGACGCGGCGGCTCGGTGGCGGCGGCGAGCACGTCGCCGGCGAGCACAAGCCGGTAAAGAGAGGGGGAAAAGGTGCGCGAGCATCTGGGGCTCACCACGAAGCTGGCCGAGGGGTCGGTGGAGACGGAGGTGGTTCGGAGAAGGCGACTTGGCGACGGCGGCGGATCCCGGTGGCTCGGCACAACGGCGAACACGCGTCCTGGCGAACCTAGGGAACCAGAGAGTACGCCGACGCACGCGTAAGGTTCAAGGGGTCACAGAGATCACGGTACGCAACAATCCGAGGCCCAGAGCTTACCCAGACTAGCTCGAGACGACGGCGGAGCTCGCGGCGGCGCTCTGCCCGCCCGCGAGGAAGACACCGGCGTTCCGGCGGTTTCAAGGCTCCACAGCCTTCACCGACGGACGCAGGCGGTGCGCAAGGAGGCTAGCTAGCTTGCAGCAAGATGGAGAGGGTGGTGATGGACGGAGCGCGGCGTATTCGGCCGAGAACCGAGAGGTGGCGATGGCGACCGGGAGAAGGAAAAATGGCGTGGAGAGGGGTGGTCTTTGCCCTTTTGGAGGGGCAACGGGCGGGGACAGGCGCGGCACGACGCGGCGCACGCGCGCCCGTATCTGCCGAGGTCGCGGGGGCACGATCCCGGCCGGCACGGCTCGCCGCGCGCCCGCGCGCGACACGGCGGCTGCCGGCTCTGTTCGCGAACAGGAAGAGGGGGCGGAGTACTGTAGCATAGATCCCTAGGGGCTGTCGGTTTTTGACCAAATTCGACTGATTTTGCATACAAACATGAAAAACTGCAAAAACAAAAGTTGTAGGGTTTGAAATTCTGAACAACTTTGCTTTTGGAACTAAATCCAAATTCGAAATATTTTTGAAACTACAGAAAAAGGGGTAAACTAGAGTTTTGAATTTTAAACTGTATTTTTAAAATTACTTTTAAATTTTCTCAACAACTTGAAAAATTGCCAAAATAAAAGTTGTTCTACTCAATGAGCTTTACAACTTCTATTTAGGAAGTTTTGCCAGATTCCAAATAATTTTTGAAATGCCAATCCAAAACTAAGTTTTAAATCATTGTTTTGAAATAAATTTGAATTTCCACCACAGAACTTTGAAATCTCCAAAAATAAAAGTTGTTCCATTTTAAAAGATCTAAAACTTTTATTAAGGGACTATCTCAAAATTCCTTTTAGATTTTGAATTAGGTTTTGGTCCTAATAAAAGTAAATTTTTAAACCTTTATTTGGGAATTTTAATTTTACAAACAAATACTAATTAAATTCAAATCACTCTAGGGACCTAATCACAATCATATGCAAATGATTAATTTAAATATGATGACATGGCAGATTAATTAAATCCGTAATACCCGGGGTATTACAATTACTCCCATAACACTACCAAGGTGAGTGAGCAGGGTTTCACTATGAAGTCTTTCAAAGTACTCCGTCTAATAAGTTAGGGCCGCTAGGAACCCGGCAAGCAGATGTAGAGCCCCCCTTCTTTGTTGCACAAGGTCACCCAGGTTATACACACTCGGACAGGAGCCGCACTATACCCGAGTCGGCAGGTCACATCACGCCTTTCGGTAACCTCTAACAAGCTAGAAAAAGTACCCATAATTGACTAAAACCAGAGCCATGTAGCCCTCATAGTTGCACTGTCAATCCCGGTGTCATACTTATAGATCATTACCAAAGGTGAGGGATTTTGAGCATCACAAAACTATGCTCGAATCCCCTAGTTCCATGTTGCTAAAAAGGCATCTTTTAATCCTTATTGCATATTCAATTAATCAGTTTACATGATCATGATATCATTAACGCACTAGCATCAATTACCATATGCATAATCCCATAGCTTGCAAGGAACAGGATAACAAAACTAGGAAGTAACTTATGGTTAACAAGGAAGACACATGCAAATGCAATTATTTATTTAGTGAATAGGACAACAAGGATGATCCATACTAATACTTGCCTTGATCAGCAAACTCCTGGTGATCCGGGTTATTGAAGTACTGATCTTGATCACCCATGTAAAGCTCACCGTCTATACTCGATCACCAAATCAATATACACACATCCAGGGCAATCATGCAGAGCAAACAAAGCTATTGATTAGGACAGTACACCAACATAATGAAAACAGTTTTAAAATGTTATAAAACTATTCTACTCGTTTCAACGATCGCATCGATATAAAGATCACTGAAAACGGATTTAAAATGGCGAAGTTATGAATTAAATAAGATTTGCAATAGAATAAAAATTAATTAAATATAAACTCGAATTTTAAAAGTAAATATTATAAACAACAGTGGTACCATCAGATAGATATTTAAATTATGAATCTAACGCAATTTGAATCACTCAAATCGGAGCTAAAACGTGAAAATTATAAACGAAACAGTTTTTATTCCAAATCTGAAAATCACATAACACATTTTTATATATATGCTGCGGGGAAATACGTTTTCTAGTTCGGAAAACGTAAACCGGGGAATGCGCTTTGGACCGCGGGCATCAACATTAAAAACGGCAAGGGCCTTTTTGCAAAACTGCTGGCCGAACCGGTAAGGGCTTTTCTGATCCGTTGGATTCAACACCGAAGACCGAGATTAGAAGAGAGAGGGAGGGTGGAGCTCCGGCCGGAACAGAGGCGGGGCGCGGTGGCGCCATTGCCGGCGATCGCTGGAGAACACGAAAATAGCACTAGGGGCCACCATTCGACACAGGGGAGGGCTCGGGAGAGAGAGGGCGAGTGCGCGAGCTCACCTAGGGCAGTTTCAGGGGGCGAAATCGGCTTGGGTTCTGCTTGCCACGGGCGGAGGCGGACGGCGAGACCCTGCAGTGGCGCGGCAGCTGTGTCAGTGTACGAATCGAGAAGAAAACGGGCTCGGCGTGTTCGAGAGGTCGAGGCAAAACTCGGTAAGGGTCTCACGGCGAGGATGAAGCTCCGGGGAACTCGAATTGGTCGCGGTGGCGGAAGAACTCGGCGGCGGCTCTGTTTGCTGCGAGGGCACGGAGCGCTGCTGCTAGGGTTCGCGGCAGTGGCAGCGGGTTCGCCCGAGCTTATATACTCCCGAGGACGTGGCGAGGGAGGTTCGACTCGGCGAGAAAATAGAAGATTGAATCGGAGACGACGGGCGGCGATTTCAGCTCTGTTCGTTACTGCGTCGGGCTCTGAAGGCGGCAACAGAGCTAGAGGGGAGACGCTTACGTGCGGGACCCGCGAGTCGGTGACACAGGGCGTGGGGTCGGGCTGTAGTCAATGCAGGGGAATCCCCCGCGCACACGCGCTCGGCTGCAGTGGCGCTCTGCTCTTGGCTTAGCCAGAGGAGGAAGGAGGAAGGCGCTGACCTGCGGGTCCCGTTTGTCAGTGAGACTGGGGTGCGGGGCCGCGGTGTCGGCCACAGAGGGAGAAGGAAAGGAGGCGGCAGCTGCGCCCTTGGCTGGGCCGCGCCGGCTGCTTGCTCCGGCCCGGCCAAGGTGTAGCCCCGGGCCCATCAGAAAGAGAAGGGAAGAGGGCAGGCCGAGCAGGCCAACTGGCCGCTCTCGGGCCAGATTGAGCAGAGGGGGAAAAACTCTTCTCTACTACCTTTTCCATTTTTCCAATTTCATTTTCCAAAAGGATTTTCAAATTGGGTTTTGAATATTTGAACTCAATCATAAACCAAACAATACAAAAATACATGCTCCAGCATGAATGCAACAAACATGTATATGGCCTAACATTAATTTTATATCTCAATAAATATTAATTTCCCTATATTGGAATGATCAACTAATTGCATAATTAAATAAATTCCCACTATTTAAAAGAATACAATTTTTCGGGTGTTACACTAACCTAAGTGCTAAGTGTGTGTAGCCAATAAGAGGTTAGTGATGAGGAGAAAGATGACATGAGCTAAAGAGAAGATCAAGTATTGGAAAGGTGAAAGCAAAGGATCAAAGAGCTAGAGGCAAAGGTAAAAGGATAGGGCTCTTTGTTTCGGTGATCAAGGTACTTAGTGAGTGCGATCACATTTAGGATAGTTGGCCGGACTATTAAGAGGTGAATTATTTCGTGAACCCGGTCAGCAAGTGCTCTAGGTTGCATATTAGTTGCATACACTTGATCTAACCTAGAGTGACTAACATCGCCTTGCAATTGCGCTTAAAACTTGCTAACATATGTGCCTTAAAGTGTGAAACACTTAGTTGTTAGCATCTAGAAGCAAGGTAGTTGAAGAGAGAGAGAAAACAGCTCTTAGAGGAGCACCGGACGCTGGCTGCGTCCGGTGGGTGCTCGCCGGACGCGTCCGGTGTGCATTTGATCTCTCTGGAACCTCTCTGAGTGAGCACCGGATGCTGGAACAGGAACTCCAGCGCGTCTGGTGACTTGTTTCGTGCGTCCGGTGAATTAGTTGAGAATCTGACTTGGTGAGTGCACCGGACGCTGGTAGCTTCCGGTGACCTAATAGCGGACGCGTCTGGTGCCAATTTGGGCGCTCTGGATGCTCTCTGTTGGTGCACCGGACACGAGCGTCGGAGCGTCCGGTGTGACTGCTCCGCGTCCGGTGCTAGCACGGGTAGTGAACAATTTTAAACGGCTAGTACACGTGTCAGCGGGCGATACACCGGACAACCACCGGACGCGTCCGGTGTGAACTTAAGCAGCGTCCGGTGTGCCCGATCACAGTGAGAAACAGCTAGATCTTTGAGCTTGCTTATAAATAGGAGTGTGACTGGCTTGGGGCATCTCTCTTGCGCATTTTGATATTCCTAAGCCTCTTGTGAGCCTAGCACACTCCCTCCAACTCTCTCCCTTTGATTCAACTCAAGATTTTGATTGAGAGAGTGTGAATCAAGTGTAGCGATCATCATCTTGCATCCTAGTGCACTTGGTAGCTTGGTGACGGAGTAATTGTTGTTACTCTTGGTGATTGCCGTCACCTAGCCGGTTTAGAGGTGGAGAAGCTTGGTGATTGTGCTTGCTCACACCGGTGGATTGTGAGGGATTTGTGCCTACCCCGAGCGGAGAGCTCAAAGGTAACTCTAGTAAATTGCTCGTGTAATTGAGTTACTTCCTCCGTGGTAGGTCCTTGTGGCGTCTTGTGTAGGCTCGGTGTGTGATACCGATTAGCCACCGGACAACCGGTTGAAGTCGACACAACGGGGACGTAGCATGCCGGCATGCACGTGAACCCCGGGGATAAATCTTGGTGTTCATATTGATTTCCTCACCTTCGAGTGAGTGATTGTGTTTATCCCGGTGATTGGCTTCATATCAAGATAAAGGTATAACATCCGAAGCACTCCTCTTTACCTTCAGCAAAGTAGTTAGTTTGATTGCCTTGTGTAGTTGTCTTGTTGTCTTGTTTGTGCTAGCTAGCTTGTGTGGCTTAGGGCTTATATATAACTAGAATTGTGTAGGTGGTGTTGACGGTGGATAACGTCAACTTTTATTAGAACTTTAGACACCAAAGGATATAAGAATACACACTAGTCTAGGGTTTTAACTGACAATTTCCACGAGTTTTGCATGTTCTGTATTTTCCAGGGGCTATTCTAGAAAAGCATAAAAGAAGGATTAAAGAGCATAAAAGACACGAAACTTAACTGCGAAGGAAACATCGTCATCAGGACGTGGGAAGGATCTAGAGAACACCCGAAGCAACCGGGGCCCCACCACCTGACAGGTAGGGCCAGCCGGCGCCAAGGGGGGCGGGCGGCGCCCCCCTAGGGTTTCGCCCCTACATTCTGGAGTCTTCTTCCACCGCCTCCTACGATGCATCTCGGCCCTTGGTTAAGTCGGTTTGATCCTACGGCGCATGTGCAACCCACCGGGATGTAAATAAAGGGGCAGACCCCCCCTGGAGCATCTAATCATTCATCCAAGGCATCAAGTCTTCGGTCAAGCCATCAAGAGCCTCCTAGTTCATCAAGAGCCTCCTAGTTCATAGTTCTAGCCTAGTAAGATTAGCAGTAGAGGAGTTCTAATTCTTCGGCGGGATCTGGTGCCCCGGCATCTGTCTGGAGCGCGGAGTTCGGTATAGTTCTAGTTCTTTCTCTATTATTGTATTCTTCATTATGATTAGGGAAATATTATTCTTAATAGTTCATATGTTCTTGATTACAATAGTCTTTGTCTACTTTGATTATATATCTAGTATAGTTGGTTTGATCTTATTGAATTCATGTAATTGCTCGTATAGCATTTATCCATACGATCGATGGGTAGATGATGAACGATATGTAGACATGGTGTATAGGTATTCTGTTAATCTACGAGTGCACCTTGATGTGCCGGGTCGTGTGGTAGATCGCGTAGGTGACAGCTGCGTTGAGTCCTCTGTAGTCCACCCCCCTATGTAGGCAAGCAGGCACGGTCGCGAAGTTGGGTGATGACTCTGTTTCACATCCTTCCTAGATGATGCCCTTTACATGTGATCATGATATAGGACTAATCTAACAATGATTGCTAGATGTAATTGCACTAATTAGAGTTATTCATTGATGTAGTCAAAGAATTACCTTAGATATTAATTCCTTAGTTTATCCATTGGCTAGCTATTACTATGACTAGAAAGTGCTCTGATGTTTATCCTTTATTTATGATTCTTGATCATACTTATCACCTTTATTTATCTTATTTATCTTGTGACCTCTACCTGTTATGAGTAGAGTAAATGACATCGGTAATGTCACTTATCCATTGTATATAATCGCTATCAATATAATAGATTCAAGTTTATCCTAGTCCTTCCCCATGGTATAAATATAAATCGACAACCTAGTAGACTCTAGGTAAAATGCTACAATGGTATAATTATCTGTCGGCTTGCAGAATTGATCTAGTTTATATTTATATGTTTTTGCCTAGTCACGTTGAATAATGTATGAAACCTTTAATTGTTCTTAGCATATATAATTAGGGATGACAACCTAGTTCATGCATAAGAATGTTGGTAATAGATAAGTGGCTAGTTGCATAATGACAAGTTAATTAATTACCATACATCTTCTAATCTCGTCTCTCGTATTAAAAGTTATAAAGTTATATTTGGTGACGTTAGTAGATGTCAACAAGCATTTTTGGCGCCGTTGCCGGGGAAGGCACATTAAACTTAGGAAATATTGATAACATATATACATAATGGATAAGATTGTATTACCGATTGATCTCTAACTCAAACAGGCACACCCTTGTTTTTATCATTTGCTTATCTTATGCAGGGTGATGAATGAATGGTTTTTCTCTTCCAAACAACTTCACTGACGATCCAGAGAAACTTCTTAGAAGAAAGAAGGTTGTAGAGGCGAGGGACAATTTCGAGTCGCTATCAATAATACCCATCACCACTCAAGCTCGTCCATCAGAGGAGCCAGCTCTAACATTGGAAAAAGAACACTTAGGAGAAAATTTAACTCCTGCGTTTGAAGACATGGCTGGGAAGACACTGCGCGAGTTCTCTGTCCCAACAACAGAAAACATCCGGACTGGACCAGCAGTCAACACTGGCGAGAATGGATTCGAGCTCAAGCCTGCTGTTATCACCATGGTTCAAGCCAGTCAATTTTATGAAAAAGCTCATGAAGATGCAAGTGCACACTTACACCACTTTCTAGAGATCTGCAGCACCTTCATGATCAGAGGAGTACCAAGAGATGCTATTTTACTCCGTCTTTTCCCATTTTCACTTTTGGGGAAAGCTAAGCAATGGTTCTACACCAACAAAGACAAGAACACTACATGGGACCGATGCTCAACTGCTTTCCTGACAAAGTTCTTTCCTACAGGCAAGACGAATGCTCTGCATGGGAAAATTTCAAGCTTTCAACAGCAACATGATGAATCATTTACTGAAGCATGGGAAAGATTCCAAAATTATATTGAAGACTGTCCCCATCATGGGATAGAGGATTGGCTATTGATGCAGACCTTCTACCACGGGCTTATCTCTAGCACCCGTGAGTCCATAGATGCTGCAGCAGGAGGAGCTTTCTTGCCACTTAAGCTTCCAGAAGCTAAAGCACTTGTTGAGAAGATGGCCTCAAGTTCAAGCTGTAATGAAGAACGTACTCAACCTCGCAAGAGAGGAGGAGGCATCCATCATCTCAAGGAAACCGACATGATCACTGCCAAGCTAGACCTTATCATGAAGAAGCTCGATATAGAGAGGAAGGAAGTCATGCATATTAATGATTCTCGCATGACCTGTGAAGAATGTGGAGATTACGGACATTCAGCTGTCAACTGCCCTACGCTGCAAGAGGATGTGAACTTCATCAACAATAACACCTATTATCGTCCTCAGCAAGGTCAAGGATGGAACAAGCCAAACCAAGGATGGAATCAGCAACCTCGACAAGGTAACTACCAAGGTAACAACCAAGGTAATAATTACAATAATTATAATCTTCCACCTTTAAGAGATTTAGTTGCTGGTCAATCTAAATTGTTAGATCAAATGTCTAGAAAGGTAGCCTCTAATGATAAAGCTTTAGAAAATATTAATACTAGAATGGATACCTTTGCTTCTGCTATAAACAATCAGCACAACTTTAGTAAAATGTTAGAATCACAATTAGCTCAGCTAGCTGCTGATGTCCCTCCGTTTGAGAAAGGTAAGATTCTGGGCCAGCCGGAAGATTTAGAAACTGCAAACCTTGTTGATATTCACAATGCAACCCAGTACCATATTGAGCCTGCAGATATACAGTGGATTGATCACTCACTACCTAAGAAGATGGGAGACCCTGGGAGACCTGTCATTCCTATCTCTATAGGATGTCACAGCTTTCCGGAAGCTATCTGCAATTTCGGCGCAAGTGTCAACATAATGCCTAAGTTAATCTATGAGAAAATATTAGGTGATTCTTTGTTGTACACAGATATGCGTTTGCAACTTACAGAACAGTCCATTTGCGACCCCAAGGGAGTGCTAGAAGAAGCTGTCATCAGAGTGGGGCAATCATATGTCCCAGTTGATTTCGTGATCATGGAGACATGAGGAGATTAGAAGGAACCCATTATTTTGGGACGACCATTCTTGTGCACAACCAAAGCCATCATCTATGTGGAACATGCCAAGATTGGCCTTTTCGTCAAGGACAAGAAAGAAAGATTGTCGTTCTAGAACCGCATCTTAAAGACTCCTGCAGTCCCGAAGCAATTCCATCAACAAGAAGAGCAACAACAACCAGCGCCCAAGAAGAAGAACAATAGAAGATAGAGGAATAACAAGCCCCAGCATGTACCTGAAGAAACTGCTCAACTAATAACTGCTCTCAACACAAAAAATGATCATATGCTCCACCAACCATTTACAACCAAGAAAGGTGACCCACGTGTACCAATCATTGAATGCACAATCAGAGACACCACTTTTGCCGACACCATCTGCGACACTGGATCAGGCGTCAACGTAATGTCCAAAAAGGTATATGATGAATTATTTAATGATTTACCTCTATACCCAACATATATTCAGTTGCAGATGGCGGACCTATCATTAAGATTCCCTGAAGGCGTGGTTAAAGACGTTATGGTAAGAATTCAAGATAAATATATACCCGCAGATTTTCTAGTTCTTGATATGCAGGGAGACGATGAATCACCTATTCTTTTGGGAAGACTGTTCCTCTACACTGCCAATGGTATTATCTACATCGGGTCTAGACAGATCCACTTCAACCTACCCACGGAAAGGTACGCTGTCAATTTAGAACACTTGTTAACCATGAGCAGGTCAGGAAGCAACGCAATAGGAGAAGACGCCAAGCCCGCCGTCAGGCTGCCCAGCCTCACTGTGGATAGGAGGAATTCCCTGGCAAGAATGTGAAGTATGAAGACTGCTACAAGGAGCAAGAGGAAGCCGTACAAGCACCACGCTGGAGTGAGTGGGAAGTGGAAGCTGAAAGAATGGATCAAATTGGTAAAGCAGAGAAAGAAGAGATCCACGCACAATTAGAAGAATAGATGAAGAAGGATAAAGAGTCAAGAGAAACACACCTGAGGGAGTGTAAGAAGGAAGAGCTGGAGCTAGAAAAGAGAGAAGCAGAAGAGACAGAAAAGAGATGGAAGGAGAAAGAAGAAGCACCTACTACACCACCGCAAAATGGGGAATTGACTGAAGTAACCTCAGACGATGAACCTGCTAAGTAAGTACTCTCCTCTATCTAAGTCCTGTCGGTAGACTTTAAATTCCGTACCCTAACCATAAGGTTAGAATGGTAGTTATCTAATTAAGTTACCATTTATTAGTAATTTTGCTTTAACACATTTATTAGTACAATCACTTTTGCACATTAAATATAAAACAACAAAAATATTTACTGCTTTATTTACTGCATCATAAAAACAAAAACCCCATGTGAATACACTTATGGTAAACCCTGTAGGAATATTTACTGTGGCAGCATAAAAAAAATAAAAGTAATATATATATGGTAGTAGTATCTGTATTTATTTCGTTGCATTATAAAAATATTAAGCCCCATGAGAATAAATATTCTCCATGGTGGCATAAAAAATTATAGCATGCATACATATTTGATTGCTGCATAAGAAAATTAGAAAACCCAAAAAAGAGAATCCTGTTATAATCCTGCTAGAATCTGTCAATTAAAATCAACCCAGAGAATAATCAATTGCTCATTGGCTGACCGCTAACCCCTTGTTAAATTCAATCCTCGAGCTTTTGTTTTCTTGTGGTAGATCGTGTAGGTAACAGCTGCGTTGAGTCCTCTGTAATCCACCCCCGTATGTAGGCAAGCAGGCACGGTCGCGAAGTTAGGTGATGACTCTATTTCACATCCTTCCTAGATGATGCCCTTTACATGTGATCATGATATAGGACTAATCTAACAATGATTGCTAGATGTAATTGCACTCATTAGAGTTATTAATTGACGTAGTCATAGAATTACCTTAGATATTAATTCCTTAGTTTATCCATTGGCTAGCTATTACTATGACTAGAAAGTGCTCTGATGTTTATCCTTTATTTATGATGCTTGATCATACTTATCACCTTTATTTATCTTATTCATCTTGTGACCTCTACCTGTTATGAGTAGAGTAAATGACATCGGTAATGTCACTTATCCATTGTATGTAATCGCTATCAATATAATAGATTAAAGTTTATCCTAGTCCTTCCCAGTGGTATAAATATAAATCGACAACCTGGTAGACTCTAGGTAAAATGCTACAATGGTATAATTATCTGTCGGCTTGCAGAATTGATCTTAGTTTATATTTATATATTTCTGCCTAGTCATATTGAATAATGTATGAAACCTTTAATTGTTCTTAGCCTATATAATTAGGGATGACAACCTAGTTCATGCATAAGAATGTTGGTAATAGACAAGTGGCTAGTTGCATAATGACAAGTTAATTAATTACCATGCAAAGGTTAGAGAGAGAATGATAAAATATGATTATGACATTTTTAAGGTATTAGCTAACACAAAGCTTTACTCAAGACATATCTCATACAAGTGGGTTATGTGGTATTGTCTAGCATATATCCTTCAGATGTTGAAAAATAGAACAATTCTCAAAGCAAAGTCATCTTTCCATTTTCATATCCTTAGCACTTAGAGTTTTTGATAATGATTTTAAAAGAAAGCACATAGTTCATTCTTACTCCTCAAATAGTGCACTCAAGTCACTCAGTAGGTATATGATTCCTCACCAAGGCATAACATTAGATTGCCTTCTTTTGTTTCATCCTACATCTATCTATCAGGCTTATGTGGAGCTCAGGTAGGGATAAACATGATAGCATACTTGCATTGCATTTATTGTAAAGTCAAACGAGGATCCAAGGAGAAGAATGTCATAAACCTAGATCAAGATGTGCAAGTGTGTGGAATGTGATGGAAAACAACGCTCTTGTATTGACATGATCTCTCTATACTTTATTATTTTGAGACATGGCTAGCATTTTTTTTCTTTTTCTTCTTTTTTTTCATAGTAATGGACCTTCATGTGTCCACACTTTTTTTTATATCCTTTGTGTCTCATCTACTAAGTCATACTTAGAGAGATATTCTAAACTTTAAAGCATGGAGCATATTTATGATGGTTATGGATGGCATGTTTTTACGTACTTCCAGTGTAGAAGCAGCATGCGTATATGTGGCGTGTATGTGATCTTGATCTTGGGATTATGACATAGTTCTCACAAGGGTCAACAAGATTTGACCAAACTCAACATAAGTACAAGTAGCATATATAGAAGGGGTTTTGAATCATGGTATGAACATATATGGCTTTGGTAGGAATTTCCTTACTATTGAGGAGTAAGTGACACTATGGTTTTATGACATTTTCAAAAATAAATCTCTAAGAACTTTGAATAGAAAAGGTATGAATCATGTGCTAAGAACTATATCACATTTGTCAACAACTAAGTCAATATGATATTCCTATCAAGATATGTGACCCACAAGTATAAGCATATATAAGAATTAAACTTTGTGACGCTTCTACCCTCTAAATGTCATAAATCATGTCACTTTTTATTTTCAGATGCAAGTCTTCTTGTTTTTATTTTATTTCTTTTAAGGAAAGCAAATAAAAGTTAAAAATGAAAGAACGGAGGGGAGTAGGAGTGGCAAACCAGTCGGGAAGCAAGTAGACGCTGGTGGGTGCAGACTTGCAAGTGCTAAATCTATTAGACTTGATTCTTGTTACATGCTTACCAAGGGTGAGAAAGGTGTCAAAGTTAAATACATTGGTACACCTAAAGGGAGCCCAAGGTTGAAGGCTATTTAGATACAAAAGGCTTTGGTTGCTAACCTTCAAGGACCCATACCAGCATGGGTACCTAAATAGCATTAATTTGTTTTGTAGGTGAATTACAAAGCCGGGGGGAGGCATTGGGTTCTTGATAGTGGGTGCTCTCAACACATGACCGGTGATTCAAGAATGTTCAACCAAATCAATTGTAGTGGCAATGAGTATGATAGTATCACATTTGGGGACAATAGCAAAGGCAAAGTCAAAGGGCTTGGTAAGATTGCAATATCCAATGACTTAAGCAATTCCAATGTGCAATTGGTAGAGAGCTTGAATTTCAATCTATTTTCGGTGGCTCAAATTTGTGATCTTGATTTCAAGTGCATATTTGGTGTTGATGATGTCGAAATCATATGTGTAGATGATTCTAACTTGATATTTAAAGGATTTAGATATGAGAACTGTTGACACTTCTTAGCGCAATCACCAGAGAGAGGGTGTTAGGCTATCTCTGATGACGGCGCCAGAAGTGCTTCGGGTATTTCTTATGTCTATTGGATAATTCCGCAAGCGCACAGAATATACCGCTGTAGCACTTTACCCGGGAGTAGATTTATTTTATCCCAAGGGAAAGCGATTGCTAGAAATGTTAATAGAAGGAGATCCTGAAATCTACCTCAACTTAGTACAACTAGTGTAGAAGGGGTAATCGAAGTATGATAGGAAGGTGATGATTCAAAGATAACAAGTGAATTGCTAAAAGATAACTAGTGTAGTATAGCTAGGTGGGAGGACTGAAAGACCCTAGTTTGGTTTTGGTAATTGATGAAACCTAGTTACTAATGTAAGTGCTAAGTATGTGTAGCCAAGAGAAGATTAGTGATAAGGAGGCAGATGACATGAGCTCAAGTGAAGATCAAGATGGAATGATCAACAAGAAAGAAAAGGATTTAAAGAAGGAAAGCTAGAGGCTAAGGTATATTCAAATAGGGCTTTTCTTTTAGTGATCAAGACTCCAAGTGGGAGTGATCACATTTAGGATAGATAGCCGACTATCAAGGGGAGAACTAAGCTATTGGATTACTTTCAAGTGCTCTAGGTTGCATCTCATGTGCATTGATCTAACTAACCTAGAGAACCACTTTGAAAACCATTGAAAAATGTTTGCAAAATACTAACACACTGTGCACAAGTGTTGAAGACCTTAAGTGTAAGCACATAGAAGCAAGGGGTGTGAAATTAACTAGAAAAACTCTGTAAAAGGAGCGTCGGACGGTGTAGAGGCGTAGCGTCGGACCATTTATTCGTGTCCTGACGCCTACACTTTGAACTGTGCTGGTGGCGAGCGTCGGACGCTCGGTAAACGAGCGTCAGACCATTGCCCTCTTCAGTCCGACGATGCCGAGCAGCGGCAGGGTGACGCGTGGCACGCTGAGGAGCGTCGGACGCTTGAGAAAAGTCCGACGGTGAGCGTCGGACGGAGTCCGACAAAGTTTTAGCGATTTCAAACCGCTCTGGAAGTGTCGGACGCTGAGTTTCTTTAGTCCGACGGTACTCACGCGAACGTCCGACGGTACGCGCATAGTGAACTGAGAGAGGGCGTCGGACTCTGCTGTTTAGTCCGACGCCCCCAGTCCGACGGTGTAAAAACTGGCGCGAAGTCGACCGTTGAGATCGAACGATCGACGTTAAACTCCAGCTCACACGTGGCTTCATCGTGAGCGTCGGACGCAAAAGTTAGTCCGACGGACTCGGTCCGACGGTAGCGTCCGACGACATAAAATCGTGGTTAACGGCTGTTTTGAGTGGGGTAACGGCTAGATTTGCACTTGGAGGTATTTATACTCCCTCCCTGGTCACTTGGTCATCGGCTTGCACACTTGGATCATTGTCATACACTTTGTTGCATTCTAGCCTCCCACTCTCTCACTAGTTCATCATCTTGATCATCCTTAGTGAGATTGTGTGATCCTCAAGTGCATTCTCGCTATTGTTTTGCATTCTAGAGCACTTGAGAGCAAGCCTTGGTTCAGTTCTTATTCTCTTGGGACATTGCCGTGTCCCTAGATGACTTGGAGGAGGAGAAGAAGGTGTGGAGAAGCTTGGTGATTGTGCTTGCTCACACCGGTGATTGTGAGGGGTTTTGTGCCTACCCCGAGCGGAGAGCTCAAAGGCAACTCTAGTGAATTGCTCGTGTCATTGAGTTACTTCCTCCGTGGTAGGTTCTTGTGGCGCCTAGTGTAGGCTCAGTGTGTGATACCGATTAGCCACCGAACCACCGGTTGAAGTCTACACAACGAGGACGTAGCGTGCCGGTAGGCACGTGAACCTCGGGGATAAATCTTTGTGTTCATATTGCTTTCCTCACCTTTGAGTGAGTGACTTGATCTTTATCCCGGTGATTGACTTCATCTCAAGGCAAAGGTATAATCGACAATCATCCCCTTCTTATCCTTGTGCAAAGTAGCTTGTTCTCTTGTCTTGAGTAGTTGTGTAGTCGTTTAGCTTTTGTTAGCTTGCTTGTGTGGCTTAGAACTAAGGATTAACTAGAATTGTGTAGGTGGCTTGCCTAGGTTAGTAGTTGCTCCAGCATTGCACATTTTGCCATATTTGTTACTAACCTCTTGGCCTAAGTACTTTGTAGAAATTTTATTAGGCTATTCACCCCCCTCTAGCCATACTAGGACATTTCAAGTGGTATCGGAGCCGTGGTCACCGTTTAGTCAAGGCTTAACATCCTTCGGTGCATTGAAATGGCTCATATCATGTTCAGTCATATTGGGGGCAAACCACCTCACTTTGATGGCACAAGCTCATTTGATTATTAGAAGAGAAAGATGAGGATGTATCTTGGCTCAATTCATGAGAAGGTGTGGGAGGTCACCGAGAAGGAATACATTGTGCTTGATCCCGCAAGTCCCACACCTAGAGAGTAAGAGAACAACCAATGTAACACAATGGCTCTCAACACCATTTACAATGGCATTGACTCAAAGGTGTTTGAGCAAATCAAGGATTTGGATAGAGCAAGTGAAGTATGGGCAAGATTAGAGCAAACCTATGAGGGCACTTCAACGGTAAAGAGTGCCAAGTTGTACATGCTCAAGGACAAGCTCTCAAACTTCAAGATGGATGATGGAGAGAGCATTCCGGAAATGTTCTATAGGCTTCAAGTGATTGTCAATGATCTCAAGGCCTTGGGTGAGAAAACAAGTGATGAGGACTTCTCCCACAAGTTTCTCATGTGCTTGCCCAAGAGGTTCAAGACCTTAAGAACTATCATCTTCCGAGGCGGCTTGAAGGGTGTCACTCCAAATGAGGTTCTTGGTGATGTGATGACCGATGATCAATACAATGAGAAGAGTGATAGTGAAGAAGTGAAGAAGGAGGATGACAAGAGTAAGAAGACCGTGGCATTCAAGTCCACCACCTCTTCTTCCAAGAACAAAGGTAAGGGCAAGAAAGTGCAATCTAGTGATGATGATGCATCTAGCCTTGATAGTGATGACGAGGCACTAGCTCTCTTTGTGCGCAAGTTTGGAAGATTCATGAAGAAGAAGGGCTATGGTTCTAGAAAGAGAAGAAATAACTTCAAAGGCAAGAATGTAGTGAGGAAGTGCTACAATTGCAAGAGCACGGGTCATCTTGTGGCGGATTGTCCTAATGCTAGTGATGATGAAGATGATTACAAGAAGAAATGCAAGAAGGACAAGAAGGACAAGGTTGAAAACTTCTCTAAAAGAAAGGTGGATCCGATGATAATGAGAGGAAGACAACCAAGAAGAAGGCCATGGCTTCTATTGCTATCAACAAGAAGTCTTCATCATTTGATTCATCATGCTTCATGGCTAAGACCACTAAGCTAAAATACGATGACTCAAGTGATGATGAAAAAGATGATAATGATAGTGATAGTGATGATGATGAGCCTAGTGTAGCACAACTCATGGACATGTTAGAGCAAGCTGAATATCTTATTAGCTCTATGTCTAAGAAGTGCAAACAATTGTCCAAGAAATTAAAAACTATTGAACAAACCTTTGATGAGCTAAGTGCTTCTCATGAGTGTCTAAAGGAAGACCATGAGGATCTCAAACTAGCTCACACCAAACTTGAGGAAGCTCACTCCTCACTCTTAGAGCTAAGCAAGGTAGAGGATATTGCCAAAACATGTGATGTGGGTGTAACTTGTGATCTAATGAATGAATCAACTAATGAAACACTTGTTGCAATCATACCTAATAACATTAGCTCCTCATCATCATCCACTTCTACTTCTACCTTCACTACTAGTGTTGATCCAACACTAAAAGTTGAAAATGAGAAATTGAAGAAGGAAGTGGACAAACTAACCCGCGCATTAGGCAATGCCTATAGTGGGATGCCCGCTTGCTACAATGCTTGGGTAGCCAAAGATATAGTAACTCTAAGGAGGGACTTGGCTATACTCCCAAGAAAGGCAAGGCGGCCTTTGTAACTCCAAAGCCTAGCTTTGTGAGGAGCAATGGTCAGTTTTGCTACAAATGCAAGCAAGTTGGACATATTGAAGCAAATTGCATCACTAACAACCAGAACAAGCAAATAAAATTTGCAAGTGCTAAATCTATTAGGCTTGATTCTTGTTACATGCTTACCAAGGGTGAGAAAGGTGTCAAAGTCAAATACATTGGTACACCTAAAGAGAGCCCAAGGTTGAAGGCTTTATGGGTACCAAAGGCTTTGGTTGCTAACCTCTAAGGACCCAAACAAGTATGGGTACCTAAAAACATTGATTTATTTTGTAGGTGAATTACAAAGCCGGAGGGAGGCATTGGGTTCTTGATAGTGGGTGTTCTCAACACATGACCGGTGATTCAAGAATGTTCAACCAAATCAATTCTAATGGCAATGAGTATGATAGTATCACATTTGGGGATAATAGCAAAGGCAAGGTCAAGGGTCTTGGAAAGATTGCAATATCAAATGTTCTAAGCATCTCCAATGTGCTATTAGTTGAGAGTTTGAACTTCAATCTATTGTCGGTGGCTCAACTTTGTGATCTCGGTTTCAAATGCATCTTTGGTGTTGACGATGTGGAAATCATTAGTGTGGATGGATCAAATTTGATATTCAAGGGATTTAGATATGAGAATCTCTATCTAGTGGACTTTGGTGCTAGAGAATCATAATTGTCAGCATGCTTACTCTCTAAGTCAAGCATGGGTTGGTTATGGCATAGAAGGCTTGGTCATGTTGGAATGAAGCAATTGAACAAACTTGTGAAGCATAACTTGGTTAGAGGCCTTAAAGATGTTGAGTTTGAGAAGGACAAGTTATGTAGTGCATGTCAAGCCGGAAAACAAGTAGGCAACACTCATCCTAAGAATAGCATGATGAGCACATGCAAACCATTTGAGTTATTGCACATGGACTTGTTTGGACCAACTACATATACAAGCATTGGCGGCAACAAGTATGGTTTGGTAATAGTGGATGACTTCTCAAGATACACATGGGTTTTCTTTATAATTGACAAAAGTGATGTTTATGGTATCTTCAAAACTTTTTTCAAGAGAAGTTGCAATGAATTTGAGACAACCATCAAGAGGGTGAGAAATCATAATGGTAGTGAGTTGAAGAACACAAGAGTTGATGAGCTATGTGATGACTTAGGAATCAAACATCAATTCTCGGCTAAGTACACACCTCAATCAAATGGCCTAGTTGAAAGAAAGAATAGGACTCTCATTGATATGGCAAGATCTATGCTTAGTGAATATAATGTGAGTCAATCTTTTTGGGCCGAAGTAATCAACACGGCATGCTACTACTCCAATAGACTCTATTGCCATCCTATGTTGGAGAAGACTCCATATGAGATCTTGAATGGAAGAAAGCCAAATATTGCATATTTTCGGGTGTTTGGTTGTAAGTGCTACATATTGAAGAAAGAAGCTAGATTGAGCAAATTTGAGAAGAAATGTGATGAGGGATTCTTACTTGGTTACTCCACCACTAGTAAAGCTTATAGAGTTTGGAACTTGAGAAGTGGTCAACTTGAAGAAGTTCATGATGTTGAATTTGATGAAACCAATGGGTTTCAAGATCAAAATGAGAATCTAGATGATGTGAGTGGACCTCAATTGGTAAAGTCTATGCAAGAAATGGACATTGGTGACATAAGACCGACTCAAGTGGTTGACATAGAAGATGACAAAGATCAAGTGCAAGTTCCATCAAATGATCAAGCTAGTGACTCTTAAGTGCAAAATCAAGATCAACCTTGTTCTTCTCAAGTGCATAAATCAAATGCACAATCAAGCTCAAGCAATCAACCTCAAGTGCTTCAACCCACAAACATTGCAAGAGATCATCCTTTGGACCAAATTGTTGGTGATATTCAAAAGGGTGTACAAACAAGATCAAGACTAGCATTATTTTGTGCTCACTATTCATTTGTGTCATTTGAAGAGCTGGAGAACATTGAGAAGGCATTAAAAGATAGTGATTGAGTAAATGCTATGCATGAAGAGCTCAACAATTTTGAAAGAAATGAAGTTTGGGAATTGGTAGAGAGACCAAAGAACTACAATGTCATTGGCACCAAATGGGTATTTAGAAACAAGCAAGATCAAGATGGTGTTGTAATAAGGAACAAGGCAGGATTAGTGGCACAAGGGTACACTCAAGTAGAAGGATTGGACTTTGGTGAAACCTATGCTCCGGTTGCAAGATTGGAAGCAATAAGAATTCTTCTAGCATATGCTTGTGCTCACAACATCAAGCTCTACCAAATGGATGTCAAAAGTGCATTTCTCAACGGATTCATCAATGAGTTAGTATATGTTGAACAACCACCCGGTTTTAAAGATGAGAAGAAACCAAATCATGTGTACAAGTTAAGGAAAGCACTCTATGGTTTGAAACAAGCACCAAGGGCATGGTATGAGAGCCTAAGAAATTTTCTCCTCTCTAAATGTTTCAAGATGGGCAAGGTTGACACCACTCTATTCACCAAGAAGGTTGATGGTGACTTGATGATCATGCAAATCTATGTTGGTGACATTATCTTTGGATCAATTAGTCAAGCCTTGTGTGCGGAGTTTAAAAAGATGATGGCTAAAGAATTTGAGATGTCTATGATGGGTAAACTCACATACTTCCTTGGACTTCAAATTAAGCAAATGAAGAATGGCACATTCATAAGTCAAGGCAAGTACACAAGAGATCATGATCAAGAAGTTTGGAATGCAAGATGCAAAACCAATTAGCACTCCCATGGGGACTAGTGGAAGCTTGGATGAAGATAAAAATGGCAATATGGTTGATCAAAAGGCATATCGGTCTCTAATTGGAAGTTTGCTTTATGTCACCGCATCAAGACCGGATGTCATGTTTAGTGTGTGCATGTGTGCTAGATATCAATCATCTCTTAGAGAGAGTCATATGAAGGCCACAAAGGGGATATTGAGATATTTGAAGCACACTCAAGATGTTGGATTGTGGTATCTCAAGGGTGCAAAATTTGAGTTGATTGGATATGCCGATGCAGGACTATACCGGTTGCAAGATAAAGAGAAAGAGTACATCAGGCACATGTCAACACTTGGGAAGATCTTTTGTCTCATGGTCATCAAAGAAGCAAAATAGCATATCACTCTCCACCGCCGAAGCGGAATATATTAGTGCGGGAAGTTGTTGTGCTCAAATCCTATGGATGACGGCAACTTTGAGGGATTATGGAATTAACTTCAAGAAAGTGCCATTGTTTTGTGACAATGAGAGCGCTATCAAGTTAACTCAAAATCCGGTTCAACATCAAAGAACCAAGCATATTGATGTGAGGCACCACTTTATCCGGGATCATCAATAAAAGGGTGACATTGACATTCAAAGTATTGGAACCGATGATCAATTGGCCGACATACTCACCAAGCCACTAGATGAGAAGAGGTTTTGCAAGGTTAGGAATGAATTGAATATTCTTGACTTCTTCAATATGAGTTGAGATCATCCCCACACATATATGACATGCCTCTACTTCGACAAAGTAAGGTAAAATTGTTTGGCATAACATTCATACTTGCTAGGACTTGTCTAGAGCATATAGGCATACACATGTAGGAACATTCATAAAAACAAGTGTTTTGATGTATATATTCTACCACTATTGTTTTACTTCTTATATGGCCTAGTGGTAACATATGACATGTGTATGTGCTTGATCACCTAGTGTTCAATCTATTTCATGAGCTTCTAAGTGTATAACTTAACATGGGCAAGATAACCCCTAGTGGCGTGAAGAAGCTTATCCTTGGATCAAACCTAGTTATATATCTTAGGCAAGTGCACTAGATGGAGCCAATATGAACAATAATCTCTCTTTCCAAATCAAATGAACTTGACTAATTTCTCTTCACTAAAATGAACTTTTTTGTGCAATTGTTGACAAAGAGGGAGAGAAAGTTACAAAAGAAAGAAAAAGAAAGAGAAAGAGTGATGAACCATCATTAGGCCGATGATGGGAGAGCAATAGGACCAAAGGAAAGGGATAATTAAAATTTTGAAGCACACAAGTAGGGGGAGCAATCACATATGCAAGTTGTTGCATTTGGATGTGCATTAATCATATGATTGCACATTGCATTTCTATTTACTTTCTTATACATGCTTGTGTGGTGTATTACTAGTAGTAGGATTTGAATGATGATTTGATCAGCTAGCATGTGTAGGGGTAACTAGTTGGTCGTATTTCTTCAAGTGGTAACTAGAGCTTGCTTATAATGTGATCTCGCGGTATACTCTAGTATTTGTGACCTTCTAGTTACTAAGGTGCTAAGGATGGTGTATATAGCAACTCCGATGGTATCACGCTTCAAAGGTCCATTCTATACACCATTAGCACAATTTTGGTAGAATTACGCTATATTCAATACATATGTGCTAGCTTTCAATCCAAACTCGATGCACATATGTAGGGGGAGCCAATACTACCAAAATAGAACTTATGATGGTTGTCCAAATCCTTTCATGATCTACTCATGGACAAGCATGATAAGTTCAAAATCTTAATACAAATTTCTTTTGTAAAAGGGTTGTCATCAATTACCAAAAAGGGGGAGATTGAAAGACCCTAGTTTGGTTTTGGTAATTGATGAAACTTAGTTACTAATCTAAGTGCTAAGTATGTGTAGCCAAGAGAAGATTAATCATAAGCAGGAAGATGATATGAGCTCAAGTGAAGATCAAGATGGAATGATCAAGAAGAAAGAAAAGGACTTAAAGAAGGAAAGCTAGAGGCTAAGATATTTTCAAATAGGGCTTTTCTTTTAATGATCAAGACTCCAAGTGGGAGTGATCACATTTAGGATAGATAGCCGACTATCAAGGGGAGAACTAAGCTATTGGATTACTTTCAAGTGCTCTAGGTTGCATCTCATGTGTATTGATCTAACCAACCTAGAGAACCTCTTTGAAAACCATTGAAAAATGTTTGCAAAATACTAACACACTGTGCACAAGTGTTGAAGACCTTAAGTGTAAGCACATAGAAGCAAGGGGTGTGAAATTAACTTGAAAAACTCTGTAAAAGGAGCGTCGGACGGTGTAGAGGCGTAGCATCGGACCATTTGTTCGTGTCCGATGCCTACACATTTGAACTGTGCTGGTGGCGAGTCGGACACTCAGTAAACGAGCGTCGGACCATTGCCCTCTTCAGTCCGACGATGCCGAGCAGCGGCAGGGTGACGCGTGGCACGCTGAGGAGCGTCGGACGCTTGAGAAAAGTCCGACGGTGAGCGTCGGTCAGAGTCCGACAAAGTTTTAGCGATTTCAAACCGCTCTGGAAGTGTCGGACGCTGAGTTTCTTTAGTCCGACGGTACTCACGCGAACGTCCGACGGTACGCGCATAGTGAACTGAGAGAGGGCGTCGGACTCTGCTGTTTAGTCCGACGCCCCCAGTCCGACGGTGTAAAAACTGGCGCGAAGTCGACCGTTGAGATCGAACGATCGACGTTAAACTCCAGCTCACACGTGGCTTCATCGTGAGCGTCGGACGCAAAAGTTAGTCCGACGGACTCGGTCCGACGGTAGCGTCCGACGACATAAAATCATGGTTAACGGCTGTTTTGAGTGGGGTAACGGCTAGATTTGCACTTGGGGGTATTTATACTCCCTCCCTGGTCACTTGGTCATCGGCTTGCACACTTGGATCATTGTCATACACTTTGTTGCATTCTAGCCTCCCACTCTCTCACTAGTTCATCATCTTGATCATCCTTAGTGAGATTGTGTGATCCTCAAGTGCATTCTCGCTATTGTTTTGCATTCTAGAGCACTTGAGAGCAAGCCTTGGTTCAGTTCTTATTCTCTTGGGACATTGCCGTGTCCCTAGACGACTTGGAGGAGGAGAAGAAGGTGTGGAGAAGCTTGGTGATTGTGCTTGCTCACACCGGTGATTGTGAGGGGTTTTGTGCCTACCCCGAGCGGAGAGCTCAAAGGCAACTCTAGTGAATTGCTCGTGTCATTGAGTTACTTCCTCCGTGGTAGGTTCTTGTGGCGCCTAGTGTAGGCTCGGTGTGTGATACCGATTAGCCACCGAACCACCGGTTGAAGTCTATACAACGAGGACGTAGCGTGCTGGCAGGCACGTGAACCTCGGGGATAAATCTTTGTGTTCATATTGCTCTCCTCACCTTCGAGTGAGTGACTTGATCTTTATCCCGGTGATTGACTTCATCTCAAGGCAAAGGTATAATCGACAATCATCCCCTTCTTATCCTTGTGCAAAGTAGCTTGTTCTCTTGTCTTGAGTAGTTGTGTAGTCAGTTTAGCTTTTGTTAGCTTGCTTGTGTGGCTTAGAACTAAGGATTAACTAAAATTGTGTAGGTGGCTTGCCTAGGTTAGTAGTTGCTCTAGCATTGCACATTTCGCCATATTTGTTACTAACCTCTTGGTCTAAGTACTTTGTAGAAATTTTATTAGGCTATTCACCCCCCTCTTGCCATATTAGGACCTTTCAAGGACAACGAGTGAGAAATGTTCCTGTGATTCTTGCTTTACTCCTATGAACTATCCTATCAAATAGACAGAGATACACTAAGACTGAGACAGAACCTCCCGAATTATCATGGCCCACGTGCACCTGCCGTAGTCCAACGACCTCCGACTGCTATGTACGGGAGCCTGATAACTCCGGAAGCCCTGTCGGGTGCTCTCGCGAACACCGCAATGTCCCATCGAGGATCATTTCACGGAACGGAAACCAACCATCTTATTACATTCATTCATAGAGTTCAAAATACATCAGAGTAAAAAGCGGAAGAGTACAATTATAGTTTACAATTTCCAGTGATAGTCTTTACAAAATCTCTTGTCGATAGAGACAAGATAAGGTAGCTCTTACACTTATAAGTAGTATAGATGACATCTTGCCCAAGGAAGTGCTGATAAGCACATGTCATCTACTGCATAGGGCAGCTCTTCGAGTGCCACCAGCTTGGCGATAGTCAAACCTGTACAGCTCCTGACTTTAACCTGCAACAGGGGGTTAACAAACCCTGAGTACGTGGGGTACTCCGCAAGACTTACCCGACTAAAAATTGGGGAGAAGACTCAGGAATGCAGGCTTTAGCAAGAATCAAAGAGTTTTGCAGAAAAGCTCTCTAAATCAGCTTAACATTTAATCTCAAAGCTAGATTGTTTCATTCAGTTATCACGTCATCAATTCCCTTTCCCACATTTACCTAGTTCCGAACCACTCTTCGCTGTAAGTCGAAGGATCAAGTCTTCATTGATCCGAGGAGCAACGACGATTCGAATCGATTGAAAACCCAGCTGGGGATCCCTATCCACACTGCATATGTAGCACCTAAGCTTGCATATGCCAACCCTGCCTACCATGGCTTTTCCAAAATTTGAACCGGTCCTACGCCACCCGAGAGCACAGTACTCCTCTCGTCTCCAGGCACGACGGCCACGAGGGTACACGCTACTCTCGCCATCTCTCCACTCCCAGTGCGTGGTTGTCGGTTCAAGTAGAGGAGCGACCGGAGTCAGAGGCTTTCCGTAGTATGTGGCTAGTTGCAAAGTCTTGATCCAGCAGGCCGACAACGAATGGTCCCTAATGGATTCCATTTCGTTTCCTTAATAGACAGTCAGAGACACTACATTGAGATTCCTTTCTCAATGCAAGTCCACTGCCCTGTCAAACATTTATAACAGTTCATAGTAGTATACCCCAAGCATACAAAATATCTTTTTCATAAAAGCTTAACTATTAAGCATGGCTAAGCATTTTATAAACATTTGCCTTTAAATCAGGTTTCAAGGATAATATATCAAGGCAGGTAAATGCAGCAAGTAGGTGACAATCAACTCCTATCAACCTAATGCAGCAATTTAACTCAAGATGATAAAGATTTATAAAATACAAGGAGGGGCTAATGCACCGGGGCTTGCCTGTGTTGCAGGGAAGTTAGTTTTTTCAGAAGAGTCTCCGAAGCTCGACTTGTCTTCATAGCGATCGTGGAGCTTCCCTTTGTACTCAGTCGTCGGTGATGTTCCTTACACATCGATCACCCTGGATCTTTCCCGAAGCTTGATCACCACACGCTTTCACCCGCGGATGCTACACGTAATAAATGATGCATGCTTTAATGTAATGAAATGCATGATGTATGAGGTGCAATACATTGTATATTTGTAGGAAATAAACTTGGTTTGAAAAGTTGAGTACAACTTTCCTTTACGGTAAAGTTGCAACTAATAATCACTAAACACTTATAAAAGTGAATCATTAATTATTACATAATCTAGGTTAACTATATTAATCCTTGTTAATAAGTTTTTATTTACCGTTTTAACAACCGTTAAAAGCAAAGGTGACCTTTCTTTAACATTACTAAGTGCTTACATTAGTATGTCATTAACCATTATATAACATCACTAAGCACTTGCTAAAAGCAAGTCATTATATCCTAGTAGTATGCCTTAGCTATATTAACCATTACTATCATTTCCTAACCAGTAAATAAAGTGCCAAGGATCACATCTTGTTGATGATCCAAGGGCATCACACAATCCAAAATCACTCAAAAACCCCTAAATTAATAATTATTTAATATTACTTTCAATAATTAATTATTAAGGGCAAATTTTAAAATATTTAAATCTTGTTACAGATTTTTGTGGAGGTAACTCATACCTAATAACAGTCACTACAAAAATTTCATAATTTTTGGATATGTATTTTGAGCTACAAAAATCAAGGAAATGTCATTTATTAATTAAAACACACATTTTTATAATTTCTTATTAACATTCTAACATAGAAGTCACTCTACTCAGGAGTTTTTACCCATGAAGTTGCGTCCAAAGAAGCAATCACCACACATACATATGTATGCACGCATCTACTAAAGAAGTATGTAATTAAACTTAAAAGCATGCTTAGTTGTTATTTTCCCAAGTAGCCTGTGAGCACATTTATGAGATACATATATGTAACACATAAGGAAATTGGGGAACTCTACTCGAATGTCATCTTATAAGCTTACTAACCTTTCTAGTAGAAAGGGCACATCCCCAAATTTGTGAAAAAGTCAAAGTTGCAGTCCTAAAATATTTATCTAAAAGCATTTATCAAATTATCCTTAATTATATGTGATAAAAGAGAAAGCCCACTTCCTGAGCTCATGAAATTCTACGAAAATTACAGAAGATCAGTTCTGAGCTTAATAGACTACCACCAAAATTTCAAGATATTTGGATATATAAATCACCAGTTATGAAATTAACAAGCTAGGAGTGCTATAATTAACCATTAAGTAAAGTTAACATCACAAATTTAGTATATAACCTACATGTGAATTATTTTTCCCAGCTAGATCATGTTAATATAAAATTAACAAAACTGGATTCAACTTTTTATGACCTTCCTAGCTCCATGTATGAATCAAACAAGTTACATTGAATTTTTAAAACACTTAACCAAGATAATTTAAACTGCACTGAAACGTATCTCAAACAGTACATTTTAAGATTCTATACTGTCGAGAGCTTCAAAACATAACTAACAAAATTTATCTCGTCATTTTTGAGGATCTACAACTTGAGTTATGAGTTTTTGAAGATTACTCGAAATCTGTAAATTTGAGGTAGTATTTCATCTTGTGGCCCCACATGTCATTGATAGAGAGAGAGGAATAGAGGGAGTCGCTTTCTTCTTCCTCTGATGAACGGGAACATAGCAGAACAGAGCACGGCCGGCAGCAGCTCCGACCCGCGGCAGCTTGGCAGCAACGGGAAACAGCCAGCGGAGGGGAATCAGATGCACAGCAGCACACACAGAAGTAGCAGCGTCCAGCAGCAGCATGCAGCAGGTGACAGCGTGACTGCCATGAAACTCGGCGACCAAGACACAGGCGACGGTGACAAATTCTCTATTCTAGCTACCGGCTGGACTCGATAGGATTCGGTGGGGCATGAGGAAGCTCACCATCCCAAGCAGGTGCACTCGGTTGAAGCATCTAGGACACCAGAGCCAGTTCGCCAGCGAAGACAAGGCTACCAACGTGCGTGGTGATCAGGCAAAAACTACTAACTAACTAGTTCAGCAAATACGTTTCTCAAACAAGCTCAAACACGTTCAGCCGACGAGCCGCACGGCGGCGAGGCACGTTCCCGCTGCAACGAGGTATCCTAGAGCTAACCGGCAAGGGATACACTACGGGGGTGCTCACCAAGCCTTGATGCGTCTGCTATTGAAGACGGAGATGGCCGGAGTTGTTCTGTCCACGACGATGGCGCTCGACGGCATGAGCTCGGTGGCGAAGTGACGTTCCGCGACGTCCGTGGAGCACTGGCCACGGTGTGGGTGCCAGCGGCGGCGTTCCAACCGGCTCCGAGGAAGAAGACGGCGGAGAAGGTGCTCTGGGCGACCACTGAAGGCGATTGTGGGCTCTTCGGACGCGTAGGAAGAAGACGGATCCAGCCGAGCGCTCAATTTGGCGTACTAGTGAACGAAGATGGCGAATTTGGAGCTGCAGCAGGGAGCTCGACGGCGGCGAACAGGAAAAGAAAAAGATGACGAGGTCGAGCTGCTTCGAGTTTTACAGGGAGGGGGGGCAGCTGCAGGGCTTCGCCACGTCGTTGCCGAGCGTGCCACGACGCTAGACACGCGCCAGCGCGAAACGGCGAAGATGGAGGGCGGCGGCAGGTGATGAGGTGACCGCGTGCCCTGCTCGTGTTCTCCATTTTACTGTAGCCGAAAATATCTTCATTTCGATTTTCTTAAATTGATTCAAAATTCATGTAAGAAGTTGAAAAATGGTCAAGATAAGAATTGTGTAGAATTCTATTCTAGACAACTTTGGTATTTGAAACATTTTCAAATTCCGAAAAGTTTTGAAATTAGTGAAAAGGGGGTAAATGACCCTTTTTAAATTCGAGTTAAATCTCAAACATTTATTGAATAAGTTAAAAATATGTGAACATTAAAGTTGCTCAATTTAGTGAGCTTTACAACTTTTATTTAAGGCTAAACTTCAGATTCTAAGTAATTTGTGAATTTAAGTTCTAAATTCAAATTTGAGGATAGAAATTCAAGTTTAATTTAAATTTCCAAATAATAACTTGAAAAACTTTGTATACCAAAGTTGCTCCACTAAATAAGAGCTACAATTTTGCTTTTGGGACCAAGGCCCAATTCTACATAGTTTTGAAATTAGGGTCTTAGCCCGATTTAGGGTTTTAAATTAATTCCAAATTTTATTTTTAAGCGGTGATTAATTAATACACCCAATTAACAAGCCATCAGAAGAGAAAATTAAATCACTCTAAATTACTTAGGCACGAACAACCTATGAAATTAACTTTGTTTTAATTTCTATGCATATAAAAATTAGCTTTCACATGCATATTATGCAATGCATACGATGACATGTCCGATTTTTGTTTAGTAACACCAGGGGTGTTACAAAGACTGCTACCATACCTCCGGTGTGTAGACGATAGGCGAGACAGTAGGGGATATAACCTCTACTCGAAGCGGCTATTCTCTTATGGGAGCCTACCTTTTAAGAACTTGCCTAAAACACGTGGAGGGATACTAAGACTAGACAGGGCTGTCACCACCTGCTAGCACCCACAAACAATTCGTGCGACAAGCGGCATTCAAAGGCAAGATCTAGTCTAAGCACCATGCTTACACTAAGTCTCACTACTCTAACTGTGGCCAAGGCAACTAGAGCACCCTATGACAGGCGATGAACTACACACGTGAGCTTGTTACAGGATCGCAATCTAGTGTAAGCCGACCAAGTAATATGATAACTCACAACAATACTATGATTAGAATAGTAATGCACAAAGTATAGAACAAAGTAAATACTCAGCAAAGTAAAGCAGGAATATTATATTAAAGTAAATAAGTTTTACAGAAAGAGAAAGATACAAGAGCTATACCAGACTCTCCAGCAGACGACTCCGGAGACCCCGAGCGCAGCTCGACTCAACTCTAACTCCCACACTAGACTACGCTACTACTAGAAGTGGAATTACATTGTTTCTCACTTGTATCTTGAATGAATCATGTCTTGAGAGGGTGGAGGCAGCCTCTATATAGGGGGAAGTGGAGAGGTGCCACGTCAGTGATCCATGTGCTCCATACCTCTCCACCCTTGGATGAACCGCCTTGAGATGGACGGCCGTGAGCAAACTAGCACGTGGGAAGTGTGCTCAAGTCGGTGGGGAGGCAACCGACCTGGCTGGGCACCAGGGGGTTCGGCCGAACCACCTATGGCAAGGTGGGCCCACCACCATGGTCCCCACCTGTCATAGACTGTGGCTATGTACTTGTTTTGCCTTGATCTTGTCGGTTCACGCCTTAATCCATGTGCTTTGCTTCTCCACCGTTGATTGGAAACACAACTTTGATCCAAAGGTGGAATTGAGCTAGATGGAGTGTCACACGGATCGTGCCACATCACCAGAGTCCTATGGGCCCCATGCATGGTTCGGCCGAACCATGCATGTGCTCCATTTGCACTGATCTTCCTTGTGTATGCTGATATGACTCATGTGCTGAAATGTCATGGCCTGGTGTAACCATATGTGGTTCGGCCGAACCACCTTTGGTGGAACCAAAGGTCCATCTTCTGCAGGTGGCTTCTTCATGCAATTCTAAGCACAATGGTGATGCTAACTTGCCCATGGGTGGTTCGGCCGAACCACTCATTGTGCCAATCTTTTGCACATCGTCTCCAGAAGCTATGATATTAATGATTGTGAAGTTGGTTTGTCATTTGGCCATACTTGGTTGGTTGTCCAAACTTCATATAGAGCTTCTGGACACTGAAAAGTACCTGTTCTGAGTGCCTGCAACCAAATAATGACAAGTACATGTGGAACCAAGTTATTTGTACCTAAGTCACTATGTGTTTGGTGGTTTCCTTCCAGAAAGAATACCTTGTTGACGATTTTGATGGGGTAAAAACATGGTAAAACTACCGTCAACAAGAACCTCTACTTAGTGGATTTTGGTGCTAGAGAGTCACAATTGTCAACATGCTTACTCTCTAAGTCAAGTATGGGTTGGTTATGGTATAGAAGGCTTTGTCATGTTGGAATGAAACAATTGAACAAACTAGTGAAACATAACTTGGTTAGAGGCCTTAAAGATATTGAATTTGAGAAGGACAAGTTATGTAATGCATGTCAAGCCGGGAAAAAAGTTGGCAACACTCATCCCAAAAAGAGCATGATGAGCACATGCAAACCATTTGAGTTATTACACATGGATCTATTTGGACCAACCACCTATACAAGCATTGGAGGCAACAAATATGGTTTGGTGATTGTGGATGACTTCTCTAGGTACACATGAGTGTTCTTTATGATTGACAAGATTGATGTGCATGCTATCTTCAAATCTTTTGTCAAGAGAAGTTGCAATGAATTTGAAACCACCATCAAGAGGATGAGAAGTGATAATGGTAGTGCATTCAGGAACACAAGAGTTGATGAGCTATGTGATGAAATTGGAATCAAACATCAATTCTCGGCCAAGTACACACATCAATCAAATGGCCTAGTTGAGAGGAAGAATAGGACTCTCATTGACATGGCAAGATCAATGCTTAATGAGTATAATGTGAGTCAATCTTTTTGGGCCAAAGTGTAACAGAACCGCCTAAATCACGTGGCCCACAGGCACCTGTCAACGTCACTAATGACATCTGACAGCCGGACCCGTGTTCCATATGACCTAAGCGGGCTCTGCCGGGCTACGTAAGCACCCGTTATCTCCGACAGGATCCCATTGCGAAGTCATTACAGAGTTACAACATTTTATAACAAAATACATCAGAGTAGAATTTGCGGAAGAATAAATAGTACTTAATATTACAGACCAGTGTTCGAATAAAATTAAGTGCAGTTATTACAGACCATAAATTTAAAAGAGTAGCAGTAGAGTTTGGAACAACAATACGACAGATAGTTAAATATTTCACGAACCCTGCCCAAGGGTTTAACTTAGTCTTCTTCACTCTCCTGGACGATAGTGACGCAGCACGGGGCGAGACAAACTTCGGTCTCCTGTTGCCCTCCTGCAACGGGGTTAACAAACCCTGAGTACATGGGGTACTCCGCAAGACTTACCCGACTAAAAGTGTAAGATTAGACTCAGGAATGCAGGCTAAGGGGAGTCAAGGTAAGGCTTAGCAAGAGTTCGAAGGTTTTGCGGAAAAAGCACTACTAATCCTATCTCAATATTTTTTTAATAACATTATCCATCATTATCCAATTCTACAAGTTCTTTCTCATATGTCAACATTCTTTCCTTTACTTAATCGATTTCAAAACAATCCTAGTTCCGAACCACTTTTCACTGTAGGTGTGAGGATCAAGTCTCCATATCCGAGGAGCAACGACGATTCGAATCGATTAATACCCAGCTGGGGATCCCTATCCACACTGCGTATGTAGCACTTAAGCTTGCATACGCCAACCCCGCCTACCACGGCTTTTCATACCCCGGAACCGGTCCTGCGCCACCCGAGAACACAGTACTCCTCTCGTCTCCAGGCACGACGGCCACGAGGGTACACGCTACTCTCGCCATCTCTCCACTCCCAGTGCGTGGTTGTCGGTTCCAGCAGTAGAGCCACCGGAGTCAGAGGCTTTCCGTAGTATGTGGCTAGTTGCAAAGTCTTGATCACAGCAGGCCTGACAACGAACGGTCCCTAATATTTTTCCGTTAGAAACCATGCATTGGGACTCTAACCCAAGTACATTGGTAACTACCCGGTTTTCACATCCCTTTCCCGATGGCGACGAAAGTTGGGACTCTAACCCAAGCAGTTGGCCAACCAAGCGGGAAAAAACCATCCCTGTTGATGACAATGAACTAGCTAGGAACACTGCCAACAACAAGGACATAACCAGTCCCATAAAGTGATTCATTGCATTTGTATCATCATAGTTTGAAATAGCATTTTTGCAAATCTAACCGTTAAGCATGACTAAGCATTTTTCAATACTTTTAATCAAATCAGGTTATCAGTTATTGGTAATTGGTCAAGGATGATCATGCATCAAGTGGTTGCCAATCAACTCCTAGTAACCTAATGCAATAGATTAACTCAAGTGATAAATATTTTTAAATAACAAGGAGGGGTTAAATGCACCGGGGCTTGCCTTGAATTGCGTAGAGTGTCGGATCCGGGTCAGTTCCACAAATGTCAAACCCTTGAATGACTTCCTGAGTAGTCTCCTCAGATGGACCCTCAGACTTAACCTCTGGATTCTCGGTCACTACACGTTTGCAATGAATGAATGTATGAATGTGATGCACATGAAATGACAGACGAAATTTAATAACCAATAAATAAACCACACATGAGTACATGACCCTACCTTAGCTAGACATGAATAATCTAATCCATACAGCCCTAGGTCATATAGGTGATTGACCTAGAATTTCAATCAATCCAAAAATCCACATCAAACCCTAATCACCAAAATTTCCTATTTATTTTATTAATCAATTAACCAAGCAGATAATTAACAATTAATTAAATTATTTCTTTTTGACCTCAAACTTCACAAACAGATAGATCTTGACTTATAATAGTGGTACATAAAATTTCATGATTTTTGGAATTACAGGGAATTAATTAAAAATGCCTAAAGTTGCATTTTTTTATTTAATATACTGATTTTTAACTACTATAGAAAGTGTTCAAAATCTATATTTAATATTTTTATAAAATACTACACACTATAGAGAGTACTCACAAAAATTTCCATAATTTTTGGGGTAGTATATTAATTCTCACAAAAAGATTAAAACATAGAACTATTCATTTCAATTATTAATAGAAAACCCTTTGGAAATTTCCCGAAAAAGAAAAACACCACAACGGCCCGAGTCGGCCCAACAGCACGCGGGCCGGCCCAGCGCGGCCTCTTTCTGCCCCGCGCCGCTGACGAACGGGCCCCGCCCGTCAGTCTCTTCTTCCCTTCCTCCTTTCTTCTTCCTCTCGCTGCCTCCCTCGCTCGCGCGCGCGGCGGCTCTGCGCCACCGGCGCGGCCGTGCCGGCGGAATCGCCACCGGAGACCGACACCCGACGAGTCCCTACTGATGACCGCACCCTAGCTACGGACTCCGCACCGCCCCCCGGCCTACCGAGCACGACCGAGAGCGGCCATGGCGGCTCACCGCGGCAGCGGCTCGGCTCCCGCGACCTACGGACCATCACAAGCTAAACCGACGACAGCGAGGGTACCACAGAGCTCACCGGAGTCAAGAATCACAGGTGGTTGAGACGGAGAAGACTCGGAACGACGAGCTTGACGGTGACGGTCGGAAACAGCAAGCTGGGCTCGACGGCGATCTCCCGTTCCGGCGAACCCTGAGCTCCAAACAAGAAACCGTCGCGCACATGAGCACCACGGCGAGACACGGAACGTAGAACACATGTGCTAACGGAGAGAGGCTCACCGAGGCGAGCTGTCCGCGTCGCGAAGACCCACGGCGGCGCTCGGTCGGCGCGGAGGACGAAGCAGCAGTTGCGCGGGATTCCGGCAACGGCAAACCTCAACAAGGGGCTCAGGAGGTGCGCAAGGAAGTTGGCTAGCTGGCTGTGGAATTGAGAGGGTGGAGTTGGTCGGGACACGACCAATTCCTGCCGATCGGTAGTAACGGTCGCCGCCGATCGGTAGTACCGGTTGCCGGTGAACCGAGGAGAAGAAGGCGATGGACGAGCTCGTCGCCATTTAAAGCCGCGGACGGGGAAGAGATAAGGGCGAGGCGGCCCGGGGCCCCCCCCTGCGGCGCACCACGCGGCGGGGCCCCGGCCCCGGCGACCGGACGACCGCCGGCGCGCGGCGCGGCACGCGCGTACGGCGCGCGCGTGAACAGGGGACCCCCCCCTCTCGGCTACTGTAGCACAGGGAGAGGTCAAAAGCTATTTTCTCCAATTAAACCCTACCCAAGCTGAATCAGTGAGTGGTCCCAAAATAAAAGTTGTGGAGAATTTTGTGTAGAATACTTTTGCTTTTTGAAGTATGTTCAAATTCGATCAAATTTTCAAACTACAGAAAAGGGGGTAAAAAGGGTTTTGAATTTCAAACTGAATTTTTAAAATTACTTTTGATTCTTCTCAACAACTTGAAAATTGGTAAACATGAAAGTTGTTCTTCTCAGAGAGATTGACAACTTCTATGAAGGAAGTTTTTGAAGATTCTTGATATTTTTGAAATTGAAGTTTCAAATATAAATTTCAATATAGAAATTTGAGTTAAATTTGAATTTTTATAATATAACTTCAAAATCTCCAAAAATAAAAGTTGTTCCATTTTTAAAACTCTACAACTTTTATTTAGACACTTTTCCCATATTTCATATAGATTTTGAATTGGGTTTTTAGATCAACATTAGGGTTTAATTCAATTTCTATTTAATTTCATTTTTGAATTTTTGATTAAGGGCTCAAGTACACAATCAATACTTAGCTGAAATCAAATCACTCTAGGCCCTAAGCTCAATCATATGTAGATGCTTAAATTTAAATATGATGACATGGCAGATTAATTGAATTCTAATACCAAAGGTATTACACAAAGCAATCAACACCGCATGCTACTATTCAAATAGACTCTATTGCCATCCTATGTTGGAGAAGACTCCATATGAGATCTTAAATGGAAGAAAACCAAATATTACATACTTTCGGGTCTTTGGTTGCAAATGCTACATTTTGAAGAAGGGTCCAAGATTGAGTAAATTTGAGAACAAATGTGATGAGGGATTCTTGCTTGGATATTCCACCACTAGCAAAGCTTATAGAGTTTGGAATTTGGGAAGTGGTCAACTTGAGGAAGTTCATGATGTTGAATTTGATGAAACCAATGGGTCACGAGATCAAGATGAGAATCTGGATGATGTGAGTGGACCTCAATTGGCAAAGGCTATGCAAGAGATGGACATTGGTGATATTAGGCCGACTCAAGTGATTGACATAGAAGATGACAAAGATCAAGTGCAAGTTCCATCCAATGATGAAGCTAGTGGCTCTCAAGTGCAAAATCAAAATCAAGCTAGTTCATCTCAAGTAAATCAATCCAATGCTCAACCAAGCTCAAGCAGTCAACCTCAAGTGCTCCAACCAACAAATATCGCAAGAGATCATCCTTTAGATCAAATTGTTGGTGATATTCAAAAGGGTGTGCAAACAAGATCAAGACTAGTATCATTTTGTGCTCATTACTCATTTGTGTCATTTGAAGAGCCGAAAAACGTTGAGAAGGCGTTGCAAGATAGTGATTGGGTGAATGCTATGCATGAAGAGCTCAATAACTTTCAAAGAAATGAAGTTTGGGAATTGGTAGAGAGACCAAAGAACTACAATGTCATTGGAACTAAATGGGTATTTAGAAATAAGCAAGATCAAGATAGTGTTGTAGTAAGGAAAAAGGTAAGATTAGTGGCACAAGGGTACACTCAAGGGGAAGGATTAGACTTGGAGAGACTTATGCTCCGGTTGCAAGATTGGAGGCAATAAGGATTCTTTTAGTATATGCTTGTGCTCACAACATCAAGCTCTACCAAATGGACGTCAAAAGTGCATTTCTAAATGGGTTTATCAATGAACTAGTATATGTTGAACAACCACCCAGTTTTGAAGATGAGAAGAAACCCAACCATGTGTACAAGCTAAGAAAGACACTCTATGGATTGAAACAAGCACCAAGAGCATGGTATGAGAGGCTAAGGAATTTTCTCCTCTCTAAAGGGTTCAAGATGGGCAAGTTTGACACCACTCTTTTCACCAAGATGGTTGATGGAGACTTGATGATCATGCAAATATACGTGGATGACATTATATTTGGATCAACAAGTCAAGCCTTGTGTGCGGAGTTTGAGAGGATGATGGCCAAAGAGTTTGAAATGTCTATGATGGGTGAATTCACATACTTCCTTGGATTGCAAATCAAGCAAATGAAGAATGGCACATTTATTAGTCAAGGAAAGTACACAAGGGACATGATCAAGAAGTTTGGAATGCAAGATGCAAAATCAATTAGCACTCCAATGGGCACGAGTGGAAGCTTGGATGAAGATAAAAGTGGCAATATGGTTGATCAAAAGGCATATTGGTCTGTAATTGGGAGTTTGCTCTATGTCACCGCATCAAGACCGGATGTCATGTTTAGTGTGTGCATGTGTGCTAGATATCAAGCATCTCCTAGAGAGAGTCATATAAAGGCCGCAAAGAGGATATTGAGATATTTGAAGCACACTCAAGATGTTGGATTGTGGTATCCCAAGGGTGCAAAGTTTGAGTTGATTGGATATGCCGATGCGGAATATGCCGATAGCAAGATCAATAGAAAGAGTATATCGGGCATATGTCAACTTTTGGAGAGATCTCTTGTCTCATGGTCATCAAAGAAGCAAAATAGCATATCACTCTCTACCACCGAGGCCAAATACATTAGTGCGGGAAGGAGTTGTGCTCAAATCTTATGGATGAAGGCAGCTTTGAAAGATTATGGAATCACTTTCAAGAAAGTGCCATTGCTATGTGACAATGAGAGCGCCATCAAGCTAACTCAAAACCCGGTTCAACATCAAAGAACCAAGCATATTGATGTAAGGACACCATTTCATTCGTGATCATCAACAAAAGGGTGACATTGACATTCAAAGCATTAGAACCAATGATCAATTAGCCGACATACTCACCAAGCCACTAGATTAGAAGAGGTTTTGCATGTTGAGAAATGAGTTGAATATTCTTGATTTCTCCAATATGAGTTGAGACCACCCCACATACATATGACATGCCTCTACTCCGACAAAGGAAGGTAAAATTGTTTGACATATCATTCGTACTTGCTAGGACATGTTTAGAGCATATAGACATACTCTTGACGACTTAGGATCATTCATGGAAAACACATGATTTTGATGAATATATGCTACCACTATTGCTTCTTTTGCTTGTATGACCTAGTGGCAACATATGACGTGTGTGTGCTTAATCCCCTTCTGTTCAATCTAGTTCATGAGCTCAAGGTGTATAACTTAACATGGGCAAGACAACCCCTAGTGGCTTGAAGAAACTTATCCTTGGATCATACTTAGTTATATATCCTAGACAAGTGCACTAGATTGAACTTAACTTATTCTCTCCACTAAAATTAACCTTTTTGAGAAATTGTTGACAAAGGGGGAGAGAAAGTTAAAAAAAAAGAGAAAGCGTGATGAACCATCATTAGGCCGATGATGGGAGATCAATAGGCCAAAGGAAAGGGGTAATTAAAATTTTGAAGCACACAAGTAGGGGGAGCAATCACATATGCAAGTTGTTGCATTTGAATGTGCATTAATCATATGATTGCTCATTGCATTTGTATTTACTTTCATATACATGCTTGTGTGGTGTATTGCTAGTAGAAGGGCATGAATGATGATTTGAACAACTAGCATGTGTAGGATGTACCTAGTTGGTCTTGTGCTTACAAGTGGTAACTAGAGCTTGTTTATAATGTGATCTCACGGTATGCTCTAGTGTTTATGACCTTCTAGTTACTAAAGTGCTAAGGATGGTGTACATGGCAACTCCGATGGTATCACGCTTCAAAGGTCCATTCTATACACCTTAACACATTTTTTGGTAGAATTACTCTCCACTTGAACACATATGTGCTAGCTTTCAATCCAAACTCAATGCACATATGTAGGGGGAGCTAATGCTACCAAAATAGAACTTGTGATGGTTGTACAAATCCTTTCATAATCTACTTATGGACAAGCATGATAAGTTCAAAATCTTAATGCATATTTCTTTTGTAAAAGGGTTGTCATCAATTACCAAAAAGAGGGAGATTGAAAGACCCTAGTTTGGTTCTGATAATTGATGAAACCTAGCTACTAACCTAAGTGCTAAGTGTGTGTAGCCTGTAAGAGGTTAGTGATGAGGAGAAAGACGACATGAGCTAAAGAGAAGATCAAGTATTGGAAAGGTGAAAGCAAAGGATCAAAGAGCTAGAGGCAAAGGTAAAAGGATAGGGCTCTTTGTTTCGGTGATTAAGGCACTTAGTGAGTGCGATCACATTTAGAATACTTGGCCGGACTATTAAGAGGAGAATTATTTCGTGAACCCAGTCGGCAAGTGCTCTAGGTTGCATATTATTTGCATACACTTGATCTAACCTAGAGTGATTAACATCACCTTGCAATTGTGCTTAAAACTTGCTAACATACATGCCTAAAAGTGTGAAACACTTAGTTGTTAGCATCTAGAAGCAAGGTAGTTGAAGAGAGAGTGAAAACAGCCCTTAAAGGAGCACCGGACGCTGGCTGCGTTCAGTGGGTGCTCACCGGACGCGTCTGGTGTGCATTTGATCTCTTTGGAACCTCTCTGAGTGAGCACCGGACGCTGGAACAGTAACTCCAGCGCGTCCGATGACTTGTTTCGTGCGTTCGGTGAATTAGTTGAGAATCTGACTCGGTGAGTGCACCGGACGCGACCTAACAGCGGACGTGTCTGGTGCCAATTTTAGCTCTCGGGATGCTCTCTGTTGGTGCACCGGACACGGGCGTCGGAGCGTCCGGTGTGACTGCTCCGCATCTGGTGCTAGCGCGCGCAGTGAACAATTTCAAACTGGCTAGTACACGTGTCAGCGGGCGATACACCGGACACATTCCGGTGTGAACTTAAGCAGCGTCCGGTGTGCCCGATCACAGTGAGAAACGGCTAGATTTTTGAGCTCGCTTATAAATAGGTGTGTGGCTGGCTTGGTGCATCTCTCTTGCGCATTTTGATATTCCTAAGCCTCTTGTGAGTCTAGCACACTCCCTCCAACTCTCTCCCTTTGATTCAACTCAAGATTTTGATTGAGAGAGAGTGAATCAAGTGTAGTGATCATCATCTTGCATCTTAGTGCACTTGGTGGCTTTGTGATTGAGTAATTCTTGTTACTCTTGGTGATTGCCGTCACCTAGCCGGTTTGGAGGTGGAGAAGGTGTGGAGAAGCTTGGTGATTGTGCTTGCTCACACCGGTGGATTGTGAGGGGTTTGTGCCTACCCCGAGCGGAGAGCTCAAAGGTAACTCTAGTAAATTGCTCGTGTCATTGTGTTACTTCCTCCGTGGTATGTCCTTGTGGCGTCTTGTGTAGGCTCGGTGTGTGATACCGATTAGCCACCGGACCACCGGTTGAAGTCGACACAACGGGGACGTACCGTGCCGGCAAGCACGTGAACCCGGGAGATAAATCTTGGTGTTCATATTGATTTCCTCACCTTCGAGTGAGTGATTGTGTTTATCCCAGTGATTGGCTTCATATCAAGACAAAGTTATAACATCCGAAGCACTCCTCTTTACCTTGAGCAAAGTAGTTAGTTTGCTTGCCTTGTGTTGTTGTCTTGTTGTCTTGTTTGTGCTAACTAGCTTGTGTGGCTTAGGGCTTAGATATAACTAGAATTGTGTAGGTGGCTTGCTTAGTATAGTGGTTGCCTTAGCATTGCAATTATATCCTTTTGTTATACTAATCTCTTGCTCTAGTGCTTTGTAGAATTTTAATTTAGGCTATTCACCCCTCTCTAGCCAACTCGGAACCTTTCAACTGGGAGGGGTGGAGGGTGTGGAGGGCACCATCATGGCGGCGGTTGGTACTAGACTTGGTAAATTGATGTAAATTGCAATAAATTGATCCATCATTGCAGTAAATTGATGTAATTTATTCTGGCCCAGACTTGTCTTTACCCAACAACGTTTTGCTTACAACTCTTTTAAGCTGCTCTATATCTCGATATCACCACCAGAGGGTCATTTATGCACAAAAACTTTTAAGCTTTTTGTCTCATACTTGCCTTAGCTAGCGCCTTTAAGCTTTTTGTCTCATTCTGGTTTGATTGCATTGTATGAAATTGATAAACTTATTAAGTTGCTAATATTAGGGACATATAGAGCCTGTAGATATGCTCGTATGTGAACAAGTTGAAAAGTTATATTTTCTGTATATTCATTATTCTCTCTATTCTAAATCTTGCAGGCCGATGCATGAGATAACTTGTGCAACTATTCATAAGCCAAAGCTCCTCAGTCAGGTAGTCACACTTATTTTTCCTTGGAGTGTTGAAATTTTGAACTACTCACAAAATTAGCCCTGCCATACTGTTAATAGGGCTAACTAAATTCGGTAAATAAACAAACAGCATGTAAGAATGCCTCATCTTTCAGTAATCGCAGCTTCATATATGTAGGACACCCCTCTATTTTAAGCTGCAGTTTTCTTATTCCCGTTTACAAACAGTTGGATCAGCTCTGCACAAATTATCCTGCCCAATAAACTCTACTACTATTGTTCGTTTCATCTGAAGTTGATAATAGGGGAAATTTGACATCCCTTGGTAAAAATCGTATCATATGAATAGCAATGAAAAAGAATTACATCAATTTTTTATTCAGTTTGCAACATTAAAGGATTGCCCTGAATTCTAACAAACTGCGTGGGGAGTGAATTAGGGGCTGGATTTGAATTTAGTACTACTTTGGTGGATTGAGAATGATTCGATGTCAACCAAATGACTGCTTTGGCGGATCGAGAATGATTTGGTGTCAACCAATTGTCATTTGGATAAGATTCTCATATTTTTGGCAATGTTGTGTTAGTCAAGTTACCTTGACATGTCTGGAGCTAGGCAAAACTTTTTATAGACATGTGGATTCTCTCCATATTTGCAGTGTTCAGAAACTTTGGACCATGGTGCTTTGGGACTAAAATGTGGGTTTGTATATCAGGTTGATTAGTGAAGTTTATTGTTTGTCATTTTGTATACCTGGGTACTTGTGACAGAAAGAAAGGCACATTTTCAGTGTCTGGTGCACTTTAAAACTCTGACTTGTATCCTTGCATAGCTGCAATCGATGATGAATCATATATGTAAATTCCAAATCAAGAGTTCAGGGTTTTAAAGATAGTACAACTTCTGCAATCCTATTTCCTTTTGAAGTTATGGGCCTTAAAAGTTTAGATTTAGGACTTGCTTTGATCTGTGCATTATTGCCTTAGGCCCTAAGCATGCATTTTTTACTATTATCACACTGGCAGCTGCAAATGATGGTCGTTTAGTAATCTCATGACTTTGTTTGATTTCCTTTTTTTTTAGACTAAGCTTCCTATTGGATTGTGACCAGAATACCATTAATTCTTATAGCATGGTGGGCCCATCTGATTGTAATGTTGCATTTGCATGTCCAATGTTCAGGTTCGTTACCTCTGCCTAATTCTCTTATATTTATTGAACCATTTTCTTTATGTATACACCGTTTTAGTACAAGTTCCAAACTTTCTCACTCATACTTTTATACCCAAGCATGTGACCTACTCCTTTGTGGATTTTGAGCTATATGTGCCAAACTATTCATCCCGGTAATTTCATGAATAATCTTGTATTCTCCACATATATTTTGAAACAAACCTAACATGTTTATGGATTTACCTAACATTTCTATGGACTTTTTAGATGTTTTTTATGCATTGTATTGTCATGTTTGATCTTGTTGGCCTTGCATGCCACAAGAAAAGGAAAATAAAAGTTTCAGCCTTTTGGAGAGCATAATGTGGCAAAAGGCAGTTTAAAAATCCATGGTCGAGAGATTTACTAAACCATTTGGTGATATCAAGTATTGATTCATGATATTGGTACAGCCACCTCTACTTGTGTTTGAGCCGATGCCAATGCAGTGTAGGGCTTTTAAGGTAGGAGCGGGCGCAGTGCCAAGGGTGGTATTGAGCTGAATTTGGTGTGCATGAGAATAAATTAAAATTCAATATATGACATTTTGCATACAAATTTAGACCACTTGTCTGATCTACTAGGAGCTACTTTATCAGGATGCTGACTTAGATTTTGTTGACTATAGTGTAGTGCATGAGTATTTAACCATGTTTCTATTTGTTTCTTTCATTCGTTTAAAAATATTTTGGCTCACGTGAGGCTGTGGCAACGCACGGGCAAAGACCAACCTCTATAGCTAAGAAGACTTTAATGTTATTGTGTAGCCAGCATAATAGTTCTCGTCGCCCCCTTCTTCCTTTAACCCCGCTAGCCAGCATGATGATCGTCCGTCTCTCCAACCTTGTATCGTGCGATCCATATTTTTAATACAATAATTGTCTTGTCCCATACCAATGTACGAGCACGCCATCTAGTTTATATATAAAGGAGTGAATAGTGATGCTGCAAATGGCTATTTCCACTGTTAGGCCGGGCAAACTTGTGTTCGGGCTGCCCTAGACCGCAGGTCCATGCAGTGGCGAAGCTATAGCAAAATAAAGGGTAATGCAAGTACAAACAAGTGATGAAGGAGTTTAAAAATTAAGTACCATTATAATGGCTAAAACCGTCAACATAGGCAAAATACATCTTTCCACTGACTTCAAATCTTTAACATCCTCGAGTGTTTGACGGCCTAAAGAAAAAAATGACTTATGATCTAATTTTATTTTTTAAAAAAGAAAATTGATCAAATGATAATAAATATATATAATCTATTACCTTTAATCTTTATCATGAAATCTACGTCCTTGCATTTTCGTGAAGCGATGAACCACCACATTATTTGTGACTGTCATCACTCTTCTTTCTCCACATAACAAATAAGACAATTATTCAAAAATTCATCACCAATACGATTTTTTTTGTGACAATCATGACCAATACGATTGCTTGATGTTGTTTTAACCTACCAAAAGCACATAATAAAACTAGTGTAAATATGTACCGGCACTACTGCACTATATATTGCAAGTCTGCAACCAAAATTAAACAGCCTAACGATGGAACACATAACAACCTCTAACTGTATAAGGGTATATCAAAATTAGATTAATTCAGAAAGAAAAAAAGAAACCAGAAAACGACATCTAATCTTCTTCTTTGATTTTTTAAAAATATTTTCTTAAAACATTTCTTCCAGTTTATCTCCTTACAAACTCCTTAAACTTTCAATATAGTCCAATTTACACCCTCGGGGGCACTACAGGTGTAAAGGCTATACTCCCTCTGTGCGGGGCACGATGATCCCCTATAGTACTTTATTAAATAAAATATAATAAAATGCAATTACAACAGACTAACATAGTATAATACCACTTACATTCGACAAGGGACAAAGAAAGAGAACAATAATGAGCATGTTCTGCGTTGTGCTCGGCATCCATACCAGCTGATACCCATACGCGCATGCCCAGCGTCAACGCGTAGGCACTCAGCATCGAGACTTCGAGAGGCAAACACGCTCTTGGTCGGTGACGTTGTCGACCGGGCTGGACATGGTGCTGGATCGACTCGGAGTCGGAAACGAGGAAAACAATCGAGCTGGATCGACTCGGAGTCGGAGGAATCCACTGCGTGCTTTCAACACCCGACTCCGCCTGGCACCCTGCAGCTGCAGGTTGGGGACGGGCTATAAATTTCCATGGCGTTGTTCCGTTGGCTCACACAACACCGTACCACCTGCCGTCTCGATCTCGACCGTCTCAATCTTGCGTCATGGCGGTTACACACCGGACGTCTTGGGCAGATTTGCACCCAGAGCTTCTGGGCCTCGTCCTCGGCCGGCTCCCCTCCCTAGCTGATCACGTCCGACTGGGAGCGGTGTGCCGCACTGCCAGCCCATGGCGTCGTGTTGCTCGGCAGGTACCACCTCTCCCCCCTCCTCTACCGTGGTTGATCCTCCTTGACGACACCTTCCTTAGCATCCAAGGCGGCGAAATCCACCGCATGCCTATACCAAAGGACGGTTATCTACAAGGTTGTGTGGGCAACTGGCTCTTCCTCAAACGCTGCATGCCGCGCGTAGTACCGGAGGATGCTTCTCCCCAAGGCTCCGTGGGAAACCGGCTCTTTCCCAACCCCAAGCCCAAGACCCTCCACGCCGAGCTGGCACTTATGAATCATTTCTCCAAGGATGTTGTACGTCTTCCTAACAAAGCCGACCCTTGTCCCTTAGATTCGATGTTCTTCAAGCTCATGCCACTCTCCGGTACTACAGATTCCATTTTCATTCTACTGATCATGACCAGGAGCGCTAGGGCTATAATTTCTATTTGCCGACTCTCGGCTACCACTGCGTTCAGAATGTCCGACTACATCTTAGATGTTGCATTCCTTGATGAAAAAGTATATGCTCTATCGCGAAAGAAGCTCTTCGCCTTTGAGGTTGATTTGAGCTACAAAGGCAAGCCAAGACAACCCTTATTCATAAAATGCATAACTGACGCCATCGAAGAACGAAGATGCAGGGACCATAGAACGATCCATTGATGGTAAGATGCATTTCTGTACATCTTGGGGTCATCTTGTGGAATCCACCACTGGTAAATTGTTGCACGTAAGGCGAAATGTTGGATGCTTGTCCTACTCTACCAGAGAAATATAAAGTTAGGGAGGAGAATACCCGTACTCTTTCATTTGAAGTCTTTGAGGTGAACTTGACCACCAACTCCAGTCATAAGTGGACAAGGGTCAATACCCTAGGAGACCAAGCACTCTTTGCTGGCATACACTCCAAATCACTCCCTGCTTCTAGATGTGGAGCTCAGGAGGACTGTATCTACTTCGTGTCTGACTATGGTCATCAAGATTTGGCGATAGATCTTCTATGCGATTGTGGTGTCTTCAACATGAGAAATGGAATAATCACGCCTTTGTTGCTGGATACAATGGTTGTGCGGTCACAAGTCTGCAGGGGGCGTCCAACATGGTTCTTTCCCTACTGAAGTTATGTACTAATATGCATTTCTTCTTTGCAAAGCACTATTAAACTTATTATCTATGTTATAAGCTCGCAAGAATTGAATGAGTTGTCAACCCAAAATTCCTGTGGAAGTGATGCTACCTTTGAGCCTCGATGTGCTTGTCTCTATTATGGTGGTATGTTAATTAATTGTAGAATCTTATACCCCCAAATCCTTAATATATGCATGCACGCCTTGTACACAGTATTAATATTGAGAGTTTATTTTGTTTAGAGTAAAATTCACCGCCGGCTCCTAAACTTGGTCAGCGGTGTCATCCTGGTCCACAAAGTTTCAAAACGTTATTTTCACGTGCACAAACCTGCCTCGGGCAACACTTGAGGTCCAAACGGATCCAAGCAGACCTGAATGCAGGCATGGCGTTCCACGGTGGTATCAACCTAGATCCTGAAAAGCTTTTGCAACGCAGGACGATTTGGTTGCCCCTCTCCGCCATTCGAGTCCGCGCGGCTTGTGGGGTTTCTCGCTCGGACATTCCGGTGGGCGGGGAGAGGTGGACGTATCGATGGCTATTCGCAACCTAGAGGATGATGAGAAGGTTGGTTACCACAGTGGATAGTTCCCAGGACCATCACCGCGGCAAGCGATGGTGCATATGCTGTGGCGGAAGGGCGATCCTCCTCCGGTGCATGGTGAGTTAATCGCACCCAAAAGTCTGCATTTTTTGTTGGTGTAGCGGATCCTTAGGTTAATGAAAATGTTTATGGAGACATAAAAATTGGATCTCCGAGATTAGGTTTCTAATTTTTGGTGTCGATAGGTTCAAGATTGGGGTTTTCTTGTGGTTTAGATTTGTGATTAGTGAGTTTGGCCAGAGTAGGGAATCAATTCATGTTAATTACTGATGTTCTGTTGTATGGCCAAATTGTGCAATGTAGGAGTCAGTGGTAAAGAGTAGCGTTGAAGTGCACCATGGTGGGGTTTTTTCTTGGATCTGGGCATACAAAGTCATATGTGGATAAAAAAATTGTGGTTTGATCATTGTGAAGTAGAAACTTGGTCTGTATTGTGGTTTGAGGACATTGCTGAGCAACTTGAATATGCAAAGTCGGCTACTTTTGAGGTGTATTGGCTATTTCCAGGGAAGAGATTAGTCGATGGGTTGAGGATAATTTCTACTGATTCAAACGCCAATGCAATGTGCTCAGTGGTATATAGGGTGCAAAACCTAGTACTATATTTTCATCTTGATGGCATTCTGGTTAATGTGCATTGCGATGATGTGGTTGTGAACCTAGTGCAAAGTGAGAGATCACTGAAAACACCTGCACATGTTTATCTTGAGCTTGTTCTTTGCTGGGTTCGATAGCCCTCAAAACAAGATTTCGAGAATGTCCAAGATCACTGAAAACAGATTTTGGAGTAAAACGTTATGACATTTTTCGTGAGGTGACATGCGCTGTCTCTGAGATCACGGCAATGCTGCACCTCACGGGTAGCAATGCCACATTTTACAGGTCACAACGACTAGTTTTTAACCTAACAGTTAGTTTTGTTCTGGGGGTTATATATACCTATCCCACGCCTCCTAGTGAGGCTATTGATCTTCAGAATCACTCCTAACCCTTCCAAACCCATTTGAGAGCTCTCCCCAACCCTCTATTTGTGTGAGTGAAGTGGTTAGTGTATGATCAAGTGTTGGGCCTGTGTGACTAAGAGCTAGAGAGCAGTTTAGAGTAAACCAAATCTTGAGCACTTATCGGGCTTCGTGAATCTTCGTTGCACATTCGTTACTCTTGGAGATGAAGCCTTCCAGATAGATATGCATCGCTTGGCGAGATACTGTGCTTATGGTCAGCAGCGAGAAGATTGTATCACCCTCACCATTTAGTGGAAATACCCTCATCTCAAGAGTTCACTCTCTTGACTTGAGAATGAGGACGAGGTTGAAAGGGACCAAAGCCTTTGTGGCTGCCTCAACAACGTGGACATAGGCAAGCCTGGGTGGCCAGCTGAACCACAGGATAAATTGTTGTGTCTCTTGTGTCTTGTCTATCTTTTGTTTTTGAATTGTATTACTTGATTTTCACTCGGTCTACTTGGTTGTGAGTGTTTGTGAGTGCGGATACTTAGTGTACTTACTACTAGACACCTCCAGAACATCTCCATCCAGTTTGATCTGCATCTAAGCTCATTGCATAGTGCGGCAGTGCCGCCCTCACATGGCAGCAGTGTTGCCCTCTGTTTTGTTATCTGTTCGAACTGAATTTGTACAGGCCTATTCACCCTCTCTAGGTGACATCAAGGTCCTTACAAACTATAAGAAAAATTTGTATTTAGCAAAATTTAGCATTGCTAACAAGGCGGTCTGAAAGTGCATCTAGTTCTTAAGTGAGTTTCGGATGATTTGATGACAACAATGATTAAAGATCTAACTTGTGCTAAGTGTGAAACAGGTAATGATTTGTCTCTCACACACTTGGAATGTTGTATAGAGCTAAAATCATGGGTTGTTGTATATGCAATCAAGCTCAAACACAAGACAACAATGAAAATGGAATTATTGCAAAGGCTCGTCTATTGTGGGACATCAATAATTCACATAAAAGAAATGATCATCAAAAGGCATTGACAAGCTTTGGTATATCAATCATATTTGAGACATAGAGGTTTAGTTATGGAATGGTCTCACATTTGAAGCTTGTTCAATCAAATGAAGATAACAGTACAAATGAATGGATGATTCAAAACAAGATGTGACTATATTGCTTGAGACGATGAAGATAGCGAGGAAAAGTTTTTAAGGTACTAGGCAAAGGTGAAGGGCAAGCGACGACTTGGTGGCTGAAGAACCTAGGTAGGATGAAGAAGAAAGTACTTACATTTAGTCATGGGACTAATCAAGCTTGACTGTCATGTCTATGTGGAGAATCAAATTCTTTGTTGAGAAGAACTGATTAAAGTGACCGGATGCATTTGATGAATGGAACCAAGTCACGTGCTGTCACATGCTCAAAGTGGTTTTGCTCAAGACGGAATTCAAAATCAAGCATGATGACATCCTCAATGTGATGAAGATGAAGAAAAAATCGGCTTAGTATTCATGAAGATCAACTCCAATGGTTTAAATTTGTTTCATTTGAATTTGAGTTGAATAGGAAAGTTATACTATTAAGAGGGATGCAACATGATGATAGATGATGATACATAAGTGTTCAAGCCAACGCATGTGAGATATGAGAGAGAAAGGGCATATTAAATAACTTAATATTTCTGCCCTTGCATACCGGACCCATCCGGTGTGCTATCGGACATGTTGGTATTTGGAGGTGCCTCGTGTACTCTCTTTGGTCAGAAGTTTCGGTCTTGGTCGGAAGTTCCTGCCGTCGGGATCTCCGACTTGGCCCGGAAGTTCTGGTTTCTCACCAGGCTCTGATAGTAGACCGTTGGTGCAATACCGGACGTGTCCAATATGCTACCGGATGCGTCCAGTATTCCAAGGGCTAGAAAACGGATAGTTTCATGAAGTATCTTTTAAATAGCCCTAAGCCTATACCTTTGGAGGCTATTGATTCTACTGACTTCCCTACCTGTTCTTGAGCTTTGCCAACACTCTCCAACCCTCTCTAAGTGTGTGATTTATTCCAAATTGCCAAATCCTCTAATTGGTTAATAGAAAAACTAAAGAGAGCAAACCATCCACTTGAGCACTTGTTTGAATCATCGATCTTGTGCTTTGCATTTGTTACTCTTGGATGCTTCGGTCCTAGATGGTATAATTAGGCGTTGCTAGAGAGCACCCGAGAGACGTGGTGTGCCTCAGAAGTTTGTAACAGTCGATCTTACCACTGAAATGGAGGGAATCAAATAGTTGAAGGAGGAAAAGCGGATGGAAAAGACCGTGGGTAGAGTGATCTTTACTAGTATCCTTTAGGGTGAACTTAGTGTTCTCTGTAGCCACCTCAACAGAGAGTAAAAGTCCAAACTTCGGTAAAACAAATACCGTGTCTCACTTTACATTTCATTCGACATTTGTGACTCTCTCTCTCTCTCTCTCTCCGTTGTGGAAGTGTCTTTGCAGGTTCTCTAAGTTCAACGACATCTTTGGAAGACTCTAGAAACTTGTGTGGATGTTTGGAGTAAAATTGCAACAAGACATAGAGCCGAGCGTACCTACATGTGTATAGAAGACACGTCCGGCGTTCTCCCGGACACATCCGATATTGACCTTCTGCACTACGAGTTGCATTATCTGTTCTATTAGAGGGGTTGTATTCTTTGTGAAGAGTTTCTAAGCAATTAGAAACTCTAATTCTAATCGTTTACTCTTTATAGGCCTTAATTTTCAGAAATGTTTATTTACCCTCTCCCCTTCGGGCGACATGCTACGTCCTTACACGGTCTCTCTCCCTCTCTCTATCTCCCACTAGAATGATAGACAAATTCTATGGAACAATTGAGAATGTGAGGAGCACATGCGCTATCTGTTTATAATAATAATTTATAATAAGGTGCATCCATGCCTCCCAACAATTGATGACGTTTTAGGCCCTACTTCGGAACACGTGAATTTTACAGAAATGAGTGCATTTTCCGTTAAAAACACAGGAACTAAAAAAAAAATCCCGCACTCCAATGGCGGTCTTATTCCATACCACATAATATTAGTGCACCGTACCTCCTTAATTAAAAAAAAAATCCCAAATCCAACATAACTGAAACACATTGAAGGTACAAGGTAGGGTGCTCCTATCTAGTTCTAGTAACCAAAAGCAGGGGCGTTGGCGAGCAATGCCTGTGCTTGTGTGTCGTACTTGAAGCCTTGGCTCCTGGAATGATCGGCCGCCCAGATGAAGATCCCGTAGAGCTTGCCCTGCGACTGCAGCGTCTGGCAAGCGCTGAGCGACGTGTTGATGGACACCGACGTCGTCGTCGGCGCCGTGGTGAAGCTGGCCAGGACGTTGCCGCCGGGGTAGTTGACGAGCTGCTGGTCGAAGTAGTCCACGTACTGCGCCTCCGTCGTGCCGGCGCCGTACGCGTAGAACTGGAAGTTGACGTAGTCGATGGCGCCGCCGTAGCCCGCCCACAGCGCCTGGTAATGGCGCTGCACGTCGGCGTTGCCGTACGGCGCGATGGACGCGAACTTGATCACGCCGCTGCTCTTGAGCGTGGTCACCAGGCGGCCGATGCACACGGCGAACGTCGCCGGGTCCTCCTGGAACTGCTCGTAGTCGATGTCGATGCCGTCGAGATCGTACTGCTTGATGATGTTGGTGAGGGAGGCGACGGCGTTCTGGACCCAGGAGTCGACGGAGGTGATGTTGAAGAACACGGGGCTGTCGTTCACTGTGGCGCCGCCGAGGCTGACGGCCACCCGCACGTTGGGGTTGCTCTGCTTGATGGCGGCCACCGCGGAGGGCGTCAGCACCGAGTCCTGCCAGAAGATGTTGAATTGCCCGTTCGTCGGGGTCGGCGGCGACGTGGCGGTGGTGTAGTCGATCACGAAGGCCAGGATGAAGTCGAACCGGACTCTCGGGTTGATGGGGACGTCGGAGAACTCGACGCCGTTGAAGATGGCGCCGATGTAGTCCCGGAACAGGTTGGAGTTCGCTGCTGTGGCCATCGGGACGACGGCATGGATGGCTACGAGAGCCGGGACAAGTGCTAATGCAATCAGCTTCGAGCAGCCCATTGTTAAAATATCTTTGCTTTGCAATCGCCAATGCCCAATGGTTGGTTGGATTGGTGGAGCTGGAATTGAGTGGAGCTGCAAATTAAAAGAGGATCGGGGTATTTTATATATCTGTATGTATGAACCTGCCGGCGCAAACAAAATTAAATGGCGTTGAACGTTGAACCATGGACTTTTCTCTCTACTACTGTCTGAAGGTATCGGATCAGGTCAGAGAAGTCAGCATCCAGATCAAACAGAAACTGATGAATGTGCTCCTCCTCCTCGGTAGTTGACCCTTGATTCATTTGCCATGTCCATGCAGTCAATGGATACGGAAGAACGAAGTTACGCTAGCAGAAAAGGTAGACGAAAGAGTATATAACATTCTCTAGATGTTAGGTACTTAGGTGTCTCTCCAACATGCACCATATTTGAAGTCTGGCAACAGCTCAGAGCAACGACTAATCTTGCAATCAAGCAGATGTTGAGGGTCCACTTCCAGAAGATACAAAATGAGGAGGCTAGGTACATACCCCAGCTTATAGTTGACTCCAAAGGTCAGATACAGTACCATGTTAGCTTGGAATTTATCAAAGGTACTAGAGGGAAAAATTCTTGTTTGATCTGGTTGTGCAGTTTGTGGGCGTGGGGCTCAATCCCTCACTTTCTCTGTTCTTATTAGTTACAGTGACAGGAGAAAAGGAAAGGGCAGCTGCTATGTTGGACTGTTTCAATGGATTATTATATACTAATAAAGTTGGGCCTGCAGCCTGCTATTGGATACAAGTTCTGGTTTCAACCTACTAACTTTGACCGACAACAATAACGTCAAACATGTACTGTATAATACACTGAAAAGGACATGACAACATGAATTAGAAGAAACAATACTTTGTCTATGGCCCTGTTTAAATACCCTCTAACTTTTAATTTTAACTGGTCACATCAATATTATAGCACATGTATGGAGCATGAAATGTAGACGAAATGTTCGCATGTTTGCACAGTTTGTATGTACATCACGAGACGAATCCTAACTAGGCCATGATTGGACACTTATTGAAAATGATTCCCCGCTGCTATAGTGTTAAAATTCTAAATTCCAAATAGATCTAAACGCAGCCTATAGAGATTTGAGGGGATAGCATTTAATGGAAATCTGATGTAGCACCAGCTAATGCATGGACGTGTCTCCACTGGCACTACATAGAAAACTAACCCATACTTTTATATGGAAACTAGTAATGTTTTGCCACCAAGAACTTGATCAGCTGTACAGTTGTAGCCATCACATGTTAGCGGCTTCCTTGTGGCCTCACCTCACAGTCTTAAAAGGCAGAAAGAGTTGCACCAACTACCAAAGAAGATTCCAATTCAACCGAATTCCAAATACAATAGACAGGCATGAAACCTGAACAAAAGGAAAGTACCAGGTTTCAGTTCTAAACCTGGTAACTAGTTTAGGTCTGTTTGGGAGAGCTCCGCGTCCTGATTCTTTAGCTCTACTCTTAATTCTCCGATAGGGTGATTTCATTGAATTCTTAAGAGGGAGCAGCTGGATGGGAGCTAATGAATTGACTCTTTGCAGATCCCTCTAGAATATAGAATGGTGAAGCAATGTGTTTTTTAGCTCCCAGCTCCTGATATAATGGAGAATTGATTCTTTTGAACCACACCTGAATCACATAGCATTTTAAACATTTATTTGGATGAACGGATCTTTTCAAAGAAACTAAAGCTAGAGCTCTCCCAAATTGCCTCACAGAAGATTCAGACCTGGCAAACGCAATAAACGAAACTTGAGGCGCCTGAAATGGCCAAAACGACTCATACACCCCAAGAATGTTGTATTATATTAGGGATTCTGAACCGATTGGAACCCTGACATACGAGTCGTCAAACACTACAGACTTCTGTCAAGCAAGTTACTAGTCATTATCAGTTTGGCACAGAGAAAGAATGGATAGACAAAGGGTCACCGACAGAGCTGCCGACAATAATGTGAGTTCCATTATATTCTTGCTACAACATTTTATTCCATAACTCTATTAGAATTATTGTAAATGGTTGAAGCAAGCTAATGAGGTCCAGTCTAGTATCTACTACTGCTGGAGGCGCTGGCCAACAGTGCCTGTGCTTGTGTCTCGTACTGGAACCCTTGGCTCTTGGAGTAATCCGCAGCCCAGATGAAGATGCCGTAGAGCTTTCCCTGCGACTGCAGAGTCTGGCAGGCGCTGAGCGCCGTATCGACCGGCACCGACGTCGTCGTCGGCGCCGTGGTGAAGCTGGCCAGGATGTTGCCGCCGGGGTAGTTGGCCATCTGCTCGTCGAAGTAGCTCACGTACTGCTCCTCGGTCGTGCTCGCGTCGTACGCGTAGAACTGGAAGTTGATGTAGTCTACCACGCTGCTCCCGTAGCTCGCCCACAGCGCCTGGTAATGGCTCTGCACGCCGGCGTCGGCGAACGGCGCGACGGAGGCGAACTTGATCACCCCGTTGCTCTTGAGCGTCGTCACCAGGCGGCCGATGCACTCGGCGAACGTCGCCGGGTCCTCCTGGAACTGCTCGTAGTCGACGTCGATGCCGTCCAGGCCGTACTGCTGGATGACGCCGGTCAGGGAGGCGACGGCGTTCTCGACCCAGGAGTCGACGGAGGTGACGTTGAAGTACACGGGGCTGCCGCTCACGGTGGCGCCGCCGAGGCTGACGGCCACCCGCACGTTGGGGTTGCTCTGCTTGATGGCGGCCACCGCGGAGGGCGTCAGCACCGTGTTCTGCCAGAAGATGTTGAACTGACCGTTCGTCGGGGTCGGCGGCGACGTGGCGGTGGTGTAGTCGATGACGAAGGCCAGGATGAAGTCGAACTGGACATCGGGGTTGATCGGCACGTCGCTGAACTGGACGCCGTTGTAGATGGCGCCGATGTAGTCGCGGAAGAGGTTGGAGTTTGCTGCCGTGGTCGTTGGCGCTTGGAGGGCGATAACAAGGGCAGCTGCTGCGAGAAGAACGGCTGAAATGAGCTTTGAGGAGCCCATTGCGTACTAGACAACCGGTTTGCACTGCTGCTTGCAATGGTTGGAGATGCGGCTGCAAAGTGATGTATAGATTGTCTTGCGCACTGTTCAGTAATCATTCTATTCTTTTTTTTTTTAACCAAATGACTTTCCTAGCTCTCATCTCATCTAATTGTCAGCTTCTCGATTGGAAGAAGCTAAAACTGAATACGGAGGAGGATACAGTAACACTTGTTGACTTGTACAAATTAAGATGGGTGGCCAGGGGGATTTACGTGTGTTTGAGTGCAGTGCAATTTTGACCTTCCAACAACGGGCAGTGAAAAGTCTTATCCAACTTGATGCCTTTTGGAAAATGCCTACTACAACTTGCAAACAAACATTGCTGCCGCACTTCCAGAATTGAGACGAAGTAGCAGCCAGGACCAAGTACATAAGAGCATCTCAAGAGTCTATCTAAAATTTACTCTCTAAATCATCGTTTAAAGAGTCATTTACATAAAAATCGTTTTCTATATCTTATCACTCTACAACAACTTTTCTATATGTTCTACGTACTCTAAGGAGTCATTCTCACTATCTATCTTTGGCTAGCGAAAAGTCCGAAATAGAGAATGGTTATATTTGATAACCAGTTAAAGAGTCTGTTGTAGAATGTTTTTCTTGCAGAATCTCTATTCCTAACAATTAAAAAGAATTTAGAGTCTCTTGAAGTTGTTCTAATAATATAATGCAACATAAAGTTAATTTCGTACAACATCGTCTTCTTAGTTTGGATCTTAGGGAAGGTACAAGGAAAAAATTGACTTCCGTGTATGCTCCACAGTTTCGCGGTAGAAGGTTCAACTGCAAGGAGCTTAGCGATTTGATTTTTTTCCGAGTGGATGGCAAAAGCTTTGCCGATAATTGATGAAGAAAAATAAAGACAAGTGCCGACTAAGTTTTTTGAGTGAAAAGCAGCGTAAAAAAACCACACTACTTGTAACTTGTAAGAGTACAGAACTCGATTCGAACAACTTTGATGGGTTCGGTACCAAGACAGACAACTAACTAACTTGCTCACATTGAGCCAACTTGATCGAAAAAGCGACCTATCTAGCAACTTCACTGGACCGAGACTTGGCTAACAACAAAACAAGCTCAACACAATGTTAAGCACCACAGATGAAACCACATGGACCACCACAACAGCCGAACGTCAAGAATGGCATGACAGAGCATAGTTAGGAAAATACCTCACGGTGCCTTCAAAAAGGAAAGATGCCAATAGCACCAACATCGCAAGCCTACTATGGGAAGGTTTTCACCCGCAAGTTCGAGCTGGATAGGAGAAGAGATATGAACAGGATGCCTCCAAAGAAAAAGTGGCGTCCGCAGACATTGCGTTTCAGGCTTTCGCCTTAATCTCTCAAACCTACGTAATGTGACCTGCCTTAGCAGCAAGTTGATTGAATGTTTGCATGTATGCCTAGGCCACCTAAGTTTGAGGCACTGATCGTCTAAACAGTCGTTTAGCCCGTTTACACACTATTTAAACGTTGCACGATGGTACGTACACTGTTTTCTTTTAGTCAGTTGTTTTGACCATTTAGACGGTCTTTTGCCCGTTTAAACACCCGTTTTGCTCTGAGTAATGGGCTAAATGATAGGTACTTATCTATTTACTATTTAGCTTTTAGGATAACACTCTGAGCACTCTTCTATTTAAGTTTATGTGCTAATTTCTTCTCAATATCAAGTCTCATAGGTTAGTCATCTAGCTTGAGCTCGTCCTAGGTTGGTCTATATGGGATAAGAGATTCTACATTTAGCATTTTAGGCTACCAATTTTGACTCAGGAATGAGAAAAATAATACTCTCTGATTCAATTATAGGTTGTTTTGATATTTCTAGATGTTTAGATGCATAGGAAAAGTTATGAATCTAGCTGAAAAGATAAAATGTCCTATAGTTTAAGACAGATGGTGGTACATTTGAAAATGAAAGGCAGATCATTCCTTTGTATATAACTAAGTCTCGGAAAAAAGGTTCGTTTCTGCATGCACTATGCATTAAGTTCATATATAAATTACCCACCTCTATCATCATCATTCTCTCTTTTTTTATGTCATATTTGTTTTGTCTTAAGTCAAATATTATTATCATTAACCATCTATTCCAAAAAAATCTTTATAGTTTCACAATTTATAAACTCTATATTATGAAAATGTTTCTTATAGTGAATAACATAAAATTTTATCCAAATATCTTTTATGAAATTTATGGTCAAAGATACAAATATTTCACTTAAGACAAAGCTAATACCATCATGTAAATAAAAATGGGAAGAATATCAAAAGTGAGTTTAAAATAACTCTCTAACTATGTATCTGAATCATTCACCTATGTTATTATTAAAAAAATAATATAAATTAACCTCTAAGAGGGCAGTGATGAATAGTGGCCGAAGCCCTGAGAGGACAGGGATTCCTAGCGTGTTAAAGAACGCGCTCCGCTGCACTTATTCATTAAGCGCGGGAAGGGAAAAACACAAAGAGCAAAAATTAGAAAACAATAAAAAATTTGTGTTAGCTATATTGATGATCAATGGCTAAGAAGCTGAGGATTCCCAACGTATTAGATAAAGTATATAGAGTTATAAAACAGTATCCGATACCACACAATTAGCCATCTTTCCATCGTTGTGAGGTTCCAGTTCTTGCTCCACAAGCTTTTGATGTTGCTAAATTACAACTCCGGCTGCTCCACAAGCTTGATGTTGCTGAATTCAAACTCGGACTGAGTGACGTTGAGATCCGCCACGTTCTTCCTACTTCCACGTTGGTAATATTCCTACTCGTTTTTTGTTTCTTCTTGTAAGATTGATGCTCAGATCAAGTCGCTATGTTCACTTGAGTTAGATTCAACTTATTTTTAGTCACAAAATAATATTTTTCTCTGACAATAATTCAATCGTATAATTTAGCGAGCCGTACAATTCAGCCAGCCGAACAGAGTGATATTTACGACCCAGTAGTTCCTGAAAGATTTAGCCATTATTCTGGTAGTGCATGTGATCTATAAATTTTTGCCGTGGCCCGTGGATGGCCTAATAAATTCAATATGCGCACTCAATAAATATCTAGATTAATCATCTATAATTTATTTAGTCTCCGGCAGCAACTAGGAGAACCGTCTAGTTACCCATACATGTCGTTATGGAAGAAAAAAAATATAAAAATAGCACATTTTAATTTGTATCTAAATTATCCATTTCGTTCATCAACAATAACAATAAAAAATCTCTCTCAAATCTACATATAAATACTTATAAGCTACCATGACAAACAATTCAATATCCATAAAGTATGGTATATATTTCTAAATTACATGCTTGTATAATTGTTAAAATAAAAGTAAGCATAATGTTAGAAAGTTATAGATCTCAGCAAGAGCTATATTTTTTTCTAAAAAATTATATCCATCCGACCTTATATAAAAAAATATATGCGCTCTCTGATAATTCAAGTCATTTTGGACAGCGATGCGGTCTCCAAAGCACAATTTTGACTTCCTATGAAAATATTTTTCAAGAGAAATCTACACACATGGTTTCACATTTTCAAACTCAACACCTAAAAGGTATTCATGATTCATTGACCCAAGTCTTATCCAAAGCGACTTGAACTACCGGCATGAAAAGAGTATAATACTGTTTCCTAAAATAATACTTCCATAAAAAAAAGTGTCACTATGAGAGTTGTGTCAGCCAAATTTGACTAGATATGCTAAATATTCAACAATTGATCTAATGATATTATAAATAATAATAATTTTTATACATAGTTGATCAAAACTAAAAAATTTATTAGGAAATGAGAATGGCATTTTTTTTATGGAACCGAGAGAGTAGAAGGATAGTCTTGTCAGTGGCAAGCTCATTAGGAATGGCATGGCGTGGTAGAGTGATTTTTGCGACACTATGTGACCTACCACGGCTAAAATTGTGTAGAACAAAAAATGAAAGTTGTGTGGTTACTTTTGATATGATTATAATAAAAGGTTTTAACAAAATTCCTCTCCTAGTTGAGGTGGGTCCCAAAAGCAGTGACAAGGTCCAATTTCTGCATGTCCCACGGGCCAGTGAGACAACCAATGTCCAAACTCGAAAGCAGCCGCGTTTCTCTCCCTCTTCTCAAGCGGAACACCTCGGAAGCTTCCGGCTCCCAGATCTCCCGAAGAACCCTAACCCCCCAACCTTCTAGAACCCCCTCTGCTCCCCCGCATGGACAGCCTCGCGGCTCCGTCGCCGTCCCACTCCGGCGCCACCTCCGGTGGCGGGGCCTCCCACCGCAAGCGGAAGCTCCCGCCGTCGTCGCTCTCCGACGCCACCGCCGACGAGGACGACGACACCACCGCTCCGTCATCCCCCTCCACGGCCCCATCGACGCCGTCCCGCCCTTCCTCTCCATCTTCCTCGCACTCCGACGATGACGACGACGACTCCCTCCACACGTTCAATGCCGCGCGCCTCGACGGCGCGCCGGGTGGGGGCTCCGCCTCCGGCCGTCCTCCGAAGCCGGATTCCTCTTCAGTGTCTGCTGCCGCGGCCGCCGCTGCGGCTGCGGCGGGTGGAGGACCCAAGCCGGAGCCCGGCTCGGCGACCGCCGGCGACGGGAAGGAGGACCCAAAGGGGCTGTTCACGGACAACCTCCAGACCAGCGGCGCCTACAGCGCCCGTGAGGAGGGCCTCAAGCGCGAGGTCAAGCCTTCTTTCTTCTTTATTTTGTTTCACTTTTCCTTGCCCGCTGATAGTATCAGTTGATTGGAATGTGGCTGAGTCTGAGACAGCTGAGTTTGTTCAGGAAGATTCGGGAAGGCTGAAATTTCTCTGCTATTCTAACGATGGTGTTGATGAGCACATGATTTGGTTAGTAGCATTTCTGACAACTTGTTTAGCAGTATGGTGCTGGCTTTTATGAATTATGTGTCTTCCGCAGGTTGGTAGGTTTGAAGAATATCTTCGCCCGGCAGCTTCCTAATATGCCCAAAGAATATATTGTGCGCCTTGTCATGGATAGGTAATCCCCAATATAATATAAGCCGCCTATGGTTTAACATTTAATCATAATCTCTGTGGCTTTGGAAATGGGAATGATATTAAATTCCTTCTGTGGTAGCTAACTCCTTGTATCATATGCCACAGAACTCACAAGTCAATGATGGTTATCAGGAACAATATTGTGGTGGGAGGCATTACTTATCGCCCTTATGCAAGGTATAATGCTGCCAATTTGGTTACTATGTTATGTTGGTATTGTATATTTATTGTGCTTAATAACCAATTGATGATATTTCATATGTGCTCTTTCTATTCGAACATCCAATAATTCTTTGCAAATTGCAACTACAAGCAAATGGCTTGCAACCGACACCACTCACTTTATGAGCAATTGTTGGCCAATCAAGGTATTGCGCCATAATTTTGCACTTATTCAGGAGAACCACTGCTTTGATCATATTAAAACAGCTGGCAAGTTATAAACTTATAATGCAGGATGGAAACATATGCATGCTTTTGTTTATCCCATATCTTTTTATTGTGCTTATTTTCTTTTGGAAATCATAGCCAGAGGTTTGGAGAAATAGCTTTTTGTGCTATCACAGCTGATGAGCAAGTTAAAGGCTATGGAACGAGATTAATGAATCATTTGAAGCAACATGCACGGGATGCTGATGGGCTAACACATTTCTTAACCTATGCCGATAACAATGCTGTTGGCTATTTTGTAAAGCAGGTATGGCTGCCTGACCTTTTACTGCTTTCAATTTCTTGTTTGCATGTATTAGTAACTGGAAAACTTCTGAAACTACATGTCACATACATAGTACACCTTAACCTCACACAATAGATATAACTCAAAATACATAAAGACCTCTTTTTGCTTTAGAAGCTTGTGGAGTATTGATGGGTTGGATTTAATGTCCTGTATAATCGATATTGTGCACAATGTTTCTGCTAATCATCATTAACACCAATTTGAACTTTAACATCCCAGATTATCTGAAGCAATTTCTTAGTCAGGCATAGATTAATTCTCTTAGGTATGACATCCAAAATATTTTTTTTTCATACTTGTTGGTAAAAAATTGCATTGCAAAAAGAAGTGGTTTGCTCCCTTTTTTTTTCTTACTTCCTCATTGGCAATCTATAGGGTTTCACAAAGGAAATCACACTGGACAAAGAAAGATGGCAAGGGTAACCTGTTATTTACATGTCTCTTGTTCCACTTATATTGTTCCTTTTTTTAGGACTTTTTCTGCCAATGTTTAGCTTACCAATTTGCTGGTTATAGGTACATTAAAGACTATGATGGAGGAATATTGATGGAATGTAAAATTGACCCAAAGTTGCCATACGTTGATCTGGCAACGATGATTCGGCGTCAAAGGCAGGTAAAGTAATAGGCTAATGGCTGCACAATACAGAATGCGTCCAGCTCATGATTAAATATGTCCACCATTTCTTTTTATTTTTAACTGTATTACATTTATACAGGCCATTGATGAGAAGATCAGAGAGCTATCTAACTGCCATATTGTTTATTCAGGAATTGATTTTCAGAAGGTTAGTTTTTTCCCTTATGGGCTCTCAACTATTTTGGGGTGTGCTTCATCTCAACACCCTCCCCTTGTGCTTGTACTCTGAAGAAACATGGTGGGGGGAAGTGCTAGGTTGCTAGGTACATAGAAAACCTTTTTTTCCTCAAAAAACACAAGAGGATTTCATATTATTTCATTTCAAAAGGAGAGTACACAGAGGAAGAAAAAATCCTCCCTGAAACAACACAAACAAGACACTCAATACCAGTACACTGGGAAACTACTAGGTGGTTAGGTATAAGAGACTTGGTAGTTGATTCTCTTTGTAGAGGAAATTACTTGTAGGAATAATTCCTTGGGTCAGCTGCGCAGAAATTACCTTTAGGAAAAGAGGTATTTTTTTTTTTCTCTTTGAGTTTGTGTTAGATAGCGCGAATACAAATGAAGAGTAGTAAGATCTATCATTTATAAATGTGCTCATATTTGTTTGATATTTCTTTCTTTGTAGAAAGAAGCTGGCATTCCAAGAAGACTGATAAAGCCGGAAGATATCCCTGGCCTGAGTAAGTTGTTCTTTTCATACTTGTTTTATTTTCACCGTTGATCAGGTTTTGACAGCTAGGACTATCTTGGATGTTTTATTCTTCGACCTCTATGATGGGGTTTTGAATTTAGGAGGACTATGTTGGGTGTTTTATTTTTGATTTGTAAATGCCGATTTTATAAGCATGCTGCATGCTGAATTATCTGGAGCTGATATATTCAAAAGGTGCTTCAAACTTCTGAGTGCATTAGTGTTGGTTCGTTTTGAAAATCTCAAATAAATAACAGCATCAGCAGTTCATACTGGGACTATTAAACTTATAATTCCCATCTTTGTAAGAGAAAGCTGCTTATTTCCTTTTTTTAGCAAATAATTATGCCTTTACTATTGATTTAATAATGATAGAAGTCTTAGCTGGACCATTAATGTGACGCAGGGGAAGCTGGGTGGACGCCTGATCAGTGGGGTCATTCTAAATCACGATCAGCATTCTCCCCGGACTATAATACTTACAGGCAACAACTTACTAGCCTTATGCGGACATTGTTGAAGGCAAGTTATCTATTTATATCTGCACAAACCTTAGTAGATGGTACACGTTACGTAGTAGTCCCTCTGTTCCAAATCGTAAGTCATTTTAGCTTCGCCCTAATTTAGACTTTAGCTTTTTAGTTTATAGACAGATGCAGAAACATCTACAATATCAAACTATTACATAAACCATCAAATATATTTTGATAGTGTATTTATTATTTTATTTTATTTGATATTGTAAATTGTAACATAGTTTTCTATAAACTTGGTTAAAGCTAGAGAAGTTTGACATAGGATCAAGCTAAGTTGTACCTTGATTACCAACCATAGATTTATATAGTTTCATACCAAAGATATGGCAATAGCTAAAAAGACCTACTCCTGTTCGTATAAAATTGAGAAAGGCGTCAAATGATTTGTTTTTACTTGTAACACGGACATCCCATTACAGAATCTGAACGAACATCCTGATGCTTGGCCATTTAAAGAGCCTGTGGACTCACGAGATGTTCCAGACTATTATGATATCATCAAAGATCCTATTGGTGAGTTCGAACTGCAGGGGGGCATAGTTTCTTTATACAAGCTAAATGACATGTTATTTAGGTGAAGCAGTATTTAAAATGCATCCCTGCCTGCAGATTTAAAGACAATGTTAAGAAGAGTCGACTCTGAACAGTATTATGTGACCCTAGAGATGTTTGTAGCCGACATGAAGAGAATGTTCAACAATGCAAGAACTTACAATTCTCCAGATACTATCTATTACAAATGTGCAACGCGGTGAGTTCTTTGTATGTACTTTGTTTTTACAGCCAGTTATGGGTATGTTCCTGGCCAGTCAGCTGGGACCTGGGTTGCCAACATCGGGTTTCTGAAGATTTTCTTGCTGGCTGCTTTATCATGTTCACATTGTCTAACCTAATAATCAACCATGCCATTCTATCTTCTAAATGATACAATGCCCAGCTTATCTGGCTGATACAATTTACGCCAGCTGGTAGCCTAGTGCTGAAAACCTTGCAACTCTGGCTACCACTGGTTTTTGGAATCCACTACGTGACTATGGATTTTGTTGTTTTTGGTCACGCAGGCTTGAAAATTTCTTCTCGACCAAAATTGCTTCAATGGTTGCACAAGCCTCAACCAAGAGCTAGACTGGCGGGGCCTCACTGGACGCTACTGTCAAATGTTGTAAAATTATTTTAGTTGTATCTGATATAGTTGTCGCCTTGCTGAATGTTTGGCACGGTGATTAACTTTTAGTTTAGCATGCTCTCTTTATTTTAACCTGGAGGGGCACTTTTTTTGCACATTGGGGCTCAACCTGGCGGGCGTACTAATATGTAGATTGAGGAGATTCTGTAGTTTCCAGAACCTATGGGTAAAGATGTTTTTCAGAATCCATGCAGAAGCAGCGCAAGGTATAACCTAGTACTCCCTCCGTCCCAGAAAGGATGCAATTCTCACTTATCGAGGAGTCAACTAGTTTTTTAACTTTAACCAAAGTTATACGAAAAAGTACTAACATTTGTAATACAAAATAAATATCAATAGATTAATGATGAAATATATTTTAGTAATAAATTATATTTGAGGTATAAATGTTAATATTAATCACTGTAAACTTGGTTAAACTTTAACAAAATTTGACTGGCACGAATCCCATAATTATATCCTTTTTGGGACGGAGGTAGTAGAATTTTGTAGACTGTTGAAAACAATTCAAGAGAAAGATGTCAAGTCATGAATTAAGGCATCATAGATGAATAGGTAAAATGACTTCGGTCTAATTCATGACATTAGAATCAAGTCTTGTTACATAGAAGGACACAGAATCAATGCCTGTCGTATGAGGTAATGAAGCCATTCAAGATAATACAATAGAAAGAATCTGAAGTGTGGTCGAAACAACTATATATAGTTCTTTCTACCACACTTTATGATTCCAACCAGACACCAGTATCTCACTGGCAGTCCATCATTCACGAATGAATGGGTACAGCCGTGCAATCTATTCCTTAACCAATGAAGCACCAGGATCTGCTTCATGACGCTCCATTCAGATGTTTCTTGAACCATACTCCAATGTTGAGGAAGCTTTCGAAATCGGACCGCGGTCTGCAGAGAACAATCACAAAAAAAAAAAAAAAAGTAGACCAATTCAAAAGGGGAAAGGGATGGATGGCCAAACAAGCCACGCTACATGAGACAGAATAACAGAAATAGCCTACATATTGATTTCATGTATGTCCTCTGGGAACATCATGATTTTGACCTTGCCTCCTCTTTCTCTGAGGCCCCTTGCGTACTGAAATTATGAGAAATCAAATCAAATATGTAAAAACAAGAGGCATCTTCGAATCTGAGAAGATAGGGCAGGAATACAGAGTACGGGAAGTTCGGTCACATAAAATTCTATCAAGAAACATGAAATTCTATCATCGTAGTATAAAAAATATGAGTGGCTGAAATATTTTTGAAATATTTTTACAGCAATTCATGAAACTGAGACCCATTTATAGTTGCAAACTATAGATAAATAGAATGTAGATAAATATGGCGCCACAACTTTCATCGATGAGTTAGAATATATCTGCTGAAGCAAATCTCAAGAGATATCCATGTACCTGTAGGCCATTAGAAACAGGCACTCGAAGATCAGCTCCACCAAGAAGCATAAGAAGGGGCGCTTTCACCTGCGCTATCAGCAAAAGTTCCATTAACTATACCCCCAAAACGATAATTCACCTGAGAGCTGAGTCAGGAAAACATACTTTAGAGATATGGGCAATTGGCGATTTCTCATAGAAGAGATGAAGATGGTTGGATGAAGGGGTTTCAGAGGCATATTGCTTTGCTTCAGTTCCGCAGGCCACTATGTAACACCAGTCTGGGATGTCAGTGGTGCCAATCATCAGTGACAGGTTGCAGACAGGGTTCCGAGCAGCTGCCACGGCAAATCTGTCTGGAGCCTGCAGCCAAACTGCAAATTACACTAGGAACAATAAACAGGAGCATCAGCTACCCCAACTCAGAAATTCATTAGCATGCTAACCTGACCGATCAAATGAGTTGTCAGGAATCCACCATGCGAAATCCCAACAACAGCTACTTTAGATGCATCTATCAGCTCTTCCTTAATGACGAAATTTAGTGCTGTAAGGCAGTCTTGAACATCCTGTTCAACAAAGTTGGGAATAGATTGGTTCATGAGGAATAAAAATGCTGAATTCAACTAGAGTATGTATGCACCTGGGATCCCACTTTTCCAGGGAGTGATTGCAAAGCTTCCTCTCCGTAACCTGGTGTACCTCTTTTTTTTATAAGATAATAGTCAGATTGGAAATATGGCCATACATAGCTAGTAAAAGTGAATTGGAATCCCAAGAGAGTACCGGTAGTTTATAATAAGCAGGTTAAATCCAAGAGAAGCAAGAAATGCTGAAGATTTTGAATAGCTTGATACAGACACTGAGTGTGGGCCACCATGAAGGATTAAAACAGTTGGGTTGTGCGAACTATCTTTGCAGGAAACAAATATGGCTTCAAATGGAAGTTTGCCCCCTACAGAACAGGGAAAAAATTATTTCCTGGATAAAACTATCACTTCCTAACTTATGATATCCCTAGTGTTCAGGTTTATACCTTCAGAGAGGTCATCATAAGGGCTAGGGACAGGAATTTTAAGTATACTGACACTGTGATGCATTAAAAAGGACTTAACCTGCAATAGAAGGCAATGCTGCAGATGAGAACACATGAAGATAACTGCGCTCTTGAAAGTTGTCAAGACAAAACATTTATGCAACTCAAACTTCACAACAATGTAAAAGCTAACCTTACTGTTGGATGCAATCAAAGGACTAGTAACTTCATCCCAAGTCCAGCTACGTGTTTGACCCTCTGGTGTCACGGGACGTCCATACCTGATGTAAGGAGGGTCGATGGGACTACTTGACACTATACACCATAATAAAAGGAGGAAAATACAAGTTTGATTTAGAAATTTTGATGCATGAGTTTAGTACCAGTTTACAACTATAATTTTTGAAAGAACAGATTACAACTATAATTACCAGCAAGAACATTGTTGCCGTCTAATGCAAGAGCACTCCATGAGTAATGCGAGTCTTCCGGAGTTATTCTTGTTACTTTGCCACTGTAGAATGAACCAATATAGGATATCAAAGTGGTTCTTTGAGCTCTGGAACAGGATTACACCAAAAACCTATGATTTACCTTAAAACATCTATTGATAATATCACTTCAGTACTTCTCCAAGCAGATGTTAATATCATTGTGCATCCATCAGAGAGCCAAGGATCGGATAGCATGGATGAACAATAAAGGCCTGGAAAACAGCCGTCTTCAGGGCACATTACAATAGGCACCTGGGACAGGTCAAAAGCTACTCAGTGAACAGGCTCCAGAACATAGCGAATAATTTAATCAAGAAAAAAAAAATAGATGGGCATACCACTTCATTAATATCAAGTTTTTTATCCATTTTCCATTCTGAAGGCCAATTGATTGCATGCAGGGAATCCGTTGCATTATGTGCACCACTGTCTACAGCTTGTTTTGAAGATAGAAACATCAGAAGTTTTCCATCCCGGCTGTCCACAGTAATTTGTATTGTTCAGATAAAGGCTGCCAGAGGTCCAACATCTAATCTACCGGAATACTAGTAGAAACATACCTGAACCGTGGAAACAAAGCACTGCTAAAGCCTGTGGTTAAGTTGCGCACTACTACACTGGAGTCTGATTTACCATCACTGGTAAAGGAAAATAACATATTACATAAAATGGTACCTGACAATAATACTAAGTATTGGCAAACGCAGAGTCAAAGGTCCAAAGCTGTTCTTTCTATTTCAACATAACAACGATAGCTGATAGGCTGACTCTGAAACTGCAGAGCACAAACTATAGGGTCGTGAATCATGATTTTTAGAGGGACACTCACCTAGCTGGTGTATTGTCAGGTTGTGATCCTTCAAAAGGGCAAGCAATTGCATAAAGAGCACATGGCCTGTTAGAACAGTACTTGATACCGAGTTTTCTAGCAGTATTCTGGAACCCGTTGTGCTCTAACCATCCAACAAAAACCAAATACTTTTGACTGCCATTTGATGCGGCTGGAGCCCAAACAACTTGTCCAGCACTCAATGATGTTGAAATGCCTTTGGCCTCTCGGACTTCTCCTCTGCATACACCAAAGACAGCAGTGGGTCTTAGGCTTGATGTCATACTGCCTGACCTAGGGACTAGCTACTTTTACAAACAGTTGTGTTGATTAATAGGCATGGAACAGACCTGGCAATATCAAGAACAAACAATGAGGGTCTCCCTTTCTTGGAGTATCTTTCACCCCAGTCCTCTTCCCAATCGCCCTGCCCTTCCCAGATATTACTGTCTTCCTCAGAAGAACCTTCCCTTGTATATCCGGAATGGTTGAAAGCTGGTCTTGGTTGGGTTGGAGCTTCGGCAATATATGCTATCAAAGTCTCTTCTTGATTCCAAGAAATACCATGAAACCTGTAGCAACAAGAATAGTATGCCACTGTAGTTGTGGAAAGCGAAGGCAGAAGTAAATGCTTCCACTATGTTTTACTTAATAGTTTTTCCTCACCATTCATCAGTATAAAGAGGACCATGCAAAGACTTTGCTACATGTATCTCCTTCTCCACATGTGATTGATAAACAATTTCAAGCTTAGTGGGGCAACCTTTCTCCCCATTTCGCACTACAAGAAGCTTCGATCCCGAAGGGGATGGAACAATGACAGACACTCCACTTATTTCAGTGGGGAAAGGAGACCACTGGAAATCCAGAGAGTTGGTACCAGCTCTAGTAATATGACAATACAGAATGTATTTTCTGTTGCTGTTCGCCAGTAGGTCTGGCTGGCTAATGGAGAACATTGCTGTGGATCTGTCTTCTGCAATCATAAATTAAGTACTGTTGAGAACTTAACATAAAAGCCATCTTGATATGAATTCCGAGAGAAAGTATATGATGATAATGGCAAAGAAAGTAAAGTGAAAAGTCTATACCGTTGTTGGTTTTGAGGATCAAAGCACTATCAATGCTTGGGACATTGGTGAATTCTTGCAGTAACTTGGATTGGGAGGCATATTCTTCAGGTGTCATTGCATCCATTCTGAGTGAATTCTCTTTCTCCCAAGACATGCACACTTTTATGACAGGGACAAATGTTACTAGGCTAAGCTAAATCTGCAGTTTTACAAAGACATATGTTACGCATGTTGCAGGATTGCAGCAAATTTTGCTGCCAATACATTAGGGCGCATGCAGTGTATGGATAACAGTTGAGCTCCATTAAGCACACTAATCCACCTAAACTCTTCTTTGCTTACAGCTTCCTATGGCAGCCGATTTTGAAGAGGTTTGCAGTATCAAGGTTCTGATAATTTAGTTTTGAAACAAATACCAGTCTCACTTATTCATGAATTCCATTATAAACCTTGTTCAATATACAAAATTCATGAAAAGATGAAGCACTAAAGAATCTAAGATGAAAAGTGCTGAGTGCCGGTGATAGTGCCGAGTGAGACTAACTGGATACTGGATACAGCGTCCTGTATTGCCACCTGACCTCTCGAATTCACCTAATGCATGAGTGCAGAAGTTACCTGAAATCGGAAGTCAAATAATTATACTTACTAGGCTAAACTGATCGCAGTGGACATTAACTCATCTTAAACTAGAGCAAGCAGATGAGTGGGTTAAGGCAAGTACAGAAGAAGGAAGCAACCAGAGCGACAAAATTGTCCATAACATCAAAACAGTAAGCATACACAAGAATTTATAGCAACCTTGGAGGGAGAGACAGAGCGAATGGAAATTTCTTACATATAATTTTCTGCTTTTGCAATGAAGTAGCAACACCATGGGAGTAGTTGAGTCAAGCGGCTCCTTTGGAAAGAACCCCTCTATCATAGCACTTGATCAGATGGCACCAAAATTTGTTAATTTTGGGCCAGATTGTCACCAAGGTCTTAAGATACTAGTTAAGAATACATCCAACAAGGCCATGTGCCACCGCAGAGGAAGAAGACTCGAAAGGAATCAAACAAAAGGTAGCGTCAAATATTTTATCTGCCACTCCTAAAGAATGCACAAAATGACAAGATGGCCTCCCAACTTTTTCTTCTTGTCCTTTTCTTCACATTATTGGTGCAACTTCAGTAATGAAATATCGTGTCAAACTTGAGCATAACATTTTGCGAGAACCTAAAATCTGGATTAACGAGGTAATGCCAAGGGAATATTGATCAGAGTTTGATAGCGACCTCAGAATTTTATATCTTGACAAGGAGTACATACGAATAGATGAGTCTTTAGTATGAACAGCAGTGAGTTGGTCAGCTGGGCCATGTGATGCATTTTCTCACTATAATTCAAAAGCAACCACCTTTTCGCATTAACACATAAGCATCATGTATTAGGGCATCTCCAACAATACCCGTATCCCTTTCTAGTATCCCATTTCTCTTTCCCCATCCTTTTAGCAATTGGCAACATCGTGCGTAAAAATACGCGCAACCTTTCTCGCGCGCATCGGTTTTCCCGGCGCCGTTTTCTCGGTCAATCTAAAGGTGAAAGGGTGTGGGAAAGAATAGAGAGTAAAGAAGGATTCCTGATGCAAATGTAAGAGAGAGAGAATATATAAAAGTGGTTACGATAATTTAGAAATAATATATGATTTCTTATGTAAAATTGTCTTTTATATTTTAGGAGTGGATTATTGGAAATTCTTAGAGATAACCTTTTTTCCCCCAAATATTTTTTTAGAGTTGCAAAACTAAATAATTTTAGGAGAAAAGGATAAGTTACTGTTGAAGATGCTCTTAGAAGCATATCACCTAAACTAGCTATAGTATGGTATTCCAGAATCCACACTAGAACAAACACGATCTACTATGCCTTCAAGAATTATTCCATCTTGTCAACATCAGATTGGAGCAAATCATGCTGTCAGATACCTTGACCCAGTTACAGGCATTTAATGACAATGAAAAAGTAAATCACAAATGTAATAAGTAGCACTAATGTTTATTTGCCTATGTGCTTCTTGAACCAAACCCCTATGTTGAGGAAGCTTTCGAAATCAGACTGAGGCCTGCACCAGGGATGGGATGATTTAGTCAAAGCACTAATTTAAGACATCTGTGTGGTCTGTGGTAATCATGGAATAAAATTAAAACTGAAAAGTAACTAACTTGTCAATTCCATGGATATCTTCTGGGAAGATAATAATTTTGGATTCGATTCCCCTCTCCTTCAAAGCTCTTGCGTACTGCAAATATTGCAACAAGAGATAAACACAAAGCAAAGCATATACAGGGAAAAAGATTTCATCGTCAAACAGTAATAGGAACCCACGTGAGTGTGACCTAGACCGTTTTATTCCTCTTAATGCAATGACACATAGTGCTCCAGTGTGTTCGAGAAAAGAAAAACAATAAAAGAAATGCTACTGGTAAATATTTTGACAAGCTAAAAATGTGGAAGAGGCCTTCTTTCGCCCATAAACAAGTAGAAAAGCATAAAGAGACACCTGCAGGCCATTAGAAACAGGAACTCTCAGATCTTGCGCTCCAAGGAGAAAGAGTGTTGGTGTCTTGACCTGCGGATTGATAGATCATCAAGCAAAGGGTTATTCATAGCATCCACAGAGTATCTTCTGTTTGCACGTGCAAACTCTAGTCTCTCAAGAATAGATACCAGAAACTTCTCTTGTACGAAAATGCAAAATCCACATGCGTACCTTTGAAATATGTGAAATTGGTGACTTCTTGTGGAATTGATAAAGATCGTCTACAGAAGGAGATTCTGAGAAGTATTTTTTCCCTTCTTTTCCATAAACCTCGACAAAGCACCAATCAGGGATGTCAGTGGTACCCACCATCAATTGTAAGTTACATACTGGGTTTCGAGCAGCTGCTGCAACAAAAGTGTCTGGAGCCTGCAGTCAATCAAATATGTACAGGTCAACAATGTGTTATAATGCAGAAACTTGATAAATAAATCATCTCAGGGAACATGAACTTGCACAAAGAAAATTCTAAGGAACCATTGGAGGCAGTACAATTTTTGGCTTTTTGGGCCAGGAAACAAATCATGCAAGCCTCAAAACTCAGATCCTAAAGATTCAGAAACAGTAAGTCATATATAGATATCGACAGGCAAACTTTATGATCAGGAGACAGCAAAAGCATATCAAACTCAAGGTCATGGAAAGCGGTAGCTTCAAGATCTAGTTTTCTGAATATTAGCATACATCAGAAATATTCTCTAGAACTTTGTGCCCAAAGTAAGCATTTTACTGCTAAGTATACCTAGCCTATCTCAACCCATCCTGCAGCACATCCTAGAATTGTTACATAAGTATCAAGTTCCATAGATAAACTTAGGACATACAACAAATCAAGATTGAATACCTTTACATTCTTCATCTATTCAATTCCAGACACAATATCTAGTTCTACAGTCTTGATCTGGTTGTGATAAATTTACCAATTACCTATATGCCTTTTAAATATGTACTTAGTTGAAACCTTAACTCGAATTACATCAGCTCTTGCGATATCCCTTTTTGTGATATCTATATTTTAGCTTCCAATTTTTTGTATTATAATCGCAGCTTTTTATCAATATTTAAGTTCACATTCTAGTTATTAACAAATGGATTCAAGGTCCTAGACTCCAGTGTTATTTTTTGTGACATAAATGCCAGTTATGGCTTATTATATTTCGTTGAATATTAGTATTTAGACACAATGTGAGGAATGTCTTAGTTTATTTTTATAACAAAAATGAGCGTAATTTAGTTACAAATTAAAGTGGGCTACTTCATATTATTATCTTTCATAATAGCAGTGTCGGTGCTAGTTTTAGCGGGGCTAACACCGGCTAGTAAATATGTGTTTTGCGGTTGAGGTTACAGATGGTGTGCAAAGGGGAACACAGGGATTATACTGGTTCAGGCCAAGCAAGCCCTACGTCCAGTGGAGAGGAGAGTCGTGTTGCCTTGCACCGGGGTGCTTGTAGTAGGGGGTTACAAGCCAGGCGAGAGAGGGAAGTGCTCCCAGGTCTCTTGTGAGTGTCTTAGTGTATGCAAGTCGTTTACTGTTGGTGTGTATGTGTGAGTGAGAGCTTAGGACTTCCGGGTCCCTCTAAAGCTGGCCTCTGCTCTCCCTTTTATAGTCGCAAGGGAGAGGCAAGGGCAGCGCTTACAATGCTACGTATGTTACAGTGAGAAGTTGTTGTTTCTCGTTTGACTATCGTCAGCTACGGTCTTTTCTCCGCGTCTCCGGGGTATGGCCGTAGTAGTTCGCACGATCTTGGTGAGTTCCGAGGCAGCAACAGTCGTCGGATTACGGCATGCCGTAGGGTCACACCTGATGGCTGTCCTTCCGCACGATGTGACAAGAGGGCGAGTCGTCTCGGGGCGTTGTCTCCCAAGGCTCGGGACTCCTGGAGGCGTGATGGGATGGAGCAGGGTGATATCTCCCCTCGGGCGTATTTCCGGCCTTTGGACAGTACTTCCCGAGGGTTAGGTGGGCCCGGATGGAAGGCGTGCTCGTCCTTTCGAGTGGAAGTGCAGTAGGTGCTTTTCCCGTTCTTGCGTAGCCCGTCGTCAGGCGCTCGGACTGTCGCAGTCGTAGTTGGTAGACCCCGGCGGAAAACGGGGCGGCGCACCGTAGACCATATCGTGGAGAGGACGGCCGTAGTGGGCCTATTAAATCCGCTGCCAGGGAAATCCTGACAGGTGGTATGGCCGTCAGGGGCGTGCGAAGCACAGTCGCGTCGAGAATCTCGCCTGACGGGACAGTGCTTGTAAAGCGGTCAGAGAGGTCTCTTGTGGTCCAAGATTGCTCTGCTGACATCACCGGTGCCTTGGATGCCTTTGTGAGATTGCGCTCGAGGGGGATGGGGAAGCTCGGGCGAATCGGAGAATGGGCGCCGAGGGCGCCGCTCTCCCGAGCTCTCCTGGAGAGGCTCGGGCGAATCGGAGATTTGGGCGCTGAGGGTGCCGCTCTCCCGAGCTCTCCTGGAGAGGCTCGGGCGAATCGGAGATTTGGGCGCCGAGGGTGCCGCTTTCCCGAGCTCTCCCGGGGAGGCTCGGGCGAATCGGAGAATTGGCGCTGAGGGTGCCGCTCTCCCGAGGGTTGGCTGTCATTGGTGCAATGACATCGTGGGCCTCCGCAGACGCGGCCTTCGTGGGCTTCCACTGGCCTTACTTGGGCCGGGCCGCGTTGGGAATGATTGTTTTTACATTGAAGTTGGGTACCCCAAACTTTGGTACCCAACAAGCAGATGTGGACAATCTAAAAGCATTTAGATGGAAATTGAGGATGTTACAGTATGTATTTTACAATGGCAGAGGTTTTGTCAGGTCGTGGCCGTGGCCTGTGGGTGTTTTGTGACGCGTATGTAATCCCCAGCGGTGTGGGTGTGTGGGTTTAGTTCTCGGGTTGGTTCTTGTACGGATTCGCTTAATGAAATGACACGCAACTCTCCTGTGTCATTCGAGGAAAAAAAGAAATGACTCCTTACAAAACACCACCACCTCACTCCGTGCCAAGCCATGAGGGGTTGTAAACAAATCAAAGTTTTGTAACTAAGGAAAAACACCTAGGGGTGAGACCGGACCAAACACGCCCCAACTCGACTAGATTAACCTGGTCCACCAGTTCGACCTAAACCAAGCACACTCAAACCACGGGCACCTGCGAGGCACCTGGGTTGGGCCTTAAGAATGAGGTGGTTATGGATAAAAAGGACCCAGCCTGATCAGCTTGGGTTGGTCTTGACAAGCAAGCTCATCCTATTTTGGTAGCCATGTTCTATGTTTCTGTATGGGTGATAGCAGCAGGACCCCGTTTTGGAGTGGCAAATGTCTTCATGGGAAACGTTTAATTGACTTTGTTCCATCTCTTGTCGCACATGCGAAAAAAAATGATTGACTTTGTTCCATCTCTTGTTGCACATGCGACAAAAAAGTGTTTCAACAGGAGAATGGTTCAGGAAGCCCTCGCTGATAATTCTTGGACTCAGGACATCAAAGGAGGGCTGTCTGCTGCAGCCCTGATGGAATATCTCCAAATTTGGGACATCCTTGCTAAGATAGAACTTCTCGGTATAGAAGGCTTACACGTATGGGCACCATCCTCGTCAGGCGAGTTCTTTGTGGGGATGGTAAAGTTTGAACCTTGGAAGAACATTTTTTTTAAGGAAAAGGCAGGAACCCTGCTGCTCAATTAAGGAAAAGAGAGCTTTATGTACAGTGTGCACCCGTGGTGCCAAACACACCGGTCAAAGGACCAAAAGCGAAATCCCCCTCCCAGCGTGTTTGGTTTAACCCATAAATAACAGCACCCTATGCCTCTAAACTACTCCCTCCGTTCCAGAAAGGACATTATGGGATGCATGCAGGTCAAACTTTCTTAACTTTGACTAAGTTCATAGAAAATGCATGCAACAATTATATCTCCAAATAAATTTATTGCAAAAGTATATTCAACGACCTATCTAATATTACTAATTATGTATTATAAATTTTAATGTTCTTTGATATACAATTCGTCAAAGTTACAAAAAATTGACTTCTCACGGAGCGAGAACGTCTTTTATTTTGGGACAGAGGGAGTATGTTCTCTTTGGTCATTGAGGCAACCAGCTATATATCTCCATCTTGCATAGGGACACAGCAACTTGGAAGAACATGGGTGCTGAAGATTCTTCATTTGGTTAGCCTCACTGAATCGCTGCCGTACTGCTGACTGCTTAGCACATCAAGGTATGATCATCATGGGCGCTACCATTTATGTGACCAGGGGGAAAATATTCAGCGCTTGCTCACATCTCGTGCGATCACAAGAAGTGTATGGTTTTCGGTGTTCTCTCAAGTTGGGCTACAACATTTATCCCCAGGAACAGAAGAATGCACTTTATGCAGCATTAGAGCATGTCCCTAAACATCATCGCAAGGTCTTCAACTCAATAGTTGTACTGGTGGCATGGTGGATTTGGAAGCATAGAAATGGTTGTCTTTGAGGGATCTCAGCCCTATTAATTCCATCATGAGGCCAAGTTGTGGTGTATGGCAGGGGCCAAAGGGCTCCGTAGCTTATGGCCATGACTGGATTGTTGTTGTTTTTTGCGCCCGTGACGGTCCCAAATGCGAAGCACGCCATGGTCGATCCCCACCTTGGATCCTCCTTCGTCGAGCTAGCCCAAACTCACGATGGAGTTGCGGAGGGCCGGGATGAAGTAGACGCCGTGGACGGAAGACGATGGAGCCGACGTCTTGGCTCTGCACCCTTGACGCGCCACGAAGAGAGGTGTCGATGTCGGAGAAGATGTCGCGGCAGCCAGTCATGTGGTGGGTGGCTCCGCTGTCAAGGTACCAGCCATCAATCTTCTCTTCGCAGGGACCGGTGTTCAGGAACGCCCGGGCCCGAGCTCATTTATGTCGAGGTAGGCGGCAGCCTTGGAGCAGACGGTGTTCGTCTCTTCATCTAGCTCGAGCAAGCCGTGGGCGAGGAAGAGCGTTGCCTCGGTATCCTTCCGCAACATGGGCTGCGCCACCACACTGGCCAGCGTGAAATCCTTCGCAATCTCCACCGCGATCATGTGCCCTATGCCTTTGAACTACTCCCTTGCCCAGTGACCGACGCGGTTGCAGTTGAGGCAGGTGTCGTCGCAGTTGCCCTGCATTCGCCGCCGGCACCTCCTCCTTGCCTGCCGCCGCCGCGGTCACTGTTGTCACCTTTGTCCTTCTTCTTCCTCCCGCCGCGTGGACGCCGACGGATCCTTGGACCGGCTCAAGCATGAGCTCCTCTTTTTCTCCTGTCGCGCCAACCACTGTTCCTCCTTGAGCATGAGCTTGCCACCGACGGAGATGGACTCGGCCGTTGGCTTGTCCAAATCGTACACCATCTTCAAACGTCCAGTGACCTCCTCGATGGTAAGATCCTAGAAATCAAGAAGAGTTTCGATGGTGATCTTGAGCTGAGCGTAGTTCTTTGGTACGACATGAAGGAGCTTCTCCACTACCCGCTCCTCGTCGATGTCCCAGTTGCTGCTTCAGCGCGGTCAACCGGAGAGTGAAATCCTCGATCTGCTCCCCGAGGTGGAAGGAGAGGTTCTCCCACTCCGTGAGTGGTCATCGCAGCGTGGCGCGGAGGATACGGTCAACGCCGATGCGTGCCGCAATGATGGCATCCCACGCATCTTCGGGCGTCGCCTTGTCCGACAGCGGAGCCTGCATCTCCTGTGGAATTCGGGCGATGATGGCCTCCAACGCGCGCCGATCTTCGTGGTATAGGAGGTCGCCGTACTTGATGGCGTCCCAGAGTTGGCGCGCCTGCATCTTCAACTTCACCAGCGAACTCCACTCATGGTAGTTCGTCTTCGTCAGCATCGGCCATGGCGACCCCGTGTCTGAGTCCTTGTACACTGTCTGGGCCACCGGCGACCCGTGACGACCTCCGCGTCCACGATGGTGCTCCAGTGAGTGATGGGATCCGGCAGCGGCACTCAGGACTCCGTGACAGATCCTTGGGGTGCTGCTCCACCTCCCGGAGCAGCGCGGCAACCGTGTTGGCCGCTTCCTGGGCAGCTGCTGCCACCTGCCTGACTGCTTTGATAGCCTACGCGGCTGTGGCCTCCGCCACGGCCAGCCGCTGAGCGCGATTGTCGTCCTGGCGGGGATCAGCCCCTGATACCCCAGCCTTGGAGGCGGCGGCGGCGGCGGCCTTCAGAGCACGCTCGCTAGAGGTGGACATGGCCTTTGCTTTCTCTCAACCTCGGCTCTAGATACCAAATGTTAGAAACATAAGCTAGAACACAAGTAATTGGGCTGTTAGAGGGCAGCTTGGCAAAGATGCTGCTTGCATTGTATTGAAGTGCAGGTGATAACTTGGTTACAAAGATGAAACTAACCACTGCATACATGGGCAAGTGGTGTACCTACTCCCTGGCATATTCTAAAGAAGATGCTAGATCTACTTGGTTGCCACGGAACCTTACAGTGAATAGTAAAAGTATAATAGCTAGGTAATTAAGGCAAAGAACTAGGCAAATGCTATCAGCCTATCACAAAGTCCAAAGGCTAATAATAATCTTGACTTTTTTTTAACGAACATAATCTTGACTAAATATGAACTCTAAATAGAAGAGTGACTCAAATAATACAAAATAACAAGGGCGATTAGAGAACCTGGCCGATCAAATGCGTGGTCAAGAAACCTCCATGTGAACCTCCAACTACGGCGACTCTGGATGGATCTATTAGTCCTCTCTTTATAACAAGGTCCAATGCCGTCAATACATCACTGACATCCTGCTTGTAAGTGTGCATAAAACGACATGGTTCATAACAAATTTCGGCATTTGCAAGAATGATCTTTAAACACAGAACTAAAGTAATGACAATGTACCTGAGAACCAACATTGCCAGGAAGGGATTGCAGTGCTTCTTCCCCAAAGCCTAATGAACCCCTGAGGAACCGAAAGATGCACATGCATGTTAGTGTCAGAAAGGGTGTATCTTCCAAACAAATATTGAATCAAAACCCAGAAAATAGATAATGACAAATTATACAACAGCTAGAAGAGACAAATTACTAGCAAAATAAATTCACCTGTAGTTCACAACAAGAAGATTATATCCCTGCGAAAAAAGAAAAGCCAAGGATTTGGAATAACTTGATGAGTAAACTGAGTGTGGTCCACCATGAAGAACAATGATTGTTGGATTACTTGCAGAGTCCTTATGTGACACAAAAATAGCCTCAAAAGGAAGCTTAGCCCCTGAGTAGGTACAAAAAATATATGAAGAAAGAGAAACCGTTTTTAGTAAAAAATTCTGCAGAAAAGCTTAGAATAAATCGGTGATGTATCAAAGCTATTCAATAATAGTGGTAGAGTTCTCATAGAATACTTAAAAATAGCCAGCACAACCTAGCAGAGTAGGACAGTGCATTTATTGATATCATTAGCTATAAGAGCTGTCCTTGTGTAGATCAATTTTGGACATGCCTTCCTGACTTGATTTGATGCAAAAAATAAATTTCATCACAACTCACTATATAATACCCTCCAAAGTTGAATTTTGCAGTAAATTTCTTTTACTATTTATATTTTTTTTGACAATGAATACAAAAACAAAACCATGTACAGATATTTTCTAACACGAATCCCACAGTGACACTTTTGTGTAACTACTAACCAAACACATACATTGTTGACCAAAAAAGTCAAATATTATAAATTCTAGAAATGTCTGGGTTCCTTACAAAAATCTGCAGAGCGAGTGCTCGCTTACAAGGTTGGCAATGCACTAGTTTCAAGAAAAGCAACATAGCCTAGTGAAGAATACAAAAATAGTTCATAAAGGAAAAAAAAAACTTCAGAAAGAAAAATGTAATTAGAAAATCGATGCTGCTAATATTAATCTGCAGAAGGAATAATTACGCTTGAGCTGTTCTCATACCATTTGCAAGTTTGTCGGAAGGGTTGCTAATTGGAATTTTGAGTATGCTGAACTTATGCTCTGCTAATATGGAGCTGATCTGTCAAAAATATATCCACAATTTATTAACTGCTCATTCTACAATTTTTCAGCAACTAACAATTAGCATTCAGTGTTTTGTTTTAACAAAACCTTAGCAGATGGCTTTGGAAAAGGAGTTGAAACTTCCTGCCACTCGCAATTGCTTCCAGTCTGAGAAACCCCAATCGCATAGTACATCTGAGGGACTGTAATAAGGCTGCTGGAAACTGGAAAAGATGGAAAATGCAGACAGTTATCTCACAAAGTGATAGAACCATGTAATTATTCAGTAATCCTATATGAGAATGGGGTTACCTGCAAGAATGTTGTTCTTATCAACTGCAAGAACATTCCATGAATGATCTGAATCCTGGGGACTAACTCTTGAAACTTCACAGCTGACAAAAGAATAAATTTAAATTTAAATAACAAGTGACACTATGTATATCAGTCTATCAGAGGATAAAACAGATGTTTGGAATCACCTCACAACATTTACAGAAAGTATTACTTCCCTACTTCCCCAGACAGAAGATAAAATTATAGTTTGTCCATCAGTAAGCCATGGATCCCTAAGCAAGCCAAAGCAGTACAGCCCAGGGAAACAGTTATCTTTGGGGCACATCACAATGGGCACCTACATAATAGACGAGTATTAACAATACGATATCAGGCAATCTATTTATCTAACGAAGTGTCGATAGTAGAACCAAAGCATTATTTATGCTTTCTTTACTATCAAGTGGAAATTTTAGAGGAATGTTGAATTCAAACACTTTAATGATCCCAATACAAGTCTTCATCTACCACTGCTTACTCAAAAGGTGATATGATGCATCTGGGAAAATGTATATCATACAGCACTTTGTTAAAAGACAAAAAAAGGAGAGGGGTCCATACCACATCAGCAACTCCAAGGCTACCATTCAGTTTTCCATCTGTAGGCCATTCGATTCTATGCATTGAATTTGTGGCATTGTGTGCCCCACTATCTACAGCACTCTTCGCTGAGATGAACACAAGATACTTCCCATCCGGACTATAAATAAAAGCTTCCATTATTTTGTGTTGCAATGTAGTGTTAATGTGCACGCACGAAAAACTAAATTAAAAGATACAGCTCGTTTTGATATGCAGAAAGTGATAGAGTTAGCCTAGTGTTTACCTATTTTGCTGTTTACTATTCACCGTAATGTACTTACTATTCACTGTAAGGCTTTCCTTGACAACCAAATTGATCATGGTGTCCTGGAAGCCAAGTTTAGCTAGGTATCTACTAAGGAATATCCAGAGAGTAGGTACACCACTTGCCTATATAAGCAGTGGTTAGTTATGCTTTGTAACAACTTCATCATTGCAAGTTTCAATACAATCCGAGCAGCCAATCGGCCAAGCTGCCCTCTGGCAGTCCAAATTGTGTTGTGATCTTGTCTATGTGTCTAACAGAAAGATTGTGAGATTCACATCTACTACTTCCAGAGTCCTTGCAAAAGAGGGAAATGATAAGCCGCTTAACTTCCAAAATAAACCAAACAGGTAGGTTAACCTCCAACAGTGTCAGTTAAAGATTTTTTTTTACAACACAGAAAACTATACCTGACAATATGGACAGTCAATCAGTTTGTGACAGAGAGGAACCCATAGGCTTTGATCATAGCTAAATGATAATCATAGTAGAACGAATGAAAACAAAATGGCTAAATGATAATCATAGTAGAACGAATGATAAGTTGATAATCATAGCTAAAAGATTTAGTAACCATGGCATACTAAATGATAATCATAGTTTAACGAATGAAAACAAAATATCGTAGATGTCGCTTCAAATATATCCAGTTGAAATGATTAACCAAAGCTGTATAGCAGAACTGAAGAAAACAATTTAAGTATCCTACCTGAACCGTGGGAAAAAGGCACTGCTCAGGTCTGCTGTTAATTTGATCACAGCTGTCGTTTCACTCTTATTGCCCCTATGCCAATATTTGAAACATGACATCAGAAAATAAAACATATGCCTTACTATACCATACAAGACATTTTGTGTACCATATGTTCAGCATTTTTTCACTTTTGATTTGTATTATGAAGAAAAAACATGTATTACCATTGTCCATTTTTATTAAAAAATATGTTTCATAATTATCTTGAGGTTAAGGGACTGATATTCTTACTCAGTTGATGATTTCTCAGCTTCTTCTCTGAAAGGATCATGAGCAGCATACAGAGCACAAGGTCTGTTGTAGCAGTATTTAATACCAAGCTTCCTTGGTGTCTCTTGGAAACCATTGTCAGATGACCAACCAACAAAAACCAAGCTATGTGAAGATGATGGAGCCCAAATCACTTGGCCAACACTTAATGATCTAGGTATTTGCTTGACAGGTCGAACTTCACCGCTGCAAGAACACATTATATTCCCCATAAAAACACGATATTTGTAATCTAGTATCTCTTCAGTGTGGCTATAAACATACCTGGAGATGTTGATGACAAACAGTGCAGGAATCCTTTTCTTGGAATAGGTTTCTCCCCAGGTCTCCTCCCAATCCCCTTGTCCCTTCCAGCTCTTGCAGTCCTTTTCTGATATACCTTCCTTCTTGAATCCGTAATCATTAAACACTGGCTTTGGTTGAGGAGGCTCCTCGGCAACATACGCTATGAAAGTCTCTTCCTGGTTCCATGATATCCCTCCAAACCTGCATCAGAGCAGCATTTTAGCACAAGGCAAAGTTGCAATGGTAAAGCACTCTCTTCCTCTTCCAAAAGAAGAAAAGAAAAGAATTGGGGAATTTACCATTCATCAGTATAGAGTGATCCATGAACAGATTTTGCAACATGTATCTCATTCTCTAATTGACATGGGCCCCAAAACTCTAGTTTTGTAGGGGAATCATCTTCAGAATCGCGTACCAGAAGAAGTTTTTCTCCGGATGGAGATGGAATTACTGCTGACACACCACTTATTTCAGTCGGGAAGGGGGACCACTGGAAATCAACAGGCTTTGAGGGACTCTTTGAAATGTGAGAGTTCAAAAGGAATGTTCTCCTCTTATTGGCCAAAAGATCTGTTTGGCCAATCGAAACCACTGCTTTGGACATGTCGTCTGCAGACCCCCGAACAACAATAAGAAACAAAAATTTCATGAGAGAGAAAAAGAGAGAGAGTAGCAACAACAGCGCATACCATCCTTGGAATTGAAGATCCAAGCCTGGCCAATAGTTGGGATTTTAACAAATTCTTGCAGCAACTTCGACTGGGAGGCATACTCATCAACCATGGTCGCGTCCACTGCCAGAGGCAATCCTTTATCACCCGCTGCTTCTGAGGCTTGTGCGGTAGCCATAGCAGTTGAGCGCAACGAAACCTTGCTAGTCCTGTGTAGTCAAAGGGGCTAGATCAGCATCACCCACATGACAAAACTGGACCCAGCAATCCAGATAAGGCAAGCAGGCCTTCAAATGCATGATTGTTCCATGACTACTCAAATATTTGTATGTTCAATGACAAGGCAGACAAGCATCGTAATCCAACCCAACTCTGAGAATATGTCATCGGAGAGATGAGAAAAGAAGAAGAGGAAGAACAAGGAGTGGTACTTTTTTTTTTTCAGAGAACTCACCTGCGCCGCAGCAGTGACCCGCCGGATAGAGCTCGAGCACGAGAAGTAGAGGCCGAGAGGAGTAAATTCGCCGCCGGGCGGCGGAATTTGGCGCTGGTGACCAACGCTTTGACCAAAACCACCATTACCATTGGCTAGATGGATATCGCCATATCGGTCTGGCTGCCTCGGCTCAGCCTGGCTCGTTGTTGTCTATCTCGGCTCCGCCTGGCTTCTTGTTCGGCTCGTTTATCTTTTCATCACAAGATCAGGAGAATCGGCTTCAAACAGTTCCCATATTGGCGTACGAGTTGTAGACTTGTAGTTAGCACTTGCTTAATGAAATATATGCTAATCATTCTTAAAAACAGGCAAAGGTATAGTTAGAGCAAATTCGAGTAGGTGCGCTTTTGCAAGATTTTTTACTGTAAAATATAAATATGGTAAAACAAATAGTCATAATTATTGTTTCACTAGGTAGCATGCCCGTACGTTGCTACGAGACAATTAATATTTTTTCTAAAACTTAAGGATCGCATGATAAAATAACACAACGGATATATGACACGAGAGATAAAGGCTGCGTTCGGTTGAAAACATAAGCGCTTATAAGCGCTTATTTTTCAGCACTTCAGCAGTATTTTTCTCTCACAAGATTTCAGCACTTCTACAGCACTTCAGCGCTTATCTACAGCACTTCAGCTTCACCGAACACAGCCAAATACACATGTCATCCTGTGTAACATTGGGATTGCAGCAATAGTTTGAATAGAGAAAAATAAAAATGAAATATTACCCAATGTAGGATAGCTAAACACAGGAACCAGCAAATAAAAAAGTAAAAACAAACTCGCTAGGATATGTTGGAACATCAGGATCAATATATATATGTCGTTTGGAATGCATGGATCATCATCGTCGTCATCAAAATACCAGTGTTCGATCCATTGTCATCTTTCAAATCTTGAAACACATTGGGTTTTTCTTCTCCAAATTCAAATGATCTCAAAAACTGCATGCTAGATGGAAATTAGTATTTCTATTTCACCAAAAAACATATAAATTAAATAAGTCAAAAGATTAGACATGCGTAATTTACATGGTCACTGTAGCAATGTTGAGTACCTTTTCAAAACCAGGGGGTTATTGGGATCCATGATGTTCCTCCTGCTAAGACTGCTGTGCTTCAAAAGATTTAGCATGTTCAGGTATGACGACTCCCCTCTTTGCCATAGGAAATAGAAATGCCAGAATTTTCTTTTTTGAAGTGGCAATACTCCTCCGTGGATAACCTTTCACTGCTCCAAAACGAATCAGTAACGACAGTTCAATACATGGGTCATCAAATTAGCTTTAGAAGGCACCAATACATTGATCAACAAAATAAAGAACAACTTTATGTACCTTTCTTGTCAGGCTAAATCTCTAGGTTGCTAGGTTCATGTGGATTCAAAGGTTTCCATGGATCCTCATCACCAGAATAATTATCTCCAACAGGATCCTTCTATATCATCTGGGTGAGGCATTTGAACATCATCAAGAAAGCTAGGTTCAACAGAAAATATTTTCTTGGTGTAGTAATTTCACAAATTTACATATAACAATAGTGAGTTATATAGTTAGCACTATTTCAATTCATAAATTGTCATATAACAATAGTCTAGAATCTAATCAAGTCTGCTTTTTTAATCAAGAATTCAGATTATCAAAAAGTTATTGCAATTGTATGTTAACAAAATGAGTGAACCAATGATCAAATGACACCTTTTAATTTTAGTTCCAACCAAAATCAGTATATATAAGTACCCGATTTGGTGGACATAGGATCCAGTAAAGGACATGGGTGTGCACATATAGGCATGATAATCTTTGAACGAAAGAGAACTTAGCAGGCATACACACATGTAATTAAATTAGATCAGAATAGAAACACTCAGTTAGTGGTTAGGGGTGCTCCGTTTTGCACATCAGGAAGGGAAGGGGTCTGCCCCTTCTTCCCACTCTAAAATATTCAACTGCCTGGATGTATATGATATTTCAATGGAATGACATGCTGCTGTGTCTCACTGCAAGTGTATTTTGAGCAGAGATGGAACTCCTGACCATGCTGATGCATGCTGCTGCTTTAGCTGAGCACAAGCACAAGCTGGCCATTACATGTGAAAGAAAGTAATCATACATGATTAATCAAATGGCAATGTTTTGAAACCGTAAACACACAATTATGGACACTGCCCCATTTCTATTTGCTAACATCAAGCCTGCTGCCTGCACTATACTACCAGTATCATTTCTCCTCTCCATGCATGCATATTCGCATAGGTGTGTCTATGCATGATTAATCAGATGCAAAATGCAGCATGTAAATAAATTAATTAATGAGCAACTCAATGCATATTCCCAAAATATTCAACTAAATTTATTGTTTAAGCACTGTATGGAAATGTAGTAAAATTACACAAGACTAATTAGTTCATTACCAAGGCCCAAAAAGTGCTCAAACAAACATAAATCTAAAACAGTCCCGACCATGCAAAAATTCAGAACTGACAAACTCTAGGGCCAAACATTTGACTTGATTTAGCCACTAATTACCCAACTTGAAACTACCCAGAACATGGAGAGAGGAGGGGAAACATTCATTCTGTTAATTACCTAAGCCAGATCAAATCTCTTCCAGTCTCCCATCCTCTGGTCACTCTCTTCTCTTGCCTGGTACTTCCTGATCCTATTTTCTCGATTACTGCCTGAGGTGGTCCTCGACTGCTACCTATACAAATTCAAAAATTAAGCAAAAAGGATTATTACTAAACAGATACAATTACGAAATACCATAGTGTAACTTGAACTACGTATAAAAATCATTAAACATTGGTGTGCACAGATCAGCAAGATTGAATCCAGAGTATATGTGCAAAAAAGCAACTACAACAATATGTAGGCACTACAGGTAGGCTTAAAACTCCAACTTAAGAGCAATGAAAGTGAAATCGCAGCTTGTTAACCGTCATTTTTAACACCTTGTTAACAGTCATTCACTCATCAGTCCAGTTAAGGCACATGAATAAGTAGGTTGAAATTAAGGAAAATAATTACCATGTTCAAGAACGAAATCAACAGGCCTGCTAGCTAGACCTTCAGCGGTCTATCTACACCGTGGATCAGGGGTCTGAGTGGAAGGAACACAGAGGATTAGTAAAGGCAGCTTATGTCTAGAATATAATAGTAATCAGCACTTTCATAGAGTAGTAGAATGATACTTTGCCAATTGCATGAACAAAGATTAGAATAGAAAAAGGTATTATCAAAAGTCACAATACCAAAATGGCATACAAATCATCCATCTTCAGCAAGATGAATAAAAGAGAATCATACAGCAGCAGTCAGTCTATCACGCATACCTCACGTCTCAGCTCCTTGTCCATTCCACCACTATAGCCAAATCCAAGTGCAGATGACCTCTACGACCTGATCCCTGTACACGAGCGCATCCTACAGTCTACGGGATCAGGGGGATGAGCCGGTGTGTCCTCGCTCCTCGCGTACGTGCCTGCGGCGGCGAACGTGAGGATGACAGAGCATGTGAGCCGGAGGGAGCCGCCCCTAGCGGTGTGGAGGTCGGCGTGGACAGCAGCGGCCAGAGGGAACTCCCCGGCGTTGCGGAGGGCAGGGTTCGGATGGAGGCACGGATGGCGGTGGCCGGCACGAAGGTATGTGGCCGGAGGGAGGCACGGACGGCGGTGGCCGGAGGAGTCGCCCGGTGCAACGTGGAGGGCGGCGCGCGCCGGTGGAGTCTCACAGAGGGCAGTGGAGCCGGGCGGTGCATAGGGAACGGAAGTCACGATAGGGAGGGCGGCGCGGAGGAAGGGTCTGCGGGGGGGGGGGGGGGGGGGGATTTTTCCACGGCCACGATGGCGGCGAGGAGATCCGCCCGCTCCGCTCGGCCTCCACGACGGCGGGGGCGGCAAGGGCGACAAGGAGGAGGAGGAGGCCAGTGGCGGGGACACGGTCACAGCGGGTGATGCTTGATCTCCGAGCAGGAGATGGCTGCCGCGGCTACGGCTCGGGCGGAGTGGATCTCATGCTCGCTCACATCCTCCGCTCTCCCTGCGTCCTCTGGCAGTCGAGGATGCCCGGCTGCGGTGGTGATGTCGAGGAGGTAGCAGGGAGAGGTCAGAGGTCGACAAGGATGACGGAGGTGAATGCGTCGTCTCGTAGGGCCTGCGATGATGGCGGCGTCTCGCGCTGATGATGGTCACACGAGCTGCGGCGCAATCACGGTGATTTCTTTCTTTTTCTTGCTCGCCCGTTGGATACGCGGGAAGGTGGGATCGCAGGAGGCGGCTCGCCCCTTGGATACGCTGGAAGGTGGGATCACAGGAAACGGCAAGCTGGAAGGCGGGATATATGTCGCTGGAAGGGAGGGTCGCAAGTTGAGGCTTCAACATAGTTAGGTAGACGGGTTTAGTCCAAGCTTTTTAGTTGTAGAGATTTATGTTGGTGCGTTCGCACCCACTAATCTTCCCCATGAGGCCACCCCTGGTGTGACCAGCTTTGAGGAGCAGCTCGGTGGTCAGGTGTGAGAGTATCGACATGATTGTTAGGCCACCACTCGCTCGCTGAGCGAGCTGCTGCATGGGGACTAGGCCAAACATGGTAGGTGTGCGTCCAACATTCACACCTTGGTACATTAGACCATTGTGGATATGTGACATAGTATCGACGGTCACGCGGAGGACAAAGAGGACAACAATAAGGAGAGTTGTGTGTCGTGGCCCGTTGATAGATAGTGGAATTGTGCAGATCAAACATTCATCGCAGTCAGGTAGCCAATGGTGGGTGTTGAGCAGCAAGAGTCAAAACATTCATCGCAGTCAGGTAGCCTTCGTTGCATCAGTGTCTTTCCGTATTTTTTTTTTGTAACACTAGACATTGAAGTTTATTGTTAATTGTATACCACACATCCGCCTCCTAGCTCAAATCTTATAATCCAAATTAAAACTGTAACCCTAACTCGTGGAAGGACGGACAGTCAATTCATACTGTTATCTTTTGACCCTATTAACTCCTGGTAATAGTTGACACAAACTGAGTGGCACATTGATCTCAATCAAAGACTAAACAATAAGCTTTCCAATCTATGCAACATGCACAACTTACAACCATTGGTGCCATAGGGATAACATAAGCAATTATACCTTTTTTCTCAAGTGCATTGAAAATAAACACAACAAAACGGTAATTGTCGGTGCTAGTTTTAGCGGGGCTAACACCGGCCAGTAAATTTGTGTTTTGCGGTTGAGGTTACGAGTGGTGTGCAAGGGGGAAGTGCCCTACGTCTAGTGTGGGATCGAGTCGTGTTGCCTTGCACCGGGGTTCTCGTAGTAGGGGTTACAAGCTGAGCGAGAGAGGGAAGTGCTCCCAAGTCTCTTACGAGTGTCTAAGTGCGTACAGATTACTATGTTGTAGAGTGGCCGTAAGTGTGTGTGAGCTTGAGAGATTGTCTAAGGCTGACCTCTGCTCTCCCTTTTATAGTTACAAGAGAAGGGCTAGACTTACATGTGTTGCCCTGTGTCACAGTACTCGGCATGGCGGATTTGGTGATGACTGGTGGCGATCGTCAGCCACGCCTTCGTCTTGGTGCCTCGACGGCATGGCATTAGTCATTCGGCTGATCTGCCACTGTTCCATTGGTGAGTTCCAAGGCGCCTCACAGTGCTGGTCATGGTTGGCTACATGGCGATACGTCATGCTGTCGTGTCCGTCCCTGCACAGTGCAACGAGTAGATAGGTTGACCTCCGGGTACAAGCTCCCGAGGCTCAGGAAGCCTTGGTGCCGTCGGGGGCTCGATGGGACAGAGCGGGGGGAGTGTCCTCCCTCGGGCGCTTCTTTTTCCCTGGGAGGTACATTCCAGGGGGTTGGCAAGACCGGTCGTAAGGCTTGCCCATTCCCCTGGGTTGGCCAGACGACTGTCGTCCCCCATTTCCTGGTGTCACACGTGTGGCCGGGGTATGGCAGTCGCCGTCGTGGTTGGCCAATCTCCTTGTCAGCCCGGGGAGCCATACGGTTGACTGTCCCTGTAGCGGCATGGGAGGAGGAGGACCGTCAGATCGCCTACCAGAGGAGATGGGGCAGTTGGTACGGCGAACGTGCGCGTTCGGGGCGCTGTTGTGTCGAGGGGTCCACCCGATGGGACCATGCCTGTAAAGTGGTCAGAGAGGTCTCTTGTGGTCCAAGATTGCTCTGCTGGAGTCAACAGTGCATGGGATGCCTTTGAGAGATTGCGCTCGAGGGGGATGGTGAAGCTCGGGCGAATCGGAGAATTGGCGCCCGAAGGTGCCGCTTTCCCGAGCTCTCCCGGGGAGGCTCGGGCGAATCGGAGAATCGGCGCCCGAGGGTGCCGCTTTCCCGAGCTCTCTCGGCGAGGCTCGGGCGAATCAGAGAATTGGCGCCCGAGGGTACCGCTTTCCCGAGGGTAGGTTTGCGTTGATGCATCATCGTCATGGCCTCCGTAGGCGCGGCCTTCGTGGGTTTCCGCTGGCCTTACCTGAGCCGAGCCGTGTTGGGAATGTATGTTTTTGCATCAAAGTTGGTTACCCCATACTTTGATACTCGACAGTAGCCCCCGAGCCTGTGGCGGAGCGAAGGCACTCCTCCACAGGTTCACTGCTGTGGCTTCCTGTCGAGGAGATAAAGTATAGGTTGTTTTTTCCAGTGGGTGCGCGCGAGCGCACCCGCCGGGTGTAGCCCCCAAGGCTTTGGAGGGATGTTATATCCCTCCAAAGGCTTAAAATCGTGATTATTAGTCCTCGGGTATTTTTGATTTATTTAGAAGAGTTGTTCCCTTGGAAGCGGAGCCCCCGAGCCTCCCATCGTGTAAGGGAGGTCGTTCGGTGGTCTTTCCAAGGTGCGGGGTAAGTTCCCGAGCCTCCGTTTTTGTATCAGAGATCAATCGGGTTCTTCCCTGTCTTTTTAGTTCGACCTTCACGCTCTTTTTTCGGGAAGAGGAAGATTTGGTCCTGCTCGACTTCCCGGCTGGGGCACGAGTTGGCATTTCCGGTGAGCTACAAACGGGTTGGTCCAAGTGAAGGTCCGTGCCCCGTTCGTTGGGGGTCGGCTAGTGGCCTGAGCACACTCCAAATGTTTCCCGAGGGTCAATTAGTGGATGTCGGGTCCCTTCGATGGGTCCCGAGGGCCTGATGCCTCCCACGGAGGGATTCCACATAATCGACTCACTACTGGGACTTGGACACAGCACGGGATGTCCCTTGTGACGCTTGGACATCGGGATACTGGCCATTTTCATGACCCATCCGCTAGCTGTCCCTAATTCGGTTTCCCTGGGGCGACTGTTCGAGCCACTATGGGCCAGTCTTCGATCCCCTGGGAACATAACGGGCGTCCGAGCCCGAGGTTCCTTCGTCGAGAAGGGGAATGTATCGGCGGAATCGAGGCAGGCAGGCGTAATGATTCGGCTCACCTTTTGAGACGTGCAGCCTGACGGACGCGACGGTTTGGAGCAGTCGAGGCGGTTGCGTGTGCGAGGCCGGCAGCGACGTGGGGATCGTGGCGGGCCCCGCGCAGTTAATGCGGCAGATCCTCTGCATCTCCCACGATCCGTCGCCTGGGTATATAAGAAAAACTCATGGTTTTTTCTTTCTACCGTAGCCATTTGCTCGCGCAGCCGTTCGTCTTCTTGCTTTCACCGTCCGCCCTTTCGCCTTCGTTGCTCGCTCGAGTGAGAAGCGCTGCCGCGGCCGACATCGTTGCCTTCCCACAGCTCCTCTCCTCTAGCTCGCCATGTCTTCCTCCCCTGTTCGCACCGACGCTGCTGCCGCCACCGCTGGCATTCTCAGGCTGGAGCCGTGGCCTCGCAGCTTCGTGGTGGAGGCGGATCTGGACCGTCTCGTGAAGCTAGGGCTCCTACGCCCCCGCACCAACGCGGAGCGCCCGGAGTGGGTCGTGCCATCGGACGACCACGACGAGCCGAAGCCCGATGAGGGGTACGTGGTGAGCTTCATCGCTTACCACGAGCGCGGGCTCGGATCGCCGCCGAGCCGCTTCTGCGGGGCGCTGCTCTTCAACAACGGGCTGGAGCTCCACAACCTCACCCCCAACTCCATCACGCAGGCGTCGATCTACGCCGCCCTGTGCGAGGGGTACCTCGGGGTACCTCCGCACTGGAACCTATGGCACCGTATCTCCCGCATCGACTGGTACACCAAGGCGGCCGGTTCGAAGAAGCCGCGGGAGATCCCGCGTGCAGGGAGCTGCGGTTTCATGATCCGCTCCAGCGATTATATCCCCTGCAAGGCCCCCTCCTCCAACAAGGGCTGGTATCATGGCTGGTTCTACCTCCGCAACGACGGGGACGCCTTCCCCAAGTATACAGGAAGGGCGTTCATCGCTCCCCTCCCTCAATGGGATTGGGGGTGTCCGGCTAAGGAGGCCAAGCACCTCAACGCCTACTTCGACGCACTCCAGACGTTGCACGGCTGGGGCCTCACGGGAGCCATCGTGGCGGTGCAGTTCCATGCGCGGATGGTGCTGCCGCTGATGGACCGCCGGCTGGCGCTGAACCAGATGCTCGTCGGGTCGTCGTGAGAAGGCACGGCGATGCTGCCCCAGGACATCGACCAACAAGAGATTATGCGTCGGGTTAAGTACATGATGGGCGGTCACCATACCTGGGACGAGGTGAACCGGATACCCAAGCGTCCCCGCACGGGCTTCATCGCGCTGGTGAGCGTTGTCCGCTCCGTCGAGTTCGTGGTTCCTCGGTCTTTTCCTTGACTTCTTTCTTCGTTTGTCGCAGGGTCTTTCAAGGACCGGGAAGTCTTCCCTTCCACCTGTCCTGGAGGACAAGGTTCAGCGAACCCAGAACCGCCTTCGGGACCAGGCGGCGAAGGCGGAGAAGGACCGGAAGATCGCACTGAAGCAGAAGAGGGCTCGGAGGATGGAGGAATCCTCCCAGCGCCGTCGTCGTCGTCAGGTGTAACAGAACCGCCTAAATCACATGGCCCACAGTCACCTGTCATCGCCACTAATGACATCTGATAGCCGGGCCAGTGTTCCAGATGACCTAGGCGGGCTCTCCCGGACTACATAAACACCCGTTATCTCCAACAGGATCCCACTGCGAAGCCATTATAGGATTACAACATTTCATAACAAAATACATCAGAGTAAAAGTGCGGAAAATTGAATAGTACTTAATATTATAAACCAGGGTTCAAATGAAAATTAGTTGCAGTTATTACAGACCATAATTTAAAAGGGTAGCAATAGCGGTAGAACCAACAGTACAACAGATAGATAAGTATTACACGAACCCCGCCCACGGGTTCAACCTTATTCTTCTTCACTCTCCTGGACGATAGTGACACAGCACGGAGCCAGACAGACCTCGGACTCTTGCTGACTACCTGCAACGGGGTTTAACAAACCCTGAGTACATGGAGTACTCCGCAAGACTTACCCGACTAGGAGTGTAAAATTAGACTCAGGAATGCAGGCTGAGGGGAGTCAAGGTAAGGCTTTAGCAAGAGTTCAAGAGTTTTGCGGAAAAGCATTACTAGTCCTATCTCAATATTTTATTTCAATAATACTTTTAATCATTACCATAATCCAAGTACTTTTCAATATTCATCATCATTCTTTCGATTCATCTTTATTCATTTCAAAGCATCCTAGTTCCGAACCACTATTCACTAAAGGTGTGAGGATCAAGTCTCCATAACCGAGGAGCAACGACGATTCGAATCGATTAATACCCAGCTGGGGATCCCTATCCACACTGCGTATGTAGCACTTAAGCTTGCATACGCCAACCCCGCCTATCACGGCTTTTCATACCCCGGAACCGGTCCTGCGCCACCCGAGAGCACAGTACTGCTCTCGTCTCCAGGCACGACGGCCATGAGGGTACACGCTACTCTCGCCATCTCTCCACTCCCAGTGCGTGGTTGTCGGTTCCAGCAGTAGAGCCACCGGAGTCAGAGGCTTCCCGTAGTATGTGGCTAGTTGCAAAGTCTTGATCACAGCAGGCCTAACAATGAACGGTCCCTAATACTTTTCCGTTAGAAACCATGCATTGAGACTCTAACCCAAGTACACTGGTAACTACCCGGTTTTCGCATCCCTTTCCCGATGGCGACGAAAGTTGGGACTCTAACCCAAACAGTTGGCCAACCAATCGGGAAACCCATCCCCGTTGATGACAATGAACTAGCAAGGAACACTGCCAACCAACGAGGACATAACCAGTCCCATAAAGTGATTCTTTTGCTTTATATCATCACAGATTAAAATAGCATTTTTGCAAAACTAACCATTAAGCATGACAAAGCATTTTTCAATACGTTTAACAAATCAGGTTTTCAGGTATTGATCAGTGGTCAAGGACGGTAATGCATAAATGGGTTATCAATCAACTCCTATTAACCTAATGCAATCGATTAACTCAAGTGATAAACATTTTAAAATAGTAAGGAGGGGCAAATGCACCGGGGCTTGCCTTGGATGGTGTAGAGTGTCGGATCCAGGTCGGTGCCACAAATATCAAAACCTTGCACAACTTCCTGAGCGGTCTCCTTAGATGCACCCTCAGACTTTACCTCCGGATTCTCGGTCGCTACACGTTTGCAATGAATGAATGTATGAATGCGATGCGCATGAAATGACAGATGAAATTCAATAATAAATAAGGCACACACATGATCAAGACCCTACCATAGGCTAGCCATGATTACTCTAATTCACAATGCCATAGGTCATAAAGGCGATTGACCTAGAATCTCAAGCAATCCAAAAATCACACCAATCAATAATCATTTCATTTCCTATCCCTATTATTAATCATTTAAATCAATATATAATTTAATAAATATTTAAATATTTTCATTTGATGCCAAATTTCACCAACAGTTAGCTCTGGACCTAAAACAGTACCAATTAAATTTTCATGATTTTTGGACTTACAGGGAATTTATTAAAAATCATCAAAGTTCCATTTATCATTTAATGTGCAGATTTTTAGTTAATACAGAAAGCACTCAAATCCTACATCTCATATTTTTATTAAATTCTACACATCACAGAGAGCATCCACAAATATTTCCATAATTTTTGGTGCAGTAAATTAATTCACACAAAAAGATTAAAATGCAATACTATTCATTTCAAGAATAAATAGAAAAGCCACACAAAATAGCTCGGGAAATTGAAAAACGCCACGGCCCAAGTCGGCCCAGCATCGAAGGCCGGCCCAAGCGGCTGCAGCCCGCCCGCCCGCGCTCACCCGCGCCTCCACAGAGTCGCTGACGGGGCGGCCCCACCCGTCAGCCTCTAACTGTCGCTCTCTCTTCTTCCTCCCGGCTCCCGCGTGCGTGCGAGCACGGCGGCTCGCCGCCGGCGGCTCCTCCGGCGAGGGAAACACCACCGAACGACGAGCAAAGCCTTAAGACACCACCCTAGAGACCCTAAATGGCTAGACTCGACCGGCGACGAGCTCGTCGGGCACCATGGCGGCTCGGCGGCGGCGGCAGGCCACACGCCGGCGAGCACGAGATGGAAGAGACTAAACCAAAGGTGAAAAATGGTTCAGGGACTCACCACGACCCTAAACCAATAGTCGGTTGGGACGGAGACGGAACGGAGGAGTGGGCTTGACGACGTGCCGACCCGCGACGAAGAGCACCGGCGAGGACCCTCCCGTTCCGGTGATCCTAGAGCACCAAACGAGAAGACGCCGCGCGCATGAGCACACATATGGTACACAAGAACTGCAACACACGAGCCCAGGGCTTAGAGCTCACCCGAACCTCCCTGAATGGCGCAACCGACGACGGCGGCGCTCCGGCGGAAACCCGAGAACGCCAAAGCGTGTTCCAGCGACTCTACTTCACCAAAGCTCGAGAACAGGGGCTCAAACAATGCACGAGGGAGTCAAGGAGTTGTCTACATGGCGAATTTGGCTAGAGTGACTTGACGGCGATGAATTTTGCCGAGAAACGACGGGCGGTCGCCGGAGTCCGAGCGGGAGAGAAAAAGGATCCGGGGGTGCTCGTCGGCTTTAAAGGGACGGAGGTCGAGGGGATAAGGTCGGGCTCGGTCCGGGGCCCCCTATCAGCTGCTCGGTCTGGCTTCCACATCGGCCGGACGGCGCCCGGCGCCGCGCGCGGCACGCGCATACGACGGAGGAAGAAGAACAGGGGGACCCCCCCTAGCTACAGTAGACCAGCCCCAAGTCAATGCCTATTTTGATTTGATTCACTCTGATCCAGTAGGAATCCGAGGAAGTGTTGAATACGAACATTGTAGAGAATTTTGTGTAGATCACTTTTTATTTTGACAACAACTTCAAATTTGGTCAAAATTTCAAATTACAGAAAGGGGGTAAAAGTAGGGTTTGAATTTCAAACTGAAATTTTAAAATTACTTTTGATTTTTCTCAACAACTTGAAAAATGGTCAACATGAAAGTTGTTCTAGTAAGTGATCTTGATAACTTTTATTAAGGGAGTTTTTGAGGATTCTCAATATTTTTGAAATTGAAGTTTCAAATTTAAATACCAACATACTAATTTGAGTTTAATTTGAATTTTTATAATATAACTTCAAAATCTCCAAAAATAAAAGTTGTCCCATTTTAAAAGTTCTACAACTTTCATTAAGACATTTTCCTCAGATTCATTATAGATTTTGAATTGGCATTTTAGGTCAACTCTAGGGTTTAATTTGATTTCTATTTAATTTTTATTTTTGATTTTTGATTGAGGACTTAATTACACAATCAATACTAGCTGAAATCAAACCACTCTAGGAGCCCTAAGCATAATCATATGTAGATGCTTAAATTTAAATATGATGACATGGCAGGTTAATTAAGTTGTAATACCAGGGGTATTACATCAGGAGGCGGGGGATCTGGAGGAGGACACCCTCTTCGACGAGGATGACGAGGAGGATGAAGAGGAAGAACATTTTTTCAACTTCACGGTGTTGGACCGGCCCTTCGTGGCCACAAAGCCCGCGGTGGGTGCCGACGAGCCTAGGAAGGCTCCAATGTCGGCGTCCGCCGGCGGAAGTGCTGGGGCTCGTGACCCGAGCCCCCAGGCAAAACAGCCGGAGTCCGCGTCCGAAGGCGCGGTCTCTGGCAGCGTGACTACCGGAGCTACGGCTCCACCTTCCAGTGGCCGCGGGGGCTCGCTGGAGAGGCCGGGAATGGGCCCTGACCCGGCGCCCGAGCCGAACCTGGCTGCTGCCGGCGGGACTGGGAGGATCCTGTTTCCGCGCACCCTCCAATCCGACGCGTCGTTGATCGGTGGGACGGCCGAAGGCGGGGGGAGCGGTGAGAGAAAAATTGTCGGAGCCGGAGCCGGCCCGTGCCAAGACGCTGGAACTTGGGCAGGGGTCCTCCCAAACTCAAGCTTCCCCGCCGAGGGGCGGTGACGTCGAGGCGACCCCCGGCGCCCAGGCAGGGCCCTCGCCTCAGGGTGGTGCCGGCCCAGACGTCGCGGTGGCTCCTACTCCTCCGCTGCCGGCGCAGCCCACGCCGTCTGTCGTCTCGCCGAGCGCGGGGGCGGCGAAGAAGAGGAGGGTGGTTCCGAAGACGAGGTAGGTGTCCTTACCTGTTATTCCCTTCGTCGGAGATCTTGTTTGGCATTATGAACATTCCTTTCTTCCTTCTCCGCTTCAGGAAACGCTCGGGGTCAGACCTCCAAGTGTCGCACCTGAAGGTCCTGAAGGTGCAGGGCCACGACACGGCCGGGGTGAGCACCCGGCCAACGGACGAGGAAATCCGTCCCCCCTCGGGTCCGATCGTGATGTCCGACGTTCCTCCTTCGGGAGGGGCCGTTCCGGTCGTGGCTACCGTCGCCGCGCCTGTCATTGACCTGGAGGCAGCGCCAGCGTGGGCTCCCAAGGCCTTGGTCGTCAGCTCTGGAGGCACCTCGGGAGCGCCAGCTGATGCCACCCCCAGGGAGCCCGTCACCGCGGGCTCGTCGGCCGCGGATGTCGGCACAGGAGCTCCCCCTGCCCGTGAGGAATGTCCCTGGGCGTTGGCACTGAGGGAGCCTCGTCCTCGGGAGCTGACCACTTCCCGGATCGAGTGGGCGGACCGAGCGGATTCTCAGGCGCCGCCCGTCTTCTCGCTCCGGGATGACCTCGAGGCTCCCAAATGGGACCTCGTTCAAGAGCTCGGGTTCAGCTCGGCAGCGGGTCTCCGCGCGATCGCCGACGTCCTCGAGACGGAGCTCCCGGCCCAGCTTCAGGTGAGCCCCCATGTCTCATAATTTTACCTGTGTATGAGCATCGTTCTTACCATCTCCGCTCCTCTCTCCTTTCCAGGACCTCATGCATGCCTCCCGGGACAAATCCTGCTTCCTTCGTGGCGGGCTCGGGCTCTGGAAGCAGCTTGACCTCAAGGGGAAAGCCCTTGCCCGTGCCCAGGGCGAGTTCGCCGCCGTGACCTCCAAGCTTGCCGAAGTAAGTGTTGACAACACTATCCTGAAGGGGGAGGTCACGGAGGCGATGGGCCGAGCCGCTACCTCGGCGATGCGGGTGCAGGAGCTGGAGAGCGCCCTGGCCGAGATGACAAGGGAGCGCGACGCCGCCCGAGAGCTTACCGCCGAGAAGACTTCTGTCGCTGAAGCCCTGGCTCTCGACCTGAGTGACACTCAGGAGGCGTTGCGTCTGGCGGTTGGCGTGGCGGACTCGGCCCGGAAGGAGGCACAGAAGGCTCGGGAAGAGGCTGGCGGTATGTGCAGTGTCGTGCTTTTCTGTTCTGTTTGTCTTGGTTGCTTGCTGCATCTTTGTTCACCTCCATGTTTTGCTCCCGCAGTTCTGCAGGCGGCTTACGACGGCGAGGCGGCCGATCACCTGGAACTGCAGAAGGCTGCGCGCGCGCTGTGTTACTCTATTGGCACCGGTGGGGAACCTTCGGGGATCTCGCTCCGGAGCCGACTGGAGGCACTCTACGGAAGCGTCGGCGGCCGGGTCAAGGAGGCCCTACTGACGGGTGTCTAGAAGACACTGGCAGTCGTGAAGTCCCACTATGGGAACGTCGACGCCGGCCCTGTCAGCGAAGGCTTCCTTGAGGCTGACGATGCCGAGCTCCTGGCGCTGGAGGACTGGATGAAGGAGCCAGGAGAAGCGCTGGTAGGCCTCTTCGAAGCCGAAGTCGAACTTTCTCCCCTGAACCTGCCATGAAGAACAGCCGGGCCATAGTGCCCTTCTAAAAAGTAATTTTTCGTGAGTGGCTGGGAGGAAACAAACAATGTGGCCCTTCGTGGCCTTTATATATATGTAAATATTTGCTGTATGTTTGTTTCGTTTCGTCACGTGTTTTTTCCTTAGGCGTTTTTTCTTGCCGATCCTGTGCCCGGGCCATCGAGCCTCGGGGGACTTTATTCGGGTGTCGTAGCTTTAGCGGCGTAGACGCAGCTGATGTCCTAGGAGTTTTGGCAGAAAGAACTCTTGGAAAAAACTTAATTGTTTCTTCCCGAGCCTCCTCCATTTGCCGAGCGTAGATCTTATAAGTTTTCTTCCGAGCGCGAGTTAGCCTTCGAACGCGGAGTGGCGAGGGGAGATGTTGTAGCCCTGGGGCATAAGCGGTCTCCTCGGCTCGGCCGGCTCTGTCCTCTGGGACTTCTCTTACTCTTCCGAGTCTTATAAGTTCACGCCTGGCTTTAGGAGAGAAGCGTGTTTTAGGGAGAAATGATTTCAACGGGTTTTGAAATTTTTGCGTTTTCAAAATCGTTGAGGCTCGAGAGAGTCTGGGGGTTCCCCCCGTCCTAGCCCCCGAGGGAGGGTCGGCCTTTCCATAGGTTAGGCCGAACCTCACTTTTCTAATGCGCGGCGAAATGAAAAGTCATTTCACTTCCGAGTGTAGGCTCGGATCGAACATAAAAGAGTAGAACCCGGGTCTCTTTTTATTGATTTCAAGATTTTACAAATTGCACAATGCTCGGAATTTTAAGGATAGAAGCGACGTAGCTGTTCGATGTTCCAAACGTTGTTGTAGACCTCGCCCTTCTCGTTCGCGAGCTTGTATGTGCCGGGGCGTAGCACCTCGGCGATGATGAATGGCCCTTCCCATGGTGGTGTAAGCTTGTGGCGCCCCTTGTTGTCCTACCTGAGCCGCAGCACCAAGTCGCCTATGCTGAAGGCTCGGCCCCGGACGCGCCGAGCATGGTACTTGTGTAGGGACTGCTGGTACTTGGCCGAGTGCAATAAGGCCATGTCCCGAGCTTCGTCGACTTGATCCAACGCGTCTTCGCGGGAGGTCTGGTTGCCCTGTTCATCGTAGGCTCAAACCCTCGGGGCGCCGTACTCCAAGTTCATGGGGAGGACGGCCTCAGCACCGTACACCAGGAAGAAAGGCGTGAAGCCCGTGGCTCGGCTTGGCCTAGTACTTAGACTCCATATCACTGCCGGGAGCTCCGTCAGCCACGTCTTGCTGAACTTATTCAATCTGTTGAATATTCTCGGCTTAAAGCCTTGGAGAATCATGCCATTGGCACGTTCTACTTGGCCATTCATTTTTGGGTGGTAGTCGTCGCAGAAGGCCAGAAATTTCTTTCCGGTGAACTGCGTGCCGTTGTCAGTGATGATGGAGTTCGGGACACCAAACTGATGGACAATGTCGGTGAATAATGACACCACTTGTGCGGAGCTGATTTGGGTGATCGGCCGAGCCTCGATCCACTTTGAGAACTTGTCGATGGCGACAAGCAAGTGGGTGAAGCCCCCGAGCGCCTTTTGGAGGGGCCCGACAAGGTCCAGTCCCCATACGGCGAATGGTCAAATGAGGGAAATCGTCTGGAGGGCTTGGGCCGGGAGGTGTGTCTGCCGAGCGTAGTACTGGCACCCCTCGCAGGAGCGTACCACCTCGGTAGCATCGGCCACGGCGGTTGGCCAGTAGATGCCTTGTCGAAAGGCTTTACCAACTAGAGTTCTTGGCATGGCGTGGTGACCGCAAGCTCCAGCGTGTATCTCTTCGAGTAGGCATTTGCCTTGACTAAAGGGAATGCAGTGCTGGCGGACGCCCGAGGGACTCCGTCGATAAAGGTTACCGTCGATCATCGTAAAGCCCTTAGCTTTACATGCCAACCCTCGTGCTCTGGTTTTGTCCGAGGGTAAGATTCCTCGGACAAGCCAGCTGACCAGCGGCTCGCGCTAGTCCAGCTCGTCGTCGTCCATCTCGGCTTCAATCTCCATTGCCTCGGCTTCGTCACCGTCTTCAGCCAGGATCTCGGGTGGCTCCCCTTTGTCAGAGGGGTTGGCAGCCCCCGAGGGGCTTGCGTGGTTTGAAGACGATCCAAATTCTCCCGGGGGCTCAGGGGTCCTCTTCCCCTTGGCTCCCGAGGGATTGACACAGACCGAGGGCTTGTGGAGATCGTTGGCGAACACGCCCGTCAGGACCATAGCCCTTTCGGACGCGATTTTCGCCAACTCGTCGACCTCTTCGTTGTACCGACGCGCGATGTGGTTGAGCTCAAGGTCATCGAATTTTGCCTCGAGCAATCGCACCAGCTTGCAGTAGGCGGCCATCTTGGGGTTCTGGCATGTCGACTCCTTCATGACCTGGTCCATGACGAGCTGGGTGAAAGGACCGTGACGCCTAAGAGGGGGGAATTAGGCGACTAAAAACTTTACTTTTAATCTATGGCCTCTTTTTCTTAACCTTAGCAAAACCTATACAAAAGTAAACTATCCAATGTGCAACTAAGGTTTTGCTAAGTGTGTTGCCAACTCTACCACAAAAGAGTTATGCAACCTAGGTTCCAACCCTATCAACTAGCCTATCAACTAAGCTAGGAAAGGTAAAGCACACAACCAAAGGAAGCAATGTAAATGCGGAAGGTAAAGATGAGGTAGAGATGCAAACTCCCGTCGACGACTCCGGTATTTTTACCGAGGTATCGAGAAGCGCTCAAGCTTCCCCCTAGTCCTCGTTGGAGCCCCTCGCAAGGAATCCCTCGCAAGGGCCAAGCTCCCGGTTGGGTCACTCCGTGGATAGCCCCGGGCGTTCCCCACACGCAAGTGGGTCTCCGGTGTGCCTCGCAAGGCAAGCCTCTCCTCGGATGCTCCCCGACGTCTTCACTATCAAGCTTCCGGCCAAACCGCCGCAGGCCTTGTTTCCTTTGGTACACGGTGGCGACCACACCACAAGCGCGGTCGGTGTGGTCTCACAAGACTACAAGCCCCGCCGAGTACAAGCACGGTGCACGCAAGCACCAGTGAGTTGGAGGTATGCAAACCTCACTAAACACTAGGCAACAACCTAGAGCAAGCACATAAGCGGTGGTCTAATCAACCTAAGCACTTCGCAAAGCACTTATGCTAATCACCAAGTGTATCACTAAGCACTATGCAAGTGGAGAGCTTTAGACTGGTGTAGCAACAACCTTGGAATGATCCCTCACTTCTCCACCCCCTCCATAGCCGGTAGGAGGTGTATTTATAAGCCCCAAAGCAAAGGTAGCCGTTGCATCATTCAATGGGCTTCTCTGCGAACCGTCGGACCGAAAGATGCAGGGGTGTCGGACCATTCCTCTAGCGTCCGACGCTTCTCCCAATTCAACCGTTGTAGCACACGATGCAGTCACTGACAGGTGGGCCACCAAGACCGTCGGACGATAAACATTGGTCCGACGCTCTCCGTCGGACGACGTCCGACGCCTTTTTTTCTTCTCTGATGCTCTCTGGAACCGTCGGACTGAGACGCCGATTGGTCCGACGCTCAACTGTTCATACCGTCCGATGCCTTCTCTTGCTCTCAGGCACCGTCGGACGAACGTCCTTTAGTCCGACGATCTTCAACCTCAGCATCCGATGCCTTCCGCGCCAGAGGAACTATCTGGGGCCGTCGGACTCCAAACATTGGTCCGACGCCCTTGATTCTTAGCGTCCGACGCTCTTGTTTTGTCCGGTTGACTCCGTTTCTTCGTGATCTTGTTGTCCGACTTGGTTCCATCTCGTGTCTTGGACTTGTGCATGATCTTTGAGGTCCGCTGCATGTTTTTCATAGTGACACCTCCAGAAATCGCTGAATCCTGCCTCGCAAGCTCGGCAGGAGGGAGAGGGAAACCAAAACCTCTCTTCACTTGACTTCGGCACGCCTTCTAATGTCTTACTTGAGATGTTGATCACTTGGATCACACCGTTGCTTAAGTCCAAAACACTTTTGCATCCTATTGAACTTCAAAACAAACACTTGTAAAATAATTAGTCCGATATTGGTCATGTTGATCATCAAACACCAAAATCTATTATAAATGGGCCTAGGGTCCATTTTCCTTACACTGGGATTCCCCTCGGACCTCGAGGCGTCGGATCCCGAGCTCGATGGCGATGTGGACACCGTTGACCAGAGCCTCGTATTCGGCCACGTTGTTGGAAGCCGTGAAGTGCAGCCGCAGCAGGTACTTGAGCTGGACCTCGAGGGGTGAGACAAAGACGATGCCTGTGCCAGCACCGGTCTTCATCATCAACCCATTGAAGTACATGACCCAATACTCATCATGGGTCGGGAGTGGCGGTAGCTGCGTCTCGGTCCACTCTGCCACGAAGTCCGCAAGCACCTGGGACTTAATGGCTTTGCGTGGCGCGTAGGTGATGTCATCGCCCATGAGCTCGATAGCCCATTTAGTGATCCTCCCAGTCGTCTCCCGATTCTGGATCACCTCCCCGAGCGGGAACGATGACACCACGGTCACAGAATGGGATTCGAAGTAGTGCCACAACTTGCGCCGTGCAAGAATGATTGCGTACACCAACTTCTGGATCTGAGGGTAGCGCGTCTTGGTCTCGGACAAGACTTCGCTGATGAAGTAGACAGGCCGCTGTACCGGTATTGTCGTTCCACGACGATCGCTGCGCTCACAACTTGGTTAGTAGCAGCGACATACAGCAAGAGATTCTCCTCTTTCGTAGGAGGCACGAGAACCGGTGCTTTCGAAAGCAGAGCCTTAAGCCTTTCGAGGGCTTCCTAGGCCTCGGTGGTCCAGGTAAAGTGCTCATTTTTCTTTAGCAACCGATACAAGGAAAGTCCCTTTTCGCCGAGCCTTGAGATGAATCGACTCAAGGCCGCAAGACATCCCATGAGCTTTTGCACACCCTTGAGGTTCCGAATCGGACCCATCTGTGTGATGGTCGATATCTTTTCTGGGTTGGCTTCGATGCCACGTTCGAAAACGATGAACCCAAGGAGCATGCCTCGAGGGACCCCGAAAACGCACTTCTCGGGGTTTGGCTTTATGTTTCGCTTCTTGAGGCAGTCGAATGCCTTTTCTAGGTCGGCTACTAAGTCGCTGGCCTTCCTAGATTTTATCACTATATCGTCTACGTAAGCCTCAACGGTCCACCCGATGAGGTCCCCAAAACTTTGAGCATGCAACGCTGGTAAGTTGCGCCCGCGTTTTTGAGGCCAAATGGCATGGTTACGTAACAATATGTGCCGAAAGGAGTAATGAAAGAAGTCCCTAATTCGTCGGACTCTTTCATACGAATCTGATGGTAATCGGAATATGCATCAAGAAAGCAAAGTCGCTCACAGCCAGCAGTGGAATCAACTATTTGGTCAATGCGAGGTAATGGAAATGGATACTTAGGACAAGCTTTATTTAAACTAGTGTAATCAACACACATTCTCCATTTTTCATTTTTCTTTTTAACCAAAACAGAATTAGCTAACCACTCTGGATGGAAGACCTCCTTGATGAATCCGGCCGCCAAAAGCTTCTGTACCTCCTCCCTGATGGCCCGGCGCTTCTCCTCGTCGAATCGGCGCAGGCGCTGCTTCACTGGCTTGGACCCGGCCCGGATGCCCAAGGAGTGCTCGGCGACTTCCCTCGGGATGCCTGCATATCCGAGGGACTCCAAGCAAACACATCGCCGTGCTTGCGGAGGAAGTCGACGAGCACGGTCTCCTATTTCGGGTTGAGGGTGGCGCTGATCTTCAGCACCTTGCCGTCAGGAGAGCTCGGGTTGAGGGGCACCTCTTTCACCTCCTCAGCAGGCTCAAAGGTGCCCATGGCCTTCTTCAGATCGGGGACCTCTTTTGCCATCCTCTCGGGGTCGACAATCAGGGTCTCGGACTCCATCAGCGCGCCGGCGTACTCGCAGCACTTGACGTCGCACTGGTACGCGTGCTGGTAGAAAGCGCCAATGGTGATCACCCCCTTTGGCCCAGCATCTTGAGCTTGAGGTAGGTGTAGTTCGGGATGGCCATGAACTTGGCATAGCATGGCCTTCCGAGAATGGCGTGGTAGGTGCCGCGAAAGCCTACCACCTCGAAGGTGAGGGTCTCCTTCCTGAAGTTGTCAGGAGTCCCAAAGTAGACGGGCAGGTCGATCTGCCTGAGGGGTTGCACGCTCTTCCCCGGGACTATCCCGTGGAACGGGGAAGTCACCGGCCGGAGAAGTGAACGACTGATTCCCATCGAGTCAAGGGTCTCAGCGTACAAAATGTTGAGGCCGCTGCCTCCGTCCATAAGGACCTTGGTAAGCCGCGTGTTGCCGACAACAGGGTCGACAACAAGCGGATAACGCCCCGGCGATGGGACGTGGTCTGGGTGATCGTCCCGGCCGAAGGTGATGGCGTCGAAGGACCAGTCAAGGAAACGCGGCGTCGCTGGTCTGACGGTGTAAACCTCCCGATGCTCACGCTTTCGCTGGCGCAGCGTGGGAGCGGTCCTAGGTCCGCCGAAGATCATGAGGCACTTGTTGATGGGCGGGAACTCGTCGTCCTTCCCGTCCTTGTCCTCCTTGTCCTCGACGGGCTTCTTGCCGGCGGCGTCCCGGAACGCCTGCCGGCCGTAATGCTTCTTGAGCATCACACACTGCCCAAGCGTGTGATGCACTGGACCCTGGTGATATGGGCACGGCTTGCTGAGCATCTCATCGAAGCGGCCCCGAGGGGGTCGTTCCCTCTTGGGCTCGGTGGCTGCCACGAGCGAGTCGCCGCGGAGGGGAGCCTTTCCCTTCCCTTTCTTTTTCTTGCTAATTGGGCCTCGGGAAGAGGTGCTTTCGGGGGCCTCCTCCTTCCGTTTGCCCTTAGGGTCGGAAAAGAGGGCTCCTACCGCCTCGTCCCTCGAGGCGAAGCTGGTTGCTATCTTCATGAGCTCGGAAACGCTGGTGCGGTTTTGGCGCTCGAGCTCATGAACCAGTTCTTTGCAGGAAGTTCCTGCAGCAAATGCTCCGACGACGTCAGAGTCGGCGACCTGGGGCAGCTCATTGTACTGCTTGGAGAACCACCGGATGTAGTCCCTAAGGGACTCGCCCGGCTTCTGCTTGCAGCTTCTGAGGTCCCAAGAAATTGCCAGGGCGCACGTACGTGCCCTAAAAGTTTCCTACGAAGATCTTGACCAGATCGCTCCAGTCAAAGATCAACCGCGGGGGGAGATGTTCCAGCCAAGCTCTTGCAGAGTCGGCGAGGAATAGGTGGAGGTTACGGATGATGATGAGATCATCCTGCGCACTGCCAAGCTGGCACGCAAGACGATAATCTGCTAGCCATAGTTCAGGGTTGGTTTCCCCCGAGTATTTGGCTATGTTGGCCGGTTGTCGGAACCGGGGTGAGAATCTGGCCCTTCGGATGGCCACTCTGAAGACGCGAGGACCCGAAGGCTCGGGTGAGGGCTCGCGATCCTCATCCGAGTCGTAGCGCCCGCCCCGATGGACATGGTAGCCTCGTGCGGCTCCATTGGTCTCTCGCCGACCGCGGGCTTGAAGAATGGCTCGGACGTCGACGTCCTTGCCAAGCCGCTGGTGAATCGACGGGGCCCTCGGGACCTCGGGACGTACCGAGGCCTTGCACTCGTGGCGTGCCGCACCGCCACGTTGGTGGCTTTCAGCGCCACGATGGCGTGACGCTGAACTTTCCGCCTGGAGGACGGCTGCATCCTCCAGGAGGTCCTTGAGTTGGTTCCGGAGCTGCCGTGCCTCCTTGGTGGAGGGCTCAGGCAGGATCCGGAGCAGCATTGCTGCCTCCGTGAGCTTACAGTTTGCTCGAGGCAGGGCTCCTGGTGTTCTGGCTCCATCGTCGGTGATGATACGAGCCTGAACATCCCGGGCCCGGCGACGAGCTTCTCCGCCGGTGCCCTGCTGCTCCTCGCGCTCGAGCGCGGTTCGCAACTGGGTGAGGCGTAGGTGGTCCTCGTCCATCCGCGCCTCGAGCTCCCGGAGCTGCTCTAGCTCAGGGGACTGGTGCGCGGAGCGAGATGTCCCAGCCCCCGGGTCCTGCGGGGGAGCTGACCGTGCAGGCCGCGGAGTTGCCGGAGGCGGGGTGTGTTGCGGCTGAAGTGGGGGAGGTACGTCGTTGTTGTCCCCTGAATGGACGTCCTCCACCCGTCTGTCTTCGGGGTGCACCAAGTGGTAGCATTCCCAAGCGGGGTCGATGTAGGATTGGTCGGAGTCGGTGACGATGCTCGAGGCATCCTCCCTTGAGTCGTCGGGGTGGACGGTGAAGTCCACGCTCGCCCAGAACTCGTCGTCGTCGTTGCTGAGGCCCCGTCGTGACGGTGAGGTCCAACCGCGACGATCCTACTCCTCTGAGTATTCTCGGGGAGTGAGGCTGTCAGTGGAGTCTGTCTCCTCCCTGCCACACGCCCTGGGATTGCTCCTGGGAGAAGACGGTGGGGAAGCCACGTGGTCGCCCACGAGGTCAGCTAGACGCTTGAGGCGGTGGACAGGTGTCTCCACCAGATCATGCAACAGAGCGCGGACCACGCGGACGTGGGCGTCCACAGCGCTCTGGAGCCCGAAGAGAGATGACGGCGCCGTCCCCCTCTCGCCATGAGGGCGGAGAGAGAGACCCATTGGCGCTGCGTTCCCGCCCCCGTCCAGCCTTTGGGCTGTTCGCTGGCGCGCGGCTGCCAGCGCCGGAGGTGTCGGGGTGGCGGTTAGCGCCGGGTTGGCGACCCCTGCTGGGGGCACCTGGTTGGCCGCGCCTTCCACGGCCAGGGGCAGGTTGGCGCGGTTGCGCGTCCTCCTCCTGGTCCACCGTGAAGCGCGGCGTGCGGCGTTCCCCTCGTCCTCTGGGACGGGAGGAAGCGTCGCCGCGGTCCCTTCCCCGGCCGCCTGATGGGCCGGAGTCAGGACGATGATGGTGCGGGGCTCGGTTTGTCGCAGGTTCATCTCGAGCCCGTGGCCGGTGGCCACGAACTCAAGACTCCCGAACCGGAGCACTGCGCTAGCAGGAAGCGTCATGGAGATGTCAGCCATCCGTAACCCGAGTCAACACACAAAAGTCCCCTACCTGGCGCGCCAACTGTCGGTGCTAGTTTTAGCGGGGCTAACAGCGGCTAGTAAATTTGTGTTTTGCGGTTCAGGTTACGGGTGGTGTGCAAGGGGAAACACAGGATTTATACTGGTTCAGGCAATGAGTGCCCTACGTCTGATGTGGGATCGAGTCATGTTGCCATGCACCGGGGTGCTCGTAGTAGGGGTTACAAGCTGAGCGAGAGAGGAAAATGCTCCCAAGTCTCTTACGAGTGTCTAAGTGCGTACAGATTGCTATATTGTGGAGTGGCCGTAAGTGTGTGTAAGCTTGAGAGATTGTCTAAGGCTGGCCTCTGCTCTCCCTTTTATAGTTACAAGGGAAGGGCTAGAGTTACATGTGTTGCCCTGTGTCACAGTACTCGGCATGGCGGAGTTGGTGATGACTGGTGGCGATCGTCAGCCATGCCTTTGTCTTGGCGCCTTGGTGGCATGGCATTAGTCATTCGGCTGATCTGCCACTGTTCCATTGGTGAGTTCCAAGGCGCCTCACAGTGCTGGTCATGGTTGGCTACATGGCGATACGTCATGCTGTCGTGTTCGTCCCTGCACAGTTGTTGGCGGTCCTTAAAGCCTATTTCTTACCGCCAATATGTTACTCAAATAAATAGTAGGTAGGGCTTTAAACTAACATTTCCACAAGTTTTGGTGTGTACTTAACTTGCAAGTGTGACATGTGGAAATGCACAAAAACCATAAAGAAAGTGCACATCCAGGAAACGTATTCAGAGAAGGCGCAATAAGCCCACCTCAAACACTAAACTGGATCCATCCGTAACCGCGGGGGAGGCCCAGGCCCAGGGAGCAACCGACCACCCGAAGGCGGTGGCCAGATGGCGCTCCCCAGGGACCGACCGCCCCCGGGGGCGGCCGCCCCCCTGGTGGGGCCTCCCGGGCCCATCTTCGGAGGCGGTGCTGATGACGGTTTGCTGATGGCGGTTTCACCTCCTTCCATACTTAGAACGCCCAAACCGCCCTAGTTGGACTATAAAAGAGAGGGAGAGCTCCCCTCCAACACACACCATCATTTGGAGCCATTTACCTCACCTCTCACTTGTATTCTTTAGATTAGTTTTAGTATTAGAGCAAGGCAAGAGCTAGCAAGGATAGTTTGTATCCTTAGGAGAAGAACAAACACCTCGGTATGAATACAATGCAGTTCTCTTCCAAGTTCAAGTTCTTATCTTATTTATATAGCAATGCATATGAACTAAAGTATAGTCTTGGTCATGTTATGATCATGATATATGAACTAGCATATAGTTTATGTGTTATGTTCTTGATATGTTCATTATTGTTCTTCATCGTTCGTCGACTTAGTATGAATAGAGGAAGAACTAGGGATGAGGTGACGGTTCGTCGTGCCTTCTCGGTTGCTCTTAGCCTAGCCTGTCACTCCGAAGGAGTGGGGTCCTAGGAGGTTAGGAGTTGTTTCCAAATACGCGAGCATGGTGCTCGGGTTTGCGGAGATCGGAAGTCTCTATCGGCTGGCAGACCACCTGCGGGGATCTCCCTGTCATCCCAGACCTAGTCCCGATACTAGACATGCTAGTTAGATGTTTACTAACAGTTCTTTGCATAGTTATATATAATCAATGCCCGCTCAATTAGATATATTCTTTTATTCTTTATTTCTCTTTTATCCTTGAGTTCGGCTCAGATGTGTGTCCACTATCTTTGAACTATGATTTACCCTTGCCTATGCTATGTCTACCTATGCATTCAATAAGTGATCATGTTTATGCCAAAGCTAGATGCATTCGTCCTGCCCTCCTACAGGAAATTATAAATACGACACCCCTAAATACTCACGGGTTGAAATGCTATAATGATAGTTCCGTGCGCTTGCGGATTTATCTATACTGAGCTATCATGATTGGCATATCTAAGTACCGTTACTTAAGGATTGTAGTTCTTGTGTACCCCACGGCGCCGTGTCACAGTTTTGCATATCGTAAGTAATGACGGTTAGGAAGGCCAATCCGGCACTTCTAACTGCTATTACCAGACTGCATTACCTAGGCCGGCGCCATTAAGGGCCAAGGGTTACCTTTCTAAAATAATGGTGGTTGGGAATGTCAACTTACGTTTCTAGTATTATTATTAAGGACGGACTTATAGTCTATCTTTAGTAGTGATGCTAAGAAACGCCAACAACAGTGCAACGAGTAGATAGGTTGACCTCCGGGTACAAGCTCCCGAGGCTCGGGAAGCCTTGGTGCCGTCGGGGGCTCGATGGGACAAAGCGGGGGGAGTGTCCTCCATCGGACGCTTCTTTTTCTCTGGGAGGTACATTCCAGGGGGTTGGCAAGACCGGTCGTAAGGCTTGCCCATTCCCATGGGTTGGCCGGATGACTGTCGTCCCCCATTTCCTGGTGTCACACGTGTGGCCGGGGTATGGCAGTCGCCGTCGTGGTTGGCCAATCTCCTCGTCAGCCCGGGGAGCCGTACGGTTGACTGTCCCTGTAGCGGCGTGGGAGGAGGAGGACCGTCAGATCGCCTGCCAGAGGAGATAGGGCAGTTGGTAAGGCGAACGTGCGCGTTCGGGGCGCTGTTGTGTCGAGGGGTCCACCCGATGGGACCATGCCTGTAAAGTGGTCAGAGAGATCTCTTGTGGTCCAAGATTGCTCTGCTGACGTCAACTGTGCATGGGATGCCTTTGAGAGATTGCGCTCGAGGGGGACGGTGAAGCTCGGGCGAATCGGAGAATTGGCGCCCGAGGGCGCCGCTTTCCCGAGCTCTCCCGGGGAGGTTGGGCGAATCGGAGAATCGGCGCCCGAGGGTGCCGCGTTCCCGAGCTCTCTCGACGAGGCTCAGGCGAATCAGAGAATCGGCGCCTGAGGGTGTAGCTTTCCTGAGCTCTCTCGGGGAGGCTCGGGCGAATCGGAGAATTGGCGCCCGAGGGTGCTGCTTTCCCGAGGGTAGGTTGGCGTTGATGCATCATCGTCATGGCCTCCGTAGGCGCGGCCTTCGTGGGCTTCCGCTGGCCTTACCTGGGCCGGGCTGTGTTTGGAATATATGTTTTTGCATCGAAGTTGGGTACCCCATACTTTGGTACCCGATAGTAATCAACATCTACTATAAACACATATAACCTCATAATTTGACTAAGGAGCAACAAATATAACATAGGATGGTGAAACAAACTGCGAAACCATAAAGCAAACTATACAAATGTTATGACCAAATGAACAAAAGAGGACTCTCTCTCTCTCTCTCTCTCACTGACTAACATTGTACCCCCGAACCTTCAACAACTACAACAAAACAATTGTGTGAGAAGCCATGACACGACAGTAATTTACAACAACGGAAGCGATCGCCATAGCATTTGTCTGTGATAGGAGAGCAGGTGTCTTTATTGATTTGCTCCATAGGATGTGAACAAGCAACCAAGAATACCTGAAAATGAGAGCACAAACACCAAAGTACCACAAAGCGATTAGCACCTCGCCTCTACAAGGATGACTAACCAACACTAGAGAGGTTGCGACTAGAAAGTAGCTGTCACATAGCACTACAAGCGACACCAAGCAAAAGCCATATTCCATGGTCTCTTTGTACATGCATAAGAGAGGACCAAAGTGTTATGAATAAGGAACTATAGAAAGGGATGAATAGTTATTTTTAAAATCTCGGCTAACTAAAATAAATGTGAAAATAAACTAATTGGTCTATCCTTGACTACATTCTTCTATTTATCACAAGCACCTTACAAAAAATACTACAAGATTTCTAAGATGACAAGCTAGAGTGAGCTTACGTACACAATTCTAATGAGTAAGGTCACACAAACTTATACAATTAGTCAACTAAGCACAAGTGAGCTCATGTACATACTAGTGAGCACAAGCACAAAGCAAGCACAACTAGATCTACACGGGCATTACTCAACTAGCCAAGTTACATAAGTTAAACTAGAAAGCTACAACTACTTATACAAACTAAGGACATGTAGCTACCCAAGGTAAGAAATGTAACACCCCTGGTGTTACGGCTAATTAAAACCTGCCATGTCATCATCATTGCATGTAAATCATCCGGCATAAACTCATTTTTACTATGCATTAGAAAAAAAATGATTTTTCTTGCAACATATGATTATGCATAAGTTCTTGAGAATGATTTGTTATGTAAATGTTTGGGTTTGTATGTTATTATTTAAATTAAATGGGGTAACAAAAGGAAAATCAATTATAAACCTTAAAGCAGACCTAAAACCCTAAATCAAAAACTAAGCATAATTAAGTGTTGGGCCTTAAACAAAAGTTGCAAATCTTTAAAAGTTAAGCAACTTCTATTTTGGGAGATTTTGAAGTTATTAAAAATAATTTCAAATAAAATCTTAATTTAGGTTTTAAAGTTTAAACTTGAAATACGAGTTCAAAAACTAGTAGGAATCTGGCGATGGTCCTTTAATGAAAGTTTTAGCCCTTACAAAATGGAACAACTTTCATGTTTATAGATTTTAAAGTTTACTTGTAGAAATTTAAATTTAAAACCCAATTAGTGTTTGTTTAGTAAAATTTAAAATGCCATCTCAAAAATATCAAGAATTAGGGCAAACTACTTTATTGAAAGTTGTAAGGCTTTTTAAGTTGGACAACATTTACATTTGGGGATTTTGAATTTATACATTGAAATTTCAAATTAAACCCTAAGGAGTGTTTGAGAATTTAAAATTGAAATGCTATTTTAAAAAACTATGAAGAATCTAACAAAACACCTTTAATGAAAGTTGTAGGGTTCAACAAGTAGAACAACTTTCATCTTTACATATTTTCATGTTGTTGAGAAAAGTTTGGAGAATTTTATTGAATTGCAAATCAATTCCAAATTCAAGTTTTACCCCCTTTTAAATAGTTTCAAAACTGAGCAGAATTTGAATATAGACCAAAAATAAAAATTGCTCTACACAAAATTTGCTACAACTTTCATATTGACCATTTTTCAAGTTGCTACACAAAGTGTGGGATAATTTTAGCAAAAAGTCAAAAGGGGGCATGGTCTGCTACAGTAGACTCATCTCCTCTGTCCGGTTTCAAGGGGGGTCCGGCCGAGCCCGCCGCGTGCCGGCGACGTCCGGGGCCGGCCGGCTGGTTGTCGTCATCGGAGTCGAGCCCGTGGGGGGGGGGGTCCCGGACATCCTGCACTCGTCATTCCGCCACATATATAGCCCCGACACCCTCGTTTCCTACTCTCCTCTCCATTGCCGCCGCCGTAGAGCTTCGGTTCATTGGCAAATTCGTCGTGCACAGGCCATATTCACCCTCTCCCTCTTCTTTGATCATAGTTTAGCTCTTTGCGAATCTATTGAGCCCACCCGCGCACCCTATCATCATCGGAATCGCACAGCACGCCGTCGTCTTCTTCGCGGCCGGCAGACACGCCGCCGTCCTCGGTTCGTCCTGACCGGAGCAACTCGGTGGGTTTTTCCTCTTCCAATCTTGTGTTCTAGGTTCGTTTGAGTGTTGTGAACTTCACTGGCTAGACGGTTTTGCGAGCTATGTGCAGAGGCCGCCGGGACAGAGCCCGTGCCGCCGGGGCGAGCCGTCGCAGGCACGGTCAACATCAACGAGCCACCTCCGCACATCCTCTGCCCCTGTTTGCTCGAGCATAGAGTCTCGGTGAGTCTCCTAGATCTTCCCCGTGCCCTAGATCGAGTCCTACCGCACCCTAGTCGCCGGAACGCCGCTCGCCGGCGAACAACCGCCACCGGTCCGCCATGGACGCGACTGAGCTCGCTGCGGGCTCCTACCTATTCGTTTGAACACGTAGCGGGGTCGCCCTTTTGTGGGGTGCACTCTGGTGCCTTCACCCTCACCGGAGGGTCGGCGGTGGTGAGCCGCCACGGCGAGTCGCCTCGCGCACGAGCTCGACCGTCCGGCTTGTGTGCGGGAAAGGGAGAAGGAGAAGGGGCTGACGATGGGGGGCCACCCGTCAGTGGGACCAAGAGAGGGAGAGCCCACCTGGGCTTAGCTGGGCCGGTCCAGTTAGGCCGGGTGAGAGCGGTGAGAGGAGAGGGAGAGAATAGGCCGGTTGGGCCGGTCGCCCTTCGTGGGCCGCCTTGGGCCAAAAGGAAGTTTTTTATTTTCTCGGGAATTAAGTGGATTTTCTGATTTTTCTGATGAGTGAATAGTAGTGCACTTTCTCATTTTCATAGAGATAAATTTACAGTTCCTAAAATCATAAAAATAATTATGAAGCCCCTCTGTGGTGTACTTTGTTTAGGAAAAATATGAGATAGGCATTTTAGTGATTTTGCTAGGTATTAAAAATGTGTCTTTTAATTAATGAATGGGACTTCTAGGATTTTTATAGGCTAAAATATTTATCCAAAAATCATAAAATTTAAATTATATCTATTTTGGGTCAAGATGTATCTATAAAAAAATTTTGAGCTCGAATGGAAATAATTTAATTATTTCTTATTTATTACTTGATTAATTGATTAATTAAGAAAATGTTATTAGAATTAAATGGTTAAAACCCATGTTAACTGCAATCACTTAGGTTTTGTGTGTGATTATATGAAGACCATAAATCATAAAGTCTTGAATGGTCTTTAGCAATTTGTTTGCTTGATGAGTTTGATATTATTTGATTTTTAATAATTAACTATGCTTAATAGGTCAATACATGTCATTAGGGTTTTCTAACTTGTTAGCGAACACCTGATGCTATTATAGGTAGATTAACTAGGCTTTCTATGACTGTTAAATTGGTCAATAAATCGATTATATAGCCACCAACTTGTCTAATGAAGTTTGTTTTAAAAACTTTATCGTTAAGAAAAGTTGTACTCAACTTTCTAAAGTAAGTTTACTTTTACGTTTAATGCATCTCCTGCATCATGGCATACATGTCATCATATAAGTGTTGTATTATTATTTCGTGTAGTGAACGCGCGGTGATTATTATCTGAAGCGTGTCCCGAGTAAGGTCTTCACTCGGTGGACGTGGATCCTTCTCGGTGATTGACGTCAGGGTTTCGTCTACTTCAAGCAACAGGCAAGCCCCGGTGCATTTGCCCCTCCTTGTTATTTAAAAATATTTATCACTTGAGTTAATCTACTGCATTAGGTTAATAGGAGTTGAGTGATAACCTATTGATGCATTACCTTTCCTTGACCACATATTATACCTGAGACCCTAATTTATTTAAAGTATTGAAAAATGCCTAGCCATGCTTAATGATAGAGTTGCAAAAATGCTATTTTGAAAACTGTGATGATATGAAACAAATGAATCATTTTATGGGATTGGTATTGTCCTCGTTTGGTGATGGTGTACTTGGCCAGTCCATTATCATCAACGTGGATGGGTTTTCCCGTTTGGATGGCCAACTGTTTGGGTTAGAGTCCCAACTTTCGTCGCCATCGGGAAAGGGACGTGAAAACCGGGTAGTTACCAGTGTACTTGGGTTAGAGTCCCAATGCATGGTTTCTAACGGAAAAATATTAGGGACCATTCGTTGTCGGCCTGCTGTGATCATGACTTTGCAACTAGCCACATACTACGGAAAGCCTCTGACTCCGGTGGCTCTACTGCTGGAACCGACAACCACGCACTGGGAGTGGAGAGATGGCGAGAGTAGCGTGTACCCTCGTGGCCGTCGTGCCTGGAGACTAGAGGGGTACTGTGCTCTCGGGTGGCGCAGGACCGGTTCCGGGGTATGAAAAGCCGTGGTAGGCGGGGTTGGCATATGCAAGCTTAAGTGCTACATATGCAGTGTGGATAGGGATCCCCAGCTGGGTACTTCTGGATTCGAATCGACGCTGCTCCTCGGTTAATGGAGACATGATCCTCACACTTACAGCGAAGAGTGGTTCGGAACTAGGATGTTTTTGAATGGACGAAGTAAATGAAAGAATGTTGATATTTGAGAAGGAACTTGGAGATATGGTTAATGATTAATAATATTATTGAGATAAAATACTGAAAATAGGATTAGTATTGCTTTGCTGCAAAATCCTTTGACTCTTGCTAAGCCTTACCTTGACTCCCCTCAGTCTGCATTCCTGAGTCTAATTTTACACCTTTAGTCGGGTAAGTCTTGCGGAGTACCCCATGTACTCAGGGTTTGTTAACCCCCTGTTGCAGGTAAGTTGAGTAAACAGTTCTACGAAGGATCGTGCCGGTCATCGGATCGTACATGGATGAAGATGTGTATATAATGAAACCCTTGGGCAGGGTGTTTAGTTGTATACAGCTACTCCACTGCGAAACTCTGGTTGGGATAATGTAATTGTAATCTATGTTTAAGTAATACTTCCGCACTCTTTACTCTGATTCAAATTATTTGCGTAAACTGTTGTAATATTTGCAAGGTCTTTACAATGAGATCCTCGGGGAAATTAGGGTTTCCTATGAAACCCGACGGGCCACCTAAGTCAAAGGGAACTCGTGCAGACTAGTCAAGGGTCCTTAGGGACGATGACGGGGCACGTGGGCCCTATGATTAAGGCGGTTCCGTCACAGGTGGTATCAGAGCATTTCATTGTGAAGCACTTGCAGTATTACTTTACAAAAACTTCAAAAGGATTTCGAATGAATAAAATTGATGGGGTAGTTTGGTCCGAATTATTTCTGAACTTTCCTCGTTCATTCTATAGCATCTTTCCTCGATTACTTCTATAGATCTATAGTTAGGTTTTGAGCTTAGTAGTGGATTAGCACCTTAAGTATGCCCTATGTTTGAAAACGTTGAGTGCATGTCACTCTAATAATTAATTTAATCGGTATATTACGTATATGTCAGGGTATCCTGGCTTGCGTTGGAACGCTCATGCATCATGACATTACAACTATTAGTAATACCCCCGATATAAATTAAATCTCTACTTTCTAAAATAAAGCATGTTTCCAAATGTATATTTTGTTAAAAACAAATTCTTACCTTTCTTTTCAATAGATGGATCCCCAAGACCCTACCACTGGAATCGACGAATGCCTGGCTATGTTCGGAACTCCTACGGTGTTGTGGCAGTTACTTCAGGAAGTAGGCTACTCGAAACCACCAAAGTATCGTTGGTCCCGTACTGTTGTTCTTGGTCGGCTGTGGTACGAAGTGTCACTTCGGATCCCAGCTTGTACCACTGCTCCGTTTTGGCCAGCTTGGGAAGCACAGGCAGAAGGTATGAGTCCTTGGGAAGGAGCTCAGGCTACAGCATTGGAAGTCCTGAGAAAGATCTGCTTCAGGTGTCAGAAGGAAGTCAGAGTTTCTACTCTGAGAATGTTTCCGTCAGAGGCACTAGGGAGTTGGGATGGTCTTCAATGACAAGCTAAGCAATTGGAAGAAAAGTCTGATCAGCAGGATCCCATATTGGTAGCCACTACTCGAGCCATGCTAGCCGTCCTTAACCTCCATCTGACCCGTGAGCAGGGACGCGAGGAGTGGCAGGAACTTTACGCTGAATGTTATGAAACACTCAAGAGTACAGAACTCAAGAAGAAGAAGGCAAATAAGAAAGCCTTAAAGTGGCAAGAGGCTGCTCAGATCAGTGATGTGGAAAAGATCGGTTTGGACGTCCAGGTGGAAGCACTCGAAGCACAGCGACAAGCAGACCAGCACCGCATAGAAGAACTAGAGAGTCTGGTGGATAGTCTTCACCTTCAGACAGGACTTCTCATCCAGCAGCGCGAAGAAGCTCATTCTTATGCCGTAATGGCAAGAGAAGGTCTTAGAGAGACCGTTGGATATCTGCAGCATCAGGATGCGATGTTTTGGAGCCTGCATAATACCTATCAGCAACAACTTCAGGCAGCCCATCAGAACATTGCCGATCTGCAACGAGAAGTGCAAATGCTCCATGCCATGAATGATCCAATTCCAGATATAGATGTTCCCGCAGCTGACCATCAGGAATTGTCTGGTTCAGCAGAGAATGCCGATGAAGAGTTTGAGGAAGTAGCTAGTGACTCGGTGTAACAGAACCGCCTTAATAATATGGCCCACAGGCACCTATCAAAGTCACTAATGACTTCTGACAGTTGGACCCATGTTCCAAATGATTAAAACAGCTCTGCCGGGCTACATCAGTACCCGTATTCCGACAGGATCTCCATTGCGATGCCATTACAGAGTTACAACATTTCATAATAAAATACATCAGAGTAAATGCGGAAGATTTAATAGAACTTAGATTACAAAACGAGTTCAAATAGTAATTAAGTGCAGTTATTACAGACCATCTTGAAGTAATAGCAGTAGCATGGAACAACGGTACAACATAAATAGATAAATAGATATGCGAACCCAGCCCACGGATTCTGTCTTTACTCCTCACCACTCTCCTCCTGGATCACGGTGGCACAACAAGGACCAAGGCAGACTTCGGGCTGCGACCCTCCTGCAACGGGGTTAACAAACCCTGAGTACGGGGTACTCCGCAAGACTTACCCGACAAAGTAAAAATATTTGACTCTTGGAATGCAGGGTTATAGGTAAGGCTAGCAGAGATAGGGATTTAGCAGAAAAGCATTACTAATCTATCATAATATTTTATTTCACTTAAATTCAATATTATCATAATTCATTCTTTATCCTCTCTCTAAACATTGATTCTTTATTCTCAAACATCCTACTCTTAGAACCACTTTTCGGTGTAGGGGTGAGGATCATGTCTCCATAACCGAGGAGCACGTCGATTCGAATCAAGTAAAGTAGACCCAGCTGGGGTTCCTATCCACACTGTATATGCAGCACGCCGGCATACATATACCAACCCGTCATCTCAGCTTTTCTATCCCGGAACCGGTCCTGCGCCACCCGAGAAAACGGTACACCTCCAATCCGGGACTCTAACCCACGAGGGTACTCACTATTCTCGCCATCTCTCCACTCCCAGTGCGTGGTTGTCGGTTCCAGCAATAGAGCGACTGGACTCTAGGCTTTCCGTAATGGTATGTGGCTAGTCTGTTCATCATGATCACAACAGGCCGACAACGAACGGTCCCTACTGCTTTCCGCCGGAAACCATGCATTGGGACTCTAACCCAAATACCCTGGAGTCCGCTCGGTTTTCAAATCCCTTTTCCGTTGGTGACGAAAGTTGGGACTCTAACCCAAACAATTGGCCAACCACCCGGAAAACCCATCCATAATGATGATCGTGAACCGGCCAAAGTATCCCAATCATCATACATGGACATATATACCCTTCACTTGATATTTCTTCATAATGATTCTCAAGTTAAAATAATATTTTGCAATTCTATTATTTAAGCATGACTAAGCATTTTGCAATACATTTGAAAATCATTAGGTCATCTTGGTAATGGTAGTCAAGGGTGATAAATGCATCAATTGTTTTCACCACACAACTCCTACCAACTTAATGCAATAGTTTAACTCAAGTGATAAAGCATTTGTAAATAGAGGGTTAAATGCACCGGGGCTTGCCTTGCAGAGCAAACAGAACTGGGGCAGGAGTGGCACAGGCTTCAGGCTCAGGAGCTCCTTCCACTGCCTCCTCTTCAGACACCTCGAGCTTCACCTCCTCAGACACGGGAACTACACGGGTGCAATATTGCATGTATGAATGCGATGCAAAAAGTAAACATGTGCGGAAAAGGAAGCTAACCCTAGCACAACACATCATGACTTCACAATGGTGTCCTAGGTCTTAAATGGGTTGACCTAGAACCACATTTAATCCAAAATCACTTAACACCCCTAAATTCGAATTCTAATTGAATTTTTATTATTTAATAAACCAACATAATTCAATTACAGAAGCAAACTAATTTATTTTGGGACCAAACCTTGCCAACAGTTAGATCTTTACTAGTAACAGTACCAATTAAATTTTTGTGATTTTTGGAATTACCTAGAATTAATTAAAAATGTGCAAAGACCCACTTTCCATTTTATTTATTGATTTTTTGACCACTACAGAATGTACCCAAACATGATAAACAATATTTTTATAAAATTCTACACTACATATATAGCATGTGTAAATTATTTCACAATTTTTGGTTGCACAGAATTAATCATGCAAAAATAATAAAACAGGCTACTATTCAAACCAAATTAAAATAGAAAAGCATCCAAAATTCACCGGAAAATAGACAAACCCATTCGGCCCACAGACCGGCAGGCTGGCCCAGCAACACCCGGGCTTCCCTTCTCTTCTTCCCCGGACGCTGACAGGCGGGGCCGGCCTGTCAGGTCCTTCTTCCTCCTCCGGCCGAGCGCGCCGCGCGCGAGGCGCACGCGGGCCGGCACGACCCTCGCCGCCGGCGAGCCGACGGCAACGCGGACACGACCTACGGCTACCCTACGACCTAGCGGTCACCCTAGTACACCTATCCCCGATCCTAGCCGCCTCCGACGGGGTCTATCCCGTCCATGGCGGACGCCAAAGCTCGGCGAGCATGCGCCGGCCACCCGAGACCGGTAAAAGACGAAAGGAGGGCATGGGGAGGATCGGTAGCTCACCCCGGGGCTATTGACGTCTATGGTTGGAGCTGAAACGGGCTAAAGAGGTGAGGTTGACGGCGGCGGCGGACGAAGTGGCTCGGCTCCGGCGGTGACGGCTCGTTCCGACGAACCTAGACCACCACAAGGCCAACCGACGCGCACATGAGAACTAGAACATCACCAAGAAGCTGTAACACGAGGATTTAGGGGCTAAAGCTCACCCGAGAAGCTTGGCCCGCGATCGACCTAGCGGCGGCGCTCCGGCGAACGCACGCGCGCGGCGATGACCACCCTGGAACACCCAGCGCGTTAGAGAGAGCCCCGAGGGCAGCAAAGGATGCGCAAGGAACCACTCTACTAACCGGCGAGTTGGAGAGGATGAAGGCCAACGGAGGGCGACGAATTTCTCCGCGAACCGCGGCGAACTCGACGGCGACCGGCGGAGAGAACTGAGTTGGGAGAGGGGGCTCGGGGGGTTAAATAGCGGGGAAAAGCGGTCGGACGCGACGTGGGAGGGTCCGGCGACGTGCTGCGCTCGCAAGGAACAGTGCCCCGGCCCCGGCGCACGCGCTGCGCTGCCGCGCACGCCGGCGACGTGCGCGCCGCGCGGGTACGCTGAAGGTGGCAGATGAACAGTACTCGGGTACAGTACCTGTTGCAATGCAATTCGTCCAAATTGATCCTGAAGATGGCCGAATCTGAGGGAGTGGTCAAAAGGAGATTTGTAGATCTTTAAGTACTGAACAACTTTTGTTTTGGTACCAATTCAAAATTCGGTCAGGATTTGAAAATATTCAAAAGGGGGTAAAAGGTGGTTTTAAATTTCAAACTGTAATTTCAAAATTACTTTTGATTTTTCTGAAGAACTTGAAAATTGGTCAAAATAGAAGTTGTACATCTCATTGAGACCAACAACTTTTATTTAGGAAGTTTTGTCATATTCTCAATAATTTTTGAAATATAGTTTTAAATTCAAATTTTGAAACACTGTTTTGAGCTTAATTCAATTATTTTCAACATAACTTCAAAATCACCCAAAATAGAAGTTGTTCTACATTAAAAACTCTACAACTTTTATTAAGGGACCTACCTCAGATTTGATCAAATTTTAAAAGTACACTTAAGGGCCTTTAATTAGGGTTTTTGGAAAAATTTAAAATCAACAAGAAATAACAACTCAATTAGGGTTCCTTCAAGCACACACAAGAGTTAAACAAGCTAATCACACTATTAGCCCTAATGACAAGCAAATGCACATGATGATATGATGACATGTCATTTTAGTTAACAGTAATACCAGGGTATTACAGCCTTCCCCCCTAAAAGAAATCTCGTCCCGAGATTAGGTAGACAACATTGTTTTTACACAAAGTAGAGGAAAAGAAAATGTAACAGCACATTCAATACACACCCAGAGGCACAAACAAAACACTAGGCGGGGAGAAGTTGCATTTACAGGGTAGCATAGAACTCAGGGAACTTTTCTGCCAGAAAATCCTCTGACTCCCAGGTGGCTTCATCCTCAGATTGCTGACTCCACTGTACTTTGTACCACCTGGTTGAGGTCCTGCGGGTAACACGATCTTTGATGTCAAGGATTCGGACTGGGTACTCTGAGGTTGTCATATCTGGCTCTAACTGAACCCCTTCCACTTCAACTACTTGATCTGGTACTCGCAGACACTGTTTCAACTGTGACACATGGAACACGTTGTGCACTTCTGACATATGCTCTGGCAGCTGTAACCTGTAGGCTACTTTCCCCACACGTTCGATGATCTCAAAGGGTCCAACGAAACGTGGGGCTAGCTTGCCTTTAACTCCAAAACGGCTCACTCCTTTCATTGGTGACACTTTTAGGTACACAAAATCTCCCACTTTAAACTCTAGCGGTCGTCGCCGCTTATCAGCGTAACTTTTCTGCCTAGACTGTGCTATCTTTAAGTTCTCTTGTATCACTCGAACCTTGTCTTCAGCCTCTTTTACCAGATCTACCCCATAGTACCATCTTTCTCCTGGTTCGGACCAATTCAAAGGTGTGCGACATCTTCTACCATACACGGCCTCGAATGGAGCCATTTGGATACTTTCTTGATAGCTGTTATTATATGAGAATTCGGCCAAGGCCAAACACTCGTCCCACTTGTCCGGGTAATTCAACGCGCAAGCTCTCAACATATCTTCCAATACTTGATTGACTCTCTCAGTCTGCCCATCGGTTTGCGGATGATACGCAGTACTATGCAACAGTTTGGTACCCATTGACTTATGAAAGGCTTGCCAGAAATTTGATAGGAACTGGGTTCCTCTGTCGGAAACAATGGTCCTTGGTACACCATGCAACTTCATAAAATTCTCAATGTAGAGCTTTGCATACATAGATGCCCTGTACTTTTTCTTGACAGGCAGAAAATGAGCTTGTTTTGTCAGACGATCCACAATGACCCAGATGGAATCAAAGCCTCGAGCTGTATTGGGCAATCCCACAATGAAATCCATACTGATATCTTCCCACTTCCATGCTGGTACTGGCAGTGGTTGGAGTTCTCCACCAGGTCTCATGTGAATGGCTTTAACTTTCTGACATGTGTCACACCTTGCCACATACTGAGCAATTTCAATCTTCATCTTGGTCCACCAGAACTTTTGCCTCAAGTCCTGATACATCTTATTGCTTCCTGGATGAATAGAGAATTTTGTGGAGTGGGCTTCATCGAGGATCGCTTGACGTAAATCAGGAATCTTGGGGACAACCAATCGATCCTTGAACCATACCACACCATCGTCATCAACCCTGAAACAGTCGGCCTTGCCGGCTTGGATCTTTTCTTTGATATGCCTGATCCCTTTACTTTTCTTCTGAGCGGCAATGATCTGTTCTCGGATCGAAGTTTCAATTCTAATGTTGGCTATGCTGCCCTGTGGCACCATCTCAATACCCAATTCTTCCAACTCATGACATAAGGTCAACGCATATGACTTTACATTTAAACAATTGCAGTGAACCTTGCGACTGAGTGCATCGGCGACTACATTTGCCTTGCCAGGGTGGTAGTGTACCTCAATGTCATAGTCTTTGATCAACTCGAGCCATCTTCTTTGCCTCATATTTAGTTCTTCTTGAGTGAAAATATACTTCAGACTCTTGTGATCAGTGTAAATGTTGCAGGTACTTCCCAACAAATAATGACGCCATATCTTTAGTGCATGAACAACGGCTGCCAACTCTAGGTCATGGGTGGGGTAATTTTCTTCATGACGCTTGAGCTGCCGCGAAGCATAGGCGATGACACGGCCCTCTTGCATCAGCACACAGCCAAGACCAGTTCCCGAAGCATCACAATACACATCAAACGGCTTCTCTATATCCGGCTGAGCTAACACCGGTGCAGTAGTCAACAACTCTTTCAACTTTTGGAAAGCTTCTTCACATTCTGGCGACCAGACAAACTTCACTTGATTCTTTAGCAAGTTGGTTATCGGCTTAGATATCCGGGAGAAATCCGGGATAAAGCGACGATAGTAACCTGCCATGCCCATGAAACTACGGACCTGATGTACCGTAGTGGGTGGCTTCCAGTTCAGAATTTCTTCAACTTTGCTTGGATCCACGGACACTCCCTCAGCAGACAGAATGTGACCAAGGAATGGAACTCGGTCCAACCAAAACTCACACTTGCTCAACTTGGCATAAAGTTGGTGCTCTCTTAGGCGGGTTAGGACAATACGGAGGTGGTTAGCATGTTCCTCGGGGGTTTTGGAGTAGACAAGGATATCATCGATGAAAACGACTACAAATTTGTCAAGCTCAGGCATGAACACGGAGTTCATTAGGTACATGAAGTAGGCAGGTGCATTGGTTAGGCCAAAAGACATTACTAGGTATTCGTATAGGCCATATCTGGTGGTGAAAGCTGTTTTAGGAATATCTTGCGGACGGATTTTTATTTGGTGGTACCCCGATCGAAGGTCAATATTTGAAAAGACCTTAGCCCCAGATAACTGGTCAAATAGAAGGTCGATGCGGGGTAAAGGGTATTTATTTTTGATGGTGACCTCATTAAGAGGACGATAATCAATGCACAGCCTGAGAGACTTATCCTTCTTTTTCACGAAAATAGCAGGACAACCCCAGGGTGATGAGCTAGGTCTGATAAAACCCTTGTCCAACAATTCTTGCAACTGAACTTTCAACTCTGCCAGTTCCTTTGGTGGCATCCGGTACGCCCTACGAGATATAGGAGCCGTACCAGGCTTAAGCTCTATGGCAAACTCAACATCACGGTCCGGAGGTAGCCCAGGTAACTCCTCTGGAAAGACATCCGGAAACTCACAAACCACTGGAATGTTATGGATTTCCAGGACTGAGGCGGCATTAACTTGCTTCATATTTCTCAAAGGTAAGGGAAGTTGGATGAGAAGTTTGGACTGACTATCAGGTATGTTAACTTTGATTGTCCTGTTCAGCACATCAATCACAGCCTTGTGCTGATACATCCAATTCATCCCCAAAATGGCATCTATGTCCTGATCCTTTAGCACTATCATAGAGGTCGGGAACTTATGCCCTCCCAATTCTATGGGTACCCGAAATACCACTTCCTTAGTGCTGATACGCCCTCCGGGCGATTGTATGATAAAATTTTCATTAACCTCCCCAATTTGAATGTCATGCTTGACGACAAAATTACGGTTGATGAATGAATGTGATGCACCAGAATCAAAGAGTGTAATTGCAGGGTTACCAGCGATAGGGAACCTACCGAGCATGACGGGCTCTCCTTCCGGGATATCAGCGACCTGGGTGTAATACACCTGGCCAGCCTTCTTGACCACCTTGCCCTTCTGGGCCTGCTGCTGCTGTCCACGGTGCTGTCCCTGCTGCTGCTGCTGCTGTCCACCAGCGCCCTTCTGTGCATTCTGATTGGACTGTTTGGGGAAAGGGCAATTGCGGGACCAGTGTCCCATCTGGCCACAGTTGTAGCATGGTTGATTGTAGGCGAACTGCGGTGAGGTGACACGAACGCCAGGGGCATTCGGCTGAGTGGTGTTTTGCTGGTTTGAGGTGTGGGAGGTAGCGGCGGTACGCACAACTACCTGCTGTTGTGGGTACTGTGGGCGGTTGTGGTGGGTGGGATGGTAGATGATTTTCTGGCGCTTTTGGCTGCCAGAGAAAACAGCCTTCTTCTTCTTCTTCTCTCCCTGAAGTTGGCGGTCACTTTCTTCAAAAGCGAGCGCGCTGTCAACAGCTTCATGATAGGTACAGTGGCGGTTGTTGGATAAGCTGCGCTGGATCTTGTAGTTCAAGCCTCTGACAAAGCAGCTCCTCTTCTTACCATCAGTATTCACATACTCTGGGGCATACAGAGACAATTGGTTGAACTTGGTCACGTACTCCATCACAGTGGAGTCTCCCTGCCGCAATGCCAGAAACTGGTCAAGCTTCATTCTCATTATCCCTTCAGGGATGTAGTGGGCACGGAATGCAGTGCGAAACTCTGCCCAGGTAAGCTGGTGTCCTGCGGGCTGTGCTGCCAGGAGATTAGCATACCAGGCACTTGCGGGTCCACGCAGCTGCTGTGCTGCGAACTGTGGCTTCTGGATTTCGGTGCAATGGATCAAACCAAACTTCTGCTCCATGGTACGGAGCCAGTCATCCGCCTCAAGCGGCTCATCCGCCTTGGTGAACACCGGTGGACGGGTGTCGGTGAAGTCCACATAGGTAGTTTCCTGGTTCCCATTATTGCGCCCACGGCGCTCTCCACGCTGACCCTGATTCTGAGCGAAAGCATTCGCCGCATTAGCAAGTGCGATAATGGCATCAGCGAGGCTTGGTGGTACGGGTGGTGCCTCTGGAAGACCGTCTTCTCCCTGGTTGCTGGACTGACCACGGGTCTGAACCATCTATGATTTGCACACTTAACTCAGAACTTGGGCTTGACATTACTAAATAGAAACGGAGTAACAGCACAACTAAAAAAATTATTACAACACAAGAAACATAGTCTTAGCGACATACAGCACATAGATCCCCAACCACAACTAAAGCTCTAAGGCTCATAAACTACGACATAGAGATACAAGCAACTGCCAACGCTGCAGCACGGGCAACTAGTCGTCGATGACCACGATCTCCTCCTCGACGTCGTCCTCCACCATCTGGTCCTCGGGCTCTGCTGGGTCCTCGGCGAGTGGCACGGGCTCGAAGTAGCCCAACTCCTCGGACTCGCTCTCCTCGTCCTCAGGCCCGACAACCACGCCACCCTCCGGGTCCTCCTCACGGGGAACCAAGATAGGGTTAAGCAGGTTGTTAAGCCTGTGCACCTCTTCATGCAGGGTGTTGATGTACGCCTGCATGTTGCCATTGTGGGCTTCCACCCACTCCACACGCCCAAGGGCGGCCTGCTCGCGCCCCAAAGCCTCGTCTCTCTGCTGGACTGCTACCTGCTCACGCTCCAGCGCTGCCGCCTCCCGCTCCATGGCCGCCTGCGCCTCGGCCTCGACCTGGTGAATCTCTCGGTGCAGGTCGCGGTTGGTGCGCACATCCCGGTAGTGGTTGCGCACAGCTCGGTCAAAGTCCTCCTCCATCAGCCTCGCCTCGGCCTTGAGTGCCCTGATCTCCTCTTTGAGTTCCCTGCGGCTGCGACGACGGCTGCCTGAGCCCTCGCCCTCCTCATGGCTAGGAGCGAGCTGGTGACGAGGAATGCCACGCGGTCCCACCATCTTGCGTGCGGTCAGCTTCGTGCGAGCCAGCTGGACAAAGTGAGGGTAAGACAAGATAGAACAGGCTAGCATGAACAGGTTGGTAAATCCTATCCCAAAACCCAAAATTAGGGAGGAAGTTATTAACATGTGAATCAACATGATGCATGATTCGTTCTTACGCAAATTTTAAATCAATGCAGGTAAATAAATATTAATAACATACTTCAGACATAGGGCTTAACAATAATAATAGTAATAACATTGTTCCACATGCCACCCTACTCCTAGTACAGAGTAAGACAAGAAAAGCAGTTTGGACTCAAAATAGTTAACTTAAATTTTAGATCCAAAATATTTTGAAGTTTTCGAAAACAACTCCGTAATGATTTAGCAATAGATCGCTCTGATACCACTTGTAACAGAACCGCCTTAATAATATGGCCCACAGGCACCTATCAAAGTCACTAATGACTTCTGACAGTTGGACCCATGTTCCAAATGATTAAAACAGCTCTGCCGGGCTACATCAGTACCCGTATTCCGACAGGATCTCCATTGCGATGCCATTACAGAGTTACAACATTTCATAATAAAATACATCAGAGTAAATGCGGAAGATTTAATAGAACTTAGATTACAAAACGAGTTCAAATAGTAATTAAGTGCAGTTATTACAGACCATCTTGAAGTAATAGCAGTAGCATGGAACAACGGTACAACATAAATAGATAAATAGATATGCGAACCCAGCCCACGGATTCTGTCTTTACTCCTCACCACTCTCCTCCTGGATCACGGTGGCACAACAAGGACCAAGGCAGACTTCGGGCTGCGACCCTCCTGCAACGGGGTTAACAAACCCTGAGTACGGGGTACTCCGCAAGACTTACCCGACAAAGTAAAAATATTTGACTCTTGGAATGCAGGGTTATAGGTAAGGCTAGCAGAGATAGGGATTTAGCAGAAAAGCATTACTAATCTATCATAATATTTTATTTCACTTAAATTCAATATTATCATAATTCATTCTTTATCCTCTCTCTAAACATTGATTCTTTATTCTCAAACATCCTACTCTTAGAACCACTTTTCGGTGTAGGGGTGAGGATCATGTCTCCATAACCGAGGAGCACGTCGATTCGAATCAAGTAAAGTAGACCCAGCTGGGGTTCCTATCCACACTGTATATGCAGCACGCCGGCATACATATACCAACCCGTCATCTCAGCTTTTCTATCCCGGAACCGGTCCTGCGCCACCCGAGAAAACGGTACACCTCCAATCCGGGACTCTAACCCACGAGGGTACTCACTATTCTCGCCATCTCTCCACTCCCAGTGCGTGGTTGTCGGTTCCAGCAATAGAGCGACTGGACTCTAGGCTTTCCGTAATGGTATGTGGCTAGTCTGTTCATCATGATCACAACAGGCCGACAACGAACGGTCCCTACTGCTTTCCGCCGGAAACCATGCATTGGGACTCTAACCCAAATACCCTGGAGTCCGCTCGGTTTTCAAATCCCTTTTCCGTTGGTGACGAAAGTTGGGACTCTAACCCAAACAATTGGCCAACCACCCGGAAAACCCATCCATAATGATGATCGTGAACCGGCCAAAGTATCCCAATCATCATACATGGACATATATACCCTTCACTTGATATTTCTTCATAATGATTCTCAAGTTAAAATAATATTTTGCAATTCTATTATTTAAGCATGACTAAGCATTTTGCAATACATTTGAAAATCATTAGGTCATCTTGGTAATGGTAGTCAAGGGTGATAAATGCATCAATTGTTTTCACCACACAACTCCTACCAACTTAATGCAATAGTTTAACTCAAGTGATAAAGCATTTGTAAATAGAGGGTTAAATGCACCGGGGCTTGCCTTGCAGAGCAAACAGAACTGGGGCAGGAGTGGCACAGGCTTCAGGCTCAGGAGCTCCTTCCACTGCCTCCTCTTCAGACACCTCGAGCTTCACCTCCTCAGACACGGGAACTACACGGGTGCAATATTGCATGTATGAATGCGATGCAAAAAGTAAACATGTGCGGAAAAGGAAGCTAACCCTAGCACAACACATCATGACTTCACAATGGTGTCCTAGGTCTTAAATGGGTTGACCTAGAACCACATTTAATCCAAAATCACTTAACACCCCTAAATTCGAATTCTAATTGAATTTTTATTATTTAATAAACCAACATAATTCAATTACAGAAGCAAACTAATTTATTTTGGGACCAAACCTTGCCAACAGTTAGATCTTTACTAGTAACAGTACCAATTAAATTTTTGTGATTTTTGGAATTACCTAGAATTAATTAAAAATGTGCAAAGACCCACTTTCCATTTTATTTATTGATTTTTTGACCACTACAGAATGTACCCAAACATGATAAACAATATTTTTATAAAATTCTACACTACATATATAGCATGTGTAAATTATTTCACAATTTTTGGTTGCACAGAATTAATCATGCAAAAATAATAAAACAGGCTACTATTCAAACCAAATTAAAATAGAAAAGCATCCAAAATTCACCGGAAAATAGACAAACCCATTCGGCCCACAGACCGGCAGGCTGGCCCAGCAACACCCGGGCTTCCCTTCTCTTCTTCCCCGGACGCTGACAGGCGGGGCCGGCCTGTCAGGTCCTTCTTCCTCCTCCGGCCGAGCGCGCCGCGCGCGAGGCGCACGCGGGCCGGCACGACCCTCGCCGCCGGCGAGCCGACGGCAACGCGGACACGACCTACGGCTACCCTACGACCTAGCGGTCACCCTAGTACACCTATCCCCGATCCTAGCCGCCTCCGACGGGGTCTATCCCGTCCATGGCGGACGCCAAAGCTCGGCGAGCATGCGCCGGCCACCCGAGACCGGTAAAAGACGAAAGGAGGGCATGGGGAGGATCGGTAGCTCACCCCGGGGCTATTGACGTCTATGGTTGGAGCTGAAACGGGCTAAAGAGGTGAGGTTGACGGCGGCGGCGGACGAAGTGGCTCGGCTCCGGCGGTGACGGCTCGTTCCGACGAACCTAGACCACCACAAGGCCAACCGACGCGCACATGAGAACTAGAACATCACCAAGAAGCTGTAACACGAGGATTTAGGGGCTAAAGCTCACCCGAGAAGCTTGGCCCGCGATCGACCTAGCGGCGGCGCTCCGGCGAACGCACGCGCGCGGCGATGACCACCCTGGAACACCCAGCGCGTTAGAGAGAGCCCCGAGGGCAGCAAAGGATGCGCAAGGAACCACTCTACTAACCGGCGAGTTGGAGAGGATGAAGGCCAACGGAGGGCGACGAATTTCTCCGCGAACCGCGGCGAACTCGACGGCGACCGGCGGAGAGAACTGAGTTGGGAGAGGGGGCTCGGGGGGTTAAATAGCGGGGAAAAGCGGTCGGACGCGACGTGGGAGGGTCCGGCGACGTGCTGCGCTCGCAAGGAACAGTGCCCCGGCCCCAGCGCACGCGCTGCGCTGCCGCGCACGCCGGCGACGTGCGCGCCGCGCGGGTACGCTGAAGGTGGCAGATGAACAGTACTCGGGTACAGTACCTGTTGCAATGCAATTCGTCCAAATTGATCCTGAAGATGGCCGAATCTGAGGGAGTGGTCAAAAGGAGATTTGTAGATCTTTAAGTACTGAACAACTTTTGTTTTGGTACCAATTCAAAATTCGGTCAGGATTTGAAAATATTCAAAAGGGGGTAAAAGGTGGTTTTAAATTTCAAACTGTAATTTCAAAATTACTTTTGATTTTTCTGAAGAACTTGAAAATTGGTCAAAATAGAAGTTGTACATCTCATTGAGACCAACAACTTTTATTTAGGAAGTTTTGTCATATTCTCAATAATTTTTGAAATATAGTTTTAAATTCAAATTTTGAAACACTGTTTTGAGCTTAATTCAATTATTTTCAACATAACTTCAAAATCATCCAAAATAGAAGTTGTTCTACATTAAAAACTCTACAACTTTTATTAAGGGACCTACCTCAGATTTGATCAAATTTTAAAAGTACACTTAAGGGCCTTTAATTAGGGTTTTTGGAAAAATTTAAAATCAACAAGAAATAACAACTCAATTAGGGTTCCTTCAAGCACACACAAGAGTTAAACAAGCTAATCACACTATTAGCCCTAATGACAAGCAAATGCACATGATGATATGATGACATGTCATTTTAGTTAACAGTAATACCAGGGTATTACACTCGGAGTCAGAAGTAGTGTGTGGTCGAATCGATTAGTTTATGAAGCTAAATAGTCTCCTGGACCCAGTGTCAGATCAGATTAAGTCTAAGATTAAGTGTCCTTGTAATCCAAAACCCTGTGTCGGTAGGAAACTGGTGTAATGGTAGTCGACCTAAACTAGTAGTCAATGTGAACTAATGTGTAAACCTCGGATAATCCTATGCCATCGGCCAGATCATTTCATACTTGAGCTTATGAGTGTTATGTGTGTTCAACAGTTGGTAAATTTTGTTATAGGACTAGGTTTTGCAATCACCGCTAAACTTCGCTCCATAAGTTTCTAGTCCTTGGGAAAACTTCTGGATGCACTCATTCACTATTCCAAATCGACACAAAACTTTGGCTAATCCTTGATTTAATAAATCCATTGATGTAAAATTTTTATCTTCTCTTTTCAAAACACTGCTATTTCTTTGAAAGCTATTGTAATTGTAGTCTATGGGATATCGTGCTCCAAGACCGTGACACAGCGTCGAAATCTGGGGTCTCCTATGGATCACGACCATGGGAAAGTACTACCGGACGCTCGCTGTTGTCAAGGTTGATGGTCATGATCCTAGCCTGCAATTAATGTGCTTTCACTCCCTTTTCCAAATATCTTTTACAAGAATTCGTATCCATATTTCTTCATGAGTTTCAAAATCCTTTTGCTCTTTATAACTATATCAAAACTCACTTTGAGAATCCACATCTGATCTCTCCGAATTCTTAAGATTCTTTGTCTTTGCAATCATCTTAATTTCATCCGATAGAATAACAGGAACCAATTTGGAAATGATACCTAAGATCCAATCACTTGGAAGTGGTATCTGTGATCCGCTGAGGATTCCATGTTGTTTTATCGATTCTTGGTTATTTATAAATATCTTGACATCTATTTTGAAAATTCACTCCGACGAAAACTTTATGATGCACTTAAATTCACTTACAGACTCAGAATGAAACCTAGCACTAGACTATGACTTTTATCTGCATACATGTTATGCCTTGATCCGACACGTGTCTCTTATTTAAATCCAACATGTTATTCCAAATCATTATGGTTGTGCCTATAGTGCTGTCATGACCTGTGACCATGGTGTCGCGTCGAAACCTAGGGTCTCTCACGTGCCATGGCCGCGCCGAGATTCTGCTAGGCACGTGTAGGTATCAAGGTCCAGGGCTGTGACATACTATAGTTTCGCAACCAATAAAGTTTCCTTATCTGCACTGTAGGTAGAAACAAATTCATCTTGCTATGATGTAATATGATCTGCGGCTGCGATACAATAAAGCAACCTGGGACCTCCTGTAACTCACAACCACATGAGGTTCTGATGGGTATATGCTCGTATCAAGGTCTGTGGTCATTGTACATCATAGAGACAATTGATATATTTTTCTCTTTTTATCAAGGTTACTTTAATTGTGTTCTATGATGGTATCTCGACCCGTGACTATGGTGCCGTGTCAACACTTGGAATCTTCTGTGGACTACAGCCACATAAGATCTTACCAGGGTACGCACTGGTATCGTAGTCGGTGCTCCTGAACCATTATAGCGCGCAATTAATGTGTCTTCACACTCCTTGCAACGGTCCTTAAGAGATATTTCTCGCCAAGGTTGTATTTCAGAGAAATAAGGTTTTAAGTTTTAGTGTTGAGAAACAACTGATTAGGTCAAATAAGAATCTTCCTCATAACAGGTAGTAAGAGAAGTGTGGGCTAGTAGCTTATCAACTCAAGTGTCTGAACGCTTGTTAGCTACATAGGATGTATTTCATGTGTCACCACTTGAGAAGTAACTTCAAGTGTCAAATCGAGTTATTGACTTGGTAGGAGTGGAATTGAACTATACCTGACGCACTCCGAATACTCAGCGTGGGTCATGAACCAATAAGAGATCGTGTTACTCAGAGGACTTCAACAGGATGATGTACAAGCTTGTTGGAATCAATCTTCAGGGGAAGAAGCTACCCGAGAGATCCGAGAATTACTCACCTGAAAATATTCTTAAGTTCTTAGTCCACCTTTAAAAAAAATAATAATAATTTACCCCTTTCAAGTCCTACAAAATGTAAGACATCTACTTGCTTTATAGTCAAGTTTGAAAAATGTTTTCTGGACTTATTTTCTTTTCCATTACTAAATCTAAGGCTTTAGCCGCATCTTAAATCTCGGGACGAGATTTATTTTAAGGGGGGAAGGCTGTAACACCCCTGGTGTTACGGCTAATTAAAACCTGCCATGTCATCATCATTGCATGTAAATCATCCGGCATAAACTCATTTTTACTATGCATTAGAAAAAAAAATGATTTTTCTTGCAACATATGATTATGCATAAGTTCTTGAGAATGATTTTTTATGTAAATGTTTGGGTTTGTATGTTATTATTTGAATTAAAATGGGGTAACAAAAAGAAAATCAATTATAAACCTTAAAGCAGACCCTAAAACCCTAAATCAAAAACTAAGCATAATTAAGTGTTGGGCCTTAAACAAAAGTTGCAAATCTTTAAAGTTAAGCAACTTCTATTTTGGGAGATTTTGAAGTTATTAAAAATAATTTCAAATAAAATCTTAATTTAGGTTTTAAAGTTTAAAATTGAAATACGAGTTGAAAAAACTAGTAGGAATCTGGCGATGGTCCTTTAATGAAAGTTTTAGCCCTTACAAAATGGAACAACTTTCATGTTTATAGATTTTAAAGTTTACTTGTAGAAATTTAAATTTAAAACCCAATTAGTGTTTGTTTAGTAAAATTTAAAATGCCATCTCAAAAATATCAAGAATTAGGGCAAACTACTTTATTGAAAGTTGTAAGGCTTTTTAAGTTGGACAACATTTACATTTGGGGATTTTGAATTTATACATTGAAATTTCAAATTAAACCCTAAGGAGTGTTTGAGAATTTAAAATTGAAATGCTATTTTAAAAAAACTATGAAGAATCTAACAAAACTCCTTTAATGAAAGTTGTAGGGTTCAACAAGTAGAACAACTTTCATCTTTACAGATTTCATGTTGTTGAGAAAAGTTTGGAGAATTTTATTGAATTGCAAATCAATTCCAAATTCAAGTTTTACCCCCTTTTAAATAGTTTCAAAACTGTGCAGAATTTGAATATAACCAAAATAAAATTGCTCTACACAAAATTTGCTACAACTTTCATATTGACCATTTTTCAAGTTGCTACACAAAGTGTGGGATAATTTTAGCAAAAAGTCAAAAGGGGGCATGGTCTGCTACAGTAGACTCATCTCCTCTGTCCGGTTTCAAGGGGGGGTCCGGCCGAGCCCCGCGTGCCGGCAACGTCCGGGGCCGGCCGGCTGGTTGTCGTCATCGGAGTCGAGCCCGTGGGGGGGGGTCCCGGACATCCTGCACTCGTCATTCCGCCACATATATAGCCCCGACACCCTCGTTTCCCACTCTCCTCTCCATTGCCGCCGCCGTAGAGCTTCGGTTCATCGGCAAATTCGTCGTGCACAGGCCTATTCACCCCCCCTCTTCTTTGATCATAGTTTAGCTCTTTGCGAATCTATTGAGCCCACCCGCACCCTATCATCATCGGAATCGCACTGCCGTCGTCTTCTTCGCGGCCGGCAGACACGCCGCCGTCCTCGGTTCGTCCTGACCGGAGCAACTCGGTGGGTTTTTCCTCTTCCAATCTTGTGTTCTAGGTTCGTTTGAGTGTTGTGAACTTCACTGGCTAGACGGTTTTGCGAGCTATGTGCAGAGGCCGCCGGGACAGAGCCGTGCCGCCGGGGCGAGCCGTCGCAGGCACGGTCAACATCAACGAGCCACCTCCGCACATCCTCCGCCCTGTTTGCTCGAGCATAGAGTCTCGGTGAGTCTCCTAGATCTTCCCCGTGCCCTAGATCGAGTCCTACCGCACCCTAGTCGCCGGAACGCCGCTCGCCGGCGAACAACCGCCACCGGTCCGCCATGGACGCGACTGAGCTCGCTGCGGGCTCCTACCTATTCGTTTGAACACGTAGCGGGGTCGCCCTTTTGTGGGGTGCACTCTGGTGCCTTCACCCTCACCGGAGGGTCGGCGGTGTGAGCCGCCACGGCGAGTCGCCTCGCGCACGAGCTCGACCGTCCGGCTTGTGCGGGAAAGGGAGAAGGAGAAGGGCTGACGATGGGGGGCCACCCGTCAGTGGGACCAAGAGAGGGAGAGCCCACCGGGCTTAGCTGGGCCGGTCCAGTTAGGCCGGGTGAGAGCGGTGAGAGGAGGGAGAGAATAGGCCGGTTGGGCCGGTCGCCCTTCGTGGGCCGCTTGGGCCAAAGGAAGTTTTTTATTTTCTCGGGAATTAAGTGGATTTTCTGATTTTTCTGATGAGTGAATAGTAGTGCACTTTCATTTCATAGAGATAAATTTACAGTTCCTAAAATCATAAAAAATAATTATGAAGCCCCTCTGGGTGTACTTTGTTTAGGAAAAATAGAGATAGGCATTTTAGTGATTTTGCTAGGTATTAAAAATGTGTCTTTTAATTAATAAATGGGACTTCTAGGATTTTTTATAGGCTAAAATATTTATCCAAAAATCATAAAATTTAAATTATATCTATTTTGGGTCAAGATCTATCTATAAAAAATTTTGAGCTCGAATGGAAATAATTTAATTATTTCTTATTTATTACTTGATTAATTGATTAATTAAGAAAATGTTATTAGAATTAAATGGTTAAAACCCATGTTAACTGCATCACTTAGGTTTTGTGTGTGATTATATGAAGACCATAAATCATAAAGTCTTGAATGGTCTTTAGCAATTTGTTTGCTTGATGAGTTTGATATTATTTGATTTTTAATAATTAACTTGCTTAATAGGTCAAACATGTCATTAGGGTTTTCTAACTTGTTAGCGAACACCTGATGCTATTATAGGTAGATTAACTAGGCTTTCTATGACTGTTAAATTGGTCAATAAATCGATTATATAGCCACCAACTTGTCTAATGAAGTTTGTTTTAAAAACTTTATCGTTAAGGAAAGTTGTACTCAACTTTCTAAAGTAAGTTTACTTTTACGTTTAATGCATCTCCTGCATCATGGCATACATGTCATCATATAAGTGTTGTATTATTATTTCGTGTAGTAACGCGCGGTGATTATTATCTGAAGCGTGTCCCGAGTAAGGTCTTCACTCGGTGGACGGGATCCTTCTCGGTGATTGACGTCAGGGTTTCGTCTACTTCAAGCACAGGCAAGCCCCGGTGCATTTGCCCCTCCTTGTTATTTAAAAATATTATCACTTGAGTTAATCTACTGCATTAGGTTAATAGGAGTTGAGTGATAACCTATTGATGCATTACCTTTCCTTGACCACATTTATACCTGAGACCCTAATTTATTTAAAGTATTGAAAATGCCTAGCCATGCTTAATGATAGAGTTGCAAAAATGCTATTTTGAAAACTGTGATGATATGAAACAAATGAATCATTTTATGGGATTGGTATTGTCCTCGTTTGGTGATGGTGTACTTGGCCAGTCCATTATCATCAACGTGGATGGGTTTTCCCGTTTGGATGGCCAACTGTTTGGGTTAGAGTCCCAACTTCGTCGCCATCGGGAAAGGGACGTGAAAACCGGGTAGTTACCAGTGTACTTGGGTTAGAGTCCCAATGCATGGTTTCTAACGGAAAAAATTAGGGACCATTCGTTGTCGGCCTGCTGTGATCATGACTTTGCAACTAGCCACATACTACGGAAAGCCTCTGACTCCGGTGGCTCTACTGCTGGAACCGACAACCACGCACTGGGAGGGAGAGATGGCGAGAGTAGCGTGTACCCTCGTGGCCGTCGTGCCTGGAGACTAGAGGGGTACTGTGCTCTCGGGTGGCGCAGGACCGGTTCCGGGTATGAAAAGCCGTGGTAGGCGGGGTTGGCATATGCAAGCTTAAGTGCTACATATGCAGTGTGGATAGGGATCCCCAGCTGGGTACTTCTGGATTCGAATCGACGCTGCTCCTCGGTTAATGGAGACATGATCCTCACACTTACAGCGAAGAGTGGTTCGGAACTAGGATGTTTTTGAAATGGACGAAGTAAATGAAAGAATGTTGATCTTTGAGAAGGAACTTGGAGATATGGTTAATGATTAATAAATTATTGGATAAAATACTGAAATAGGATTAGTATTGCTTTGCTTGCTGCAAAATCCTTTGACTCTTGCTAAGCCTTACCTTGACTCCCCTCAGTCTGCAATTCCTGAGTCTAATTTTACACCTTTAGTCGGGTAAGTCTTGCGGAGTACCCCATGTACTCAGGGTTTGTTAACCCCCTGTTGCAGGTAAGTTGAGTAAACAGTTCTACGAAGGATCGTGCCGGTCATCGGATCGTACATGGATGAAGATGTGTATATAATGAAACCCTTGGGCAGGGTGTTTAGTTGTATACAGCTACTCCACTGCGAAACTCTGGTTGGGATAATGTAATTGTAATCTATGTTTAAGTAATACTTCCGCACTCTTTACTCTGATTCAAATTATTTGTAAACTGTTGTAATACTTGCAAGGTCTTTACAATGAGATCCTCGGGGAAATTAGGGTTTCCTATGAAACCCGACGGGCCACCTAAGTCAAAGGGAACTCGTGCAGACTAGTCAACGGTCCTTAGGGACGATGACGGGCACGTGGGCCCTATGATTAAGGCGGTTCCGTCACAGGTGGTATCAGAGCATTTCATTGTGAAGCACTTGCAGTATTACTTTACAAAAACTTCAAAAGGATTTCGAATGAATAAAATTGATGGGGTAGTTTGGTCCGTTATTTCTGAACTTTCCTCGTTCATTCTATAGCATCTTTCCTCGATTACTTCTATAGATCTATAGTTAGGTTTTGAGCTTAGTAGTGGATTAGCACCTTAAGTATGCCCTATGTTTGAAAACGTTGAGTGCATGTCACTCTAATAATTAATTTAATCGGTATATTACGTATATGTCAGGGTATCCTGGCTTGCGTTGGAACGCTCATGCATCATGACATTACAACTATTAGTAATACCCCCGATATAAATTAAATCTCTACTTTCTAAAATAAAGCATGTTTCCAAATGTATATTTTGTTAAAAACAAATTCTTACCTTTCTTTTCAATAGATGGATCCCCAAGACCCTACCACTGGAATCGACGAATGCCTGGCTATGTTCGGAACTCCTACGGTGTTGTGGCAGTTACTTCAGGAAGTAGGCTACTCGAAACCACCAAAGTATCGTTGGTCCCGTACTGTTGTCTTGGTCGGCGTGGTACGAAGTGTCACTTCGGATCCCAGCTTGTACCACTGCTCCGTTTTGGCCAGCTTGGGAAGCACAGGCAGAAGGTATGAGTCCTTGGGAAGGAGCTCAGGCTACAGCATTGGAAGTCCTGAGAAAGATCTGCTTCAGGTGTCAGAAGGAAGTCAGAGTTTCTACTCTGAGAATGTTTCCGTCAGAGTAGGGATTGGGATGGTCTTCAACGACAAGCTAAGCAATTGGAAGAAAAGTCTGATCAGCAGGATCCCATATTGGTAGCCACTACTCGAGCATGCTAGCCGTCCTTAACCTCCATCTGACCCGTGAGCAAGGACGCGAGGAGTGGCAGGAACTTTACGCTGAATGTTATGAAGCACTCAAGAGTACAGAACTCAAGAAGAAGAAGGCAATAAGAAAGCCTTAAAGTGGCAAGAGGCTGCTCAGATCAGTGATGTGGAAAAGATCGGTTTGGACGTCCAGGTGGAAGCACTCGAAGCACAGCGACAAGCAGACCAGCACCGCATAGAAGAACTAGAGAGTCTGGTGGATAGTCTTCACCTTCAGACAGGACTTCTCATCCAGCAGCGCGAAGAAGCTCATTCTTATGCCGTAATGGCAAGAGAAGGTCTTAGAGAGACCGTTGGATATCTGCAGCATCAGGATGCGATGTTTTGGAGCCTGCATAATACCTATCAGCAACAACTTCAGGCAGCCCATCAGAACATTGCCGATCTGCAACGAGAAGTGCAAATGCTCCATGCCATGAATGATCCAATTCCAGATATAGATGTTCCGCAGCTGACCATCAGGAATTGTCTGGTTCAGCAGAGAATGCCGATGAAGAGTTTGAGGAAGTAGCTAGTGACTCGGAGTCAGAAGTAGTGTGGTCGAGTCGATTAGTTTATGAAGCTAAATAGTCTCCTAGACCCAGTGTCAGATCAGTAAGTCTGATTAAGTGTCCTTGTAATCCAAAACCCTGTGTCGGTAGGAAACTGGTGTAATGAGTAGTCGACCTAAACTAGTAGTCAATGTGAACTAATGTGTAAACCTCGGATAATCCTATGTCATCGGCCAGATCATTTCATACTTGAGCTTATGAGTGTTAGTGTGTTCAACAGTTGGTAAATTTTGTTATAGGACTAGGTTTTGCAATCACCGCTAAACTTCGCTCCATAAGTTTCTAGTCCTTGGGAAACTTCTGGATGCACTCATTCACTATTCCAAATCGACACAAAACTTTGGCTAATCCTTGATAAATCCATTGATGTAAAATTTTTATCTTCTCTTTTCAAAACATGCTATTTCTTTGAAAGCTATTGTAATTGTAGTCTATGGGATATCGTGCTCCAAGACCGTGACACAGCGTCGAAATCTGGGGTCTCCTATGGATCACGACCATGGGAAAGTACTACCGGACTCGCTGTTGTCAAGGTTGATGGTCATGATCCTAGCCTGCAATTAATGTGCTTTCACCCTTTTCCAAATATCTTTTACAAGAATTCGTATCCATATTTCTTCATGAGTTTCAAAATCCTTTTGCTCTTTATAACTATATCAAAACTCACTTTGAGAATCCACATCTGATCTCTCCGAATTCTTAAGATTCTTTGTCTTTGCAATCATCTTAATTTCATCCGATAGAATAACAGGAACCAATTTGGAAATGATACCTAAGATCCAATCACTTGGAAGTGGTATCTGTGATCCGCTGAGGATTCCATGTTGTTTTATCGATTCTTGGTTATTTATAAATATCTTGACATCTATTTTGAAAATTCACTCGACGAAAACTTTATGATGCACTTAAATTCACTTACAGACTCAGATGAAAACCTAGCACTAGACATGACTTTTATCTGCATACGTGTTATGCCTTGATCCGACACGTATCTCTATTTAAATCCAACATGTTATTCCAAAATCATTATGGTTGTGCCTATAGTGCTGTCATGACCTGTGACCATGGTGTCGCGTCGAAACCTAGGGTCTCTCACGTGCCATGGCCGCCGAGATTCTGCTAGGCACGTGTAGGTATCAAGGTCCAGGGCTGTGACATACTATAGTTTCGCAACCAATAAAGTTTCCTTATCTGCACTGTAGGTAGAAACAAATTCATCTTGCTATGATGTAACATGATCTGCGGCTGCGATACAATAAGCAACCTGGGACCTCCTGTAACTCACAACCACATGAGGTTCTGATGGGTATATGCTCGTATCAAGGTCTGTGGTCATTGTACATCATAGAGACAGTGATATTTTTCTCTTTTTATCAAGGTTACTTTAATTGTTCTATGATGGTATCTCGACCCGTGACTATGGTGCCGTGTCAACTTGGAATCTTCTGTGGACTACAGCCACATAAGATCTTACCAGGGTACGCACTGGTATCGTAGTCGGTGCTCCTGAACCATTATAGCGCGCAATTAATGTGTCTTCACACTCCTTGCAACGGTCCTTAAGAGATATTCTCGCCAAGGTTGTATTTCAGAGAAATAAGGTTTAAGTTTTAGTGTTGAGAAACAACTGATTAGGTCAAATAAGAATCTTCCTCATAACAGGTAGTAAGAGAAGTGTGGGCTAGTAGCTTATCAACTCAAGTGTCTGAACGCTTGTTAGCTACATAGGATGTATTTCATGTGTCACCACTGAGAAGTAACTTCAAGTGTCAAATCGAGTTATTGACTTGGTAGGAGTGGAATTGAACTATACCTGACGCACTCCGAATACTCAGCGTGGGTCATGAACCAATAAGAGATCGTGTTACTCAGAGGACTTCAACAGGATGATGTACAAGCTTGTTGGAATCAATCTTCAGGGGAAGAAGCTACCCGAGAGATCCGAGAATTACTCACCTGAAAATATTCTTAAGTTCTTAGTCCACCTTTAAAAAAATAATAATAATTTACCCCTTTCAAGTCCTACAAAATGTAAGGCATCTACTTGCTTTATAGTCAAGTTTGAAAAATGTTTTCTGGATTTTCTTTTCCATTACTAAATCTAAGGCTTTAGCCGCATCTTAAATCTCGGGACGAGATTTATTTTAAGGGGGGAAGGCTGTAACACCCCTGGTGTTACGGCTAATTAAAACCTGCCATGTCATCATCATTGCATGTAAATCATCATCCGGCATAAACTCATTTTTACTAGCATTAGAAAAAAAATGATTTTTCTTGCAACATATGATTATGCATAAGTTCTTGAGAATGATTTTTATGTAAATGTTTGGGTTTGTATGTTATTATTGAATTAAATGGGTAACAAAAAGAAAATCAATTATAAACCTTAAAGCAGACCTAAAACCCTAAATCAAAAACTAAGCATAATTAAGTGTTGGGCCTTAAACAAAAGTTGCAAATCTTTAAAAGTTAAGCAACTTCTATTTTGGGAGATTTTGAAGTTATTAAAAATAATTTCAAATAAAATCTTAATTTAGGTTTTAAAGTTTAAATTGAAATACGAGTTCAAAAACTAGTAGGAATCTGGCGATGGTCCTTTAATGAAAGTTTTAGCCCTTACAAAATGGAACAACTTCATGTTTATAGATTTTAAAGTTTACTTGTAGAAATTTAAATTTAAAACCCAATTAGTGTTTGTTTAGTAAAATTTAAAATGCCATCTCAAAAATATCAAGAATTAGGGCAAACTACTTTATTGAAAGTTGTAAGGCTTTTTAAGTTGGACAACATTTACATTTGGGGATTTTGAATTTATACATTGAAATTTCAAATTAAACCCTAAGGAGTGTTTGAGAATTTAAAATTGAAATGCTATTTTAAAAAACTATGAAGAATCTAACAAACTCCTTTAATGAAAGTTGTAGGGTTCAACAAGTAGAACAACTTTCATCTTTACAGATTTTCATGTTGTTGAGAAAAGTTTGGAGAATTTTATGAATTGCAAATCAATTCCAAATTCAAGTTTTACCCCCTTTTAAATAGTTTCAAAAACTGTGCAGAATTTGAATATAGACCAAAAAAAAATTGCTCTACACAAAATTTGCTACAACTTTCATATTGACCATTTTTCAAGTTGCTACACAAAGTGTGGGATAATTTTAGCAAAAAGTCAAAAGGGGGCATGGTCTGCTACAGTAGACTCATCTCCTCTGTCCGGTTTCAAGGGGGGTCCGGCCGAGCCCGCCGCGTGCCGGCAACGTCCGGGGCCGGCCGGCTGGTTGTCGTCATCGGAGTCGAGCCCGTGGGGGGGGTCCCGGACATCCTGCACTCGTCATTCCGCCACATATATAGCCCCGACACCCTCGTTTCCCACTCTCCTCTCCATTGCCGCCGCCGTAGAGCTTCGGTTCATCGGCAAATTCGTCGTGCACAGGCCATATTCACCCTCTCCCTCTTCTTTGATCATAGTTTAGCTCTTGCGAATCTATTGAGCCCACACGCGCACCCTATCATCATCGGAATCGCACTGCACGCCGTCGTCTTCTTCGCGGCCGGCAGACACGCCGCCGTCCTCGGTTCGTCCTGACCGGAGCAACTCGGTGGGTTTTTCCTCTTCCAATCTTGTGTTCTAGGTTCGTTTGAGTGTTGTGAACTTCACTGGCTAGACGGTTTTGCGAGCTATGTGCAGAGGCCGCCGGGACAGAGCCCGTGCCGCCGGGGCGAGCCGTCGCAGGCACGGTCAACATCAACGAGCCACCTCCGCACATCCTCCGCCCCTGTTTGCTCGAGCATAGAGTCTCGGTGAGTCTCCTAGATCTTCCCCGTGCCCTAGATCGAGTCCTACCGCACCCTAGTCGCCGGAACGCCGCTCGCCGGCGAACAACCGCCACCGGTCCGCATGGACGCGACTGAGCTCGCTGCGGGCTCCTACCTATTCGTTTGAACACGTAGCGGGGTCGCCCTTTTGTGGGGTGCACTTTGGTGCCTTCACCCTCACCGGAGGGTCGGCGGTGGTGAGCCGCCACGGCGAGTCGCCTCGCGCACGAGCTCGACCGTCCGGCTTGTGTGCGGGAAAGGGAGAAGGAGAAGGGGCTGACGATGGGGGGCCACCCGTCAGTGGGACCAAGAGAGGGAGAGCCCACCTGGGCTTAGCTGGGCCGGTCCAGTTGGGCCGGGTGAGAGCGGTGAGAGGAGAGGGAGAGAATAGGCCGGTTGGGCCGGTCGCCTTCGTGGGCCGCCTTGGGCCAAAAGGAAGTTTTTTATTTTCTCGGGAATTAAGTGGATTTTCTGATTTTTCTGATGAGTGAATAGTAGTGCACTTTCTCATTTTTCATAGAGATAAATTTACAGTTCCTAAAATCATAAAAATAATTATGAAGCCCCTCTGTGGTGTACTTTGTTAGGAAAAATATGAGATAGGCATTTTAGTGATTTTGCTAGGTATTAAAAATGTGTCTTTTAATTAATGAATGGGACTTCTAGGATTTTATAGGCTAAATATTTATCCAAAAAATCATAAAATTTAAATTATATCTATTTTGGGTCAAGATGTATCTATAAAAAAATTTTGAGCTCGAATGGAAATAATTTAATTATTTCTTATTTATTACTTGATTAATTGATTAATTAAGAAAATGTTATTAGAATTAAATGGTTAAAACCCATGTTACTGCAATCACTTAGGTTTTGTGTGTGATTATATGAAGACCATAAATCATAAAGTCTTGAATGGTCTTTAGCAATTTGTTTGCTTGATGAGTTTGATATTATTTGATTTTTAATAATTAACTATGCTTAATAGGTCAATACCTGTCATTAGGGTTTTCTAACTTGTTAGCGAACACCTGATGCTATTATAGGTAGATTAACTAGGACTAGGCTTTCTATGACTGTTAAATTGGTCAATAAATCGATTATATAGCCACCAACTTGTCTAATGAAGTTTGTTTTAAAAACTTTATCGTTAAGAAAAGTTGTACTCAACTTTCTAAAGTAAGTTTACTTTTACGTTTAATGCATCTCCTGCATCATGGCATACATGTCATCATATAAGTGTTGTATTATTATTTCGTGTAGTGAACGCGCGGTTGGGTGATTATTATCTGAAGCGTTGTCCCGAGTAAGGTCTTCACTCGGTGGACGTGGATCCTTCTCGGTGATTGACGTCAGGGTTTCGTCTACTTCAAGCAACAGGCAAGCCCCGGTGCATTTGCCCCTCCTTGTTATTTAAAATATTTATCACTTGAGTTAATCTACTGCATTAGGTTAATAGGAGTTGAGTGATAACCTATTGATGCATTACCTTTCCTTGACCACATATATACCTGAGACCCTAATTTATTTAAAGTATTGAAAAATGCCTAGCCATGCTTAATGATAGAGTTGCAAAAATGCTATTTGAAAACTGTTGATGATATGAAACAAATGAATCATTTTATGGGATTGGTATTGTCCTCGTTTGGTGATGGTGTGTACTTGGCCAGTCCCATTATCATCAACGTGGATGGGTTTTCCCGTTTGGATGGCCAACTGTTTGGGTTAGAGTCCCAACTTCGTCGCCATCGGGAAAAGGGAATGTGAAAAACCGGGGTAGGGGTAGTTTACAGTGTACTTGGGTTAGAGTCCCAATGCATGGTTTCTAACGGAAAAATATAGGGACCATTCGTTGTCGGCCTGCTGTGATCATGACTTTGCAACTAGCCACATACTACGGAAAGCCTCTGACTCCGGTGGATTCTACTGCTGGAACCGACAACCACGCACTGGGAGTGGAGAGATGGCGAGAGTAGCGTGTACCCTCGTGGCCGTCGTGCCTGGAGACTAGAGGGGTACTGTGCTCTCGGGTGGCGCAGGACCGGTTCCGGGGTATGAAAAGCCGTGGTAGGCGGGGTGGGCATATGCAAGCTTAAGTGCTACATATGCAGTGTGGATAGGGATCCCCAGCTGGGTACTTCTGGATTCGAATCGACGCTGCTCCTCGGTTAATGGAGACATGATCCTCACACTTACAGCGAAGAGTGGTTCGGAACTAGGATTTTTTGAATGGACGAAGTAAATGAAAGAATGTTGATATTTGAGAAGGAACTTGGAGATATGGTTAATGATTAATAATATTATTGAGATAAAATACTGAAAATAGGATTAGTATTGCTTTGCTGCAAAATCCTTTGACTCTTGCTAAGCCTTACCTTGACTCCCCTCAGTCTGCATTCCTGAGTCTAATTTTACACCTTTAGTCGGGGTAAGTCTTGCGGAGTACCCCATGTACTCAGGGTTTGTTAACCCCCTGTTGCAGGTAAGTTGAGTAAACAGTTCTACGAAGGATCGTGCCGGTCATCGGATCGTACATGGATGAAGATGTGTATATAATGAAACCCTTGGGCAGGGTGTTTAGTTGTATACAGCTACTCCACTGCGAAACTCTGGTTGGGATAATGTAATTGTATCTATGTTTAAGTAATACTTCCGCACTCTTTACTCTGATTCAATTATTTGCGTAAACTGTTGTAATATTTGCAGGTCTTTACAATGAGATCCTCGGGGAAATTAGGGTTTCCTATGAAACCCGACGGGCCACCTAAGTCAAAGGGAACCGTGCAGACTAGTCAAGGGTCCTTAGGGACGATGACGGGGCACGTGGGCCCTATGATTAAGGCGGTTCCGTCACAGGTGGTATCAGAGCATTTCATTGTGAAGCACTTGCAGTATTACTTTACAAAAACTTCAACAAGGATTTCGAATGAATAAAATTGATGGGGTAGTTTGGTCCGAATTATTTCTGAACTTTCCTCGTTCATTCTATAGCATCTTTCCTCGATTACTTCTATAGATCTATAGTTAGGTTTTGAGCTTAGTAGTGGATTAGCACCTTAAGTATGCCCTATGTTTGAAAACGTTGAGTGCATGTCACTCTAATAATTAATTTAATCGGTATATTACGTATATGTCAGGGTATCCTGGCTTGCGTTGGAACGCTCATGCATCATGACATTACAACTATTAGTAATACCCCCGATATAAATTAAATCTCTACTTTCTAAAATAAAGCATGTTTCCAAATGTATATTTTGTAAAACAAATTCTTACCTTTCTTTTCAATAGATGGATCCCCAAGACCCTACCACTGGAATCGACGAATGCCTGGCTATGTTCGGAACTCCTACGGTGTTGTGGCAGTTACTTCAGGAAGTAGGCTACTCGAAACCACCAAAGTATCGTTGGTCCCGTACTGTTGTTCTTGGTCGGCTGTGGTACGAAGTGTCACTTCGGATCCCAGCTTGTACCACTGCTCCGTTTTGGCCAGCTTGGGAAGCACAGGCAGAAGGTATGAGTCCTTGGGAAGGAGCTCAGGCTACAGCATTGGAAGTCCTGAGAAAGATCTGCTTCAGGTGTCAGAAGGAAGTCAGAGTTTCTACTCTGAGAATGTTTCCGTCAGAGGCACTAGGGAGTTGGGATGGTCTTCAATGACAAGCTAAGCAATTGGAAGAAAAGTCTGATCAGCAGGATCCCATATTGGTAGCCACTACTCGAGCCATGCTTAGCCGTCCTTAACCTCCATCTGACCCGTGAGCAGGGACGCGAGGAGTGGCAGGAACTTTACGCTGAATGTTATGAAACACTCAAGAGTACAGAACTCAAGAAGAAGAAGGCAAATAAGAAAGCCTTAAAGTGGCAAGAGGCTGCTCAGATCAGTGATGTGGAAAAGATCGGTTTGGACGTCCAGGTGGAAGCACTCGAAGCACAGCGACAAGCAGACCAGCACCGCATAGAAGAACTAGAGAGTCGGGTGGATAGTCTTCACCTTCAGACAGGACTTCTCATCCAGCAGCGCGAAGAAGCTCATTCTTATGCCGTAATGGCAAGAGAAGGTCTTAGAGAGACCGTTGGATATCTGCAGCATCAGGATGCGATGTTTTGGAGCCTGCATAATACCTATCAGCAACAACTTCAGGCAGCCCATCAGAACATTGCCGATCTGCAACGAGAAGTGCAAATGCTCCATGCCATGAATGATCCAATTCCAGATATAGATGTTCCCGCAGCTGACCATCAGGAATTGTCTGGTTCAGCAGAGAATGCCGATGAAGAGTTTGAGGAAGTAGCTAGTGACTCGGTGTAACAGAACCGCCTTAATAATATGGCCCACAGGCACCTATCAAAGTCACTAATGACTTCTGACAGTTGGACCCATGTTCCAAATGATTAAAACAGCTCTGCCGGGCTACATCAGTACCCGTATTCCGACAGGATCTCCATTGCGATGCCATTACAGAGTTACAACATTTCATAATAAAATACATCAGAGTAAATGCGGAAGATTTAATAGAACTTAGATTACAAAACGAGTTCAAATAGTAATTAAGTGCAGTTATTACAGACCATCTTGAAGTAATAGCAGTAGCATGGAACAACGGTACAACATAAATAGATAAATAGATATGCGAACCCAGCCCACGGATTCTGTCTTTACTCCTCACCACTCTCCTCCTGGATCACGGTGGCACAACAAGGACCAAGGCAGACTTCGGGCTGCGACCCTCCTGCAACGGGGGTTAACAAACCCTGAGTACGGGGTACTCCGCAAGACTTACCCGACAAAGTAAAAATATTTGACTCTTGGAATGCAGGGTTATAGGTAAGGCTAGCAGAGATAGGGATTTAGCAGAAAAGCATTACTAATCTATCATAATATTTTATTTCACTTAAATTCAATATTATCATAATTCATTCTTTATCCTCTCTCTAAACATTGATTCTTTATTCTCAAACATCCTACTCTTAGAACCACTTTTCGGTGTAGGGGTGAGGATCATGTCTCCATAACCGAGGAGCACGTCGATTCGAATCAAGTAAAGTAGACCCAGCTGGGGTTCCTATCCACACTGTATATGCAGCACGCCGGCATACATATACCAACCCGTCATCTCAGCTTTTCTATCCCGGAACCGGTCCTGCGCCTACCCGAGAAAACGGTACACCTCCAATCCGGGACTCTAACCCACGAGGGTACTCACTATTCTCGCCATCTCTCCACTCCCAGTGCGTGGTTGTCGGTTCCAGCAATAGAGCGACTGGACTCTAGGCTTTCCGTAATGGTATGTGGCTAGTCTGTTCATCATGATCACAACAGGCCGACAACGAACGGTCCCTACTGCTTTCCGCCGGAAACCATGCATTGGGACTCTAACCCAAATACCCTGGAGTCCGCTCGGTTTTCAAATCCCTTTTCCGTTGGTGACGAAAGTTGGGACTCTAACCCAAACAATTGGCCAACCACCCGGAAAACCCATCCATAATGATGATCGTGAACCGGCCAAAGTATCCCAATCATCATACATGGACATATATACCCTTCACTTGATATTTCTTCATAATGATTCTCAAGTTAAAATAATATTTTGCAATTCTATTATTTAAGCATGACTAAGCATTTTGCAATACATTTGAAAATCATTAGGTCATCTTGGTAATGGTAGTCAAGGGTGATAAATGCATCAATTGTTTTCACCACACAACTCCTACCAACTTAATGCAATAGTTTAACTCAAGTGATAAAGCATTTGTAAATAGAGGGTTAAATGCACCGGGGCTTGCCTTGCAGAGCAAACAGAACTGGGGCAGGAGTGGCACAGGCTTCAGGCTCAGGAGCTCCTTCCACTGCCTCCTCTTCAGACACCTCGAGCTTCACCTCCTCAGACACGGGAACTACACGGGTGCAATATTGCATGTATGAATGCGATGCAAAAAGTAAACATGTGCGGAAAAGGAAGCTAACCCTAGCACAACACATCATGACTTCACAATGGTGTCCTAGGTCTTAAATGGGTTGACCTAGAACCACATTTAATCCAAAATCACTTAACACCCCTAAATTCGAATTCTAATTGAATTTTTATTATTTAATAAACCAACATAATTCAATTACAGAAGCAAACTAATTTATTTTGGGACCAAACCTTGCCAACAGTTAGATCTTTACTAGTAACAGTACCAATTAAATTTTTGTGATTTTTGGAATTACCTAGAATTAATTAAAAATGTGCAAAGACCCACTTTCCATTTTATTTATTGATTTTTTGACCACTACAGAATGTACCCAAACATGATAAACAATATTTTTATAAAATTCTACACTACATATATAGCATGTGTAAATTATTTCACAATTTTTGGTTTGCACAGAATTAATCATGCAAAAATAATAAAACAGGCTACTATTCAAACCAAATTAAAATAGAAAAGCATCCAAAATTCACCGGAAAATAGACAAACCCATTCGGCCCACAGACCGGCAGGCTGGCCCAGCAACACCCGGGCTTCCCTTCTCTTCTTCCCCGGACGCTGACAGGCGGGGCCGGCCTGTCAGGTCCTTCTTCCTCCTCCGGCCGAGCGCGCCGCGCGCGAGGCGCACGCGGGCCGGCACGACCCTCGCCGCCGGCGAGCCGACGGCAACGCGGACACGACCTACGGCTACCCTACGACCTAGCGGTCACCCTAGTACACCTATCCCCGATCCTAGCCGCCTCCGACGGGGTCTATCCCGTCCATGGCGGACGCCAAAGCTCGGCGAGCATGCGCCGGCCACCCGAGACCGGTAAAAGACGAAAGGAGGGCATGGGGAGGATCGGTAGCTCACCCCGGGGCTATTGACGTCTATGGTTGGAGCTGAAACGGGCTAAAGAGGTGAGGTTGACGGCGGCGGCGGACGAAGTGGCTCGGCTCCGGCGGTGACGGCTCGTTCCGACGAACCTAGACCACCACAAGGCCAACCGACGCGCACATGAGAACTAGAACATCACCAAGAAGCTGTAACACGAGGATTTAGGGGCTAAAGCTCACCCGAGAAGCTTGGCCCGCGATCGACCTAGCGGCGGCGCTCCGGCGAACGCACGCGCGCGGCGATGACCACCCTGGAACACCCAGCGCGTTAGAGAGAGCCCCGAGGGCAGCAAAGGATGCGCAAGGAACCACTCTACTAACCGGCGAGTTGGAGAGGATGAAGGCCAACGGAGGGCGACGAATTTCTCCGCGAACCGCGGCGAACTCGACGGCGACCGGCGGAGAGAACTGAGTTGGGAGAGGGGGCTCGGGGGGTTAAATAGCGGGGAAAAGCGGTCGGACGCGACGTGGGAGGGTCCGGCGACGTGCTGCGCTCGCAAGGAACAGTGCCCCGGCCCCGGCGCACGCGCTGCGCTGCCGCGCACGCCGGCGACGTGCGCGCCGCGCGGGTACGCTGAAGGTGGCAGATGAACAGTACTCGGGTACAGTACCTGTTGCAATGCAATTCGTCCAAATTGATCCTGAAGATGGCCGAATCTGAGGGAGTGGTCAAAAGGAGATTTGTAGATCTTTAAGTACTGAACAACTTTTGTTTTGGTACCAATTCAAAATTCGGTCAGGATTTGAAAATATTCAAAAGGGGGTAAAAGGTGGTTTTAAATTTCAAACTGTAATTTCAAAATTACTTTTGATTTTCTGAAGAACTTGAAAATTGGTCAAAATAGAAGTTGTACATCTCATTGAGACCAACAACTTTTATTTAGGAAGTTTTGTCATATTCTCAATAATTTTTGAAATATAGTTTTAAATTCAAATTTTGAAACACTGTTTTGAGCTTAATTCAATTATTTTCAACATAACTTCAAAATCACCCAAAATAGAAGTTGTTCTACATTAAAAACTCTACAACTTTTATTAAGGGACCTACCTCAGATTTGATCAAATTTTAAAAGTACACTTAAGGGCCTTTAATTAGGGTTTTTGGAAAAATTTAAAATCAACAAGAAATAACAACTCAATTAGGGTTCCTTCAAGCACACACAAGAGTTAAACAAGCTAATCACACTATTAGCCCTAATGACAAGCAAATGCACATGATGATATGATGACATGTCATTTTAGTTAACAGTAATACCAGGGTATTACAGCCTTCCCCCCTAAAAGAAATCTCGTCCCGAGATTAGGTAGACAACATTGTTTTTACACAAAGTAGAGGAAAAGAAAATGTAACAGCACATTCAATACACACCCAGAGGCACAAACAAAACACTAGGCGGGGAGAAGTTGCATTTACAGGGTAGCATAGAACTCAGGGAACTTTTCTGCCAGAAAATCCTCTGACTCCCAGGTGGCTTCATCCTCAGATTGCTGACTCCACTGTACTTTGTACCACCTGGTTGAGGTCCTGCGGGTAACACGATCTTTGATGTCAAGGATTCGGACTGGGTACTCTGAGGTTGTCATATCTGGCTCTAACTGAACCCCTTCCACTTCAACTACTTGATCTGGTACTCGCAGACACTGTTTCAACTGTGACACATGGAACACGTTGTGCACTTCTGACATATGCTCTGGCAGCTGTAACCTGTAGGCTACTTTCCCCACACGTTCGATGATCTCAAAGGGTCCAACAAAACGTGGGGCTAGCTTGCCTTTAACTCCAAAACGGCTCACTCCTTTCATTGGTGACACTTTTAGGTACACAAAATCTCCCACTTTAAACTCTAGCGGTCGTCGCCGCTTATCAGCGTAACTTTTCTGCCTAGACTGTGCTATCTTTAAGTTCTCTTGTATCACTCGAACCTTGTCTTCAGCCTCTTTTACCAGATCTACCCCATAGTACCATCTTTCTCCTGGTTCGGACCAATTCAAAGGTGTGCGACATCTTCTACCATACACGGCCTCGAATGGAGCCATTTGGATACTTTCTTGATAGCTGTTATTATATGAGAATTCGGCCAAGGCCAAACACTCGTCCCACTTGTCCGGGTAATTCAACGCGCAAGCTCTCAACATATCTTCCAATACTTGATTGACTCTCTCAGTCTGCCCATCGGTTTGCGGATGATACGCAGTACTATGCAACAGTTTGGTACCCATTGACTTATGAAAGGCTTGCCAGAAATTTGATAGGAACTGGGTTCCTCTGTCGGAAACAATGGTCCTTGGTACACCATGCAACTTCATAAAATTCTCAATGTAGAGCTTTGCATACATAGATGCCCTGTACTTTTTCTTGACAGGCAGAAAATGAGCTTGTTTTGTCAGACGATCCACAATGACCCAGATGGAATCAAAGCCTCGAGCTGTATTGGGCAATCCCACAATGAAATCCATACTGATATCTTCCCACTTCCATGCTGGTACTGGCAGTGGTTGGAGTTCTCCACCAGGTCTCATGTGAATGGCTTTAACTTTCTGACATGTGTCACACCTTGCCACATACTGAGCAATTTCAATCTTCATCTTGGTCCACCAGAACTTTTGCCTCAAGTCCTGATACATCTTATTGCTTCCTGGATGAATAGAGAATTTTGTGGAGTGGGCTTCATCGAGGATCGCTTGACGTAAATCAGGAATCTTGGGGACAACCAATCGATCCTTGAACCATACCACACCATCGTCATCAACCCTGAAACAGTCGGCCTTGCCGGCTTGGATCTTTTCTTTGATATGCCTGATCCCTTTACTTTTCTTCTGAGCGGCAATGATCTGTTCTCGGATCGAAGTTTCAATTCTAATGTTGGCTATGCTGCCCTGTGGCACCATCTCAATACCCAATTCTTCCAACTCATGACATAAGGTCAACGCATATGACTTTACATTTAAACAATTGCAGTGAACCTTGCGACTGAGTGCATCGGCGACTACATTTGCCTTGCCAGGGTGGTAGTGTACCTCAATGTCATAGTCTTTGATCAACTCGAGCCATCTTCTTTGCCTCATATTTAGTTCTTCTTGAGTGAAAATATACTTCAGACTCTTGTGATCAGTGTAAATGTTGCAGGTACTTCCCAACAAATAATGACGCCATATCTTTAGTGCATGAACAACGGCTGCCAACTCTAGGTCATGGGTGGGGTAATTTTCTTCATGACGCTTGAGCTGCCGCGAAGCATAGGCGATGACACGGCCCTCTTGCATCAGCACACAGCCAAGACCAGTTCCCGAAGCATCACAATACACATCAAACGGCTTCTCTATATCCGGCTGAGCTAACACCGGTGCAGTAGTCAACAACTCTTTCAACTTTTGGAAAGCTTCTTCACATTCTGGCCGACCAGACAAACTTCACTTGATTCTTTAGCAAGTTGGTTATCGGCTTAGATATCCGGGAGAAATCCGGGATAAAGCGACGATAGTAACCTGCCATGCCCATGAAACTACGGACCTGATGTACCGTAGTGGGTGGCTTCCAGTTCAGAATTTCTTCAACTTTGCTTGGATCCACGGACACTCCCTCAGCAGACAGAATGTGACCAAGGAATGGAACTCGGTCCAACCAAAACTCACACTTGCTCAACTTGGCATAAAGTTGGTGCTCTCTTAGGCGGGTTAGGACAATACGGAGGTGGTTAGCATGTTCCTCGGGGGTTTTGGAGTAGACAAGGATATCATCGATGAAAACGACTACAAATTTGTCAAGCTCAGGCATGAACACGGAGTTCATTAGGTACATGAAGTAGGCAGGTGCATTGGTTAGGCCAAAAGACATTACTAGGTATTCGTATAGGCCATATCTGGTGGTGAAAGCTGTTTTAGGAATATCTTGCGGACGGATTTTTATTTGGTGGTACCCCGATCGAAGGTCAATATTTGAAAAGACCTTAGCCCCAGATAACTGGTCAAATAGAAGGTCGATGCGGGGTAAAGGGTATTTATTTTGATGGTGACCTCATTAAGAGGACGATAATCAATGCACAGCCTGAGAGACTTATCCTTCTTTTTCACGAAAATAGCAGGACAACCCCAGGGTGATGAGCTAGGTCTGATAAAACCCTTGTCCAACAATTCTTGCAACTGAACTTTCAACTCTGCCAGTTCCTTTGGTGGCATCCGGTACGCCCTACGAGATATAGGAGCCGTACCAGGCTTAAGCTCTATGGCAAACTCAACATCACGGTCCGGAGGTAGCCCAGGTAACTCCTCTGGAAAGACATCCGGAAACTCACAAACCACTGGAATGTTATGGATTTCCAGGACTGAGGCGGCATTAACTTGCTTCATATTTCTCAAAGGTAAGGGAAGTTGGATGAGAAGTTTGGACTGACTATCAGGTATGTTAACTTTGATTGTCCTGTTCAGCACATCAATCACAGCCTTGTGCTGATACATCCAATTCATCCCCAAAATGGCATCTATGTCCTGATCCTTTAGCACTATCATAGAGGTCGGGAACTTATGCCCTCCCAATTCTATGGGTACCCGAAATACCACTTCCTTAGTGCTGATACGCCCTCCGGGCGATTGTATGATAAAATTTTCATTAACCTCCCCAATTTGAATGTCATGCTTGACGACAAAATTACGGTTGATGAATGAATGTGATGCACCAGAATCAAAGAGTGTAATTGCAGGGTTACCAGCGATAGGGAACCTACCGAGCATGACGGGCTCTCCTTCCGGGATATCAGCGACCTGGGTGTAATACACCTGGCCAGCCTTCTTGACCACCTTGCCCTTCTGGGCCTGCTGCTGCTGTCCACGGTGCTGTCCCTGCTGCTGCTGCTGCTGTCCACCAGCGCCCTTCTGTGCATTCTGATTGGACTGTTTGGGGAAAGGGCAATTGCGGGACCAGTGTCCCATCTGGCCACAGTTGTAGCATGGTTGATTGTAGGCGAACTGCGGTGAGGTGACACGAACGCCAGGGGCATTCGGCTGAGTGGTGTTTTGCTGGTTTGAGGTGTGGGAGGTAGCGGCGGTACGCACAACTACCTGCTGTTGTGGGTACTGTGGGCGGTTGTGGTGGGTGGGATGGTAGATGATTTTCTGGCGCTTTTGGCTGCCAGAGAAAACAGCCTTCTTCTTCTTCTTCTCTCCCTGAAGTTGGCGGTCACTTTCTTCAAAAGCGAGCGCGCTGTCAACAGCTTCATGATAGGTACAGTGGCGGTTGTTGGATAAGCTGCGCTGGATCTTGTAGTTCAAGCCTCTGACAAAGCAGCTCCTCTTCTTACCATCAGTATTCACATACTCTGGGGCATACAGAGACAATTGGTTGAACTTGGTCACGTACTCCATCACAGTGGAGTCTCCCTGCCGCAATGCCAGAAACTGGTCAAGCTTCATTCTCATTATCCCTTCAGGGATGTAGTGGGCACGGAATGCAGTGCGAAACTCTGCCCAGGTAAGCTGGTGTCCTGCGGGCTGTGCTGCCAGGAGATTAGCATACCAGGCACTTGCGGGTCCACGCAGCTGCTGTGCTGCGAACTGTGGCTTCTGGATTTCGGTGCAATGGATCAAACCAAACTTCTGCTCCATGGTACGGAGCCAGTCATCCGCCTCAAGCGGCTCATCCGCCTTGGTGAACACCGGTGGACGGGTGTCGGTGAAGTCCACATAGGTAGTTTCCTGGTTCCCATTATTGCGCCCACGGCGCTCTCCACGCTGACCCTGATTCTGAGCGAAAGCATTCGCCGCATTAGCAAGTGCGATAATGGCATCAGCGAGGCTTGGTGGTACGGGTGGTGCCTCTGGAAGACCGTCTTCTCCCTGGTTGCTGGACTGACCACGGGTCTGAACCATCTATGATTTGCACACTTAACTCAGAACTTGGGCTTGACATTACTAAATAGAAACGGAGTAACAGCACAACTAAAAAAAATTATTACAACACAAGAAACATAGTCTTAGCGACATACAGCACATAGATCCCCAACCACAACTAAAGCTCTAAGGCTCATAAACTACGACATAGAGATACAAGCAACTGCCAACGCTGCAGCACGGGCAACTAGTCGTCGATGACCACGATCTCCTCCTCGACGTCGTCCTCCACCATCTGGTCCTCGGGCTCTGCTGGGTCCTCGGCGAGTGGCACGGGCTCGAAGTAGCCCAACTCCTCGGACTCGCTCTCCTCGTCCTCAGGCCCGACAACCACGCCACCCTCCGGGTCCTCCTCACGGGGAACCAAGATAGGGTTAAGCAGGTTGTTAAGCCTGTGCACCTCTTCATGCAGGGTGTTGATGTACGCCTGCATGTTGCCATTGTGGGCTTCCACCCACTCCACACGCCCAAGGGCGGCCTGCTCGCGCCCCAAAGCCTCGTCTCTCTGCTGGACTGCTACCTGCTCACGCTCCAGCGCTGCCGCCTCCCGCTCCATGGCCGCCTGCGCCTCGGCCTCGACCTGGTGAATCTCTCGGTGCAGGTCGCGGTTGGTGCGCACATCCCGGTAGTGGTTGCGCACAGCTCGGTCAAAGTCCTCCTCCATCAGCCTCGCCTCGGCCTTGAGTGCCCTGATCTCCTCTTTGAGTTCCCTGCGGCTGCGACGACGGCTGCCTGAGCCCTCGCCCTCCTCATGGCTAGGAGCGAGCTGGTGACGAGGAATGCCACGCGGTCCCACCATCTTGCGTGCGGTCAGCTTCGTGCGAGCCAGCTGGACAAAGTGAGGGTAAGACAAGATAGAACAGGCTAGCATGAACAGGTTGGTAAATCCTATCCCAAAACCCAAAATTAGGGAGGAAGTTATTAACATGTGAATCAACATGATGCATGATTCGTTCTTACGCAAATTTTAAATCAATGCAGGTAAATAAATATTAATAACATACTTCAGACATAGGGCTTAACAATAATAATAGTAATAACATTGTTCCACATGCCACCCTACTCCTAGTACAGAGTAAGACAAGAAAAGCAGTTTGGACTCAAAATAGTTAACTTAAATTTTAGATCCAAAATATTTTGAAGTTTTCGAAAACAACTCCGTAATGATTTAGCAATAGATCGCTCTGATACCACTTGTAACAGAACCGCCTTAATAATATGGCCCACAGGCACCTATCAAAGTCACTAATGACTTCTGACAGTTGGACCCATGTTCCAAATGATTAAAACAGCTCTGCCGGGCTACATCAGTACCCGTATTCCGACAGGATCTCCATTGCGATGCCATTACAGAGTTACAACATTTCATAATAAAATACATCAGAGTAAATGCGGAAGATTTAATAGAACTTAGATTACAAAACGAGTTCAAATAGTAATTAAGTGCAGTTATTACAGACCATCTTGAAGTAATAGCAGTAGCATGGAACAACGGTACAACATAAATAGATAAATAGATATGCGAACCCAGCCCACGGATTCTGTCTTTACTCCTCACCACTCTCCTCCTGGATCACGGTGGCACAACAAGGACCAAGGCAGACTTCGGGCTGCGACCCTCCTGCAACGGGGTTAACAAACCCTGAGTACGGGGTACTCCGCAAGACTTACCCGACAAAGTAAAAATATTTGACTCTTGGAATGCAGGGTTATAGGTAAGGCTAGCAGAGATAGGGATTTAGCAGAAAAGCATTACTAATCTATCATAATATTTTATTTCACTTAAATTCAATATTATCATAATTCATTCTTTATCCTCTCTCTAAACATTGATTCTTTATTCTCAAACATCCTACTCTTAGAACCACTTTTCGGTGTAGGGGTGAGGATCATGTCTCCATAACCGAGGAGCACGTCGATTCGAATCAAGTAAAGTAGACCCAGCTGGGGTTCCTATCCACACTGTATATGCAGCACGCCGGCATACATATACCAACCCGTCATCTCAGCTTTTCTATCCCGGAACCGGTCCTGCGCCACCCGAGAAAACGGTACACCTCCAATCCGGGACTCTAACCCACGAGGGTACTCACTATTCTCGCCATCTCTCCACTCCCAGTGCGTGGTTGTCGGTTCCAGCAATAGAGCGACTGGACTCTAGGCTTTCCGTAATGGTATGTGGCTAGTCTGTTCATCATGATCACAACAGGCCGACAACGAACGGTCCCTACTGCTTTCCGCCGGAAACCATGCATTGGGACTCTAACCCAAATACCCTGGAGTCCGCTCGGTTTTCAAATCCCTTTTCCGTTGGTGACGAAAGTTGGGACTCTAACCCAAACAATTGGCCAACCACCCGGAAAACCCATCCATAATGATGATCGTGAACCGGCCAAAGTATCCCAATCATCATACATGGACATATATACCCTTCACTTGATATTTCTTCATAATGATTCTCAAGTTAAAATAATATTTTGCAATTCTATTATTTAAGCATGACTAAGCATTTTGCAATACATTTGAAAATCATTAGGTCATCTTGGTAATGGTAGTCAAGGGTGATAAATGCATCAATTGTTTTCACCACACAACTCCTACCAACTTAATGCAATAGTTTAACTCAAGTGATAAAGCATTTGTAAATAGAGGGTTAAATGCACCGGGGCTTGCCTTGCAGAGCAAACAGAACTGGGGCAGGAGTGGCACAGGCTTCAGGCTCAGGAGCTCCTTCCACTGCCTCCTCTTCAGACACCTCGAGCTTCACCTCCTCAGACACGGGAACTACACGGGTGCAATATTGCATGTATGAATGCGATGCAAAAAGTAAACATGTGCGGAAAAGGAAGCTAACCCTAGCACAACACATCATGACTTCACAATGGTGTCCTAGGTCTTAAATGGGTTGACCTAGAACCACATTTAATCCAAAATCACTTAACACCCCTAAATTCGAATTCTAATTGAATTTTTATTATTTAATAAACCAACATAATTCAATTACAGAAGCAAACTAATTTATTTTGGGACCAAACCTTGCCAACAGTTAGATCTTTACTAGTAACAGTACCAATTAAATTTTTGTGATTTTTGGAATTACCTAGAATTAATTAAAAATGTGCAAAGACCCACTTTCCATTTTATTTATTGATTTTTTGACCACTACAGAATGTACCCAAACATGATAAACAATATTTTTATAAAATTCTACACTACATATATAGCATGTGTAAATTATTTCACAATTTTTGGTTGCACAGAATTAATCATGCAAAAATAATAAAACAGGCTACTATTCAAACCAAATTAAAATAGAAAAGCATCCAAAATTCACCGGAAAATAGACAAACCCATTCGGCCCACAGACCGGCAGGCTGGCCCAGCAACACCCGGGCTTCCCTTCTCTTCTTCCCCGGACGCTGACAGGCGGGGCCGGCCTGTCAGGTCCTTCTTCCTCCTCCGGCCGAGCGCGCCGCGCGCGAGGCGCACGCGGGCCGGCACGACCCTCGCCGCCGGCGAGCCGACGGCAACGCGGACACGACCTACGGCTACCCTACGACCTAGCGGTCACCCTAGTACACCTATCCCCGATCCTAGCCGCCTCCGACGGGGTCTATCCCGTCCATGGCGGACGCCAAAGCTCGGCGAGCATGCGCCGGCCACCCGAGACCGGTAAAAGACGAAAGGAGGGCATGGGGAGGATCGGTAGCTCACCCCGGGGCTATTGACGTCTATGGTTGGAGCTGAAACGGGCTAAAGAGGTGAGGTTGACGGCGGCGGCGGACGAAGTGGCTCGGCTCCGGCGGTGACGGCTCGTTCCGACGAACCTAGACCACCACAAGGCCAACCGACGCGCACATGAGAACTAGAACATCACCAAGAAGCTGTAACACGAGGATTTAGGGGCTAAAGCTCACCCGAGAAGCTTGGCCCGCGATCGACCTAGCGGCGGCGCTCCGGCGAACGCACGCGCGCGGCGATGACCACCCTGGAACACCCAGCGCGTTAGAGAGAGCCCCGAGGGCAGCAAAGGATGCGCAAGGAACCACTCTACTAACCGGCGAGTTGGAGAGGATGAAGGCCAACGGAGGGCGACGAATTTCTCCGCGAACCGCGGCGAACTCGACGGCGACCGGCGGAGAGAACTGAGTTGGGAGAGGGGGCTCGGGGGGTTAAATAGCGGGGAAAAGCGGTCGGACGCGACGTGGGAGGGTCCGGCGACGTGCTGCGCTCGCAAGGAACAGTGCCCCGGCCCCGGCGCACGCGCTGCGCTGCCGCGCACGCCGGCGACGTGCGCGCCGCGCGGGTACGCTGAAGGTGGCAGATGAACAGTACTCGGGTACAGTACCTGTTGCAATGCAATTCGTCCAAATTGATCCTGAAGATGGCCGAATCTGAGGGAGTGGTCAAAAGGAGATTTGTAGATCTTTAAGTACTGAACAACTTTTGTTTTGGTACCAATTCAAAATTCGGTCAGGATTTGAAAATATTCAAAAGGGGGTAAAAGGTGGTTTTAAATTTCAAACTGTAATTTCAAAATTACTTTTGATTTTTCTGAAGAACTTGAAAATTGGTCAAAATAGAAGTTGTACATCTCATTGAGACCAACAACTTTTATTTAGGAAGTTTTGTCATATTCTCAATAATTTTTGAAATATAGTTTTAAATTCAAATTTTGAAACACTGTTTTGAGCTTAATTCAATTATTTTCAACATAACTTCAAAATCATCCCAAAATAGAAGTTGTTCTACATTAAAAACTCTACAACTTTTATTAAGGGACCTACCTCAGATTTGATCAAATTTTAAAAGTACACTTAAGGGCCTTTAATTAGGGTTTTTGGAAAAATTTAAAATCAACAAGAAATAACAACTCAATTAGGGTTCCTTCAAGCACACACAAGAGTTAAACAAGCTAATCACACTATTAGCCCTAATGACAAGCAAATGCACATGATGATATGATGACATGTCATTTTAGTTAACAGTAATACCAGGGTATTACACTCGGAGTCAGAAGTAGTGTGTGGTCGAATCGATTAGTTTATGAAGCTAAATAGTCTCCTGGACCCAGTGTCAGATCAGATTAAGTCTAAGATTAAGTGTCCTTGTAATCCAAAACCCTGTGTCGGTAGGAAACTGGTGTAATGGTAGTCGACCTAAACTAGTAGTCAATGTGAACTAATGTGTAAACCTCGGATAATCCTATGCCATCGGCCAGATCATTTCATACTTGAGCTTATGAGTGTTATGTGTGTTCAACAGTTGGTAAATTTTGTTATAGGACTAGGTTTTGCAATCACCGCTAAACTTCGCTCCATAAGTTTCTAGTCCTTGGGAAAACTTCTGGATGCACTCATTCACTATTCCAAATCGACACAAAACTTTGGCTAATCCTTGATTTAATAAATCCATTGATGTAAAATTTTTATCTTCTCTTTTCAAAACACTGCTATTTCTTTGAAAGCTATTGTAATTGTAGTCTATGGGATATCGTGCTCCAAGACCGTGACACAGCGTCGAAATCTGGGGTCTCCTATGGATCACGACCATGGGAAAGTACTACCGGACGCTCGCTGTTGTCAAGGTTGATGGTCATGATCCTAGCCTGCAATTAATGTGCTTTCACTCCCTTTTCCAAATATCTTTTACAAGAATTCGTATCCATATTTCTTCATGAGTTTCAAAATCCTTTTGCTCTTTATAACTATATCAAAACTCACTTTGAGAATCCACATCTGATCTCTCCGAATTCTTAAGATTCTTTGTCTTTGCAATCATCTTAATTTCATCCGATAGAATAACAGGAACCAATTTGGAAATGATACCTAAGATCCAATCACTTGGAAGTGGTATCTGTGATCCGCTGAGGATTCCATGTTGTTTTATCGATTCTTGGTTATTTATAAATATCTTGACATCTATTTTGAAAATTCACTCCGACGAAAACTTTATGATGCACTTAAATTCACTTACAGACTCAGAATGAAAACCTAGCACTAGACTATGACTTTTATCTGCATACGTGTTATGCCTTGATCCGACACGTGTCTCTTATTTAAATCCAACATGTTATTCCAAAATCATTATGGTTGTGCCTATAGTGCTGTCATGACCTGTGACCATGGTGTCGCGTCGAAACCTAGGGTCTCTCACGTGCCATGGCCGCGCCGAGATTCTGCTAGGCACGTGTAGGTATCAAGGTCCAGGGCTGTGACATACTATAGTTTCGCAACCAATAAAGTTTCCTTATCTGCACTGTAGGTAGAAACAAATTCATCTTGCTATGATGTAACTATGATCTGCGGCTGCGATACAATAAAGCAACCTGGGACCTCCTGTAACTCACAACCACATGAGGTTCTGATGGGTATATGCTCGTATCAAGGTCTGTGGTCATTGTACATCATAGAGACAATTGATATATTTTTCTCTTTTTATCAAGGTTACTTTAATTGTGTTCTATGATGGTATCTCGACCCGTGACTATGGTGCCGTGTCAACACTTGGAATCTTCTGTGGACTACAGCCACATAAGATCTTACCAGGGTACGCACTGGTATCGTAGTCGGTGCTCCTGAACCATTATAGCGCGCAATTAATGTGTCTTCACACTCCTTGCAACGGTCCTTAAGAGATATTTCTCGCCAAGGTTGTATTTCAGAGAAATAAGGTTTTAAGTTTTAGTGTTGAGAAACAACTGATTAGGTCAAATAAGAATCTTCCTCATAACAGGTAGTAAGAGAAGTGTGGGCTAGTAGCTTATCAACTCAAGTGTCTGAACGCTTGTTAGCTACATAGGATGTATTTCATGTGTCACCACTTGAGAAGTAACTTCAAGTGTCAAATCGAGTTATTGACTTGGTAGGAGTGGAATTGAACTATACCTGACGCACTCCGAATACTCAGCGTGGGTCATGAACCAATAAGAGATCGTGTTACTCAGAGGACTTCAACAGGATGATGTACAAGCTTGTTGGAATCAATCTTCAGGGGAAGAAGCTACCCGAGAGATCCGAGAATTACTCACCTGAAAATATTCTTAAGTTCTTAGTCCACCTTTAAAAAAAATAATAATAATTTACCCCTTTCAAGTCCTACAAAATGTAAGACATCTACTTGCTTTATAGTCAAGTTTGAAAAATGTTTTCTGGACTTATTTTCTTTTCCATTACTAAATCTAAGGCTTTAGCCGCATCTTAAATCTCGGGACGAGATTTATTTTAAGGGGGGAAGGCTGTAACACCCCTGGTGTTACGGCTAATTAAAACCTGCCATGTCATCATCATTGCATGTAAATCATCCGGCATAAACTCATTTTTACTATGCATTAGAAAAAAAAATGATTTTTCTTGCAACATATGATTATGCATAAGTTCTTGAGAATGATTTTTTATGTAAATGTTTGGGTTTGTATGTTATTATTTGAATTAAATGGGGTAACAAAAAGAAAATCAATTATAAACCTTAAAGCAGACCCAAAACCCTAAATCAAAAACTAAGCATAATTAAGTGTTGGGCCTTAAACAAAAGTTGCAAATCTTTAAAAGTTAAGCAACTTCTATTTTGGGAGATTTTGAAGTTATTAAAAATAATTTCAAATAAAATCTTAATTTAGGTTTTAAAGTTTAAAATTGAAATACGAGTTGAAAAACTAGTAGGAATCTGGCGATGGTCCTTTAATGAAAGTTTTAGCCCTTACAAAATGGAACAACTTTCATGTTTATAGATTTTAAAGTTTACTTGTAGAAATTTAAATTTAAAACCCAATTAGTGTTTGTTTAGTAAAATTTAAAATGCCATCTCAAAAATATCAAGAATTAGGGCAAACTACTTTATTGAAAGTTGTAAGGCTTTTTAAGTTGGACAACATTTACATTTGGGGATTTTGAATTTATACATTGAAATTTCAAATTAAACCCTAAGGAGTGTTTGAGAATTTAAAATTGAAATGCTATTTTAAAAAACTATGAAGAATCTAACAAAACTCCTTTAATGAAAGTTGTAGGGTTCAACAAGTAGAACAACTTTCATCTTTACAGATTTTCATGTTGTTGAGAAAAGTTTGGAGAATTTTATTGAATTGCAAATCAATTCCAAATTCAAGTTTTACCCCCTTTTAAATAGTTTCAAAACTGTGCAGAATTTGAATATAGACCAAAAATAAAAATTGCTCTACACAAAATTTGCTACAACTTTCATATTGACCATTTTTCAAGTTGCTACACAAAGTGTGGGATAATTTTAGCAAAAAGTCAAAAGGGGGCATGGTCTGCTACAGTAGACTCATCTCCTCTGTCCGGTTTCAAGGGGGGGTCCGGCCGAGCCCGCCGCGTGCCGGCAACGTCCGGGGCCGGCCGGCTGGTTGTCGTCATCGGAGTCGAGCCCGTGGGGGGGGGTCCCGGACATCCTGCACTCGTCATTCCGCCACATATATAGCCCCGACACCCTCGTTTCCCACTCTCCTCTCCATTGCCGCCGCCGTAGAGCTTCGGTTCATCGGCAAATTCGTCGTGCACAGGCCATATTCACCCTCTCCCTCTTCTTTGATCATAGTTTAGCTCTTTGCGAATCTATTGAGCCCACCCGCGCACCCTATCATCATCGGAATCGCACTGCACGCCGTCGTCTTCTTCGCGGCCGGCAGACACGCCGCCGTCCTCGGTTCGTCCTGACCGGAGCAACTCGGTGGGTTTTTCCTCTTCCAATCTTGTGTTCTAGGTTCGTTTGAGTGTTGTGAACTTCACTGGCTAGACGGTTTTGCGAGCTATGTGCAGAGGCCGCCGGGACAGAGCCCGTGCCGCCGGGGCGAGCCGTCGCAGGCACGGTCAACATCAACGAGCCACCTCCGCACATCCTCCGCCCCTGTTTGCTCGAGCATAGAGTCTCGGTGAGTCTCCTAGATCTTCCCCGTGCCCTAGATCGAGTCCTACCGCACCCTAGTCGCCGGAACGCCGCTCGCCGGCGAACAACCGCCACCGGTCCGCCATGGACGCGACTGAGCTCGCTGCGGGCTCCTACCTATTCGTTTGAACACGTAGCGGGGTCGCCCTTTTGTGGGGTGCACTCTGGTGCCTTCACCCTCACCGGAGGGTCGGCGGTGGTGAGCCGCCACGGCGAGTCGCCTCGCGCACGAGCTCGACCGTCCGGCTTGTGTGCGGGAAAGGGAGAAGGAGAAGGGGCTGACGATGGGGGGCCACCCGTCAGTGGGACCAAGAGAGGGAGAGCCCACCTGGGCTTAGCTGGGCCGGTCCAGTTAGGCCGGGTGAGAGCGGTGAGAGGAGAGGGAGAGAATAGGCCGGTTGGGCCGGTCGCCCTTCGTGGGCCGCCTTGGGCCAAAAGGAAGTTTTTTATTTTCTCGGGAATTAAGTGGATTTTCTGATTTTTCTGATGAGTGAATAGTAGTGCACTTTCTCATTTTCATAGAGATAAATTTACAGTTCCTAAAATCATAAAAATAATTATGAAGCCCCTCTGTGGTGTACTTTGTTTAGGAAAAATATGAGATAGGCATTTTAGTGATTTTGCTAGGTATTAAAAATGTGTCTTTTAATTAATAAATGGGACTTCTAGGATTTTTATAGGCTAAAATATTTATCCAAAAATCATAAAATTTAAATTATATCTATTTTGGGTCAAGATCTATCTATAAAAAAATTTTGAGCTCGAATGGAAATAATTTAATTATTTCTTATTTATTACTTGATTAATTGATTAATTAAGAAAATGTTATTAGAATTAAATGGTTAAAACCCATGTTAACTGCAATCACTTAGGTTTTGTGTGTGATTATATGAAGACCATAAATCATAAAGTCTTGAATGGTCTTTAGCAATTTGTTTGCTTGATGAGTTTGATATTATTTGATTTTTAATAATTAACTATGCTTAATAGGTCAATACATGTCATTAGGGTTTTCTAACTTGTTAGCGAACACCTGATGCTATTATAGGTAGATTAACTAGGCTTTCTATGACTGTTAAATTGGTCAATAAATCGATTATATAGCCACCAACTTGTCTAATGAAGTTTGTTTTAAAAACTTTATCGTTAAGGAAAGTTGTACTCAACTTTCTAAAGTAAGTTTACTTTTACGTTTAATGCATCTCCTGCATCATGGCATACATGTCATCATATAAGTGTTGTATTATTATTTCGTGTAGTGAACGCGCGGTGATTATTATCTGAAGCGTGTCCCGAGTAAGGTCTTCACTCGGTGGACGTGGATCCTTCTCGGTGATTGACGTCAGGGTTTCGTCTACTTCAAGCAACAGGCAAGCCCCGGTGCATTTGCCCCTCCTTGTTATTTAAAAATATTTATCACTTGAGTTAATCTACTGCATTAGGTTAATAGGAGTTGAGTGATAACCTATTGATGCATTACCTTTCCTTGACCACATATTATACCTGAGACCCTAATTTATTTAAAGTATTGAAAAATGCCTAGCCATGCTTAATGATAGAGTTGCAAAAATGCTATTTTGAAAACTGTGATGATATGAAACAAATGAATCATTTTATGGGATTGGTATTGTCCTCGTTTGGTGATGGTGTACTTGGCCAGTCCATTATCATCAACGTGGATGGGTTTTCCCGTTTGGATGGCCAACTGTTTGGGTTAGAGTCCCAACTTTCGTCGCCATCGGGAAAGGGACGTGAAAACCGGGTAGTTACCAGTGTACTTGGGTTAGAGTCCCAATGCATGGTTTCTAACGGAAAAATATTAGGGACCATTCGTTGTCGGCCTGCTGTGATCATGACTTTGCAACTAGCCACATACTACGGAAAGCCTCTGACTCCGGTGGCTCTACTGCTGGAACCGACAACCACGCACTGGGAGTGGAGAGATGGCGAGAGTAGCGTGTACCCTCGTGGCCGTCGTGCCTGGAGACTAGAGGGGTACTGTGCTCTCGGGTGGCGCAGGACCGGTTCCGGGGTATGAAAAGCCGTGGTAGGCGGGGTTGGCATATGCAAGCTTAAGTGCTACATATGCAGTGTGGATAGGGATCCCCAGCTGGGTACTTCTGGATTCGAATCGACGCTGCTCCTCGGTTAATGGAGACATGATCCTCACACTTACAGCGAAGAGTGGTTCGGAACTAGGATGTTTTTGAATGGACGAAGTAAATGAAAGAATGTTGATATTTGAGAAGGAACTTGGAGATATGGTTAATGATTAATAATATTATTGAGATAAAATACTGAAAATAGGATTAGTATTGCTTTGCTGCAAAATCCTTTGACTCTTGCTAAGCCTTACCTTGACTCCCCTCAGTCTGCATTCCTGAGTCTAATTTTACACCTTTAGTCGGGTAAGTCTTGCGGAGTACCCCATGTACTCAGGGTTTGTTAACCCCCTGTTGCAGGTAAGTTGAGTAAACAGTTCTACGAAGGATCGTGCCGGTCATCGGATCGTACATGGATGAAGATGTGTATATAATGAAACCCTTGGGCAGGGTGTTTAGTTGTATACAGCTACTCCACTGCGAAACTCTGGTTGGGATAATGTAATTGTAATCTATGTTTAAGTAATACTTCCGCACTCTTTACTCTGATTCAAATTATTTGCGTAAACTGTTGTAATATTTGCAAGGTCTTTACAATGAGATCCTCGGGGAAATTAGGGTTTCCTATGAAACCCGACGGGCCACCTAAGTCAAAGGGAACTCGTGCAGACTAGTCAAGGGTCCTTAGGGACGATGACGGGGCACGTGGGCCCTATGATTAAGGCGGTTCCGTCACAGGTGGTATCAGAGCATTTCATTGTGAAGCACTTGCAGTATTACTTTACAAAAACTTCAAAAGGATTTCGAATGAATAAAATTGATGGGGTAGTTTGGTCCGAATTATTTCTGAACTTTCCTCGTTCATTCTATAGCATCTTTCCTCGATTACTTCTATAGATCTATAGTTAGGTTTTGAGCTTAGTAGTGGATTAGCACCTTAAGTATGCCCTATGTTTGAAAACGTTGAGTGCATGTCACTCTAATAATTAATTTAATCGGTATATTACGTATATGTCAGGGTATCCTGGCTTGCGTTGGAACGCTCATGCATCATGACATTACAACTATTAGTAATACCCCCGATATAAATTAAATCTCTACTTTCTAAAATAAAGCATGTTTCCAAATGTATATTTTGTTAAAAACAAATTCTTACCTTTCTTTTCAATAGATGGATCCCCAAGACCCTACCACTGGAATCGACGAATGCCTGGCTATGTTCGGAACTCCTACGGTGTTGTGGCAGTTACTTCAGGAAGTAGGCTACTCGAAACCACCAAAGTATCGTTGGTCCCGTACTGTTGTTCTTGGTCGGCTGTGGTACGAAGTGTCACTTCGGATCCCAGCTTGTACCACTGCTCCGTTTTGGCCAGCTTGGGAAGCACAGGCAGAAGGTATGAGTCCTTGGGAAGGAGCTCAGGCTACAGCATTGGAAGTCCTGAGAAAGATCTGCTTCAGGTGTCAGAAGGAAGTCAGAGTTTCTACTCTGAGAATGTTTCCGTCAGAGGCACTAGGGAGTTGGGATGGTCTTCAATGACAAGCTAAGCAATTGGAAGAAAAGTCTGATCAGCAGGATCCCATATTGGTAGCCACTACTCGAGCCATGCTAGCCGTCCTTAACCTCCATCTGACCCGTGAGCAGGGACGCGAGGAGTGGCAGGAACTTTACGCTGAATGTTATGAAACACTCAAGAGTACAGAACTCAAGAAGAAGAAGGCAAATAAGAAAGCCTTAAAGTGGCAAGAGGCTGCTCAGATCAGTGATGTGGAAAAGATCGGTTTGGACGTCCAGGTGGAAGCACTCGAAGCACAGCGACAAGCAGACCAGCACCGCATAGAAGAACTAGAGAGTCTGGTGGATAGTCTTCACCTTCAGACAGGACTTCTCATCCAGCAGCGCGAAGAAGCTCATTCTTATGCCGTAATGGCAAGAGAAGGTCTTAGAGAGACCGTTGGATATCTGCAGCATCAGGATGCGATGTTTTGGAGCCTGCATAATACCTATCAGCAACAACTTCAGGCAGCCCATCAGAACATTGCCGATCTGCAACGAGAAGTGCAAATGCTCCATGCCATGAATGATCCAATTCCAGATATAGATGTTCCCGCAGCTGACCATCAGGAATTGTCTGGTTCAGCAGAGAATGCCGATGAAGAGTTTGAGGAAGTAGCTAGTGACTCGGAGTCAGAAGTAGTGTGTGGTCGAATCGATTAGTTTATGAAGCTAAATAGTCTCCTGGACCCAGTGTCAGATCAGATTAAGTCTAAGATTAAGTGTCCTTGTAATCCAAAACCCTGTGTCGGTAGGAAACTGGTGTAATGGTAGTCGACCTAAACTAGTAGTCAATGTGAACTAATGTGTAAACCTCGGATAATCCTATGCCATCGGCCAGATCATTTCATACTTGAGCTTATGAGTGTTATGTGTGTTCAACAGTTGGTAAATTTTGTTATAGGACTAGGTTTTGCAATCACCGCTAAACTTCGCTCCATAAGTTTCTAGTCCTTGGGAAAACTTCTGGATGCACTCATTCACTATTCCAAATCGACACAAAACTTTGGCTAATCCTTGATTTAATAAATCCATTGATGTAAAATTTTTATCTTCTCTTTTCAAAACACTGCTATTTCTTTGAAAGCTATTGTAATTGTAGTCTATGGGATATCGTGCTCCAAGACCGTGACACAGCGTCGAAATCTGGGGTCTCCTATGGATCACGACCATGGGAAAGTACTACCGGACGCTCGCTGTTGTCAAGGTTGATGGTCATGATCCTAGCCTGCAATTAATGTGCTTTCACTCCCTTTTCCAAATATCTTTTACAAGAATTCGTATCCATATTTCTTCATGAGTTTCAAAATCCTTTTGCTCTTTATAACTATATCAAAACTCACTTTGAGAATCCACATCTGATCTCTCCGAATTCTTAAGATTCTTTGTCTTTGCAATCATCTTAATTTCATCCGATAGAATAACAGGAACCAATTTGGAAATGATACCTAAGATCCAATCACTTGGAAGTGGTATCTGTGATCCGCTGAGGATTCCATGTTGTTTTATCGATTCTTGGTTATTTATAAATATCTTGACATCTATTTTGAAAATTCACTCCGACGAAAACTTTATGATGCACTTAAATTCACTTACAGACTCAGAATGAAAACCTAGCACTAGACTATGACTTTTATCTGCATACGTGTTATGCCTTGATCCGACACGTGTCTCTTATTTAAATCCAACATGTTATTCCAAAATCATTATGGTTGTGCCTATAGTGCTGTCATGACCTGTGACCATGGTGTCGCGTCGAAACCTAGGGTCTCTCACGTGCCATGGCCGCGCCGAGATTCTGCTAGGCACGTGTAGGTATCAAGGTCCAGGGCTGTGACATACTATAGTTTCGCAACCAATAAAGTTTCCTTATCTGCACTGTAGGTAGAAACAAATTCATCTTGCTATGATGTAACATGATCTGCGGCTGCGATACAATAAAGCAACCTGGGACCTCCTGTAACTCACAACCACATGAGGTTCTGATGGGTATATGCTCGTATCAAGGTCTGTGGTCATTGTACATCATAGAGACAATTGATATATTTTTCTCTTTTTATCAAGGTTACTTTAATTGTGTTCTATGATGGTATCTCGACCCGTGACTATGGTGCCGTGTCAACACTTGGAATCTTCTGTGGACTACAGCCACATAAGATCTTACCAGGGTACGCACTGGTATCGTAGTCGGTGCTCCTGAACCATTATAGCGCGCAATTAATGTGTCTTCACACTCCTTGCAACGGTCCTTAAGAGATATTTCTCGCCAAGGTTGTATTTCAGAGAAATAAGGTTTTAAGTTTTAGTGTTGAGAAACAACTGATTAGGTCAAATAAGAATCTTCCTCATAACAGGTAGTAAGAGAAGTGTGGGCTAGTAGCTTATCAACTCAAGTGTCTGAACGCTTGTTAGCTACATAGGATGTATTTCATGTGTCACCACTTGAGAAGTAACTTCAAGTGTCAAATCGAGTTATTGACTTGGTAGGAGTGGAATTGAACTATACCTGACGCACTCCGAATACTCAGCGTGGGTCATGAACCAATAAGAGATCGTGTTACTCAGAGGACTTCAACAGGATGATGTACAAGCTTGTTGGAATCAATCTTCAGGGGAAGAAGCTACCCGAGAGATCCGAGAATTACTCACCTGAAAATATTCTTAAGTTCTTAGTCCACCTTTAAAAAAAATAATAATAATTTACCCCTTTCAAGTCCTACAAAATGTAAGGCATCTACTTGCTTTATAGTCAAGTTTGAAAAATGTTTTCTGGACTTATTTTCTTTTCCATTACTAAATCTAAGGCTTTAGCCGCATCTTAAATCTCGGGACGAGATTTATTTTAAGGGGGGAAGGCTGTAACACCCCTGGTGTTACGGCTAATTAAAACCTGCCATGTCATCATCATTGCATGTAAATCATCCGGCATAAACTCATTTTTACTATGCATTAGAAAAAAAATGATTTTTCTTGCAACATATGATTATGCATAAGTTCTTGAGAATGATTTTTTATGTAAATGTTTGGGTTTGTATGTTATTATTTGAATTAAATGGGGTAACAAAAAGAAAATCAATTATAAACCTTAAAGCAGACCTAAAACCCTAAATCAAAAACTAAGCATAATTAAGTGTTGGGCCTTAAACAAAAGTTGCAAATCTTTAAAAGTTAAGCAACTTCTATTTTGGGAGATTTTGAAGTTATTAAAAATAATTTCAAATAAAATCTTAATTTAGGTTTTAAAGTTTAAAATTGAAATACGAGTTCAAAAACTAGTAGGAATCTGGCGATGGTCCTTTAATGAAAGTTTTAGCCCTTACAAAATGGAACAACTTTCATGTTTATAGATTTTAAAGTTTACTTGTAGAAATTTAAATTTAAAACCCAATTAGTGTTTGTTTAGTAAAATTTAAAATGCCATCTCAAAAATATCAAGAATTAGGGCAAACTACTTTATTGAAAGTTGTAAGGCTTTTTAAGTTGGACAACATTTACATTTGGGGATTTTGAATTTATACATTGAAATTTCAAATTAAACCCTAAGGAGTGTTTGAGAATTTAAAATTGAAATGCTATTTTAAAAAACTATGAAGAATCTAACAAAACTCCTTTAATGAAAGTTGTAGGGTTCAACAAGTAGAACAACTTTCATCTTTACAGATTTTCATGTTGTTGAGAAAAGTTTGGAGAATTTTATTGAATTGCAAATCAATTCCAAATTCAAGTTTTACCCCCTTTTAAATAGTTTCAAAACTGTGCAGAATTTGAATATAGACCAAAAATAAAAATTGCTCTACACAAAATTTGCTACAACTTTCATATTGACCATTTTTCAAGTTGCTACACAAAGTGTGGGATAATTTTAGCAAAAAGTCAAAAGGGGGCATGGTCTGCTACAGTAGACTCATCTCCTCTGTCCGGTTTCAAGGGGGGGTCCGGCCGAGCCCGCCGCGTGCCGGCAACGTCCGGGGCCGGCCGGCTGGTTGTCGTCATCGGAGTCGAGCCCGTGGGGGGGGGTCCCGGACATCCTGCACTCGTCATTCCGCCACATATATAGCCCCGACACCCTCGTTTCCCACTCTCCTCTCCATTGCCGCCGCCGTAGAGCTTCGGTTCATCGGCAAATTCGTCGTGCACAGGCCATATTCACCCTCTCCCTCTTCTTTGATCATAGTTTAGCTCTTTGCGAATCTATTGAGCCCACCCGCGCACCCTATCATCATCGGAATCGCACTGCACGCCGTCGTCTTCTTCGCGGCCGGCAGACACGCCGCCGTCCTCGGTTCGTCCTGACCGGAGCAACTCGGTGGGTTTTTCCTCTTCCAATCTTGTGTTCTAGGTTCGTTTGAGTGTTGTGAACTTCACTGGCTAGACGGTTTTGCGAGCTATGTGCAGAGGCCGCCGGGACAGAGCCCGTGCCGCCGGGGCGAGCCGTCGCAGGCACGGTCAACATCAACGAGCCACCTCCGCACATCCTCCGCCCCTGTTTGCTCGAGCATAGAGTCTCGGTGAGTCTCCTAGATCTTCCCCGTGCCCTAGATCGAGTCCTACCGCACCCTAGTCGCCGGAACGCCGCTCGCCGGCGAACAACCGCCACCGGTCCGCCATGGACGCGACTGAGCTCGCTGCGGGCTCCTACCTATTCGTTTGAACACGTAGCGGGGTCGCCCTTTTGTGGGGTGCACTCTGGTGCCTTCACCCTCACCGGAGGGTCGGCGGTGGTGAGCCGCCACGGCGAGTCGCCTCGCGCACGAGCTCGACCGTCCGGCTTGTGTGCGGGAAAGGGAGAAGGAGAAGGGGCTGACGATAGGGGGCCACCCGTCAGTGGGACCAAGAGAGGGAGAGCCCACCTGGGCTTAGCTGGGCCGGTCCAGTTGGGCCGGGTGAGAGCGGTGAGAGGAGAGGGAGAGAATAGGCCGGTTGGGCCGGTCGCCCTTCGTGGGCCGCCTTGGGCCAAAAGGAAGTTTTTTATTTTCTCGGGAATTAAGTGGATTTTCTGATTTTTCTGATGAGTGAATAGTAGTGCACTTTCTCATTTTCATAGAGATAAATTTACAGTTCCTAAAATCATAAAAATAATTATGAAGCCCCTCTGTGGTGTACTTTGTTTAGGAAAAATATGAGATAGGCATTTTAGTGATTTTGCTAGGTATTAAAAATGTGTCTTTTAATTAATAAATGGGACTTCTAGGATTTTTATAGGCTAAAATATTTATCCAAAAATCATAAAATTTAAATTATATCTATTTTGGGTCAAGATCTATCTATAAAAAAATTTTGAGCTCGAATGGAAATAATTTAATTATTTCTTATTTATTACTTGATTAATTGATTAATTAAGAAAATGTTATTAGAATTAAATGGTTAAAACCCATGTTAACTGCAATCACTTAGGTTTTGTGTGTGATTATATGAAGACCATAAATCATAAAGTCTTGAATGGTCTTTAGCAATTTGTTTGCTTGATGAGTTTGATATTATTTGATTTTTAATAATTAACTATGCTTAATAGGTCAATACATGTCATTAGGGTTTTCTAACTTGTTAGCGAACACCTGATGCTATTATAGGTAGATTAACTAGGCTTTCTATGACTGTTAAATTGGTCAATAAATCGATTATATAGCCACCAACTTGTCTAATGAAGTTTGTTTTAAAAACTTTATCGTTAAGGAAAGTTGTACTCAACTTTCTAAAGTAAGTTTACTTTTACGTTTAATGCATCTCCTGCATCATGGCATACATGTCATCATATAAGTGTTGTATTATTATTTCGTGTAGTGAACGCGCGGTGATTATTATCTGAAGCGTGTCCCGAGTAAGGTCTTCACTCGGTGGACGTGGATCCTTCTCGGTGATTGACGTCAGGGTTTCGTCTACTTCAAGCAACAGGCAAGCCCCGGTGCATTTGCCCCTCCTTGTTATTTAAAAATATTTATCACTTGAGTTAATCTACTGCATTAGGTTAATAGGAGTTGAGTGATAACCTATTGATGCATTACCTTTCCTTGACCACATATTATACCTGAGACCCTAATTTATTTAAAGTATTGAAAAATGCCTAGCCATGCTTAATGATAGAGTTGCAAAAATGCTATTTTGAAAACTGTGATGATATGAAACAAATGAATCATTTTATGGGATTGGTATTGTCCTCGTTTGGTGATGGTGTACTTGGCCAGTCCATTATCATCAACGTGGATGGGTTTTCCCGTTTGGATGGCCAACTGTTTGGGTTAGAGTCCCAACTTTCGTCGCCATCGGGAAAGGGATGTGAAAACCGGGTAGTTACCAGTGTACTTGGGTTAGAGTCCCAATGCATGGTTTCTAACGGAAAAATATTAGGGACCATTCGTTGTCGGCCTGCTGTGATCATGACTTTGCAACTAGCCACATACTACGGAAAGCCTCTGACTCCGGTGGCTCTACTGCTGGAACCGACAACCACGCACTGAGAGTGGAGAGATGGCGAGAGTAGCGTGTACCCTCGTGGCCGTCGTGCCTGGAGACTAGAGGGGTACTGTGCTCTCGGGTGGCGCAGGACCGGTTCCGGGGTATGAAAAGCCGTGGTAGGCGGGGTTGGCATATGCAAGCTTAAGTGCTACATATGCAGTGTGGATAGGGATCCCCAGCTGGGTACTTCTGGATTCGAATCGACGCTGCTCCTCGGTTAATGGAGACATGATCCTCACACTTACAGCGAAGAGTGGTTCGGAACTAGGATGTTTTTGAATGGACGAAGTAAATGAAAGAATGTTGATATTTGAGAAGGAACTTGGAGATATGGTTAATGATTAATAATATTATTGAGATAAAATACTGAAAATAGGATTAGTATTGCTTTTCTGCAAAATCCTTTGACTCTTGCTAAGCCTTACCTTGACTCCCCTCAGTCTGCATTCCTGAGTCTAATTTTACACCTTTAGTCGGGTAAGTCTTGCGGAGTACCCCATGTACTCAGGGTTTGTTAACCCCCTGTTGCAGGTAAGTTGAGTAAACAGTTCTACGAAAGATCGTGCCGGTCATCGGATCGTACATGGATGAAGATGTGTATATAATGAAACCCTTGGGCAGGGTGTTTAGTTGTATACAGCTACTCCACTGCGAAACTCTGGTTGGGATAATGTAATTGTAATCTATGTTTAAGTAATACTTCCGCACTCTTTACTCTGATTCAAATTATTTGCGTAAACTGTTGTAATATTTGCAAGGTCTTTACAATGAGATCCTCGGGGAAATTAGGGTTTCCTATGAAACCCGACGGGCCACCTAAGTCAAAGGGAACTCGTGCAGACTAGTCAAGGGTCCTTAGGGACGATGACGGGGCACGTGGGCCCTATGATTAAGGCGGTTCCGTCACAAGAAAGCAAGTAGTTAACTACGCAAGCAAATAAATAGGTTATTAGAATTGTCTTAAATCAAAAAATTTAAAATTTGACTGAATTTATAAAAAATTGCATCAAGATTCATGATATCAAATTAATATTATCAGATATATCATATACTATATTTTCTATAATCTCCTAATTTTATATCATACTCTTTTCTATAAAGTTAGTTAAAGTTAATATAGTTTGATTAACATGGATTGTATAAAATTGTTTTACTCACGGACAAAAAGAGTTTTTTTTATATTATGAATGTTAACAATCCTACTTATTTAGTCAAAGTTTAAAGGTTTATTTTGACTGAGGACATTACAAAATCGTCTATCCAGCGATATGCCATTATAATTTGCAGCTTCATCAAACCATACCATTTTGATACACATAAACCATAGAGGGCCCACTGTCAAACTGTATGCATACATGAATACAAACATGAATTTAGTATCGGTCTTGTACTTACCAAGGAGACCATTACTTTTTAGATAATGGATATATTTCATACCTGGCTTTATCTACCAACAGGTAGAATCAGGCTAAATTATTACAACAGAGAAAACTAAAATAAAAGAAACTGACGGAAGTGAAAAAATCCCAACAAGGAACTCTAGTAGTCCTACGCGACAAATAACTTGCTCCGTGATGTCGACTCCACAAGAGTATGACCATCAACGTCGAGATAATGCCACCACACATGTCTGTCAGACCTAATAAGGGTACTGAAAGATCGTTGGACACCGACCACCTTGAAGATATTGGATGTTGTATTCTGGCAACAGCACGAAACACCTGGTGTATATGCATATGAGTCACCAACTCGTTGCCGGCACCAAAACCGACCAAGGAATCTTCCAAGAGCGACATCTCCAACGAGAAAATGACATCTGCAAATGCCATCATTGCCCCGCCAGAAAACTGGACATGGGTTTTCACCCGGGAAGATCCGCAAGAAAAACGACGCCTCCAGCAAGGAAAGTGGCGCCCACAGACGTCACCGCCGTCGAAACATGGTAGTACCACCATTTCCCACCAATTGCCGAACTGTTACGCCATTGATTGCCGCCTCCGTCTTGATCTGGCCGTCATCGTACACGCCTAGGCCGGCTGCCACCGTTGAGTAAGACCGCCGATGCCCAGATACGTGACAGCTCTTGCTCCGCCAAACCCACCTTCGGCGGCGGCGCGGCGATTCGCCGATCGCGTGGAGGCCGATCAGATTTTTACGTACTCCACAAGACCAAATACTTAACGCACGTTTACGTCCCTATACCCATATAGTGCTTGACAGTGAGCCCTTATATGGTTGGTACGTAGGAAGTGACATGGTTTAATGAAGCTATAAGAATTATAATGGTCTATCTCCGAATAGACAATTTGTAATGAAGTTTATCAAAACTGCAAGATTATAATGGCCTCATCAATAAAAAGCCCTAATAGAGTGTTTGGATGGGGACATGGATTAGGATAGGAATACCTCTTTTAAGGGTATTAGTAGATCCTAACCATCCATTTCTTATGTCTCATTGAATCATAGCCATTCATCTATTTTCTAATCCCTATCCCATCCTCTATTTCTCACCATCTAAACATATTATAAATTTAAACGGTTCGATTAATAATTGCATTTTTGTGGTCTGGGGTGGGGTAGTGGAGACGGAGGGAGTATAGTTTTCGCGCGGGAAGGGGAAACCCGTAAGCAGCGGCGCGCCTCTCTTGCCCTCGCCCACATATAGCCGTTCTCCCGGCGAATCGGGGTTATCATATTTTGCATCGCGCACAGTAAAACGGTGGCCAACCCAAAAATGCTCGTTTCCAACAGCCGTGACCCAAAACGAAGCCAAAGCTGGTGCTTGGCTGCGCGCTCGCCAGCGGCAGGGTGGCAGCGTGCTTGCCAGTGACCGGGCCGGGAGGAGCTCGCCGCGATGGGGCGGGTCGTGGCAGAGGCCGCGCTCGCCGGCAGGGTGCAGCGGAGCACGCGCGCTCGCTGGGGACCGCGTCGGGCGGAGCTCGCCGCGCGGGAGCATGTCGGGGTGGAGGCCGCGCGCTCGCGGACGGAGCTCGCCGCGAGGGGGCGGGTCGTGGCGGAGGCAGCCTTAGGTTTCGTCGATTCGTGTCCGGCCTCCTCCCGTTTCCTCTTTGCCGTCGTTGCACGTGGCTCGATATGGCGCTCCGAGCCCCCGCCGAGGGTAGGTCGATTGGGCCCCTGGGCCTCTCCGTCCGCGGGGTACGGGGCGGTGCGGAGGTTTCGTCCAGCCCTGATTTTTTTTTTTCTAATGCGGCTCACAGGAGCGTTCCTGCAGCTAGGTGGTAGACTGTGGTGCGGTTGGGGGCGGCGATGTCATCATATCGCAGCTTTGGTGAGTGAGATCCTGGTGGTCGCGTCTTGCGTGTGCTGTGATACTCGAGAAATCTTGCATTGCTGTGCTTGATTCCGGAATTCAGTCTCGTGCGTGTCCAAGTTTGGTTCGTTGAGGCATTGGCCCATGTTGAGGGTACGGGTGGGGGGCATTTGGTTATGGTATAGCAGAGTAAAGCCGTAAATCATGCTGATTGCACTTGAAATACATGGCTTGGGAACCACTGTTATCGCACATTTGGAAGTGTTCGTAAGAAGCAGTTCTGTCCCTTGCTATTGCTAGGGGTTTTGTTCTTGGTTTAGTACGTTGTTGTGGGGAATTTTGGGCAATGGCAAAAAGAGGAAGTGAGATTGATTACGAGTAATTTACTCATAGTTTACAAAGTACGTCAGAGGAGTATTCCCTGGGTTTAGATTTGGAACTGTTTCAGTGACAAAATAATAATGCAGTCCTCGGTTTTGGTTACTCTATGTAAGCACAGCATAGGAAATGTTGATCCAGTTCTGGAATGCCTGTGAATGATCCTCATATTTGTTTATAGAATTCTTGCTTTGTCTAAAGCACCTAAAATTTGTACCTCAATTGTCACTGAGCTTTGGGGATTAGGTAAATGAATAACTGAATCAGTGTTAGTTCTAGTTGTGATGTTGGAATCCATTAATGATTGGGAAAAATTAAATAGACTGGATTAACTTTAGGAAGATCAATATTCCTCTGCAATGGTCTTAGTGGTACCAATCAGTTGTGTTTCAGCTGAGACAACAAGTAAATCATGCCAATTGCTTTTTTATGTGCTTCAAAGAAAATGGCTGACAGCCACAGTTATCAATATTTTGTCAGCAGTGGATGGATTTGAATGTGGGCCAGCATTCCTGTTGAGTTAGCAGCTCAATGGACTGCTTTGTGCTGGAGACTGGGGAGCCTTTTTTCTTTCTATTTTTTTTTTTTTTGAGAATGACTGGGGAAGCCATTCTTGGTTTAGTACAATTATACAGCATTTTTCTTGTGTGAGTTCAGGTTTGCGCTAGACTATATAATGGCAAAAATAGGTAAGTGTGGCTTGGTGGAATAGCCAGTCAACTTTAGTATTGAAGCCAAACTAACATTAAATGGTGACAACTTATTTTCGTAAGCTATTGATTAGAACTTGGGTACTACTAGGACACTATTGAGCATCAATTTGGGATGTATTCCTTATAAGTTATAAGTGCACAGTTAGTAAGGCAGCCCTTGGGAATTTTGCTAAGAAGACGACCTTCTCATGTAGGCGGAGAAAACCTCCAAACCCATGCCCCACGCATACATAGCGGCACCTTTGCCCACGACCACGACCTGGGCCGTACTTCAGACCTATGCTTTGGTGTGAGACAGGCAAGGTGATTTTTTTTTTTTTTTAGCCCAGCCTAAAATTTGCTCCCACGGGGAGTCGAATCCAGAACCTTAACATCCATGGGGTGTGGCTCTGTTCAAATGGACATTAAAATTGTTGTTCATTCGCAATCCAACTTTGGGGATTAGGTGAATGAATCAGTGTTAGTTGTGATGTTGGGGTCCATGAAAGATTGGACAAAATTTAATAGATTGGTCCCATGTATATTGTCCTAGCTTATTGAGAAACCTGGAATTGTGCAACACGTGGATGGGATGCTTATCCAGTATTATTTTGTCTTGATGGGAAGGGAAATTCCTATGCTGTACTGGTATTGTTGGTTTTCAATTCTGCTCATTATTTTCTAAACTGATTCTAGATATGCTGTGCTATGTTATTTCTTTAACATCATTTTGTCATTGACATTGATCCAAAATAAGAGTTATGGTGTACATTATGGTGTCCAAGCAGCATAACTGCATAACTAACAGAATTTTTCTAGTTTGATCATGGCATGCCTATGTAGCCAGTGCATGGATGGTCCATAAATTTCATATTTGTGTTTCTTGAATATTTGTGTGGACTGCATAATGGCATGAGTTTGTGCACTCTTTGTGGACCATTCCACCAATCCATCTTCAAATGCATATTTGTAGTTGTTATTTTTATTGTGTTACAACTTGTAATATTACTATGCGATGCCATATTCACTGAACCTCTTAATATCATACAGTTGTTCAGAAGTTTCCATCAATTCACATCCATCGGTGTTGTTAGTCCAGTGTATTTTACAAAGAATGTGTGCAAGACAGTTATTTTATAAAGAATGTGTACCATGATAGCATACATCATGGTACTAAATCAATACTGATTTTATTCATTTTAGCTTGTTTACTTGACTTGTTATAGTACTATAAGCTAACAGCTGAAAGTATCCTACAATTTCAAATTGTTAGTCCCAATTACCTATAAGATAATCAGCTCGCACCTACCAGCTCAACAACTTTCACCTGCTTTGCACTGACTTGCGTGTGTTCTTACTGGAATTTTCCATGATCATATTTCTTGCCGGTGCCTTTATGACTGACAAACTGCCTCTATATACATATATCTGTATGGTGTCTTAAGCTCTGTGATGTCCATTTCATTGCATAGGTCCACACTGAACACATATGTGTAAACCAACTCCACTTATAATGTCGGTGTTGTCATTGTTTCATTGCAGTGGGGCTGTATAAACTACTAGTGGATCCTGAAGCCTGTTTGCTTCCTATATAAGAGTTGTTTCAGATTCTTGAGAGTTGAGAGACTTGACTTCTTGGAGGTCATTCAAGGGTCTCAACAATGGTATAGTTTGATACCTTGTGTAGCATCTCTTGCATCAATTATAGTCTCTATGATCTATTGCATTTAGCTATCGTAATCATTTCCTTCCTGGATAACTTAACTAGTGAGTCCATTCTTTTCTTTCCTCTCTATATAGCAACTTGCATTATAAGATTGCATCCAGGAACAAGATACAGTATTTTCTCATGGACCATTTGGAGTTGAGTTCGTTTCATTTTATCATAACCTAAGCATTATCACTATTCACTTGCACATTTGTAGGGCCTAGTTATGGATGCAAGGTGTATACCAAATATGTCACAACGCAAGGATTTCACTACTACCCTTGGAACAGTTAAGGTATTTATCAAACCACCAACTCGATTCAATTTTATTGAAGTAATATTAAAGTCTTCTTTAGATGTAGCAACTTTTTAGCCTCATTCTACTATTTTTGAGTAAGCGTTACTAGTTATTTTGGTGCTGTTTGAGCATGCTGTGGTTAATTATCACAACTTGGGTAAGGGAGGCTAATCTCTGTTGTGGTGTTGGATGTTTCCACAAAATACTGTATGAGGCTGGAAAGCATATATGGGCGCTCTATGATATTTATTTTCTTCTATTTACATTGAAATAATATTGCTAATCTCACTTCACCTGTATTTCTAGCTGGATAGTTGGAACAATTTTTTCCCTTAGAATCACTGAAAGGTAGTTCGCTGGATGAATGCTGCTTCAGTTTGATGTTTGCTAATTTTTCTAAATAAGTAAATATGCTCACTCTGTTCCTTTCATGGTGGTCTTAGCAAGCAGTGGCGGTCAATGTTTAACCTAATACCATTATATCTGGTAGTTTTTTTTGGTCCTCTCAACTTTACTCCAAAGCAAGGACTTTTTCTCGAACGCGCAGGAGAACTGCGCATCAATATATTAAGAAGAATAAAGAAAGGGGGAAAGAGCCCCAAAAACTGTTACAGAGAAAAAGGTCTGCAACACACCCAAGGAACACAATCTAAGCTGACTCTCTTAGAGAACTAAAACATGACCGTAACTACAAGACCCAAAAAGAGCTAGGAGAAAGGAGCCACGGTAAGGAGATAAGAAACTCCTCGAGCCCCTGCTGCTGACCACTGCTGAGCTTCATCCTTAAATACCGAGAAGACCCCAGCCAGGTTAGGAGTTCCCCCATCAAAGACACAATAGTTCTGATGCTTCCAAACTAACCAAGCTCCCAAAATAATGATGGAGTCGAACCCCTTTTTCACTTGACCAGAAAACCTGCTGCTAGCTCCCTCTGACCAGTCCATAAAAACCAGATCATCCATTTGTGGAGCCACAGCTTGCAACCTAAAAGATTGCAGAACATTGTACCAAAGCAAGGACTTGCTTGACCATTTCGTTTTATCTTATGGAGTTATTATTCTTTTCCCCTCAAGTATTACAAAGAAATCTCCAAACCATTTGGATACTGGTAGAATTTCAAAGACTGTTCAGACTTATATGATTCTCGAGGTTATGCATGAATGCATCAAATCAAAATAATTCATCATCTAAAAAGTATCAGATCAAAATAATTGCACTTCACTTCTCTCACTCTCACAAAGTAATTAAATGTCCATCTTGATATTTGGATGTATTATATAGAAAGAAAAACCATTTCATCTTATGATTTAGCTGTTTTGTCTATCCTCTTGAAAAAGGTGGTAAATTTTTTCCACTACTCGATAAGAACTGCTGTCCAGATGTTTCAGACTTTATATAGACCTGTATGTTTTATCACACATGACTGAAGTTTATGTTGTTGGAAAGAATGGCGATAAGAAATTAACTTAAGGAGGTACATCGTTTAGGGTACTTTTTATGGACCATGAACATGAGTTTGCTGCTTGCAACTTTCGGAGGCTATTTAATGGTAGACCTAGCAATTCATGTAATTGTATAAGATAGAAGTCTACATGCCTCGTTCCATGTACATCTTTCCTGCGATGTCAAATACTTTCTGCACATCTAGTTCAGGCAAATATTTCAATGGATATAAGATCTTCAGAATAATTCGTCATTTTTATATTTGTGCCGTCAAAATCTTGGCTTTTTAAGTTAGTCTGCATTTCTCACATTTGCCAAGATAATAGTAAAATATTGAACCAATCAGAACAACGAAATTAGATTTACTCTAAAATAGTGCACATATGAAATGTCATATTCATTTGTGTGAGCAAATTGTAAATAATGTTAGTAAATGTAGAAATCGAATACCATTTGATAGTCTTTGTTTCAGCACCTCGAAGCTCTGGGATCTACAAAAGCCCAAAAGTGATATGGGATTGACATGTTCCATGATATCACATTTCCCTTAAAAGTCACATCTGCTAAGAGCATGGAAGCTAATGTTCTGACTTTTCATGATTTAGTATTGTGATTTATTTCGTGCAGGTTTTAGCTGCGGTTATGTTGTTGATGCATTATCATGTATATACTCCTATTCATGTAGTTGGTATCCTTCGCATATCATCATAAAGGCATTATATCATGTTTAGCATGTGATGAAGTGGTTTTCAGTGTTGCCTATTGGCCTATTGGAGATCAACTCTATTGGCTATATTTAGTATTAGAAAAATAAATTTAAAAATACCTAGAAAATATGTGATGGTGTAACTAACTACATATACATTGTTCATATTGCAAGATGAATAGATGCAAGAAGTGAATGCGAAGAATCTCATAATGCATGTAATGTGCTAACCTGGTTCACTTGGTCTTACATGATACATGAGGTCACTACATGGGTTCCCAAATGAGCTTGTTATGGTGCTGCTCTCTCTGTACTATACTTGGGCTGAGGTTGATGCTGTTATATAGACCTTGTCGAGTGTCGCAAAGTAGGCAGAGATGTTCTTGTACCAGTATACTGGCTGGCACTTGCAAATGTTTCTAGTCCTTTAGGCTTTAAGTGCCTTGGGCTATCTACTTTGCAATACAATAGATTTTCCTTATCAGCTCTCCTGTTTCAGCCTAACCTAATGTGGTACCTTTTTTTTTTATGTTGCTTTCTGCCAGCAGGAGAGGTCTGCATATCTCTGCATTAATTTGTTTATCCGTGCACTGTGGTCCTGTCCTGTTTATCTGAATCGATCTTGGATGTGTTAGCGAGGATAGATAGTTTTTGTTTATCCTTGCATCAGAATCAGTGGCTACTGCTGGTCCTAACTTGTTCATCCAAATGGATCATAGATGATACTGAACCACTTTCTTCAAAAGGCGGATGCTTGTCCCCCTTTGTTTAGCGTACACAGCCTCAGTTATGCACATTTGAGTATAACAGATAGTTTCTATTTGGTGCTAGCATCTGCTGCCATTGTTCTGCAGAGTTGTGACATTGCTGCTTTTGGTTCTTGCAGGGGGAGGCATTGCTGCTGGTGGACAGAACCATGCTTGCTGATAACAGGAAAAGGCTAGGCAGGCTGCAGATTGAAGAAAACCTCGCAGCTAGGATGTATATCATTGTATACACTTCTGCTGCTTGCCTCCCAGACCTAGCCATCGGGACCTGTCCTGGCTCCCCAAAGCAGGCCCAGCGCGGGGACCCCTTGTAAGCTGGGGTCGTAGTTTGCACGTGCCCATGAACTGCTCCTGCCAATTGCGGATGAACTCATCGGCTCGGCTCTTCCTGGAAGTGCACAAGATGATACCTAGCTGTTCGAGTCCTGACACAATTCCTCTCTTTTACTCATGATTTCGCTTTTGTTAATCAAGTTTCATGTCTGCAATGGTCTGTTTGCTTCATGTTTGTAATGGTCTGGTTGCAAGGTGTGGAAAAGTGAGCTGTACCCGAAGTGCTCACTGCCGTTGCTGATCTGATCCCCATGTGGTGCCTCGTGCCGCCTGGTTATCTTTCTGGCGATGTGGTATATGCTTACAAGTGTGCTTGACATCAGGGGCTGTAGCTTCTTTCCCTGGTCTTTGTCAAATTTGTAACCCGAGTTTATATACTTGATAATAAAGTGGCTTACCCAATTCCGGCCTTTTGCATGATTTGCACAGCTAGGTAGGTAGGATTAACATACTTTCTTCCAGGCTATGATTCTCTTGCTCTTAGGTTGTTGCTGCCCTGTATGGAGTTGTTACGTACATCCTTCGGGGCTAAGTATCAGTAGATCACGATTTGACTCTGACAAAGATGGCAAGACTGGCACCTGGCAGCTTTCTGTGCCTCTCTTCTGCGTGTCCACTGCAAAGGTCTTGCCTATCTCTGATTAGCCGCTAGTCTGTGTAGTATCTGTTGATTTTGTCGGTGTGCGAGTGCGATGGAGTGAGAATAATGTGTGCCCTGCCTGATGTTTTCTACATGCCGAGCCATCGTGTTGCCTAACGAGCCAATAGGAAATCCTAACATTAGGCAACTACTGAATCAGCACGTAGAAACCAGCAAGCAGGACACACATTATGCTGTGCGTGTTGACATGTCTGGCTCCAGATATAACTGTGGATATTGACGGTGCTCAGCATGGAGTCCTGGCATTTCTATTTCAGAGGTGGAAAGTTACGTCGCATGCACGTACTTCGGTAATAGGAGATTATTGGTATATATTATAGGTAGTGTTTGCTTCTTGAGGTTTAGGGCGATTTCACTTATGTGTTTGGTTCAAAGACAAGCGGAAACCATGATTAATTTATTCCGACTTGCCTCTGCCATATCACAAAACTAGGTAAAAGCTATCAGCCAGCTCTTCTACATTGGATATTACCATTTTTTTTATAGGATTAAGTCCACTTTTAACCCCTCAACTATTGGGTTCGTTTAATTTTGATCCTCAACTACGAAACCGTCTAATGTTGATACCCTAGTTGTCAAAACCGCTCACTTTTAGCATCTGAGCATGGGAAAGGCTGTTTTGACCAGTGTGAGTGGTTTGAACCACGCCACGCTGGCGTTGACCCTGCCCGCCAAGCCCCCGTCGCTGTGCCTCGCGACGGACGCGTCGTCACCAATCTTCTCGACACCCGTATCTGCCGAGCGACAACAGTTCACGCCGCCGCCGCCGTCGTCCCCGTCCCCGCACATGTCCGCAACCGCGCTGCTCTAGAAGGCCGTGCAGATGGGAGCCACCTCGTCAAGCTCGCGGGCCTCCGCGGTCTAGGCCTAAACGTATCCTCGTCATCGCCGGGGGCCTCGTCGTCGGGCCATCAGCACCACCAGGAAGCCATGCAAGTGTCACCCTTGGAGACTTCGCTGCAGCAATGGCCGCCGCGGGTAGAGACGGAGCTGGCGCCAATGCTATCGGCCGGGCTCCAGAGGCGGACGGGGGGGGGGGGGGGGGGGGGGGGGGGGGGGGTCAGCAGGGGCCGCGGCCCCCCAATGCGGCAGAAATTTTTCTAGACCCCATGCAGTAATACCGAGCAGGAGCAAGCAGCAGTGCAGCACTGCAGGCATTCAGCAGCGTCGTATTAGGCTCTGAGCGAAGCAGCCAGCAAGTCTCCAGGTGCAAGTAGCCGCAAAAAGTAAGTATAGTTTACGGAAACGCCCCCAACCGGGCGTCCTGCCGTCCGGACGCGGCTCCTCCACTCATTTGATGGACACACCTTACTCATTTGAATAGAGCTCTTCCGCTTATTTATTTCCCCTCTGAAAAAATGTCCGTTGGATGCTCATCTGCTCGTCCGCGTCCCCTTCTCTCACCGCACGCCTGTCTCCCTTGCATGGCCGGCTCCTCCCCTTGCCGCGCCCCGTCCCCATCTCTGGTCATGCGCCACCATCCTGAGACGAGTTCCCCCTGCCGCGCTGCGCCCCATCACTGGCCTTGCGCTACCATCCTGCGCATCGCCCCTGACCACATGTGCGCCCCCATCCCGCTCAACAGTTGCGCCCATGACGGGCACCACGCCGCCACCACCCTGATGCCGCCAAGAGAAGGTCGCCGCCGGCCCGGACTTCATCTCCTGTGACTGGTTGAAGACACCACGACAGAGAGGAGGCCTGCACATGCCGAGATGTTTACTCTAGATGTTCCCCCTAGAATCGAGCTTTTCTAGCCACTGCAGTGCCCCATCAGGTAGGCCATGGCCACCGGCGACGTCGTGCTTCAAGTGTTTCAGGCTTATGTTTCAAACATTTCTTCTCAATGTTGTAAAAGTCAATCAAGAATGTTCGTGCTGCAATTGCAACCTGTTTTTTTTTTCAATTGTTTCATGTGTTTCAGAAGTTTGTTTTAAATATTTCATCGGAATGTTTTAAAAACATAATATGGTGATGCACATGTTGCAATGGCTATACATACATGTTTCAAATGCATGTTTTCGTGTGTTTCATATGGCTTCAAACGTATGTTGCAATATGTTTTATGTCGATGTTTCAAAAATAGATCTATTGTTGCACAACGATGGTGGAGCGGCCTGCCGCAGGGCTTCGGCTCGCTCTACCCATGCAGCGTAGAGCTCAGTGTCTGTTTCTTCCTTCTTCTGTGCTCCTACCTCGCATGGAGTGTGCCCCACCCTCTCCTCCCCTTCCCCTCCCCTCCCTTCCATCCCCCTCCTCTTCCCTCCATCTAACCATGGCAGTTCGAGCTCGACCTGAGCGCATGGGCGAGCGGGGGCGAGGGAGCTGCGTGCGTCGAGCGCAAGTACGCGAGCTCCGTCCGTCCGGATGTTGCCTCGAAGTGGGATGGATGCATGGGTGGAGGGATCTGTGTGCTAGCGGTATAGAACTAGGTGCGAGCGTGGGCGTCCGGACGCACGTCTCGGTCCGGACGTCCGGGCGCCGTAAGTTCCATATAGTTTACTGTTTTTTAATTACTAATTTGTACTAGTGATCATCCTTGTATTTTTTTTCAATATGCTTATGCAGCAGATTATTTATATGCCATGACGACGTGCAAAGTGAGGCTCAAACAAGGTAATTTTTTATCATCTTTTCTTAAAGAGTCACTTTTATATGCTGTTGTAATAAATATTATGATACGAATATTTATGGTATATGTATTCGCTGGTTCCGCCACTGCCGGGCTCGGCCTCGGGCTGCCATCCAGCCCATTAGCGGTCACGACGCCGTGGGAGAGGAATCCGAGTAGCTCGCCAGTCCGAGTAGCTCGGTACGAAGTTACGAGTACTGGCTGCTTTGCACTTCCCTTCCTCGTCTCAGTTCTTTCTGCTCTTTCCCTCCCGTCGCTTGCCCTTGTCTCTTCCCGATTGCTTGCTTGTGCTTGTCATTCAGGCTGGGACGATTTCACAGCAGGTGATGATGAACATTCAGGCTCGCCCCCTGCGTGCGTGGCCGGCACACCATTGTGTTCCCCGCCGAGCAAGAGGTCGCGCTGTCCGCCTGCCGCGAGCGCGGGTGCATGCAACTCGGCGTGGAGCGTGGGCACGAGGCGGTGGCGTCATCTCCATCTCCGGCAATGCGCAGCTCCGGCGGCGAGCAGGGTACGGCTACGGCGCGCGAGCAGCATGGCGATGCGCGAGCAGGCTGTGGCCACGGCGCCCGAGCAGCACGGCAGCCCGCGAGCCCCGATCAAGCCCACCATGGCCATCTCCATGGCTACTCGGTGCTCGCAGGCTGCCATGGCTACCGTTGCGTTCCTGCTGCTCCGCCCTTCACCGAGCCGAACAAAGCGCCACCGCCAGTTCCGCCAAGCCCTCACGCACGTGGCGCACCACGCCGCTGGCTCGCTGCGCTACTGTGGCACCGCGGCCATGGCGTCGCCGCCGTCACGGCCGCCTGAGCGCGTGGCCAGGACACTGCCACGTTCCCTGTCGAGCCCCCTCCCTCCCGCACCCGGCGCGCCTCTCCTCGGCTCCTCCCCGCCGCCGCGGCCGTGGCCGCCGGCTTATGTGGCCTGCAGGCCATGGCACTCCTCCCGCTGAGCCATGGCCGACCCCGGGACCGTGCGGGCTCAGCGCTGCTCGCCGGTCGTCAGCGTCCCACGGTTGCCGGCGCGAAGGCCACGCAGGGCCGCGGCGCAAGAGGTTGGGCGGTCTGCCTGCCGCGAGCATGGGCGCAGGCAGTAGGTCCACCGGCCACAGGCGCAGGCAGCTTGGCGTGGAGGATAGCGCCGGCGTTGCTGGTGCTAGAGGTGGCGTGGGGGCGCTGCCGTGAGGATGGACATGGAGGGGATGAGTGGTTGACGCGTGGGCTCTACATGTCACTGAGATTGAGGCCAACGTCATACATGGTGGTCAGCGCTAGTGTGGCATGGTCAAAACCGCTCTACATAGCACAAAACAGCCCCGCCTGCGCCAGGTGTTAAGAGTGAACGGTTTTAACAGTTGAGGTACCAATAATAGATGGTTTTATAGTTGAGGGTCAAAATTAGACTGAACCCAATAGTTGATGGGTCAAAAGTGGACTTAATCTTTTTTATATGTTTGTATGAAAGGGGGCAGATCCACCATGTCATTGGGTAAGATACGCTCCTGAGAGTTACCTTACTCAGGCACTCAGCCATTATGCCCCTGGGTGAGGTACGCTCCCAAGTGCGCTGTTGGGTGGGGCACGCTCCCAAGAGCTGCCTTATTCGACCACCATGGTGGGTACTTCTGCCTCTTTGACCAGGTCTCTTCATCTACATGACTTAGTCGCCACTAGCTTGGGGGCTCACCATTGCCTCCGCTTAGTCGGCTACACTCCGATTACACTCGAGGGCTCGAATTCAAGGATAGAAGACCAAATTTACAAGGATTCAACCGCTCAGCGACAAGCGATCCTCGGTTATTGTCATGAGAAAGTTACTTGACTGCATGCTTAAGGACGTCTACAAGATCCTATAGTCAACTCTAAGTAATCGGCTTTAGGCTTGGGGGCTGTAGGATATATATCCTTGATGGATGCATTCAAATTTCTTCAAAAGAAATTGGAGCAATTGTAGGCAAGAACCTCCAACTCTTTAGGCTAAACAACAAGAGACTTCGGGGCTACACTCAATATGTGCGCTTTTAAGAAAACACACACCGTTAGAAGACTTCAAGAGCGTTTCACGACTTATCTCAAGAATGTACTCGAATAAGGTACTCGAATGATACTTAAACTTACTCGGCATGACTAGAAGATTTAAGGTTGACTGTATAGTATAGTTTAAACCAATATAAACTATTGTTGTCTTTATGTTTACCCCGAGTTCTACATACGCCGAAGCTCCTCATCATGGGTACACCGACACGGGGCAAGGTCTAACACTGTCTGTTGCCTTCGCCATGCTCGTGCCCACTCTGGTCATCTATCCGTCGCCTCAGCCATGATCTGACCTCCTTGTCTGTCAATGTGACCACATTAATGGTCGATATGGCCGTTTGGGTTGTCGATTGTGTGCCTCCTTTGCTTTCTCGGCTCCGACCTCGCCATGTCCTCGCTTCCTTGCCCACCTCTGACCCTGCATCCTTGGCTGACCGCCTTTGACAACCGCCACAACCTTGCATACTCGATGTTTAAGACCATGCTTCAGTTTGGGGAAAAAAGATAAAGGGATTGTTTGGTATAACTCACAACAGCTTCATAAGCCAAACACTCTTTTTTAAACAGCTTCATTGTTGAAACTATTTTTATCTTTTTTCTCATAAAAGGATGAGTTGGCATGAATCTAGTAAAAAATTAGGCTTATTCTGACTCTCTCCCTCAGTTCTCTCTCACACCCATGCATATGCAGTTGTTAGTGAAACTAGTTTTGCCAAATAATATTCTCGAAAAAGATCAGCTTCACCAAAAAAGTTCCTTATAAAGTCATTTAAGAAAAAAAAAACACCAAGCAGGACTAAAAATTGTGGCTATGGCATGGTGTGAGAAGAGAGATGGGTGGAGCTGGGCCGGCTGATTTTTAGCTTCATCCAAATAGATGCTGAGCCCTACTCACCTCATGGACCTATCAGGTGTTGACAACTTTGCCATTATTATAGAGCTTTTTACCTATGTGCCATTGTAAAAGTTCAAAATGACCTACGTATCGCTGAAATGAAAAAAAGTTCTTCTGTACCCTGACATAAAATTTTCTTTACCTACATACCACTTCCGTCAATAACTCAATTTTCAAAAAATCATAACTTCTCCATGCAATATCAGATGAAGACTATTTTTATATGAAAATTGTATAGCTCGACGAGATCTATAATTTTATAGTTTTGAGTTTTTTCATTTGAGGACGTTAAGATGCTCAAAATTAATTTTAGTGCTGAAAGATTAAATTAATTTTTTTGAGCGTCTTAACTATCCTCAAATGAAAAACTAAAAGCTAAAAAGTTGTAGATCTCGTCGAGCTCTATAATTTTCATATAAAAATCGTCTTCGTCCGATGTTGTATGAAGAGGTTATAATTTTTTGAAAATTAAGTCATTGACGGAAGTGATATGTAAGTAAATAAAATTTTATGCGAGAGTATAGAGGAACTTTATTTTAATTCAATGATACATAGATTATTTTAAACTTATATAATGGCACACGGGTAAAAAAAAGCTCATTATTATACGAGCGCGGCCCATCTTGTCGCCCTTCTATTTCCAGCCTTTCCTTCCACAAAGTTCCACTGGTTCAGTGACTCAACGGTCACCCCTTTGTAGTATATATAAAAAAAAAGGGTCACCCCTTTGTTGAAACTCGAGACTACGTCTCTCAATGGAAGAAAGCGTAATTCAAGCGGCTGGATGCCACGTCACGCCTCACCGAAGCAATGCGTCGTCGCCTTCCAATCCACTGGGCTCCACGTAGGGATGAAAATGGTACGGATTTTTATTCGACCGTCCGTTCGACCGAATCCGTTTAGAGGTGTTCAGGTCAGTCCGTATCCAAGTCCGGATATTCAACATCCGATACCGTATCCGTATCCGAATATTCAAATCGTATATTTATGATGTCGACATCCAATCGTATCCTATCCGGCATGGCTGACATTATCCGTATTCGAATCCGAATCCGGCCAGAAATATGAAAACAAATGTGGTATCAGTGATATCCGTTCGTATTCGATCCGTTTTCATCCCTAGCTCCACGCCTCCAACTCCAAGTGCAAGCTGCAAAAGGCGGGCCGAGAGGCGTTTCAGTTAGAGTTCGCCTGGCTGCCCACGTCCGCCGCCGGGAGGGGAGGAAGACCATCGCCCTTTTACGCATGGCGGCAGCGACGCTCCCATCCACCTCCGCCGGCGGGGCGGCGGTCCGGAACCTAGCCCGCGCCGTGTCCCCGCACCACCCGCTCCTCCTCCTCCACGCCTTCTCCCGCCGCGGCCGCCACCCCGTCCCACTCGCCGCGTCCCAGGGCGCGCACCTCCGACGACGCGCGCTTTCCGTCTCCGCCTCCGCCTCCGCGGCCGCGGGAGGGAACAACGGCGCGGCACCGCGCGCAGCCGAGAGGGAGTACGACTACGACCTCTTCACCATCGGCGCGGGGAGCGGGGGCATGCGGGCGTCGCGCGTTGCGTCCGCCCTCTACGGCGCCCGCGCAGCCGTCTGCGAGATGCCCTTCGCCACCGTCGCGTCCGACGCCCCTCTCCCACCCTTCAGTAATCAGTTTCAGTACAATTCATTTGTTTTCGCGGCGACTGTTTGGTTCGCCTTGTGCGTTCGTGCTCAATACACTTAGCTCCATGAATGATCAGTTGCTTTGCGACGTTACTTTAGTATCAGTGGACACGATGGCATGACCTTTAAGCACAATCTCGTCCCTCCTATTGTTTTGCGCATCCTGATCAATGGTCACTGATCAGGTGTCCACTATATGAATGTGAGCACATGTTTTCGGAAGTCATTAACATCATAGTATCGTTGCATTAAGAGATACTTAGCTACTCCTATATGCTATGAAGAAAAAAAAAAAAAACTGCAGAATGTGTGCGAGCTCAGCTGGAGACAAAATTTGCCGTACATCAATCGACAATAGCAGGTGGCAGTGAGCAGGTGCAGAAGTGACAAAGAGCACACATTTTGCCAACTACTACGGGCTGTTGATTACTGCCATGATGTACTGAGTTAGAATGACATTTTACTGATATTAGCATCCTATTGATTGATTTTCTTTTTAACTGGGTATGCTGTTTCATCTCCCTCCAACTTGAAGACAGGCTAATAATGTTCATAATAACTATGTTTAATTGATCGGTCTTTCCTTGAACTCTTCTTAACTCATTTTGGTGTCGAAACTTTTCATATAAGATGTTAGTTTATTTGTATTTCAGATGTGTGCTTCGTGGCTGTGTTCCGAAGAAACTGTTGGTGTACGCATCCAAATACTCTCATGAGTTTGAAGAGAGCCGTGGCGTTGGGTGGGTTTACGAGACCGATCCAAAGCATGATTGGAGAACTCTGATAACCAACAAAAATTTGGAGTTGCAGCGCCTTGTCGGAATTCAGACAAACACACTGAAGAATTCAGGGGTTACTGTAATTGAAGGCCGCAGAAAGGTTGGGTAATGTTTTAATGGAGATTAACTTTCTACGAATAACTTATGTTGAGGGATTCCTGCAATAATGGCAGCAATTGATCAATAATCTGTTCAAATTATGCAGATTGTTGACCCACATACTGTCAGCGTGGATGGCAAGCTTTACACTGCCAAAAACATACTTGTAGCTGTTGGTGGTCTGCCGTCCAAACCAAACATCCCAGGGATAGAGCATGTCATTGATTCTGATGCAGCATTGGATTTGCCTTCCAGACCTGAGAAGATTGCAATAGTGGGAGGTGGATATATTGCTTTGGAATTCGCTGGTGTTTTCAATGGATTGAAGAGTGAGGTTCATGTTTTCATCCGCCAAAAGAAAGTGCTGAGAGGCTTTGATGAGGAGGTGAGAAAGTATCATAAAATAAATACTTGAATATCAAACTTGAAGGTGCTAATCTGAGTTGAAGATCTATGCCTCGAGTGATATCCTAATTGCTTTGTTTAGGTCAGGGATTTTGTTGCAGAACAGATGTCTTTGAGGGGTGTCAAATTTCATATAGAACAGAGTCCTGAAGCAGTAACTAAGTCAGATGATGGTTTGCTGTCTCTGAAGACAAACAAAGAAACTGTCAGTGGGTTCTCGCATGTCATGTTTGCAACAGGTCGAAAGCCAAACACAAAGGTTAATACCATTTTACCACGTCATTTCTACTTATGTTTTATGACATATATGTAGTATTCTCTTTGCATGCACCTTGATATAAAGCGTATGTTTTTAGAATTTGGGTCTGGAAGATGTCGGTGTCAAAATGGATGAGCATGGTGCTATTGTGGTATGTATGTAATATAGTGAGATCAAATTTTGTGCATTTAGTTGGACTTAAAACCTCTCCTGATTGTTGATCATCATTAAATGGCTTTGAGAGCTCATGGAATAATTCTGTCATTCTAGGTTGATGGGTATTCTCGGACTTCAGTTGATTCAATCTGGGCTGTAGGGGATGTCACCAATAGATTGAACCTGACGCCAGTTGCATTAATGGAAGCTGGGGCAATAGCAAGGACCATTTTTGGCAATGAACCTACCAGAGCAGATTACAGGCACGTTTGTATATGATGTACTTCATGTTAGTTCATGAAAACCCATATGCCCCAACATTTTATTGAATTTCAGTCATGTAAACTACTTTTGGCTGTAAATTTTGAAATAAATTTGTACTTTGTGTTTTCTTGATAGCGCTGTGCCATCTGCTGTGTTTTCTTAACCGCCAATTGGGCATGTTGGCCTTACTGAAGATGAGGTAATATAATTTACAACTGTATCATTTTGAAATTCATAACTTCTTTTTGTCAGTCTATGACTAATTGAGTAAAATATTATGGTTGCAGGCTACTGAAACATATGGTGATATTGACATCTACATATCAAATTTCAAACCTCTCAGGGCAACTCTTTCTGGTCTGCCTGATCGTGTGTATATGAAGGTTATTGTGTGTGCCAAAACAAATAACATGTGTGGTGAAGATGCACCTGAGATTGTTCAGGTTTGCACATGTGTTGATTTTCTATTGATTTATATCTTCATATCCATTCTTTAGTTAATTCATTATGGATGTACATTAATATACAGAGTATTGCAATTGCTGTTAAGGCTGGGTTGACGAAGCAAAATTTTGATTCCACTATTGGTGTTCAACCAACAACTGCTGAGGAATTTGTCACAATGAGAAACCCAACTAGGAAGGTCCGAAGAGATACTACTGCTGAGGTATGTTAGTTCCATATTACATCGTAGAAATGTGTTGTTTAACTCTGCTCAACTAGTGTGCCATCTTACACTTCAGGCAGAGACTAAAGACGAGGCTGCAAATCAGAAATAGCTATCACTCGTTTTACAGTGAGGTAAGCATTTGAAACACGAATATACGAATTTAGAATCATGTGCCATGATCGAATTCTTTCTTAAATACAATGGAGAGTAATAAATTGCTGTTTGTTATTATCCTGTACCTCATCAACATCATCCCAAAGCTGTGCTCTTGTAGTTTTGTTGACAAGAGTTATCTGCGTATTGAAACTTTACAATGCAATGTGGTTTGTCTATAAACTAACATAAATGAACTTCTGTAATATGTTTTCCCACAACTCGCAAATGAATGAATGCGATTGTTTTTATTCCTCCATTTGTTTGACTCTGATGTAGTTTTGCTTGCAGGTTTTTATTCCTCCATTTGTTTGATTCTGATGTAGTTTTGCATGCAGGCATTCAGAGGCGGCACATCCAAACCTGGTCAGTATCTAACTTTGGGAACAAGAGGCGGGTAACTGTATAGTAGAATAGCGTTTGGTGAAGAATCCGCAATTGCAGCTGCTGAAGAATGGACATGTATTATAACAATGACCAATTGTCTCAGTGTCTCATATTGCATTGCATTACTTTCCCAACACGTTGAGATACCTAGTGTAGAAATTGCATTACTTTTGCAGCGCTATCTTGAAATACTTACTGAAGAAGTGGATATCTTGGACTTCTTGGTATAACCACATAGATTTTTAGATGGTTTTCTTCTGTTGGGGTATATCCAGTTTACTGGCTTATATGCATGCATATGCATCAACCTTTTGTTTTCCTTCCTTGCAGACACGGTGAAGTAAAGATTATCTGAGTTTTATTTGTTTATTTGCTGTAAATGTTGTCATTGTGCCTTCTCTTGTGTCTATGTTTTTCCCAAAACAAACCCTTTCTGTATATGTTTTCAGATAATAACGTGTCAGCCTATATCAAATACCATATTTGGGCCTTCGCACAACTCCATGGAACTTTGGACCATGTATACTATCCATTGCATTTGCTTCTCGGCTTCTCACTTCCTCTATCGTCTCTGGCAGCTCTTGCAAAGGTATGCCTATCTTGCGTATTCGAGAAAAAAAAAAGATTTGAATCTTAATGGGGGGGTACTTGCCATTCAATTTGGAATTTCTTTTGATGGTCACGTATAAATTCTATGAAAACAGAGAATCATTTGCAAATTTTCTGAACTTTTATGACAACATATATGTCATCTATTGCACGTGAAAAATGTAGTTAATACAATGTTTTTTTTTTACGTGTTGCTTCCGCCTGAACATCTGAACGGGGCTAATTGTCCGGACGCCCGCACTTGACCGCACCCCAAGACTATGCCTGTGCCTATGCTACTAGTGCTCACTTCCCCTGATCCCCTACTCTCTCCACGAGTTCGGATGCCCCCCTCCATTACACACGCCTCTCCTTCCCTCCTGACCCCTTCCTCTATCTGCGCACAAGTAGGACCCTAGGGTCGTCATGAGGACGAGGACGCCTCGTTCATGGGCCCAGCATGCCCCATCTGTCGGCCCTCCGAATCATCGCGCTATCCCGACGTTTGGGCCATTCCCCCCATAAATCTCTTTGAATCATAAAAAAAACATGTACCGCAACAGTAGAAAATATGTGGTGCAAAATCAAAAATATATCTGAAACAGTAGTACTGCATATCACAAAATCAACCATGAAACATCTGTTGCAACAATCCAAAAAACCCATTGCAATATTTGAAAAATCATTTGTCGTAACAACCAAAAAAAAAGAATCCCATTAAACATTCGAAAAATCATTGTTGGAACATAAAAAACATATATTGAAACATCCAAAAATCCCCTTTACAACAAAGAAAAATAACAAGGACGTGAAAACCTCAAGGGGAGAGGGGGGTTCGGGATGCTTCAAGCTCGCCGAAGAAAGGAGAGAATAGGACTACAGAGGTCGCCGGAACCCTAGCCACTGCTGCGTCTCTCAGATCCAGAAGATGAGGAGGAGGAGGAGGAGGAAGGCTCAGATCCAGAGGCGGAGGAAGGAGGAGAGCTCAGATCCTCATCGGTGCCGCCACCATCATCCTCGTCTCCGGTGGAGGGAGCGACAGCCAGGTTGTTGGGGTGTGTGGGGTCTCAATGGAGGTCACGGAGGGGAGAGGGAGGTAGGGAGCACACGCAGGGAAGCAACAATCTAGGCGCAGGAGCGGCGTCCATCCCGGGTGGCAGCGAGCGACGCGACATAGAGCGGAGTAGAATGGGGTTCACGGGCCACGTCGAGATGTGACGAGGTACGCGGGAGACGGAGTCGGGCGTGTGACGAGCAGAGTGTAGCACATGGCGTCCGTCCCCTCCGTACTACCGACACGTATCATTACCAATTTTTTTTCATACAAACTAATACTACAACAGTTGAACTAATAGGTACAAAACCATACATAATCGTTTGAGATTAAGTCTGTACAAACCAAGTGCCATAAACTGCATACCAGTGAACTTCAAATCTTATAGCAACCCTAAGAATGAAATTAACAAGAACAATGGGTTCTCAGCAAACCCACCCCTGCGCACAGACAACCTCCACCGTGATCAGATGGTGTCCAGGAAACCCTCTCCTTCCTTATTAGCTCTATAATATTAGTACCTCTTCTATGGAAAATATTCTAACCACGCTTTGAAATATTTAGATGGCCAGGAATAATAAAAGGTCAAGGAAACAATGGACTTCTTTTCAGGTACACCACACAATGGCAACTCACCTCGCGCTACCAAGCCTCCATGTTGACCTCCCACAGCATATGAAGTCAGCCACAAATCCAAACTCTCAAGAACCACGGGCCATGCATGTTAGAAGAATAAGGGCCTATTGGGCCTTAGCCCGTTTGGATTAATTACTCGCTTGCTTAGGGGCCAAATAAGACCTCTCTATATATTGACATGAGATGTATCAATCTAGAGTAAGAATTAAGAAGGAAATCCCTTCCTTCTTTCCCGGCCGTGGGTGAACGCCCCGCGGCCGGCTCTCTCTCTCTCTCCCCTTACAACCCTAACCCTAACCGCCGATGTGAACAGGACTCGCGGGTACTGTAGCATGGGCACTGTTCACACCAGCTAGCCGCTGCTCTCAATTGTCTCTCTCCTCTCAAACCTAACAGCCCCCAACGACGTCCATAACAATCTGGTATCGGAGACCAAATTCTTCCACCATCATCGCTGCCTCTGCAGTAGCCATGACCCCAACGTTGTTGTACGAAGCTCATACGTGGGCTGCGCCGGCCATGTCCCCCACCACAATATTCGCAGTGGCTATGATCAACAACCTTACGGCTGCCATCTATAGCCTACAGCATCATATGGCTGATCTGGATCGCCGGCTTCGCAGGGTGGAGAACCGGCCACTGCCGCCAGTGATCTACCAACCATTGCTCCTGGTGGGTTTTCCTGCCTATGCCAGTAGTCCCCCGACACCTATGACTATACCCGCGATCGTCCACATAGCAGGCCGCAGTCAGGTCTCACTTCCCCACACTCCAGCACCGATCCCGCCATTCGTCACCCCCAGCCCCATGCTACCATAGCAGCACTGTGATGGCGTCTTCTACGGGGGCGTGGATGGTATCCAGGCACCAGCGGCGTAGCTGCAGGCTGCGGCGCGCTGCCTCTTGGCGTGCCGGCAGGGACAACGCCCCATCTTCAAGCGGCGGCGCCCAATCGTCCCTGCAGCGGCAGTTTGCAGGCAGCAACTCGCGGAGAGGAAGGCGATTGCGCGGGCGAGTGCTTGCATGGTGTCTGCGGTGATACAGCTGCAAGCTACGGCTCGCGGCCTCCTAGCTAGCGCGCCGACGGCTGCAGGAGCTATGCCAGCCTATGCTTGAGGTGACCTTGGCAACGGTCGACGTCAGCTCAGCGGACTGCGACCTCGCCCCATGGGATAGCATCCAGTAACCGCGTTGACCCGCTGCTGTCTTCAAACGCGAGAATGGTGTTTTCCTGTGGGCAGCGACCTCCAACTCTGCGACAGTGGCGGTAGGGGAGTCGCTCCCCTCCTTGTCACCGACAGGGACGCACTGCCTAGTGCCACCGCATTCCGCCATCAGCCGTCGCGAGGATGTCTCCGCTGGTTGCTATCGCGACTAATTTCAAGTGTCTATACCCATGCACCCCTCTCGTTCTGGTGGGCTCCATAGGATCCAGGTGGCTACACATGCAGGTCCATCACGCGGAGAGCGTCCGCCGTACCTTCAGGAGTCAAAAATAAAGAGTCACAGTCTATTTTAGATCAATAAAATAAGCTGAGATGTAAAAGACTTGTTTTAGGTGTTAGATTTGTGTCTAGCGGAGGCATCGTTAGTGTCATCGTTAAGTTGCCTCTAGGTGGGGTGTAGTGTAAGAAGAGAAAGGGCCTATTGGGCCTTAGCCCGTTAGGGTTAATTAGTCGCTTTCTTAGTGACCAAGTAAGACCTCTCTATATAATGAGAGCAGTTGTATCAATCTATAATCAAACAGGAATTAAGAAGGAAATCCCTTCCCTCTTGCCCGGCCGTGGGCGAACGCCCCGCAACCGTCTCTCTCTCTCTCTCCCTTGCAGCCCTAACCCTAGCCTTCGCTGTGAACAGTACCCTAGCATGTGTTCTATTCACACAAGCCATCCGTCGCTCTCAACTCTCTCCTCTCAACCCTATCAGCCCCGAATGACGTCCATAACAATATAACAGTGCAGCAACGGAGGGGCTACACAATGACCCACGACGTAGGCAAACTCACCCTGCGCACAGACAACCTTCCCCATGAATCAGATGGTGTCCAGGAAGCCCTCTCCTTCCTTATTAACTCTAATACTAGTACCTCTTCTATGGAAAATATTCTAACCACGCTTTGGAATATTTAGAAGGCCAGGCAGTGGCGGCTAGACAAAATTTTTACATGCAATACAGTAAAGTCTAAAAAAATTGGTACACATGACCACAATTCCACAATCCCTAAGCCCATTTTAGTGAATTTACAGTCCAATTTCCATTTAAGCCCATACTTTTCATAATTAGTGGATGAATGGTATCATTTTTGTGTTATTAGCATGAGGTTGTGCACATCTAAGAGGGATATATAAACATTCTTAAGTAACGTCCACTAACCCTATCAAATCGCATGATTCACTACCCTATTCCCCACCAGGCCACCAGCAAGCACATCCAGTGGCGCAGGGCGCTGCTCTGCAACTTGGAGCACACAGCAGCTGGCGCCGGCGGCGTGGGCACTTAGCCTGCGGCTTTGTGCGACCACGCAGGGTGGGCGGCGGCAGTGCCGCGCTCAGGCTTGGCGGGCGAACAGTGGATGTGGCTGTGCGGCTGGATCTCAGCAGCTCGATGCTCCTAGAATCCGAACGGGCGATGGCGCAGTGCCGAGGGCTAGCGGTGGACTCGGCTTCTCCCTCTCGGGGCTCGCTCGGCAGATGTTGCCTGCCGGATGGGGACATGGGGCTCAAGCTCAACTCGACTCGGGGCTGGGTTGAGTAGCAAGACAGGGTAGTGGTTGGGCCTTTTTTCCTTTGTTTGGGCTATATTTGTTGAGTCCTAAAAAAAAAAACATTGGGTCAGATTCTAGGGTAGTCGTAGGCCTACCTGGACTACCCTTTGGACCCGCCACTGAGGCCAGGAATGGTAAAAGGTTTGCAAGTAAACAATATTGACTTCTTTTCAGGTACACCACACAGTGGTGACTCACCTCGCACTACCAAGCCTCCATGTTGACCTCCCAAATCATATGCAGTCAGCCACAAATCCAAACTCGCGAACCACTGGCCATGCAACAGTGCAGCAACAGGTGGACTACACAACGACCCACAACGTAGGCAATGCTAAGCATGCAAACAGGTATAAGTCCTACCATTGCAGGAAATCAAACTACACCTATCCAGACGTACAAGGACACACAATCACCATTGTTGTACATTGTCCACATGCCAGTAACTCCATGCGGACCTAGATGCTACACAGATGCTTCAATCTTACCTGATCAGGTCTCTTCAACTCCCAAACCAGTTGGGATAGGTATTTTTATTATTAATACGCAGGTATAGCTGGCACACACAAGGGAAAATCAATCCCACAACTATGTGTGACAACACATACCAACCATATCGCGACACATGTCATAAACATACTGTCTATTTTTTCCTCTCTCCTCGCCCTATTGGTTCATGAATATGCTGCATAAATCTTGATGCAATATGCACCGTTGGATAGCATGTGTTCCCACGTGAGAAATGAACCTTGCACACACGATTTACTTAAAGGCGGTCATGAAGGATTCAACCTCAGTCCTTATGGCTGATGCTGCAGCTCTTGCACTGGCTACGTCCATCACGGATTGTCTCAACCTACAAAATACTAACTTCTTATCGGATAGCCTACAGCTTGTCCTGTTTCTCAACTCCACATATCACAGCCACCCGCCGGATTGGAGAATCAAACACCTTTCTCGACACTTCATCAATTGTACAAGACACAGAAGCACACAAACTTTCAAAATTGAGTAAAGTGCACCAGCGGTCCCTAAACTTACGCCGCTGTGTCATGTCGGTCCCTAAACTCTCAAATCGACCGTTTAGATCCTTAAATTTATCCATCTGTGTCATCTCGGTCCCTAAACTTGTTCGGCTGTGTCATTCCGGTCCTAAAACTTGCAAATCATCTGTTTAGATCCTCAAACTAGTTCACTTGTGTCATCCTAGTCACTAAACTTGTTCGGCTGTGTCATCTGGGTCCAAACATGGCGATTTAAAAACTTGATATAACTTTTTCATCTGGGTCCAACTGCATGCATCAACGCTATATCCACTCTAGCAGCTTGTTGCTGTTAATTAATAAAACGTTTGTTGTGAAAAAGGGGTCAATAACCTCATTTAGTAGAGAATCAACTAAACGGTCTCAAATTAATGAGTTGCTAGTATCTAAAAGCTTCAAAGTATTGGTGCCATATGGGTTCAAACTTTTTTTTTTAGCCCTCATAGACAATCATGTTGCAGTAAAATCGTGAAACTAAAGTGACAAACTATCCCATCACATTTGCTAGAGAACAAAAAACAATCTAACAAAGCAAACTAGCTAAAAATTTAATGGATCCATAGGCGCTAACCTTAAATCACAAGTACCAAATGGATTTACCAACATTGGGATGTCTTCTTGAAGAATTATATAAAAATGCCCTCTAAAATGGACAAAGAATATGACAAACAAAACAGGCTACAAATTTAAATGGTTGCTAGTTACCGACTTAATTTTAAACAAGGAGATCATGTCCATTCTTAAGAAACCTCCTCTATGAACATTTTGGTGAAAAATGTCTGCAACAGTGGAGAGAGGCGGGAAATGCATGGCGCCTATTTGGATGGGTGTGTGCTCAGGATGGGAGGAAGAAGGGAAGGTGGGGTTTTGTTCGATAGCAATGGACCGATCACGAACTAACAGTGAGAAGTAGAAAGTACTTTGCTCAATGCCTTTTTGAATATGATCCGTATAAAATGAAAACCGGTGCATTATTTCGCTGTCAGCAAAAGAAGGTTTTGTTCCCGGCCGGGTTGCTCTCGTGTCCAAAAGACGGCCATGCCAATCTCCAGAGTTGGGGGGCATATATCCTTTGGATAGGATGAACAAATAAAGTAGATACTAGCTGCTAGTAACATAACATTATGGGTGCAGAAAAGCTGTCATATTCCCACTAGTACATAGCAGGGTTTTTGTCCCGGTTGGGAAACCTCTTTATTCCCGGATTCCCAACCGGGACGACGGAATCGGGACTGAAGATCAACTCTTTAGTCCCGGTTCTTGAACCGTGACTAAAGGGACACCTTTAGTCCTGATTAGTAACACAAACCGGGGCTAAAAGTGCCCGCAGACAAGCCACGCTGACTGGCACGTACAAACCGTGACTAAAGACTTTGCACTATTATATACCAATATTTCAGCTTATTAGTTCATATTTTATTTTCGCTTTAAAATAGGTATTCGATTACGCTTTCTACGCTGATGATATTTGTGTACACGTGTACGTATTTGTTTCGAGTATGTAATTAAATAAGATAATTAAGCATATCGTGTGAAACTATATATATTTATATATTAAAAGCATGATCGATACACGTAGGTACATTGTATATATAATATATACATATTCGTGCACTATGCATGTTCTTTACGAGAGGATTACATTGATAATATTGTAAATCCTAGTGGATTGAAAAACTTATACGCCACCGGAGTAGTAGTCTCCACTAGGATTTAGAACTTGGTCATTAATAAATCCTGCAATTGTCTCTTGTATTGTTTTGATCTGGTCCGGTAGTAGAACCTTGAGCCTCCTGTCCTCAATCTTCAAATTTAATTAATTAAGAGAATGTATTAATACTAATATGCTTGATCATATACATAATCTCTGATTGAAATAAATGTGAAACTTACAATCTCTTTCTCGTGAGCGGTTCTATTCAAGAACAAGGTGAGAAACTCGCAAACATAATATCCACAAAGGTTGTTCCCAGGCTCTTGATATAGACACCACTTTATGAGAAAATGATCCTCTCGTCATCCAGTGACTTAATTTAAACCATGGTAAATAAAGATGCCGGAAACTACATATAGCAAGCTACTACTTACTTGGAGTTGTACTACTTGTAGTGGCGCTTTACAATCGGAGCGGTGCTCCTAATCAACAAATTGTTTCCAAGCACTAGCCAAATACAAAAACAACCATTCTGAAGTTAGAGGACATCAGTTAAATATATCTATACACGCACATAGAGAGAGATGCATGGTTGTGAAAGACCACATAGATTACCATTGGATGATGTTTATAATTACTTGGTACTGTCTCAGTTCCTTTCTCCTAGAGTCGTAGATGAATACTTGGCTCTTGGACACAATGATGTCGAACAATATCTAATGATTGCTGCATTTATATATATGTGTGTATATGTATATGTATATGAAATGAGCATTACTCATTAATTATAAGGGTCGAGCAAGGAAAACACAATGTGAAACACTCACTCGTCACAGTATAGGTAGAGTATCGTTTCCTTATCTTTTTGTTTAGATAAGAACATCAGGACATTCTCCTGTGCCGAAGTTTCCCAACCGATAGTAACTGGGTCTTTGAATACGATATATGGATCAATAAAACCAATGGTGGTATCCCCTTTTCTTCTCAGGTCCCTCATCATATATCTACATATATATTGATGAACTTATTAATTATAAACATATTTACTGTGAGGATAATTATATAGAAAACATTAGAAAATAAAAATATAATCACTTACAAGCAATAGCAGCTGACGATGGCTTTATCGAACGAGTCCCGATGGAATAGTAGGTGTAAGTCAGCGAAGTTAATGAATATTAAGTCATCGCCACGGAAGTAATGTGCGTCTTTAATTTTGACCGTTATGTCGTGACATTCTTTCTTGGCACCAGTGCGTAAGTACCATTGGTTCAGTAAGTACATTTGCGTGCCCAGTTAGGAATATTCCGCAGGATTCCAAAGGCTTTTGCCATATTCATATCTACTCTTCCAATGATCAACTATGGGTGCAGTATCAATGTGTCCACCAAAGAGTTGACTAATGTCAATACCAGTGTCTTCGTAGAAATTGTCGAAATGCTCCAAAGTGACATCCCCCGGTATGTGGGCCATGGTGTCATTGTTTGAATCGTTTTCATTTGGAACAACTATTAGAGGGGCCACTTCTTGTTGCGATTGCTGTCCGAGTTGTGAAACATCTCTCCCTGCATGCTGCTTCTTCGCATCCGCCTGAATACTCTTCTTGAATGATCGGTCATAGTCCGAAAGCGGCGATTCCTTATTACGAGCATTCAACATATTTTGGCAGGCTATCACCTTTTGCCTCAGTTCTTCTCGAGATAGGTACCACTCCTTCTGTGGGTTCTTCTTTGCTTCCATTTTCTTTTTGAAATCTGTCCAAAAATCCTCCAGATCTTTTTTTGCTCCCACCTTACTTCCTCCTCTGTCTTCTCATAAGATAGTTTCTGGGGAATGATGGCAGAGGCTCTAGTCTTCTTCTTCGGGGGTGATGGCAGAGGCTTCGTTGCCCTCTTCTTTGTGGATATCTGCTTGGCAGCAAGCTTAGGGGACTTCCTTGCAGGTGGTGGAGGTGGCGGTGGTGGAGGGGGCGTAGGATTCCGCCTTGGTGGAGTGGGCGTTGGAGACCGTCGTGCTGGAGAGGGCGTAGGATTCCGCCTTGGTGGAGTGGGCGTTGGAGACCGTCGTGCTGGAGAGGGCATTGTCGTGCTGGAGAGGGCGTAGGATTCCGCCTTGTGGAGTGGGCGTTGGAGACCGTCGTGCTGGAGAAGGTCGTGCCGGCGTTGGAGACCGCCTTGCACTCTGGTGGTCTAGGGAACGAACAATTGGACTTAGGTTTCCCTCCGACCTACATAAATGAATGTGCATGAGAGTATGGCTAAAAACTGTTACTTAATTGGTCAACAAAAAGGAAAGTTGTCTGATATAGGTTCTCATCGATCTAGACATACCTTTGGTGAGGGGGCGGAGGAGGCGACGCCCCTGAAATAATGATGTAGTGCTTGCGCCAAAGAATGCATGCACAACCTCTCCTAGAGTCCCCATCACCTCCGGTAATGTCAAGAGGCAGATCTTAAAATCTCTGCTACATACCATATCCACGGACACCTTAGCATATCCAGGTGGTATTGGTCGGCCATATATTGTTGTGTTAGTGTCGACGGGGTTTGCAACAGCTGTAGCCACCACGATCGTGGTGTTCTCCCTTGGAATATGAAGCTCACATGGTGTCATAGCACTAGTGACATCATCCATGGGGAATCGAAGCCCTATACCTCCTTGAACTGGCATGTCCGTGGATGCACAACTGCTTTTCACCTGATCAGGGAGGCTAACGTTGACCCCCGGGCCCGCCACTAATGTAGGTTGCGTTTGGGAACTTATTGCTTCATGCCTTGCTCGTTTGATTTCCTCCTGCATGGTTTCTTGCAATTTTTTTTCTCGCTTTATTGACTCCATAACAAACTCCATCTTGCGGTATCTCTCGTTCTCCTCATCCTTCCTTCTTTGGCGGCTTTTGTAGGTTCCTCTGTCCTGAGGAAACCCATGCTCCCAAGAGATAGCGCCTTTGCCTCTTGTTCTCCCACCGTGCTCAGCGGTTTCGAGGGCATACGTCAATTCATCCTTGTCTCTGTTGGGCTTGGAAACACCGCTAGCGGAAGCATCTATAGCAAACAACAGTCTCTCTGCTGCTCTTTAGATTCTTTCACCATATACGGCGGCCCCTGTCTCTAGGTCCAGCCTTCCACCATGCGCAAAGAACCAATTCTTTGCACATTCAGGCCAGTTGAGTGAAGCTGGCTCACGCCCCTTGGCAATTAAATCTGATTCCATCTTCTCCCACTTTGGAATGGCGCTCTTGTATCCACCCGATCCCATGTGATGGTGATATTCCTTTTGTCGGGCATTCTGCTGGTTTCTGCGCACCCGTTGTACCGCTTCTTCTGAAGTCTTGTATTGTACAAACTCCGTCCAATACGGCCTCAGCTTTGCATACACGCTATTGCTGAAATTTGGTGTCTTGTTCTGATTAACAAAGTCTTTGTACAATCTTTTCTTCTAATTCTGGAATTGTGTGGCCATCTTCTTCATAGCCCACTTCTTCACTACCTCTTTCAAGTCATCATCATCTGTTTCAAGCATGAAATGTGAGAGGATATCATTGCAAAGCAGGTTCTTGTCAAGATCTGAGACAAAACTAATATGAGGAGTTTCTCTCTTCTGTTTCCATTCACGGGCACTGATGGGGAGCCTGTCCCTTACAAGATACCCACAATAATTAACGAACTTCGTTGCATTCGGTCCAAGTGGTTGGCCTGTATCCGTGTTGAAGTCGGAGATTATGTAGCGACCCTCCAACGGTTTTGCCGGGCCTCGTACATTTCGACTCTTCGTCGTTGTGGATCCAGAGGGCTATGTATATATACCAACAAAAAAGATTAATTAAGTGTTTGAACATTATATACACACACAAGAGATGTTATAGATTTTACGATCAAGTATATATATATATACATATATATGCTCATTTCTAAGATTTAAGTATTAGGACCCATCATCATGCTGATCATTAACATCACCACCAGCTCCTTGGTTGATGATATCCATCATTGTGTCCTCCATGTTTTCGTTTGGGTCGGCCATAACTCTATATATAGATATATACATATATGTGAAATTGATACATATATTTACATGTACACATATGAAATAGAAATAAATATGTAAATACATAAAAAAACATGATATACATATATATGCACATAAAATTGTTGATACACACGGGTCGATCATTTATATATAAATATATATATATATATATATATATATATATATTGATATATACATGCATGAAAAAGCTATATATATACATGCAACATTGATACATACGAAATTGGGTCATTAATTATATATATAATAAGCCATAAATATATATACTACATATACATGTATATACACGTACATGAATATTAATAATGTAATACTACATAATATATATTAATAATGTAATACTCGGCGGCGCCTCCTCGAGCTTTCTCGCCGTGTGTCGGGCTTTGTCGGCGGTGCCGAGGCGGCGGAGGCGCGCGGTGTGTCGAAGCGGCGCCGGATCGAGAGTCGGCGCCCGCGCGCGGGTTTCGGGGAGGCGCGCACGCGGCGGTGTCGAGGAGCTAGGCAGAGGCGCACGGGCCGGGGGCAGCGGCGCGGAGGCGCGGGGGCGTCTGGGCCGGCGTCGTTGAAGCGTGGGGGCGTCGGGGCACCGTCGGCGGCGCGGAGGCGCGCGGTGTCAGCGACTCCAGATAGAGTTGCCGCATAGTGCCACGCACGGATTTGGAGGAGGCGCGCGTGGCGGTGTCGAGGAGGACGCTCGATTAATTTCTCCCGGTCGGTGCTGTTAGCGAGAGAGTGTGGAAACTGACGTGGAAGACAAACCATTGGGGTATATATAGAGGAAGACCTTTTGTCCTGGTTGTTTTCACATACCGGGACTAAAACACCTTTAGTCCCGGTTGTTAAAACCAACCGGGACAAAAGCTCCAGCCTTTTGTCCCGGTTGGTAATCATAACGGGGACAAAAGGTAAATTTTTGGGCGGGCAATAACAGTATAGAAGCATTTAATCCCGGTTGGTGTTACCAATCGGGACTAAAGGTCTCTGAAATTTACCTTCCCGCCACTTTCCATAAGTTTTGGTTTTTTTCTGTTTTGTTCCTTTTTAAAATGTACATGGTCTTATTTATTGCATATAAAAATTAATTATTTAGCATATTTTTTAGGAAAAACAATCTTGATATTTTATTTGGTTTCATGTACGCAGGATAAATTTGAAAGATAATAATATTTTGTTTTTCTTGTAAATGCCTATTGTAAATATAGAAAATCTATCTTTTCGTTCATGCAAAAATGTATTGTTCATTTAAAATTGATTAAACTTCTATTGTTGCTTAGTAAATTTGTTTTCGCATCATTCGAACGTTGTTAATTTAGTTTTTCATCACTTATTGTCAAATTAAATCAAGCACACACGCTACAATATCTCTAAATTAAATTTAAACATGAAAACAACGACAAAAAATAATTCTTGAAGTCATAAGTACATAATATCTCAAATACACATTGTTAAACAATCGATACATTTAGTGGCAACAGCAGTGAAGATCTTCTTAAGATATGTCCCTTGATTATGATCACGCCGTAACCATGGATTGTCTTCATTATTTAGCGCGATGCTTGGGTCCTTATTCACTGTGAACGGCAGAATTTGGTCATCCTTTTCATAATCCTCTGACAAGTCTGACTTGTCCTCGATTCCCACGATGGTTTGTTTTCCTGAAAAAAACAATGTGGCGTTTTGGGTCATTGATTGTTGAGTTGTTAATTTTCCCTCTCTTTGGTCTTGAAGACATATCCTTGACATAGAACACCTGATTCACATCCTTTGCAAGGACAAATGGTTCATCTTTGTACCCGATATTGTTGAGATCAACAGTTGTTATTCCGTACTCGTTGTCAATTGTTACCCCGCCGCTGCTCCCTTTCACCCATTGACAGCGAAACAAAGGGACCTTCAAAGTAGGTCTGTAGTCCAGTTCCCATATCTCCTCTATGCGGCCATAATATGTTTGCTTATTCCCACTAAGGTCTATGGCATCTATGTGGACACTACTGTTTTGGTTGGTGCTCCTTTTATCTTGAGCCACCGTGTAAAATGTATTCCCTTTGTCTCGTACCCCTTGTAAGTGAGAATGTGCCACGATGGTTCCCTAGCCAACAAATACAGTTGCTCATCAAGATTCTCATCACCTTGACATTTTTTTTGTAACCAACCGCTAAAAGTTTCCATGTGGTGCCTTGTAATCCAAGCTTCAGATTTGCCTACAAACTCATTTCTTAGGATTTCCATGTGTACCGCAATTTATGGATCCACCAAGGATGAGTTTTGCAGAAACAGTGTAGTGTGCTTTATTGAAGTAACCATCCTCCGCACGGATATATGTTTTCTTCCCTAGTGTTCCCTTCCCACTTAGCCTTCCCTCATAACGCGATTTAGGAACACCAATCGGGTCAAGGTCGGGAATGAAGTCCACACAAAACTCAATGACCTCCTTTGTTCCGTAACTCTTTGCGATGCTTCCTTCTGGTCGAGCACGATTATGTACATATTTCTTTAAGACTCCCATGAACCTTTCAAATAGGAACATGTTGTGTAGGAACACAGGACCCAGGATACTGATCTCCTTGACCAGGTGAATAAGGATGTGAGTCATGATATTAAAGAAAGATGGGGGAACACCAACTCGAAGCTGATAAGACACTGGACCACATCATTCTGTAGGTTTGCTAGGTCCGTTGGATTGATTGCCTTCTGAGATATCGCATTGAGGAATGCACGTAACTTCATGGTGGCCAAACATACATTTGGAGGTAGAATTCCTCTTAATGCAACCGGAAGCAATTGTGTCATAAGCACATGACAGTCATGGGACTTCAAGTTTAGAAATTTCTTCCGTGCCACGTTGATTATACCTTTTATATTTGAGGAGAATCCAGATGGGACCTTAATGCTATCTAGATATTCGAACATGCTTTCCTTCTCTTCTTTGCTAAGAGTATAGCTAGCGGATCTCAAGTAATGGCGTCCATCATCTGTCTTCTCTGGGTGCGGGCCGTCTCGTTCTTTCAAACGCCGCAGGTCTTGCCATGCTTCAATTGTGTCCTTTGACTTCCCGTACACACCCATGAAGCCTAGTAGGTTTACACAAAAATTCTTCGTGAGGTGCATGACGTCGATCGAACTGCGGACTTCAAGGACTTGCCAATATGGTAGCTCCCAAAAGATGGACTTCTTCTTCCACATTGGTGCGTGTCTGCCAGCATCGTTCGGAACAGGTTGACTGCCAGGTCCCTTTCCGAAGACTACTTTAACATCCTTGACCATATTGAGTACATCCTCTCCTGTTCGGTTGCGAGGCTTGCTCTGGTTCTCTTCCTTACCTTTGAAATGCTTGCCTCTCTTTCTTAGGGGATGAGTCGCGGGAAGAAATCGACGATGCCCAAGGTACACGACCTTTCGATATTTTTTTCAAATATATGCTGTCCATGTCATCAAAACAGTGTGTGCAACCATTATATCCCTTGTTTGTCTGTCCCGAAAGATTACTTAGAGCAGGCCAATCATTTATTGTTACGAACAACAATGCTCGTAGGTCAAAAGTGTTCCTGTTTGTACTCATCCCATACACGTACCCCAGGTCTACTCCATAGAGTAAGAAGTTCGTCAACTAAGGGCCTCAGGTAGACATCGATGTCGTTGCCAGGTTGCTTCGGGCCTTGGATGAGCACTGGCATCATAATAAACTTTCGCTTCATGCACAACTATGGAGGAAGATTATAGATACATAATGTAACAGGCCAAGTTGAAAGGTCCTAAATGGCTAGAGGGGGGTGAATAGCCTATAAAAATCTACAAACAATACTTAACAAGCCGATTAGTAACAATAGCAAGCTTTGCAAAGCACTAGCTCTAAACTACACTATGCAAGCCACCTAGACAAGTATACTACACTATGATCACTAGTTCACACTCAAAGGCTATGTCACTACTATACACTACTCCTAAGTGAGCAACTATCTAACAAACTACACAAGAGAGTAAGTACACAAAAGTAAGAGTAAAGGTGATTTCAATACCTCCGGTGTAGAGAAGATATGAAGTTCAATATAACCAATCAATCAAATACAAGAGAAATCCTCGGTAGAGAAATGACACAAGATTTTTTACCGAGGTTCACTTGCTTGCCGGCAAGCTAGTCCTCGTTGTAGCGATACACCCACTTGGAGGTTCACGCGCTAATTGGCATCACACGCCAAACCCTTCTCAAGGGTGCCGCACAACCAACACAAGATGGGGATCCACCAAGCTACGAGCAATCCACTAAAGATGCCTTTCGCGATCTTCCACGGGGATAGGCTCAAGAACCCCTCACAATACCTTGATCGGAGGTGGAGACAATCACCAACTTCCCTCAACGATCCTCGCAGCTCCAAGCCGTCTAGGAGTCGGCAAACTCCAAGAGTAATGAGAGAAATCGCTGCGAATCAGCACTACCAAGTGCCTCTAGATGATCTCTATCAATGCAATGCACTTGATGCTCTCCAAACTCACCAAAAGATGATCACTATCAAGTACGATGAGTGAGAGTGGAGTGGGAAGGCTCACAAGTATGCTGTGATGTTCAGGAGTGCCAAGAGTTACTCCCCAAACCAGCCAAGTGACGATTTATAAGCCACACACAAGAAAATAGCCGTTTAGACTTCACTGCGTACCGTCGGACTGTCCGACGTCCACACCGTCGGACTATACCGCACGGTCTGACATCCTGGATGAACGCCACGTGTCACTAGCCATTTGAAGTCGAACGTTGGATCACAACGTCTAACTTCCCGCGCTAAACGAACCGTCATACGGACGAGCGTCGGACTAAACCATACGGTCCGACGCCCTTAGCAAACCACCGTCGGACTCAGCCAGACGGAGCCGTCGGACTAACGAACGCGGCAGTCTGACGCTTCCAGAGATCTCCCCGAGCGCTGAAAACCGTCGGACGTTGGTCCGACGCTCACCGTCGGACTAACGCCGAGAGTCCGACACTCTCAGAGCTCGCCACGTGTCAGCTCTCGCACGATCTGCACCGTCGGACGCTATGGCTAATGGTCTGACGCTCAGAAACTGAGCGTCCGACGCCCTCAACAGTGTTAGCCGTCGGACCGATGACATTGGTCCGACGCTCTGAGACTCTACGGTCCGACGCTCTGTTTTCTTAGGATTTTCACTCAAACCTTTCACCCTTTGTTCCCATGTGCTAATCACCAAGTGTTCTACACCTTGTGCACGTGTGTTAGCCTTTTCAAAAGAGTTTTCTACGGGTTTGTTAGTGTCACTAGCATCTATATGCAATGCAATGATCATGAACACCTAGTGGCACTTGATAACCGTATTTCATCAACGATTTCGCCCCTCTTGATAGTACGGCTATCTATCCTAAATGTGATCACTCCCTCTATAGAGTCTTGATCACCAAAAGCAAAAGAGCTCCTATGGATTATACCTTTGCCTTGAGCTCCTAGCTTTTTCACCATCTCTTGATGAAGCTTGTGGACTCCTTTTGATGATGGACTTATACCATTTGCATGGATACCGTCAATAGGGCTTTCTCCTTTATTGATGGGCTTACACCATTTTCATGGACGCCAGTCATTGCCCTTCACTTGTGGCTTCCACTGACCTGGTCCTTTGCTCCATCTTGCCATTTGCTAATCAATTCTCATGAAACACTTAGAGCAATCGTTAGCAAACTAGGTTTCATAATTACCCAAAACCAAACATAAGCTTTCAATCTCCCCCTTTTTGGTAATTGATGACAACCTTCACAAAGATATGAAATGAAAATCAAGTTTGCACTTTGGTAGTATTAGCTCCCCCTACATATGTGATTCCTTATGTTCGGTTCAATTTTTCACATATGCATGAATTTGAAGGTTTGGGTGAGCTACTACTATCAAATGATGCTAAGGTATATAGAATGGACCTTTGAAGCGTGATACCATCGGAGTTGCGGAAATATACCATCATTAGCACCATTGTTTACTAGTCATGCATCACAAACTCAAAATACCTCGTGAGATCAACATTTAAGTAAGAGAGGTACTTTGTATGACATGTAAGTCCTATGCATGCTAGTTTGTCAAAACACCATTCAAATCCTTTCTTCTAAGCATTTCACCAATTCAAACAAGTATAGGAATTGAAGTTTTGACAATGCAACAATTCATATGTTAATGCATACACAAATGCAACAACTTATTCATGAGCTTGCTCCCCCTACTTGTGTGCTTTCAAATTTTTAATTGACCCCTTTCCTTTCTTATCTTTGTGACTTTCTTCTCTCCCTTTGTCAACAATCACCAAAAATGGTGCAAATTATGGGAGTATTAAGTCAATAAATGGGGTTTAGTTCATGTTCACATTGGTTTAATTTAGATCACTTGCCTAGAATATGTAACTAAGTTTGAGCTAAGGACAAGCTTTTTCACACCTCACTAGTAGGGTTATCTTGACCATGTTAAGTTACACATCATGAGCTCATGTTCTAGATTCAACACTAGGTTTGCAAGCCCATCGATATGTCATATGCTACCACTTGATCATACAAGCATAAAGAACAAAGTGGTACCATATATACATGAAAGCATTTAATTTTTCATGAATGAGCCTATAAGATGCATTTCATGTTTACATGAACTAGACAAATCCTTATCAAAGCATGAATGCCATGTCAACCAATTTTACCTTGCTTTAATCGAAGAAGAGACATGTCATATAATGTGGAATGCTTTTCACTTCATGTTGGAGTAGTCTAGTATGTTTAGCTCATTTCTCAACTTGCAAAATCTTGACTCATCAAGTGGCTTGGTAAAGATATCCGCTAATTGATCTTCGGTGCCAACACTTTCAATTGCAATGTCCCCTTTGATTTGGTGATCTCTAATGAAGTGATGCCTTATGTCAATGTGCTTTGTTCTTGAATGCTGCACGGGGTTGTTGGTTAGCTTGATAGCACTCTCATTGTCACATAGCAAAGGCACTTTCTTGTATTTCAATCCAAAATCACTCAAGGTTGCCTTCATCCAAAGCAATTATGCACAACAACTTCCGGCACTAATGTACTCCGCTTCGGCCGTTGAGAGAGCAACACTATTTTGCTTCTTTGAAGACCATGATACAAGTGACCTTCCAAGCAATTGACAAGTTCCACTAATGCTCTTTCTATCCACCTTGCAACCGGCATAGTCGGAGTCCGAATATCTAATAAGCTCAAAGTTGGACCCCTTAGGATAACACAACTCAATATCTTGTGTGCCCTTCAAATACCTCAATATTCTCTTTGCGGCTTTCAAATGACTTTCTCTTGGTGAGGCTTGAAATCGTGCACACATGCACACACTAAACATGACATCCGGTCGAGATGCGGTCACATAAAGGAGACTTCCAATCATTGATCTGTATAGCTTTTGATCCACCATTTTGCCACTATCATCCAAGTCCAAATGCCCATTAGTTGCCATAGGAGTATTCATGGGCTTTGCATGTTTCAATCTAAATTTCTTCACCATGTCCCTTATGTACTTGCCTTGACTTACAAATGTACCATTCTTCATTTGCTTAACTTGAAGACCAAGGAAGTAGCTAAGCTCACCAACCATGGACATTTCAAACTCACTTGCCATCATATTTTCAAATTCTTCAAAAAAATCTTGATTTGTTGATCCAAAGATGATATCATCCATGTATATTTGTAACACAAATAAATCTTTGCCAAGCTTCTTAGTGAATAGAGTTGTATCAACCTTTCCCATTTTGAACCCTTTTGAGAGCAAGAAATCTCTCAATCTCTCATACCATGCTCTAGCTGCTTGCTTCAAACCATACAATGCCTTTCTTAGCTTGTACACATGGTTGGGCTTCTTCACGTCTTCAAATCCAGGAGGTTGTTCCACATAAACCAATTCATTGATGTACCCATTGAGAAATGCACTCTTGACATCCATTTGATATAACTTGATGTTGTGGGCACAAGCATAGGCTAACAAGATTCTAATTGCTTCCAATCTAGCAACCGGTGCATAGGTTTCTTCAAAATCAAGACCTTCTATTTGAGTGTAACCTTGCGCAACCAATCTAGCCTTGTTCTTTATTACTATGCCATCTTGATCTTGCTTGTTTCTAAAGACCCATTTTGTTTCTATCACATTGTGTTTCTTTGGTCTTTCCACTAGCTCCCAAACTTGATTTCTTGTGAAATTGTTGAGCTCTTCATGCATGGCATTGACCCAATCAACATCTTTCAATGCTTCCTCAATCTTGGTTGGCTCTATGGTTGACACAAATGAGAAATGCTCACAAATTTGAGCTAGTCTTGCTCTAGTTTGAACTCCACTTTGAATACCACCAATGATTTGATCCAAAGGATGATCCCTTGCAATAGAGACCGGTTGAAGAATAGGAACTTGATCATTGGATTGAGATGAACTAGCTTGTTGATCTTGCACTTGAGATTGATCTTGTGAGTTACTTGCACTTGCTTCATTTTCAACTTGCATACTAGTATGAATTGCACCATCATCTTCATCATCATTGACTTGCCTTGGCCTAATATCACTAATATCCATATCTTTCATTGCATTTGCCAAGTCAATTCCTCTCACGTCACTAAGATTTTCAACTTCATCTTGAGAGCCTTGGGTTTCATCAAATTCAACATCATGTACCTCCTCAAGTGTACCACTAGCCAAATTCCAAACTCTATATGCCTTGCTTGTGGTTGAATAGCCAAGTAAGAAACCTTCATCACATTTCTTTTCAAACTTCCTCAATCTTGTGCCTTTCTTGAGAATGTAGCATTTGCAACCAAAAACCCGAAAATATGCAATGTTGGGCTTTCTACCACTCAATAGCTCATAAGGAGTCTTTGCAAGCATACCATGGCAATATAAGCGGTTGATGTAGTAGCAAGCATTGTTGATTGCTTCGGCCCAAAAAGAATGACTAACATTGTATTCACTTAGCATTGATCTTGCCATATCTATCAAGGTTCTATTCTTCCTTTCAACAATGCCATTTGATTGTGGTGTATACTTGGGTGAGAATTGATGTCCAATGCCATACTCATCACACAATTCATCAATCTTAGCGTTCTTGAATTCACTACCATTGTCACTTCTAACTTTCTTGATGGTTGTTTCAAACTCATTTTGGCTTCTCTTGACAAAAGACTTGAATATATCATACACTTCACTCTTGTCAACTAGAAAGAATACCCATGTATATCTAGTATAGTCATCCACAATCACAAATCCATACTTGCTCCCACCAATGCTAGTATATGTGGTTGGTCCAAACAAGTCCATATGCAAGAGCTCAAAAGCTTTACTAGTACTCATCATGCTCTTCTTAGGATGTGTATTTCCAACTTGTTTGCCGGCTTGATATGAACTACAAAGCTTATCTTTCTCAAAGGTGACATCTTTCAAGCCTCTAACTAGATCATGCTTCACTAGTTTGTTCAATTGTTTCATTCCAACATGACCAAACCTTCTATGTCATAACCAACCCAAACTTGACTTAGTGATCAAACAAGTTGACAATTGAGTTTCACTAGCATTGAAATCCACAAGGTATAAGTTGTCATATCTAAACCCTTTGAATATCAAATTTGACCCTTCAACACTAACAATTTCAACATCATCAACCCCGAATATGCACTTGAAACCGAGATCACAAAGTTGTGCAACCGAGAGCAAATTGAAGTTCAAGCTTTCAACTAGCAACACATTTGAGATAGACATATCATTGGAGATAGCAATTTTACCAAGTCCTCTCACTTTTCCTTTCTTGTTGTCACCAAATGTGATTGCATCATAGCCACTATTTGCACTTGTGTTGAGAGAGCCAAACATACTAGAATCACCCGTCATATGTTGAGTGCATCCACTATCAAGCACCCAATGCCTCCCTCCGGCTTTATAATTGACCTACAAAAAGAGATCAATTCCTTTTAGGTACCCAAACTTGCTTGGGTCCTTGAAGGTTAGTGAGTAAGCTCCTTGATACCCAAATGGTCTTCTTCTTTGGACCCAACATGGATGTACCAACAAACTTAGTGTCGGTGCTGGTTTTAGCGGGGCTTACACCGGCTAGTAAATATGTGTTTTGTGGTTGAGGCTACGGATGGTGTGCAAGGGGGAACACAGGGATTATACTGGTTCAGGCCAAGCAAGCCCTACGTCCAGTGGAGAGGAGAGTCGTGTTGCCTTGCACTGGGGTGCTTGTAGTAGGGGGTTACAAGCTAGGGGAGAGAGGGAAGTGCTCCCAGGTCTCTTGTGAGTGTCTAAGTGTTTACAAGTCGTTTGCTGTGGGTGTGTATGTGTGGGTAAGAACTTAGAACTTCTCCGTCCCCCTAAAGCTGACCTCTGCTCTCCCTTTTATAGCCGCAAGGGAGAGGCAAGGGCAGCGCTTACAATGCTACGCCTGTTACAGCGACGAGTTGCTGTTCCCCGTTTGACTATGGTCAGCTACAGTCTTTTTTCCGCATCTTCGGGGTATGGCCGTCGTGGTTCGCACGATCTTGGTGAGTTCCAAGGCGGGAACAGTCATCGGATTACGTCATGTCATCTGCTACGGTCTTTTCTTCGCGTCTCCAGGATATGGCCCTAGTGGTTCGCATGATCTTGGTGAGTTCCAAGGCGGCAACAGTCGTCGGATCACGGCGTGCCGTAGGGTCACACCTATCGGCTATCTTTCCGCACGATGTGACAAGAGGGTGAGTCGCCTCGGGGCGTTGTTTCCCGAGGCTCGGGTCTCCTGAAGGCGTGATGGGATGGAGTAGGGGATATCTCCCCTGGTCATATTTTCGGCCTTTGAACAGTACTTCCTGAGGGTTAGGTGGGCCCGGATGGAAGGCGTGCTCGTCCTTTCGAGTGGACAGTGCAATAGGCGCCTTTCCCATTCTTGCGTAGCCCGTCGTCAGGCGCTCGGACTGTCGCAGTCGGAGTTGATCGACCCCGGCGGAAAACGGGGCGGCGCACCGTAGACCATACCGTGGAGAGGACGGCCGTAGTGGGCCTATCATGTCCTCTGCCAGGGAAATCCTGACAGATGGTATGGCCATCAGGGGCGTGCGAGGCACAGTTGCGTCGAGAATCTCGCCTGACGGGATGGTACCTGTAAAGTGGTCAGGGAGGTCACTTGTGGTCCAAGATTGCTCTGCTGACATCACCGGTGCCTTGGATGCCTTTGTGAGATTGCGCTCGAGGGGGATAGGGAAGCTCGGGCGAATCGGAGAATGGGCGCCGAGGGTGCCGCTCTCCCGGGAGGCTCGGGCGAATCGGAGAATTGGCGCCGAGGATGCCGCTCTCCCGAGGGTTGGCTGTCATTAGTGCAATGACATTGTGGGCCTCTGTAGACGCGGCCCTCGTGGGCTTCGGGGGCGGCCTTCGTGGGCTTCTACTGGCCTTACTTGGGCCAGGCCATGTTGGGAATGAGCGTTTTTGCATCGAAGTTGGGTACCCCTAACTTTGGTACCCGACAGTAGCCCCCGAGCCTGTGGCGGAGTGAAGGCACTCCTCCACAGGTTTACGCTGGTTCTTCCTGTCAAAAAAGATAAAGTGTGGGTTGTTTTTTCCGGTGGGTGCACGCGAGCGCACCCGCCGGGTGTAGCCCCCAAGGCTTTGGAGGGATGATTTATATCTTCAAAGGCTTAGAATCGTGTTCATTAGTCCTCGGGTGCTTTTCGATTTATTTAGGTGGGTTGTTTCCTCGGAAGCGGAGCCCCCGAGCCTCCCATCATGTTGGGAGGTCGTTCGGTGGTCTTTCCAGGGTGCAGTGCAAGTTCCTGAGCCTCCGTTTTCGTATCGGCGATCGGTCGGGTTCTTCCTTGTCTTTTTTAATTCGGCCTTCACGCTCTTTTTTTCGGGAAGAGGAAGGTTTGGTCCTGCTCGACTTCCCCGCTGGGGCACGAGTCGGCACTTCTGGTGAGCTGCAAACGGGTTGGTCCAAGTGGAGGCCCGTGCCCCGTTCGTTAAGGGTCGGCTAGTGGCCTGAGCACACTCCAATTATTTCCCGAGGGTCAGTTAGTGGATGTCGGGTCCCTTCGATGGGTCCTGAGGGCATGATGCCTCCCACGGAGGGATTCCACGTAACCGACTCGCTACTGGGACTTGGACACAGCATGGGATGTCCCTTGTGACGTTCCGAGCGTCGGGATACTGGCCGTTTTCGTGACCCATCCACTAGCTGTCCCTAACTCGGTTTTCCTGGGGCGACTGTTCGAGCCACGGAGGGCCAGTCTTCGATCCACTGGGAACGTAACGGGCGCCCGAGCCCGGGGTTCCTTCGTTGGGAAGGAGAGAATGTAGGTGGAATCGAGGTGCGCGGTCGTAATGATTCGGCTCACCTTTTGAGGCGCGAAGCCTGACGGACGTGACGGTTCGGTTCAGTCGAGGCAGTTTGCGTGCGTGGTGATGGCGGTGGCGTGGGGATCGTGGCGGGCCCCGCGCAGTTAATGCGGCGGATCCTCCGCATCTACCCACGATCCGCCGGCGGAGTTTATAAGAAAAACTTACGTTTTTTTCTTTCTACCCTAGCCATTCGCTCGCTCGACCGTTTGCTTTCTTACCTTCGTCGCCTGTTTCGAGAGAGATTGTTGCCACGACCGTCGTTCTTCATGCAGCCCTCCCCCCTTTGCTTGCCATGGATTCCTCCTCCGCCGCTGTCGACGCCGCCGCCGATGTCGCTGCCACCGAAGCGCCGCAACCGAAACCGCCGCGACCGACGCCGTCGCCACCGATGCTGCCGCGGCCGCCGCCACGACCGATGCCGTCGCCACCGATGCTGCCGCGGCCGCCGCCGGCGTCCTCAGGCTGGAGCCGTGGCCGAGGAGCACTGTGACGGAGGCGCAGTTGGAGCGCCTCGTCCACCTGGGGCTGTTGCGTCCTCGTACCGACGCGCAGCACCCGGAGTGGGTCGTGCCACCGCGCGAACATGAGGAGCCGAACCCCGGCGAAGGGTACGTGATGAGCTTCGTTGCTTACCACGAGCGCGGGCTCGGCTCGCCGCCGAGCCGCTTCTGCCGGGCCATCCTCTTCGAGAACGGGCTGGAGCTCCACAACCTCACCCCGAATTCCATCACGCAGGCGTCGATTTTCGCCGCCCTGTGTGAAGGATACTTCGGGGTGCTCCCCGTACTGGAACCTGTGGCGCCGCATTTCCCGCGTCGACTGGTACACCAAGTGGGTCGGCGCAAGGAAGGCCGCGGGAGATCCAGCGTGCAGGGGGATGCGGCCTCGTGATCCGCTCTTTGTTGTACATCCCCTGTAAGGCCCCCTCCTCCAACAAGGGGTGGCACAACGGCTGGTTCTACCTCCGCAACGACGGGGGTCTCTTCCCCAAGTTCACGGGAAGGGCACTCATAGCCCCCCTTCCCCAATGGGAGTGGGGGTGCCCGGCGAAGGAGTCGAAGCACCTGGACGCGTACTTCGGCGCGCTCAAGGAGTTGAACAGGAGGGGCCTTACCGGGGCCGGCGTGGCGGGGAACTTCCACATGCGGACGGTGTTACCTCTGATGGAGCGCCGCCTGGCGCTTCATCAGATGGTGACCAGGTCATGGCGGGAAGGTACCGCGATGCTGCCCCGTAACCTTGGCGAAGCGGAGGTCATGCGCCGGGTCGGCTATATGGTGGGGGGTTATCCCACCTGGGAGGAGGTGATCCGGGTGCCAATGCGTCCCTGCGCGGACTTCCCGGCGTTGGTAAGTGTTATTCATTCGATCGGGCCGCTGGCTTCCCCGTCTTTCTTCTGACCATTCTTCGTTCTTCGTAGGGCCTCTCGAGGACCGGGAAGGCTTCCCTTTCGCCCATCCCGGAGGATAAAGAGCGGCGAACCCAGAACCGCCTCCGGGCCACGGAGGAGAAGGCGAGGAAGGACAAGGTGACCGCCCGGAAGCAGAAGAGGGCACGTAAGGTGGAGGAGTCCTCCCAGCGCCGCCGTCGCCTGAGGGAGGCTGGGGAACCTGAGGTGGATACCCCCACCGACGATGACGCCGACGACGAAGAAGAAGAAGAAGATGATTTTTCCATTTTTGATCTAATGGAGTCTGACTGGCCGCTTGCGGCCACACAGCCCACGGTGGGCGCTGACGAGCCTGGGAAGGCTCTGCCATTAGCGTCCGCCGGCGGAAGTGCCGGGGTTCGTGATCCGAACCCTCGGGCAAACCTGCCGGAGACCGTGTCCAAGGACGCGGCTCCTGGCAGGGCGACATCAGGAGGTGGGGCTCCGCCCACCGTCAGCAGCGTGGTTCGGCCGGAGGGGCCGGGGACGGGCTCAGGCCCGGCGCCCGAGATGCCCCGAGGTTCCAGCAGGGGGACCGAGAGTCCCCTGTTTCGGCGGACCCTCCCTGCCGACGCGTCGTTGGTCGGCGCGGCGACCGAAGGCGCGGGAGTGCTGGGAAGACGCCGCCAGAGCCGGAGTCCACCGGCGCCAAGACACCGGCGCTTGAGCTGGGGCCCTCCCAGGCTCAAGTTTCCCCGCCGAGTGGCGATGACGTCGGGACGACCCCTAGCGCCCAGGCGGAGCCCTCGTCACTGGGCGGCGCTGGCCCGGACGCCAGGCTAGCACCCACTCCGCCGCCGCCGGCGCAGCCCACACCATCCGTCATCTCGCCGAGCATGGGCGCTGCGAAGAAGAGGAGGGTGATTCCGAAAACGAGGTAGGTATCTTTACCTGTAATTCTTTTTAGTGGGGGTCCTTTGATGAGCGCTCCTTTCTTCCTTCTTTGCTTCAGGAAATGTTCGGGGGCGGACCTCCAGGTGTCGCACCTGAAGGTCCTGAAGGTGCGGGGCCATGATACGGCCGGGGGGAGTGCCCGGTCGGCGGGCGAGGAAGTTCCTGCACCCGCGGGTCCGCTCGTGGCGTTCGAGGCTCCTCCCTTGAGGGAGGCTATCTCGGCGGCGGCTGCCGTCGTCGTGCCCGTGATTGACCTGGAGGCGGAGCCAGCGCGGGCTTCCGAAGCCTCGACCATCGGGTCCAGAGACGCCTCGGGAGCGCCAACCGATGCCGCCCCCACGGAGCCTGCTGCCACGGGGTCATCGGCCGTGGATGTCAGCGCTGGAGCTCCCCCCGCCCGTGAGGAAGGCCCCTGGGCGCTGGCTCTGAGGAGACCTCAGCCTCGGGAGCTGACCGCCTCCCGGATCGAGTGGGCGGACCGCGCGGACCCTCAGGCGCCGCCCGTCTTCTCGCTCCGGGATGACCTCGAGGCCCCCAAGTGGGACGCCGTTCAGGAGCTCGGGTTTAGCTCGGTGGCGGGGCTCCGCGCGATCGCCGACGTCCTCGAGAAGGACCTCCCGGCTCAGCTCCAGGTAAATCTCTGCGTCTTCTAAAATTTTTCTGCATGTGAGCATCGTTCTTACCGTTTTCGCTTCTTCCTTTTTTCCAGGACCTCATGCACACCTCCCGGGACAAGTCCCGCTTCCTTCGTGGCGGGCTCGGGCTCTGGAAGTAGCTCGACCTCAAGGGGAAGGCCCTTGCCCGCGCCCAGGGCGAGCTCGCCACCGCGACCTCCAAGCTTGCCGAAGTTAGTGTCGACAACACTATCCTGAAGGGGGAGGTCACGGAGGCGCAGGGCCGAGCTGCTGCCTCGGTGACGCTAGTGCAGGAGTTGGAGAGCGCCCTGGCCGCGATGACGATGGAGCGCGACGCCGCCCGAGAGCTCACCGCCGAGAAGATTTCGGCCGTCGAGGCCTTGGCTCTTGACCTGGATGAGACTCGGGATGCGTTGCGCCTGGCGCTCGCTGAGGCGGACTTGGCCGGGAAGGAGGCACGGAAGGCTCGGGAAGAGGCTAACCGTAAGTGCGGCGTTGTATTTTTTCCATTCTGCTCGTCTCGGTTGCTCGCTGTATTTTTATTCATCTTCGTGCTTTGTTCCCTCAGTTCTGCAGGGGTCTTACGATGGCGAGGTGGCCGAACACATGGACCTGCAGAAGGTCGCGCGGGCGCTGTGTGACTCCGTCGGCACCGGTGGAGAACCTACCGGGATGTCACTCCGGAGCCGACTGGAGGCACTCCACGGCAGCATGAGCGGCCGCGTCAAGGAGGCCCTTCTGACGGGTGTCCAAAAGACACTGGCGGTCGTGAAGTCCCACTACGGGAATTTTGACGCCGGCCCTGTCAGCGAGGGCTTCCTTGAAGCCGACGACGCCGAGCTCCTGGCGCTGGAGGATTCGATGAAGGAGCCGGGAGAAGCGCTGGCGGGCCTCTTCCAAGCCGAGGTCGAGCTCCCTCCTCTGAACCTGCCATGAAGAAGAAGCGGGCCATAGTGCCCTTGTAAAAAGTAACCTTTCGGGAGTGGTTTGAAAGGAAACAAACAATATGGCCCATCGTGGCCTCAACATTTATGTAAATATTTGCTGAATGTTTGTTTCGTTTCGTTTCGTGCTTTTTTCCTTAGGCATTTTTCTTGCTGATCCTGTGCCCAGGCCATCGAGCCTCGGGGGACGCTTTTCGGGTGTCGTAGCTTTAGTGGCATAGACACAGTCCGATGTCCTAGGAGCTTTGGCAGAAAGAATCCTTAGAAAAGAAGCTTAGGTGTTTCCTCCCGAGCTTCCTCCCTTGGCCGAGCGTAGATGTTATAGGTTTTCTTCCGAGTGCGGGTTAGCCTTCGAACACAGAGTGGCGAGGGAAGATGCTGTGGCCCTGGAGCATAAGCGGTCTCCGACTCGACCGGCTCTGTCCTCTGGGGCTTCCCTCACTCTTCGAATTCTATAAGTTCATGCTTGATTTCCGGAAGGAAGCGTGTTTTAGGAGAAACGAATTCGACGAATTTTGAAATTTTTTGCGTTCCCAAAATTGTTGAACCTCGGGAGGGTCCAGGGGTTCCCTCCGTCCTAGCCCCCGAGGGAGGGTCGGCCTTTCCGTAGGTTAGGCCGAGCCTCGCTTTTACTATGCAGTGAAATAAAGGGTCATTTCACTCCCGAGTGTAGGCTCGGATTGAAATTCTAAAATCATGTAAAAAGAGTAGAAGTCGGGTCTTTTCATCGATTTCAAGATTTTCAAAATAGTACAATGCTCGGAATCTTAAGGATAGAAGCGACGTAGCTGTTCGATGTTCCAAGCGTTGCTGTAGACCTCGTTCTTCTCGTTCGCGAGCTTGTATGTGCCGGGGCGTAGCACCTCGGCGACGATGAACGGTCCTTCCCACAGCGGAGTGAGCTTGTGGTGCCCATTGTTGTCCTGCCTGAGCCGTAGCACCAGATCGCCTACGCTGAAGGCTCGACCTCGGACGCGCCGAGCATGGTACTTGCATAGGGATTGCTGGTATTTGGCCGAGTGCAGCAGGGCCACGTTCCGAGCTTCGTCGGCTTGGTCCAGTGCGTCTTCCTGAGACTTTTGATTGCCTTGTTCATCGTAGGCTCGGACCCTCGGGGCACCGTACTCCAGGTCCGTAGGGAGGACGGTCTCTGCACCGTACACCATGAAGAAGGGCGTGAAGCCCGTGGCCCGACTTGGCGTAGTCGTTAGACTCCATATCACTGCTGGGAGCTCCGTCAGCCACCTCTTGCCGAATTTATTCAATCGGTTGAATATCCTTGGCTTAAGGCCTTGGAGAACCATGCCGTTGGCGCAGTTCTACTTGGCCGTTCGTTCTCGGGTGGGCGACGGTTGCCCAATCCACTCGTATGTGGTACTCGTCGCAGAAAGCCAGAAATTTCTTTCCGGTGAACTGCGTGCCGTTGTCCGCAATAATGGAGTTCGGGATGCCAAACCGGCGGACGATGTCGGTGAAGAACAACACTGCTTGAGCCGAGCTGATTTGGGCAATCGGCCGAGCCTCGATCCACTTGGAGAACTTGTCGATGGTGACAAGCAAGTGGGTGAAGCCCCCGGGCGCCTTCTGGAGGGGCCCGACAAGGTCTAGTCCCCAAACAGCGAACGGACAAGTGAGCGGGATCGTCTGGAGGGCTAGAGCCGGCAAGTGAGTCTACCGAGCATAGTACTGGCACCCTTCGCAGGAGCGTACCACCTCAGTAGCATCGGCCACGGCAGTTGGCCAGTAGAAGCCTTGTCGAAAGGCGTTACCGACCAAGGTTCTCGGCGCTGCGTGGTGACCGCAGGCTCCGGCGTGTATCTCTTCGAGCAGGCGTTTGCCCTGACTGAAAGGAATACAGCGCTAAAGTACGCTAGAGGAACTCCGCCGGTAGAGGCTACCGTCGATCATGGCAAAAGACTTGGCTTTGCGAGCCAGTCGTCGTGCTCTGGTCTTGTCCGGGGGCAAAATGCCTCGGACTAGCCAGCTGACCAGCGGCTCGCGCCAGTCTGGTTCGTCGTCATCCATCTCGACTTCAATCTCCATTGCCTCGGCTTCATCGCCGTCCTCACCCATGATCTCGGGTGACTCCCCTTTGCCGGAAGGGTCGGCAACCCCTGACGGGGTTGCGTGGCTTGGGGGCGGTCCGGGTTCTCCCGGGGGTTCGGGGGTCATCTTCTTCCCCTCAGCCCCCGAGGGATCGGCATTGACCGAGGGCTTGTGGAGGTCATTGGCGAATACGCCCGTCGGAACCGTGGCCCTTTCGGATGCAATTTTTGCCAACTCATCGGCCTCCACGTTGTACCGACGCGCGATGTGGTTGAGCTCGAGGCCGTCGAATTTTTCCTCGAGCAACCGCACCAGCTTGCAGTAAGCGGCCATTCTGGGGTTCTGGCACGTCGACTCCTTCATGACCTAATCCACTACGAGCTGGGAGTCACCTCGGACCTCGAGGTGTCGGATTCCAAGCTCGATGGCGATGTGGAGACCGTTGACTAGAGCCTCGTATTCGGTCACGTTGTTGGAAGCCGTGAAGTGTAGCCGTAGTAGGTACTTGAGCCGGACCCCGAGGGGTGAGATGAAGACGATGCCTACGCCAGCACCAGTCTTCATCATCGACCCGTCAAAGTTCATAACCCAATATTCCTCTTGGGTCGGGAGTGGCGGTAGTTGTGTCTCGGTCCACTCTGCCACGAAGTCCACAAGCACCTGAGACTTGATGGCTTTGCGTGGCGCGTAGGTGATGCCGTCACCCATGAGCTCGATGGCCCACTTGGCGATCCGCCCCGTCGTTTCTCGATTTTGGATCACCTCCCCGAGGGGGAAGGACGACACCATGGTCACGGGATGGGATTCGAAGTAGTGCCGCAACTTGCGTCGAGCAAGAACGATCGCGTATGCTAGCTTCTGGATCTGAGGGTAGCGTGTCTTAGTCTCGGACAAGACTTCACTGATGAAGTAGACCGGTCGCTGTACCGATAAGGCGTGTCCTTCTTCTTGCCGCTCTACGACGATCGCTGCACTCACAACCTGGTTGGTAGCCGTGACATATAGCAAGAAATTCTCCTCCTTCGTAGGAGGCACAAGAACCGGCGCTTTTGAAAGTAGAGTCTTAAGCCTTTTAGGGCTTCCTGGGCCTCGGTGGTCCAGGTAAAGTGCACGTTTTTCTTAAGCAACCGATACAAGGGAAGACCCTTTTTGCCGAGCCTTGAAATGAATCGACTCAAGGCCGCGAGACATCCCATGAGCTTCTGCATGCCCTTGAGGTTTCGGATCGGACCCATCTGCGTGATGGCCGATATCTTTTCCGGGTTGGCTTCGATGCCACGCTCGGAAACGATAAACCCGAGGAGCATGCCCCGTGGGACCCCGAAAACGCACTTCTCGGGGTTTAGCTTTATGTTTTTCTTTTCAAGGTAGTCGAATGCCTTTTCTAGGTCGGCTACTAAGTCACTCGCCTTCCTATATTTTATCACTATATCGTCTACGTAAGCCTCAACGGTTCGCCCGATGAGGTCCCCAAAAACTTTGAGCATGCAACGCTGGTAAGTTGCGCCCGCGTATTTGAGGCCAAATGGCATGGTTACGTAACAATAAGTGCCGAAAGGAGTAATGAAAGAGGTCGCTAATTCATCGGACTCTTTCATGTGGATCTGATGGTAACCGGAATAAGCATCAAGAAAGCAAAGCCGCTCACAGCCCGCAGTAGAATCTACTATTTGGTCAATGCGAGGTAATGGAAATGGATACTTAGGACAAGCTTTATTTAAACTAGTGTAATCGACACACATTCTCCATTTTCCATTTTTCTTTTTAACCAAAACAGGATTTGCTAACCATTCTGGATGGAAGACCTGCTTGATGAATCCGGCCGCCAAAAGCTTCTGCACCTCCTCCCCGATGGCCCGGCGCTTCTCCTCGTCAAATCGGCGCAGGCGCTGCTTCACCGGCTTGGACCCGGCCCGGATGTCTAAGGAGTGCTCGGCGACCTCCTTCGGGATGCTTGGCATATCCAAGGGATTCCATGCAAACATGTCGGCGTGTTTGCGGAGGAAGTCAACGAGCACTGCCTCCTATTTCGGGTCGAGGGTGGCGCTGATTTTTAGCGCCCTGCCGTTGGGGGAGCTCGGCTCGAGGAGAACCTCCTTCACCCCCTCAGCGGACTTAAAGTTGCCCGTGGCCTTCTTGGGGTCGGGGACCTCTTTTTCCAACCTGTCGAGGTCGGTCATGAGAGCCTCTGACTCCACCAGCGCGCCGGCGTACTCGCAGCACTCGACGTCGCACTGGTACGCGTGCTGGTAGGAGGCGCTGATGGTAATCACCCCTTTTGGCCCTAGCATCTTGAGCTTGAGATAGGCGTAGTTCGGAACTGCCATGAACTTGGCGTAACATGGCCTCCCGAGGATGGCGTGGTAGGTGCCGTGGAAGCCTACCACTTCAAATGTCAGGGGCTCCTTCCTGAAGTTGTCAGGAGTCCCGAAGTAGACGGGCAGATTGATCTGCCTGAGGGGTTGCACGCTCTTTCCGGGCACTATCCCGTGGAACGGGGATGTCGTGGCCCGGTGGAGCGAGCGACTGATCCCCATCAAGTCGAGGGTCTCAGCGTAGAGAATGTTAAGGCCGCTGCCTCCGTCCATGAGGACTTTGGAGAGCCTCGTGTTGCCGACGACGGGGTCGACAACAAGTGGGTAGCGTCCCGGTGATGGGACGTAGTCCGGGTGGTCGTCTCGGCTGAAGGTGATAGCGTCGTGGGACCTAGACAAGGAAGCATGGTGTCGCTGGTCCGACTGGAGTAGACCTCCCTGCGCTCGCACTTTCGCTGCCGCGGCGTAGGGGATGTCCGGGGCCCGCCGAAGATCATGAGGTATTTATCGATGGGCGGGAACTCATCGTCCTTCCCGCCCTTGTCCTCCTGATCCCTGGCGGGCTTCTTGCCGGCGTCGTCCTTGAACGGCTGCCGGCTGTAGTGCTTCTTGAGCATCACACACTGTGCGAGTGTGTGATGTACTGGACCCTGGTGATAAGGGCATGGCTTGCTGAGCATGTCGTCGAAGCGGCCTCGAGGGGGTCGTTCCCTCTTGGGTTCGGTGGCCGCCACGAGGGAGTCGTCGCGGAGTGGGGCCTTTCCCTTCCCCTTCTTCTTCTTGTTGTTCGGGCCTCGGGAAGAGGTGCCCTCGGGGGCCTCCTCCTTCCGTTTGCCCTTGGGGTCGGAGAAGAGGGCTCCTACCGCCTCATCCCCCGAGGCGAAGCTGGTAGCGATCTTCATGAGCTCGGAGACACTGGTGGGTGTCTGACGTCCGAGCTCGTGAACAAGCTCTTTGCAGGAGGTTCCCACGGCAAACGCTCCGACGATGTCGGAGTCGGTGACCTGGGGCAGCTCGTTGTACTGCTTGGAGAAGCACCGGATGTAGTCCCGGAGGGACTCGCCCAGTTTCTGCTTGCAGCTGCGGAGGTCCCAGGAGTTACCAGGGCGTACGTACGTGCCCTGGAAGTTTCCTATGAAGATCTTGACCAGATCGCTCCAGTCGAAGATCTTCCGTGGGGTAAGGTGTTCCAGTCAAGCTCTTGTAGAGTCGGCGAGGAACAGGGGGAGGTTGCGGATGATGATGAGGTCATCCTGTGCGCCGCCAAGCTGGCACGCAAGACGGTAGTCTGCTAACTAGAGTTCGGGGTTAGTTTCCCCCGAGTACTTGGCTATGTTGGCCGGTTGTCGGAATCGGGATGGGAACATGGCCCTTTGGATGGCCTCGCTGAAGACGCGTGTTCCTGAGGGTTCGGGTGAGGGTTCACGATCCTCATCCGAGTCGCAGCGCCCGCCCCGATGGACGCTGTAGCCGCGCGTGGCTCCATCAGTCTTTCGCCGACCGCGGGCTTGTAGAATGGCTCGGACGTCGACGTCCTTGCCAAGCCGTTGGTGGACTGGCGGAGCCCTTGGAGCCTCGGGTCGAACCGAGGCTTCGCGCTCGTGACGTGCTATGCCACCGCGCTGGTGACTTTCGGCGCCACGGTGTCGCGATGCTGAACTTTTCGCCTGGAGGACGGCTGCATCCTCCAGGAGGTCTTTGAGCTGATTCCTGAGCTGTCGTGCCTCCTTGGAGGAGGGCTCAGGTATGCTCCGGAGTAGCATGGCTGCTTCCGCGAGCTTTCGGCTTGCCCGGGGGGCGGCCCCTGGTGTCTCGGCCCCGTCGTCAGCAACGATTCGGGCCTGGACATCTCGGGCTCGACGCCGAGCTGCTCCTCCATCGGTTTGCCGCTCGCCAAGCTCCAGCGTAGCTCGCAGCTGGGTGAGGCGCAAGCGGTCCTCGTCCATCCGTGCCTCAAGCTCCCGGAGCTGCTCTAGCTCCGGGGTTTGAGGTGCGGGGCGAGAGGTTCCTGCCCCCTGATCCAGCGGCGGGGCTGACCGTGCGGGCTTCGGTGCCGCTAGAGGGGGCGTGACTTGTTCATGCTGGGGTTGCGATGGAGGGGGTATGTCGTCGTCACCCCCCGAGTGGACATCCTCCACTCACCCCTCATCAGGGTGCATCAAGTTGTAGCACTCCCGAGAGGGGTCGATGTAGGACCTGTCTGAGCTGGAGATGACGCTCGGTGCGTTATCCTCCGAGTCGTCGGTGTGGGCGGCGTAGCCCACATTTGCCCAGAATTCGTCATCATCATCGCTGTAGCTGCGACGAGACGAGCTCTGGTCATAACGATTCCCGCGCTCCGAGTGTTGTCGAGGGGTGAGGCTGACGCTGGTGTCTGTTTCCCCACCGCCATGTGTCCTGGCACTTTCCCCAGGGGATGGCGGTGAGGATGCCACGTGGTCTCCCACGAGGCTGTCCTGGCACTCGAGGCGCTGGACTAGAGTGTCCGACAATTCGTGCAATAATGCATGAACTGCACGAACGTGGGCGTCCATGGCGGTCTGGAGCCCAAAGAGGGATGACGGCGCCAGTTCCCCTCCACCGGTGAGGGCGGAGAGAAAAATCGGCTGGCGTCGCGTTTCCGCCCTCGCCCGTCCTTCGGGCAGTAAGCGGATACGTGACGGCTGGTGCCGGAGATCCCGGGACCGCGCCGGTGCAGTATTGGCTACCCCCATTGGGGGTGCCTGGTGGGCCGCATCTCCCGCGGCGGGGGGCTGGTTGGCGCCGCTGCGCCTCCTCCTCCTGATCCACCGAGAGCGGCGTGCAACGTTTCCCCCATCCTTCGAGGCGGGTGGAAGCGTTGCGGGGGTCCTTTCTCCGGCCGCCTGCGGGGCCGGAGTTGGGATGAAAACGACACGGGGCCCGATCGGGCGCAGGTTCATCTCGAGCCCTTGGCCAGTGGCCACGAACTCAAGAGTCCTGAACCGGAGTACCGCGCCAGCGGGAAGCGTGGTGGAGCTGGCTGCCATCCGAAACCTACGTCAACGCGCAAAAGGCCCCTACCTTGCGCGCCAACTGTCGGTGCTGGTTTTAGCGGGGCTAACACCGGCTAGTAAATATGTGTTTTGCGGTTGAGGCTACGGATGGTGTGCAAGGGGGAACACAGGGATTATACTGGTTCAGGCCAAGCAAGCCCTACGTCCAGTGGAGAGGAGAGTCGTGTTGCCTTGCACCGGGGTGCTTGTAGTAGGGGGTTACAAGCTAGGCGAGAGAGGGAAGTGCTCCCAGGTCTCTTGTGAGTGTCTAAGTGTTTACAAGTCGTTTGCTGTGAGTGTGTATGTGTGGGTAAGAACTTAGAACTTCTCCGTCCCCCTAAAGCTGACCTCTGCTCTCCCTTTTATAGTCGCAAGGGAGAGGCAAGGGCAGCGCTTACAATGCTACGCCTGTTACAGCGACGAGTTGCTGTTCCCCGTTTGACTATGGTTAGCTACAGTCTTTTTTCCGCATCTCCGGGGTATGGCCGTCGTGGTTCGCACGATCTTGGTGAGTTCCAAGGCGGGAACAGTCGTCGGATTACGTCATGTCGTCAGCTACGGTCTTTTCTTCGCGTCTCCAGGATATGGCCCTAGTGGTTCACACGATCTTGGTGAGTTCCAAGGCGGCAACAGTCGTCAGATCACGGCGTGCCGTAGGGTCACACCTATCGGCTATCCTTCCGCACGATGTGACAAGAGGGTGAGTCGCCTCGGGGCGTTGTTTCCTGAGGGTCGGGTCTCCTGAAGGCGTGATGGGATGGAGTAGGGGATATCTCCCCTGGTCATATTTCCGGCCTTTGAACAGTACTTCCTAAGGGTTAGGTGGGCCCGGATGGAAGGCGTGCTCGTCCTTTCGAGTGGACAGTGCAATAGGCGCCTTTCCCATTCTTGCGTAGCCCGTCGTCAGGCGCTCGGACTGTCGCAGTCGGAGTTGATCGACCCCGGCGGAAAACGGGGCGGCGCACCGTAGACCATACCGTGGAGAGGACTGGCCGTAGTGGGCCTATCATGTCCTCTGCCAGGGAAATCCTGACAGATGGTATGGCCATCAGGGGCGTGCGAGGCACAGTTGCGTCGAGAATCTCGCCTGACGGGATGGTACCTGTAAAGTGGTCAGGGAGGTCACTTGTGGTCCAAGATTGCTCTGCTGACATCACCGGTGCCTTGGATGCCTTTGTGAGATTGCGCTCGAGGGGGATGGGGAAGCTCGGGCGAATTGGAGAATGGGCGCCGAGGGTGCCGCTCTCCCGGGAGGCTCGGGCGAATCGGAGAATTGGCGCCGAGGGTGCCGCTCTCCCGAGGGTTGGCTGTCATTAGTGCAATGACGTTGTGGGCCTCTGTAGACGCGGCCCTCGTGGGCTTCGGGCGCGGCCTTCGTGGGCTTCTACTGGCCTTACTTGGGCCAGGCCATGTTGGAAATGAACGTTTTTGCATCGAAGTTGGGTACCCCTAACTTTGGTACCCGACACTTAGCCTTCACACCGTTTGAGCCCTTTGTAAGAATGTAGCAAGAATCAAACTTAATTGAGGATACATGTGCATTGGATTTCTTGCTTTTGCAATCTTGCTCTATATGACCAACTTGCTTGCATTTTGTACAATACCGGCCATTTCTCTTCACAAAACAAGTCTTGTGAGGAGCAAATGCGGTTTTGCCTTTCTTGGGGGTATAGCCCAATCCCTCTTTGTGGAGAGATGCCCTTTGGCTACCCAAGCACATAAGCAAGCGGTCCTCACCACCATAAGCCTTAACTAAGGAGTGATTGAGCTTTTTAACCTCTCATTTAGGTTCTTGTTCTCAACTACTAGTGAAGGGTCACTAGTGGGTGAAGTAGTAGTGGGGGTGCTACAAGAAGGGTTAGTAGTAGCAACAATAATAGGTTCACAAGAAATATCACATGTTACACCTATGTTGCAAGTTTTAGTTTCTTTCTTTTGCACTTGTTGCAAGTCTTCATTTTGCTCAACTAGAGAGGAATGAGCTTCATCAAGCTTAGTGTGAGCCTTTTGGAGCTTCCTATGGTCTTCCTTTAGACTCTCATAAGATGCTCTAAGTTCCTCAAGTTCTTGCTCAATGGATTGTTTATCCTTGCGCAAGCCCTTACATTCCATTCTAAGTTTATCAAAATGAATACGTGCATCATCAAGCAATTGAATTAATTCTTCTTTTGTTAGGTCATCATCACTATCATCATCACTAGATTCGCTATCGGATGATACCTTAGAGCCCTTGGCCATGAAGCATGAAGGAGTATCGAAGATGGAAGGCTTGTCATGAATGGCAATGCTTGCATGTGCCTTTCTCTTGCTCTTCTTGTCATCATCACTCTCTTCATCACTTGAAGAGGCATCACTATCCCATGTCACCACATGAGAATAGTTCTTCTTCTTCTTGTATGAGGATTCCTTCTTCTCTTTCTTCTCCTTCTTCTCATGCTTGTTCTTCTTTTTGCCCTTGTGATCATCTTCACTTGAGTGTGGGCAATCGGCTACCAAGTGATCTCTGCTTCCACAATTGAAGCATCTTCTTGGGCCATCAAATTTTCTTGCATTATTCTTCCTTCTTGCCCGGTAGCCCTTCTTCTTTATGAACTTGCCAAATCTTCTCACTAGAAGGGCCATCTCCTCATCACTCTCACTTGTGCTTGATGAATCTTCACTTGATTCAACTTTTGCTTTGCCCTTGTCCTTTGATGATGATGTGGCTTTGAATGCCACACTTCTTCTTCTTCTTCTCATCTTTGGAGTCTTCATCTTTTTCTTTCTTCTTCTTATTGATCAACTCCTCCTTGTCATCATCATCTCTATAGGCATCATCGGTCATCACCTCCGCAAGCACTTGGTTTGGTGTCAACTCACTCAATGTAATCTTCACCAAAACCGTGATCAAGGTAGCAAACCTCTTGGGCAAGCTCTTCAAGAATTTCATTGAGAAGTCACTATCCTTCACCTCTTCATCCACGGCCTTGAGATCATTCACAATGACTTGCAATCTATGGAACATCTCCGGCACGGTTTCATCATCCTTCATCTTGAAGCTTGCAAACTTGTCCTTCAAGATGTATGCTTTGGAGGCCTTTACACCCTTGGTGCCCTCATATGATTCCTCAAGCTTCTTCCAAGCTTCATGAGCACTCTCAATGTTTTTGATTTGCTCAAACACTTTTTCATCTACGGCCTCATGAATAGCACAAACCGCAATGTCATTGAGTTGAAGCAATCTTTCTTCGGCGGTTGTGGGGTTTGCCGCATCGGCAATCCCAATCTTGGTCTCCACAACCCTCCAAACCTCTCTATTGATTGACTTGATGTATGAGGTCATCTTGCTCTTCCAATATGCATAATTTGTGCCATCAAATTAGGGTGGCTCCTTGGTGTTGTTGATGTGAATATTGAGTTGAGCCATTTTTACACCGTAGGTTGTTAAGCCTCAAATCAACGGTGCCTCAGCTCTGATACCAGTTGAAAGGTCCTAAATGGCTAGAGGGGGGTGAATAGCCTATAAAAATCTACAAACAATACTTAACAAGCCGATTAGTAACAATAGCAAGCTTTGCAAAGCACTAGCTCTAAACTACACTATGCAAGCCACCTAGACAAGTATACTACACGATGATCACTAGTTCACACTCAAAGGCTATGTCACTACTATACACTACTCCTAAGTGAGCAACTATCTAACAAACTACACAAGAGAGTAAGTACACAAAAGTAAGAGTAAAGGTGATTTCAATACCTCCGGTGTAGAGAAGATATGAAGTTCAATATAACCAATCAATCAAATACAAGAGAAATCCTCGGTAGAGAAATGACACAAGATTTTTTACCGAGGCTCACTTGCTTGCCGGCAAGCTAGTCCTCGTTGTAGCGATACACCCACTTGGAGGTTCACGCGCTAATTGGCATCACACGCCAAACCCTTCTCAAGGGTGCCGCACAACCAACACAAGATGGGGATCCACCAAGCTACGAGCAATCCACTAAAGATGCCTTTCGCGATCTCCCGCGGGGATAGGCTCAAGAACCCCTCACAATACCTTGATCGGAGGTGGAGACAATCACCAACTCCCCTCAACGATCCTCGCAGCTCCAAGCCGTCAAGGAGTCGGCAAACTCCAAGAGTAATGAGAGAAACCGCTACGAATCAGCACTACCAAGTGCCTCTAGATGATCTCTATCAATGCAATGCACTTGATGCTCTCCAAACTCACCAAAAGATGATCACTATCAAGTAGGATGAGTGAGAGTGGAGTGGGAAGGCTCACAAGTATTTATAAGCCAAGTGACTATTTATAAGCCACACACAAGAAAATAGCCGTTTAGACTTCACTGCGTACCGTCGGACTGTCCGACGTCCACACCGTCGGACTATACCGCACGGTCCGACGCCCTGGATGAACGCCACGTGTCACTAGCCGTTTGAAGTCGAACGTTGGATCACAACGGCTAACTTCCCGCGCTAAATGAACCGTCGGACGGACGAGCGTCGGACTAAACCATACGGTCCGACGCCCTCAGCAAACCACCATCGGACTCAGCCAGACGGAGCCGTCGGACTAAAGAACGCGGCAGTCCGACGCTTCCAGAGAGCTCCCCGAGCGCTGAAAACCGTCGGACGTTGGTCCGACGCTCACCGTCGGACTAACGCCGAGAGTCCGACGTTCTCAGAGCTCGCCACGTGTCAGTTCTCGCACGATCTGCACCGTCGGACGCTACGGCTAATGGTCCGACGCTCAGAAACTGATCCTCCGACGCCCTCAGCAGTGTTAGCCGTCGGACCGAGGACATTGGTCCGACGCTCTGAGACTCTACGGTCCGACGCTCCGTTTTCTTAGGATTTTCTCTCAAACCTTTCACCCTTTGTTCCCATGTGCTAATCACCAAGTGTTCTACACCTTGTGCACGTGTGTTAGCCTTTTCAAAAGAGTTTTCCAAGGGTTTGTTAGTGTCACTAGCATCTATATGCAATGCAATGATCATGAACACCTAGTGGCACTTGATAACCATATTTCATCAACGATTTTGCCCCTCTTGATAGTACGGCTATCTATCCTAAATGTGATCACTCCCTCTATGGAGTCTTGATCACCAAAAGCAAAAGAGCTCCTATGGATTATACCTTTGCCTTGAGCTCCTACCTTTGTCACCATCTCTTGATGAAGCTTGTGGACTCCTTTTGATGATGGACTTATACCATTTGCATGGATGCCATCAATAGGGATTTCTCCTTTATTGATGGGCTTACTGCCATTTTCATGGACACCGTCATTGCCCTTCACTTGTGGCCTTCACCGACCCGGTCCTTTGCTCCATCTTGCCATTTGCTAATCAATTCTCATGAAACACTTAGAGCAATCGTTAGCAAACTAGGTTTCATCAATTACCCAAAACCAAACATGGGCTTTCACAAGTGCTATGACTACTGCTCTGCTCCCCGAAAGGGTTCATGCCATCAGTACTCAAAGCAAACCTTAAGTTTCTTGCGTCCTCTGCAAACTCGGGGAATTTTCTGTCAATTGCTCTCCACTGAGACCCATCAGCCGGGTGTCTTAACGTACTGTCTACCTTACGGTCTTCTTTGTGCCATCGCAATAGCTTTGCATGGTCTTTGTTTCTGAACAAACGCTTTAAACGTGGTATTATAGGAGCATACCACATTACCTTGGCGGGGATTTTCTTCCTGGGACGCTCTCCATCACCATCAGCGTCGCCAAGGTCATCTCGCCTTATCTTATAGCGCGATGCGTGACATACCAGGCATGCTTCTAACTTCTCATACTCCTCGCCATGGTAGAGGATGCAGTCATTAGGACATGCATGTATCTTCTGGATTTCTAAACCCAAAGGACAAATAATCTATTTTGCTTCATATGTAGTGGACAACAATTCATTATTCTTGGGAAGCATCTTCTTTTAGATTTTTAGTAAGTCTCCAAATCCCTTGTCGGATAAACCATTTTTTTGCCTTCCATTGCAATAACTCGAGTACGGTACCCAACTTTTTCTATCCCGCATCACAGTTTGGATAAAGCAATTTCTTGTGATCCTCTAGCATGCGATCAAACTTTATCTTCTCTTTTTCACTGTCGCATTCTCTCTGTGCATCACAGATGGCCTGACCAAGATCATCAGCGGGCTCATCATCGTCTCCTACCTCTTCTTTCGGCTCCCCCATTGCAATATCATGTAAGGGACTGTATTGGGCAAAAATATCGTCATCCCCTTCTTGTTCGTCTTCGCATTCTTCCATTACAACCACGCTTTCTCCATGCTTGGTCCAACATATATAGTTTGGCATTAAGCCCGACTTAAATAAATGTGAATGGATAGTCCTCGTGCAAGCAAACTCCTTCAGATTCTTACACACAGCACATGGACAACACATGAAACCATTCACGCTTGTTTTCCACAGCCACACTTAACAAATAATGCACGCCCTTAATGAATTCTCCGGGTACATCCAATTTCGGCTCATCTGCATTAGAACCGTATCAAAATCTAGAAGCAAAATACTTAATTACACAACACTAGTCATCAGATACAATTAAAATGGCAATATAAAGACACAAACTAATTAATTTATGTTAGCCTCGCTATAATGTAGTCAATCCCAAGTAGCACTAAATAGACTAAAACTAAAATGCACTTCAACACCATAAGGATCTGTCGACCAATCCCAACTACAATAGATGGATCGTTCGTTTCCTCTTCCTCCCTTGGCTGCTTATGCTGGCTCACTGCCTCACCTGACTTTGCAAGATTATTTTGCACGTGCTCAACATACTGTTCCTCCCAGTACCATCCTTTATATCCGGTGACGTCCCACTGAAATTAGAACAACAAATAAATTTTAATCAAAACCATCAAGAGAATGAAAAAAATTTGCCACAGCAGTCAAATGGGATACAATAACTCACATTACGATCCGGACACTTATAGAAGATATGACCCTTGTTGGGACACTCCTTCCTCACTCGAAACTCCATGACAATCTCCTGATTACACTCGCCGCACGCAATGAGAAGGAGGTGCGGTCTAAGTCGCTTTGAAACCCGATGAGAGGTCGAGGACCCGGAAGGAGTCGCTATCTACTGTCTATATTCATTTTTGTAAAAATGCTATAAATTTAAGATTCATCCACCCAATATACAAACTATATGGTCTTGGTCGGCACTACGTACATTCTATTATTTTCCTCTTTAAGCTTCATCCATCCATAGATACAAACTATCAAGTGAATATAAACAACTTTACGCTTGATCCATCCAAAAATAAAAAATATCAAGTGAATATAAGCTTAGGAGGCCACAAATATCAAGAAATGCACTATAATCATTTATAGATAATGCAATGACATATAGTAGTGATGGAGGTGTGTGAATGAAGTTAGGTACCTTCAAAACCAAAAAAGAGATGTGTAGACCGCAACAAATCGTGTAATGGCCGAAGAACAGAGCAAGAACACATAACGGAGTGGAAGAACAGAGCTAGCTCGGGCTTGAGGAGGAAGAAGGGAACTTCAAGATTATATATAAGGGAAATTTTAGTCCCGGTTGGAATTACGAACCGGTACTAAACGCCTATTTTTTTGTCCCGGGTGGTGCCTTGAACCGGGGTTAAACCTTTAGTCCTGGGTGGTGGTATCGCCTGGGACTAAATACCAACCTTTAGTCCTGATTTGTGTTACCAATCGGGACTAAAGGTCCCCTGACACAATAGCGCGCGCCAGAAGCCGTTGGCCAGGGACCTTTAGTCCCGGTTGGTTAATAGAACCGGGACTGACGACACTTTTAGTCCCGAACACAAGAAATATCGGGATTAAAGCCCAATTCAGATGTTAGACGAAAGGTCTGTTCTCTACTGGTGTCCCATGCCATGGATGAGCCGAGCGCACATATCTTTTATCGGCATTTCCAAATATACAAAATCTAGATACGTGGTCGATGAATGCACCTTGCATTGGAATCTCTAATTCTCTATAAATATATGTGAAGTCGGCGTCCTTTAATTTAAATGACTGGTGGCTACATAAGATAGGACGTCCATTTGCTTCATATGTATTTATGATTATATGCAGAGGCAGGCAAGGGCGATGACGTCGTATTCGTAGACCCTCACGGAACAGCAAACTGAAGGTTGCACACACAGTTGAGTGACGATGTTGATCCACTGTCGCCTTAAAGCAGCCGAATGCCCCTATTTTACATTCATCTACAGTTCCGCGGCGCCACGACTGACTGCTTGCTACACTGTCGGCATGGGTGACACCTGAGATAACATGCATCTGTGTTGTTTCTATATACAATTGTGAGGACAAAGTTATATTCGAGTCAACTAGTAGCGCTGTGCCTGATGTGATATACGCATGATCTATTGTAGGCAAGGGCAGAGGCACGCATGTGTCCCCCTCCTACAACTAAACTTTTCTTCCTCCCGGCCGAGCAGCGAGCACACCTCTGATGGCGATCCATCGAGCTTTCCACCGCCACACACCTCATGCCGCAGATGCTCACATGTATAGATAGATGCAATATCGTCTCGTCCCTTTATTTTCCTGTCCACCTCTACGTGCTAATTCTTCTTCCGTGGACCACACAAGGCCACCTCTCTCCGGCTGCGATTTCGTCTTCTCGTCCTGCTTTATTTCAATTCAACTCGCGGCTGTATGTAACGGCGGTCCACCGGTGTAACTTTTTACCGACAGGTCTTACACTGTTTGACTTGGTCCGACTGTATATCTTTGTACCGATAGAAGTATACCCGATGGACCCCACACTACCAAAATAGTGGGGTTCTCCCCGTATCTTAAATTTTTTAATTACTAATGAAACAATACTACTGATTATAGTACATGAGAATTTTAATAGGAGACATACTTAATTTTGAATAGAAAAACAATAGAAGAAGCGCTCCTCACTAGAAAGTCTAAAATCTTGGTTGTACAACCACTGTTTCGAGGATGCGGTGTAGCGAGATTAATTAAGGGGTGTTTAAATCTATGGTGTAAAGTTTTTGCATGTCATATAGGATGTTTTATGGGGTGTTGGAAGAGTTTTTCAAATTAATAATAAAACTAATTTCATAACTCGCTTGTAATACCGCGAGAGAAATTTATGAAGCTTAATTAATTCATCATTAGCAAATGTTACCGTTGCACAACATTGTCAAATCATGGACTTTTTAGATTTAAAAATTTTGTCTCGTAATTTACACATAATTTATGTAATTAGTTATTTCTTTTGTTTATATTTAATATTCCATTTATATGTCCAATCATCCGATGTGATAAGCATAAAGTTTTTTCGGTGAAAACTAAACAGGGCCTAAATACATGTTTTCCAATATGTGGAATTCCATCAATGAGCCAATATATATTCTTTACAAAACACAGTTATTTGACTATATATATTCAACTGCGATCGATCGAGCTGTCGGCTGCCGACCGTGTGAGATCGAGACCATTATATTCAATCACCATCGTCCTTTTTGTAGATGTTGCCAAAGACAACGCGTAGGGGTCATTCGTTCTAGAAGTGACTGTTTTTCATAAGATCTTTCCGCGACAAATACTATATGAAATCCTAACTTGGACCCACATATATATATCCAAATTTGGATAAAAACAATTCTTGACGAGACAACCCAAAAAAGATCTCTTCTAGTCCAGCCCTCCAAACATTTCCTGCATTTCCCAGTATTTGCTATACTGTTTCTCCATTCATGTAGGAACGTAGCCTTCATGTCACAAAATCTGCAACTTATCTTTAATTTGTTTCAACCTGAACACACCTGCTGAAATTTTCGTCCTAACTAATAATGGATTAGCGATATTGTGGTCCTACCGTACCTTTACCTCTACCTATCACTAGCACAAGTCCACACATCACTGTCGTGTCTAATTAACTTGGTATGATCACTAGTGTAACCGGATCCAGTAGAGGGGCAAATCGACGGTAGTTAACCGGGTTCATCTATCACTATAGGTTCCCATACCCGACAATGGTGCGGAGATATCACTGTCAGGTCAAGGCTTGACCCGGTACTGAACTGTTACACAATAAATCTAGAAATGTCAAAACGTCTTGTAATTTAGGACGAAGAGAGTAGAACACAATTCGCTGTAAAGTGATGGAGAAACGTTCAAAGAGTACTCAATAAAGAGATTCAAGCTTCCATCCTATTTCTACTTCCCCAATCCCCATCCAAATTAAAGTTGAAGAGATCTATCACTATATATGATCCGTCAGGTTATTATCTACAAGATGATAAAGTTAGTTGCAACTACAACCATATCACACATAAGAACTTATCACTTTTGGAGAATAGACTTTTGATCCACGTCAAGTTTTAGTTTTAGTCTTGGTATTTTTGGCATCCAGGACTAAAGGAAAAATTAGTCCCAATTTCAGCTTTTATGAGTAGTCAGAGAACCTTTAGTCTCGGTTTTGATAATACCAATCGGGACTAAAAGGTCAATATTAGTTCCGGTTCGTGTTACCGACCTGGATTAAACAGTTATTCACGGGTAAGTTCAAAAAGAAAACATCATATTTAAGATTACATGTGCTATGTAGGTAGGTTGACCAGTTACGCGTGGGTTCGATTCTCAGGGGCGTAGTGGTGTGAGATATCAATACAGTATTTTTTTAGTCTAAAAAAACGTTTAGTCCCGGTTATTCTAACTAGAGGAAAACCAAGACTAAAAAAGGTTTAAAACCGGTAATAAAGGTCATTTCTTTACCATTGTATTATTTGGAAAACCATGGATTATCTGCTACATTTATTAGCAACCATTCGAAAGTTACGCATAACAAACGCAATGAACAAAAGAGTTTGCACCAGACGCCCACATGTTTGGTACAGTATACTACCGTACCAGACAATTGGGTCAACCCCCGTCACATGCTCACGTAGTCACGTTGGGCACTGCCGTGTGCGTGTTTCAGTGTTTGCACCAGTATAGAAGAAGCCGACGTCGTATCATGGTCATGGTCATAGATGACGCATCCACCATCAAGTGCGGGTAGTACAATACAATTCATGTGTCGTGTGTGGCTGTGTGCAGAAGCCAGAAGGCGTGTGGCCAGGCTGTGTGCAGAAGCCAGAAGGCGTGTGGCCACAGTGTATAGTATAGTTGAATACAAACTATAATAAAATAATAACCGTACCAGAACTTCCATGTGTTCCACCATTTATCTTCCAATAAATAATTAAAATTTATATAATATTATATCCTCGAGTTGTGCTTAGGAGGTGTTTAATTTAGCAGGACTTTGGGTAGTCTTAAGTCTTAACTGAGCATCCGTACCACACGGGCCTAACCTTGAGCTGAGTTTTGGTCGGGACACGGGAGCATCTTTTCCTTGCAATAGACGCGAGATGCTTTTATGGCACCGAGCTGTTGTGCAGGTTTGGTTACTGTATATCTAGATTATTCAAAGTCCCAGACTTGACTTAGCATGTGTCTTTATATTTTTATGAATTTAGGGATGTTTAAATATGAGGTTTATTTTTTTGTGTCATATCGGATATTCCATGAGTCCGAATGTTTTTTAGATACTAATAAAAAACTAATTATATAACACTTGTAAACCGTGAGACGAATTTATTAAACGTAATTAATCTATCATTAACAAATGTTTATTATAACACAACATTGTTAAATTATGGACTAATTAAGCTTAAAAAATTAGCCTCGTAATTTACACGTATTCTATGTAATTAATTATTTCTTGTCTATATTTAATAATCCATGCATGTGATGGGTGTAAAGTTTTTCAATAGGAACTAGACACCTATCTCTTAAAAATCTTTTTGTTTGTTAGTACTGCGCGGTCTTAAAAATGGTATCTTTTTGTTTGTTAGTACTGCGCGGTCTTAAAAATGGTGCTGTAAGCAGTTCGTGTCTGTGGGTTCGTAGAAAATATAGAAATGTTTATATCTTGGAATAAGCGGATTCTAATCATACACCAGGCAGCCACACAGACGCGCCCAAGTCACAAGCTCGGTCTCACAAATCCCCCCCCCCCCCCCCCCCCCCCCCCTCTACCCACTTTATTCACACATTCTCCATCCGAGGCTGTTTAAAAATTTTAAATTTCAAATATTAAAAATTTAGACGTAATTATGCTCATATAAATGATTTTCAATAAAAATATTGTCAACTACAAAATTGTATAACTTTTCGAGAGTTACAACTTTTAAAATTTTAAAAAATTCAAACATAGTTTTCCTTGAAAAGACTATTTCAAATGAGAAAGTTATCAACTACAAAGTTGTATAACTCTTTGAGATCTACGACTTCTGTTTTGGTTGTTTCTCCATTCGAGGTTGTTTGAAAAATTTAAATTTCAAAAGAGAGAAATTCAAACATATTTCTATAACTTTTCATAAAAATGTTAACTATAAAGTTCTATAACTTTGCAAGATCTAAATCTTTTGTATAAGGCCGTTGAAAAAAAGTAATTTAGTATTTAAATTTTACTATTCGATGTCTATTTATAGGAGCGGTTCTAGATTCAGGTGCCCTACAAATTCGTTTTTATGGATGGCTAGATCCACCTCTACAAATAGGCATATTTGTAGGGATAACTTATAATACCAGTAGCCCTTACAAATGCGTTTGAGGCTGTTTACAACTGAGCCAAACCTATTAAAAAAATTTGGGAAATGAACTTTTTCTTTTTTTTTAATTCAGAAATGAACTCTTTCTAGGAGAGAGGGGTAGCACTAGTACAGAAAAGCTCTATGCCGACGCCACTGTTTAATTTGTACAGGCGGTTTTAGTTGACGGACGCTAACAGACAAAAAAATGGTGGGGCCAGAATTATGGACTGTCTGTAGAAACCACTTTTTACAGGTGGTTCACTTAACCGAACCGCCAGGTTTTTCCTGGCGGTTCGGTTAAGTGAACCGCCTGTAGGAAGTGGTTTCTACAGGCGGTTCGCTTACTGAACCGCCAGGAGAAATAGAGCATTTATCCTGGCGGTTCTGTTAAGTAAGCCACCTGTAGGTAGTGGTTTCTACATGCGGTTCACTTAAGGAACCGCCTGTACTCTATCTGCAATAAATACCCCTTCTTCCTCCCCGAGCCAAACAGTAACTCGCAGCCAACTTCCATGGTTGGCGATTTTGGAGGTCCAGACTTCACCAAATACAAGGAGAGAGGTTTTGATCTTCATTTCTTCGAAGAAGATTGCTAAAAGAGGTTAGTTTACACACCTCTAACCTCATTTTAACCATTCTTTGCTTAATTTAGCCACATTTTGGATCTAGGGTTTCACCATGAGCTAGGGAGAGGAATAGCTAGGTTGTTGTCTTTTTTTTCAAACGAGGTTGCTCAACATGGTTAGATGAAGTTTCTCCTATCTCTTGTCATGATTGCTTCTTAGTTTAATTAGTTTTTCCTCTCTCTCAACATGGTTAGTTGTTCTCTCCTCCATTAATGGTGTGTTATGCATGAAGAGAGAGAAAGATAATGTATTCTATTTAATTTGTTAGTATATCTTTATGTTTATTCCTTGTTTCTCTACTTTTATATCTAAGTTTATATTATTAGCTATGTTTTAATCATATATTTATCTTTTTCGGTGCATATTAATTAGTTTTAATTGCATTATAAAATAATGTAAGCATTTAATACATGTTTGTAGGACCTTGCATGTGTAGTATGATTAACATGATTTAATGGGAGATTATAATAGTAAATGGACACATGCATGTGTAGTAGTATTTACATGATTTAATGGAAGATTATAATAGTAAATGGACACATGCATGTGTAGTAGTATTTACATGATTTAATGGAAGATTATAATAATAAATACCCATTCTTCCTCCCCGACCTAAGCAGTAACTCGCAACCACCATTATTGTCTCTCCTTTCATTTAATTTGTTATTTACAGGTAATGATAGAGAGGTCATACTGGATATATAAGTTACCAAGAGTCGATCCATCATACGTACCTGAGGTCAACAGGTTCATTGATGCCGCTAAGAGCCATGCTAGGAGAACAGACATGAAGCACATGTATTGTCCGTGCACAGACTGCAAAAATATTGTTGTGTTTGATGACACAGAGCCAATCCTTTCTCATCTGTTCCGTCGAGGATTTATGCAGGACTATTTGATTTGGACTAAGCATGGAGAGGGTACCTCTTCACCTTATATAGCTGGAAGCTGTGAGAACACCGACACCGATGGTCTGGATAAGTTTGTACGGGGGACACAGCAGCCTAGTACCCAGAGTGAACATGTTGTGCCAAATGTTACTGATCATGATTTCGTTGGAGGAAATGTAGACGATAGAACTGATCATGTCCTGCCAGATGTTACTGCTGAGGAAGATGCACAATTCTTAGATGCAATATTGCATCTTCATACTGATTCATCGATGTTCTTCATAAAAGGTATGGAGGCCTTGAGGAAGGCAGCAGAAGAGCCTTTTTACGATGAGTTGAAGGGTTGTACGAAAGAGTTCACAACACTGCGGTCCGTGATGAAGTTGTTGCTGGTCAAAACTAGATATGGTTTCTGTGATGCTGGCTTCGATGCGTTCTTGAGTATTCTCGCAGACATGCTTCCAAAGGAGAACAAGGTGCCTGCTAACACGTTCTATGCAAAGAAGCTAATCAGTCCGCTTACTATGCGTGTTGAAAAGATCCACGCCTGTAGAAATCATTGTATCCTTTATCGAGGTGATGAATATAAAGACTTGGAGAGCTGTCCAAATTATGGCGCAAGTAGATACAAGACGAACAAAGACTATCGAGAGGAAGAGAACGTAGCCTCTGTGTCTACAACAGGTAAGAGAAAAAAGAAAGCCCAACAGAAGACCCAACAGAGTTCAAAACCCACAAAGAAAGAAAAAGGGAAAGTAGACTACTATGCCCAGAAAAAGATTCCTGCTCTGGTGATGTGGTACCTTCCCGTGGTTGATCGATTGAGGTGTTTGTTTGCAAACCCTGAGGATGCCAAGCTTATGAGTTGGCATGCTTCCGAGGAGCACAAAGACGATGGAAAGCTAAGACATCCAGCTGATGGCAAGCAATGGCAAGATTTCAATGCAAACCACCCAGAATTTGCTAAGCAACCAAGAAATATTAGCTTCGCTCTAAGTACGGATGGAATGAATCCATTTGCCGAGAAGGAGCAGCAAGCACAGCATATGGCCGGTGATCCTCACCATATACAACCTTCTACCGTGGTTGATGCAGAAGCGAAAATATCTTTTGTTAACACTTCTTACTTCTGGACCTACACATCCTGGAGTTGACATGGATGTATTTCTGGAGCCCTTAATGGAGGACATGAAAAAATTATGGGAAGAAGGTGTCCAAATGTTGGACGAGTACCGCAAAGAGACATTTACACTGAAAGCAATTATATTTGTTACCATCAATGATTACCCTGCTCTATTCATGCTATCGGGGCAGTTCAAGGGGAAGGTTGGTTGTGTAATATGCATAGACAAAACAGCTTGCGTGTACCTAAATGAATCAAACAAGCTAGTGTACATGAGGCACAAGCGCTTCTTACCAAAAGGACACAAGTTCCGCTTGTGTAAGATGGATAAGTACTTCGACAATGCAAATGAATTACATTCTACTGCTCCATCAGGTAACCCTTTGCTCCATATTCAATGATCATCACCATATACAACCTTCCTCCATAGTTGATGCAGAAGCGAAGATACCTTTAGTTAACTATTTGTTGATGGTAGTTATTGCTCATTTTTACCCATCAAATAAATATGAATCAAGGGCATAAAACAATCCACAACATAGTTATAGGGTTTGATTCTAACAAGTTCCACGAGTTTTGGTGTTCTCACTTGTTTTGCAGGGTATGAAGGGATATTCAATTTTTCACCGATTAAAAGTATCTCAAATAAGGAATTGGAGTTCACCATTGCATAGAGCTCGTCGAGACGATCAAAAGGGACCTATGGTTTGCTATTTTTGGAGTCTGGAATAAAGAGATATGGATTTTACAAACACTGGAAGATTCTAGAACCTGAGCTGCGGGATTAATTAATGTCTGCGGGATTAATTGGGCCTAAATCAGAATTTGGCCCATTAAAGCCTATGTGCATATGGTGGAAAGGCTTAGTACCATATCGCTTGCCCAAGGTGGAGGGGAGGCCAGGCTCCCCTATATATACAGCCCCAGGGACCCCCTAGGCTCTATCCCTTTCATTATTATAATTCATATTCTCTAGTTAGGGATTGGATGGAGAGGTGCCCATTGAAGGACAACCTCTCTCCAATGTAGTAGATTAGTTCTAGTTGAGAGTTAGGGAGAGCGGAGCCATGCTTCGGTTCTGGAGAAGTCTTTAGGGGTTTGGTATATCTTTGTATCTCATCTTTGTAAGACTTATGCTTTAATATATTTATCTTCTCTATTTACTTTATGCCTTGAATTTGATTGGTTAGTATAGTTGTTATACTTTGGCATAAGATCTCCGCTCGCATCGAGTGCTCTAGTTTTCATATGGGATTAGAGTAGTAATTAATAGTGTAAGCATGGTGTCTAGACTAGAGGTTACCTGAGATTGCACTCAACCTTACGAATAGTTGTGGTAGCCCCAGGAGGTGACAGCCCTGATGGCCGACGTATTCCACCTCATATAGGTTGATGATTGTAGGACCGTAGTCAGAACTTCCTAGCCCCCTTCTCATCTCTTTCTGTGGCTAGTGTTCTGATGTCCCGAAGTGCTATTGTGTGATTCCCTATTTAACTATCCTTTAGTTATCTAGAACCCAAGTAATAGAGAAGTATTTAGGAACCGAACTCTCCCATTGTCCTCTCAACTTAGCTAGACTACTCATTTATCTTATAAGTGATTACTATGCATAACTCCTATCATTTATCACTTACCCCTACTATAGTCTACTTGGTGTACTAAGTTAGTAAACACATGATGGTCAACTATCAAACTTCTTTAATCATTGTTTCCCTATGGTAAAATATAAATAACGATACCTGGAATACTCCCGGTAAAATGCTACAATGGTATTCTGTGCGCTTGCGGAATCTTTCATATTCTAATTGCACTTAATAAATACCAACACTATTCTACTGCTCAATCAGGTAACAGCAAAGGTCAAAGAGTTTTTGAAATTGTCAAAAACATCAAGTTCATTTTCGGGAAGAAGACAAAAAATGGAAAAGCCAGAAAGGATGTGAAGCCAGCTCTAGGGGATACATTTAAGAAGATGTCAGTTTTCTTCAAGCATTTGTCATATTGGAAAGAGTTGGACGTACGACACACGATCGATGGCATGCACGTTCAGAAGAATGTGTTTGAGAGCATAGTTGGCATCTTGCTAGACATGAAGAGCAAGACAAAGGAAGGACTGAAATCACGTCTGGACATGGTAAACTTAGAAATCAAAAAGGAACTTTACCCTGTTCCTCTAGAAAATGGGAAGTACCACCTCCCAGCAGCAAGCTATAACCTTAACAGAGATGAGCAACATGGGATGTGTGTGTGCTGGAAGAATTTTAAAGTTCCATCTGGATTCTGCTCCAACTTAAAGAGTATTGTGTCAATGAAAGACCTTACGCTCACCAACCACAACTCACATGATTGTCATGTCATGCTGACTACTTTCCTCCCTCTTGCCATCAGGGCTATAAAGCTGGTGTTCTTAAAGATGGCAATCACTGAGGTTGTGCTACTTCTTCAATAAGATCTCACAGAAGGTAATTGCCCGCGACGAGTTGCCTTCTCTACAGGAATTTGCAGTGGAGACATTGTCACAGCTTGAGATGTGTTTCCCCCCATCTTTCTTTGATATAATGGTACACCTCATGGTGCACTTGGTGGCACAAATAGAGGCATTGGGTCTCATGTATTTGCATGAAATGTGGACGTATGAGCGTTTCATGTCAATATTGAATGGCTATGTTTCAACTCATGCTCGTCCTGAGGCATCCATGATAGAGGGAGTACTTGACCGAAGAGGCCATTGAGCCTAGAGGTCCTTCCTGCAATGATGTCCTAAAAGACCAGATTGCAATAGGTTTGCCTCCCACACGACATGAGGGTAGGCTGCATGGACGCGGGAGGATGGGACGGAAATCATTTATCCCTTCAGATTACAAAATAGTCCTCGAGACACACCACAGCATCCTACAACAGCTATCATTAATTGAACCTTTCATCGAGCAACACATTACTGAGCTTCGCGAACACAATCCTGGATGCACAGATGATTGGATAATGAAAGAACACAAGAAGCGGTTTACCACATGGCTAAGTGAGCAGCAGATTCCAAATGGAGAAACAATTGAGAAAAAACCATCAAGAAGTTGGCATCGGGACCATCACGCCAGGTAACGACATGGCAAACCTATGACATTAGTGGCTTCACGTTTTGTACCAAATCCAAGGACCAAAAGAGCATGGCACAAAACAGTGGTGTTCGGTGCGAGGCCTTAGATGATGAAACTGGTGAAATCACTACTTACTTTGGCTTCATTGAGGACATATGGGAACTAGATTATGGTACATTCCAGGTCCTCGTGTTTCGATGCCAATGGGTTCAAGACAAACATGTCACAGTTGATAACTATGGGCTCAGAGTTCTTGATCTAAGTAAAGTAGGTTACAAAGATGACCCATGGATCCTTGCTAACCGTGCTGCACAGGTCTTCTATGCTGAACAGGTCCTTTCCAAGAATGAGAAGAAAAGCACCGACAAGCCCAAGCATGTAGTTTTTCTTGGAAAACAACAAGCTATAGGAGTTGACGACGTAACTGATCTGGAGGATTTTAACCAATTCAACGAAATGTGTGTCTTTATGGATCATCCAATCAAGATAAAGAATTTTGAGCGAAGCATCCTACATAATTCGCTGCCATGGGTGCGCCACGATGGAGAAGGAAGAACAGTAGCAGGATAGCTAGGATCATGTATCTTGTAATCCATTTCTGATATAATATATTAATGGTACCATGTTTCTGTTCAACATATAATTATGTTCATTTTCCAACATCATCATGTGTGACCCTAGCTAGACCATAGCTTGACCCTAGCTAGACCCTAACTAGAACCTAACTTTTAACCCTACCTAGAACCTAGCTAAACCCTAACCCTAGCTAAACCTACCTACACCCTAGCTAGACACTAGCTAAACCCTAACCCTACCTATATATGTGAATATATGTATATTATATATTATATATAGAAGATTATCATAATACCTATAAAATAATGCATAAAATAATACATGTTAATTATATATAATGCATATAACTTTATTAGGAAACTAACAAAAAAAAGAACCACCACTTTTTAAGTTACCAAACCCAAGATATGAATATTCAAAGATATTCTACACAAATATAAATAATTAATCAAAAACAATTTTTGCAGGCGGTTCTCTTAGTGAACCGCCTGCAGTAATCCATTTGTGCAGGCGGTTCTCTAAGACAACCGCCTGCAGTAAGATATTTGTGTATGCGGTTATCTTAGCGAAAATTTGGAGAGGCCGCGCGGGATATATATTGGAGGCGTTTGTGCAGGCGGTTATCTTAGCAAACCGCCTGCACAATGATTTGTGCAGGCGGTTCGCTAAGATAACCGCCTGCACAAACGCCTCCAATATATATCCCGCGCGGCCTCTCCAAATTTTCGCTAAGTCCCGGAGGCGCGCACATTTGCACACAGACGCCGTCAGGCTGCCGGAATTTCTCCTGCCGCTGCCGCCGCCAGTTTCGCCGCCGTCTGTCTCCGCCAAGCTCGTTGCCGCCATCGCCCCAGCCCGCGGTGCCGCCGTCGACCCGCGCCGCGCCGCCATCGCCTCTGCCAGCCGCTGTCGACCCGTGCCACACCGGCCATCGCCGGTATGTCTCTGTCTCTCCCTTCTCTCTCTCACCTCCCTCTCTCTCTCGAGCCGTGTGTCCTCCCTGGTGGTGCGGGTGTCGCGCGGCGGCCGTGGTGGCGGACGGTGGCGCGCGGCGGCCATGGCGCGGCCCGGTGGCGCGTGCGGCGGAGGTGGGCCGGTGGCGCGCGCGGCGGTATTCTATGGCGGCGGTGGTGCTCTGCAGCAGCCGGTGGCGCGCGCGGTGGTGGCGGCGGCCGGTGGCGCGGTGGTGGCCGGCGGCCGGCGTGGCGCGGCCCTAGCAGGCCGTCCTGCTTGGGCGTTGCCCTTTTTTTTCTTTTTATATAGTTTTGTTAATTTTGTTAATTAGTTAGTCTAAACTAGTTTAGTATTTTATATGGTTTAGTTTTAAATTTAATTGCTTAGTTTAAACTTATTAATTTAGTTTTCTTCATTTTATATAGTTTAGTTTCTAATTTAATTAATTTAGTTAAATATTTCTTTATTGAGTTAGGTTTAAACTAGTTAGGTTTTAGGTTTTAGTAAAGTAGTTTATTGAGTTTGGCTTAATTAGCTTTTTAGTTAGTTAGTTAGGTATAATTAGTTAGGTTTTATTGAGTTAGGTTTAGTTAGCTTTTTAGTTAGTTATTTTTTTATTGATTATTTCTTTATGTATTATATACATTATAAATGATTATTTATTTTGCATTGAAAATGGAAAAGGCTAATAAATAAATATATATTTGTATATTTAAAGACATTTGCTTATAATTCACTATATAACTAGGCTCTCGCCTTCATTATTATTTCTCGCTATAATCTATTGTCTTTGTATATGCTAGAACAATAATTCCGCCATGAGTTCTCCAAATAAAGACCAAGGACAAGGGTCGCCCCATAACGATGACCGAGGACAAGGGTCTCCCCACAACGACAAGAGTTCTTCTTCGCAAGGAGTTGAGCAAGAATCGGAAGGCGGAGGATACCACACCCCTAACGATCCGTGCCCTAGCATCGATAGGGTGGCTTGCCGTGAAAGGCAGGGTGACCCGGATTACAATCTGGAAACCGATGAGGTAACACATCCATGATTTCATGTGTTTACCTTACATGCATGATTTCATGTGTTTACCTGTAATAACATGATTTCATGTGCCAACATATAGGAGGTGTTGTCTCAGTTCTGTCAAATAGCTGAATAAGAAGTAGTGCCACACGGAGACGCACCGGAAACAACCGAGTCACCGGAAACGACCACCGAGACTGGTTCAAGGAAAAGGAAGCAGAGTCATCGGGCAAGAGGTGATAGGAGAGTGAACAAGTGGCCGGACAACACATATAGGGTTACAGAAGTCAATTCCAAAGGACAACCCGTAGCTCCTCATCTAGTGCCAGCTAAGTTTCGGAACGCTATTGGTTTCTTAGTTAGGGATAATCTGGACTGCACAATTTCTAATTGGAAGGATGTACCAGATGATACAAAGACAGACATGTGGAACAAGATTTGTACTCGGTTTGTTTTCCCTCAGGGTTCAGAAAACCTCGTTAGGGGATATGCAATGAAGCAGATTGCGATCTCATTCCGGAACTGGAGGTATGAGCTGAATGCAAAATACCTGAAGCTCGGGTTGGACCCGACAACAAAGTATAAGATTACGCCAGGTCAGTGGGCTGTTTTTCAAGAGCAGAAGAATCAGCCGGAATTCTTAGATGTGAGCCAAGCCGCTTCAGAACAAGCAAAGAAGAACTGTGTACTAGCACCACCTTGGCTCAGGTGGATATGACCGTCAGCTAGAGAAATGGAGAAGAGAAGAGGCTGAAAGGAAGGCGGCGGGGTTGCCTGTACTATCTGAGCAAGTTGGCGAAAGGAGCGCAAATTGGCTTCGTGCTCGAAAATCTAGAGAAATAACAGAAACCGGCGCGTCCTTTCATGATCCATTGGTGGAAGAAGTTGTAAAGAACATCTACGCAGTGGCAGCTAAGGAAAAGAAAGGATCATTCAGGCCACAAAGGGAGAAGGACACCCTGACTGTTGCTCTGGGTAACCCCGAGCATCCTGGACGTGTACGAGGCATCTCATCCAGGAAGGGATGGAAAGAAAGATTTGGTCAGGAGTGTGAGAACATGTACAAGAAACGCGATCGATACAAAGAACAAATGAAGAGTTATTTTGAGGAAGAGGCCAAGAAGGAGTTCAAACAGATGATGTCTGACATGCTAGCTAACCCTGATCCTGATTTGGTGCATAAATTGGTGAGTGTGGTGTCCAATCAACAAATGACGACCACTCAAGCTCCGTCCCAGATGTAGCTTGTCCCAGCAACTGATCAACAGATAACGAGTCCAGTGATCAAAAGCAGTGTCATGTCTACGGCCAACAAGGTTCGCTATCCAGTTGATGACATCAATAAGCCAACACCTTGTTCCCTAGTCATAAGGTACGTGACACCAGAAGTGGCAAAAGGATATACCGCAAGCGTACGGTACTCAATGTAGCCTTCATCGGGAGTATTTCAGGTATCGTATTTTCCACAGGGAACGTGAAGTGTTCTAACTAGGTTCAAGACCGTCCAGTGATGAGACAAAGGAGCTATGATAACTAGATAGAGAGCTTCTTATGTAGCAAAGGGTATTTGGTTTTGGTGTTCCAAGTATAAAGAGCTTAGTCAGCTCCTCCCTTCACAAGAGGTGACAGGCGAAACAGTAGGAAACAAAACCCCTATCCGAGGTGACTGTACTATTGTCTTGATGCCTTGCCGTTTTAATAACTTGTCTTACACACGTGGTGAAATACAAAGATCAGACAAGGCTGTCACCACTTGCTGGCTACCACAAACAATCCGTGCGACAAGCGGCCTACACTGGCAAGATATAGTCTAGACACCGCGTCTACACTACACTTACTACTCTAACCTTCGCGAAAGACTAGAGCACTTCACTAAGTAAAGCAATGTACGGGTGAAGACAGTATATACTTAAAATACCAAAACTAGAATATCAAATACTTAGAAGGACTCGGATGTAAGACTTACTTGAAGATTCGCATCCGCTGAGGTACACCTTGGAGAATATTCCCGACAGGCCCGGGGCTTTCTCCTGAAGACTTCCCTCACTCTCTCCCAACTAGCACAGCACTACAGCAGAGCTAAGCTACTACATAGTGTTTTCTCCTTTGAATCATGCTCTAAAGTGAAGGCCTATGGGGGGTATTTATAGGGGGATGAAGGGCAGCGCCACATCAGCGATCCGCATGACCTCCAGCATGCACCGTTGGATCAACCGCCATATAACCACCTTAGGATCAAGGGTGGAGGATTTTCAACACATGTTCAACATGAGGAAGGCGGTGGAGGTTCAACCGACCTGGCTGGGCCCAAGGAGGGGTTCGGCCGACCCCCCTATGGCAGGTGGGCCCAGCCAGGGTCTTCTAGAAGGTCTCCCCAACATGCTGGCGTGCAGCTGAGCTTTGGGGCCCACAAAGTGGGGTTCGGCCGACCCACTTATTGTCAGGTGGGACCATGGGTGAGTGTCCCCACATGTCATAGAGTCCATCCTAAGTGTTGGTTACTTCGGGGCCCACCAAGCGTGGTTCAGCCGAACTACCTTTGGTGGAATCGAAGGCCCATCTTTTGCAGGTGTCTTTTCCATGCAACTCTAAGCACAATGGTGGTGCTAACTTGCCTTTGGGTGGTTCGGCCGAACCACTCATTGTTCCCATCTTTTACACATCGTCTCCAGAAGCTGTGATATTGTTGAATGTGAAGTTGGTTTGTCATTTGGCCATACTTGCTAGGTTGCCCAACCTTCATATAGAGCTTTCGGACACTGAAAAGTACCTGTTCTGAGTGCCTGCAACTAAATAATGACAAGTACATGTGGAATCAAGTTATTTGTACCTAAGTCACTATGTGTTTGGTGGTTTCCTTCCAGAAAGAATGCCTTGTTGACGGTTTTGATGGGGTAAAAACACGGTATAACTACCGTCAACAGTACGGTTTCAATAATAATTGTACAAGGGAAGTGGCCAGTGGCCTTGCGATCCCAGGACGGAGGTACCATAACAGCGACATTCCAGAGGACTACTGCAAGGTAGAAGTCTCGATGATCGTCCAAGGATATGAGGACGACATGCTAGACATCGTAGGCCCAGAGGGTATTGAGAAACTCGGCCAGGCTGTCAAAAATTTCATCCTATGGCCTCAACGAGACGTCCAGTTGACTCAGAAGCAGCCACCAACGCAGGAGTCTACACATGCCGAGTCATCACATGGCCACTCTCTTCCACCACAATCACCTCCCCACTCCTTTCCTGACCCACCACCATCACCTGAACACGTCTTTCCTGACCCGGCACCACTACCATCACCTAAGCAACAAACTCCGGTGCCACCACCGCTGCCTACCCATCCACACTCTTCCCCACCAGCCAAAGAATCCGAACAGCTATTTACGACTCCGCCAGCACCGTCACCTCCTAAGAAAAGGAAATTCCCGATACCAAAATTGGTTTCCCCATTTGAGCCGAAGAAGAAATATGCTGGCACGGCTCTGTTCATGAAAGGAATTGAAAAGTCTCGCACGATACGTTCCGTTGACTTGGCTGAGCACGAGAAGGCAGCAAAGCAGGCAGTCGATATCATACAGATCAGGAAGCCAACGAAGAAGGATTACGAAGATGTCCCACAATATGAATATGTGTTTACCAAGCCTCTTCTCAGTTGGCAGCGACTAACAAGCATCCCTGCTGGTATAAAAAGGATGCATGACTGGTACATGAGAGCTTCTCACGCTGGCATCGACTCAACACCTATAAGTATACCATTCGGGGGTTTTCTTTGTCCCCACAATACGGCCATAATCAGCTTCGAGGACCTCTGGTTGATGATGAACCTCAAAAGACTTGACGTACAGACCGTCACGTTGTTTTCATTGTAAGTATATGGACACTGATACTTATTACATACATATGCTTGTGTTGTTATCATTTTGTGTTGTATGATCTCTGACATAGAAAAAAAATCGATCGTCTTGCAGAATGCAACATGATGAGCAGGAGAATCGTGCTGAAAGAGACGAAAGCAAAATGATTGGGTATCTCAATCCAATGAAAATATGCGAGGACGAGCATACGTTCAGGATCGGGCACAAACACGATGATCTAAAGGGCTTGAATGAGGAAGAAGCTGCCTTGAAAACTAAGGAAATGCAGAAGGACTTTGAAGCCAAATATTGCATTTACATTGGGAACGCGATGAAGCAGTGGAGACGCAGGCAAGTCATAATGGCCCCGTACCACTTTAGGTAAGTATAGTACTGTGTGTGAGAGTATACATACATTACGACATCATTAAATTATAATTTCAATATGGATTCACAAATTTGATTCGTGCAGGGACCACTGGATTTGCTTTTATATTTATCCAAGGCAGGGACGGGTAGTGGTTTATGACTCCGCAGACTACGATCCCTCAACATATGCAACAGTCTTGACCTTCATAGAGCGGTAAGCCAAGATGTGTATGTGCATATATACTTTTATCGATGTGAGCTTGAGATTAATTAATTTGGTGATGATTAATTCGAGATCGTAGGGCTTGGCGGTGGTTTCAGGTGAAATAGGGAAAGCTTGACCCCAACAAATGGGGGATGCCAATGGATATAATTTATAATTACCTGATATATATAACTTATAAATAAATGTGTCATACACACAAACACACACAAAGATATATATAATGTTGGCAACTTTATTTGTCTGTTATATATAGTGCCATAAGCAACCTGTCGGATCGGTGCACTGTGGATACTACGTGTGCGAGTTCATGAGAGTGAACGGACCATATGTCAATGACCCTGAGGTAATAAATACACAAGCAACCATATGTCATTAAAGTTTAAATTAATGTGTAATAATAAAGGTTTAAAAATGATGTTTATACAGGGACGAGGATGTAAGGATAGAAAGGGCAAATAACATGTTAGAAAAAACGTTGCTGGGCATCGTCGAGGACATGTGCAATTTCATGTTAAAAGAAGTCATCTCTTTCGACGGAAAATATCACGATGCTACCGGCATCTTAGCACAGTCCAAGTATAGAGCCCTAATAGACATTGGTAGGCTAAATCTTCAGCGTGAAGATTACTAGGGCACGTACCAATATGAAAACATTGATATATATATGTGTATTATAATAATATCGCATGTGATATAAAAACATAGAAATGTGTGCATAAATATGAGTGTACATATAATTAATTAATTGCATGTTTGTATATATGTATTGATAATGACCATATAATATAATAGGACCTAGTATATTCAAATACAATATAAAAAAACAGGGCACAGCCTGTTTTGAAAAAAGGCGGGAAAAATAAACACTGACGGTCAGTAAAGTGAACCGCCTGTAAAAAACCGATTTCTGCATGCGGTTCCTAAAGAGAACCGCCAGTAGAAAATGAACCGCCTGTATAAACGGTTTTCTACAAGCGGTTCACAGAAAACCGCCAGATTTCTACTGGCCTATACCGCTGGTGGCTGGGAAAAACACCTGCAGAAATGCCTTGTGACATGCCAGTATAGAGCTTTCGTGTACTAGTCTAGTACATATTCCTAGGAGAAATAGTTACTAAACAGCAATTTTCTTTGTTTTGCCACGAGAGTATATTGATTAATTCCCGTACCTACGTGGGATGAATAACCGGCGTAAAAAATACATGTTTATGTTGCACGTTTCTAGAACAAATCCGAATTTTTTAAAATATCATTAATATTCCAGACTCTGTATCAATCGATACATGTAGCTGTCTACTATCAGTAAAACAAGCCTCTGTAATGTTGCGCGTGACACGTGTTAGCACTAAACGCTCGCTCTCGTTGGATACACACGTACGTATAGTATATTATTAGTATTAGTATGTGCTACTGAAGCTCGTTCTTGTTGGGTACACCGTACACATGCATATGTGCTACTGAAACTTTGATAAGATATTATTCTCGGCACAAGTGCATTTTGGAGCCTACGTACCACTGCCACAGAAATGACTTTTGGTCCACATTGAATTTTAGTTTTAATCTTGGTATTTTTTATTTTTTTTTTAAGACTAAAATTCTTTAGTCCTGGTTGGTAACACCAATCCGGACTAAAGGTTCAATATTATTCTCAGTTCGTGTTACTAGCCGGGACTAAAGGGTCTAGGCCTTTAGTTCCGGTTTGTAACACCAACTCAGACTAAAGGTAGACCCTTTAGTCCCGGTTGGTGTTACGAACCGAGACTAAAGGGTCACCTGCGGGTTAGTCTAAAAGTAAACATCCTGTCAATGGTCACATGTGCTGTGTAGGTGGGGTGGTAAGTCACATGCGATACTGTATACGAGGTCTTAGGTTCGAATCTCGTAGGGCGTAAATTATTTTTTCGTCCGTTGAGACCTTTAGTCCCGGTTATTCAACCGGAGACTGGGACCCTTAGTCGGACTAAAGGCCACTTGTGCCCCCGGGACTAAGCCCATTCGTCTAGTAATATACGTACATATACACGTATAGAAGTATTATTTTTACCTGTAGCTTAGTACACGTCCGATCTCTCTACAGGGTAGGCTAGCTCTCGTACAGGCTCTTCCACGGGCTCTGGCATCGAGACCTTTTGTCCCGGTTATTCAACCGGAGACTGGGATATGTAGTCGAACTAGTGCCCCGGGGCTAAGCCCATTCGTTTAGTAATGTACGTACATATACATGTATAAAAGTATTATTTTTACCTGTAGCTTAGTACACGTCCGATCTCTCTACAGGGTAGGCTAGCTCTCGTACCGGCTCTTCCACGGGCTCTGGCATCAAAGCCGGCGGAGCCACAGCAAATGCAGTGGCAGCGAGAAGCGCTTCTGCTCGCGAATGGGAGAGCTAGGGCCCTTTTCAGGAAGGAGTTGAAGCCCGGAAAAAAACATCGTCTCAAGGTCTCTGGCTTCGGTAGCGAAGTTGCGCAGATATAGCTAGCCCTTCCGAATGTGTCAATAGTAACATCATCTTAACCTGGCTCTACTTGTTTGAACTAAAAATAAATATAAATTTTAATTTATGATGATTTTTTGTGAAAGAAAAATATTGTTTCGTGATCGTTGACGACACGCACTTACGTACATCATATTATGACTATAAACACCGAAGAAGTGGAACTGAACGGGCGGATCTCTAGATTGGCATGATATTCGGGTACACAAGAGGATCAAGGGAAACGGGAACGATCGAGAATCAGCTGGTGATCATTCTGAGTTGACTTTTCTGCATGCATGCTTCACTACGAAATAAAATTATCCCTTATTCTGGTTTGTGCGTGACAGTATAAGTAGAGTATATGGTGTGTTGCATTACCGGACCGTGCTCTCCAGTTTGCCTGAGTGCGCCTCAGGCACAGCCCTGTCCACCGGCCCAGGCCAGCCTGGACCCGCTAGCCATTGTGCTCATGCCCGGCTAAAATTTTGTCCGTGTCAATTGATCACGGGCTGTGTGTTCATCTTTTTTAAAAAAGAAAAGAAAAGATAAAGACTGCATGTTCATCTGTATTCTATAAGTGGGTTTCTGCATGCATGCGTGTTTCACGATTGAACAAATTAATTGCCCCTTGTTCTGGTTCTGTGCCTGATAATAGTAGTATACGGTGTCGTGCATTGCGCTGCGCTGCGACCGACAACACACCGGCAGGGGGACTCCCTTGTGCTCCCCTGCCTTTTTTCCGCTTTGGCAACTGGTCGAGTTGAGTTTCAATCAGGTCCATGCCGTATCTGCTATAAAGCAGAAAGAATGCATTCGGTTCGGCGGCAACGCCGTGTGGGGGTGTCCGCCGCCGATATCCCCTTCCTTCCTCCTCGCTTTTCTGCTCATCCTCTTCCCTAAAACAAAAAGGAAGAAAGCATTCGATCGATGTTGCTCGTAGCTTTTCCGTGTCATTGTTTATGCGTATGTGTGTACCTGTACCTGTATTGAATTGTATATACATACATATCTATCGGCTGTGGACGGATTATGGAGGGTATCTTGCTTTGACGGGCGCGACGAATGTCCCGTCCGTCTCCGGCCACCCGTTCATACAAATCAGAACAAATTAAGCTATAGTATATTAGTACGTTATTAGGTATACTCACGCACGCAGCGAGGGAGTGCAGAACGTACGCTGGTTGTTTCTTGTCCACTAGCCGGTGCGTCCCCGCACGAGAATCATTCCGGCCTGCAACTGCTGCTCGTCCAATCCTAAGAACGATTATATATATTGCAGCACAAGCACAACGTACAAGCACAAGACGTACGCGCGCGGCGGACACACTCAGCTCCCTTGTTTTCTCTCTCTCTCGTGCTGTGCTATATATACAGGCTACGCTAGGTATAGTATAGCTTAGCTGCTCGATCATTAGTTGCCATATCATCCATCCCAATGAAGGAAGCAGAATGGAATTACTGTACTGTAGAATGAAATGGTGATTAGTTGCCACATATGTATGGTTGCTCCGACCCGCCTATTAATAGCTGCTACCTCCTGCTGGCGGGCGTTTGCGTTTCTGTGCGTTTCGCCTCGTGCAAATTAAACATCGTCGATCCGTCCGTTATTCATCGATCCTTATCGACGATCCGCTCCGGAGCCGGCCTGCATTGATAACTCCTGCATGCTATATATTGCAAGGACAGACAAGGAGAGATCCATACGATCGATCGAGGCTTTGCAGGATGCAGCTCCTCTTGCCGGCGGCGGCATCCTCCTCCTCGCTGTTCTTCCCTCCTCGCGCCGGCGTCCTCAAAGGTACGGCGAGCTACCTCCGCGCCGGCCAGCCAGCTCCGTCCATGTCTATCTCTCTATCCATCTATATATGGCGTCGGCCTGCCTGGTACAGGTGTCATGTATAAGCAATAAGCATACATATTTTGTCATGGCTGCGATCCCAAATTAACAAACAACAATCTCTGTTGTTTCATCAAAGTTCAATTTTGCATTGTCCTCGGCACTACCGCGGACGTACCTGCTATACAATCATAATTCTCTTGGGTTTAAACATGGGTCTGGGTATCGTTCATTGTCCTAGACGATTATATAGTTCGATGGGCAACCGGACAAAAGAAACAAACATAGGCATCAGAAGCAAATAGAGATGAGTAGAGTTGCAGCAGTTGCTCTGCCCAATCGATAGTCCTGTACTCTCCTCTAGTGCTAGGGATGTCCTGACGAGCTCTTTGTCATCTGACTCCTGTTCCTGTACTGCCTGCTAGCTTCCTCACCATTGCTTTTGCTTTTCTGCTTTCATTCACTTGCCTGCAGCTGCAGCTCATCAACAATCAGGTCCATGCCGCATCCGTATCCGCATCCATGGCAAAGCAGGTGCAGGTGCTGGTGCTGGTGCTGGTGCTGGAGGGACGACGGGGCCCGCGCGCGGCAGCGGCAGCGGCAGCCTGATGGCCGGGTGGTGGAGAAGGCAGCAGCAGCAGCAGCAAGGGCAAGCCCCTCCTGCAGCCCCGGCCACGACAACGCAGACCGACAACGTATTCCAGTGCTAAAGGTGCTTGCTCTCCGATCCTTATATCTGATTTGACTCTCATCATCACCTACACGTAGCACAGATGCTCTCCCTCTCTTTCTTTCTTTCTTTTGCTGATGAATGAACCAAACACTCACAGATGCCTCTCCCCCTCTCTCTCTCCCACATGTTGCACCCGCGCTTGTCGCTTTCCGATCCTCTCTTACTAAATCTCCAAGTGCTTTTCCTAAAGCAAGCCGGAAGCAAAAAAAGTTGTGCTCTTTGTAATTTTGCTTTACTTGTTAAGTACTATTTATATATATATATATATATATATATATATATATATATATATATATATATATATATATATATATATATATCCTTTCTATTTATGTGGTGGCCTTATTATTACCTTCTGTGGTACGACTACTTAGTATATAAAACTTAGGCATTCCGAGATCCCAAACAAATAAATCACTTTGTCTTTGTCTTTGACCGTTGATCACCTGCTTTGCTTCTTTGTTTGTTTCATTTATAATTTCGAACATACTTATATTACTTGGATGTGTAACTTATCCGGGGACGTCTTGTGATTCAGTATGATACTGCTGGAAAATATATAGTTCCGTTCCCCTCAAATTTACCACACATTTGCTAGTATTCCAAAATATGCGTCAACAGGCACCTGAAATATAGCATATCCCGAAATATAGCATATCCCAATAATAGTTGCTTCCTCCATACCTGTAAAAAAAGTCGTTTAGGATAACGACACGGTCTTTAAAATATGACTTTGACTTCTTTTTTTATAAAAATATTTATTAAAAAGTAATATATGCATACTTCTATATTTCAAGACAAATCTATTTATATAATTTTCACATTTCTAAACTCAACAATTTAAAAAGCTATTCATTTTTTTTATATTCTCAATGTTTGATCAAAACCGTGTCCAAAACAACTTTCGTATAGAGGGAGTACTTAGGATTATATGCAGGTCATATTTTCTTAAGTTAATTTGACTAGCGTTATAGAAAATATTATCATCATTTTTACCTCCAAATAAGTTTATTATACAAAAATATATTTAACTTATTAATACTTATTAAACACCAAATATATTAATGATTTTTTCTATATATTAATTAGTCAAAGTTAAAAATAATTTACCAAGTTTGCTACTAATTATTGTAACATGAATACCTGGTATTCTGCCATGTACTGATACTGCAAAGATTCAATTTTTATTTAGTTTCACAAGGTTCACATTTTATTATCTATTTCTTTTGAAAAAATATATGCAAATTTCTTTATTAGTAGTAATTAAGGCGGGGCGCTTATAAAAAAGAAGGTGTAGCTCATTAACGAGGATCGTTCGATGCTTGTATCGATGATGATGATGGAACGTCGATCGCTCTGCTCAAAAGTAGTTTGACTGCAAAATTAAGGTTCTTGATGTGTGATTGATTGATTATAAGGTAACTGTCCACATTCTCCTCTTTGTTTTTTGAGCCCAAATCCTTGGTGGACTTTACTCAATCACAAAGGTATCCCTATTATATGCATACGTGGATGCATGCTAAGGGATCCTGTCCTCTTTAATTGTACCCTACTATTCTTTTTAGCCATTCAGCCAGTGGATCAACTTGGTGATTGATGGATCCAAAGATCAAATATCCGATCAGGAATATCGTAGATATGTCACTCTTGCAGTCAAAGACAAATGATTAGATTGGACGACAGAGGTATCTTTAGTTTTTTTGCCAAGATCTTGAATGGACTAGCGCGCACAGAATAGAATCTAATTGCTATATAACTCAACTTTTGAGGGAAGAATTTTGTATGGAAAAGACATGGACTTAAATTAGAAAAGTTCAATCTAATTAATATTCTGGTTTCTTATACCAGGCAAACATTTTTTTTTTTTATCATTATTGGGTTCATGTTTAGCTTACAAGGGAGAAAACAAGTGTGGTAGCGGAGTATTGAATGTTCTGATGCTCTAATGTTATAGTATAGTAGGTAGTGGCCATTGGACGGCACTACTCTGCTCAGGCCAGGTTCTTGATCCTGTGATGCATGTCTCATGATAAACAGTACTTTCTTTCTTTCTTTTTCGATCCTGACTAAACGAGAGAATTGCCCATTCCCTCACGAATAGTACTTACAAGAAATGTAAGTGGGTTCATTTTCTTAGATCAACAGTAGCTCGATCTGGCCGCACTCCCTTAGATCATTTTCTTCAGTTGCTTTATTACGATGAGTTTCAGTTTCAGGTCAGCCCAATGGCCTAGAGAGTAATCAAAACTTGCATCCCGGCAGAAACTACTTGTAATAATAATGTACAGAAATGTTCCACTGTTGGTGTTGGGTTTGATTGTTTGAATCAAATAAACTAACTAAAAGTTGTCAGCACCTGCAGTGTTCCAGACCACCGGTGTGGAAACCGAGACTGAAACTGCAAAATGGCCAGGGAAACCACAAGATGTTGATGAGCACCAAGTGATTCCTACTGAGGTACGTGCGTACGCCTTCTTTTAACACATGTTCTTTCTTTCTTTCTTTCTTTCTTTCTTTCTTTCTTTGCTATATGTATAATAATATTACTATGTCACTGAAATTAAATTTGCATCATCTATATAACAGGCTGATGAGGCAGAGTTGCAGCCACTTATCGATCAGGTGAGGGCGATGCTAAGATCAATGAACGACGGGGATATCAGCATATCGGCGTATGACACGGCGTGGGTGGCCATGGTGCCGAAGCTGGACGGCGGCGAGCAGCCCCAGTTCCCGGCCACCGTGCGTTGGATCGTCGACCACCAGCTGCCTGACGGCTCCTGGGGCGATTCAGCCTTGTTCTCTGCCTATGACCGCATGATCAACACCCTTGCCTGCGTCGTTGCGCTCACCAAATGGTCTCTTGAGCCTGGAAAATGCAAGGCAGGGCTCTCGTTTCTCCACGACAACATGTGGAGGATAACAGAGGAAGAGCAGGAGTCGATGCCCATCGGCTTCGAGATCGCCTTCCCTTCGCTCATTCAGACAGCTAGGAACTTGGGCATCCACGACTTCCCATATGATCACCCGGCTCTGCAGAGCATATACTCCAACAGAGAAATCAAGCTGAAGAGGATCCCCAAGGACATGATGCACAGAGTCCCTACGTCCATTCTGCATAGCCTTGAAGGAATGCCTGATCTGGACTGGCCAAGGCTTCTGAATCTCCAATCAAGCGATGGTTCCTTCTTGTATTCTCCCTCGGCCACCGCATATGCACTGATGCAAACTGGTGACAAGAAGTGCTTCGAATACATCGACAGGATTGTCAAAAAATTCGATGGAGGAGGTAAGTCGTCGATCGTCCATGAGGTAGCATATGCATGTGTAGGTGTGAATGCTCACAATATTAGCTTGACAGCATTTTAATTTGTGTCCCATCTCAAACTGTTTGTCGTCACTATTTCAGTCCCCAATGTTTATCCAGTCGATCTTTTCGAGCACATCTGGGTCGTCGATCGGTTAGAGCGACTCGGGATCTCCCGTTACTTCCAACGAGAGATTAAGCAATGCATGGACTATGTGAACAGGTTTTTGCTTCTGCGATCGATCCCTCTTTTCATTTATCTCCATTAAAAGATAGATATATCATGCATGGCAACACTAACCTTCAGTGACAGCGAGCAACGTACCTTATGATGAATTTCTTTGACATATATCTTCTCATTTTGTAGGCACTGGACCGAAGATGGGATTTGCTGGGCTAGGAACTCTAATGTAAAAGATGTGGATGACACAGCTATGGCTTTCCGACTACTGAGGCTACATGGATACAATGTCTCCCCAAGTATAAAGTTCATTCCCCTTTTAGTTTATCAAATATCTCATTGAGTTATTTTAGTTGTGCAAATCATAAAATTAAATAAGCTAATCATGCATAAAGCCTAGTGGCAAGTTTCTGGTGAACCAACCAATGCTAATCTAACTAGTGAAGTAATACATATAATGCACAACATGATATAAATGTCAAAAAGTATTTCACTCTATCACCTCTGCTCTTTAAACTTCATTAATTTGTTGCATCTCAGACATAAGTGGATCGTGTTCTGTAGGTGTGTTTAATAATTTTGAGAAAGATGGAGAGTTCTTTTGTTTTGTGGGGCAATCAACTCAAGCCGTCACTGGGATGTATAACCTCAACAGAGCCTCTCAGGTAGGCTTTCAAGGGGAGGATGTATTGCACCGTGCTAGGACTTTCTCATATGAGTTTCTTAGAGAAAGAGAAGCCCAAGGCATGCTCCGTGATAAATGGATAATTACGAAGGATCTAGCAGGCGAGGTAATTAATCCAAACCATTCTACCATTTGATGATCTTAGATCAATTAAAACATGAATAGAGGCGAAAATTAAATGGTTGTTTTGTGCTTTCTCATGGGGGTTATATATATAAAACACTGCATGCTAGCTTTATTTTTTCTCAAAGCCATAGGAGAAGAAGCAATAGAGATAAAAGTCTTGAACACAAAAGAAACAAACATAGGGAACACTTGATGTTCTAGAAGTAATTAATTAAAATGAGGTACTATACTACACAGATCTAGGAATGTTCACCTTAACCTATTTAGACTAAACTAAAAATGGTTAGTGGTACATTAAAAAGTATTGATATATGATTTACCTTGTTTTTATTTGCATTCTGCAATAGTTTAACTAAATATATGTTAATAAAAACAAACAAATCAAGCCAAGCAACACATACAGAAGGATTATGAGTTTTTTTTCCTAAACATTGAAGTTTATGCTGCATAAGCTACTGCATATAGTATTTTTTTCACACTATCATGCGCAGACTAGAATGGTCATGATTGTGTCCTTTTATGCTGATATGCTTTGTACAGAATATTTTCCAAATAATATATAATAACAACATCTATGTTTATGTTGATCGATAGGTACAATATACACTAGACTTCCCTTGGTATGCAAACTTGCCTCGTATAGAGGCAAGAACCTATCTAGATCAATATGGCGGTAAAGATGATGTTTGGATTGGAAAGACCCTCTACAGGTGCACACTTCTACTTCATAGCCGAAAAACTAAAGACATAGTATGTTGCATACTTATATTAGTAAATGTAAGAGAGATGATCTACTTATATGTGTGGCATTTTTGGCAGGATGCCTCTTGTGAATAACGACACATATCTTGAGTTGGCAACAATGGATTTCAACCGTTGCCAAGCTCTACATCAACTTGAGTGTAATGGGCTTCAAACGTAAACACCATAATTTCATTCTTCATTTCACAAATTTTAGTTTGGAAGATTAACTTTGATTGAATTTAAAATATTTTCTACTTATATTTAGGTGGTACATGGAGAATTGCCTGGACACTTTTGGAGTGGAACCGCAAGATGTTTTGAGATCTTACTTTCTAGCTGCTTCTTGCATTTTTGAACCTAGCCGTGCCGCGGAGCGGCTTGCGTGGGCAAGAACATCAATTATTGCCAATGCCATTTCTACACATCTTAATGACATTTGGGTAGAAAAGAATAGATTGGAATGTTTCGTGCACTGTCTCTATGAAGAAAGTGATGTATCATGGTGAGTACTATATTTTATTTTAGTTGACCATTATATCAACTTAACTACCGTAGTAAACTTATTGATAGAACATATAACTTTCATAATTATAGGAATACCAGTAATGATCATTTTAAAAATTAGGATTTATGTAGTTACATAATCTTTGGTACACTCACCATAGGAGAGATAAGTTGTATTGATCTTGTATTCAGAATGTGCATTGTTCTTTCAATTCTAAATTTTAACCATCACACTTATCATTTTTCATGAGTCAATATATAGTTATTAGTTACATATCTTGCAAAAGAGGTAAAGATGACATCATATTCTTTGTTATAAACCCAGTTATGGTTAGAAGTGATAGCCATTTAACCTTCCTTTTTGACAACTCGTGTGGACTGATTGTGCTATACTTTGGTGACAAACATGACATGCTACTTAGAATTTTGATGTATTATGAATGCTTCATAAGTTACGTCCTCAATGAAAGCATAAGTTCATTGGTATATACTTAAAATGTTTTATATGGATGATGTAATTTTTAACATGTATTTTACACTGGCCTCTTTGATTGTTAGGTGTTTGCTTTTAACATTTATCTTCCATTTTCATTATGGCATCTATTATGTAATATATTAAATCGAGAGAAGCTTACTTCTCTAACATAAATGGTAATTTCAGGCTTAAAAGAAATCCTAATGATGCTATTCTCGAGAGGGCACTTCGAAGATTAATTAACTTGTTAGCACAAGAAGCATTGCCAATTCATGGAGGACAAAGGTTTATACATAGTCTACTGAGTCTTGCAGTAAGTTACCCTCGTTTGTTCTTAATTAAACTATAAAAATATCTTCTCAACAATCATACTAATATATCTTTATTATCTACACTTCTAGTGGACCGAATGGATGTTGCAAAAGGCAAATAAGGAAGAAAACAAATATCACAAATCCAGTGGTATAGAACCACGGTACATGGTTCATGATAGGAAAACATATTTACTTTTAGTCCAGGTTATTGAGATTTGTGCTGGGCGAATTGGTGAGGCTATATCAGTGATAAACAACAAGGATAGTGATTGGTTTATTCAACTGACATGCAATACTTGCGATGCTCTTAACCACAAGGTGTTACTATCCCAGGTAAACGCTATATCACAATAAAATTATCTGTACCCTTTATGCATAGCTAGATACATGTATGATACAATGCTCTATTAGATAGAATAATATTTTAAGAATCAAATTATTGCATATATAAATATTTGTTAGCACATCAATTCTCCACTAAAGACCAGAATTTGCTCCTAGCTCCTTACAACCTCAAGTTTGGGGTCAAGTCAACTATTTGTGTATGTTTCTATAACTATTCAAGGCTTAGTGAATTCAGAACCTTAAGTTTATGACTATGTTGGCCAACAATAACTTCACTGTTTCGTGAGTTTGAGATCTTCAAAATGTCTACACTAGCAAATTACCTCAGCCTAATTCAATGCAAAATCATATAAACAAACTTTATTTCCTACAACTTAGTTGCTAAATAAATTTACATATATTATTCTAGTTTCATCATCAATAATCCTCACATGTATACGTGATCCTTCCTTAAGTCATATTTCCAACTAAGGATAATGATAAATTTATATTTAAAAATGCTGTTAAATTTTTAATTTACGTTTTCATTTTTTATACGGTACTCCCAATGTCATATCAAATATTTCTTAAGAAAAGTATAGGTAATTTCTTTCTTGGCACTTATAGCCATCCTGAACTCTAGTTTGTTTTATGAGCACTAATTTAGAATAAGTACTATTTGTGACGGTTTGTACATATAAATCATGCATTCCATAAAATTTATTTAGTTTTGCATGCCAACATGTTGAACTAGTGATACCATGTGCAGGATACTGAGAAGAATGAAGCATCAGTAAATTGCATTGACAAGGAAATCCAGTTGAATATGCAAGAGCTTGCTCAATCTCTGCTTCTGAGATCCGATGAGAAAACAAGGAATAACAAGACCAAAAAAACCTTATGGGATGTCCTAAGAAGTTCATACTATGGTAGTCATTGCCCACAACATATGATCGATAGACATATTTCCAGGGTTATCTTTGAGCCTGTTTAAAAATGTTTAAGTGTTAGATCATTAGGTTTAGGTGTAAATGTGTACATAAAGAAAACATCATAAGGAGTAATGGTAGCAGAAGCATGCAATTGTAAGTTTAGTTGTTGCTGAGAATGGAAATTAGTGTTATTGTAATATCAAGAACCTTCCTATATAAGCAATCATATTGTGGATACAGGTGTCCATTTGGATGATAGTTTTATGTGATAAGTGTTATCTCAGTTAATTCCTAGAACCAACATCATGGTGACAATTACAAAATGTCTTAATATATTCCGATTCTACCAGGATGCTTATTGTTTTTGGTTGAAGGATGTAATACCTCTCCCCATTATTAGTATTACTGGTTTTAGTCCTTGTGGTCCATGTGTTGTGTTCTAGAAGAATTAGCCACCACATTGATTTGATCTCTTACATATGGTCCTCTAGATTTTGATGGTGTGTTTATGGGAGCGTTTTAAAGGCTTTACACGTGTCGTAGGGTCTAAAACACCCGAGTTCAGGGCAGACATGCCCTATTTTTACGGAAAAACATTTTGAATAAAACACTTTTTAGGAAATGTATTTTTTTTTACAAAATATCAATTAGTGTATTTTATAAAAATTAAGAAGTTTTTTTAGATCACACGACGGGCGCAGGCCGGCAACATTGGACGTACCGGCAGCGCGCAGCCTGGAAACCCAACCCAAACCCATGGTCGCCTTTGTTTTCTCCAAACCAAAACAAACACCACAGTCCAGTCCAGGCGCATGCGAAGCAAAACCTCTTCAGTGGAAGCCGCCGCTAAAATCCATTCGGAACCGATGACACAGAGAAACAGAAACGGACACGGACACCCCCTCTGCTAGCGCTCTCTCTCTCTCTCTCTCTCTGCCGCCGGCCGCCGGCCTCGCGCACCCCGCCGCCGCCGGCAACCGATCCCAGCCCCAGGTCCAGGTACGGGCCGTCGCCCCTTTCCGGCATCCTCCTCTCTCAGCTCTCCCACCACCCTGTCCCATTTCCTCGCACTCGCTCGCAGGACGCCGCTCCGCTCGACCCTGGGACCTCCCCCGAACTCGCAGTGCTCTCCGTTGTTCTGATTTAGGTGAGGACCTCCCTTAATCCTTCTCCCTCTTCTCCTCCCGCCTCGTCCTTTCGGAGGTCGGCGGCGGCGGCGGAGGAACTTCAGCGCCTCCTACCTGGATGGGTTGCTGCCTGCCCTAGTAGCTGTGATCCTACTCCGAGCACTGTGTTCTGTTCCGATTTCCGATCTCTGCAACCCGTGTTGACGAGATAAGGGAAAAGATAAAGAGAGGAGGGGGGAGCACCAAGTCGATTTCTCCGTCTTTTATATTGGATCTGTTTTCCCATCCCGTTTCGAGATTGGCGTGCTACCTGTGTCAGTACAATGGTGACTGTGGTGCGGATGATATGTTGACACCCTATTTTTAGGACAGCCTTACCCTGCCTTCTCTGCTTAAAAAGGGGCGACCCCTAGCTCCATTTCTAGGCTTATGTATTCATGAAATTAGGAAAATTTAGAGATTGCCAAAAATGAATTACTCGTGGATGCATGATAACATCACTTTTTTAAACCTAATATGCTAGGTTCCCTTTATTTAGTATGGCATTTCAATGTCCACATAAAAATATAAACATTTAGACGGAGAGTCCAACTGCTTGCCTAGCTCTTTTTAAAACACTGCCTGTCATCAGCAGTGATGCGCTTCTGATATTGTGCACTGTTGTCTAACTTCCATTATGCAAAGCTTCTGCCATATAAGACTCCACTATGTAGTCACTCAGATTTGGTTGTGCTCAGGGCTCCTTTTACCAGAGCGACTCGTGTAGGGATTAGGGAAGCAACGGTACTAAGTACCTGTAACACAAATCTATTCAAGATTTTGCCCTCCTCTCTCTCTCTCTCTCTCCCTCCCTCCCTCCCTCCCTCCTCTCTCTCTCTCTCTCTCTCTCTCTCTCTCTCTCTCTCTCTCTCTCTCTCAAATGACGTGAATTTCATGAATTGGTATTTCTCTCTGGTTCTCTCGCTAAAAAATGATGGCTTTTTTTTTTTTTGTGGATTGCCATTTTCTTTCTGCTTAGGTCCTTTTCTATTCTATCCATTTCTGTGGCATCTAATAAGCATTTTGATATAGTCCAAGCATGCCTTACAATGTGTACCATCTCTTTCTGCCTTTCCTTTTTTTTGCAGTTAAAACATGACTGCTCAGACAAAGAAGAGGGGCGCTACGGAAAATGGGGATGGTGTTGGTTTGGGCCTTGCTGCCTTCATTGCAAACAATGAGGATGTGGGTCCCATAGTCCGGCATGCTTTTGAGACTGGGAAGCCTGAAGCCCTCTTGCACAGCCTCCAGAACATCGTGAAGAAGAAAGAGGTTGAGATTGAAGAGATTTGTAGGCTCCACTATGAGGAATTCATCCTTGCCGTTGATGAGCTTCGTGGTGTCCTGGTTGACGCTGATGAGCTTAAGGGCACATTATCTGATGAGAACCTGCGGTTGCAAGAGGTTGCTAGCTCCTTGCTACTGAAGCTTGATGAGCTTCTTGAGATCTATTCTGCAAACAGTAATGTTGGGGAAGCCCTAGCTACATTGAAGATTTGTCTGCAAGTAACCAGTCTCTGCAAAATATGCAACACGTACATTGCCGAAGCAAAATTACTTTCTGCATTGAAAACATTGGAGGCGATTGAGAAGGACTACATGCAAAATATTCCACTGAAGCTTCTGAAAAAGGTTATTCATAAACAAGTTCCTATGATAAAGCTGTACATTGAGAAGAAAGTCTGTAGTGAGTTTAATGAGTGGCTTGTGTATATCAGAAGGACTGCTAGGGAGATTGGGCAGGTTGCAATAGACCAGACATCTCTGACTCGTCAGAAAGATGAGGGAATGTGTGCCCGACAGAGGGAAACAGAAGAAACTAGCCACGTTGGGTTCGACTTGAATGCTTATACCTTGGATGTGGAGCACATGGCTGAGGAAGCAATGCTGGAATTTGATCTTGCACCAGTGTACAGAGCACACCATATTCACATAGGCCTTGGTCTTGGGGAGAAGTTTCGTGAATATTACTACAATAACAGGCTCATGCAACTCAATTTGGACTTGCAGCTTTCTACATCACAACCCTTTGTTGAGTCCTATCAACCTTTCCTTGCTCAGGTAGCTGGCTTTTTTATTGTTGAGGACCGTGTCCTTCGAACTGCAGATGGGCTTCTATCTGAGAGCCAGGTTGATAAAATGTTGGAAACAGCCATTTCTAAAGTTACTATGATCTTAGAGGAACAGTTCTCACTGCATTGATGCTGCCAACCACCTCCTCCTCATAAAAGGTTATGTCAGTCTTTTTGGTGTAACCCTGAAGAAATATGGATACCGATCCATGTCACTGGTTGAAATTCTGGACAAAACTAGGGACAGGTATCTTGAACTTCTTCTTTCTGACTGCCGGAAGAAGCTTAGCTATGCCTTTTCGAAGGACTCATACGAGAGAATGGTTATAAAGACGGAAAATGAATACGACATAAATATAGCAGCATTCCAACTTGACCCCGTTGATGGAGTGCCAAATTTGCCATACGTTGCTCCATTTTCCTCCTCTGTTCCCAATTCTTGTCGCATTGTGCGATTCTTTCATTGAGGAGTTGGTCAGCTATTTGTCACACGGTGGTAACATAAACATCTATGATGATGTGAAAAGTTACTTAGACAAGTTCTTGATTGAGATGCTGAATGATGGTTTTCTGAACCTGATTCATGGTGGTTCCCTGGAATTTCCACAGGTGGTGCAGATTGCTGGAAATATTGGCATTCTTGAGCAGTCCTGTGATATGTTCCTTTGGCATGCTGCTCGACTTTGTGGTGTCCCTAGGTGCCTCCTTGAGAAGCCCCATTCTGGTTTGACTGCTAGAGCTGTGCTGAAAGCCTCCCAGAATGCAGCATACAATGGATTGATTACTTTGGTCAATTCCAAGATTGATGAGTTTATGCTGCAGTTGACTAGCATCAATTGGACTCCGGAGGAAGCTTCAGAGCACGCAAATGACTACATGAACGAAGTTATTATCTATCTTCATGAGGTGGTATCTTCTGGGCAGCAGATTGTACCAAGAGATGCTCTATTCAAGGTTGTATCTGGTGCACTAAGCCACATTTCAGATTCTATAATAACGATACTTCTTAGTGACCGGGTGAAAAGGTTCAATGCAAACGCTGTTGCTAGTATTGACATTGACCTGAAAGTGTTGGAGGGGTTCGCAGATGACACATACCGCACAACTGGGTTTTCGGACCTGAGAAAGGAAACAAGTTTCAGAGACTGTCTAGCCGAAATAAGGCAGCTAATAAATCTTCTGCTCAGCAACCAACCTGAAAGCTTCGTAAATCCTGTAACCAGGGAGAAGAACTACGGAGCCTTAGACCACAAGAAGGTGGCAATAATCTGTGACAAGTTCAAGGATGCCCCAGACAGTTTGTTTGGGAGCCTTTCAAGCCGAGCCACAGTGCAGAGGCGCCCGGAAGAAATCCCTTGATGTGCTGAAGAGAAGGCTAAAGGATTTTAGCTGAGATTAGCTTGTTACATCATTAAATAAGCTAGCACTCAGTTTTAGGAAAACAATGGTTCAGTGCAAGTCTTAACATCTCGGACTTTATTCCATCCTCCTTTATTCCCTTTTTAATCAACTTCCATTTCGCATTTTGGTGGACTCCTTGGATGTGAATGTGCTGTAGAGAAGTTTAAAGGATTTTTAGCTGAGACTAGCTGATGAGCTAGATCATCATTAAATAAGTTAGTACTCTGTTTAGGAAGTAAGCGTTAGCCATTTCAAATTTCTTTCCGTCCTTTGTTCCCTTTTTTAATCTGCTTCCGTTTCGTATTTGTTTAGAGCTAACTTAGCCGTGTATTGATCTGTATACATGGAATATTCATCATTATTACACTTTGTCGCACAAGGTAACTTGGTACCACAAAACAATCATCAGTTCATCACATATCATGGAAGAACTTGTAGGTTTTGACATCGAGCGTGATCGATCTGATTGCGCCGACGCATGCAAGGGCACCTATGATCGAGAACAAGATGGCGACAGCAGCGCTGAGCATCTTCACAGCACACTGCAATCCTGGAGTATCAGGCATCATCCTAGTCTTGAGAAGTGCCAATGCAGGCAGGACGAAGTCCAAAGGGGTGAACCCAACTGCACCGCAGACTGACACAAAGTCCCCAAAGAAGGGCATTGCTGCGGAGACGAGGGTGATGACGGCCATGTATGCAGACGTGTATGTCAGCCGGCACAGGCAGGAGGATCTGCAGCTCCTGTTCTTCTTCTTTGCCTGAATCCCGCTCTTCGAAGTGCGCGAATGTCGGCCTGCAGTATATCTTGGCGAAGAAGCAGAGTTACTTGATGGTTTGTTATGGCACCAAGACTGACTGCATATTGGGAACAGCTAGCAGGTGTTTAATTGGTTTACCTGAAAGCAGCCTGTTATCTGAATGACTGCAAATAGGTTTGCCATTACAGTCGCCCATCTTGGAGCTGTCAGGGAGGACAGGATGTAGGGCTGGACTTGAGAGCCAAATGCCCAGTAGCCACTGAACGCGAGGGTCCAGTAGGACACGACGATGATCGTGTACGCTGAGGACACGCCTCTGTACATGTTTGCCCTCACCGGTTCTCGCACAGTGCTCTGGATTTCACATTTTTCATTCGGGAGTGCTGAGAATTGGGCAATTGCCAATTGGCAGGTTACGGTACGCATACATGGATGAACATCAGATCAGATGAGATGGGCACCTGAATTTCCGGCAGCATGGCATCGCCAAAGGAGAAGGCTATTGTGCCCAACGCGTTGAAAGCTCTGAAGATCTTGGTTGCGGTGCTTCCTTGTAGACTGTAACTGATTTCCTTTCTTTCGATCAGATATCCTGCAGTAACTCAGTGACCATATATCATCCATCAGTGACATTTGTGCAGACCAAAAATATATATACATGTGCTGGTGCTGGTGTATTAATTATATTAATTACCGTCATATATTGTGACACCAATGGTTGTCCCCGCGAATCCAACGGTGCTGGCAGTGCAGATGGCATTGACCCAGCGGAGCGAATGGATGTCAGGGAGCTGGGAAAGGAGCAGCTCCAGTGCACCGAAGACAAGGATGAACTGCTGCAGCGTCATTGCGCCGTCGCCATTGGTGTGGTGGCAGTGCTTGTACACGGCCTTGAGGCTGCTGCCGGCTGCGATCTGGATTGCGATGTTGTTGCCCACCGATGCCACCTGCTGGAAGAAGGAGACATACCAGTAGCCCCAAGGACCTAAACAAGTAATTAAAAGCACATCACGGTTATAAGTAATTTTTCAGTTGCAGTACTGCTAATTAATAGTTGAGCACTCTATATATACTGACCAAAGACGCTCTCTGCCAGGAGCCGGTAGCTGGTGTGTTTCTCTCCGTTCCACCGCCACATGGAGGCCACGACCAAGCTGGAACACCATGTAACCAGTGTCCCGATAACCAAGCTGCAGACACCAAGAGGCCAGCCAAGGGAGGCAACAGCAAAGGGCAAGGGGGCGTAGGCCGCCGGCGTGGCGATCGTCGTCGCCACGTGGAAGGCCGCGTGCCGCCACGTGCCTCTCCCACTCTCCTCCACGTCGGCCTCCCCCCGTTCCTCCGGTGCGCCGCTGCCGGCTCTCGCCGGTGACGACGGCATCTGAAGCTATGCTCTATCTTCACCTAGGCGGTGCTTCAGGCAGGATTATATTGACGAGACGAGGATGTGGTGCACCAGACGGCAGAGCTGTTGGTGGTGGATACTCAAGTGAGAGTGTGAGACAGAGATCTCGAAAGGGACGCACAAGGAAAATGGCGCACCGATTTGCCTGATCTTTTGTTCACTACAGAGTACAAAGCCGAGAGAGAGATGTCCGGCCTCTTGTCTCATGTTGATTTTGGACAACAGGGAAACTGGAATACAGCCTGCAGACGTCGGGAGCATAGTATCTCAATGGCGTTCAGGGCCACCGGTCAGCCTAGCATAAGTGGCATGTCGTCGATCTACACAGTTTTTGTGTTCTGTGACCTTAGAGCGATATTTATATTAGGGTTACGAGTACATGAAATGAGTTTTGACTCATAATTACGTGATAATTCGAGGGTTTAGTTACTCCTGTGATCTTAGAGCGATATTAGGGTTACGAGTACATGAAATGTGTTTGACGTCATAATTACGTGATAATTTGAAGGGTTTAGTTTTTTTTTGGGTATGTAAGCTTGAACCGTGAGAGCAAGGAAAACACTTCCATAATCGGAACAAGCTTTGTTGCACTTGCGAAAAACTAAATTAAGTGATTTTGAGAAGGATGTACTTGCTTTGTTCTTGTCAGTTACTCCTGTCCCACTGTAATAGTCGTTGTAGCTTTTAAACTGGTGCAATAGAGATTTTATGAATCTAGACCTTAGGTGTGTCCGGATGCATGAACAGAACACTATGAATAGAAACACTTTAACGTGCTACTAGAGCGTCATTCATAGTGAGTTAGAAGGAATACACATATGTGTTATACACAATGCAATCAAACTCACAATTTTTATATTTTTAAGGGTGAATTTACACCTCTAGACACAACCTATTTTGACTTGACCCCATGCTTTATTGTGTGGTTCCAAAGTGCTCTTTCGGTCCCTTAATGAAACACAGCGTCAACCGACATATTTTCGAAAACAATAACATTCACCAACAGATCAACGAAAAAAGTCTATAACCCCTGAAGTATTGGAGTCCTTAATTCCCCCACCTATAAAACCGAGTGTTTAGCGCATTAAACTTTGATAAACTACCTGATTTACCCGGTGTGGTGGGTTGGGATAGTGTTTTCGCGCACGGTGCATGACTGCATGCCAACATTGTAGGGGCCGTCCCAGTGGCAGCAATGCCCACTTGTCAGTCGCCACTCACCTAAAAATAGGCCTCTTTTTGTTCCGTTGTCTGTCCCACTCCACCTGCCCCGCACTGAGTTCCTGCCATGTTCATTAGTACAAAGAAGTCAGCTACTGGCCGTTGTACATGTATTTTATTGGCGTCATGTGTAATCTTCTCTGCCACTGCATCTGTCACTCACTTGTGTCTATATTACAATTTAGGTTCCCCAAACATTATCTTAAACTGAGCGTAAATTGATTGTTTGATGTCCTAAACAAATTCAAATAGAAAAATTGTCAACTACAAAGTTTCATAACTTTTCAAGATCTATAACTTTTGTTTTGGTAGCTTCTCCATCTGAGGCCGTTTATAAAATTTAAAATTCAAATTTGATAAATTCAAACACAATTTTCGTTGACAAGATGATTTCAAATGAAAAGATTGTCAGTGTAACAGAACCGCCTAAATCACGTGGCCCACAGGCACCTGTCATCGCCACTAATGGACCTCTGACAGCCGAGCCCGTGTTCCAGATGACCTAGGCGGCCCTGCCGGGCTACATAAGCACCCGTTATCTCCGACAGGATCCCATTGCAGAGCCATTACAGGATTACAACATTTCATAACAAAATACATCAGAGTAAAAGTACGGAAGAGTAAATAGTACTTAATATTACAAACCAGTGTTCAAATGGAAATTAGGTGTAGTTATTACAGACCATAATTTAAAGGGTAGCAGTAGCGGTAGAATAATAATACAACACGATAGATAAGTAGTACACGAACCCTGCCCACGGGTTCAACTTTTATTCTTCCTCGCTTTCCTGGACGATAGTGACACAGCACGGAGCAAGACAAACTTCAGGCTCCTGCTGACTACATGCAACGGGGTTAACAAACCCGTGAGTACATGGGGTACTTCGCAAGACTTACCCGACTAAAAGTGTAAAATTCGACTCAGGAATACAGGCTGAGGGGAGTCAAGGTAAGGCTTTAGCAAGAGTCCAAGAGTTTTGCGAAAAAAGCATCACTAGTCCTATTTAATATTTTATAATAATACTATTAATCATTAACCATATCTCCAAGTTCTTTCTCATATGTCAACATCCTTTCATTTGCTTAATCCCTTCAAAACCATCCTAGCTCCGAACCACTATTCGCTGAATGGTCGAAGGATCAAGTCTCCATAACCGAGGAGCAACGACGATTCGAATCGATTAATACCCAGCTGGGGATCCCTATCCACACTGCGTATGTAGCACTTAAGCTTGCATACGCCAACCCCGCCTACCACGGCTTTTCATACCCCGGAACCGGTCCTGCGCCACCCGAGAGCACAGTACTCCTCTCGTCTCCAGGCACGACGGCCACGAGGGTACACGCTACTCTTCGCCATCTCTCCACTCCCAGTGTGTGGTTGTCGGTTCCAGCAGTAGAGTCACCGGAGTCAGAGGCTTCCCGTAGTATGCGGCTAGTTGCAAAGTCTCGATCTAGCAGGCCTACAACGAACGGTCCCTAAACCTTTTTCTGACGGCGATAGTGCATTGGGACTCTAACCCAAATACCCCTGTCCCTTCGGTTTTTCAAATCTCGTTTTCCGTCGGTGACAATTGTTGGGACTCTAACCCAATGCCACGATCACCGAGCAGGAAAACCCTTCCTCGTTGATGACAATGAACTAGTTAGGAACACTGCCAACCAACAAGGATATAACCAGTCCCATAAAGTGATTCTTGTGCTTTAGATCATCACAATTTAAAATAGCATTTTTGCAAAACTAACCATTAGGCATGACTAAGCATTTTTTAATACTTTTAATAAATCATGTTCTCAAGTATGGTCAGGTATTCAAGGATGGTAATGCATCAATTGGTTGTCACCCAACTCCTATTAAGCTAATGCAATTAATTAACTCAAGTGATAAATATTTTTAAAACAACAAGGAGAGAGGCAAATGCACCGGGGCTTGCCTTGGATGGTGTAGAGTGTCGGATCCGGGTCGGTGCCACAAATATCAAAACCTTGCACAAGTTCCTGAGCAGTCTCCTCAGATTCACCCTCAGACTTTATCTCCGGATTCTCGGTCACTACACGTTTGCAATGTATGAATGCGATGCACATGAAATGACAGATAAAATTCAATAATAAATAATACACACACGTGATCAAGACCCTACTATAGGCTAGCTATGATTACTTAATTCATAATACCCTAGGTCACAAAGGTGATTGACCTAGAATCTCAATCAAACCAAAAATCACACAATTCAATAATTATTTCATTTCCTATTCCTATTATTAATCATTTAAACCAACATATAATTAATAAATATTTAGCTATTTCCATTTGAGGCCAAATTCCACCAACAGATAGATTTCAGTACCAAACAGTGGCACAATAAATTTCATGATTTTTGGAGTTACAAAGAATTAATTAAAATTGTTTAAAATCACACTTCTTAATTAATGTGTTGAATTTTAGTACCTTCAGAAAGTGCCCAAAATCAGTATTTAATATTTTTAGTAAATACTACACACTACACAGAGCTCACACATTTATTTTCATAATTTTTCGTGCAGTAGAAATATTCCTAAAAAAGAACAAAATAGGGAACTATTCATTCTAATTAAAAATGAAAAGCTCTTTTAAATTTTTCGGGAAAATGAAAAACGGCCGTTCGGCCCATCACGGCCCAGCAGCGGCAAATCAGCCCAGTCGGCCTACCCGCTGCTGCTGGCGCCAACGGGGACGCTGACAGGCGGCCCCCGCCTGTCAGGTCTTTCTCCTACCTCCCGCAGAGCACTCGCTCGTGCACGCGCGCGGCGGCCCGACGCGCCCCTCGCCGGCGGCGATCCCAGCGGTGCAACCGAGCATGCCATCACGTACCCCTAGACCTAGCGGACCTCTGGACCTAGCTAGATGGACGAGTAGCCGACTGCTCCGTGCCCAGACGCTGACCGCGGCAGGCTCGACCACGACGGCGCGCCGTACGCCGGCGAACCCAGAGCGCTAGAGTTGGGGATAGAAGGCGCAATCGACAGGAAAGCTCACCACGAAGATGTTGCTTGCCCAAACGGAGTCGGAGAAGGCACGGAGATGGGGTTCGACGCCGGCGGAGATCACAGCCGCGAGCACCGACGACGAGGTCTCCGTTCCCGCGAACCTAGAGCGGTAATGACCAAACCAAGACATCCATGAGCCTCACCATTGCCCCAGGAACACAAAACAAGGGCTGGAACGAAAAGACCATGGCCGGAGCAAGTAGACCTCACCACGTAGACCGGCGGCGGAGCTCCGGCCGGACACCGAGGACAACCGCACGCGTTTCCGGTCCAAAAGAGCACTCCAAGCCGAACCAAAGGCAGCACTAGATGCGCAAGGAAATGGGCTAACTAACTAGAAGATGGAGATGGTGAAGGAGGACGGAGCACGGCGAATTTCGCCGGACACCGACGAGCTCGAATGTGGCCGCGGGTGGAAGAAATGAAGAAAGGGGGTACGGTGGTGGCTTATAAGCCGGGCAAGGGAGGGGATAAGCTCAAGCAAGTTTGGGGCCCCCCGTGGAGAGCTCGACACGGTGATGGCCAGGCCCCGGGATGGCCGGACGACGGCCGGCGCACGTCGCGCGCACGCGCGCGTACGGGGAGAAGAAGTACAGGGGACCCCCCCTGTAGCTACAGCAGTAGGCTAAGTAGGTCAAATGCTATAGGATTCCAATTCGATCTGATCCGACCCAAATCTGAGGAAGTGGTGAATACAAGAGTTGTAGAGAATTTTGTATAGATAACTTTTGCTTTTGACAACAAATTCAAATTCGGTCAAAATTTCAAATTACAGAAAAGGGGGTAAAAGTAGGGTTTGAATTTCAAACTGAAATTTTAAAATTACTTTTGATTTTTCTCAACATCTTAAAAAATGGTCAACATGAAAGTTGTTCTACTCAGTGAGCTTGACAGCTTATATTAAGGGAGTTTTGGAGGATTCTCAATATTTTTGAAATTGAAGTTTCAAATTTAAATATCAACATACTAATTTGAGTTTAATTTGAATTTCTATAATATAATTTTAAAATATCCAAAAATAAAAGTTGTTCCATTTTAAAAGTTCTGCAACTTTTATTAAGACATTTTCCTTAGATTCATAGTAGATTTTGAATTAGGGTTTTAGGTCAACTTTAGGGCTTAATTTGATTCCTTAATTAATTTTTTTAATCTTGACTTTTAATTAAGGGCCTAATTACACAATCCACAACACATGAAATCAAGGCACTCTAGTGACCCTAAGCACAATCATATGCAGATGCTTTAATTTAAACATGATGACATGGCAGGTTAATTAAGTTGTAATACCAGAGGTATTACAGTCAGCTACCAAGTTTTCATAACTTTTCGAGATCAATAACCTTTATTTTGATGGTTTTTTCATACGAGGTCATTTGAAAAACTAAAAAAATCAATTTTAAATTATTAGTACACATGGTGCTTAAGAAAACCAGCCAGTACAATTCCATGATTTTTTTCGGAAGGTTTTCTTAAGAAAATGCTAGTGTAAATTATGCATTTACACTGGACGGTTTTCTTAAAAGAACCGCCAGTGTAAATCAATTTACAATGGCGGTTTATTATTCGGGCTCACCGATTTATTTCTACTTGCGACCAATAACAAAAACTGCTAGTAAAACAAATCCTAGTGTCAAGATAAATCATCTGTATACTAGTGGTTCTCTCCGATCCCTCATCTCTCTCTCTCCGGCGGGACGACTGGCATGGTGATGATCGCTATGGTTTAGCGAATTCTAAATATGTGGTTTCTAGGTTTGGGGATTAAGTACTCCACATCTAGGAACGCATGGCGGGAGAGAAGGGCATCCTTGTTGGTGATGAGGTGGCAAACGTGGCACTGAGGCGGGATGATCATAGTCCTTGTAATACTACCGGGCGCCTTGGGTCCAGCCGCCGACGGTGCGAGGAGGAGGCGACCTCAGCACCGGACGACACCACGCGCGCTGCCCGGAGTTAGAGAAGACGATGTCCGGAGCCAAGCTGCGGCAGGGCCGCACAAACGGTAATCTTTCTATCCGACCAATTTGAATAGGAGTCGTCGTTTGACCACCCTCACATAGCGACACAAGCGACGACGACAACGACGGCTAGGGTTCCGGTGATGGGGACAACGATGGCGAAGCCGAGGCTTCAGTGTCTCTCCCTCTCCATCTCCATTTCCGGCGAGTCTAGAAGAAAGGGGTCGTGGGGAGGAAGGGAAAACATGCGGCGGGAAAGATAGTTGGGCGGTTAGGGGTCCCTGGCGGGGACTGCGGTGGCCGAGTCAAGACTAGGTCGGGGGCACCATGGTAGCCGGCGATGGTAGCAAAGGTGGCCATAGTGGCGGCGGCACAGGAGTAGGGCTGCGCACCGGTGCGTGGGCGGTGGGCAGTGGACAGTGGCGGAGGCGATGGTGTGTTGAGAAAGAAGAACTGTGTCCTCTAGTCGGAAGCAGACTGTAGCACTGCCTTGCACGGAGGTGACTAATGAAGCCAGAACGGACGCGAATGCCACCGTCTATGGCACCTCACTAGCCATCCTTGTTCCCATATAATTAGTAGCTCCTTGCATCAAACATCTTGGTAGATCAGACATGCGAGTAATGTTCACTGAACGAGAAGGTCTAATGACACGTGGGAATATGAGGCAATAGGAAAGCAGGCACAGTGTCACCGTGAAACCAACCTGCTATGTTGTCTCCAAAAGCTGTTAACGCTTAAGGTTATTTTTTCCAGTTAGATTTATTTTTATACAAGGGTTATCCCTGCCATCGGACGTCCGGCCCTAGAGGACTGTCCGAACGCTCGTCGCAGTGCGCAGGGACCGAGCGACACGTGGGGGTGAGCTTCACGAGGGGTGGGGTTCCGTACATGTTTTTGAAACTAAAAAGGTTATAACTCCTAAACTAAGCGTCATAATTAAAATCCGATCGCACCATCATGTTCCTTACAATTAATTTTTTAAAACAAGATCTCATATGGATATATTTTAGGTAATTTTTTCACATACAATATCTCGATATACTTTTGCAACACACATACGAAACAACCGTAACATACTTCTAAAACTACTGAAACATTGGATATATACTTTTGCAATATAAATATTTCACCCCACTATGAAGGAAAAAAAAAGAGATAAGGTTATAAGAAAGATGAACATGCGAACAGATGAGGCAATGGCGGTTGCTGAGAAGATCGAGGCCGCGCTGGCTGGGGCAGAGAATGGTCACTGCCAGTGGCGAACCTCTCAATCCAACCAATGAGCATTAAATATACGTATGAAAACACTAGCTGTAATACCAGATCTAATTTTAAAACATCCAAAGACAAACACTTGCAACATGTATATGAACTACTGAAACAATCGAAACATGTGCATGAAACATTTGAAAAACAGACATGAAAGCATTTAAAAATCTTTTATAAACATACACAACATTCAGATACAACAATTGCAAAAATACCTGTGAAATCATATGAAATATTTAGATAAACACTTGTAAAAAATTTATTTTGCAAAACGAGATGAAACATTAGAAACATACCCTTAGAACATACGTCAAAAAATATGAAACATCTTAAGTAACAATTGCAATATGCATTTGAAACTATTGTAACATATGCGACGTCCTCGATCTATTTTTACGACTTATACACAAATAAATTCAAAATATATAAATATTTTAAAATAAAAGGATAAGAAAAATAAAAATATAAAATAAAAAGGAAAAAAGAAAAATAAAAAATAATGAAAAAGAAAAAACGAAAAATAAAAAAATAAAAACGAAAAAACGCGCAGCGCTAGGGGCGAGCGGCCTGAGTGCACGAGGAACGCGCGCGTGGGAGGTGAAAAAAAAAAACGAAAAAAAAGCCCCGCGCGACGCGAGGGGCGGGCGGAACCACGGAAGCGCGCGCGTCCAGCCGTGGCCGGACGTCTGCCACCAATCATTACCGTTTATACAATGGAAGAAACACTCGTGATGTACATACAAAAAGTACAAACATACAAACATTTCGTCTACATTTAATGCTCCATGCATATGCCGCAATGTTGATGTGACTAGTTACAGTTGCAATTTGCACTGAATCTAAACAGGACCTTCATCGATCCTCGCTCAGAGAGAGAGCAGTGGTAGGCGCTGCGTGCAGAGCAAAGCAGCATGGGCAAACGGCTCGTGCGGAGCAAAGTGGAACAAGGGGAGGAGGGCAGTAGACAGGAGTTGATTTTGTTTTTTTTTGTTTTTTGTTTTACTTAGGAGAGGGGGCATGCGGTGGGTGAGGTGAAGTTGTGGCGCTGGTCGTGCCACGCGTCTGAATAATGACGGACGTTCGAGTTAGAGCCTTTTCATATAATTATATATATTATGGAATATTTTTTAATTATAAACTTATTCAAAATATAATTAATGATATTATTTTTTATATAATTAGTTAATTTTGAAAAAAATGACTTCTTTAAAAATGTAATGCATGTTTATTTTTGGAAAGGGGAGTACTCAGAGTTCCTGGTCCCGGCCATGCAGACTGTGGCGACCGCCACCAAAGAACGTGGCAATGAAAAAAGACCACAGCAAGTGTGGGATAAATTTGCACATAAATGAACTATAGTAGATGCCTCGGTTTGTTCAGGCAATTTCTCTATGGCAAAGGTGTGGCAAAGTTTGGCCATGCGATCCTCGCCACAAATACTCACCGTGAAGATCGTTGGCCGGCACGCCGGCACGGTGGGCGTCGGCAGCGTGATGGAGCGGCTATTCAGCATGACGACGACCGACACCATGCCGGGATGGAGGCACCTTAGGATTTCCTGCAGCCGGCGCTTAATCCTAGTGTCGTGTCGGATTAAAGGTCCGTTCTCTACTTAGTGCTCCTTTGCCGGGCTGTCGTCGCACGCTGCGGGGTCTCCAGTGCCTCCAAACCTGTGCACGACCAAACCAGCAATTATATAGTATGAGTGTTGCTAATCAGAGCCTCAAAGTGACTTTTTACTTGCTGGAAAGGTTACATCTTATTATGTAGTAAATCTTCATAAGACCCTGAGCCTTGTGTGCACGTGTTGCGTCAGCCGGTGGCAATCTCCAGGACAAGGACCCTATAGCTAAAGACGTCCTATTTTGTCAAGAATATGTCGTGCAGAGCATATTCCGGCACCATGTACCCGCTGTATTTCAGAAGCACGCGGCACATCAGGTAGGCGTTTAGCATAGATATGGATTCGATGTACTACATTTTAGGAGATGGAATTGGATGCACCAAAGCAATGTTGGCTTACTAATTTCCGGCAATACGGATTGTGTTGCCCACACTGGTGTCGATGCTAAACAGCTTGGCCAAGCAGAAATATGAGATCTAAGGGTTCATGTCTGCGTCCAACAGGATGTTGCTGTCCTTGAGATCGCGGTGGATGATGGTCAGCCTCGAGTCCTCATGGAGGATAGAGGAGTCCACGACTGATACCTTCGATTATGGTGTCTCAGTTAGAGAGGAACCAGAGAAAATGCTAAGGGAGGCCAAGATGAAGAAGACAATCTTCAAGAACACAATCACTTTGATCTAGCTACTCAAATAATGGTTGAAAGCAAGACTATTTAAGAAATTTCAGACCATGGGGGCCTGGGCCCCCCTATTTCACCACTGGCCTCAATCCCCAGCCCAACTCTTGCTATCATGCAGGATCTGCGAGTTCAGTTTATCAGGGAATGTTTTAGTGATTTGACTTAAGTGCAATGATAGTACAATTGTGATTGTCAAAATGTAGGCAGCAAGATTTTGTCAAGGTTGTTGTTGGTGAGGAACTCGTAAAAGATGAGTCGATCTCTCTCGATGGAGCAACCCAGTAGGTGTTCCAAGTTTCTGTGCTGGAGCTTCGCCAACAGGACAATCTTGTTTTTCATCTCCACCTACCCTTGCTACGAAGTTGCTGACAACCTCTTCACTGCAATCTCCTGCTCATCTTGCAACGTGCCCTAGACAATCAAAGTATTGCAATTGGATCAAAATCAGATGCTTTAGAGCTAGTTACTCAGATTAGTTTTGCGGTTTCTGCAGGCCCATAAGGCATATCCCCCTAATGTGTCATTGGATGTAGGGGCATATGCCCTTAGGGCAAAAAAACACACCTCTCTTTAGAGCTACTTTGTAAACTGGCCGAAACCCGTCCTCCCTTAGTTTTTTTCCATCGAAAATTTGTCGTCTTCTCCATGTCCTATTCATGAAAAGGGAATTTCAAATACTCAAGCCTAAATGTTAGGCCACGTGCCTATATTCTTCTTCAACTGTAATAAAGACATCGTTTCAGCACTTACCCGTCCTTGAAACCTGCACATGCTTGTGCGCTTCTTTGTTCCTCTTGCAGACAACTGAATTGCATTGAGTGCCAAAAACCGTCAAGGAAAAGGGTTAAACTGCCAAAAAATGATATTGGGCTACAAACCGTTCAGCAAACACACTCAAGAATAGAAGATAAGGGAAATTGGTTTCATTAGCGATTTTGACCCTCAAGGATGGTTTCCTTGGGGGCTGACTGCCAAGCAAATTAGGATCATACTTAATTTGCCAAAGGGCCAAGAAAATGTTACAATCATCAAAAAAGTAGTTTTTTAGGGTCGAGGGCCGTCAAGTAAATTAATTTTAAGGGTCGACAACCTCTAAGCAAAACACTCTAGACCACATGGTCGTGATTTTAGCAAATGGTGGACATAGTGGTGGCAAATCGTGATTTTAGCTAAACCAATTTCATAATATGAAGGTTTAAGCAATGAAATGCTTCAATCAGCCGATGCAAATGCACATATGACGCATGAATTCACACAAGTGCTTGTCATGTTTTATTCACAGCATAGGAATACATTTCTGAAGAAAGGAATACATTTCACAGACTAATTGGATAATAACAGAGTGGGATTCTTTCTTTAGATATGCATATGGAGATAGATATGTGGCTCAATCATTTAGTCAATTCCCATTGAAATCGACATGTTCCGCGCGCTTGTTGCATCGCGTTGATGATTAGGGCAAAGACTAGTTTCGCAAGCCGATTCATCGAGCCATCCAGGTGTGTGAAATGAGATCTTACAAGCATACCGTTTCCTACTAGAGCCAACTCTAACCTCTACATTTTGACAAGTAGTTATGCACTACTGATAGATTCATCAGATTTACCTACTGATATTATATCAATTTTAGTCTTAGGAAGTAGCAGTCATATTTGAAAGAAGGAAGCTTGACAAGTATAAGGGCGCGTTTGGCATGGCTCCAGAGCCCAACTGCAAGATAGAGTTGGCTCCATAGCCAAACACCCTAACACTGGAGCACAGGGACCACAATTCTGAAGTCATCGTAGATTTCCAATACATGCATAGGTTGTTACGACACAAGGACGTTGATGTTGGTATGGTAACGTTATTTGCCCCGTAAGTTACGACCTTTACACCTTTCAATTGCCATAGTTACTTTAAATAATTAGGATGAAACTAATAATGCTACGATGACTTGTCTTTGCAGGATGCAGTCCTATGTATGCAAGGAAACGGGGAAAGACATTGTTTAACTCTCTCTGATGCATATTGCTTGGATGATCGTTGAGGGTTACAATGTACCAAACTATTGACACCAGAAGCGGTAAACGGATATATCATAAGCGTACGGTAGTCAATGTAGCCTTCACCGGGAGTATTTTAGGTATCGTATTTTCCACGGGGAACGTGAAGTGTTCTAACTAGGTTCATAACTGGGTAGAGAGGTTCTTATGTAGCAAAGATATCTGGTCTTCGTGTTCTAGGTATAAAGAGGTTTACCACCTCCTCCCTTTACAAGAGGTGATAGATGAAACAGTAGGAGATAAAACTCCTACCCGAGGCGACTATGCAGTTGTATTGATGCCCTGCCGTTTTAATAACTTGTCTTACACACGTGGTGGGATGCTAAGACCAGACAAGGCTGTCACCACTTGCTGGCACCCATAAACAATCCGTGCGATAAGCGGCCTACACTGGTAAGATATAGCCTAGACACCATGTCTACACTACACTTACTACTCTAACCTTCATGAGAGACTAGAGCACTTCACTAAGTAAAGAATGTACAGGTAAAGCAAGTATATACTTATAGTACCAGAACCAGAATATCAAATACTAGAAGGACTCAGATGTAAAACTTACTAGAAGCTTGCATCCACTGAGGTACACCTTGGAGAATACTCCCGACAGGCCCTGAGGCTTCCTCCTGAAGACTTCCTCACTCTTCTCCCAACTAGCACAACACTATAGCAGAGCTAAAGCTACTACATAGTGGTTTATCCTATGAATCATGCTCTAGAGTGAAGGCCTATGGGGGTATTTATAGGGGGATGAAGGGTAGCGCCACGTCATCGATCCGTGTGCTCCCCATCTCTTCTCTCTTGGATAATCCGACCTCCGAACCACCTTGGATGGAGGGCAGGGATGCATCCAAGCACATGGAGGCATGCACAAGGTCGGTGGGATGACAACCGACCTGGTTGGGCCCAAAGTAGGGGTCGGGCGACCCCCTATGGCAGGTGGGCCCAGCTAGGGTCTTCTAGAAGGTATCCCCACCTTGCTGGAGTGAAGCTGAGCTTCGGGGCCCACAAAGGTGGGGTCGGCCGATCCCCTTTGGTGGAACCAAAGGTCCATCTTCTGCAGGTGGCTTATACATGCAATTCTAGGCACAATGGTGGTGCTGGCTTGCCCAAGTGGGGTCGGCCGACACCATCATTGTGCCCATCTTTTGCACATTGTCTCCAGAAGCTATGATATTAATCATTGTGAAGTTGGTTTGTCATTTGGCCATACTTGGTTGGGCAGCCCAACCTTCATATGGAGCTTCCGGACACTGAAAAGTACTTGTTCTGAGTGCCTGCAACCAAATAATGACAAGTACATGTGGAACCAAGTTATTTGTACCTAAGTCACTATGTGTTTGGTGGTTTCCTTCCAGAAAGAATGTCTTGTTGACGGTTTTGATGGGGTAAAAACATGGTATAACTACCGTCAACAAGATCCCCCACACTTAAGTCTTTGCTCGTCCTCGAGCAAAGGTTAGAGAGAATGATAAAATATGATTATGACATTTTCAAGGTATTAGCAAACACCAAGCTTTACTCAAGACATATCTCATACAAGTGGGTTATGTGGTATTATCTAGCATATATCCTTCAGATGTTGAAAAATGGAACAGTTCTCAAAGCAAAGTCATCTTCCCATTTTCATATCCTTAGTACTTAGAGTTTTTGATAATGGTTTTAAAAGAAAGCACATAATTCATTCTTACTCCTCAAATAGTACTCTCAATTCACTCAGTAAGTATATGATTCCTCACCAAGGCATAGCATAAGATTGCCTTCTTTTGTTTCATCCTACATCTATTGAGCTTATGTGGGGCTCAGGTAGGGATAAGATAGCATACTTGCATTGCATATATTGTAGAGTCAAAACAAGGATCCAAGGAGAAGACTGTCATAATCCTAGATCAAGATGTGCAAGTGTGTGAAAAATGATGGAATGTAGTGCTCCTTTATTTGATAAGATCTCTCTGTACTTTATTTTATTTGTGACATGGCTAGCATTTTTTTCTTTTCCTTTTTTTGCAAAGTAATGGACCTTCATGTGTCCACCTTTTTTGTTTTTTGACTAGCCTTTGTGTCTCATCTACTAAGTCATACTTAGAGAGATATTCTAAACTTTAAAGCATGGAGCATATTTATGATGGAGATGGATGACATGTTTTTGCGTACTTCCAGTGTAGAAGCAGCATGTGTATATGTGGCATTTATGTGATCCTGATCTTGGGACTATGACATAATTCTCAACTAGGGTCAACAAGGTTTGACCAAACTCAACACAAGTACAATTAGCGTATATGGAAGGGGTTTTGAACATGGTATGAACATATAAGACTTTGGTAGGAATTTTCTTACTATTGAGGAGTAAGCGACACTATGGTTTTATGACATTTTCAAAAATAAATCTCTAAGCACTTTGAATGGAAAAGGTATGAATCATGACCCTAGAACTATATCACATTTATCAACAACTTAGTCAATATAATATTCCTATCAAGATATGTGACCCACAAGCATAAGCATATGCAAGAATCAGACTTTGTGACGCTTACTTTGAATATCATAAATCATGTCACTTTTTATTTTCAGATGCAAGTCTTCTTGTTTTTAAAAAGTAAAAATAAAAGAACAGAGGAGAGTAGGAGTGGCAAACCAGTCAGGAAGCTTGTAGATGTTGGGTGAATGCTGACTGGTGGGTCCCGGGGCTCCAAGATGGGGTCGGACCGACCCCACTTGGGCTTGCCCGCTGCTACCATTTGAATCCCTTTCTTTGAAAATGCACTCCTGCAAACTTGTTTTCCCGTTTGGCCGCCAAAGTAGGGGCTCGCCCATCCCCTCTTCTTGGGCTTCTTGAGCCAGGTCTCGTCGTGCCAATATGTCGTGTCATGCATTATGTCATGGTACGTTCAGAGGGTGACCCCCCACACTTGGTTATCTGCGTAATCTGATTGCAAAGACAGGAAAAAACATCAAGTGTAGGTGTCCTGCTGGTGGCAACACACCAGCAGAACTGTAAGTGCATTCGCCCCCTATGTGGGATTTTGGTGAGTAATGACAATCAAATTAGGGACTAACGGTTTTATCAAGATTATGTGTAGGTGTTAGTCCATATGAATGAGCAAATTGAAATATTCGGTGAAACAGCACCCCTCCAACTTGACCGAGTTACTTGGTGATCTTTACTCATAGTTTAGCAAGTTTTATCTTTTATTGAGTATAGGACTATCGCACTATCAAGAGGGATGCATAGCTAGTTGACGAGTAGAAGGTTTAAAGTGCTCAAACATTGACTTAAAAAAAACATGCTTGAGAGACACCTTCACACACTTGTGCACTGCCCTATCCTGTTCTGCCCCTGGAGAATCGGTAATGCCGGTCTTGGACCGGTAGTACCGGTAGGACTCAAAGCAGGATCCTCTCCAGCGAACTGCTTGCTCTCGGGTTCCAGAAAAATTTATTCCGGTAGTACCGATGTTGCACCGGTAGTACCGACTCTGCATCGGTAGTACCGGTAGGACTTAGCGCCGAATCTCCTCCCAGGCAACTCGCTGCTCTCGGATTTCAGTAAATATATTTCGGTAGTACCGGATTTTAATCCGGTAGTACCGGTGCCAGAGCGGTAGTACCGGTCTTGGACCGGTAGTACCGGTAGGACTTAGTGTCCAAGCAGTTACTCAGGGTCTGGATCGGTAGTAACGACTGTACTTCGGTAGTAGGTTGATGTAACAGAACCGCCTAAATCACGTGGCCCACAAGCACCTGTCATCGTCACTAATGACATCTGACAGTCGGGCCTGTGTTCCAGATGACCTAGGCGGGCTCTGCCGGGCTACATGAGCACCCGTTATCTCCGACAGGATCCCATTGCGAAGCCATTACAGGGTTACAACATTTCATAACAAAATACATCAAAGTAAAATTTGCGGAAGAGTAAATAGTTCTTAATATTACAGACCAGTGTTTGAATAGAAATTAGGTGCAGTTATTACAGACCATAAATTAAAAGGGTAGCAGATAGATAAATATTACACGAACCCTGCCCACGGGTTCAACCTTATTCATCTTCACTCTCCTGGACGATGGTGACGCAGCACAGAGCGAGACAGACTTCGGTCTCCTGCTGCCCTCCTGCAACGGGGTTAACAAACCCTAAGTACGTGGGGTACTCCGCAAGACTTACCCGACTAAGAGTGTAAAATTAGACTCAGGAATGCAGCCTGAGGGGAGTCAAGGTAAGGCTTTAGCAAGAGTTCAAGAGTTTTGCGAAAAAGCACTACTAGTCCTATCTCTATATTTTATTTAAATAATACTATTCATCATTAACCATATCTCCAAGTTCTTTCTCATATAACAACACTCTTTCATTTCTTTATCCATTCAAAAACAATCCTAGTTCTGAACCACTATTCACTGTAGGAGTGAGGATCAAGTCTCCATAACCGAGGAGCAACGACGATTCGAATCGATTAATACCCAGCTGGGGATCCCTATCCACACTGCGTATGTAGCACTTAAGCTTGCATACGCCAACCCCGCCTACCACGGCTTTTCATACCCCGGAACCGGTCCTGCGCCACCCGAGAGCACAGTACTCCTCTCGTCTCCAGGCACGATGGCCACGAGGGTACACGCTACTCTCGCCATCTCTCCACTCCTAGTGCGTGGTTGTCGGTTCCAGCAGTAGAGCCACCGGAGTCAGAGGCTTCCCGAAGTATGTGGCTAGTTGCAAAGTCTTGATCACAGCAGGCCTGACAACGAACGGTCCCTAATATTTTTTCGTTAGAAACCATGCATTGGGACTCTAACCCAAGTACACTGGTAACTACCCGGTTTTCACATCCCTTTCCCGATGGCGACGAAAGTTGAGACTCTAACCCAAACAGTTGGCCAACCAAACGGGAGAACTCATCCCCGTTGATGACAATGAACTAGCTAGGAACACTATCAACCAACAAGGACAAAACCAGTCCCATAAAGTGATTCATTTATTTTGTATCATCACAGTTGAAAATAGCATTTTTGCAAATCTAATCATTTAGCATGACTAAGCATTTTTCAATACTTTAAATAAATCAGGTTCTTAGGTATTGATAAGTGGTCAAGGGTGGTAATGCATCAATTGGTTGTCAATCAACTCCTATTAACCTAATACAATAGATTAACTCGAGTGATAAACATTTTAAATCAACAAGGAGAGGGGGCAAATGCACCGAGGCTTGCCTTGGATTGTGTAGAGTGTCGGATCCGGGTCAGTGCCACAAATATCAAATCCTTGTACAATTTCCTGAATAGTCTCCTCAGATGGACCCTCAGACTTTGCCTCCGGATTCTCGGCCACTACACGATTGTAATGAATGAATGCATGAATGCGATGTGGATGAAATGACAGATAAATTTAAAAATTAATAAGGTACACACATGATCAAGACCCTACCATAGGCTAGCTATGATTGCTCTAATTCACAGTGCCCTAGGTCATAAAGGTGATTGACCTAGAATCTCAAGCAATCCAAAAATCACACCAATCAATAATCATTTCATTTCCTATCCCTTTTATTCATCATTTAAACCAATATATAATTTAATAAAAAATTTAAATATTTCCATTTGATGTCAAACTTCACCAACAACTAGCTCTAGACCTAAAACAGTACCAATTAAATTTTCATGATTTTTGGACTTACAGAGAATTTATTAAAAATCATCAAAGTTCCTTTTATCATTTAATGTGCTGATTTTTAATTAATACAGAAGACACTCAAATCATACCTTTAATATTTTTATTAAATTCTACACATCACAGAGAGTACCCACAAATATTTTCATAATTTTTGGTGCAGTAGATTAATCCACACAAAAAGATTAAAACCTAACACTATTCGATTTAATTAAAAATGAAAAAGCTCTTGAAAATCGATCGGGAAAATGAAACGGCCATTCAGGCCCAGCACGGCCCGGCCGCGCCCGCGCGTGCAGGCCCACCGCACGGGGACACTGACAGGCCGGCCCCAGCCGTCAGTTCCTCCTTCCACCTCTCGCCGCGCCCCTGGACGCAAGCGCGCGCGTCGGGCCGCCGCGGAACTCGCCGCCGACGACCACAGCAGCGAAGCCAAACGACCCTACACCTACCCTCAAGCCTAGTTAGCCATCCTAAGCACCTAGCCCCTACTCTAGCCGCCTTCGACGAGCACCAACACGCCCATGGCGGCTCGGCCACAACGGCGGAAAGAACTCCGGCCACGACGAACCCCAAACGACCCAAGGAAACCGTTGCAGAGAACCAGAGGCTCACCCCGAAGATGAAGCGCACCCTGTGGAGTTGGAGGAAGAGTGGAGACTAGAAGTTGATGCCGGCGGAGAACGCAGCAGCGTGCGCCGACGACGAGGCTTCCGTTCCGGCGTACCTAGAGCGGCAATGTTTAAACCAACGCAAGCATGAGAACCACAGTATTCACAGCAGCACCGGACGAGGGTTGTAATAGCGAAAAACTTGCCGGAGCAAGCTGGCCTTACCACGTCGGCCCGCGGCGAAGCTCTAGCCGGAACTGAGGACGACAGCGGCGTTCTGGGACCCCTAGGCTACTACAGCTTGCACCACAGGGCGGAAATGGAGCGCAAGAAGGAGACGACGCTACTGGCAAAACGAATTTGCTAGAGGTGGAACCGAGAGAGTGAATTTAGCCGGAGGTCGATGGTAGTTGCCGGCGACCGCGCTGGAGGAAATAGGGGAATGGGGGGGCTCGTCGCCTTTAAGCGACCGAGGAGGAGAGGATAAGGTCGAGCGCCTGTCCGGGTCCCCCGAATGGCTTTGGCACGGCGGCGACAGCGCGCCTGCCGGCCGGACGGCAGCCGGCGCGCGACGCGGGCATGCGCGCACGACGCTGCGCACTGTAGGGGCCCCCAGTACTGTAGCTAGTTTTTCTAGGTCAAAACCTATTCAAATCAATTGAGTGCCTAAACGTTTGAATCAGAGAAAGATCCCAGAACAAAAGTTGTGCAAATCTTTCTGGAGAACAACTTTGCTTTTGAGATCAAGTTCAAATTCTGCACCAATTTGAATTTATACAAAAGGGGGTAGAATAACGTTTTGAATTTCAAACTGAAATTTTAAAATTACTTTTGATTTTTCTCAATGACTTGAAAATTGGTAAACATGAAAGTTGTTCTACTCAGTGAGCTAGACAACTTCTATTAAGGAAGTTTTTGAAGATTCTCAATATTTTTGAAATTGAAGTTTCAAATTTAAATATCAACATACTAATTTTGAGTTTAATTTGGATTTTTATAATATAACTTTAAAATCTCCAATATTAAAAGTTGTTCCATTTTAAAATCTCTACAACTTTCATTAAGACATTTTCCCCAGATTCATTAAATATTTTGAATTGGGGTTTTAGGTCAACTTTAGGGTTTAATTTGATTTATATTTAATTTTTATTTTTGATTTTTGATACTAGCTGAAATCAATACTAGCTGAAATCAAATCACTCTAGGCCCTAAGCATAATCATATGCAGATGCCTAAATTTAAACATGATGACATGGCAGATTAATTAAATTGTAATACCAAGGGTATTACAGTTGACTGTTGTATCGGTAGTACCGGTGTACCACCGGTAGTACCGGTCAAGTCAACTTGACTGACAAACTTTTCTAGCGTTGGGGCCTTGTGCAGTGCGTGTGTCAGGCTTTTAACGTTCGATCTGCTGAGCTAGCATCGGTACTTCCGATGGGAATCGGTAGTACCGGTGACTCCCAGACGGAGGAAGTATAAATACTTCTTCCCTCTTCTTTAGAACGTTACCCACTTCGTTTGTTGCCTACCAACCTGAGACAACAGCTCTCTCTTGCTCTCCCACTCTCTCTCACACACACATTCATTGCTCCTAGCTCAATCCATTGCAAGTTTCAAGTTGAGAAGTGAGATTCGAGTGAGAAAACTTAAATCCATTGCTTGAGCACTTGATTCCTCTCTCTAGCCGGCTTTGCTTTGCATTTGTTACTCTTGGGTTCTTGGAACCCTAGGCGGCTAGGTGTTCTTCAGGAGAGCCCGGTTTGATCCATTTGTGAGGGCTCCCCGCAGTGTTTGTATCACCCCAAGATTCTAGTAAAGAAACTCAAGTGACCTTTGTGGTAACCTTGAGTGAGGAAAGGAGGTGAAATAGACTCCGACCTTTGTGGTCACCTCGACAACAAGGAGTAGGCCTTCCTTTGTGGATTGACCGAACCTCGGGATAAATAACTTGTCCCTTGCTCTCTTTGTTGTTGTGTCTACTTGTGGTGTCCCGGCTTCGACCGTGCTCTTTCTCTCTCTACCTTGTTCTTAGGTTTGGAGGCCCGATCTGCGATTTGGTGGTGATTCAAGTTAGGGAGAAGGTTGCAAGGGACTCTACATACACTTGGGTGGTTTGGTATAGCATAGATCTAAACTTACTGTGTAGTTAATCTTGGTTTCGTAGCTATCTGTTCTTGACCGGTAGTACCGACGGATTGCATCGGTACTACCGACAGGTATCGGTAGTACCGGTTCAGTCCCGGTAGTACCGGTCTCTGTTCTCATGTTTCAATTGAGTTTGAGTTTCAGGTTTTATACTACGCCTATTCACCCCCCTCTAGGCATTGTAGATCCTTTCAAAAACGAAAAACTTTATTTTATTTAATGCATCATAGGCACAAGTTACAATGATAAAGATTGAATGAACTTAGCTATGTGCCTAGCATATTTGTGAATGGGTTTGAGATATCTAGAAAAGAGGTCAAAGGAGGATGTCCTCGTGCCCCATTGTTGTTTCTAAGTGTGCAAACTACACTAAGGACCTTCAGCCTTGACGGCTCCTTTAACATGGAGGATTATCCTTTCACCTTATGAAGTTAAGCTACTCCCACAACTACTTCTTCTCCTCTGAGGTGAACAAGGGAACAAAACAACTTCCCTTGTCCAGCCCACCACCAATGCCCTTGTGGTTCTTCAAACATAATGGCCTCCATGGCGACCTCTAGGTATTTCACAGGGTCTCCCTCATGATTGGAAGGGCACTCATAAAAGGGAGTTATGACATTTGTGCTAGTGGGGGCCATGGTGAAGTTGCTGTGACAGAACCGCCTTAATCATAGGGCCCACGTGCACTGTCATCGTCCCTAAGGACCCATGTTCAGTCTGCACAAGTTCCCCTTGACCTAGGTGGCCTGCCGGGTTCCCTAGGAAACCCTAACCTCCCGAGGACCTCATTGTAAGCATTGCAGTATTACAACAGTTTACACATATAAATGAATCAGAGTAAATAGTGTGAAAGTATTACATAACCGTAGGTTTACAAATATAGATTACATTAGCCCGAACCAGGGTTTCGTAGTGGAGTAGCATCATACAACTAGACACCCTGCCCAAGGGTTATATCATGCGCATCATCATCCATGCTCGTTCTGGCAACCGGCACGGTCTCGAGCAGAACTGTACTCTCGGCTCACCTGCAACAGGGGTTAACAAACCCTGAGCACTGGGGTACTCCGCAAGACTTACCCGACTAAGAAAAAGAGTGAGACTCAGGAATGCAGGCTGAGGGGAGTCAAGGTAAGGCTTAAGCAAGAGTCAAAGTATTTTGCGGAAAAGCAATACTAATTCTATTTTCAGTATTTTAGTCAACAACATTATAATCAATATCAATAGTTCTCAATTCTTTCACATACATACTTCGATTCCAATTACTTAGTCAATCTCAAAAACATCCTAGTTCCGAACCACTTTTCGGGGTAAGTCAGTGGATCAAGTCTCCATTAACCGAGGAGCAACGACGATTCAAATCGATTAATGCCCAGCTGGGGATCCCTATCCACACTGCATATGTAGCACTTAAGCTTGCATATGCCAACCCCGTCTACCATGGATTTTCTATCCCTAAACCGGTCGTGCACCACCCGAGAGCACAGTACTCCTCTCGTCTCCAGGCACGACGGCCACGAGGGTACACACTACTCTCGCCATCTCTCCACTCCCAGTGCGTGGTTGTCGGTTCAAGCAATAGAGCCACCGGAGATAGGGCTTTCCGTAGTATGTGGCTAGTTGTAAAGTCTCGATCCAGCAGGCCTACAACGAGCGGTCCCTAATTTCTTTCCGCCGGCAACCATGCATTGGGACTCTAACCCAAGTACAAAGTTACCCAACGGTTTCCAAATCCATGCCTGCCGGATGACAAGACATGGGGAACGCCGCCCCATGTGCACATCAATCGAGCGAAACATTTTCCTTTTCCATCGGTGGTCAAACCTTGGGACTCTAACCCAAGAGATACAACCACCCAACAGAAACATTCCCTCCCGTCGGTGACGATGTACTGATCAGGTGCACAGCCACCGAACGAGAACATTACCAACTCCCTTTTTCATGAATTATTCAATAACATATCACAGTAGCTCAAAAATAGCATTATGTGCAAATCTAAATTATTCAAGCAGAGCTAAGAATTTTCCAGACATTTTATTTTAAAATGGTTTCCGGATATTTCAGTGGTCAAGGTTGGTAATGCATCAATTGGGTTATCAATCAACTCCTATAAACCTAATGTAGTAGATTAACTCAAGTTATAAACATTTGTAAATCACAAGGAAGGGGCTGAATGCACCGGGGCTTGCCTGTTGCTTGAAGTAGACAGAACCCTGAAGTCAATCACCGAGAAGGATCCACGTCCACCGAGTGAAGACCTTACTCGGGACACGCTTCAGATAATAATCACCGCGTATTCACTACACGAAATAATAATGCAACACTTTAACATGATGATATGTATTCCATGATGCAGGAAATGCACAAAATCACTGATCAATAGAAAGTAAACTTAATTTGAAAATTGAGTACAACTTTCCTTCCCGATAAAGTTGCAAGTCAACGAAACTAATTACTATCGAGTATTAACTACTTTGGTTTATTGACCATTTTAACAGTTGTTGAAAGCTGAACTAGCTCTCCTATAATAATGGCCAGTAAACTTAATTTGAAAATTGAGTACAACTTTCCTTCCCGATAAAGTTGCAAGTCAACGAAACTAATTACTATCGAGTATTAACTACTTTGGTTTATTGACCATTTTAACAGTTGTTGAAACCTGAACTAGCTCTCCTATTATAATGGCCAGTACTCTCTTAAGTGATTCATAAAAATCCTATTATCACATGTGTACAATATAAACTTCTAATGTTTTAATCAACAATTAGTCTACCTACTTGAAGTTTGTTGACGGTCGTTAAGTACTAATTTTATACCATCAACTAATGCCAAGGGAAGATCAATAATAGAAGCATAGGGGTTATTACTGACAAATTCTATGAGTTTTGGTGTATTATGTATTTTCCAGGGATTATTTTAGAAAGGCTTAAAAGAAGGATTAAAGAGCATAATTACCAGCGAAACTTGATCGCGACGGAAACATACTTCATCAGCAAGTTAGAAGGATCCAGAACACACCCGAAGCACCGGGGCCCGAGACCCACCAGGGTGGGGCCGGCCGGCGCCCCCTGCTAGGGTTTCGGCCCACCTTCTGGAGTCTTCTTCCACCGCCTCTCTGGAGTCATCTGGGCCCTTTGTTAAGTCAGTCTGATCCCACGACGCACGTTCATCCCACCGGGCTATAAATAAAGGGGCAGACCCCCTCCCAAAGCACCAATTCATTCCTCCTGCTTTATTCATCAAGAGTAGACAGAAGTTAGGGTTTCCAAAGATTAGAAATAGGGCTCTAGTTCTTCAAGTTCATAGTTTAGGCGTCTAGCAAGGTTCAAGTAGAGTTGGGCGCTACGCTCGGGATTCTAGATCCGTTCGTCTGGAGATCGGTAATATTATCTTGTATCTCATTATGACTTTGCTTTATTTTAATATATTGTTACTTATTCAGTTCTTAGTTTATTCTAGTTGCATATTCGATATAGTTATGATTGGTGATGATTATTGTCGTATGATCGTAAAGCGCCTAATTCAGTACTCGAGTGAGTTAGGTGGTATGCATTATGTAGACGTGGTGTCTAGATATATTGTGTACCTACGGAGGCACCCTGACGTGCCGGGTCATGTGGTAGTCCGCGTAGGTGACAGCTGCGTTGGTTCCTCTGTAGTCCACCTCCCATACGTAGGACGAGCAGAGCGCGGTCGCGAAGGAGGTGACCCTTGTGTCTTAATATCCTCATTAGATGATGTTCCTTATGATGTTTTCTGAGTTCATTATGCTATAAATGAAGATGTGTAATGTGGCGTAGGCTGTAGACTTTGTATTTAGTAATTACATAGGTTTCCTTTGTTTTAGCCGAATCTCGAGATTGTCTTACTACATTAGTGAGTCTCTATATTCTATCTCTGGAATACCATTTACCTCATTTACTCAGTTATCATTTACCATTTATCATTGACTTATTTATCGCTAAAGCACTAGAGTTATGGGTTATCATAGGTCTGCACATTTATCTTTCCAATTATTATAGTAGATTATCCTAATGAGTAGAATGCCACCTTTATCCTTCTGGCATAAAATAAATCAACGATACTCGGAATACTTACCGGGTGAAGTGCTACAATAGGAGAATTATCTGTGCGCTTGCGGATATATTCTATAGTATTATTTTTAGGAGACAAGTGAAGATTATTTTACCTTTGGTTTTTGGCATCTTGTTAGGGATGACAACTTAACGTGAGTGATGTTAAAAATACCAACAAAGTTCCTTTAAATACCTTAATTAACATGATTAGCATAAGCCTTAACAAGTTAGTAAGACACCAAGGGTCAGCACATGATAATGGCCCAAGGTTAACACACAAATCCCAAGTCGCACAATCCCTAAATAGATTAAGGTTTCTATTCATTTTATTAACCGACTTATAGAGTATTAAAAAGTAATTAAGTAAACTATTTCCATTTGAGCCCAAACTTTTTATACAGATAGGTCTTATCCTAACATAGTGTCATATTAATTTTCATGATTTTTGGATTAATACTTTGGGCTACAAAAATCATAGAAATGACATTTATGAATTAAAATATCCATTTTTACCATGTACAGAAAGGGCCCAAAATGCAAATTTCATATTTTTAATAAATACATCACTATACAGGGAAGCTACAGAATTTATTTCATAAGTTTTGGAACTGTAAATTAATTCCAGCCAAACTCACAACCAGCAGCATTATTCAACTCTTCAGGAAATAGAAAATACCATTTAAACGAAAAATGGAAAATTCATTTTGGCCCGGGACGGCCCACGCAGGAGTCGCTGACCCTAGCCGACCGGCGCGTGCCCTACCCCACTCTCTGGCCCGGACCAAGCCACTGGGCCGGCCCCAACACGGCCCAGTAAGGCCCATCCCGACCACTCCCTTCTCTTCTACCTCCCGTCCCCTCTCCAAACGCGCCACGCGCGAGCGCACGACGGCACAAGCCGCGGCGGCTCACCGGGAGCGGGTCTTCGGCGACGGCGAAAACAATCCCCGACCTCTCCGCTAGCCTACAGACCTACCTGTGAGCACTTTTGAGGAGAACGATGCCCCCGACGAGCTTGAACTCACCCATGGCGGCTCGGCTGAGCGGAGACAGCGGCGCAGCCGCGTTCCGGTGATGACAAAGCTTCCCGAACCCAACCAACTACCCCCGGAGCTTTAGGGAGCTCACCTAGGCACGCTGCTCGTGACTATTGGGGTAGAGACGGCTCGGAGGTGACAAGTCGGTGTTCGCCGTGCTCACGGCGGCGCGACCACAGCCGCGAGTGGCGTTTCGCGGCGTCCTGAGCACCATACCAAGAACCATCTAGCGCATAAGGTTTCAGATGTTTCCAAGAAACTAGGACACGAAAAAAAGAAGGGAAGAGATCACCGTAGAGCACTGACCACGGTGAGGTGCCGCGGCGGCACTCTGCCCGCCTACGGGAAGAAAAACAGTGGCACGGGCGACTCTGACCGGTAGAGGTTGAGCAACCGGGTTCAATTGGTGCGCAAGGATGAGTAGAGGCTATCAGTGAGGTGGAGAGGGCGGAAGTTGAGCAGGGACGACAGATTTCACCTCCAACCGAGAGCTCGTCGGCGTTGAGGAAAAGGAAGGAGGAAATGGAGGAAGGGAGGAGAAACGCTGAGCTTGACGATGTTTATAGGGCCACGACGTGCTCAGTCCTCGGCCGGGGCCCCCACGAGCTCGTCCCGACGGAGACAGGACCAAGCCGGACACCGGACGGCGTCGGCGGCCGGCGCAGCGCGCCAGTGCATGCGAACAGAGTAGCGGCCGGAACCCCCCCCAAGTTGACTACTGTAGCAGTACCTTCATCCTTAACCCTTTTGCAAAATTACTTCTTGTTTTGTATAACAACATGAAAAATGTCCTGAATAAGAGTTGTGGTAAATTTAATTCTGAACAACTTTGATTTTTGAACCTACTTTAAATTTTGAATATTTTTGGAGTTATGAAAAAGGGGGTAGAAGTTAAATTTGAAATTCATTTTAAATTCCACCAAATTCTCCAAAGTTCCTCGAACAACTTGAAAATCTTTGAAAATAAAATTTGTTTTATTTGTCAAGATCTACAACTTTCAATAATTGAGTTTTGTCAGATTCTTCATAGTTTTTAAAATAGCATTTCAAATTTAAGTTCTAAAACACTCCTTAGGGTTAAATTTGAAATTTCAATGTATAAGTTCAAAATCCCCAAATATAAAAGTTATTCAAACTGAAAATCTTTACAACTTTCATTAAAGGAGTTTGCTCAATTTCTTGATAGTTTTTGAAAGGGCATTTTAAATTTGAATAAATATTCAACAAACACTAATTGGGGTTTAATTTAAATTTCCACTGGTAAACTTTAAAATCTCCAAAAATGAAAGTTCTTCTATTTTTAAAGACCTACAACTTTTATTAAAGAACCTTTACCAGATTCTCGCTAGTTTTTGAATTTGAATTTCAAACCTAGACTTTAAAGTATAGATTTAAGTTTTATTTGAAATTTCTTTTAGTAACTTCGAAATTGTCCAAAATTGAAGTTGCCCATATTTTAAAGATTTACATCTTTTGTTTAAGGCTCTACCCTTGATTCTATTTAGTTTTTGATTTAGAGTTTCGGGTCCGATTAGGGTTTTTAATTGTTTTCCTTTTTATATTCTATTTGGACTTAAAGGCATACACACAAACAAATATTTATATCATAAAGTCGCTCAAAGGTATCTAAACACAATCACATTTGTAAATTAAAAAAATTGTCTTAGTGATGCACAGTAACAATGGGTTTATGCAGGATGACTTACATGCAATCATGATGACATGGTCGGTTTTAGTTATCGTAACACCAGGGGTGTTACAGTTACTCTAGGTAACTTGGGCAACATAAAGGAGGTTAGAAGGTGTTGAATTTAAGGTGAGAAGAAATAGGTGAAGAAAAAGAGGAGGAGAGGTCAAAGGGAGCTATTGCCAAAGATTACAACCCTTGTTTCCACGAGAGTTGCAACTAGGGATGGCTTCTAACACTACTACAAAAAATGTTTTGCGAGGTACTTTCAATTTATTTTCCGTAGCGGTTAGGAAGAAAAACCGCCTCGATTAATGCCGGCATTAACCGAGGCGGTTATTTTTTTATTAACCGAGGTGGTTACAAAAAACCGCCTCACAAAATCTAAATACCGAGGCGGTCAAACTTAACACAACCGCCTCGGTTAATATTTATTAACCGTGGCGGTTTTCATAACGCAACTGTCACGGTTAATGTATTAACCGAGGCGGTTACTTTATAAGGCCCGCCTAGGTAAATTTAAGGCCCAAACAGCCCATATAGGCCCGGTAACGGATCCCTTCTATATAATGCGCGAGCACAAACCCTAACTCTCACTCACTCACTCCCTCCCTCCCTCCCAGCCGCCTCCCTCCCTTACGCTCTCTCCCTTCTCCCTCCCAGCGCCGCCACTCTCCTCCCTCTCCAACCCTCTCTCCTCCCCAGCAAGCGCGGTGGCCTGGCCAACCACCGGCTCGGCCGCTTGGCCAGCCATGGCGGCGCGAGGGCCCGGCCAGCACGGCGGCGCGGCGGCCTGGCCCGCGAATGGCTCGGTCGCCCGGCCAGCACAGCGGCGCAGCGGCCTGGCCCGCCACGGGCTCGGCCGCCTAGCCAGCACGGCGGCGCGGCGGCCTGACCCGCCACCGTCTCGGTCGCCCGGCCAGCCTGGATGGCGTGGTGGCCCAGCCCGCAGGGGCACGAGCAAGCGGCCTAGCGGCTCAGCATGGCGGAGCGGCGGCCCGGCCAGCCACGACGGTGCAGCGGTAGTCACGGCGACGCTCCGGCTCCGGCTTCAGCTTCGAGGCGACTGTGGTGGTCGGATCTGTCCATAGCCGCCGGATCTGCGGCCGTGGTGGCCGGATTCGCCCGTTGCCACCGGATCCACGGCCGTGGTGGCCGGATCTGCGGCGGCGGCGGCCACCTGGCTGGGCTCGCCAGGGCCCGTGGATGGGCTTGGTGGGCCTATCCATGGATTTTATTTTTTTTGTTTTTTATTTTTAATAACCAGTGGCGGTCACATAACCGCCTCGGTTAAAGGCACGATTAACCGTGACCTTAGGTCTAAGGCGGTTGCCAAAACCGCCTTGGTTAATCGATTGTGACCGCCACGGTAAATAAACTAAGTAGTAGTGTAAGTGTTGGCACAGCACTCTGGGACAAACGGGCCAGGCTGGATCCTCCAACTAGGGGTCGCCCGACCCATACCTGGTGGAGCCGGGTACTCAGAATTTTCCCTGAGCTCTCCTTGTCGTAGAATCAGTCTTGAGACTTTTGTATCGTGTTAAGTTGGGGTCGCACGACCCCTACTTGAAGGGTTTAGGGCAAGTGGGTACTGGTTTTATGCTACCTAGGTGTTGTGGGATGGTTTGGCAAAGTTTGGGCTCAAGTGGGCACTATGCCCAGGTCGCCCGACCCCTGTTTGGGAGGTTTGGAGCGAACAGGTCCTGAATTAGTACTCCCCCAAGTGTAAGAGTTGGTTTGACAAAAACTTGGGCATGGTTAGCCACCAACAGGGGGTCGACCAACTTCCCTATGGACGCTTCCTCGGCCCTGTTTTGTCATAGAGACTAGCATAGGTGTGTTCATTCTAATCTAGTGGCGATCTATAGACCATGGATGGCGGCTTCGTACTCGGCTGGCGTTGTTGGAGGCTTTGAAATATATTCTCAATACATAACGGAGGTGTTCACCGAAAGGCGATATGAGGAGTATGGCGGCGCCCACTCCGATGCTGAGAGATTCCGTCGAAGTACATCACCCAGTGCTCCTCCTGCTCGGGACGGTACTGGCTCTTACATCTCTGTCCATTCGGCGATGAAATCGGCTAGCACTTGTGACTTGATCGTCGTTCGGCTGCGGAACTCAAGGGAGCATGTTCCCAACTCTATAGCCTACTTCATGACTCTTCTATTGGCATCTTTGTTGCAAAGGATGTTGCCGAGGGGATGTTGGGTGACCTAATACGATTGGATGTGCTTCAAAGTATTGGCGGAGCTTGCGTGATGTGACGAGGATGACGTAGATCAACTTTTGCACTCTCGGATAGCGAGTCTTAGACTCGTTCAGGACTTCGCTGATGAAATAGACTGGTCGCTGGACTAGATATGCATGTCTGGCTTCTTCTCGTTTGACCACGATGGTTGTGCTGACAACCCTACTGGTCGCGGCGATGTAGAGCAGCAAAGTCTCATCCTTCACGGGTGCTGTAAGCAGTGGAGGATGCACCAGGAACTGCTTTAGCTCCTTGAAAGCTTGGTCGGCCTCTTCTGACCAGATGAACTTCTCGCCGGCCTTGTGTAGCTTGAAGAAAGGGAGCCCTTTTTCGCCTAGTCTGGAGATGAATCGACTCAGGGCCGCCATGCACCCGGTGAGTTTCTGGACGTCTTTGACGTTGGTCGGAGGCTTCATTCGCATGTCGGCTTGACTTTCTATGGATTAGCGAGAATACCATGTTTGCTGACTGATGTTGCCGAGCAACTTGCCTGATGAAACGCCGAAGATGCACTTGGAGGGGTTCAATTTCCACTGAAAGGCAGATAACTTCTTGAAGACTTCTTCAAGGTTGGAGATGAGGTCCTTAGCCTTCTTGGTTTTTATGACGATGTCATTCAACATAGGCTTCGGTGATGTCTGGAATAAGGTCATCGAGGCATGCCTGGATAGCCCGCTGGTATGTGGCGCCTGTATTTTTCAGGCTGAAGGACACAGTCTTGTAGTAATAGGCACCGAAGGGGGTGATGAAGGTGGTTTTCTCTTGGTCTTTTTTGTAACACCCCAGGTGTTAGTCACGAGCTAACCAGCGAGTGTGGACCAAATCAAGATATGTCAATCAATGATCTTGATCACTATCTCACATTCATCTTCATCTATCATGGCTATTGGAAAGGTTTCATAAAGGTCCGAATCAAGAATTCACATGAAACACAAGTTCTGTACTTGATTGGATTTATTGTTTATTTGAAGATGAACATGCAAAGTCAATCAAACCTTGCAAGCTTGCCCAAATAACTCTACTTGAACTCTACAACAAAAGTCATGAAGGGTTCATGTTGAGCAAATGACAAGAAAATACCTCAATTGGCCTAAGTCTCCAAATTGAGCTCTCTAATAACATTACTTTGACCAAAGTGGAAACTATATTTCTAAGCAAGATATTGTCACAACCAATTTTAAGGATAAAATTGAATGAATCAACTTATGTGTGCCCAGAGATCAATCACACACATAAGTGACAAATTACATAGTACCATCACAAGGTTTAATATATAATGAATAATATCACAGAGTCTTTACATTAATAACAGCGGAATAATATAGATAACTCTCTCGCTGAATCTCCAATCCACAGGGAATAGTTACTGGTGAACACAATCCTAATAATCCTCTTAGATGTCTTCATAACCATAATCATTTGTTACCCATCCAGGATTTTTATCCAAATATGAAAAATAAAGCAAGCGTAAGTACATGTCGTACTCAACAAGAATAGCATGGGTTTATGAGGACTCAAATAAGGCAAGACACAGGTTTGACAGCGGTTGCTTTTAGTTGATCATATTTTAGCAATTTGAGTAGCAGCAATAGAATATAAAGGAACAAGATTGGCATGATCATATAAACATGATAATTAATATAGAATAAACATCAATAGAAACTTCAAATAAGTCAATATTCAATTAGTTAGATTCCTGTAAGACGTCCAAGGCTGCTCGTGACCGTGAGCACGGCTGATATATCAGTTTTACACTCTGCAGAGGTTGCACACTTTCACCATGAGTCGTGATTCTCATATGCCAAGGGTCATGACTCCCATGTCACCTCACCAAGCAAGTGCGGCAGGGTACACTATGAAGTCTTTCAAAAGCCTTCCTAACATGCCACTAATCAATCCGGACGCAATGGCAAGGGGTGGTAGAGCCCTCCTTCTAGTGGCACACACGCAGCAGTACACACAAAGACAGGAGCCGCAAAACAACCAGCTCGGCAAGGAACCTTTCAAGATTAACAACATAATAGAAAGTAACTTCATACTTGACTAAAGTCAGAGCCATATGACCCTCATGATTGCACTGTAAGTCCCGGTGTCATACTTACAGATAAGTCCTTAGTCCATGTTGCTAAAAAGCATCTTTTAATCTTTATCTCATAATTAATTAATCAAGTTCATAAGATCATGACGCCATCAAAGCACTAGCATCACTACTCAAATGCAATCTCATAGGTAACAAGGATCAAGTCATCAAAACTTAGGAATAAATGCTAGGGTTACCAAGGTAGACACATGCATCATATATTTAGTGATTAAGGTGAATAGGCAACAAGGATGGTCCACGCTATACTTGCCTTGATCAAAGTGCTCTTGAGAATTTGGATCCTCTATGAAGAACTCTTGATCACCAACGTATTGCTCACCGTCTGAACTCGATCATAAAATCACCACACAATCATCGAGGCAATCATACACGAAGCAAACAAGATTTAGATTAGAAACAGTACACCAACAGTAGAAAAACAGATTGAAAAGTTTATAAAAATAATCTACGCATCGCTACAATTCCAACGATATAAAGTTCACGAATATCGGAGTTCAAACGGAGAAGTTATGAATTAATCAAGATTTACTTTAATAAAATAATAGATTAAATCTAATCTCGAATTTTAAAAGTTCAAAACATGAGTAACAGAAGTATCATTAGATAGATTACGAAATTATGAATCTAACGAGACTTGAACGGATCAAATCGGATCTAAAACGAAGAAGTTATGGGCAAAAGAAAATCCAGGGGCAATTCTGTAAATATTGAAAACGTCTTTTGAATCTAAACCGAGGAAATATGTTTTCTAAAAAGGAAAGCATAATCTGAGAAATACGCCAAAGGACTGCGGGTTAGCACTTTAAAAGGAACAGGGGGTTTTCTGCAATTTGGCTGGCGAAGGGGTATCAAGTGATGTGATCCATTGGATCTTAGATGGAGGGCTCAGATTAGATCTGAGAGAGGGGAGAGGGCTCTGTTCGCCGGAGTTGGGCGGCAATCCGGCCGGCTCCTCACCGAAGATGGCCGGAGACGGCGGTTCGGGTGCTCTGGTGCTCGGTTTGGCGAGGGAAAAGGTTCTGGAGAACGAGAACCTCGAGGCGAACTCGTCTAGGGCTTCAATTCGGGCGGTGGAGGTTCGGATAAGGTGTAGCACGAGCTATGGCGGCGGAGCTTCGACGGTGAGCTCGCAGGCGACTCGGGAGGGAGCAAAACGTACAAAATATGGTGGGCGAGGCTTATTAACCTCTCTGCAAAGCTTCGGCGAAGGTTGAATTGGGCGGAGAAGGTCTCGGTAGTGGACCTCGACGGCAACGGCGGAGCTCGGGGTGGCGGCGGCTCTGTGGCTGCGGCTAGGGCTCGATTGGAGGCGGCGGCTCGCTCGGGAACTCGTGGGGAAGGGTCGGCAAGGCTCGACCGACTAATATAGGGCGCGAGGGAGGCGTTGGAGGGACGGACTCAGGCCGAAAAACCCGGCGGTTGCCAGTTCTGTTGGAGTCGGCGTTCGTGCTCCGCTCGGACTCCGTCCTGAGGAGGGAGACGACGCTGTGGTACGGGCCCGGCCTGTCAGTCAGTAGGAGGGGGGAGGCGGGCTGCTCTTTGGGAGCGGGCCAGTCAGCTCCTCGGCCCAGGCGGCAAGGGGAGAGAGGGAAGGTGCGCTGGGCCATCGGCCCGAGTGGGAGAGGAGGGAGGCAGGGGTGAAAGAGGAGGGGAGATGGGCCGGCTCGGCCTGCAGAGAAGGGGAGGGAGTTTTCCCTTTTCTAATCTTCTCAATTCATTTTCAAATTTGTTTTCCAAATAGCTTTTCAAACTAAGTTTTGAAATATATTTCAAAAAGAGGCTTTCAAATAGAGTTTTAAATCTTTCTCAAAAGAAATACAGACAATACAAATAGGTTATGCGACAGCATGAATGCATAAATACAAGTTTCTCTTGCCTATGATAAATTTTAATTTCCCCAAAAGTTATTATTCCCTAAATTAAATGTCAAGCCATTTACATAAATAAATTCATTTTATCACTATTTAATAAATTGTAAATTTTCGGGTGTTACAGATATGAAGTTTGACCTTTACTAAAAGTTGGGGATATTTTGGAGTAGAATAAATGTTATTTTTGGACTAAGCCATGATTCAATCTCTAAGTGCCTCAAAAAGAGGAATCAAGACAGGAAGAAATCCTGATTTCAAGGACTTAATTATTTTCTAAGTCTGAAAATGGTGCCGAATCCATGGACGTCCCGTGTTCTCCGAATTTCATTATGAAACTTGAGTTGGACTAAAACTAGAAGTTGAAGATATTTGGCTAGAACACAACATATCAAAATTTTACATCAATCCAACTTCATTTGATAAGCCTTGACGTCCTTTGTCCATTGTAATTAAGCCGCTGACAGCAATGAATTAGGGCTTAATTATCACCTAAACCGTTGATCAATTGGTCGAGGACTCTTAATCAAGTCTGTAGATCAGCCAGAGAGCAGAATCTTTTGTATTGGCGTCAAGGTCAGAATCCAAAGGGAATATGCCGGAATCCACCGTCCCAAACTCGCCCCAACAGCACCGCCACGTGTTGGATGAAATGCTGCAATGGAAGAACGTGGCACCCGAGCTCTGCTCGCGCCCCCGCCATGGTCGGCCACTGCCCCTCTCGCCTCAGCTGGAAGGGAACGCCAGGGAGCTCCTCTCCTCACTCATTCACTCCTTCAGCTTCCTCTCCCTCATTTGCTCCCCCTCCCTACTCGCTCTGCTCAGCGCCAGAGCGCGCGGCGCCATGGCCGCCATGGCTGTCGGAGCCGAGCTCCGTGGAGCTGCTGCTCTTCGTCTCCATCCAAGCCATCCTCGCCTTCATCTTCCTCGCGTCGCGCTGCCGTCCCGACGCCCTTCTTTTCCCTCTTTTGCAGGTCGCTGGAGCTGCCGGCTGCGCCGTCGCCGTTGCTGCTGCACGCGCGGTGTTGCAGCTGCTTGCTGCTGCTCGCTGCAGCTGCTGCCTGCAGGCCGCCACCGGCCACGCCTCGCCGCCGGCAGGCCGCAGCCAGCAGCCGAGTCGGCCAGGCCCCAGTCGGCCGAGCCGGTTGCCAGCTGGCCGGCCGAGCAGGCCACCTTTCCGCTGTTCCTCTTCTCTGCTCGATGCAGCGCAAGGAAGAAGGAGAACAGGCCGACTCCCTCCACTTCTCCTTTTTGTGCATATGACAAGTGGGACCCGCAGGGTTCAAATGTGGACTAAATCTTCAGATTTCGTATTTTCTTTAGAATTCATATCTGAAGTTTGCTAGCTCTAAAAATGGTGTGGTTTATTTTGTTAGCTTACTCTTGAAGTGCTCTACATGTTAGATCCATATTATGTGCCATGTTATCTAATTTTTGTACTGTAGAAATTATTATTTGAAAGTGGTTCAGGAAATTTATTAACTTGCTTTCGGTCATATTTCAAGAAATATAAGTCCAACAATTGTGATTCGAATTTTTTTAGGTTTCTAATATCATGCACTAGCTATTAAGAATAAAATATGTGTAGGTTGTTTACTGTTTTAATGATATTTCACATTTATCTTGTTTAATAGAGATTAAATGCATGTTTTGCTTGTTATTTTTGTAACTAGAGTTGTACTGCTTCAAATATTATGCAAATTTAATGGTAGCTTCTCTGTATGAGGTATAATGCTTGGTTAAAATTTTATGATTTATTGTGCATGTATGACTGAGTTGTATATTTATCTTGTTTCATGACTATTTAGTGGTTTTAAATGTTTTATAAATAATATATAGGTGTAAAAATGAAAAATGGTGTCTTTGAATGACATTGTAGTGCATTAAGAAACAATAATGTGGCTATGTCCTTACAGGAAATAAAGGGTTTCATATTTATCTTGTTCTCCAATGCATTGTTGCATTATAAACTTGTTTATTTTGTAGTAATTAAATTATAATACCTGCGCATATGAAATTTGTACATTGGTCATGATTTGTATTTAACTAGCTCTCATAAAAATATCAGCTCCATTTGAGATATTTACCATAAAACTTAAATAATTAAATAATGGGCTTTTATGCAATAGTTAGTGAATAATTAGAGACAAATGAATGCATACATGTTTCTTGTAATGCCTTGATATTCTTTTGTCTTGGATGAATCTTGTATGATCATGTTATGATATTTAAGTTAATTAATTAGCTTATATATGTGTGTCATTGATTTAAAAATGAAGCAAACAACTTAATTGTATTTCTGCTGAAAATGACTGCATGTGTAGTCTCTGTTGTTGTGGTGTTTTCTCTATGAAAATGATGTTACATGTAAATGTGTTCTATATTAAAGTTATAGCTAACTTCTATGTCTAGCTTTCTCTAAAATTGCATGGTCTTAAGCCTGATAGTTTAGGGAGTTATAGATTTTGGAAGTCTGCTGTCAGGTTTGGCATGTTTTCTGTCCAGATCTGAAAGATCGCATTGTGTGATTAATTTAACCTCTGAATCACTTCTTGATGATAATATAAGAGTTGTAGTAAATTTACTATGCTTTCTATAATGTCTAGGTTCATCCCTTTTGGTGGTATGAATCTCTGGTTAGGATTATTTGAAGTGAGGAGACAGAATCTGTCCAAATCTAGATAGAGGTACTCATTTTGTATTGTTTTCCCTTATTAAGTGTTGAATCACCTATAGATCATAATAGTAAAGTTTTAGATAATTTATTATTATTTCCAGAAAGTCTAGGATGATGCTTGTTGAATGGGTAGAATTGCAGTCATGCTTCTCCGAAGCTACTGTCAGCTTTTCTGTCCATAATTGAACAGACCTGCTTGTTTGTCATTATTTGACTTAGATAACCTTTGATTTAACTCTGGATGATAATAACAAAATTATAGACAATTTCAATACCTTTCTAAAGAGTCTTAGGTCATTCCTTTTGGGTGTGTATAGCTTGAGTTATTGCTAAAAGATGCAACTGCTGTGCTGCTGTCCTGAGAGTGTTTGTGTGATTGATTGCTTTGGATTGCTATTGTATTGGTTAAGCATGTTTGGTAGCTTTAGCTTATGGCTTTAGTGGTGATAAATTAAGACGCCTGATGCCTTTATATTGTCATATATGTCTTCTTTTATGTTCATACATGTTGATCGTGCATCTCATTTAGGTACGCTAGATGATGAACATGTGGACGTGAAGGACGTGATGTTGAAGTTAACCACAAGATGGTGTGGTGGACTGATCACGAAGATGGAAGGACTAATCGAGTGCTTGGATGAGAGATTCTTGTCGAGCGAGTATCATCTAACAAACACTGACTTAGTGTTGGATTCCAGGCAAGCCCCGGAGCATTCTAAGTCTCCCATATTTGCAAATAATTACTTGAGTCATTATCCTTATGCTATGTTGCATTAAGTTATAGGAGTTGCTTGGAACCCTTCCTTTTGCATATACTTTACTTGACCACAAAAGATACCTGATTCCTATTTAGGTCCAGGGATTGAAACTATGCTTAGCCCTGCTTAGTCCGGTAAAAGTCGGATGATCCCCTGTCATTCGCATGATAGCGATGGGTATTCTTACCTTGATCAGTTCTTGAATAAATGGCCACTATGGAACTTAACCATGGTGCATAATTAATCGGAAGGTGCAGGAGGAACGTAGAGAACCAACAAGGCATGGCAAGTCCTTGCCGCGTATCTACCTCCAATTGTGCCATTAAGGACAGAACGCTGATGCGCGTCCTCGATGTCATGTTGAACCCTACCTCTTGCTTAACTGGCCGGATAAGTCGTTCTGACCAGTGAAGTCGAGTAGTCCAGTTTAGGCCGGGAGCACGACCAGCTGAAGTGCATACACCAGGAGGTTGCGGATAGGACCATGGGTGGGGACCTAGTGGGCCGGTCGGCGCAACCGGTTTAGAAAAGATCCGAGCATCCTGGCCACCGTTGAATCCCTCATGTACTGGCGCCGGGACAGACCCGTTGACTACTTTTTATCTGAACTGTTCAAAAGATAACCCAAGCAACCTTTGATCTGGAAGCAAGGGCGAGCATTTGGTATTTACTCCAGCTGGATAGTAATTCGATTCGAATCGCGGTCTCTCCCTGTTAGTGAGAACTTGACATGAGCAGCGGCACGGTGTACTCCAAACTAATTGATGAATGGATGTACATGGTTGAAGGGCTGAATGGCAACTTATGAATTGGATATGAATATGATCATTACTTGATTAGTTGCAAGAGTTGATTGTGCTACACAAAGAACCTAAGTAAGATAATTACTTAATCCTGTTTCCATAATAATGTGATGCTATAATCTAGTTGAATAGGCATTCACCTAGATAGGTGTTAATAATGCAAGCTGATCAAATTGATGATAAAACTGCTCTAAATATGCATAATGAACCTTAATCTTTTTATGCAAACAATGTCAGCCAGCTCCACCAAATTAAGCCTTGCATACTCCTTGGTGTCATTTTATTTTTGGTTTATGACGGGTAAGTCTAGCTGAGTAAATTCGAGTACTCAGGGGTTCATCCCACCATGTTGCAGGTAAAGGTCTAGGCCTGCGGATGATGGTGGATAAGCGCCGGTGGGCTCGGTCTTCTATTAAGTTATCTCATCTATGCTTCGATGGAAGGATTGTCATTTATACTAGCAATGTATTGCGAACTTATGATTATGTATCATTTAAAGCTAGTCTGTTTTCAAATCGATCTTGATGAAATTATTGTATTATTATATTGTGAACTCCTTTGTAAATTTATTCCGCTATAAAGCTCCGCGTATGTGACTGTTGTTTACTTAATCATGCGATCTTGGTAGTTAAGTTGATTTACCGAGGTCTTTCGGGATGCTCAGGCGGACTACCGGGTTTATATGGGCTCAAGTATGATGGTTTGATCACTTCGTTGGTTGATTTTGTACTTGTATTCTTATAAATTGGTCGGTTCTGTTACATTTTTCATTCAAGGCGATCTGATGATAGCCGGAGTAGCAGTCGAGGAAACTGAGCAGTTCGCAGCCAACGGTGGAGTCGACAACTTCATCAATGCGGGCAGACCGAAGGGGTCTTTAGGGCAGTGTTTGTTGAGATTGGTGTAATCAACGCATATTCTCCATTCATTATTCTTTTTTCTTACAAGAACCAAATTGGCTAACCAATCAGGATGATACACCTCTTTGATAAAGCCGACAGCTAGGAGCCGAGCTAGTTCTACATGAAAGGATCGAGGATGCCCAAGAGGGGGGTGAATTGGGCAACTAGTAAATTTTTCGAAATACAATTCAACCTATCGCCATTTGCCCAATCTCACCCCACAAGTGCTTCTGTATTGATTCTAAGCCTAAAACAAGTTTTGCAATCTAGAGCCAAGTCCTATCACAAGTATTCTACTCTAGGAATGTAAAGAGTACAGAGTAAATACGGGAATGTAAAAGGGATAGAGAATGCAAGCCGAGTTTTTCCCGAGGTATCGGAGAGTCGGCACTCCCCACTAGTCCTCAGTTGGAACACCCGCTCAAGGGTGTATCTCCCCCTTGATCCTCGCAAGGACCAAGTGCTCTCCTACGGGCTGATTTTTTGCCTCTCCGGCGTGATGGATCACCCACAACCGCTCACAAGCTTGGTTTGGGCCGCCCACAAGCTCTCCAAGCGGTCACCAAGCCTCCAATCGCCACCAAGCCATCTAGGTGATGCCGACCACCCAAAGTAACAAGCTCGAACTCTCACTTGACCCAAACAAGGCCAAAGAGATGGATGGATGCACACAAGTCACTCTTGATCAACTCTAGGGAAGAAGCTCACTCGAATTCGCAATTCACTCAACCTCCCTAGGGCTCTTGCCCACACAAGCCCATAGCCATTAGGCACAAAGCCCTCTGTTTTTGGGTGCACCGGACGCTCTTTAAGTTCACACTGGACGTGTCCGGTGGTTGTCCAGTGCCCCTCCAACGGCTACTGTACCTGCTGAATTTTGAACGCACCGGACGCTGACAGTGTCCGGTGAGGCTTCACCGGACGCAGTCCGGTGCTCAAAATCCCTCTATGGAACCTCTCTGCGTGGACACCGGACGCTTCCGGCTTTGTCCGGTGCAGCGTTTGGTGGTTGTCCGATGCTAAGCCCTAACCCAGTGTATAGCACCGGACGCCCGCACAGTAGACACTGCGCGTCCTGTGGTTCTAGACCTGAGTCCGCTGCTGACTGACTGAGCACCGGACGCTCAGGCCCAGCGTCTGGTGCATCAAAAATGGCTCGCCGAATCAAAAACTTTCCAAAACTGAAGTTTGTTCTATATGATACCCAAACACTCTCTGCACTCTCTAGACCTAGGTTTGACAAGTATGCACCACACTACCATCTCCTAGCCAAGTCTAGCTCAAGCTACCCATTCAAACCCCCCTTAATAGTACGGCCAAAGTCAAAAACAATACCTAAACTACTCTAAGTGCCTCTCATACACCAAACGACACTTAGAACTAGCCTATCTCCGTCTTGTCTTCCGTCCTTTGAAAACCAAATAGATTTCCATCGCTAGGGGCTTGAACCTACATGTTATTATGGTCTAACCTCTAAGTTATCCTGCAAAACACACGTTAGTCATAATAACCTCCTTGTTGTCATTAATCACCAAAACCACTAGGGCCTAGATGCTTCACTACTGAAAGCCCTAGTTTGGTTTTGATAATTGATGACACCCTAAGGACTAACCTACTTGCTAAGTGATGGCTAAGTGTAGGTGGTCCTAACCATGGAACGGTGGAGCCTAGGAGGTGATGGTAATGATCAAGAAGGCTCATCCATGGAACAAGAGAGATTGATCAAATGTGGAGGTGATGAAGGCTAAGGTATAACCCCAAATAGGTTTTTCTTTTGGTGATCAAGACACCAAGTGGGTGTGATCACATTTAGGATAGATAGCAGACTATCAAGGGGAGAAAAATGAACTCGAATTGGTTATCAAGTGCTCTAGAGTTGCATTGCATTGGCATTCACACTTAGTAATCTAGATCACTCTAACTAGCTGTTGACAGATAATAATGCTATCAAAAGAATGTAGCCAATTCTATCCTCTAGCAGTGGTAACAATAATTCTCATCGCAATCACTGGGGTTGTCAATCCCTATGCTCAAAGTATGTGATTGTTGACACTTCTAACGTAGCTACTAGGAATAAAGTTATTTCTAGCAACGGTGCCAAAAATGCTATGGGTAGCTCTATAGGATAGGTGATGGCATTCTGCAAACGCACAGAACTATCGTGTAGCACTTTACCTGGGAGTACCAGGTGTCGAATTTATATTTTCCCAAAGAAAGGCGGGGTTTGTGATTCCAAGGATATGATAGTCAAGGATCTAGATATGGATAAATGGGGTAATAACCTTAGTAAGGAAAATCAATGAAGTATAACTAAGGTAGAAACACACACTAGGTAGCTCTGGAGTTTTTGGGGGAGAACTCTATCTCAGTAAAAGATCTAATGATTGTTATACCAAAGAGACTGCTATACTTGGGACACGCAAAGTCCTAAACTTCGCCGGGGTTCGACTGATTAGGCACCATACGTCCCGAAGTCCTACGCTTATACCGGATACTAGGCCAAATGTGGTGGAATACAGAGGATGCTAGGGCTATCACCACCTAGCACCTACCACTACTATCCGTGGGCCTAGCGGCACTCAAAGGTAAGCTATAGCGTAAGCACCGCGCTTAGTCTATAAAACTTACTACTCTAACTCGAGCTCAAGAATTAGAGCACTCTAACCAAGCAATGAGCAAGTATAGAGCTACTTAAAGTAAAACAATTAGTAAATGAGGAAGGGGATCTTTATTACCAATAAGAGTGAAGAACATCGCAGAGGAGGTCGCCGACAAGTCCGGCTCCACCACAGACTTCTTCCTTCTTCCGACTTCTCTCCAACACTCTATTCTTCTCTAGCTAGCACTATTCCTAAGAGCATAGCTTCGCTAGAGAGAGAGAGGAGCTACTGAGCTAAATCTCAAGTGGATTCTCTAGTGTATCTCTAGTGTTTCTTTGTGTTTCCCCTTTACAAGTGAGGATCCTAGTCCTATTTATAGTGTAGGAGTGCACCAAGGGTACTTGTAGAGATCCTGGAGGTCGGTGGCGCGAAGGAGTAGGGCGGGCTCCCTCCTAGGGCGGCGGGCGCCCCCTTGGATGCACCGTCTTGCATCCAACGGCCCTCCTTCCTCCCCTATGGCGGTTGCATGGTCGGTTTGTGCCTTGGAATGGCGGTTTGCAACCCTTGGGAGGATGACATGTGGGTCCTTCAATCCATGGCGCATCACTTGATCACCGTTGGATGAAAATTGTTGGTATAAATTAACTGCACTCTATTAAAGATTATTATTATCAAGGTATCCACAAGCGCACAGATAAAACAACCGATGTAACACTTCACCAGACAATCCCAATTTTAATATCGAACCCAAAGGAACAGTAGGTGATACTAACTAAGTCTATTGGCTCTTAACCCGATAATACAATCAATCCAGAGAATATCAAGAATGAGGAGATAACAAATGATTATCTAGATCCGACAACCGGTAAACTTTGAATAATATCGTTCTAATTGGGCAGTGACATGAATAAGAGGCGAAATCTGAGTTCTCTCCTACCAAACACTTATACACCTATCGATCCTATCAACAGGAAGTGGACTACAGAGGACTCAACGCAGCTGTCACCTACGCGATCTACCACTATCCGGCCAATCAGGGGACATTCACAAGTAATTATAGCCCAGACACCATGTCTACACTACAAACTACTACTTCAACCAAGGAGCTACCAAGATCAAAGCACTCAAAAAGAGTTGTAAACTTAAGAACGAATAAGAAGCAAATACTTACTTGAATCAGGATGTTGAATACAAAAGTACCTCAGAACACAACTCCGGGCGAGGGAGCTGAATCCAGACGAGCACAGCTACGAAGAAGCTCCGACAGGCCGGGACTCCTCCGAATCTCTACTCATCTACTCTATCTCTCTAATCTCTTTCTTGATTGCTAGCCTAGATCTAGTGGATATCTATCTAATGCTTCAAGGTCTTCATCTCTTGATCTGGCTCTCCTCCAGGGGGTATGCCTCTCTATTTATAGCCCGGTGGGATGCACGTATGCCGTAGGATCAAACCGACTTGAAACAAGGGCCCAGATGACTTCTAATAGGCGGTGGTAGAAGACTCCAGAAGGCGGCGCGGGGGAAACCCTAGGAGGGCGCTGGCCGGCCCCACCCTGGCGTCAGCCGGCCCCACCCTGTGGGGTTTCGGGCTCCAGTGCTTCGGGTGTGTTCTAGATGCTTCTAGCGTTCTCGTGAAGATGTTTCCTTGACGGTTAAGTTTCGTGGTAATTATGCTCTTTAATCCTTCTTTTAAGCTTTTTTGGAAAATCCCCTGGAAAATAGACAATTCACCAAAACTCGTGGAATCTGTCAGTAATAACCCTATTCTACTGGATATTCATGTGTAATGCAGGGATAATTGATAATAAAATTTGGATGATAACAGGTGTCAACAAAAACCGACTTCATTTGATGGCTTGGATGACTCTTGGACACCTTTCCTCGGATTGTGGACGTGTCACTCAACTTGGACAGGGCGGGCGCCCTGTTGATGAGGCCACCGGATCCTCGTACCTTGTATCTGAGCCGTTGATGTTGTTTCAACGTGCCACAAGCCATTTGGCAGGTTGACACACGGATCAGTGAGGTGGCAAGTGCCATTTGGCACTTTGGACAGGGCGGGCGCCCTACTTGGCAGGGCGGGCTCCCCCCTCTGGCTCCCACGTGGCAGCTGAGGTGCTGAGGTGTCTTGCCTTGCTTTGTTTTTTCTTGTTTTCACCATTTTTCCTGCATACACAAAATTTCTCCAAGGACATATAGAACTAGGTAAGTTTGAAGGTGGGTTCTTTGCTTTTTATGTGGTTTTACCTTGATTATGGGTGAAATATTGACGGTAAAATAGGGTGTTAGCGACCATCAATAAACTCCCCCAAGCTAACCTTTTGCTTGTCCTCAAGCAAAGACATGATTTTAACATGGCAATGTCGGATCAAGAATTTCTTTACTATAATAATTCACAAAGATCTTGCATACAAACCTACACTTTTCTAGTATTGAGCATGATTCAGAAATTCATCTTATATCTTAACTATATGGGGCTTATAGCTTTTTCACCATGGGTCATGCAAAAACAAGATAGCATAGATAAGTAGATACTTCATCCCTTACTTTGGTAGAGTGAGACCATTCAATAGAGAATTTTTATTCGTTTAAAAAAGAAAATCTTGCTTTGGTTCCTTTAATGGTACTCTCAACCACTCCTTAGTGTGATGGACCTCACAATAGCTCAAAAAGAGCTTTTCATGTCTATCCTAAGCATATGTGGGGTTTATAGGATTGGAGCAAAAGCATACTTGAACTGAATGTATTGCAAGATTAGACTCGTAGATCACAAGGAGCAACAAGTCATAAAACATGATCAAGAAGTGCATGTGTAAATTATTTGGTGGGCCCCTTGAGACTTATTCCTTTGCCTTAGATAGGGGAGAGCATGGTTACTGAATACATAGTTTTTTTATGAAGAAGATATATGGGCACCTGCCCATGGGACATTTGTCCTATTTTGTTTTCCTTGAGCACTTGCTCTTTTTTTTCAGTAACCTATACTCCCCATCTATCAAAAGATCAAAGGTTGATTGTGGTTGGTTGTCTCAATTGGTGTGTGGAGCATTGTATACTTCTAGTGTAGAAGTAATACATAGGTGGAATGTGTATGTGATCTTGATCAAAGAATACGGCTAGTTTCTCTACCTAGATCAAATAAGGTCTAGGCAAGCTCAAAGTAGACAAGGGCTCTTTCTTTTGGTGGTTTTAGTAGTTTGTGGACGTATGGCTTGCTGGTAGGTATTTAATTCTATAAAGGAATCATGAGCAAGAATTTAAATTTTATAAATCAAAATCTCTAGTTGGTGGTCACTCATTCCTTAGATCAGGTAAAAGTTCTACTTATACCAATTTTAATCTTGCAAGAGCATAACTTAGGTTATTAGCATGTGCAACCCACAATAGTGTTTGACTTAAGACAGAATTCAGATATCGCACTCAAAACTTTCATAGCAAGGACTGTATGACAAGATTTGCAAATCATCATTGAGCCATTGTTCATCATTTCCAACAAAGACATAGCATATTCTTTTTCTTATCATTATTTTCATTTATTTATTGTTATGCAAGAACATTATAACTCATAGTAATTAAGAAAAAGAGCGGGGGTTAGATTGCTACCACTAGATTGGGCAAGATTGCTATCTCAAATGATATGAGCATATCCAATGTGTTGCTAGTTGAATCTCTCAATTTCAACTTATTGTCGGTTGCACAACTTTGTGATCGTAGTTTCAAGTGCATTTTTGGTATTGATAATGTTGAGATTGTGAGTGTGGATGGTTCCAACTTGATCTTCAAGGACTTTAGATATAGGAACCTATACTTGGTGGATTTCAATGATAGTGAAACTAAGATCTTTTCATGTTTGATCTCAAAATCAAGTCTTGGTTGGTTATGGCATAGAAGGCTTGGACATGTTGGAATAAAGCAACTTGAAAGATTGGTCAAGCATGACATGGTTAGAGGCTTGAAGGATGTACACTTTGAGAAGAATAGGTTGTGTAGTTCTTGTCAATTTGTAAAGCAAGTTGGAAACACACATCCTAAGAAAGGCATGATGAGTACATCTAGTCCACTTGAGTTATTGCATATGAATTTGTTTGGTCCAACCACTTATGCAAGCATTGGACGAAAGAAATATGGCTTTGTTATAGTTGATGACTTCTCTAGATACACTTGGGTCTTCTTTCTCATTGACAAAAGTGAAGTGTATGAAATCTTCAAATCTTTCATCAAGAGAAGCCAAAATAAGTTTGATACAAGGGTGAAGCAAGTTAGGAGTGATAAGGGAAGTGAATTCAAGAATACAAGAGTTGATGAACTATGTGATGATTTGGGTATCAAACATTAATTCTCGGCTAAGTACACTCCACAATCAAATGGTCTTGATGAAAAAAGGATAGAACTCTTATTGATATGGCAAGAACAATGCTTACTGAATACAATGTTAGTGGTGAGTTTTGGGCCAAAGCTATCAACATGGCTTGCTACACTAGCAACCATCTCTATTGTCATCCAATGTTGAAGAAGATACCCTATGAGCTCTTGAATGGAAGAAAGCCCAACATTGCATATTTCAGAGTGTTTGGTTGCAAATGTTACATCTTGAAGAAGGGTACTTGATTGAGCAAGTTTGAGAAGAAGTGTGGTGAAGGATTCCTACTTGGATATTCAACAACAAGCAAAGCTTATAGAGTATGGAACTTGGCACACAAGATAGTTGAGAAAGTTCATGATGTTGAATTTGATGAAACTAATGGGTCACAAGATGAGAAAGATAATCTTGATGATGTGAAGGGACCACAATTAGTTGATGCTATGAAGAACATGGACATTGGTGACATTAGGCCAAGACAAGTTGAAGAAAATGATGATGAAGTCACCCCTCCTATTGTGCAAGTGAAAGATGAAGCAAATCAAGCAAGCTCAAGTGACTCTCAAGCTCAAGCTCAAGTTCAAAGTCAAGACCAATACCAAGTACAAAATGCAAGTTCAAGTCATGTGCTTCAACCTACATATATTGCAAGAGATCATCCTCTAGATCAAATTATTGGTGGTATTAGTAGAGGTGTGCAAACAAGGTCAAGGGTAGCATCTTTTTGTGAGCACTATTCTTTTGTCTCATAAGAGGAAGCCTACTAACATTGAGAAGGCACTCAAAGATAAGGATTGGATAAATGCCATGCATGAAGAGCTAAACAACTTTGAGAGAAATCAAATATGGGAATTAGTTCTAAGACCAAGTAAGCACAATGTGATTAGCACCAAGTGGGTCTTTCGGAACAAGCAAGATTAAGATGGAATTGTTGTGAGGAACAAAGCAAGATTGGTTGCACAAGGTTACACTCAAATTGAAGGATTAGATTTTCGAGAAACCTATGCACCCATGGCAAGATTGGAAGCAATCCGGATTCTATTAGCTTATGCATGCGATCATAATATCAAGCTCTATTAAATGGATGTCAATAGTGCATTCCTTAATGGTAACATCAATGAGTTAGTAATTGTTTAGCAACCACCCGATTTTGAAGATGACAAGAAGCCCGACCATATGTACAAGCTCAAGAAGGCTCTCTATGGCTTGAAGCAAGCACCAAGAGCATGGTATGAGAGGTTGAGGGACTTCCTACTCTCTAAAGGGTTCAAGATGGGAAAGGTTGACACCACTCTCTTCACCAAGAAGATTGGAAATGACTTATTCATCATGCAAATCTATGTTGATGATATCATTTTTGGGTCAACAAGTCAAGCATTTTGTGAGGAGTTTGGAGAAATGATGGCTAAAGAGTTTGAAATGTCCATGGTTGGTGAACTTAGTTACGTTCTTGGACTCCTAAATCAAGTAATTGAAGAATGGCACCTTTGTGAGTCAAAGCAAGTGTTGACGGTGGATATACCATGAAAATCCACATTACAAACACCGTCAACAGGCCTCAGATTTAAGGGAGAATAAGCATGACATGAACATATTTTATCAATAACTAGTTCCACTTGTACTCTTAGCTTGTGAACGCAGGAAAGATCAAACAGGCCATAAAACATCAAGATATGGTGCACAACATCACATAGAAGAGAGGAGAGATCAGTGTGGGCCCATGTGTGGGTCGGCCGAACCCCACCATGGGGCCCACCTGGCTCTGGTGACGTGGCATGATCCGTGTGACACTCCACCCAGCTCATTTCAACCATCAGATCAACATGTGTTTTCATTCAACGGATGGAGAATCAAAGCACAAGGATCAAGGCATGAAACAACATAATCAAGACAGAATCAGCACAAGGGGACACTCTATGACTGGTGGGGACCATACCTGGCCGGGCCAACCTATCATAGGGGGTCGGTGTTGAACAATTCTTAGCACAACCACCAGAGACAGGGTGTTAGGCTATCTCTGATAACGGCGCCAGAAGTGCCCTGAGGGTATTTCTTATGTCTATTGGATAATTCCGCTAAGCGCACAGAATATACCGCTGTAGCACTTCACCCGGAAGTATTCCAAAGTATCGTTATTTATTTTTATCCCAAGGGAAAGCTGTTGCTAGGAATAATTAATAAAAGAGAGAGATCCTCAAGTCTATAGCAACTTAGTATCAACTAGTGATAGGGGGGTAAATCGATAAATAAAGGAAAGGGTAATGACACAAAGACACGACAAGGTTTTAGGATAACTAGTAGAGTATAGTTAGGTGGGAGGACAACGAGTGAGTATAAGACTCCTATGACTCTTAATTGACTCTTGTGAACTATCTTATCAAATGGATGAATTCCACTAAGACAGCTACCTTACTTCCGATGTGTAGGGGGTAGTGCAAGACAATAGAGGATATAACCTCTACCCGAAGCGCCTACTCTATTATGGGAGCCTACCTTTTAAGAACTTGCCTAAAACACGTGGAGGGATGTTAAGACTATACAAGGCTGTGACCACCTGCTAGCACCCACTAACAATCCGTGCGACAAGCGGCATTCAAGGGTAAGATCTAGCCTAAGCACCACGCTTACACTAATTCTCACTACTCTAGCTGGGTACCAAATAGCTAAAGCACCCTATGACAGGCAATGAACTACACACGTGAGCTAGTTACAGGATCACAATCTAGTATAACTCAACTATAAGGGAAGACAAAACACAACAATACTATAACGAATAGTAAAAGCACTAAGTAAAGACTTAGTAAAGTAAAATAAAGATAATATATTGATAAAGGTAAAGTCTTACAGAAGGAAAGGTACAAAAGCTATACCAGACTCTCCAGCAGATGACTTGGAGACCCCGAGCATAGCTCGACTCGACTCTAACTCCCACACTAGACTAATACTACTACTAATGAGTGGAACTCTAGCTTCTCTTCTCTCTTGTGCATCTTGTGTGTTTTGAAGAGGGTGATGGCAGCCTTTATTTATAGGGGAGAATGGAGAGGTGCCACGTCAGCGATCCGTGTGCTCCTTGCCTCTCCTCCCTTGGATGAACCATCTCAAGATGGACGGCTTTAGTGAATCTAGCACGTGGGAAGCATACAGGAAGGCGGTGGAGGCCAACCGACTTGGCTGGGCACCAGGGAGGTCGGCCGACCCCCTATGATAGGTGGGCCCAGCCAGGTGTTGTCCCCACCAGTCATAGAGCATGGTTGTGTACTTAATTTGTTGGTACTCGTCGGTTCACGCCTTGATCCATGTGCCTTGATCTTCCACCGTTGAATGGAAACACACCTTTGATCCAAAAGTGGAAATGAGCTGGGTGGAGTGTCACACGGATTGTGCCATGTCAGCAGAGCCCTGGTGGGCCCCACATGTGGGTCGGCCGAACCCAATGTGGGCCCTCCAGGTGCTCCACTCTCTTCTATCTGCTCCCTTATGTCATTTCTTGAAGTGTGATGATCTGGTGCCTCCATATGTGGGCCGGCCGAACCACAGATGTGAGCTCTAGCTACTGCATTTTGTCCTGTTTTGATCTTCCCTGCATTCACAAGCTAATAGTACAAGTGGAACTAGTTATTGATAAAATATGTTCATGATATGCTTATTCTTCCTTGAATCCGAGGCATGTTGACGGTGTTTGAATGTGGATTTTCATGGTATATCCACCATCAACAGTCGGCTGACCCCCCTGGTGGGTCCAGGCCACCGCCTTACTCCACCGCCTTCTAGCATGCTTCCCACGTGATGGAATCACCAATGCCGTCCATTTTGAGGCGGTATTGAGGGAATTCATCCAAGGGTGGAGAGGCAAGGAGCACGCGGATCGCTAACGTGGTGCCTCTCCATCCTTCCCTATAAATAGAGGCTGCCATCACCCTCCTCAAGACACACAAGATACACAAGAGACAAGAGAAGCTCTATTCCTTAGTAGTAGTATTAGTCTAGTGTGGGAGTTAGAGTCGAGTCGAGCTACGCTCGGGGTCTCCAGAGTCGTCTGCTGGAGAGTCTGGTATAGCTCTTGTACCTTTCCTTCTGTAAGACTTTACTTTTATCAATATATTATCTTTACTTTACTTTACTAAGTCTTTACTTAGTGCTTTACTATTCATTATAGTATTATTGTGTCTTGTCTTTGATTTACACTAGATTGTGATCCTGTAACCAGCTCACGTGTGTTGTTCATTGCCTGTCATAGGGTGCTTTAGCTGTTTGGTACCCAGCTAGAGTAGTGAGAATTAGTGTAAGCGTGGTGCTTAGGCTAGATCTTACCCTTGAATGTCGCTTGTCGCAAGGATTGTTAGTGGGTGCTAGCAGGTGGTGAACAGTCTTGTCTAGTCTTAGTATCCCTCCACGTGTTTTAGGCAAGTTCTTAAAAGGTAGGCTTCCATAAGAGCGTAGGCGCTTTGGGTAGAGGTTATATCCTCTATTGTTTCGCACTACCCCCTACACACCGGAAGAAAGGTAGCTATCTTAGTGTAATTCATCCATTTGATAAGATAGTTGACAAGAGTAAAGTAAGAGTCATATGAGTCTTGTACTCGCTCGTTGTCCTCCCACCTAGCTATACTCTACTAGTTATCCTTAGTTATCCTAAACCTTGTCATGTCTTTGTGTCATTACCCTTTCCTCTATTTATCGATTTACTCTCCTATCACTAGTTGATACTAAGTTGCTATAGACTTAAGGATCTCTCTCTTTTATTAATTATTCCTAGCAACCGCTTTCCCTTGGGATAAAATAAATAACGATACCTTGGAATACTTCCGGGTGAAGTGCTACAGCAGTATATTTTGTGAGCTTGCGGAATTATCCAATAGGACATAAGAAATACCCCTCAGGGCACTTCTGGCGCCGTTATCAGAGATAGCCTAACACCCTATCTCTGGTGGTTGCGCTAAGAAGTGTCAACAGCAAGTATATCAAGGACATGGTGAAGAAGTTTGGATTGCAAAATGCAAAGACAATCTCAACTCCAATGGGCACTAGTGGAAGCTTGGAACCGGATGAAGAAGGTGAATTGGTTGATCAAAAGCAATATTGGTCAATGATTGGTAGTCTACTCTATATGACCGCTTTTAGACCAGATGTGATGTTTAGTTTGTGCATGTGTGCAAGGTATCAAGCCTCCCCAAGAGAAAGTCATTTGAAGGCTACAAAAAGAATCTTGAGGTATTTGAAGAGCACACCTAATATTGGTTTGTGGTATCCCAAGGGCTGAAACTTTACATTGGTTGGTTATGCGAATGCGGACTATGCCAGGTTGCAAAATTGATAGAAAGAGCACTTCCGGTATATGTCAACTCTTGGGAAGGTCACTAGTATTATGGTCATCCAAGAAGCAAAATAGTGTTGCACTCTCTACCGCCGAAGCCGAATACATTAGTGCGGGAAGTTGTTGTGCACAAATCTTATGGATGAAGCAAACCTTGAAGGACTATGGTTTGAAATTCAATAAGGTTCCATTGCTATGTGACAATGAAAGTGCGGTGAAGATCACAACCAATCCAGGTGCAACATTCAAGAACCAAGCACATAGATGTGAGGCACCACTTCATAAGAGATCACCAAGCAAAAGGAGATATTGCAATCACAAGTGTGGGCACGGGTGATCAACTAGCCGACATATTCACCAAGCCACTTGATGAAGCTAGATTTTGCAAGCTAAGGAATGAATTGAACATACTTGACTACTCCAACATATGTTGACGCACTTCATGAAAATCTTATATCATGTCTCTCCTCCAAGTAAGGCAAAGGTATCATTATTTGACATGTGCATACATTATTTGCTAGGACTTGCTAGATCACATAGACATGATTTTGTTCTCTCTAGGTCATTCATTGAAAGCCAAAATGGTTTTGAAGTCTATATGGCATCACTATTGCTTGATTGATTGCTTAATCTAGTGATGGCATATAACTTGTTCTTGGGGATGCAAACCTAGTGTTGAATCTAGTTAAATGAGCAACTAAGTGCTTAACTTAACATAGGCAAGATAACCCCTAGTGGCAGTAAAGAAGCTTATCTTTGGTTCAAACCGAGTTAAGAAACTTGTGAAAATTTGCTAGATTGAACCAAATTTGACTAAGAAAGTCTCTCACTCCATTAACTTGACCATTTTGTGGTACTTGATGCCAAGGGGGAGAAAAACAAAGATAAAGAACAAGGGGGAGAGAACTTAAGCTTCGCGATGAACCATCATTAAGGCCGATGATGAGAGAGCAATAGGTCAAAGTAAATGGATCAAAATTTTGAATCAAAACCTTTACTTAAGATAAGCTCACCTTAAGGGGGAGCAAACTCATGAACTTGGTTGAATGCATTTGGAATGAGCATTTACATATGATTGTTGCATTTGCATATGTATTTAAATTTAATTGCCTTGTTCTTGAGTGGTGTATGCTAGTATAAGAATTGATTTGATGACTAGCATGCTTAGAAGGTAGCTAGATGATCTTGTGGTTTCAATTTGTTATCGGAGCATTGCTTATATTGTTGATCTCACGGGTATGCTCAAGTTTTGTGATCATCTAGTTATCTAAGTGCTAAGGATGGAGATTCTGCAACTTCGATGAATATTTAAATTGGTATCACTGCTTTAAAGGTTTATGCTAACCATTCTAGTACATCTTGGTGAAAATTTACTCTCTAATTATACATATGTGCAAGCTTCCAAATCCAAACTCATGCATATATATAGGGGGAGCTAAATAGCTACCAAACCAAATTTGTGTTGTTTGTCCATTCCGAAAACATGATAATCTTGTTTGGATAAGCTCACAAGTTCAAAAACAATTTTAACTCTTATCTTTGTATAGGATGTCATCAATTACCAAAAAGGGAGAGATTGAAAGCCCTAGTTTGGTTTTGATAATTGATGACACCCTAAGGACTAACCTACTTGCTAAGTGATGGCTAAGGTGTAGGTGGTCCTAACCATGGAAGTGTGGAGCCTAGGAGGTGATGGTGATGATCAAGAAGGCTCATCCATGGAACAAGAGAGATTGATCAAGTGTGGAGGTGATGAAAGGCTAAGGTATAACCCCAAATAGATTTTTCTTTTGGTGATCAAGACACCAAGTGGTGTGATCACATTTAGGATAGATAGCCGACTATCAAGGGGAGAGAAACGAACTCGAATCGGTTATCAAGTGCTCTAGAGTTGTATTGAATTGGCATTCACACTTAGGACTCTGGATCACTCTAACTAGCCCTTCAAAATGCTTTGAAAATATCTAACACACATGCCTTAGTGGTGAGAACACTTGAGTGTTAGTACTTGAGAGAAGGGGCTGGTTGCTAGACTTGAGAAGTGCTTAAAGTAGCACCGGACGCTGCACCAGACTCTAGCCGGAGCATCCGGTGACTAACCCTAGCAGTGGCGCAGAGGTGTTGAGTGCACCGGACGCTGAGAGCATCCTGAAGGGCATGCACCGGACTCGTCCAGTGTGGTTTGAAGCTCTCTGGAACCTCTCTGTTTAAGCACCGGACACTGGAACAGTAACTCCAGCGCGTCCGGTGGTATTTTTCGAGCGTCCGGTGAGTCTGTTGGATCTCTGTCTCGGTGAGTGCACCGGACGCTGGGAGCAGTCCGGTGAGTCTTCAGCGGACGCGTCGGGTGTGGTCTAGAGCTCTCGGGTTGCTCTCTGTTCGCGCACCGGACACGGACGGCGGAGCGTCCGGTGTGACGTTCCGCGTTCGATGTGAACTTAGCACGTTTTTCAGCTGACTCGACCGTTGGGATCTGATGGCTCGTGTTTGAACCTAGCGTGACGTGGCACTAATTTGTGCACCGGACGATGCCACCGGACACTGAGCGTCCGGTGCTCCCGCGTCCGGTGCTCCTGTAAAACAGCAATGGGCAAATCTTTGTGAAGGGGAGTATAAGTAGTGCTTGGGCTGGCTTGGGGACCAACTCTTAGTGCATTTTGATCATTCCTAATCTCTTGTGAGCCAAGCCTAAGCCCTCCTCACACATCTCACACACTTTGACTCAAATCTTTGTGAGATAGTGTTGTTCCAAGTGCTTGATTGTTTGAGTGTTGCATTCTAGAGCACTTGGTGGCGATTTACTTCGGTTTTCTTGTTCTCTTGGGGCTTTGCCGAGTCTCTAGATGGCTGTGGAATCAAGGAGGAGGTGTAAGCTTGATTGGTGATTGTTCAAGGCTACACCGGCTTGATTGTGAGGGGTTCTTGCGGTTATTCCCCGGCGGAGTGCCAAAACCGACTCTAGTGGATTGCTCGTGGTTGATAGCCACTTCTCTTGTGTTGGTGAGCGGCTATCGGTGAGGGATTGGCGTGTGAAGCCTAGCTCGCAATCCACCAAGGAAGACCGGTGCCACAACGAGGAGTAGCGTGACGGCGATCACGTGAACCTCGGTAAAAATTGAGTGTTCTCTCTTCTCCACCTTCGAGTGGATGATTGGTCTTCTGGATTTCTAGTGGTTGATCTCTTGGTTTTCATATTGTTCATCTTCCGGTGATTAGATCAACCCCTACTCTTCTCGTTGGTATATCTTTCTCGATCGCTACTCTCTTGCGCTTATCTTTTTTTAGGTGCCATCTCCTTAGGACTTGAAGGAGTTGGTTTCTTGCGCTTGAGTGCACATACTTGTGAGTAGCATATTGTGCTAGGTGGCTTGCATAGAGTAGCTTAGTGCTAGTGCTTAGCAATCGCTTTGTTATTTGCTAACTTGTGGTTTAGTGCTTTGTAGAAAATTTTATAGGCTATTCACCCCTCTCTAGCCTATCCGGTCCTTTCAAATACCCTAATAGCCTCCTTCTTGTCTGGTGAGAATCACCGGAGCTTCTGCTTGACGGGTTTGGTGGTCTTCGAGACATTCAAGAGTGCTCGATTAGCTTCCTGGGTACGCTGGGCATGTCCGCAGGTTTCTATGCGAAAACGCCCAACGTGCTTTCTAAGGAAACTGACGAGCGCATATTCCTATTTAGGATCAAGATCCATCCCGATGCGAGTAATCTTACTCGTGTCGCCGGGGACGAGAACCACATCCTTTGTCTCCTTGTTCCTAGTCGCATCTCTGGGCGGGGTCTTCTCTGGAATCTCCTGTTCTTCGGGGGGCAGCTTCTATGCGTCTACTGCGCACATGTTCATTAGGATGGAGACATCGGTGGCTTCAGCCATGGCGATAGCCTCCTTGTCGCAGCCGATCTCCGTTGGCATCTTCATGACGAGGTAGGTGTAGTTGGGGATGGTCCCAAATTTGGCCAGAGCTAGACGACCGAGGATGGCGTGATACGCGGCATCGAAGTCGGCAACCATGAAGTCGATGTGCTCGGTACGAAAGCACTGCGGAGTTTCGAACTGGACGAGCAGATTGATCTGTCCCAGAGGGAAGGAAGACTGCCGTGGGACAATCCTCCAGAACGGAGCTATGGTCGGCTCTAGGTCTTCTGCTCACAACCCAAGCTCTTTGGCGGCCCAGGAGAAGAGGATATTGAGGCCGCTGCCAGCCGTCGATCAATAACTTGCGGAAGCGAGTCTTGCGTATGACTGGATCGAGGATCAGTGGGAAACGACCCAAGTATGGGATCACCGTCCACTGGTCGTCTCTGCTGAAGGTAATGGGCTTGTGCGACCAGGGAGGGAACTTCGGATCGGCGATGGAGGTGTCGTAGTTGGTGACAGAGTTGACGCGTCTGGCGACGAGCTTCTGTTCCCTCTTCGATTCCATCGCGATGCGGACGCCAATAATTGTGGAGACTGTCCTGTGGGCCTCGGTGAAGCCGGGAGGCGGGTCATCGTCACCGTTGTGCTTGTCCTTGTCGGAGTCGTGGCGAGCCTTCTTCTCCTCCTCTCTGTATTCCCTGGAGAGGCCATAGCAATCTCTCATGGTGTGGTTATGAAACTTATGGACGGGACATTGACTGTCGAGGAGCTTTTCATAAGCTTCGTCGTAGTTGCACTTCGGGGTTGGTCGGGTATTGTAGACCTGGTAGTGGCGACATCTCTCTCCAGCTCTGGAACCCTCTGGTTCTTCATGGAGACGACGGTCGAAGCAGCGCTGGTCATGGTGATCGCGGTCGTCGCGGTGATAATCCCGCCGTGATCCTCGGTCGTCGTGGCACCGATCAGCTCGGCGGTCTCCGTCCTCATGGCGTGTACAATCGGGGAAGCGAAGACGGCTGTGGATGGAGTGATGAGCGGCCTCGTTCCCGTCGGCGTACTTGTTGGCGGTGCGCAGCATCTCGGCGATGGAGCTTGGTCTACTGCGGAACAGCTTCCTCTGGAGTTCTTCGTCAGGTCGAAGGCCATGTATAAAAGCGGTGATGGCTTGAGCATCTGTGACACTCGGGATGTTATTTCTGGTCTCCGAGAAGCGCCGGATGAAATCTCGCAAGGTCTCACGTGACGCCCGCTGAAGCTTCTTGAGATCGTACTTTGTGTCTAGGCTGTTTGCAGGTGGTACGGTAGTTGCTGATGAACTGCTTCTTCAATTGGTCCCAGGTGTCAATGGAGTTTGGCCTCAAGCTAAACAGCCAATTATTGGTAGATGCATTAAGCATGACGGGCAAATAGTTTTTCATGACGTCTGAGTTTCCACCGGCGGCCTTGACCACGATCTCGTAGACGGTGAGCCACTTGGTGTGATCAGCCGTACCATCATAGGTCTCGACGCCAACAACTTTGAAGTTTGGCGGCCAGCGCACCGCCTGGAGTTCAGCTATGAATGGTAGCTCGGGGGAGTTCTTGTTGTTGTTCGGAGGGCCGTGAGTTTCATCATACTCCTTGCGGCGCTCAGCTTCTGCTGAGTGTCTTGCCTTCCTTCGACCTATCGATGCGGCCAGGGAGATCTTTGTCTTTCAGCTTCTCACGAAGATCAGATTGGTCTACCTGCTGGTCATCGTCTTGGCGGCGACGTCTTTGCCCGTCGCGGGAGTGGCTGCCATCTTCGTGAATAAGCTCGGTGACTGATGCGGTGCAGTGCAACGGAGGAGGATGGCATCCTTCATTGATCTGAACTTGGGCCGCCTTGAGGAGAGCCGTGAGGCGCTCGACCTCTGGAGTCTGGTTCATGTGCTTGGCCTCTGTTATCACACAGGCGATGTTCACGCTTGGAGTCTTATAGACCTGGTGATTACCGACCAGATCGAATTCCTTCTCTAGGTTCCGTACGGGGGCCTTCCTTGCTTCGACACGCTGCTCACGGCGTCGTCTTCGGTCGGCGTTCTTCTTCTCACTAGCAGGTCGGTCTTCGTCGTCTTCGTTTGGTCCGGAGCGCTGTCATCACTAATGACGAGGACGGGTCTACCGATGTACCGACCAGTGGGAGGGGGCAGATCAGGAAGATTGCCGCCTTCAGCGTCATCGTGATCGAAGTGGTCATTGTCAGCGACGATGAAGGTGGAGCTGGTGCCGGTGTGGTCGGAGATGGCGTGGTCGGGGCGGCACAGTAGATGCAAGAAGCTGGAGGCTGCGCTCCGCGGGCCAAAAGGGATGTAGCCACTTGGGAGGTCATGGTCGGAAGCCCTTTGAGCCGCGACTGCTCGGGATTGAAGCTCGACGATGCGTCCCTGCGGGGTGGCAGTGATGACCAGAGTCGTGTCCGACCGAGACGGAAAGGGGCGTCGCGCCACCGATGGGCGCCGGAGGCGATCTGCAGCAAATCGATCTGCAGCCGACTCCAAAATTTGGAGGCTCTCGGATAAGTCTTGGGAGACCCGATCTATATATCCGATCGGGTCGCTGTTGTCGACGGTCCTCCGGACGTAGCGTGGCAGTCTTCTTGCCAGAGCGGAGGCCGTCGATGAAGCTGGAATAGATGCGATCTGAGCCCTATCCAGGATCTTTCCTTCGCCGTCGAGGCTGATGACCCAGGTGATGGAGCCCACCGTGAAGATCTGACCCAGCGTCAGAAGCTCTATGGAGCTTGAAAAATCACCATCTTACTCACCATGAGATCAGGAAGCACACCCCCTACCTGGCGCGCCAACTGCCGACGGAATATCACCGATAGTCTACCAAGGGGTATGCTCAAGGTAGTAGATTGGTCGATGAAGGTGCGTCTGAGACGAACAAGCGTAACGCAGCAAGCGTGAGACAAACGATTTATACAGGTTCAGGCCGCCGCGATGCGTAATACCCTACGTCCTGTGTGCTGGTGGATTGTATTGCTATGAGATGAGTCGTTTTGAGGGGATCCTCTGCCCGTCTTATATAGTCCGGGGGTAGGGTTACAAGTCGGTTTACCATATATATCAGATTACAATTCTAACCGAACAAGTAAACTAATCGGTTAGATACTAGTAAAACTATTTCTTTAACCACCAAGGCTCTAGATCGGCGGATATACGTGATCTTCTGGAGAACATGTAGACGACACATCCTTGGCAGTCTGGGCCTGATCGAATGATTTGGTCCATGTAACACCGTGCGGGTATATGGGTTTATACCGCCACACCAAAGACACGACATTGCTTTGTGATGGTGTACTGAAAGTGCTAGTGTCCCCATTGACCCATAAACGGTCAGAAACCGTGCTAGTCCTGCTCGATAGTTGAACAAGAGTTTTCCACAAACAGACCGTTCCCACCTAGATCGAGAATTGATGATGAAAGAGAGTGGCGTACCCGTACGCTGGTCAGTTGATTATGTTTTTTTTTTTTACAGCAGTTGATTATGTCTTGATCGAGGCCGTCAGTCACGTAAAGTGGCATACCGAGGGGCAGCATAGGGGTGACACCGTGCCCAAAGGACAGCAGACTGAACTCGTGCTTCAATTCGATTCCATTGATGGTTGGGCCTGGCTGGATCATGGACCGTGAGTTTCCCTTGATGACGGCGATCTCATCGATGACGATGGCCAGAAACGAGCCATGGGGATCTTTGCGCGCCGGAGCGATCGGAGCGAGGGGACCGGGGCACCGTGAGTGAGGGACTTGCGTGGGAGCACCGGCCCGAGGTACGCGCGAGGAGGAGAGGTAAAAACCGGGTGAAATTGTGTGATCGGAGGCGAACGATTCCCCTAGGTAATTTTTAGTTGTTGCTATATTGCTATTGCTAATTGCTATGACGTTTTTGCTAATAAGATGGGTCAGCTATCCTAACACAACACAGGAGCAATGGTGTGTTCCGGCCATGAATGCAAGACATGTGTTAAGAAGCGGTTTTTGTCTTCTTCATATTACTGTATGATGAGTAATAAGGAAAAACAAATAGTAATTTGACATGAAAACAAACCAAATCATCTTTCGAGAAAAAAACACAAATATGGACCAGTGAATGCTTTTCTCCTCCACACAGGGGTTAAATATGGCAGTAGTGAAGTTGTGACCAAATCTCTAATTGCACCTCGATGGTAACTAGTACTCCAGTATTCATATTTTTAAATCTTAAATGTTCACCTTAAAATTGTATTGGTCATCCTTTGTCCTCATTATTCTCATGTTGTGCATTTGGAGTATGCACTTTGTATTTTACTATTGTCCACAAGTTGAAATTCTAAGGTACCCATGTGTGGTTTCTATATCTGCAATGGATGGATCTTCAGCACTTTGCTCACCAAGCTACATATTGGATGCCTTTGTGTTGTATTTTCCCAATGTAATATTGACACATCATGCCATCCATATATATTCATCCTCTCCAGTCTTGAACTTGCATTATCTGAGTTCTCGTTGACGACAAAGACTTGCTTCTAGACCCTTGTTCATTACCTTTGTTGTCTCATGTTACTGAAGAGTGCCTTTTTTTTTTCTTTGGAAAAAATGAAATTAGCAGACAGAAGGCTATGCTTTGCTGCAAATAAGTTACCAGCTTTGATTTGGCATGCCTTTTCCTTTAAAACATTGGTACTAATATGAGGATAAGTATGAGTTCCTTTTGAATACAAGAAAAGGCCATTCTTTCTTGAGTTAATATTTGGGTGAGGGTCAAAGCACTTCCAAAGCCGTTTGTGATTTTTTCTCAGTAATGCATTCTACATGTTCCACATGTTGATTGCACAGCTTATTGACATTTCTGAAGATGGATTTGTGTGTCTGGTTCCATTCCAACTTGGCCTTCTGGTTTATAACAATGGATAATGTCATTTTACAGGTCAGCCTTTTGACTGACAGTGCAACACTAAGGATGACCTGAGGTTCCCCACTGATCAAGCTCTGCAAGCCCAGTTTAATTAGCGGCACAAGCCTTTTGCCTCTACCCCCCTGCTCGCATGAGATTAGGATTTGCCAGAGATTTAATTTTTTTAAATCAGCTTTGCTGTAAAGGCGATATCTTTTTTCCATTATTATTATTCATATCTGTTGCATATTCTGTGGATGATTCAACTGGCAAACAGTCCCTCATGCTTGAAGGGTCAGGCTGCGATCTAACTATTTGTTGTAGAGGTTTCAAACTACTACTTACTTTATTTGTTAAAATATTGTGAGCAGGATAGCTTACTTGGAATCTTTATCCAGGAATCTTTGACAAAATGCATGAAGTAACAGGTTTGTTCACTTGGTCAGAGTTATGGACTGAGGATGTTTACTAATAAAGAAAACAATTTGGATTAGGCTTTTGACAAAATGCATGAAGTAATAGGTTCATAATAGCTTTGGACAGCAAAACCAAGTTGCCTGGGAATACCTATGTTTTATTAATAAAACTACAAGTGATGTTGTAGTCAATATACAAAATGCATGTATCATTAGCTTTGGTACTGTCATTGAAAATCTAAAGGAACAACAATAATAATAGTTGTATATTGTTATGACCGGCATTCCGTATACAAGGCGACAACCTGTTAGTGGCTAAGGGCTGCGTAGGAGTGCTATTTCTGTTAGTATTCAGAGAGTCCTATTACTATTATTACTATTAGAGAGTCATATTCCTATTATAGAGTCCTATTCCTATTATAGAGTCCTATTCCTATTATTATTAGAGAGTCCTATTAGGAAGTTATTGTTAGAGAGGGGACTATATATATCTTGTAACCTGGTTTGGATGAATAAACAGAAACATATTATTGTTTCCGGCTTCCTCAGGGAGCCGGGAGGTACCCTAGCCACCGCGTCTCTCTTTCTCTTTGCGCCCACGCACGTCGCGACCACGGCGCCCCAGCGCCGCTGTCGCCCAACCAGCCGCAGCGCACCTGCTCCACATCCCTACAACCTGCGTCCCCTCGCTGGTAGGATCCGGAATCCTATCAATCTGGTATCAGCCTTCCCGGGTTCGATGACGACGCTGCCGGTGTCCAGCCAGCCGCCGCCGATCACCCAGTCGGAGGTGACCGATGAATCCGCTGCGCCGGCTCCGTCCCGCTCCTTGGATGCGTTGGAGGCCAAGGTGGATCGCCTGGCGGCCGGCCTTCAGGCCATGCAGAATGCAGTGGCCTGTCTCCTCCAGACCCCGCCGCCACCGCCATCCACGTTGCCACCACCGACGCCGCCGATTCCCACCGCGCCGCTCCCATCCGCGCCGACGACGTCGTTCCCCTACGGCATGCCGATCACGTCCAGCACCGGCGTGCCCTTGCATCTGCTGCAATTTCCCCGGTCTCCATCGCCGCTTCCTGCTTGGCTGCAGGCCACCTCGGCTACGGCGGCTCCGGTCTTCGCCACTGCCATGACCACCCAGCCGACCTCGGCTGCCGCGGCCACGTCTCTGGGCGGTAGCACCCTGATCGGCGGTTCGCTCCTCCCCGGAGCGCCCAGCGCCGATCCGCTTGCCGGGACGTTCGACCCGGTCCTCACCACCGCTCTGTTGGGGGCTCACGGAGGCCACAAGCCCTACAAGCTGGAGTTCCCGACGTATGACGGCTCTGTCGATCCCCTGAACTGGCTCAACCAATGTGAGCAGTTTTTCCGGGGGCAACAGACGCCGCCGGCAGCACGGACGTGGCTGGCCTCCTATCACATGCGGGGTACGGCACAGACCTGGTACTACGCCCTCGAGCAGGATGAGGGCATGCCTCAATGGGATCGCTTTTGACAGCTCTGCACGCTCCGCTTTGGTCCGCCCGTTCCGGGAACTCGTCTCGCAGAGCTTGCCCGTCTGCCCTTCCTCTCCACCGTGCAGGACTTCTCGGAACGCTTCAACGACGTCCTCTGCCACGCCCAAGGTCTCACTACCCGCCAAAAGGCGGAACTGTACGTGGGCGGCCTTCCCGACCACCTCCGGGCTCAGGTCCAGATGCACGGGCCCCCGGACCTCCAGACGGCCATGTACCTGGCGCGGGCCTTCGAGATGTGCACGCCGGTCCCAGTTCCGGCTCCACTGCGGGGTGCTCGGCTAGCCCAGCGGCCCGTTGCCCCTGCCCCGCAGCGTGCCCCGCCAGCCGCGGCCGGGGCGCAGGGGGGGCCTGTGGCTCCAGGGGGCCGGCCCTTCCGCCGTCTATCCCCGGCCGAGCAGCAGGAGCGTCGCCGCCAAGGGCTCTGCTTCAACTGCGACGAGCCGTATGTACGCGGCCATGTGTGCCCGCGCCTCTTCTACCTAGAGGCGGACGACTACCTCGACGACCCGCCGGCTGAAGCTGCCCAGGCCGCCAACCAGCCGGAGCTGGCCGCCCAGGAACCGCCACCGGCAGGGGCGTTCCAGATCTCTCTCCATGCGGTCGCGGGCCTACAAGCGCCCAACTCCATGCTGGTGCCGATCCACATTAAGGGCGAGCGCTTCCTCGCTCTTCTCGACACGGGGTCGACGCACAACTTCATCACCGCCACCATGATGCGCCGCTTGCGGCTCTCGCCGGAGGACGGGGGGGACCTTCGGATCACGGTGGCCAATGGCGACCGACTACCATGCCAAGGGATCGCCCGAAACGTGCCCGTCCGCATCTTCGGCGAGGATTTCTCTGTCACTTGCGCCGGCCTGAATTTGGGCGGTTTCGAAGTCATCCTCGGCTTCGACTTCATCCGGATGCTAGGACCAACGACGTGGGACTGCGATGCCCTCACAGTGTCGTTCGCGCGACACGGCCGGCGCGTCACCTGGCAAGGCGTGTCCAGGGAGCTGCCACACCAGCCGGCCGGTCCTGCTCCGACCGCCACCGCGGCACAGCTGCTGCACGCGGCCGCTGCGGACCCGCAGCAGCCGCTGCTCGACGCCCTTTTGCAGCACCACGACGCCATCTTCATCGAGCCGACCGGCCTTCCACCACGGCGACCATATGACCACCGGATCCACCTACTGCCCGACACCGCCCCGGTGGCGGTGCGCCCATACCGCTACCCCCAGCTGCAGAAGGACGAGCTGGAGCGGCAGTGTGCGGCCATGCTCGACCAAGGCATCATCCGCCCAAGCACATCGCCGTTCTCCGCTCCGGTCCTCCTGGTGCGCAAAGCGGACAAGTCCTGGCGCTTCTGTATCGACTACCGTGCCCTCAACGCCAAGACCCACAAGGACAAGTTCCCGATCCCGGTGGTGGATGAGCTATTGGACGAGCTCCACGGCGCCCGCTTCTTCACCAAGCTGGACCTTCGCTCCGGGTACCACCAGGTGCGGATGCACCCGGATGACGTGGCCAAGACGGCGTTTCGCACACACCACGGCCACTTCGAGTTTTTGGTGATGCCGTTTGGGCTGTCCAACGCCCCGGCCACGTTCCAGGCGTTGATGAACGACGTGCTTCGCGACTATATTCGAAGGTTCGTGCTCGTGTTCTTCGATGACATCCTCATCTACAGTTCTTCGTGGGCCGCCCATCTGCAGCACATCAACATCATCCTCAACGCCCTCCGCGCCCACCGTCTCCATCTAAAGCGCTCCAAGTGCTCCTTCGGGGCGTCGTCGGTGACGTACCTCGGCCACGTCATCTCCGCCGGGGGTGTGGCTATGGACGCCGACAAGGTGGCGGCCGTGGCCGCCTGGTCCCAGCCGCGGTCAGCTCGCGGTCTCCGCGGTTTCCTGGGCCTCGCGGGCTACTACCGGAAGTTCATCCGCGACTTCGGCATCATCGCGGCCCCGCTCACGCGTCTCTTGCGACGAGACGCGTTTGCCTGGGACGACGACGCGACGGCAGCATTCGAGGCGCTCAAGCGCGCCTTGACCACAGGCCCGGTTCTACAGATGCCAGATTTCGACGCGACCTTCGTGGTCGACTGCGACGCCTCGGGCGTGGGGTTCGGGGCGGTCCTTCACCAAGGCTCGGGACCTCTCGCCTACTTCAGCAGGCCCTTCGCCGCCCATCACCTAAAGCTGGCGGCGTACGAACGCGAGTTGATCGGCCTGGTGCAGGCGGTGCGTCATTGGCGGCCATACCTGTGGGGGCGCCAGTTCCTGGTACGCACTGACCACTACAGTTTGAAGTACTTGCTTGACCAGCGCCTGTCCACAGTTCCCCAGCACCAGTGGATCAGCAAACTCTTCGGCTTCGACTTCTCGGTGGAGTACCGACCGGGGCGCCTGAACACCGTGGCGGACGCCCTCTCCCGACGAGACGCCGAGGAGGTGGCTGCAGCTGCTTCACCGGGGGCGGCCGCGATGGCCCTGGCCCTATCCGGACCATCGTTTGTTCTCCTGGACGAGATCCGACAGGCCACAGCCCTCTCCTCGGACAGCCGCTCGCTGCTCGAGCAGCTCCAGGCGGGTGCCCTGGGGGTCCCCTGGCGCCTCTCCGACGGCCTCCTACTTCACGGCAGCCGCATCTTCGTGCCGGACCACGACGACTTGCGCCAGCAGGTGCTCGTACTAGCACATACTGCTGGTCATGAGGGCGTACAGAAGACCCTACATCGCCTACGCGCGGACTTCTACATCCCCAAGGATCGCACGTTGGTTCAAGACCTGGTGCGTTCCTGCCTCACGTGCCAGCGCAACAAGACGGAAACCCTGCGGCCGGCGGGGCTGCTACAGCCTCTCGACGTGCCCACCCAAGTCTGGGCGGATATCTCGATGGACTTCGTCGAGGGGCTGCCCAAGGTGGCGGGCAAGTCCGTCATCCTCACGGTCGTGGATCGCTTCTCCAAGTACGCCCACTTCATCGCGCTGGGCCATCCCTACACCGCCACGTCGGTCGCCCGCGCCTTCTTCGATGGCATTGTCCGCCTGCACGGGTTCCCCCTCTCCATCGTCAGCGACCGGGACCCCGTGTTCACCGGCCATGTCTGGCGAGACCTCTTCAAGATGGCCGGCGTCCAGCTGCGCATGAGCACCGCCTTCCATCCACAGTCGGACGGTCAGTCCGAGGTGGTCAACAAGGTGATCGCCATGTATCTCCGCTGTGTGACAGGTGACCGCCCCCGTGCATGGGTGGATTGGCTGGCGTGGGCGGAATACTGCTACAACACCTTCCACACGGCACTCCGCGCCACCCCCTTCGAGATCGTCTACGGCCGACCGCCTCCACCGATGCTGCCCTACACGCCGGGGACGGCCCGCACTGAAGCGGCCGACGCTCTTCTCCGGACCCGGGATGAGGTCCTCGCCGAGGTGCGGGAACGACTACTGCAGGCCCAGCAGATGTCCAAGAAGTACTATGACGCAGGTCATCGCGACGTCGAGTTCCAGGTGGGCGACTGGGTGTGGCTGCGGTTGCTGAACCGCACCGCCCAGTCCTTGGTACCGGGCGCCAAGACCAAGCTCGGCCCCCGGTACGCGGGACCTTTCTGCATCACCGAGCGCATCGGCGCCGTCGCATATCGCCTGCAGCTACCCGAGGGCGCTCGTCTCCATGATGTTTTCCACGTGGGCTTACTCAAGCCTCACCGTGGAGAACCCCCTGCTACTCCAGGCCCACTCGCCCCCACGAGTTTCTTTTTTTTTCCAGTTTCTCTATTGCGTTTCCTACCACATTTAACACTTGCAAATGCCTAGGATTATTTCAGAATTGGAACTTCCTGAAAACAGTGTTTTCAGTTATCTGAGTTTCTAATGAGTTTTCCAAATCTTGCAAAATACTACTGTCTTTGTGCATCTCTTTAATTCTATTATGTTGTATGAAATTGTGGCTTATCTATCTGACAGGGATGAATCAGGATATATTCGTTTACCAGAGATCACACTGCCCATGGGCTATCAAGTCCTTCAATCTCTGCAGTTAGTCTCTATCATGATATTTTTCATAAAGGAGGCCTGTTTTTACTATGCTTTGCAAATCAATGAAATTTCAGAACCATAATCATATAACTGAACTTGTCTCATTAACAAGACATACCATATCTCCTAAAAATGTAGTGGTAAAAAAGCTCAAGACTGAAATATGTTTTTTTTTGCCAATTCCAAGATGTAGGTGAGCTTATTTTGTATTGCTTGAATGATATGGTTGTCGAATTCATGGTGACGGAGCAGGCAACGATGATCATGACAGGCACATGCACATGTGCGCAACGCACGGCCATGCTCACCTCCTCGGTGCTCGTTGTCACCGGTGACAACGCCGAAAGTGACAAGGACAACACGCTGCGCCACCGGGTCATCGCTCACGTAATCGATCAGTTTCATTATTGGGTAAATCTTGAGATGTATAACAACTGTATTTAACCATGCATTTATCATCAATGTAGTTAAAAGGACAAAAAAATGTACTAGTGTGGTGAACACTAAAGGAGTTCATCAATAAAAAAAATATAGATAATTAAAAGATATACATACCGTATATCTCCTAAAATGTCATAGATTTATTCTGGTGAGACATAAATCACAAACTTTTGTAAATTTGATGGAAACTATTTGTTATTTTATTATTAGGGCCGATGTGAAGATTGCATTTGTATCACAAGTGCACTATGACCAATGTGAGTGCCTTGGGTGCAGCGGTATCCTCAAGCATAGGACAGTATGCAATACAGATCTAACTTAAGTGTATCATGATATGTAATTAACAATATACTAGCTCTGCTGTTTGTTTTTTCTTTAAACCGTGTATCTGTCTCATCGGCAGATTGATTATGAAAACACATACTATCATTCTTTGTTCTGATTCAAACGATGTCCCATAGCGCTAGCACGGGTAATTCACGGACTTTGCATTAAATGCCATGTTAACACTGGTGTTTAATATCACAGTATTGTTATCTTATCGTGCGATCTATGTGTTTTTAGTACAAAAGGTTACCTGTTCCATACCAACACACGGCCACGTTACCTAGTAATAACAAAGGGATAAGGCCATACCAAACGACTAAAACAATTAAAAAAAAAATCTTCACTGGGATGGCCTTAGTTTGAAAGTAAACTGCCCGTACCATTATAGTATTATATTTTCAGTGCATGGGTAGTATTATTTGCTAACTTTGTAGAAAATTTATACTCGCTCTGTCCTTAAGAGTCACTTTTACTTCCCGAGAAACAACTATGACCAAATATATATTAAAAACTATTAATATTTATGGTGCATAATTAATATCATCGAAAATATTTATGAATCTAGTTTTTTTAATAATTTATTTAGAGATATAAATGTTGCATATATTTTCTATAAATTGAATCAAACTTGTAGAATGCACCAACGACAACTCTTTTTTTAGGGACCGGGCAGTACATAATTATCAATTTTTTAGAAACAATAGGGTAGACCTCTATTTGGTTAAAATATATTAATAATAAAGGAAAAAAAAAGAGTGAAAATATCGCAGGAGTAGGGAGCTTCACGGGCGACTTCTAGGTCTAGCTGTCTAGGGACAAAGCTTAGATCATTAGTGGACTAATATGTGTCATGTGAGTGAAAGTTGATGTTTAGTTACGAATGAGCCTGTGGTCTATTGGTAGGACTGTCGAGTGGGACGCTATCTAGCATGGTTTAAATCCTGCTGGTTGTCGCACCTTTACTAGATTTATTCTAGTGACTTTATCAATCTCAAGATCTTTTGGAGGTGATGTTTAGTCCACAAGGAATGTAGGAACGTTGAGCTACATCAACGCCAACCAATGGAAAAATTGCACGATGAAGGAAATTGGATAGTCATGACGCCTTGCATCGCAGAATAAGGGATATTCACTGACTTTACATGAACTGCATATATCATGTACAATTTAACTCTTGGCAGGAACCTTCCAGGTCAACACCTTCACATACAGATCGATATGTTTCATCTCTTTCATTAAGTCTTTTTAGAGTTCCATCTGCTTCAGTAATCTGCAAATACCGACGAGGGAAACCTTTGGTTACCCATCGATGTGGTTTTGTGCGCGTTCGTGAAAGAAAATGCTGACAAGAAACTCAAGTGCAAGAGATGGATAATTTTGGTCTGCATTTGAGCCTCATCAGAAGTGAAGAGCATGGTTATTCCTGCAATGGCATCTATCTTCAGGTTTGCACGATTTAAGATAGATGGCATTGTGGGCACTCACTGGAAGTGCTCTCTTTAGCCTGCATATATCTGCATGAGAAGACCTGTAAAGGCGGCATCGGATGTTTAGGAACTGTGAACACTAGTATCCACCGCAAGAAATTTTCTTCAAAGAAAATTGAAATGACAAATCAATAGGTTTCTACTGTGTTGGGAAAATATCAAGAAAGTATATACAATTTAGGCAATAAAGTAGGCAGTTGTTAATCCGGGCAACTTCAGAAACCACAATATGGTGGAACAGCAAAATTTGTCATTTTTAGGGAAGCCGCTTGTGGGCTTGTGAGTTTCAACACATAATATTTCCTAAAAAAGTCGACCTTCATAATATCTCTGTATCACAAAGCATAAGGTTTCCATGATGAGCATTTTAAGGTTTCCACGCATCATGGCTGATGAAGGTTTCAGGTTCTCATTTGTTACAATGTTTGCATAATATAAGCAATGCTATAAAATTTCTTTGCTTTTCAAAACATGTCCCCCCTGCAACTAAACGATGACTAGAATAGTTCTTACCTCGTGATGGCCAAATAGTGTGAGCTCGGGGCGAAACCATTTTCCTTAATTTGTCACAACTCTTCGCAATTCTGCTAAATGGCTGGTTATCTCCTGTATACACTGCAGTCCATCACTACCACATTGGAGGGAACCCAATACCTGCTTGAGAAACTCCTGATCCTCTTCAAGTGCCCTCAGTCTTATATTTAACAGAGAAATTTCAATCTTAAGACTTGCTACACCACTCAACTTGTCACTATTGGAAGGAGATGCATCAGCTCTTGTATGATCTTCAAACATTATGTCTTCTTGACTATTTCTGGAGTCACGAGAAGCAAGTCTGTTTGTGGAAATGCCAAGATTTTCCTCCAATCTGCTCAAGGATTCCAAAATGTATGCCTTATCTTCTTCAAAATGCGACATGGCGCTAGCCACAAAATCTGTGTTGTTCATTGTATCAGTGCTAGTAAGTCTGTCACCATTGAATGGATCGTTCTGCAGGAGCCTCCTGCAGTGTGCAAGTTCAGCGTCCAAGTCAAGCAATTCTTTCTCCCTCTCTGTAAGTAAATCATGTAGATCCTGTATTGCTAGGTGATCGTGGTCAGCCTGCTGTTCCATCATCCTCAGGTACTGCAGTGCTTCCATCTGCATTGCAGCCTTCTCCTCCTGCAACCTATTGATCATGGCCATCGTCTGGCTAGCTGCGACTGCTGAAGCACTCCGTTCTTCCTCGAGCTCTTTGTAAAGAGCAGCCATTGACTTCTTGTTGAGCTCAAGCTGTTTCTTTACATTCTCGAGGGAACTTTCCCCTTCAACATCATCAGTGAGGCTCCCGTCTGAAGGTTCCAGCACAGAATAGTTCCTCTCAAGATATGGCCTCTTGCTCGTTAGGTTACCTTCTTCATTCAGAGCATTGATACCAGGGCTAGGAGATCCTTCACTCGAAGAACTATCGAGGCCCCGTACCGAAGACATCTGAGAAAGGAGTGCCTTCACTTCTTGCTGGGTTGTTGAATTGATGTCCCTGGCAGAGATAATTTCTGATGGCCGTGGAGATGTCAAGTTGATCCTAGCAACGGAAGCGTTTTTTACGCTGCCGTTGCGGTCCACAGCAATGCGAGTTGGCGCGACCGATCTATAGTTGCTCTTTGATGTCACACCATTCCCAGAAGGGGCGCTTTCCTTTCTAGATTGTCCATGTGAGCCTGGTGAACCATCCGATTCATGGACTTCCTCAATGCCCACCACAAAAGCTACATCAAGAAATATGCATGCAGTTATTAGTGAGAAGATCAGAACATATATCCAGTTATTATATATAGACACACACACACTAATAACGCTAGAGTACAGCAGTTTAGATAGGTACACATACTCTTCTCATTTGGATGATCTGCAGGTGCACTATCCCAAGACTCCACAGCATTGGCTGCTTCAGAATGCTTCTGTGTGTTGCGAGTATTCTTGAACGGATCAGAACAGCAAGAACACAACCTTCTTGACCTGCTGGATGTAGACCGAGAGTTCACCTCCTCACCAACACCTACCGCTGTGCTTGCAAGTAGGCATGCTTTGCAGACATCACCAGAACGCGCAAGTTGGTCATGGCTCTTGCAGTGAACCAAAGATGAGATCTCAGAGCGATGCACGGCACAGACCAAGTCCGAAGAGAACCATGCCTTTCCATGGAGGGCGCGGTCCAGCCTCGTGCACAGGATGCAGGGCTGCCGGAGCCCGCAGATGCGTGCCAACCTTGTGGCTGCATAGGATGCCAGAGCAGCCACGTAGAGCAGTATGATCACACATAGCTCGCCGCAAGCGTAGGACAGCATGGGCCAGAACCTGTGCCCCAAGTCTTGTGACCCCGAGCCGTCTTTCGCAGCCATGTCTTGTCAGTTTACATCAAAAAAATTTGCAGACAGGTAACAGCGCGTTCTCAATGAATCACACCAATGCCTCAATGCAGCCCAAGGAAGCTTGATCTTGATATATAAATATAAAGGAGCTTCTCCAGAACCAATATATGAATGGCTGATTGCACAGAGAGAAGTGGAACGGGTGAATTTGAATTTTGCGCCGGTTGCAGCAGAAGTTTAAAATTGTCCCTGCAAAAAGGCTGCAGCAACGTTATTATGTGACATAGTGGCATTCCACGATGGTCAATATTCATCTTTGCAGCATTAATTTGGTATAAGAAAAATAATCAAAACTGTCGCAAAAAACATTCCACGTTCCAGAACAAGGTCACACATCCTCGACAACAAAAATGGAGCAAAGAAGACGGATTATGATGCAATACCCTATGGAGAACCTCGCCGGAGAATCGAATCGGAAATCCTAAAGAAAATTGGGGAGAAATCCGTAAGAAATCGTGGTTTCTTGGCAGGGAAGAGGTGGGCCGTGGGGGGCCGCTCCCCTGTTTCTCTCTCTCCCTCTCCGCGCGGGAACGAAGAGAGGAGAGAGAAACGAGGAGCCGAATGCGTCTGCCTTGCAGGCTTTGCAGCGGAGCCCCCAAACGCGGCGTTTTCCCTCTCGAATGTCTGCATGCCCAGCAGGGTCAGGCGAGAGGTTTCAGCTCAGCCTCACCTCCAGGACCAAAAGGTTTTCTTTCCCGTCATATACAGATCAATCAGAAAAATAACAACACCTACGTGGAGCCCCTGATTTTCTCGACATCTAGTAGCACAGGTGCCTTTGTGCAACACCCACTAAATCAGCAAAATTCATACGAACATATGACACAAGATCAGCTAAGCTAACATAGACAACAAACAATAGGGATCTCAAGGAGCAAAGATTACTGCGAATTTGTTTCAGCGAAGCGCAACCATTCAATCATCTCAGCACACATATCATGCTACCTCATCTTCACTGAATCAACCAAAACTTCATTTCCATATATAGCATATGCTCAGCTCAGGCTCTAGTTTCTAATGTTCAACCCATGGAATGAATCAAGGCTACAACAAAAAAAAAGGGTCTAGAAGTAATCCAGACAAAATCCTTCGGGTTGAAATTATAAAGCTAGTATAGTCTCAGGATGAATATCAAAACATCTTCTGAATTTAGTGTCTCTGGTATATTCCTGTGTTGCCGGTATTGGTGCTTGGCTATCTTTGGTGGTATGTGCACAAACAAAACTGTTGGGGATATTCAGTAAATCATTTGCAGGCGCCGTTCTGGCAAACTGGACACTTCGCTTGTCCCAGGGGAAGCAAGAACATCAGCTTGGGCAGATCTGGGTGCCGGCAGATATGATGGAATGAAGTTGAAATTGTGACCAGGGGAGGCAGCAGCTGCTTCGGCCATAAAGTTCTAGAAAAGGAAACAAGAGTGTGAAAAGCCGATCTCGATAACCCTTAACCATAAACACAACAAAATTTAAAGTATCAGCTTAAATTACTACCTCCATCCCAAAGATTAGGTAATCTTAGGTTTGGACTCTAAACTCTCTCAAGTTTGACTACTCCCTCTGTCCCAAAATATTTGACGCTTTAGATTTAGACACCAGAATTCAGGAATATTGAAAATGTGTGATGCACAGAAAACGAGAGAAAATAGAGAGAAATAGAGATAGAGTTGAACTGGGAAAAGAAAAAAATAAGGTATATTGGGGAAAGAGAAATGTGTATTTGGAAGTGACTAACAAATATTTTGGGATAAAATTTGAATCCTATAAGGTCAAGTATTTTTGGGACGAAAGGAGTGTGTTTATACTCCCTCCATTTCAACTTATCAGACATTTTAGCTTTTTCTAGATAAATTGTTTTTACTATGTATCTAGACATAGTGTATATTTATAGGTATCTAGAAAAGCCAAAGCATCTTCTAATTTGGAATAAAGGGAGTAGAAATGGTATCAAAATTTGTATCTCCAAATAGATTTATATTATAAAAATATATTCCGTGATTAATCAAATGATACTTATTGCACATCATAAATATTAATTATTTTTTATATATTTGGCCAAACTTGAGATTGATTGACTCCTTTTTGAGACAGCGAGAGTATTAAAGATGATCTCTTTGAGTAGTACAACAGCAGAAATAAGATGGAATATAAAAACAAGTAATTTTAAACCTTGACCACTGTACACTGGTCACACTAACAAAAGTATCGTGTTGTTTCTTTGGTCAATCTCAATTTAAAATCAGGTTACAATTGAAAGACTCAATTGTAGGGCATTTGAATGTTAACAACTAGAATGTGCAAACACGCTTAGACTAACATTGAGTATCTGAACAAGACCAGCGCCATCCGTTGAATGGAGGCATATTCTTTCCCAAATAAGCATCAATTGATCAAGTATATTGAACGCACTAGACAATGAACATAGGCATCCGGCCAAAGAAACTACTTTACTTTTTTTTTAAAAAAAAGTACAGAAAACTTTATGTTTTACATGTGTAACCACTTAGGAGTGAGGTGGAAAATTTGAGTATTTGCTTATCATATAGCCAGGGAATGTCCTATGTAAATGCAGAGTTCAAAAAGGCAGCGCCTAGGCTCTTGTCGGAGAGTGTCTGCCTCGCCTATGGGGTAGGCAGACCCCTAGGCAGCGGCGACTCGTCGGTGGCACCGGTGGGGGTGGAGGAGCGCCTGGCGGAGGTCGCCGGTGGGGAGGAGGAGCCGTGGGCAGCGGCGGGCGCTCGCGCGGGCTTCTGCGGGCGGCGGAGGGCTTGGCGCGGGCGGGCGAAGGTGCAGGCAGCGACGGGCGCTCGCGCAGGCGCAGGCGGCAGGCAGGGTGGGAAGAGGAGGTAGGGGAGAGGATAATGTGGGGAGGTGAGCTGTTGAATAGTTGGGCTGCTTTGATGGGCTTCCTTTTTGACTTAAGTCCCACTGGTCCTCTATTTTTCTTTTCTTTTAGACGTATTTATGATGTATATGACAAGGTATATGTCCGTATATTTTACCGCCTAGAAAAATGCCTTGAAACGCCTAATCCCGCCTAGCGCCTTCTTGAACTATGTGTAAATGAGTAATATTACTATCTCAGCAGAGGTATAATAAATTTCTCAGAATACCTTAATCAGCTGCTCTGCAGTTAGAACATCTGTTGTAGTACTTCCAGTGATCTCAATAGACATTGCACCATCACAATTGCTTATCAAAATGCTCGATCTGCTGGTACGGCGAATGTATTCAATTCTTTCACCAGCTGGACCAATGACAGCTTCAGCATAGAATATTGGTACTTGCATCTTTTTCTTAATCTGTCAAACAACCCACCAATCAAACAGACACAAATCAGTTTTTTTAGCAAAACAATGAAAACATGTGGTCAAGCAAATAAGTAAGACTCCATGGAAATCTTACTGACCTGCGAAGCGACTGCTGTTGATCGACTAGTTGATGATGTTGGAGCCAGATGTAGTGGTAGTGGTGCTTCTGGTCCACACGCAGATACACGACAGTGTAGAAGATTTTCCACAGTAGTTGGTGGATGCATTCTGAAGCATGGAGATGCGTCTCGTCCACACGCAGAAATAGCAGGAGATGGAGGTTGTTCAGTAGAATCTGACGGTACCCTAGTTGGATGGGCTTCACTTCCATGTAAAGATATTTCTAACTTTCGATGTTTACCCAGTTTAGCTGATTGACATGTCTGCCGTGCTTGTTGTCCATACACAGATATAAGGGAGCGTATTCTTTCAACAGAACTTGTTGAACTAACTGGAGATGCATGCCAACCATTTTGAAGGCTGTGGTGTGAATGTAATTCCATAGGAGCTGATAGATATGTTTCCATAGGTGATGATGCTTCTGGCCCATATGCACTTATCGCATGATTTGGTGGTGTAACAGATCGATATCTCCTGAAAGGTGTAGAAGCTTCCCATCTGTATTCAAATGTATCTGCATGTCGTAGATTTCCCATAGGATGCCTACCCCTCAAATAGCCAGTGTCAATCCATTGTTCATATTGGAGATCTTCAGCAGATACAGAGTGATAGCCTGGACTAACTGGATGCACAGGGCCCTCAGTATAGTCAATGTAGTGACATGGGGGCATGTCCATGAGCAAGGCTGGCATAGGTACCTGAAAAGCAACAAGTCCTCGGAATTACATATTGGTGAGCATACAAATGTGCACCACTTCAAGTGTGCCATGAAATTGAATAACAAATGCTCAAAATAGTGGCTGGCAACTTACATGACGGTCAAACAATGGGATCACACTTCGATCGACCAGGTACTTTCTCAGATGTGAAGCAACAAGTTCCAAAGCCTTATGCACTCCTGCAGGCAGTCCCCATATTTCGACAATCCTATCTTCTTCCAGTGCAACAGGAGGCAGGTCACCATCTAAACAGTGAATGTAACAAATTAGATACAGATATGTGCTATGAGAATTTGATCAATTAATATTGCTAGTTGCCATGAGCAATCATTTTCAGTGTTTTTTTAATGTAAAATCATTTTCAGTGTTAAAGTTGCTATTGCAAGATAGGGTCGAGAAATCAAGTAACAAAATACTACATGAAAATTAAGGAGCTCAAAAGTTCTAGCACGGTTTATACTTTACCAGAACTCTTTGAATGTAGCTGAGTCCCAGTTCAGTACAAGAAGAGACCGTGTACACTGACTTCTCTGCTTGTTCTGTAACTAATGATTGATTGATTTTTGTCAGAATAAAATCGGTAGGCACAACCATTAAGAGATATGGATATCTGACAGCATATAGAGCACATATGTGTCACTAACAATTGCAACACCAACAGTGCAACACTACATTTCAAAAAGTGCATCTTCTGCCTAGCGTTGCAAAGTCCAACCGTGCTTCATAGAAGATCCAAATGCAATATCAGTTGGATCCCTGTGATGGTAGCAAAACATACTTTATGCTTTCGAAAAATAAATTTTTACCAGAGCAAAGTTGTGCAAACAGGAGTAACTATACTTCAGTAGTTCAGTAAAACACAAAATCTGTTGCTTCCTGGCAGATTACTCATATTCCAATTATGTCAGTGCAATAATCTAAAGAAAAACAAGCACCGAGCAGAAGCAAATAGTAGTTGTCAAAAACTGAGCTGAGAGGTTACATCAAATTAAGTTACCAAGGACACGAATGTCGGTTTGAGAAGCTTCCATGATTGAATTAATCATCACACCATGCTCGCCAATGAGGCTCGCTGTCTGTTCACTTGGTGCAAGAATCCGCCTCACAATCACACTATCGGATCCCAGATCAAAAGAGTCATCGGTAACAGTTAGCTCATATACTTTTAGTAGGGCATCCATGGCTGGAGGTAATGGCTCATCAGGCTGCTCCCTTCCAAAAATGATTACCTTTCAAAAAATGAAAGCAAATTTCAGGATTTCATTTTACAATTGAGCCAAAACATAAATCATGTTTTTCTTCTCAGTAGCTACCAGGACATATTTAAAGGAACTTTTATCTGTAGAGGATCAGATACGGCTATCTTACAGCTTGCTCTGCCGCACAAAGATGACCACCAATAATACGAACACAGGCTCTTGTTTCCTCACACAGTCTTCTGACCCTCTCGCCTTTGTGGCCGATTATTGCACCGACCTTCTGTGCAGGAATCAGCATCCTGAAGACACTAGTTCCAGGCCAACCAGGATACTTGCTTTCACCAGCAGAGGAAGTAGTATCACCAGAGTATTCATCGTCAACAGTGCCTTGTTTCAGAACACTCTGCTCATAGGATTTCCAAGTGATTTCATCCTTCGAACTTGACTGCATCTGAGCCATGGTCACCAGCACTGAAGCATGAAACAAATAGACAGCACAGGTGAAACAACGCCCAACAATACCAATAGGTGCATCCTAAATGGGTAGAAGACATTAGAATGTTGCAATTAAATATCAGTGACATATATGTGTTAGCAGAGTGAATGAAAGCAATAAGTATGGGTAATGTAATTGAACAATCATGGCATTTCCACAGGCAAACAATAGAACCACACAACAGAATATAACCTAATAGGCCTGGAAATACAATAGAAGTGAAAATTCACACTCAAATGGCAGGTGCATAAGGCAGCAACGGCTGATGCTGCTCTCAAGCAACAGCATTCACAGTCCAGACCATAATCAGCTAATCACAGTTTTAAAGTGGCAAAAGGGGACCCAACGCGGGCATCAGATGAGGAGAAATCCGCATATATAAATCCCGAAACTAAGCAAGCAACAGATAAGAACAAAAAAGAAGAAAAACAATCCAGCAACATAGTTCGCGATTGGGTCAATGACTCAATGCGGTTTTGCACCCCCAGATGCTCAGGTCTACTCTGTGCGCTCCATCAACCCAACCCCGTCACCTTCCCCCCAACCCTAGAAACTGAAGCGTCGCACGTATCTGCCGACCACTCCCGCTCGCTCTCCGAGCCCGCCGGAGTACGCGGCGCCGCCCAGCCCAGCCAGAGGGCGTGCGTGATCCCCGGGACGCGCGCGCGCACGCATGGGAGGCAGGACAGGTAGTAGAGTAGAGGTTACCTTTACCACCGCGCAGGAAGGGGCCTGGTAGGGCGGCGGCAATGGCGGCGGCGGCGGCGACGACGAGCCGCTGCGCGTCGGAGCACGTGAGGGATCAAGTGGAGAAAGAAAGAAAAGGGGTTTTTAAAGCTGGTGCCTGGTGAACAGCAGCAGCGAGGGGTTTTTGTCCTTTTGGGGAAAAAAAAAAATTTGGATTGCAGCTGACCAACTATTCTGTCCACTTTCGTCGGCGCAGCAAGGCTGTTCTTGGGCCCTGTGCGGCTTTTCTGGTGGACTGGGCTGAAAATTGCTCGTGGATTGTGAATGGTTCAGACCTATTTTTGCCCTCCACTGTCACACTATTTTTGCCTTTGTGGATCAATCAAGAGCAAGTTAAGTTGGATTGATTCTTAACCTGCTTTGAGATCAATTAAAGGATCAAGCAACTAGAGAAAGTGAATGGGAGACAATTCAAATTTCTTCACAAGAAAATTGGCCACTATCCTAACGCAACCTCGAAGCACTCACAAACACCAATACTTCCAACAAAGTGCACATAGGCCGACTGGGGATCAGATACACTCAATGAATCTCAGATAATACAACAGAAAATATTAGAAGCGAAAACAGTGAAATACTCAGTGAGGGAGACAAAAATGCAACACGGTGGCAACACCTCCTAGAACAACCGGTTTTAGGTGGTTTTACTATTGAACCCGGCTTAGTAGGTTTCACTATTGTTTCAACAACCAACTTAGCTAGGTTTTCTGCATAGCAGCCTAAGAACTTCTCTCCAAAAGGTGCTTTTGATCCAAATAAAGTCAAATCAAACCCAAATTTCATAGAGGTGTCTCTAGGGGCAATATTAACACCTAGAAATCATAAAATCAACACGAATCTTAAAACCCATTGTGCCAAATGTGGTTTTCTACAAAACACTCAAAATCTCCAGATTCAAGTGACCACAGTGAATATGCCAATTCTAGTGGATAAACGCCTTCCTCTGTGGTCATAGAACATGGAGAACCAAACCACATAAGTGGACCATCTTAGTTCTAAAGATTCACATAAAATCTCTAAAATTTAAGAGAGGAACCATTGACCCTTCTTCGGAAAGATTTGCTTCAATGCAAGCTCTTTGATGATAACACGTGTAGCCTTGACATCCTCCCCTGGGTTTTGAGGCTCAAACCTAGCAAACTTGATGCACGTGGTTTTGAGCTCAAAACCGCCAAACCCAAATGGAGTCACATATCTGCTATGCCATGATTTTGATGTGTGTCACCGCTCGTCCTTGACCACCCGAGCACCAAGTCCTTTCACCCCACTTGACTTGGTCAACCACCATCTTGACTCGGTCAACACCATCTACGCCTTCTCCGCATGTACACTTGCTTGTCAACTTCGCTAGGTGCTAGGCGTCCACGGTCCATCCTCATGCCCTTGGCCCCCCAGTCCAAGCCTCTAATTAAATCTATTCTTTATTGCTCATGGTCCATCTGCACAAACTTGTTTGACCTTCTTTCTTGTCGTCGACCGTCTCAATGCTCAACACCTGCACAACACAAAGATAAGAGACATATTGCACACAACACACTCACACCATGATTAGTCTAAAACATTAAATCAAAACTTGATCATTTCTTAACAATCACTCATCACATATCGGCACATATCCGCCATGTGTTCACAGAGAAGAAAGGTTCCAGTTTGATGAGCTTTGTGAAAAGAAGAAGACCATGTATGGTCAAATGAATGCCATTCATCTATTCAATTGTTTCAGTCATCATCTGTGATTATCAAGTCATGTTATCAGACGAAGGATTGTTGGTGGAGAACATGTCGATTTGGGAGACATGTGAGATGCTTTAGATACAATGTTCATCACCATCGCTTGTTGGAGGATAAACCAGAGTTTTGAAGGCTTTGTCCATATTTCACTTTGTGGCACAAGAAAATAAAAGGCAACCATGTCAAGCTATTTCTTATTAGTTGGGTTATAAGTTGATATACTCCCTCCGTCCCAAAATGTCTATCTCCGTTGGTGTGTATGTGCAACATTTATATCTCCAAATAAATTTATTAAAAAACTAGATTCAAATATCTTTCAAATGATATTAATTATGTACCATAAATATTAATATATTTTTATATATATTTAATCAAAGTTGTTTCTCGGGAAGTGAGAAAGACAAATATTTTAGGACGGAGGGAGTAGTGGTTTTGAATTGTATATTGAGTCTAAGACCCAAGTGCTCAAAGCTTATTAGGTCTCATCCTTGTTTCTTTCTTTTATTACTATAATCACCCGATAATGTAAGTCGAACTATCGAACCATATCATAAGTAAGTGTTAATTAATATCTGTATCTAATTTTATCCCTTTTGTATTGTGCAGCAGCCTAGGCTCTATTCGACTTCCACCCACCTTGATCAAAAGGATATTCAAGAATTTCAAGATGATTTCTGCAAGTTCTTGTTGCATGACATTCTCGCGAGGGGGCATGAAAAGTCAGAGTATGCCACATCTCCTAGGTTCGCCTCTCTTCGCGCTAACTATACGCACCCCACCTGTAATAAAAGTAATTAGAGTTTCTAATATTTGGCTCCTATGATGTAAATACTTACATGGTGATGTGCTAGTTAATTAGTTGACTACTGTGTATTTATGTAGTTAATTTGATCATTTCAATTGGCCTGAAATTTGATGCGAAAACGCAATTTCAAATATGGAAGGAAATCTAGCTTTCAAAAGTTTGAAACTACTTTATAGAGGCGGTTCGTTTTGCCGCCTCTGAAATGTATTTTCAGGGGTGGTTTCATTGCAAAACCGTTGTTGACAAAATTATTATCATGGGCCGTTTCATTATATCAACCTTCTCTGAAAATACATATTTAGATGCGGTTATCTTAATGAAACCGCCTCTGAAGATACAATTTTAGAGGCAGGTCTTTTATGTCAACTGTCCCTGAAAATATATATTTAGAGGCGGTTGTCTTAATGAAACCGCATCTGAAAATACATTTTTAGAGGTAATTTTCTTAACAAAACCGTCGCCAAAAGTTATCGGACGGTTAAAAAGCTGTCGCTAGAAATACGATCTCTTTATAGCCAGTGGCGTAGTGGCAGTTGGACAAACCGCCCCTGAAAAGCCTATTTAACCATCCCTAAAGATTTTTTTTGTGTACTAGTGGTAGTTATTTTCTGCTTCATTAGTAAGATCGGAACTTTACTTTTAACAAGAAGATACGAGTTGCCGCGGGGATACAAAAAATTAGAATGAAATTAAATAAAAATGGTGTGGATAGCTTGCATTAAAAAGTTAGAAATTAGTGGGATGATATGGTTATTACTAGAAGATGATGTGGATAATTAGTGAAACAAGATATGGTTAGTTTGAATGTTAAGATAGAACTTAGTGGGGTTTAGATTTATAAGAGACATGGGTTAATAGAGCTTCTTCCATAAAAAAATCTAGTTTTGTAGTGCTTAGTTAAAATCAAGTGGCCTTGACAATATAAAAGGGCCATTTGTTTTCAGTAGGTCAGATGCACAGTACAAATTAGTAGTATGAGCAAAGTTCCTTGGTGAAATTTTGTTGGATCTTTTTTCTTTTTTTTTTGCCACAATAGGGGACTGTGGCGGATAATATCGAAATAGTTTTCCTACGTTCTAAATTTATCTCCGGTAAAGTTCTTTTAAGTCTTGGAACTTAAAAACCATGTTGATGCCAGATAGGCAGTAGAACATGAACTTGATCTCCTATCGAACAAAAAAACACTACTCCTTCTGTCCCTTTAAAACTGTCCCTAAAAAACCATGTTTCTCTCACAAACACGTTTCCCAGGCGTCACTTTTTAAGGGACGGAGGGAGTACATTTAACAAGTTCTAACAGAAGGAATAGACAAATGTAAAAAAGAAAGAGAAGAATTAGGCGAATAAAATGGATTTGTTCATGACTACGCTTAAGAGCACAAAAGAAAGATATTCAAAGCTTGACAAAAGACCCTCTTGTTGTTGCAGGGCCTACTTCCTCATAAAAATTGCAACTTGTGAATTGGACATAGAAATCAATGCATCTGTAAAATGACGAAAATGCTCCTACTAACAAACTGGTGCAGCTCTTGTATGGAGAGTCCGAGAAACTCCAAGATTTCTGCTGATGGACTTCACTCATTCAGATTGGACAGCAATCACCAGAGTAGCATTCATTTTGGAAAAATTCAAACGCTAGGACTTCAATAATTTTGGGACGGTCCCTCGTGGCCAGTAAGTTTTTCCAAGTGCCATTACTAGGTTTCACAGATATGTTTCAGTAAAGTTATTCAAGTGTTGAGCAAAGAAATAACAAAATCCATCGAAAAGCCTGACAGTGAAGTTTTGCTATGGCAAATAGTCTACCCACCAAAAAAGAAATAACAAAAACAAATTACGCGATCTTTTACCATGATAAAATAAATAGTTTGGTGAAGAAAAATATTTGTTCATTAATCCCAAATGGTAATCTAAAGAAATAAAGAGGAGAACAGGACTGTTTTTTCTCTGCTCCGTTTGTAATCCACAGACTCAGAATCGGCTCTCTTTTCTGTAGCAGCAGCCAGCAGGAGCACGGCGCCTCAAGGCCGTAGTTTCTTAAGTGCTAAGCCTGGAATCAAAACAGCCGGCCGGGCGATGCAACGCAAAGCTAATATAAAGAACCCCCCCTATAATAATTTGGTCTTCGCTGGGGAATAAAAATCATGAACTGATGTCAGAGTCAACCACTCCTGAAAGAACAAACCTTTTTACCAATCTTTTCCCCAGCGACTCATCAATATTATGCTTAATCATAGCCAAGAATAAGCGTAATGATGGTGGCTATAATTTCGCAAAAGGATTAATTGACTTTTGTGCCTATAATGTTATCTGCTTAGTTGACTATTATCCACAGAATCTTTGTGCCAAGTTTTTGCATAATCATCATGGCTGAGCATATATTACTCATGATTGCGATGTGAGACTAATTAAATGAGAATTCCCATATTCAAATGCATGACCATGACTAAATGTCTCCCCTTGACATAAATCTCCTTTTTTGACATTGCACAGACATCGCGTTGTTATGTGTAGGCAGTGCAAAGGTTTTTTTGGTAGTGTGTACTTGTGCAGGCAAGGCAATGCAAGATGTAGTGTGAAAGCAGCAAAGAAGCTCTCAGCTCGGCTAGAAAGGGGATTGCTTGTGGACTTGACGCCATTGCCTGCCCCAAGGCAGCATCATTTGCTGCAGGCCGCCGCAGCTGTATAAAAAAGAAAGAAAGAAAAAACCCGCGATCGCTCCTCTTCCTCTCCTCCGTCTTCGTTCTCACGATCGTCTTGTTGAGGGGAATGTCGTCTGGCGCGAGACCGGACAACAGTCAGGCGACTGCGGACGGTCTCGGACCAGGCTTCATTCCCCCCAACAGCGCCTCAATCCATCACGGACTCAGGGAAGAAGATGGTGGTCTCTACTGCTGTTCTGTGATCTGAACTTGGGTTTGCTGCTGGCAGCAATGGGGTCTTCTTTTCTGCAGTAAGTGTTTCCATCCTCGTTTGATTGTTTTCAGAGTTTCCAGTGCCGATGGCGATCATTTCTCCACCTGCTTCCTCCACCAGCAGGTTCACCCTCTAGGCACTATAGGCTCTATCTTCATTCTTCAATCGTGCTCCCTCTGAATCTTCCAGGAAGCGTCGTTTCATATCAACTTAATACTGTCCATGTCATGATGAAGAGGAATGTGTAGCGTACGCCACAGCTTCAGTCCTTGAGACCTTCATCTTGGACATTGTGTATGTGTGTTCCAGTGTTTTGTTTCTTGCCTGCATTACAGTAGGTTTGGTAAATCTGGAGTCGTCGTTGGGTCGGGTCACGGTGACGATGATGGTGATGATGACCGGGTGGCCTAGGCTGTGTTCGGTGAAGCTGAAGTGCTGTAGATAAGCGCTGAAGTGCTGTAGAAGTGCTGAAATCTTGTGAGAGAAAAATACTGCTGAAGTGCTGAAAAATAAGCGCTTATAAGCGCTTATACCCTCAACCGAACGCAGCCCTAATCTGCATCGGTTCTCGTGTCGTCCTTGTTACGAATCTTCCCGATCATGGAAAGATGGCTTCCAAGATTGCTTCGTCAGGCGTCTACACGTGCGCGTGCCAACACCCAGCTCCGTGCCCGCGTCCACAGTTGAGCTGCCGGCAGATGCAATGTGCGGGGTGACATGACAAAAAGGCAAGGCAATCATCCAATTCCAAACAGGCAGATTAAGCCGGTATGTTTCTCTAAAAACAGAGGACTAACTCCAAAAATCTGAAAACACTCTATTGCACTCTCTTATTTTGTCTAAGGATGGCTAAAATGTGCTATATTTCGTGATCCTCAAAAAAAGCACAAAAGATAGAATTGAAGTAAGCCTAAATATGTTCCCAAGATATCCTAGTACCTAGAAACTTGGTCAAGAACACCCGAAGAACTCCATCTCAAAAAAAAAAAAAACAAAAAACAAAAAACAAAAAACAAAAACAAAAACAAACAAACAAACAAACATGAAATCCACCAAAAGAGGCAAGTAAATAGGTAGGGAGTAATTTGTGAAGAAATAAGCATTGGGCTTCAAGACATGATATGACAAAGCTCCAAAGACCCCCAAAACCATTCCAAAATCATACCAAATCTCAGCCAAAGTACTAGATAAAAAGATCGAAAAGAGGTTCAAAATTCTTGAAAAAGGATAAATCTTGTATTCCGGAGCGAGAGATATGGAAGCACAAAATCAAACAAAATATAATTGAATGACGAGGAATTTACTTATACAAACCATATTTATCCTCTTCCCATCATCCTCCCACTAGAAACTGAAAAGCTGCAATGAGAGGATCTCAAGTTCTCAACCCTCTCTAACATATCCTCCCTTGTCTTGAACACTTGGCTAACCTTATGGAAAATAAAAATATGGTTGCAAGAGATGTCCCTCCAATTAATCACATCCCATATATGGGTCACCACAAAATATTAAGAGTTAAATGTACCAGCGTCCTTAAACTTGTAAGGATATGTCACTAAGGACCATCAACTTTGAAAATACATTTATGGGTCCCTAAATTATTAAATGGTGAACCGTAGGTCCATGCCAGCCATGTATGTGTTCCATGTTGATCTTGCATGCACATTTTTTACATTTAACTTCTTCCCTTTTCTCTTCTCCACATTTTTTACATTTAACTTCTCCCCTTTTCTCTTTTCCAACGAATACATCCTTCCTTTCCTCTTCTCTCACACCGACCCATAACCTGGTGCTCCACCTTGTTGTCAATACTTTTAAGGTTGAAATCGCTAAACCTCTTGATGTCAACGAGTATTCGCTTTTTCCTCAACATGACAACCTGCAAGTTGTTCATTCCATGCAATTGACTCTATCTTGATCCTTACTTGACTTTAGTCAATGTTGTCTTCATCCCTTCTAAGAGGATCGCCCGTGGTTGATCCACAATCACCTGTGGTTCTCTAGGCCTATATCCATTGGTATAGCCTTCTTGTTTGGCATTAATTCACCACCCGTGGTACAATGGCACGGACTTTGCTTGACCTTCACCATTACCATCAACCACCAAGTCTCTCCAACGCTTGCACATACACAACCAAGAGACATGTTGCACTACCACACAACTTCTCCTTCAGTTAGTAATAAGTAAGAACAACTCAACTAAAAGGACTTCCTGACCTTGAGATTCACTTATATAATAATAAGGGCACATCTTAACCTTATCAACTCAAAGATAAACTAATGTCCCCACTTAATCCCTCCCACCCCAATCTACATGGAAAATGTGTTTTCTCCTAAACAAGCCCTTATATACCTTTTCTAATATGAACCTTAGTGGTCAATGTTATTAGAGAAATAAGTACATTTGGTATAATTTAACCAAGAAATATATGCAGAAAATTGTGGCATTCGTGTTCATGAGTGACCTACCCATACTATACACAACAACCATGCTTAACATAGACCTATTCATCACAATTCATATTGGCTGTAAGACTTACCTTGTACCATTAAGTTGCTCCTGAGCTTAGGGTTAGTATCCTAACTTTAGCATTTTAGATTTGAAGTGATACATTAGAGAAGAAAATGAACCTGAGTCAAGTATGCATGATGGGAACATCACTCCTTTAGATACACACAACAGACCTCAAGTTACTATACAAGGGCCAATTACTAGAGTTCAAGAGTGGCAATTAAATAGTTAAGAGGTGAGCACATTCCTAAGTACCTTTTTCAAGATTATGAGAATAGATTGCTACTTAATGATATTATTATTCTTAGGAACTATGAAGAGGACAAGGAAGTACTTGGAAGGATACAAAGAGGTGGAGAAGACCAGCATGGGCATCTAAGCTTAAGATGGAGGTCCAGTCCATATCAAGTTCGAGTCAACCTCATACTTCAAGAGTAACTCGCACTGACATTGTTACCCAGGCACATATGGACTCTATCATATGTTCTACATATAATGAAAAAGCTAAAAGTAAAATCTTTCCAATAGACGTGTAGTGTCGTTGCTCCATGCAACCATTAGCATAGTGGTGCCTTTTAACATTCTCCATAAAATCGTCCTCCTTCCTTCCTTCCTCTATAGTCTCTAGATATTGTGCCTCTAATCGATGAAAGTGGGCCGTAGATAGTGGCGGCGCCTCAAACTCTAATTGTTCATCAAGCATTGATATATGCCAACAATCACTAGTGCCCTTTCATGGCTTCACCCCTTGACACATTATTCTTCTCTAATCGGGAATGTTTTCATTTGAGGTTTTGATTTTGTGTTGTGGATGAGGGTCGGTTAGATCGGCCGATATGGAACCCAACTAAATATAATGGAATCCCTTCAGTGTCAAGTTCTATTCGTAACAGATCACATACTCCTTTAAAATTAACTAAAATTGTCAAATACCGAATGACCGAACCATGAGTTTGGTCTCCCGAAAGCCCACCCTTAACCGGATGGAGTGGACAATAATTTTATATATAGTTTTTACTGGTTCTTTTGAAATATATTAGCATGTCAAGGGCCTCTAATTCAGATACAAATTAGTGAACTATTTTATTTATATTGTATAATAGCAGAGTTGGATTTTTTTTTCTAAAAAGATAGAACCGTTTCTATGGTTGGTGATGATGGTTAAAGTAAATTATTAAATTAAAGGTTAGATTTTTTTTAACTATTGTGGGAAGTTGTAGGATTCTTTTTTAGAGTGTGTTGTGAGAATTAAGGTGGGGAGTAACGTGGACACAGGGAAAGGAAGGAAGCAGCAAGCACAAAGAAGAACGTAAGGATGAGCATGATATGATAAGGACCAGTCTCAATAAAACGTTTCACCTCCTAACTTATAAAACGTGAAATTTAACATAAAACAGAGTCTTTCATAGTGCATAGTTTTATTGCACAGTTTCATAAGTTATTTTTAATTTTAATTTTTCTGAGTTTCACTAGTGTCTCCTCCCTCTCTTGTAGCCACACATGTACTCTGCATATAACAGTTACAACCTCATGAAACTATCGAAGGCTCTCAGCAGAGGGTTTTCATGCGGTTTTAAATATTTTGTAAACAACACTGATACATTTCATCACCATAAAACGTATTCCTCCTCTCTCTCCTTCTCGATACATTAAAAAAACTCTAAATTTGCTCATGTGGCATAATAATTAATGTGTATTAAACTTTTATAAACCTATATTGAGACTGGCCTTAACCATTGCATGCTTGGAACTGGGATGACTTGTTCCATCTTCCATGTTCGCTGTTTTCCACAGAAGTCGGCCCCCGGCGGCTTCACCGTAAACCGTTTGGACTCGTTTAGGTGAAGAGGTGGACTAAAGAACGAACACGTCGTGTACTCGTGTCGTCGTCGCATGCGTGTGAACATATAGGAGACGACCTTGTGACATTAATTTGTAGCACGCTTGATTGCTTCGAAAAAAAAAATGTACATTCCACGAAATCGTATGTCGACGCGGGCGAGCCATTTCTGCTGCTTCGTTTCCCATTTCCCAACCGGCCGCAGAGGATGCAATCTCCATGGCCGGCACACGGAGAATCACGATCACCGTCCTCCTCTTCTACGTTCTCACGTCCCAGTTACTCAAAGGTTCGTCATCCACCGTCTCTCCATCGCCAGCCGCCGCCGCCGCCGCCCACGCGCTGCTGCGATGGAAGTCCACTCTGCTACCGCCCAACTCCACCTCCACCACTAGCAGCAGCTCCCAACTATCCTCCTGGCTACCCGAGGCCGCGGGCTCCGTGTGCACGGCATGGGCCGGCGTCACGTGTGCCGACGCCGACGACGGCCGCGTCACGGTCACGGGTGTCGCGCTCCCGGGCGCCGGGCTCGCCGGCACGCTCGCGGCGCTGGACCTCGCCGCGTTCCCGGCGCTCACGGGGCTCAACCTCAGCGGCAACCGCCTCGCCGGCGCCATCCCGACCACCATCTCGGAGCTGACGTCCCTCGTCTCGCTCGACCTGTCCAGCAACGGCCTCACCGGCGGCATCCCGGCGGCGCTGGGGACGCTGCCGGCGCTGCGAGTTCTCGTTCTGCGCAACAACCCTCTCGGCGGTGCCATCCCGGCGTCTCTCGGTCGGCTGCGCGCGCTGGAGCGGCTGGACCTCAGGGCCACGCGGCTGGTCTCCGAACTGCCGCCGGAGATGGGGGACATGGCGAGCCTCAGGTTCTTGGACTTCTCCGTCAACGAGCTCTCCGGCCAGCTGCCGTCGTCCTTCGCCGGGATGAGGAAGATGAGGGAGTTCTCCCTGTCAAGAAATCAGCTCTCCGGGACGATCCCACCTCACGTTTTCAGCAGCTGGCCGGACCTCACACTGCTCTACCTGCACTTCAACTCCTTCACCGGAAGCATCCCTCTGGATATCGGCGAGGCGAGGAAGCTGCAGCTGCTGTCGCTTCTCTGCAACAACCTCACCGGCGTGATTCCGGCGCAGATCGGCGGCGCGGCGAGCTTGCAGATGCTGCACTTGGGACAGAATTGTCTCACCGGACGGATCCCCTCTTCGGTAGTGAATCTTTCTCGCCTTGCCATACTGGTTTTGAACTTCAACAGCCTCACAGGCACGGTCCCTGCTGAGATTGGCAATTTGACAGCGCTCCAAGACCTTGACCTCAACAACAACCAGTTCGAAGGTGAGCTGCCTGAAACCCTGTCGTTGCTCAAAGATCTTTACTATCTTTCCTTGAGCAGCAACAACTTCACCGGTGGTGTCCCAAACTTCCATGGTAACAAACTGATCACTGCTGAATTGGACGGTAACAGTTTTTCAGGGGGCTTTCCTCTGTCATTTTGCCTGTTGACATCACTGGAAATCTTGGATCTATCGAGCAACCAACTTTCTGGTCAGCTCCCTAGCTGCATATGGGACTTGCAGGATCTCGTGTTCGTGGACGTGTCCAACAATACTCTTTCAGGGGATGTACTCGCTTCATCCACAAACTCTAGTCTGTCGTTGGAATCTTTGCATTTGGCAAATAACAGATTCTCAGGAGACTTTCCATCTGTGATCAAGAACATGAAGATGCTATCTGTCCTAGATCTTGGTGACAACTGCTTCTCTGGTGCAATCCCATCATGGATAGGGTCAGGGCTGCCTTTGCTACGAATTCTCCGATTGCGGTCCAACATGTTCAGTGGCAATAGTATTCCCTTCGAGCTATTACAGCTCTCCCATCTCCAATTTCTGGACCTGGCTAGCAACCATTTACAAGGACCAATACCACATGGTCTCTCCAACTTAACATCTATGGTTCAACCACAGACTGAATTCAACATGAGATCGAGAGTGCATCATCAGATTCTAAACCTAGAAGCAGACTTTTCTTATGCCGATCGTGTTGATGTGAACTGGAAGATGAAGACTTATGAGTTTCAAGGGGCGATCGCGTTGATGACCGGTATCGATTTGTCAGGCAATTCTATTGGTGGTGAAATTCCAACTGACCTAACAAATCTTCAAGGCCTTCGGTTTCTGAATCTATCAAGAAATAATCTCTCTGGTACTATTCCAGTTAACATTGGGAATTTAAAACTCCTCGAGTCCCTTGACCTCTCGTGGAATGAACTATCTGGTCTTATTCCTTCAGGCATCTCGGAGCTCATGTCTCTTAGTTCACTAAATCTCTCTAACAATATGCTCTCAGGTGAGATACCAACTGGTAATCAACTCCAAACACTAGCCGATCCTTCAATTTACAGCAACAACTACGGTCTTTGTGGCTTTCCATTGAGTATACCATGTCCCAACAGTTCAGGTATACAAATATTGGACAGGAGTAAAGAAATTAAAGATGTATATGTCTACTACTCGACGATTGCCGGAGCTGTATGTGGACTGTGGTTGTGGTTTGGATCATTAGCTTTCATTGCTTCATGGAGAACTTTATTGTTTTGCGCTGTCGATGTCGTTTACATAAAGCTTCTGAGGGAAAATTTTAGAATCTGAATATGTGGTGTTGTAGAATAAAGTACTTATTATGTGAACAATATTCCTTCTTGTCATCTAACTTCTCTTTCCATTTTACATTTAGTGTGATATATTCACATTATGCTTGAGAAAAAGAACTTTTCCTGTTATATAGTAGATCTTATGCTTGTCAAATATAGATGTAATTAAATGGGATGTATTAGCTGGAGAAACTCTGGTGGCCGGACCACCTCGCTCTGCTCGCCGATGAGCTTATTACTGGAGGAGAAGAAGGGCCCTGAACGGTGAACGGCTGAACCACGGGTAAACTAGGAAGCTATAACAGGAGAAATTTGCTGCTCCGAGGTCGGGTTTTCTTTTGCTTCGCCCTCTCCCTGTTCTTTAGAGTACATTTATGCTGAGAGAGGTATCATTGGGCTGTTTTAGACCTTTTTATCCTATGTCATGGTCGGGCGCACGTATGCCAGGCACCGGCGGGCCCGTGATGTGCGCCGAGACACAGCCCGCGCGGATGGCGCGCGCGAGACCGACCTGGGCGCGGTCACCAGCCAGGGAGCAGATGGAAATTAGGAGATATCTTTCTATAGTTAGTTCCTAAATTATAGGAGCAGTGTTGCTCCGGTTAGTTGAGGCCAAGGGCTATATATTCTGTAAGAGACGTTTGGTTCAGATTAAGCAGAGAATTATCAATCTAATCTCCCTCTTCCTCTCAACTAAGCCTGCGGTAGAGGGCAACCTCGCCGGAGAAGACGACGGACCGAGGCTACGAGCTACGTAGCCGAGGGCCAGCTACCCGAGGGTTTGACGCCCTTGACAACCTGGTATCACGATCCAGGCGATCCTCTCCGTCTCGTTCCTCTTCCCCACCACCACCCGCTAGCCTCACCACCAGCCGCCGCCATCCATCCACCGCCCCCCGCCACATGGGCGAACCCACCGATCTCAAGTCTCTGGCCGACGCCCTCAAGTCGCTGTAAGAGTCCGTGGCGGCCAACGCCAAGGCCATTGCCAGCCTCACCGCCGACCGCACGTCGACCAACGGGCCCAAGCCCGGCGCCAGCGAGCACCATCAGGATCGCCCGCCGAAGTTCTAGAAGATGGACTTCCCTCGGTATGATAGCAAGACCGATCCTCTCATCTTCATCAATCGTTGCGAGTCCTAGGCTAGAATTCAAATTGTGGCAAAATCATTTGGCCTGTTTGGTTTGGTCTCGGACCTAGTCAAATTGAACGAATTCGTTGAAATTTAGACCGAATCCCTGAACCTTGTTTTTACTTAGTCAATAAATACTGCCCAGTAGTAAGATAAAAAAAAAAGGAGTAAGGCCCTGTTCGGCAGCATTGTATTTATCTGTCTGTAAAATGCATTCCATCTGTAATTCGTTGTGCGCACGTACACGTAGGTAATATTTTTCACCGGTAAACTTGCTGTTTGGATAGGGGGGAAACAGTTTGTGCGAACGTCTGCTGAATATGAGGTGCTGATACTAATGGCATTCGCACACATGCTGACATGCAGCCATTATGTCAGTTACATTCCAATTGATCTTGGTATTGCAATCTGAATTTGCAAACAAACGTTGATGCTTTGAATTATCATCTTCTATGTCAAGTCCAAAAAGAAAAAGTTATTCGACCACGGAGATCACAAGGAGCAAGTGAGGATGACACCATTGCCACAATCATAAATTTCAGAGCAAACCATGAAATTGGAGACAAAGCTAAGAAAATCGGAGAGTGCGAGATGGGATTGGACGGCCTTCCAATTTTCAATTAAACTAGTACATCAATTTTTGACATATATATGAAGCATTAAATATAGATAAAAACTAAAACTAATTTGACAGGTTGGCAAAATGTTATCTCACAAATCTTTTAAGCCTACTTAAGACATGATTGGACACTTATTACAAGAAATAAAACGCTGTTATAGTGTTTCCAAATTCCAATTGAGTGTAACTAAACGGGGCCTTAACACGTGGAGGCTAGAGTGAGTCGGCCCCGAGGTCTTGACCTCCTTATGGAGAAGCGGGCGTTGCACGGTACAAACCTCAACGACAGCGGGGGAAGCACTAGTCGCGCCCCGAGCTAGTGAGCTCCTTGGATGCGCCCTGTGGCTGATTCGACTGAGCCTCGCCGTGACCCGAAGAGCCTTAGAAGATCCCATTCAAGCCTTGTGACAGGTGTTTTAACTGTTTCTCCTACTCGCATTGAGTAGCGACTTGCTAATTTTCACAATGTTGCCTGCGCTGCCACGGCTTCTGCCACCTTGGGCCTCGCCAGAGACTCCAAACGATTCAAACCTGCCAAGGTGTCAGTGACGAAGAGTGTTGTCCTGCCATGACACCATGTTTATGTCGACAGGCCATAGGCCTCCTGACACACACCACACGATGTGCCATCGAGTTCGGTTGGGGCTGCGCAGAGTGGCGCGGGAGGCGCCGGCGAAGTACGTTGATGGTGGCGTCGCTGGATTAAGCCACCAATGGGCATCACCATGAGGACGTCTATCGACTATGCCGACAAAGCCTCTATCGCTATGCACGACTTCCCAGGGTCAGATCCTCTAGTGCTGGAGTTGTGCACGAGTGCGGGGCCTCGTGGGTGGGTTGACCCAATGCTGGATGAATTTGCATGCTCGCTCACCGTGAATCGGCCAGTACGAGCGATAGTCCAAGAGCATCCGCTACCTTTGAAGGTTGAAGCATCACTGGTGGACACCTAGTCGTCGTTCAAGGTTGTGGCAGAACCACCTAATCACCGGACCCACGTGCACCATCATCGTCCCTAAGGACTTTCGGTTACTGTGCACGAGTTCCCTGTAATCTAGGAAGCCTGCCGGGTTTCCGAGGAAACCCTGATTTCACTAAGGATCTCATTATAAAGACCTTGCACATATTACAACAGTTTACACAAATAATATAAATCAGAGTAAAGAGTGCAAAAGTATTACATAAATATTAGTTTACAAATATAAATTACATTATCCCGAACCAGCACTTCGTAGTGGAGTATCATCATACAACTAAACACCCTGTCCAACTGTTATATCATATACATATCTTCACCCAAGTGCGATCCGTCAACCGGCACGGTCCCTAAACAGAACTATACTCTCGGCTCACCTGCAACAGAGGTCAACAAACCCTAAGTACTACGGTACTCCGCAAGATTTACCCGACTAAGAAAAAGGAATGAGACTCAGAAATACAGGCTGAGGGGAGTCAAGGTAAGGCTTTAGTAAGAGTCAAAGTATTTTACGGAAAAATAATACTAATGTTAAATCCTACTTTCAATATTTTATCTCAATATTATTGTAATCAATATCCATAGATCTCAGTTATTTCACATATATCCTTCAGTTCCAATTACTTAGTCATTCTCAAAAACATCATAGTTCCGAACCACTTTTCGGGGTAGGGCAGTGGATCAAGTCTCCATTAACCGAGGAGCAATGACGATTCGAATCGATTAGCACCCAGCTGGGGATCCCTATCCACACTCCGTATGTAGCATTTAAGCTTGCATACGCCAACCCTGTCTACCACGGCTTTTCCATCCTTGAACCGGTCCTGCGCCACCCGAGAGTACAGTACACCTCCAATCCGGAACTTTAACGCACGAGGGTACATGCTACTTTTCGTCATCTCTCTACTCCCAGTGCATAGGTCGTCGGTTCAAGCAATAGAGCCACCGGAGTCAGGGCTTCCCGGAGTATGTGGCTAGTTGCAAAGTCTCAATCCAGCAAGCCTACAACGAACGGTCCCTAATCCTTTTTTCATCGGTACCCATGCATTGGGACTCTAACCCAAGTACACAGTTATCCAACGGTTTCCAAATCCATGCCCGTCGGTGATAAGACATGGGGGCGCCGCTCCAAGTGCACATCAACCGAACGGACTCATTTTCATTTTCATTTCCATCGACGTCGATGCATTGGGACTCTAACCCAAGGTGCAAAGTCATCCGAACGTTTTCCAATCCATCGGCGACTGTCCCAAGTGCAAGTCATTCGAACGGTTGCAAATCAATATTTATCTTTATTTCTTTATTATTCATCCATAGTATATCATAGCTCGAAAAATAGCATTTTATGCAAAACTCTAATTAGTTAAGCAGTGCTAAGCATTTTTTAAACATTTTCATTTAAAATCAGGTTTCAGTGGTGATATTCAAGTGGTCAAAGAAGGTAATGCATCAATTGGGTTATCACTCATCTCCTAACAACTTAATGCAATAGTTTAACTCAAGGTGATAAACATTTTATAAATCACAAGGGAAAGACTGAATGCACCGGGGCTTGCCTGTGTTGCAGGTCTGTCACTTCTGCCAGAAAACCAGAGAACATCCACTTGACTTCTCCTAACAAATAATCCTTTCGTCGGGGATCGATCAATCAATCCACTCGAAAACCCGATCACTACACGTAATAATAATACAATGCTTAACATGATAATATGTATACTATGATGCAGGAGATGCACGAAACAATGAATTAATAGAAAGTAAATTTATATAGAAAGTCGAGTACAACTTTCCTTATAACACCATCACCTTTGCTTAAGCAAGTCATTAACCCTAATAACATACATTGTTAATTTGCTAATTAACAATTTCATTAAGAACTTAAACAACTAATTAAAGTGCTGAGAATCAACTCAAATTAATGACCTAGGGACATCACACAATTCCTAAAAAGATTAAGGTTTTTATCCATTTTATTAATCCATTTATAGGGCATAAAATGATACACAAATAAATTATCTCCAAAAGAGCTCAAACTTTTGCTACAGCTTGATCTCTGCCCCAAACAGCACCAAGATAAATTTCATGATTTTTGGATCATTATTCCAGCCTACAAAATTTCTAGAAATTCCATTTATGAATTAAAAGAGGCATTTTTATCCCATACAGAAAGCGCCCAAAATTTATGTCTCATCTTTTTTTTGGTGTTCAGCATACCACAGAGATTATCCATAATAAATTTTATAAGTTTTAGTACAGCAATTTTATTCCTACAAAAATAACAAAGTGGGGTACTATTTATATTACACAAAATAGGAAAACCTATTCACTTCTATGCACCCAGCACACTGGGCCGGCCTACACGGCCCACAGCGTGGCCCAGCACTCCCCCTCTCTCTCCCAGCGCCACGCTGCCGGACCGGCCCAACACGGGCCCGCGCGCGGCCAGCCTCCTCCCTTCATCCTCCTGATCGCGCAGGTAGCCTCTCGCGCGTGCGCGACGACGCTGGTTGCAGCGGCTCACCGCCGGGGGGTCTCCGGCGAGGGGAAAAATCACCACCGTGCTCCTGAGGACAAGGATAAGCTATGTAGGGGTCGTATGTGTGTCTAGGGTTTCGGAGCTCGCTCGCCGGCGTCCATGGCGGACGGCCGTGACGGCTCGACCGGTTCCCACCGCTACGAAACGGTATAGATTAAAAGAAAGGTGCTGGGAGCACTAGAATCTCACTGAAACTTCAAATCGACGGTCTGTTGGAGCAGAGGCGGTGCGGCGTGGCGAGCGTGACAGCGATGGTGGCCCAGCTGCTCGGACACGCCGGCGAGCCCTCGTTCCGATAACTCCTGAACACCATTCACAAAACCATCAAGCGCATAAACTTATGGATGTCTCTGAGATCCTAGGACACGAAAAAGGGATGGGAGGAGATCACCGCAGAGCACTGGCCACAGTGAGGAGTGCCGCGGCGGCGTCCTGCCGAACTCTGCAACGACGGTGGCGACCCGCGGACCACTAAGCCAAAAAGAAGGGGTGTGGCTGGACTCAGGGAGTGCGCATGGTGGTGATGAAGCAACGTGCTCAGGCAATTATATGGAGGGTGCTCGAGTGCGGCCAATTTGGTCGAGCACCGCGAGCTCACCGGCGGTGGAGAGGAAGAAAGAAAACGACGACCGGCCTGAGCTTTTAAAGGGCAAGAGAGGGACGCGCATCGTGGAGAGGGCCCCCACGGACCCGGCGTCGACGGCGACAGGTCCCTGACCGGCCCCAGACGGCGTCGGCAGGCCGGCGCGGCGCACGTGCGCCGCACGCGCAGAAGAACAGGGGCCCCGGTACTGTAGCAGTACCTGCTCCCTATCACGTTTTTGTAAAATTACTTTCAATTTCGTGTAGAAACTTAAAAATCATAAATATAAAAGTTGTAGTACATTTAATTCTGAACAAGTTTGATTTTGGGAAACATACTCAAAATTTGAATAGATTTTGAATAATAAAAAGGGGGTAAATAGGGATTTTGAATTTTAAACCTAATCCAGTTAAATTCTCAAGATTTCTCTCAATACGTTGAAAATATCAAAAACTAAAAGTTGTTCTATTTGATAAGCCCTACAACTTTTATGCAGGTAGTTTTGTCAGAATCTTGATAATTTTTGAAATAACATTTCAAATTTGAATTTCAAAGCAGTAATTTAAGTTTTATTTGAATTTCCACTGCATAACTTCAAAATTCCCAAGAATAAAAGTTGTTCCATTTTAAAAGGATATAAAACTTTTATTAAGGAACTATCACCAGATTCGTGCCAGTTTTTGAATTTGTATTTCAAATTTAAACTTTAAAGCATATATTAGGGTTTTATTTAAAATTGTCTTTAATAACTTCAAGATTACCCAAAATAGAAGTTGCTCAACTTTTAAAGATTTACAACTTTTGTTTAATACCCAACATCTAATTTCTTTTAGTTTTTGAATTAGGGTATTGGATCCGTTTTATGCTTTATAAATGATTTTCCTTTTTATTTTCAATTGGATTTAGATAATTACACACCAACACAAATGTTTACATAATAATTCACTCTAAACCACCTATGCACAATCATATGTAAGAATAAAATTTATTTTAGTTGATGCACATTAACAGGGCTAAATACAGGAGTATCTACATGTAATTATAATGACATGACAGGTTTTAGTCATAGTAACACCAGAAGGTGTTACAAAGGTTGTCCAATGAATGACAGATCTGCTTCCGTTAGCAACGAACGTCGACGTGGATGGCGAGCCAACATGCACCAACGACATCCCTTCAGGCGGGAACGTGACTACCCTGCCCATTCTAGTTGATGGCGGGAGCTCAGCCACCAAGAAGTTGAAGCGCTTCACCGCCAAGATTCTGCGTAAGGTGCAATTGCTGTTCCTCCATTCGCCGTCTTTATCGCTTATGGAGGCATAGTCAAAGCTGTCGAAACGAAGTAGGAGGATTGCCACCTAGCCGCTTTCACACGTCATGGCCTCCAAACAAGAAAAAGTGCTAGTAATACAGCGGATGAAGATGCTCGGCGGAGAGCCTAAGTACAACGGCAAACAGACACTTATGACAATACTTAGCTCGATCCTTCGCATGTTGAGGCTATACTGTATCATCGATGCTAAGTAGTATGAGTAGCGAGTAGTAATCCATTTGGTTTCATTTGATATTCTATTAGAAAAGGCATAGCTCATAGTATAACATTATAATCACCTAGTGTGCCATACCCGTTGCATGTCATTATAACTAAAGTTTTTTCTCGACCTAAAACTCGTCTTCCAAACAAAAAAGCGCGATTTCTCTTTTATTCAGATGGCAACGTGTGAGATGACCATAGGGACTATCTCGACCGTCACGATCGAACGAACGGTGCCTGCTGCCCGTGCCATCTCTTCTGACTTTGGGCAACTGACAGGCTTCCCAGTTCCAGCGCCGCGGCGCCCGCCTCCCATCCCAATCCCATGGCGTCGCTGCTCCGCCTCCAGGCCCTCGCACCAGCCATGACCGTTCCCCGCCACCATTTCCTCATCTCCCGTCTCCGCCTCGCCTCTGCTGCCACGGCTCCGCTCGCTCTGCCGCCTCTCCAACGCCGCCTCCAGCAAGCAAGCCGGAGCCACACGTCTCGGAACCGGTGAGCTAGCCCTTCTCCCAGCCCCACCTAACGCATAGTTATCTGCATCGACGTTTTATGGACAGTTCCAGTAGTGGAGCGAGGACTGTTCCTGTTGTGCGGACTTGTGGTTCCATCGAAGTGGCCACGACGTTTTGCTCGTATATATCAAACTGTAAATTGTTTCTAGTTCAGTGCGATTGGTTTAGGTTTGACCAAGTTAGAATTTAGGACTATCAAGACTCCTCTTATGAGAGTCTGAGGACGTTATGCATTTATTATGTGAAATGAAGCTTGTTCTCTGCCAATTATTGTGGATGCTGGGGTGGAGCCAGAATATTGAGCCACTAGGGTCACACTTCTAGTATAATGATTTGTTTTTGTTTGCTTAGAAGAAGAGTGATTTGATAGTTTTTGCGGCTGATTTATAGTGGAATTTGGAAAGGTTGTTGGATCAGTTGCCCCTGATTAGGTTTTCTTCATAGTCTTCATGGGATTGTTTTCTTCAAGTGATTTCTAATAATAGGAAAAAAAAAAAGACGAAAACTGGAAAGGAATTGCCTTTGTTTCTGCACCTATGTGTTTATCCTTGGTTAGAGCTGGAACATATTAGGAGATGTTTCTCTGTTTCTAGCCTTATGGGTCGATGAGTGTGGTAGATTTATGACAAGAAAAGTTGGGCCTGTATGAGGCCTCTAGCATGCTTCTGTAAATCTATTCTTAGAATTGGATTTACTGGTTTATGAAATATTCAGAATAAAAGAAGAGGACAAGGGCTACCCATTGTGACCTGATTCCTTGCCTTTAATTTCAGACATTTGCTCACTTCAGGGATAAAAGCATGATCACATGTTTGTTTATTTTTTATTGTCCATCGCTTGTTCCGTGACGCTTTCAGTCATTTCATTTTAATATGCAGGATCTGGAGTCAGGTCTGTATCTTGTGGCAACGCCAATTGGGAACCTTGAAGATATCACCTTAAGGTATATTTGCTTCGCCTATTAGTCATTTTCTATAACCTCACACCTCAGCTCGTAACCATTTCGCATGTGAAAAAGTTTCGAGTACATGTGCTTATGCCTTGAAATCACTTTAGATCATGGAATATTTCCTGGTAATCACTAGTAACTGGTATGTCATGCAGTCAGCCAAGTTATAGGGGTTTTCAGGTGATAAAATCAAAAGCGAACATATCATAAACAAAATACATCCCTGAAAAACTCTTTATAAAAGCTTGAGAGTCTAACACTTGTTCATTATAACAAATAAAGGGCGTAACAGAGCAATGTCCATTTTAAATCCGTACTTTAAAATTTTATTTAGTCTTTCTTTGTAGCCTCTTCCACTTCACACAGAATTTGATTTTCATGAAACATACCTTTTATGCTGATATTGTGTATGGATCTCAGTTTACCCCCACTGCAAAATTTACCAGTGGATCGCAGGTTTTAATTGGGAGCTGCATATATTACACTCATCATTTTGTGAAACATATTCCTTCATTAAGCTTGGATAATTCTTCCTTCAGGGCACTGCGTGTTCTTAAATGTGCTAATGTGATACTATCTGAAGATACAAGGCATTCGGGAAAGCTACTTCAACATTACAATATCAAGACACCTCTTGTGAGTCAATTATATAGTTGCAACACGTTTTAGAATATGTAAAATTCAACTTAATACTTAAACTATAAGTTTGCAGCTTAGCTTCCATAAGTTCAATGAGCGTGAGAGAGAGCCCAGTATCTTAAGGAGGCTTCACGAAGGTGAAGCAGTTGCACTGATAAGTGATGCTGGCACACCAGGTATTAGTGACCCTGGCATGGAACTGGTAAGTTGATTAACCTAATTTTAAGTCTGCAAAGTGCAAACTTCATCGTACATGTGACAATTTATTAGAAAACACCTCTGGCTGCTATTGTCATATCATGTGAAGAAGCCAGCAGTTGTCATGTCATAGTTGCTTTACCCTGGAACAAAACATTGTAACTAGTGAACAGCACCAACTTCTTGCTTTAAGTCTAATGCTTCACCTAATTTAAACTTGTGAGACGTTAAGCATGTTCTACTGTTTTTTCACAGGCTAGACTATGTGCAATTGAGAAAATCCCTGTCATTCCCATTCCTGGGCCTTCTGCTGCAATTGCTGCTCTTTCTGCATCGGGTTTGCCATCAAATGAATTCACATTTGGTAAATAATGCTGACACTGTACTCAGTTTAATTTTCAGTTGTAGGGAACTATTGGGGTCTGTCCTGATTTTCAATTTTAGTTGGGTTTTTACCAAAGCATGCCCGGTCAAGAAGAGATAGGCTTGAGATATCTGCTCGTGAAGCTGCTACACAAATATTCTATGTTCCACCCCATGGCATTCAGCAGTTTCTTGTTGATGCTGCTTCATTTTTTGGTGATTCTAGGTAACAGATACTAAGTCACCTCTGCACACCACTACTTGATTTAGAGATCCTGTTATATGAAAATTACAGCATAGTGCATTTCTGTGCGTTTATGTATAATGTGGTATTTTGTGTTATAATCATTAATTGCTGTATGAATATATTATTACAAAAAAAATGGTATTACAATTCTGGAGTTCGTTTGTCCAAGCCTTCTATGAGACATGTTGATTTGCTTGTTTTTGTTTGTATGTATACAGGCACTGCGTTATTGCAAGGGAGATAACAAAAATACATGAAGAGGTAGTCCTCCAGTTTTATATTCTGTAATTGTCCTCTTTTGCATCACAATATGGTCTGTTGATCACACAATCTTCAAAAAAGTACTTCAGTTGGTAGTCAAAATTGATGCTATAGTTCATTGTACAAAGGTATGATCGTTTGCACTGCTGTGGTTTCATGAGATATTCTGAACGTACTGCCAACTCATCAGATGTACTTCGCCTACTTGGTACTGTGATTAAAACTGAAAACAAGACCATGTCCAACTCATTGACATATTTTTGGCTGTTGGACTCAATTATTTGTATTTGATATGAAGTTCTGAATGCGGATGTGAGCAATTTGCATCTACACCCTTATTGCAAACATAGATCACATTCACCCCATTCCTTGTACATTTATGATTTATATTTGCTTGCTATGTAATCTTGATCTTACCTTACATTTTGCAGTTTTGGCGGGGAACTTTAGGTGAAGCAAACGAAGCCTTTGCAACTCGACAACCAAAGGGAGAAATAACAGTGCTAATAGAGGGGAAGTTAATTTCAGTTGATGAAACTCCATCAGAGGATTTCCTTGAGCATGAACTAAGAGAATTGACGGCAAAGGGATATACTCTTTCTGCGGTACACATGCAAACCAATTCATTGCTACAGTATAAATTTCAACTGCTGATATTTTTCCTTTAAACTACTGTGCTTTTTAATTATAGGCAGTGAAATTGGTCACTGAAGCCACATCAGCAAAGAAGAAAGATGTTTATGCACTCGCATTGAGATTGTTTGGAAAATAAGTAAAATGCAACTTTTGATCGCATCTGGTAACTAAACTTATTTCTATGTACTGGCATATTTACCATTTTGCTCTGTAGATACCATGAATCACATTGGGAAGGTGTTATTTCTCTGCTTTTGCCTCTGGATCATTTACCGTATATTGTGCATTTTGTGAATTTCATTGTCAACTATAGTCTGGGATAAACTTATTTCCCATTGTTTGATTCTCATGTAAAACGTATGCACAACATAATTTAAGCTATTTTGGTGTTCCCAAACTTGATGTACACTATGCAATACCATCTTCCCAGTACTGTTTAGACGTGATTCCCAGTACATGTTCCCAAACTTGATGTACACTATGGCTGATTCCTTAAATTTTTCAGAATGGAAACACAGGAAACAGGACAGATAATCTGATGGATTACTGTTCCTCTTATAAAGGCCTGAAGTGGAGTTTATACATCGCCATCTTCCATTGCAGCCAAAAGAACGTCGACAAGCTGTCAAATCCTGTGCGACTGCTACCTACTTCCTGATGGTTTTAGCCTAGCCTGCTTACCATGTTGCATGCAAAGCACACCAGATTCGCTGCTGAAACGATCTGCGAGGGGATTTGATCTTATGGTCAGCTAGCATTAGCTCACTTTTTCTGAATCTGTTTGAAACATTTTCTTAGCCCTTCTATTTTCTTTATTTTCGTGCAAGGTACGCACAGATTCTAATATTAAAACTTGTTAGTTTTTGCCCAGCAATTAGCCTAAGAATTTGTAAATTGTACTGTACAAAGTTCGTACCATTAGATTAGTACAGGGTCAGTGCTGTGGTCATGGGCAGTGTAAGAGCAAGTACAGTAATAGGCTCGAAGTCAGCTAAATGCTAACGTGGAGAAGAGAAGAAAGACGAGAGAGAAGTGGGCTGTAAGTTTACAGTCGGTTTGGGCACATAAACAAAAAAAAAACTCTGTGAGAGAGATAAGTGGGCCATACAGTAGCTGTGAAAGACTGACTACTATATGAGTGGGCTGAAAGAAACCTTACGGTCAGCAAACGGGCTGTATTATTAACCTTGCTCTAATGTACGAGAGATTAATGATTAAATATGTCGTTGAACCACGTACAAAGTTGCATTCATTTGATTGCCATTTGTCTTGTATCGATTGTGGACGTGGTACTTTTCTGAACCCGTAGACGTACGGGTAGTTCTGAATTGTCAGGTCCAGTTGCCGTCATAGTTTTTTATTACTAGGATGACCCGCGCGCGTAGACAACACGCAGAATGATAGGTGCCTTTGCAACAATGGATTTTTTTTACATTTTCTGACATACAACCTTCAGAAAAAATTTTGTGTGCCATAACATGTCAAAGAGGCAAGCAGTACACTGAATTTTTGTAACGAAAAACATTAGACTTGCAAAGCCAAAATCAAGTTAGACCAACATTGGAAGGTATATATACAACCGTTGTTCATTAACGTGTTGTACCAACAATGATCCACCAATCACATGAGCTATCTAAGGCAAGGACATATGTGGTGTATCCAGAGCTCATGAGATTGATGGGTGCCATAGATTGATTTGCGGTCAAGACTGCAGATCACATGTACCGTTGGAATTTGATAACTGGCTGGCAGCTTCTGGTAACTTTGAAGAAGCTATCTGCATATTGGTATACAGCAAGAGACAAATATAAGTTTTCTGAAATAGGGATGACCCATGTCATGCAAAAATAACTATAAACAAATATTAGGTAAAATAGTACAATATGTACATAGATAATATTACCATTGGTGAACTTTTCCTAACTCTATGAGGACAGAAGTAGTATTTTCGAAGGCAATTAACACGTGTCCTATGTCTTAGTTAGAGACATGATAACAGTACAATCTTCAGTTGCTTCATATAATAAATTAAGGCAGGCAAGAGCTCTAGTTCATATTGAGGGAAAGCCAAGCAAAACAACATTCAAAACACATGGTGAACAAATGAAAAAAAATTCAAGGATGGAAAACTTACAGTTGATGAGAAAGCACCATGAGAGGATGCGAAACCCTGTAGTTGGTAGAAAAAAAATGCTTTGTTAGTTAAACATGCAGGGGAAAAGAAGTTGTTGCAATCTACCTTTCGCCAGTAATTGTCATCCTGACGACACATAATTGGACATTAGTTTTGGTTATAACATTCCCAGAAGTAATTGGTCAATGATTCAACTCAGGCAGGATGGGTTTTGTTTTTGTTTTATAAATTTAGAGCATGAACTGCAATGCAGTTTAGTAGGCATAAAAGATGTATACAGAAACAAAAATGGTGTAACACTATATTGTTTCACAATGTGAGTGGTCAGGAATGCTGACTTGTTATAAAGTTTCATTATCAATGATAGTCTTCCTCTAGGGTAAAAATGGTTAGCAGCAAATCAACATTATGCATGACCAAATTCCTGAGTCTAAGAATCTGAAACATGTAGGACAATATTTGTAGCAAGCAGGATTTGACATATGTGAATGGTCAAAACTTGAATCATATTTTATGGGAACTATGATTATTTTTAATGAATTTCGCAAGATGCTAAATACATAAGAATTATCATTCTCAATTTAGCTTGTAGTGCGGCATAGCATAGCATAGGTTAAAATAAATTATGTAGAAACAATATCTTAGGCCATAGGGAAGATGAAAAATGGATCAGTTTCGCAAAAGAATCACGTGCGGCAGGAACCAGAAATGTGAGGTATTAACTTCTATTTCAACATAACCAATTAGCTTTTCCTTGATCATTATATAGCAACAGCAAAACAGCCGTGAATGCGAACCTGAGGCCAAGAGTGTTCATGTTTTGAGGTCTAGTAACCCTGACACCCCCTTTGCAAGGTCTCTCTCTCAGGCAACATGTTCCATCACCTGTGCAATAGGAAGAACTGGTAACGACAGTCACCATGTAACAAAGCATCAACTCAACTGAGAAACGATAACAGACCATGAGAATAATATGACTAAAAAAATACTGGAAATTTGGAAACCTATGGTCAATAAGCTTTGAAGGCCCAAAAAATGGCCTGCTTGTGTCAAGATCTAGGAGCAGCAAGATTAAAAGAAATGCTAGAATGCTGATCTGCCATCTCTATTTAGCCTGCTCGTTGTTTTGCACCAAACATTACATCTATAGCCTACAAAATAGAGGAATCAAAAACAGAGCATGAGAATAATCTAACCCAAAAAATGCTGCAAATTTGAAAACATATGGTTAGTAACCTTTGAAGGCCCAAAAAACGGCCTGCTCATGTCAAGATCTAGGAGCTGCAAGATTAAAACAAATGCTGGAATGCTGATCTGCCATCTCTATATAGCCTGCTCCTTGTTTTGCACCAAACATTACACCTATAGCCTTCAAAATAGAGGAACCAAAACAAACATTGACTGCATACATGGAACATAATATGAATATTTGTGGTTCTGTAGGACACAGGTATCGCAAAATTGATAAGCAGCTATATAAGAATACGATATGGTGATCTGATATCAGCAAAGACATATACATCATATACATAGTACTACACCTGGGAACACAGCATGGGTTAGCAAAAGCACCATGCAGAGATGGAAACATAATAAAAAAAAAACTGGAGACAACTCGATCTGGACCATTTATCTGTCAGTTCATCTGCCCAATCTTGAAATAGTCTTGTACTCCTGTATCATTACTTTTTTTAGCACAATAAATTGGCACATCTAGAAGAAACCAATCACAAAGTAACCTAAATTTTGAGGGAGATGATAGCAGAAAGATTCACAGCTACAAATCCATTAGCAAGCAATCTGTAAAAGATCCAAGCTGTTCTATCGCACAGGCTAAATCAATAAAAGACAGCATAGAATGGTCATACTGTATCTTTGCCCACATCCTCAACGGCTGCAAGCTGACCACCCATGAACGGAGTTGGAGCCCCGGACGGCTTGCATTTTCGATGGTTGGTCGGCACCTTTTGCTAGCGCCCAATCTGGCGGAACCCTGCCTCACGGTTGCAGCAGCTAGGTTCCCCTCAAAAAAAAGAAAAAAAAAAGAGAAGAAGATGCAGCAGCTAGGTGGTGCCCCGGCATGACTGCGACAGGAAGGGCTGGGAGTGGAAAAGATTGAGACCTCGGCTAACGGCGGCCGCCATGACTGAGGCAAGAGAGAGGAGAGAGAGAAGCATGGAGGCTCGTAGAGGCGGCCGTGCTCACCGATGAGTAGTAAGCGTTGGTGCCCGCACCTGACGCCGCCTCGGCCCGGACACCCATTGAGGGGAGTTGTGGAGTGAGGCCTGCTGCAAATCTGAGGAGCAAGGGAAGAGGAGGACGTCACAGCCAGCGAGGAGGGAGGCAGGCGGGGGCTAGTGTTGAAGAGGGGGGTGGAGGCCATGCGGGCGACTGGGGCGAGGTCCGGGTGAAGGGGGCGCGGAGCCACGGAGGGGGCGAGGGAGGCGAGGACTGAACAGTGTGGCACTATACGGACGCCGTTTTTTTTTTTTGTTGCAGACCGGTGGGAGGCAGGGCCAGGATATATGCACAGGCAGAACCGGATGAATGGGTGCGCATCGTCGAAAATCACCGGCGCGAGGCGGTGAAAAACGCCAGATGTTGGAACCGCACTCGCGAAGTCCACGCGGATGCGCTCATCGTGAAGCAATTTATTCCTCGTTAGAGAACTACTAATTTGATTGTATCGAATCGAACTATATTCCCTCTAGCTGTTAACCTGAAAACCAAGATAACATGATCTGCTCGGCGGGTATTCTGGTCTGAAGCACGCTCATGGACAATCTGATGAGACCAATTTGATGCATTTTCCTGTTTACAAGCATCATCTACCGACTTTGTTGCGATCAAATTTCAAAATATGCATTGACGATTTCATTTCATTTATTTATTTATTTATCTATACGCGGTGAAAACATAGGACAAGAGTGCACAAATACGACAAAGTAACAATCAAATAAGAGACGTTACAGAAACAACTGAAATTAATTATGAACAAGTGGCGCTTAACAACAGAGCAGAAGCAGAGCTGGTTCAGGACACTTGGACCCCGAACTTCGCCTGGAGGAGCCTGGTGAACTGCATCACCTTGTCCGTGTCCGGCAGGACGCGCTTGGCGGCGGGGTGCGCGGCGAAGCGGCGGCTCCAGCCGTCGAGGAGCGGCGTGGCGGAGGCGTCGACGAGGGAGAGGCCGTGGAGGCGCTCGCAGGCCCTGAGCGCCGGCAGGAAGCAGCCGAGGGCCAGGTCCAGGAGGCCCGGCGCGGCGTCGCGGCCGGAGAAGAAAGCCGCGCCGCCGCCGCTGCGGCCCTTGAACGCCTCCTCCAGGCGGCTCAGCGCGGCGCGGGTGTCCGCCACGGCCTGCGCGCGCGCCTCCGGGGTCGGCGCCAGCGACACGGCGTCCAGCGCCGGCCAGAACTGCAGAAAAAGCCACAAATTAATGTGAAAATGTAGGACGCTTCGTATCCTCCGGCGAAAACGTACACAAATTAATGTGCTCACCTTGTCGTCGATGAAGACGGTCCAGAAGCGGTGCATGGCGCGCTCGTAGGGGTCGTCGGGCAGCAGCAGCGGCAGGCCGCCGCCGGCGGCGACGTCGTCGAGGTACTGGACGATGACGGCGGACTCGCAGATGGCGCGGCCGTCGGGGAGGAGCAGCACGGGGATCTTGCCGTAGACGGGGTTGGCGGCGAGGAGCCTGTCGCTTTTCTTGGGCCCCAGCGGCTCGTCCAGGAGCTCGTACGCCACGCCGCGCAGCTCCAGCGCCAGCCGCGCCCGCGCCGTGAACGGGCTCAGCTCCCCGCCTAGCACACGCATGGCCCCGCCCGTCATCCACCACGACGACGGCTGGTCCAGATCGACGTGACTTTTGTCAGCTTGACTGATGCAGCCGGCTCGCCTGCAATTTAAACGAGACCCGGGGGTGGCGAGTCGTGGTCGATCGCTGCTCGTGCGGGTTGGTGCGACCTAATTGATTCTGGTGCGCCCAAATTCGGCTCGCGCGCGTGCTTCTAGCTGGACCTTACACAAGAGGCCAACAGCACGCGTGCTAAACCTGCGTATGTCTGGTCGTCTGGACTTCGTTTACGCTATCTAGCTAGTCAGAGATCGTAACCGGTAAAAAAAAGCCACATATCCACCACGGCGTCTACAGGCACCAGGACGAATGTGTGTATGTAATATGATCTTACAGGGCGCGCGTTCTCAGCACGCGTCTGTAATAAGTCACCGACTAAGTTTTTGTCTCTAACCAAACAAATCATGAAATCTACTAGTTAACTACGGGCTCGCATCCGTCTGCCCCTCTGTCAGGGATTGCCCAGTGGGCCGGCCCATACAGGCGCAAGGTGGCAGGGAACGAGCACTACAAATTAAAAGGAAGGAAAGCTGCGCCGGTTGAGGGCATCGAAGATTATTCAGAAGAAACTATCCTCTAGCTACTGTTCATCTTCCTCCTCGAATCTCCTTTCTGTTGTACCCAGATCTTCTACCTCTAGTGCTTCTAGAACCTTCTAGTACCTTCTTCTAGCTTCCTATCCCCTGTTGTGCTTCCTGTCTCATATCCCACTCTAGTTGTATCGGATTGTATCGTGGTTATACTGTTGAGGTGTGATTAAGTGCCCAGGGTTGTGGTTGCTAACAATTAGT